>CM065483.1:9919615-12405419 GCA_032873175.1 Leptopilina drosophilae
GTTCTACTTAATGAAAAAAGCCCAAAGTTGATAATCGACTCTAAAAATTGTTTTAGAAAAATTTTTCGAAACCTTGACGAACGTTTCTTGAGATTTTATAAATTTTTTCCGAAGTGGAAATAAATTTTAAAAAAAATTTCAGTATTTTAGTTTTTTTGTACAACAAAAAACAAAAAAGTTATTTTTATTAAGAGCTTTTCTTTCATCAAAAAGCTTCAATCGGTGGAATAAAATCAAATTCATCATTCTATAGCCAAAAACACTTTTAAAAAAAATTGTCATCACATCACAACTTTTTCTGAATCAAAAATATGTTCTAAGAAAGTCCTCAAAATTTCTGAATTTTGGAAAAAACCTCTTTTTTCCTAAAAAAGCTCGAATTTGATAAAAAAAATGCCTAAATTTGATAATCGACTGTAAAATTTGTCAAAAATAATTGTCGAAAGACATTTTTCAAGATATAAATTTTTCTGAATTGAAAATAAATTCTAAAAAAGTTCCAGATTAATTCAAATAACGTGTTATACGTATTTTTTGAATTAGGCCCTAAAAATAATTATTTCTTTATATTATTATTTTTCACGTCTACAAATTTAATCCACGTGGATTTGCAGTTTCAAAACAGGAATAATAGGGTCAGTGAAATAAGCAGTTCGAAGCTGATGGTCTTTAACAAAAAGTTGATGGTAATCGTGTCACCAGTATTGTCGTTAATTCGGGATCAAGAGAAAGGAACGCCATTAACTCAATTCTATTATATATATTTTTTCAACATTTTTTGCAGGTATTTTGTTCGAAAGCCAAAATAAGATTTATCTATATATAAAGTGAGAGAGAGAAACCTTCAAATTTTTCATGTATTTTAGAAAAAAAATTCAGTAATAAATTTTATTATTGTGGGAAAAAACTATTTAAATTCCGATTTTTTTTTTATTTTCTTTATTATTTTTTATATTTTAAAAACAAACTTTTGTTAAAAGAAAAGAATAAGATTTCGAAAGGAAGAAAAAATGATTTTGTGTATTAAGAGAAATTTTGCAGTAATAAATAATGAGTAACAAATATAATAATTTATTAGTTTGAGAAAAATGGTAAAATATTTTTCTTTTTTTTTTAATATTCAAGTTAAAAAAAATATTCCTTCTCTTTTTATTTTATTTATGTATAATAAATAGAAAAACGAAATTCGTAGAATTTATTAAACCTTTTAACAAACACACATATTCACGCACGATAAAAGCGGTATTTTCGTAAATGTTTTGTTAAAGGAAAAAAAAAAACCCCCCTCCGATGTATTTTGGTGAATTCTTGTAGCATTAAATTGTTTCGTCAAAAATACAGTAATCCGCTGGCGCTACCGTAGTGAGAAGCCAGGAAAAAGAAAGATTAGTTAAAACCGATATAGAGGGCTCGTGCTTAAGTGAAAAACCAAAAAGAGTTCAGGTAACCAAACTTTTTCTTGTGTCTGTGTTTGACTTTATCTTGCCTAACATCTATATGCTCTATTGAGAAAACTTCTATTAAAATCTATAAAGATAGAGCAAAAGAGTGTTCCTTGTTTGGTTATAAGCCTATGGTCGCCATTCTCTGTTTGCACCTATATACTTGTCTTTACTGGTATTCACCTTTAATGAGGTTTCGAAAATATGTAAAAAAAAGTGGAAAAAAAAATTCTATGGGTTTTGTACAGCTTTTTTTTTTTTTTTTTCTTTAGACCCTTTTAGAGGACAGTTTAGAAAAAAATTTAAATTGAATTTCGAGAAGTAAATCAAAAGTTAAAGCTGCGAACTATTAAGTTGTTATAATGAGAGTAAGTGAGAGGACTATATCTGTCGTCTCACTTGCTCTCATTACCCCCACCTTCGTCTCGAAGCCGAACGAGAATTCTAACATTATTACAAAAATATTAATCTACGAACAAGTTTTTTTTTGTACAATAGATAATTTTGGGAAAAGAAAATTAATTGAAAAAACTAATGATACAAAATAATAATAATAATAATAATAATAATAATAATAATAATAATAATAATAATAATTATTATAATAATAATAATAATAATAATAATAATAATAATAATAATAATAATAATCGCCTAGAAAGTTTGTCTCAATAATTCTCAGAATTTCAAATTTAAAAAAACATTTTTTATTTTTCGAAAATATTTGTATTTTTCTATTATATTACGAAACAGTTAAATTTTAATTTTACATAAAAAATGGATTCTTAATATATTTAATCAATAAATTCTTATTTGTTGAAAATTAATATTTTTCAAAAATTTAAATATCATTATTACCATTCTTCAAATTACAAAAATTATTTTAAAATTTTAAACATTTTTTTAGCGGTTTGCAAAAAAAAAATTTAGAAGAAATCGAACTTTGTAGGAAAAGGAAGAAAGAGTAAAATAATAATAATAATAAAAATAATAATAATAATAACAATAATAATAAAAATTCTCCGTTTTCATAAAGAAATACTTTACATAATTAATTTCTTTCTTAATTACAATTGTTTTAATAAAATTAAAAGTTGTCTCCAAACAAAGGAAAAAGAATGTTTATATATTCTATTTAATAATTATAAATTTTAATTGAAAATGAAATTGAAAAGTTTTCAATTGTTAGAAAATAAAGAAAAAAAATTTACTCAAAAAAATATTATTGAATTTTTTTGACAAATTTTAGTAAAATTTTTCAGAATAATTACATTTTTCGAGGAATTCGATGAAAATTGTATTAAAAATAATTGAAGTTCTGCGATGATGAGTTTTATTATTATTTATAAAAATTAATGGAAGGCCTATAGAAAATTTTTATTTATTTATATTTGAAAATAAAATGAATTATTGCGAAAAAAATTATAAAAAAAGTTATTAATTGAATTCCTGTAGAATTTTTTTTCACTTTTGAAAATAATGAAAAGTTTGTGTAGAATTTTATAAAAAAATTTTTATAAATAATAAAATTCAATTCTATGTTAAATTTTATTAAAATAGTAGATATTGAGAATCATAATTAATTGAAGAATATATTTTTGAAAATAATTAAAATTTTGACTTGGATTTTTGAATTTTTTGCAACGTAATTGAATATCTGTGAAGAATTTTATTACATTTGGAAAAATTTAAATTTCGGCTATACACAGCTTTTAAAATTTAATTATCATCCAAAATTTCTACTAAAATTCGTTTTTAAATGAATTTTTATTAGAAAATTCTATAAGAATTGTATTATTTAAAATTTAAATACAAAAAGTAATAAATACTTTATTGAATAATTAAATTTTTCTCAAAATTCAAACTCTAATCATAAATTTTGTCAACAGTTTTTTTAAATAATTGAATTCTTTCAAAGAATGTTATTAAAATTTTTTAAAATATTCAGGATTTTTTTCTATTTTTTTCATTCTTTCTTTCATTTTTCTATTAAAAATTTCATTAATTTCATTAACAATAATTAAAATCCTGCTGTGAATTTTATTGTTTATGAAAATATTTAAATAGTTGTCAAGTATTTTATTAAAATTATTATAAAATTATTATATGAAAATTAATTATAAAAATAATTGAATTATTGCGAGGAATTTTATTTTAAAAAAATTCAATTCTAATTTGGAATTTTAAAGAAAAATTTATAATTAATTGAATTTCCATGAAAAATATTATTTCTATTATAGGTAATTGAATTATTTGGGAGAATTTTGATAAAAAATATTTAGAAAGAATTGAATTTCTTCGGAAATGTTATTATTTTTGAGAATAATTGAATTCTTTATAATTGAAATTTTTTTTTTTTGAAAATGGTATTCTATAAATTAATTAAATTCTAGAGGAAATTTTTCTGATTATAAAAATAATTGCATATAGTTGCTATAAGTATTTTTAAAAATTTTTCAAAAATAATTCGATTTCTGCGAAGAATTTTGTTGAAAAATTGTTAATTTTAGTTTGAAAATTAAGTATAAGAATATGTATAGCCACAAGCGATTTTTTTCTAGTAATTCAATAAAAAAGTGAAAAAATCCTTTTTTCCAGAAAAGTGCTCGTTACAAACGAAAAAAAATCACAAATACGAATTTTAACACCACTTTCACTCTCCATTTGAGTTTCTTTTTTTTCTTCTTTTTTTTTTGAAATGTATAATATAAAGAATTGAAGGCAAAAAGCGGTATTTATGTATATATGTAAAGAAATGGAGGAAAAACGAGAGAGGAGTGAAGGGAGGTGATTGTAAAAAAAGGGACACGGCCTTTTTAGCTTTTTGTCGTGATTGTAATCTTAAAGGAAGATCTTGCAAAATTAGGTTGACATTTTTGTCATAGAAGCGTCTTGAACGGCATTTTGGGATCACTGGAGTAACAAGGGCTTCCCTGCCACCCCTCAACAAATCGCGTTAATCCCATGGGCTATCATACGGTTCACTTACTGAACACTATAAGTTTTCGGCTTCTTCAAGCTCAAAAATTCAAAATAGAAGCAAAAAAAAAGAGAGAGAGAGACGACGAGCGTCCATCCGAAAAAAGTTGAACGAAAAATTTTTCCAAAAAAAAAAAAGAAACACGAGGGGCCCACCACCAAAGTCTTGTCGTAATGGAGGATAAGCTCCTACTTCCAAGTGACTTCAACTCAAATTCTTTATATTTTCTTTCACGAAATAAAAAGAAAAGGAAAAAAATACTCCTTTTTTGCAAATAATTTTTAAAACGTTTTTATTTTTTAAATAATAAATAAAACAAAGTCTTTAAGAAGTTTTTAAGAAATATTTGAATGACTAAGAATTTTATTACTTTAAAAATTAATTCAATTCTGGGGAAGTTTATTAATTTTTTTCCAAGCAATTGAATTTTATTTTCAAATGATTTTATAAAAGTTGAATTTTTAAGATGCACTATTTCAAGAAATATAAATAAAAATGAAATAAAAAATAGTTGAATAAGGAAAAATTTGTGAAAATAATTGAATCGTTTTAAAGAATTTAATTTTAAGTTTTTAACAATTTTTTTCCAATAACTGTATTTATTAAATGACTCGGAGTGATCGATAAATTTATCAATATTATTATATTTATTAAAATTTGTGTAAAGAAATTTTTTTTATATCAACTATTAACAAAAAAAAAATTAGTCAAAGTTGAAATTTTATAAAAATTGAATTTTTAAGATGAATTGTATTATTTCAAGAAATATAAATAAAAATGAAATAAAAAATAGTTGAATAAGGAAAAATTTGTGAAAATAATTGAATCGTTTTAAAGAATTTAATTTTAATTTTTAAAAATTTTTTTCTTATAATTATTTATTAAAACTTTTGTAAATAATTTTTCTTATTTCAACTATTAACAAAAAATAAATAAATTAGTCAAAGTTGAAATTTTATAAAAATTAAATTTTTAAGATGCATTGCATTATTTCAAGAAATATAAATAAAAATGAAATCAAAAATAGTTGAATAAGAAAAAATTTGTGAAAACAATTGAATCGTTTTGAAGAATTTAATTAAAATAAAAAAAAATCTTTTTCTAATAACTATATTTATTAAAATTGTTGTAAAGAAAGTTTTTAGTTTCTAAGAAATATTCGAATGTCTGGGAAGAATTATATTATTTTCAAAATCAATTCAATTCTCGGGAAGTTTGTAATTTATTGTTTGTTTGAGTAATTGAATTTTATTTTCAAAGAATTTTATGAAAATTGAATTTTTAAAATGAATTGCATTATTTCAAGAAATATAAATAAATATTAGAGTTTTTAAGAAATAATTGAATTCCTGAGAAGAATTTTATTATTTTGAAAAGTAATTAAAATCTTAGAAAGTTTATTATTATTTTTTTAAAGTAATTAAATTCTCACGAAGAATATTATAAAAATTTCTGAAAGTAATAACATTTTTATGAAGAATTATTGCATTAAAAAAATTTAATTTTAATTTAACTCTTTCAAGAAATTAAGTTACAATTAAATTGAAAAGAAGGATAAAATTCAAAAAAAATTGTATAAAAATCTTTTTTAATAATTGCGCATTTTTCGTCGAATTCGTTAGAAAAGTTTTATTAAAAAAATAATTGGAATCTTGCCATGAATTTTAATATTTATGAAAATAATGAAAATAATTGAATTATTAAACATTATTTTATAATTAAATGTTTAAAAAATAGTTGAATACTCGAGAAGAATGTTATTATTTATGAAAATAATTTAATTTTTTTGTAAAGATTTTTTTTAGCTGTATTCCCGCTCATAACATGAATGTCTGGGAAGAATTTTATTCTTTTTGAAAAATAATTCAATTCTATTAGGGAAGTTTATTAAATTTGTTTCAATAATTAAATAATTAACAATTAAGGATTACTTATGAATATAATTTAATTTTTGTAAATAATTTTTTTTAGCTTTTAAGAAATAATTGAATATCTGGGAAGAATTTTATTCTTTTCAAAAGTATTTCAATTCTTTGGAAGTTTATTAATTCTCTTTAAATAAGTAAATAATTAATAATTAATAATTATTTATAAAAATAATTGAATGTTTGTAAAAAATTTTTTTAGTTTTTAAAAAATATTTGAATGTTTGGGACGAATTTTATTATTTTAAAAATCAATGCAATTCTGGGGAAGTTTATTAATTTTTTTCCAAGCAATTGCATTTTATTTTCAAATGATTTTATAAAAGTTGAATTTTTAAGATGAATTACACTATTTCAAGAAATATAAATAAAAATGAAATAAAAATAGTTGAATAAGTAAAAATTTGTGAAAACAATATTGAATTAAAGAAAACTTTGTTTTATTTATTATTTATTAGACTTTATTTTTATTTATTATAAATATACATTAAAATAATAAAATTAAGAAAATGACTTGAAATAAAAAATACTTTTTCGAAAAAATTCTCACAAGTTTTCCGACACTTTGTTACAAGTGTATCGTATAACTAAAAAAATCATTTAATCGCAATTTTAAATTCAATAAGTATTCAGTTTGTGAAAGGAGAAAAAAAATGTTTTTTTTGAAATTATTGCCAAGGCTTAAATCCTGTTTTTTATTTTATTAAAAAAAAAATAATCGATATTGATAAAACTCAAGTGCGTAAACTTCCCACATTGAATTAACGATGAGAGAGATGAAATAAGTTTCTCATGGGGTCATAATTCACATATGGTGAAATGACGATGAACCTCCGCACTCGTCGAAGTTCCCCTACATATATAAAGTGAAATGATGAACACGCCAGGTAGATATAGTGTCATATATGCGCGTTTATACTCCAATAATGTTTTTGAACAAAAACCATATGCTCTTGTATTCCCATAACATTGTCATTAAATTCTATGAATATAATACGGCTATATTGGACAGTAATAAATTATCTCACTTCATCATCATCATTATCATCATCGCATCGTTAGCACCTGTATAGAAAAAAGGCAGGTCCAGCAACTGCGATTCTTTATATGCAACTGTTACTGGGAAGAGAGTAATTTTTATCATTCAATTTTCGACTATGACTAATTTAATCTTTTTTTTTTGTTAACAGTTGAAATAAAAAATATTATTTACAAAAATTTTAATAAATAGTTATTGGAACAAATTTTAGAAAAATTAAAAAATTCTTCAAAACGATTCAATATTATTTTCACAAATGTTTCCTTATTCAAGTGTTTTTTATTTTATTTTTATTTATATTTCTTGAAATAGTGCATCTTAAAAATTCAACTTTTATAAAATCATTTGAAAATAAAATTCAATTGCTTGAAAAAAAATTAATTAACTTCCCCAGAATTGGATTGATTTTTAAGTTAATAAAATTCTTCCCAAACATTCAAATATTTCTTAAAAACGAAAAAAATTCTTTACAAACATTCAATTATTTTTATAAATAATTATTAATTATTAATTATTTACTTATTTAAAGAAAATTAATAAACTTCCCAAGAATTGAAATACTTTTGAAAACAATAAAATTCTTCCTAGATGTTAAATTATTTCTCAAAAACTAAAAAAAATTCTTTACAAAAATTAAATTATTTTCTCAAGTAATCGTTAATTATTTAATTATTCAAAAAAATTAATAAACTTTCCTAATAAAATTGAATTATTTTTTAAAATAATAAAATTCTTCCCAGACATTCATGTTATGCGGGAATACAACTAAAAAAAATTTTTTACAAAAAAATTAACTTCTTTTTATAAGTAATCATTAATTATTTAATTATTCAAAAAAAATTAATATACTTCCCTAATAGAATTGAATTATTTATTAAAATAATAAAATTCTTCCCAGACATTCATGTTATGCGCGGGAATACAACTAAAAAAAATTCTTTACAAAAAATTAACTTCTTTTTATAAATAATAATAATATTCTTCTCGAGTATTCAACTATTTTTCAAACTTTTAATTATAAAATAATGTTTAATAATTCAATTATTTTCATTATTCTCATAAATATTAAAATTCATGGCAAGATTCAAATTTCTTTTTTTTTAATAAAACTTTTCTAACGAATTTGACGAAAAATGCGCAATTATTTAAAATGATTTTGATACAGTTTTTTTTAGAATTACTCATTCTTTTCAATTTAATTGTTAACTAAATTTTTTGAAAGAATTCAATAAAAATTACATTTTTTTAATGCAATAATTCTTTATAAAAATTTAATTATTTTCAGAAGTTTTTGTAATATTCTTCGTAAGAATTCAATTATTTTCAGAAGTTTTTGTAATATTCTTCGTAAGAATTCAATTATTTTCAGAAGTTTTTGTAATATTCTTCGTAAGAATTCAATTACTTAAAAAAATAATCAATTTCCAAGATTTGAATTAGTTTTTAAAATAATAAAATTCTTCTCAGGAATTCAATTATTTTTTAAAAATTTAATAATAATCGTAGCAAGACTTCAATTACTTTTATAAATATTAAAAATCATTGCAGTATTTCAATTATTTAAAAATTTTTTTTTAAGAATTCGGCGAAAATGCAATTATTTTAAATGACTTTAATATCGTTTGTTTATTAGAATTTAATCACTATTTTCCATTTTATTTTTAATTATATTTCTTAAAAGAATATAAATATTATAAAAAATTGTAATGGAATTCTTTATACAAAAATTTAATTATTTTCATAAATATTAAAACTCATATGGATTTCAATTATTTTTAATAGAATTTTAATAAAAATTTTTTAAATTTATGGTTTTTTTGGAAAACTTTTTTGTTAAAATTCTTTCCAAGAATGCAATTATTTTAAAAACATCATTAAAGTTCTATGCCAATTTCAATTTTTTCTTAAATAATAAAACTCATTTCCAGGATTACAATTATTTTTAATATAATTTAAAATTAATTCCTCTAGAAACGCAATTATTCTTAAAAATTTGAATAAAATTCTTCGAAAAAAATTCAATTATTTAAAAAAAATTGATATAATTTGTAACTTAAGTTTTTGTTTGTTTTCTAAATTCCTTTCTGTTTTGTAACGTTATATGCAATTGTTACATAATTTATTACAACATTAACAAAGTTTTTCTTTCGCCGTTAATATTTTCATTCCAGAATATTTAATCATTTTGTATAAAATAAAATTATAAAAATATAAAATAAAAATAAAAATAAAAATAAAAATAAAAATTTATTTACTTTTATTTCCGCGAAGAAATCATAACAAAAAAATAATAAAAATTATATTGAAAAAAGTATAATAAAAAATTTCCGTCATTCCTCTTTCCCGATATATTTATATATATACAAAACGACTTTTAATACTTTCGAGAAGATAAATATATTATAATGGATTTTTAATAACGCCCTTTGGATCTCGTTGACACTTTTCCAAAAGGTCTTCGATAACAATCAGTGTGGCACACTTCAATAAGGACTTCCGTTTTCAAGGTGTGATGCCCTAAAATAACATTATCATCTACTTTTGTGATTTGTCATTCTCGACTGCAGTGTTGGAATTCAAAAATTCTATTCCACAGGCATGAAATTTATACAGTGTATAATATACAATGTGTGGATCATAATTTTCTTTCTTCTAAAATGCACGAAAAATTCTCAGCTTTCGATTATTATTATTATTATTATTATTATTATTATCATTATTTTAATTTACAATTCTATTATTTAAAGAAAATTAATCAAATTCATTAAGATAATAATTTTTATAAATAAAATTTTCTCTGGAATACAGTTAATATACTATTTTCAACAAATTTCAAAATACCATTTTGAAAAAATTTCGAAAAATTCAAATATTAAACAAAATTTTTATACAATTATTATTCACAATAATTTAATTACTTCTACTGATATAACATTTTTCCTGCAAATTTACGAATAAATTTTTCGTTAAATTCTGAAAAAGAATTCTATTATTAAAAATAAAATTTTTTTTTTTTTTGTAAAAGTTTATTATTTACAAAAATACTAGAATTTTTCAAAGCAATTCAATTCTTTAAACATTTTGATAAAATTATTTGCAACAATTCAAGGAGTTTTATAAATAATAAATTTATTCTCAGAAATTAAATTATTATTTAATATTTTTCAAAAATTCTTAGCAATTATTTCAATTATTTTTATAAGTAATAAAATTCAGCGAAGGAATTTAATTACTTTTATAAATATTTTAAGAAAATGAAATCAATTATTTTAAATAGAATTTAAATAAAATTTTTTAAATTATTATTATTCTCGAAATTCTATTAATGGGAGTCGCATTTTAAGAAAATATACATGAAAAATTCTTTTCTTTCGATTATTATAGTTATTTTAATTTACTATTTAATTCTTTTAAAATAGTTTTGTAGTTAATAATACATTATTCATACAATTTAATAAATTGTAGTTAAAAATAAAAAATAATTATTAAAAATCGTGGCTTACATTTTGTTTTCAAAATTGGTAAACAAAAATATTGATTATTTATAGAAATTATTATTATAAGCAGAAACGATTATTTCAAATTTTTTAAAAATAATTATTCATTTAAAATGTTTTGAATTTGAAAAAAGTTAATCCTACATCAAAAGTCATTGAATTCTTACGAAGCAATATTTAATAAATTTTATTTAGTAAATTTAATAATTTTGTAAACTTAATTTAGTAAATTAAATAAATTAATAAACTTAATTTAATAAATTTTAGTAATTTAATAAATTTAATTTATTAAACTTAATTTAGTAAGTTTAATAATTTATTAAACTTAATTTAGTAAAATTAATAATTGAATTAACTTAATTTAGTAAGTTTAATAATTTATTAAACTTAATTTAGTAAAATTAATAATTTCATAAACTTAATTTAGTAAATTAAATAAATTAATAAACTTAATTTAATAAATTTTAGTAATTTAAAAAATTTAATTTAGTAAATTTAATAATTTATTAAACTTAATTTAGTAAGTTTAATAATTTATTAAACTTAATTTAGTAAAATTAATAATTTCATAAACTTAATTTAGTAAATTAAATAAATTAATAAACTTAATTTAATAAATTTTAGTAATTTAATAAATTTAATTTAGTAAATTTAATAATTTATTAAACTTAATTTAGTAAGTTTAATAATTTATTAAACTTAATTTAGTAAAATTAATAATTGAATAAATTTAATTTAGTAAATTAAATAATTTAATAAACTTAATTTAATAAATTTTAGTAATTTAATAAATTTAATTTAGTAAATTTAATAATTTATTTAACATAATTTAGTAAATTTAATAATTTAATAAATTCTATATGGAAGAATTTTATCTAAATTTTTGTAAATAATTTACGGAAAAAATTAATCGATATTTTCTCGAACATTTTGTATGTTAATTGTGCACATATGCCCAAGTTTCGTAAAAGTATATATATATATATATATATATATATATATATATATATATATATATATATATATATATAAATCCCCTATTCGAACAACTATTTTGATTTCTGAGTCCCATTACAGCCGTTTAGCCGCATTTGCCTTCTTGACAATGCGACTCATATCTGTTGTTGTTCGGCTTTACAAATTGAAGCCTAAGTCTGGAAAAGCTGCTGGGACCACAAAACTCAAATATATACTCTGCACAAATGGTGACCTTAGTAGAGATGCTCTCTCAGGTCCCAAGATTTTTTTCGGAATTAAATTCTTTCTTGGAATCTACGAAACTTGCAATGAAAAAGAAGGGTAAACTTTTTTTTCTCTCAAAATACGTGGAAACATCATAGAACTACTCTTATCAAAGCAGAAATTATTTTTTTTTCTTAATTTATATTTCAACTTTTTTTTTTTTGAAAAACGTTTTATTGAATATCGTTTTTTCTATTTTTTCAGTGTCAAATGTGATAATATTAAAAAGAATTATTTTTATTTTTATTATTATTATTATTATTATTATTATTATTATTATAGCCAAAAATATTCAAAATTCTATAACCTATTACACGTGTTTCCGTTCTTGAGGCCTTGTAAAAAAATGTTAATTAAAAAAAGGTAAAAGTTGTTGTTATTATGATTGTTAATTATTATTATTGTTATTATTATTATTATTATTATTATTTATTATAAACAGAAAAATTAAAATTCTGTAACTTATTAAACCTGTTTATGTTCTTAAGGCCATGTAAAAAAATTTTAATTAAAAAGTTATAACAGTTGTTATTATTATTTATAATTATTTATTAATATTTATTGTACCCAGAAAAATTAAAATTCTATAACTTATTTGATCTGTTTATGTTCTTAAGGCCATGTAAAAAAATTGTTAATTAAAAAGTGCAATAACATTATTATTATTATTATTATTATTATTATTATTATTATTATTATTATCATTATTATTTTTATTATTATTATTTTTATTATTATTTTTATTATTATTATTATTAATTTTTAAAATTAACATTGTCATTAAATTATTAACATTTTCTACAATTTAAAAATGATAATAACAGCTGAGTAAATAAATATATTTATTTGAAAATCAACTTCTTCAATTCAATTCAGATTTAATATATATATATATGTGTGTGTATTCTTTTCTTCTTTTTATATAATATAAACTTAAAACCGAATGTGGCGCAAAATTTCTGTTTTTCTGAAGAAATTTTCTGTATCAATGAAGGCATCAAACATTAGCCGACGCGCGTTATTGCCTCCAGCGTTGTTGTGCGCGGTCTTTTGTTAAAACATGATCGAGGTTTTTTTTCGGCAAAGTTACATGCGAGCGTGTATTATAAGGATAAGCTTCTCAACATATTGCAGCAAAGCCAAAAACAGTGCCATCACGGTTCGACGATCTCTCAACAAGTAAGGATCGAATTCTCTTATTTTTCTTTTGTATATAAATATATATCTAAATATATATTTGCCGCTAAGAGAAAAAAAAAAGATAAATTATCAAGGAAAGAAAGGAAAAAATAAGTGGCAGCGGAGTTTAAATATATATGAACTCCGTGAATATAATTTTTAAATAAAAAAAAAATTTATATAAAACATTTTATATGAAAATAAAAATATAATGCTCGAAATACCAAATAATCTCTCTATGAAAAAATACATTATTTTATATAAAAATTATTCACGGAGTTCATATATATTTAAATATATTTACTACTTGTTTTTAAAAATATATACTTTTTATTATAATTTCAGCCACTAAAAGCAATACTATATTTTTGTTTTTTCAGATTTTCTCAATTAATTATAATTATTCTGTAAAAAATTAATTTAATTCTGTAAAAATTAAATTAAATTCTTTAAAACTATATTCAATTGTTTTAAAAAAATATTTGAAATTCAATTATTTTTAATGTTTAGAATTTTCACGAAACTTTTGCAAAAAAATTCTATTATTTAAAGAAAATTGATGAAATTCATTAAAATAATTGTTTTTATAAAAAAATTTTCCTCTGAAATATAATTAATACCTACCATTTTCAACAAATTTTAAAATACCATTTTGAAAAATTTTTTAAAGATCCAATTATTAAACAAAACTTTTATACAATTATTATTCACAATAATTCAATTACTTTTACTCGTAAAATATAATTTTTCAGGCAAATTTAAATATTAATCTTTTTAAATCTAAACAAGAATTTAATTATTTAAAATACAATTTCTCGCAATAATTTAATTATTTTTGAATTTAATAAAAATATCTCCGCACGAATTGAACTATTTAAATAAAATTTTAAGCTAGACAACAATTATTTGCATAAAAATAATAAAGTCCATCGAGCAGGATTTCAATTATTATCTTAAAAAATTTAAATCAATTCCTCGAGAAATGTAAGTAATTATTAAAAATTCAATTTCAATTCCTCGAAAAAATAAATTATTTCAGAAAATGTTCCTTTTAAATTCTTTGGAAAAATTTTATTATTTACAAAAATATTAGAATTTTTGAAAGAAATTCAATTTTTTTAACATTTTAATCAAATTATTATTCGAGTAATAATTCAATTAGTTTTATGAATTATAAAATTATTCTCGGAAATTAAATTATTTCCGAAAATTCTATTTAAATGATTCGCAAGAATAAAATTGTTTTCATAAAATAATAAAATGTTTGTTAGGAATTGAATTATTAAAAAAAAAATTAATAAAATACGGCACAAAGACATTCAATATTATTGTTAAAAATCTTAATAGATTTTTTTGTTAAATTTAATTATTTTAATTAACAAAAAAATTTTTACAATTTAATGATTTTTAATGTATTTTCAGAAAATTTTCAAACAGAATTCAATTCTTTAAATTTTTTTTGGCAAAATCTTCATAAGAATTCAATTCTTATTTCATGAATAATAATATTCAGGAATTCAGCTTTTTAAATTAAAATCTGCATAAAATTATTCAAAAAAATCATTTAGTTAAAAATTTTCATAAAATTCTTCGCAAGAATTACAAATTTTTTTTATTATTATTTAAAAATTCCTCAGTGAATAATAAAATTCGTTGCAGGTCAATTCGGTTTATTAGCAAAATAAGAAAGACGTAAATTTTTAAAATGAAAATTATAGAAAAAAATAAAAGAGAAATAAAACTACTTTTTTTACTACTTTTTTAGTTTGAAATCTACTTTTTAATACTTTTTTAAAGTTAATTATCTGGTGTAAAGTCAAAAAGAGGAAAATTATTTTTAATTATAAATTTTCTTTTAAATAAATTTTTATTTATACTTTTATTTTCTATTGAATGAATTATTTTTTATTATGTATTTATGAATTATGTATTTTTATCATGTAAAGTTAAATGAAGATGAAACAGTATAGAGAATTAAGAAAATGAGGAAAGAAGAGAGAAAGAAAAAGAAGAAAGAGTATAAAAATGAGTATGAGAAATAGGTTATGTTTGCAATTTTTTAAATGACAATACAAGAAATTAAGAATCAAATGTAAATACGAATTATCGATGCCTAAATCTTCATTACGACCGAAGTATTTAATAAACACTGATTTTAATTTGCAATAAGTAAAAATTAGCTTTCAATCTTTTAAAAAGTAACATTAACATAACCTCAAAGTTGCTTCTGAGGTTCCTTTCTTCAGATCTTGTCACAATTATAAAGTAGAAAAATATTTAAAGAAAAGTAAATATTCACTCTTTCTTCAAGGTGGTCGTACAAATATAATATTTTAATAGACTCCTATATAATATATAAACTGCTTCCTTCTGGCAATAGCAATATACAAACACCACCACAATATATAGTTTTGATGCTCTAGATTGAACCATTCGGAAGAATAAGTAATGTTGGAAGTTCATTGGTCCGTTATAATATTATATGGACATTCAGGTAAAGCTATATGAGGATTTTCAGCGCAATCTTCTAAAAGCCATATTATGAATGCTGAAGCTGTGTGTGTGCGTATTTGGACCTTTCAATTGAGCTGCGAGCGACAGAGATGGTTTACAACAATGGCGCCTGGCAATGTGAGGGCAGATGCGTGCACTACTCTGACTCTATGACTCCATCTTGAATTATCTGATGTTTGATCCCCTTACGCTCAGTGCATTTTTTCTTTACCCAACATTTCTCTTATTCTGTATATATTTATAATCGCACATACCTCTTTATCACAAGAATTATGTATATATATAATACACCTTTGATTTAAAATAAAAAAAATAGTATATATTAAATAGTATATTTAAGCCTGCAAAAATTAGTTTATTATTAAGAAAAATTAGTTCTTCAATTCAGAAATAAATAGAAGACGAAACAAAAAAGTTATTTTTCTTCACCACTAATCTTTTTTCCCTTCTTTCTCTTTTCTTCACCACTTGCATTTCTTTTCTCTTTGGGATATCAAACTTCTTCCTCCTCTATTGCCTTTTCAATTTATTTCACAAGAGAAAAGAAAACTTTTTTTTAAAAAAAGTATAAATAAGTATAAATTTAATAAATTTAATATAAATAAGTATAAATTTTGTTGCGGGTAATTTTAACCAATGTTAACTCACAGACAGTGGCGCCCTCATCTAAGTGAAATATTGTTGCAGCAATTTTTTACCCCAAAATCAGGTTAAAATTTATACTTTGTTTTTCTTGTGTACTTTCTTCACTGACCAATAATTTTTCTCTGCTTTGTATAACTACAAAGAAGATAACACTGCTTTTTCAATATAGTGAAGAAAGTTGAACCAAAAATAAAGATATAAATTAGGAGGAAATCCGAGAAATGTAAGATGTTTATTATACGAAGAGAAGAAAAGTCGGTCAATAGTGAAGAAATATGGATAAAAAATATAAAATTGATGAAGAAATATACAAAAAATTCAAGAAATTGTTATTAAGATGAAAAGAAATGGATTAAAAGTGGAGAAAAATATAAATGAAGAAGCAAGTGGATGAAAAAATATGATCAGAAAATACAATAGTTTGTTATTAAGATGAAAGAAAATGGGCTAATAGTGAAGAAAGATAAGAAGATAAAAAAGTGGAATAAAAATATTAGAATAAAATGAAAAGTAGATAAAAAATTGAAAAAACTATTCAGAGAATACAAGAAGTAAGAAATATTTTTACCAAGGAAGAAAAATATATGGGAATATAAAAAATAAGATATATGTAGTAAATGAAGAAGAAGAAAAAGAAGAAGTTTAAACAACAAAAAGAAGATGAACATTAGAAAAAGAACATAAAAAAATAAAAAACCATAGAAAAGAGCTAAAAAAGGAATAAAAAGGAGAAGAAAAAAAAAAGAAGGCAAATAAGATAAAAATATGCGGATTTAGTATATATATATATATATATAGTTGTTGACAAAATAGAAAAAATGGATCAGTAGTGAAGAAAGATAAAAACAGAAAAATATTAAAATAAGGAGAAAATTCAAATTATTCAAGACTTTGTCACAAGGAAGAGAAAAATTTATCAATATGAAAGAATAAGTCTACAGCGTTGAGAACCAAAACATAAAAGTTGAAGAAGAAATTAAAAAAATACAACGAAGAAAAAATAAATAAATGTTGAAGAAACATATAATTATATAAACATATCAGAAAATACTAAAGATGCTAAAAGAATACAAAAAATAAAAGAGGAAAATTAAGGAGGAATCTGACGTATACAGTGAGATCAAAAATTAGTCCAATGTCATAATTTCCTATAATTTAAAAGAGAAACAAAAATTAAATTTTTAAATTCATCTTGGGTGGAAAGGTAAAGAATATAATTTTCAATATTTAAACCAATTAACAGATATTTCATTTGAAAAAAAATTACAATTTTCTGTCAATAAGAATTCATTAATTTTATTATTATTCATTACTAAAATTAATGATTAATAATGATTCATTCATTCATTCGTTCATTAAATTTTAGGTTAGGTTATACTTTAATCATATTTACATTGAGAAAAAAATAATAATTTTCATTACATAATTTAAAAATGATAAAAATGTTCAAAAAATGTTTAAAATGTTTTAAAAAAGCTAAAAATGTTTAAAAAAATGTTAAAAGTGTTTAAAAAAATGTTTAAAAAAATGTTAAAAATGTTAAAAATGCAGAAAATTAAATTACTTACCCTTCTACCATGAGGAATTTTAAATTTTAATTTGGCTTTATTAAAAAAAAAGAAATCATGATATTGGAAAAATTTTTGTTCCGATTGTTTGTCGGATTCTGTCTGAAAATTTTAATTAAATGATTCCCAAGAATATCATTGTCTTCATGAAATAATAAAATGTTTGTTAGGAATTGAATTATTAAAAAAAAATATTAATAAAATACGGCACAAAGACATTCAATATTATTGTCAAAAATTGTAATAGAATTCTTTGTAAAATTTAATTATTTTTAAAAACTTTTCACAATTCAATGATTTTTAATGTATTTTCAGAAAATTTCCAAACAGAATTCAATTATTTAAAATTTTTTTTGTCAAAATTTCCCTACGAATTCAATTCTTTTCATGAATATAATAATATTCAGGACATCAGTTCTTTAAACTATAAAACTTCCATAAAATTTATTCGGAAAAATCATTCAGTTAGAATTTTTTATAAAATTCTTCGCAAGAATTACAAATTATTTTTATTAATATTTAAAAATTCCTCTATGAATAATAAAATTCGTTGCAGGTCAATTCAATTTATTAAAATATTTTTGATTCCCAAACATATCAAACAACATCAACAAATTCATTCTACTCTATGATGGAAAAAATTTATATCGCAAATAAAGAATTACCAATTTTTAAAATTATAATTATTATTTTTTAAATTTATAACAATAATAGAAAAAGAATATTATGTCTTTGGCAAGATATTTATACAATACAGTAGTAAATTTATAAAATCGAAAAGTAAATGAAGCTAAGCTGTAATGAAATTGCCTATTTGGGGGTTTTCAAAGTCACTGATTACGAATCCGTTAGGAGCTTTTCGAAATTCAAAATTCAAAATGGCGGAGCCAATATGGCGGACAAGTTTCTAAAAATCGATCGGACTCACTTGAAATTTGTTACTCGGGGGTTTTTGAGGTCGCTGACAACGAATCCGAGGTCAGATTTTCGAAATTCAAAATGGCGGAGCCAATATGGCGGACGAGTTTTTAAAAACTGATCGAATTCCCTTGAAATTTGCTACTCGGAGGTTTTTGAGGTCGCTGACAACGAATCCGAGGTCAGATTTTCGAAATTCAAAATGGCGGAGCCAATATGGCGGACGATTTTTTAAAAACTGATCGAATTCCGTTGAAATTTGTTACTTGGGGGTTTCGGAGGTCGCTGGCAACGAATCCGGTGTCTGTTTTTCAAAATTCAAAATGGCGGAGCCAATATGGCGGACGATTTTTTAAAAACTGATCGAATTCCGTTGAAATTTGTTACTTGGGGGTTTTGGAGGTCGCTGGCAACGAATCCGGTGTCTGTTTTTCAAAATTCAAAATGGCGGAGCCAATATGGCGGACGATTTTTAAAAAATTGATCGCATTCGTTGGAAAATTGTTTGTCCGGGGGTATTTAAGGTCGCTGACAACGAATTCAAGGTCAGTTTTTTGAAATTTAAAATAGTAGATCCAATATACGGGGCCAAAAAAATTTTTATTAAGTATTCTAAAAGTAAATAAATTGTCTATGAATTAAAATAAAATAAATAAAATAAATATATAGGAGAGCATTTAAAAAAGTATCCTAAAGAAGAAGATAAACGAGTAATAAATCATAAAAAAATTTGTTTTATATAAGTTTTCCAAAATCTCTGTCTAAAAAAATCATTTTCCCTTCCCAGAAATTTTTCTTTCATTTATATTTTAAAAAAGTATTGTATATATATATACTTAGAAGATTTTCCCTCAAGATATACATACCGAGACGAAAACCTGCTTGAACTTGTCAAAGCCGAAAAATCGCATTTCCAATTAAATAAAGCAACAGTAAAGTTTTTTTTTCTGCGGTTCACTTGCGAAAGATGGTATCGGTTCATAAGCAGGCATAAGGGCAATTCATTACAGAGGGCAAATCTATGCACAAAGCCTTTAGCAAAGGTTGTGTTGTCGAATTAGCCTCGGTGGTGACAGTGGCGCGCGCACAATGACCATCAGACGTCATATAAAGCTTTTAATGGATAGTGGGGTTGACAATTTTTTTTCCTCCTCCCACTTCTTTTTCTTCTTCTTTTACTTCTTCTTCTTCTTCGTCGTCGTCCCTTTTTTTGTTACTATTCCCTATGAAGATGAATGAAATAGTGCTCGAAAGCTAGTCACGCGGTAAAATTGTATACGTGTGACTATATATATACACAAGAGGGAGAGTTTTTGACTGAATGTTTTAGTTGTCGTTGTCGTTGTTTCCCGAACAGTGCATCGACGCAAAATCAACCCCTCCAAAAGCGAGGGGTTGGCCCTAAGCACATTAGAAATGTTCACGCCCTTTCCTTGGAGGAAAGGGAACTCTCGTGGCCAATCGCCGTTTGGGACCAAATTCAAAAGGCAAGATCAGAAACCAAACCCTGTGAACGAAAATTTTTCTCCCTGTATCCCGATGATGATGATAGTTTGGAGAATTCATTCAAGAGTTTAGACGAGAGTGAAACGGTTCAATTTTTTTTTTCTAATAATATTCTTCTTTTAAAGAAGATCTTTTAAAGAAGATTTAAATAAATATATATTAAAAATAAATGTCTCGCGTTTTTGTTTAACAAATTTTAACGCGATTTTTTTCTTTTTTGCGAAGTGTGTTTTTTTTATTTTTTCAAAGTGACTGTGAAAGGTGTTTTAATGAAGAAAATACGAATTTTGGACAAAATGCAGGCGCAGGAGGCATCACTGACACATGTGTCGGTTAGCACACAAAAAATGCAACCCTCATCAAGTGAGTTTTCATCTTCTGTTTTTTTTGCAAAAATTTATTTTGAAAAAATTTTTGTTGAAAAAATTTTTGTTGAAAAATTTTTTTTTTGCAAAAACTTTACCTGTTTGCAAAAAAATTTTGTTTTTCAAATACTGTATCAAAATAAAGAAAATATTTGACAATACTTTTCAATGTTCGGTTATTTTTCAATGTTCGGTTATTTTCCAAAGGAAGGGGAAATTAGAAAATTTTTTCCCCCGAATTTTTGACAAAAACAAATGTTACGTAATTTTAAAATGAAATTTGCGAGGAAAAATTTCTTGTTTTGAAAAATTGGCGAAAAAAGTGACTTTTTACCACCTGCGGTGTTCGTCTAGACAGAGGCAATCACAATATTCGACTGGTATTCGACAATAAGAGAATGGAGAGTCAATTAGAGGAAGGGAATTCCCGAAAAGAAATTACAAATACCTTATGTAAACAAGAACAAGTATTCAATAGAGTACAATAGAAATTGTATTTCTCTCAATACTGTTTTGTTCTCCTATATTATTTTTGCGTAATTTTGTTCTCAATTTTTGGGGAAAACACCTTCTAATGCTGAAACTATAATTTTCCATATTATTTTTTTTTTGTTGTCACTATTTTTGACTTTTCCCATACTGTTATATTTAAAAAAAAATTATTTTCTATTTGCAAACAAATTCTGCTCTTAATATATATACTATAATTTTATTTTTGACACAGTTTCACTTTTTCTTCTCGTATCTTTTTAATAATTTTTTTTTTAAATCTCCTTTATTTTTTTTAACTCCTTTTTATCTATTTTTTAAATACTTCTTGAATTTTCCGTTAATTTCCCATTTATTTATGTTCCCTTCTTTTTCATTTATTCCCCTGTTTTATTTCTTTCTCATTTTTCTCTCTATACAAAACTTGTCAATTAGGAGGAAAATTTTTCTTTAAATTCACGCTTTTTTTATAATAATAAAATACAAAACTTTCCTTTTTTGAAAACTTAGTTCAAAGTTGAACAAAATTTAAGTATATACGTCTTTTTTCTGTATGAAATGTGAAACAACGTTACAAGTTAAAATGATTGTTTTTTCATTTAAAAATTTAGTAAAATAAAAAAAATTTTAACAATTAGAGAAAAATTTAATAAAAAGAAAAATTGCTTAGAATTCATATACTAATTTATAGTAAAAAATTATTTTACACTATCGATATTAAAACCTTATTTTAGTAAACAATAATTAAAAATTTGTCCACTTCTTCATCTCTTTTTTCTACTAATCTCAAAAATTTTTTATTTCTTCCTTGAATAAAAATGTAGTAAAAATCCCCCCGCCCAACCCCATCTAAAAAATTGTTACTATTAAAAAATTTTTCATTTAATTTTTATGTTTATAGAAATTGAATCAAAACGTAAGTGTTTATTGTTTATTGAATGAATTAGTAAAAGTGTAAAAAAAAAATTTTAGTAAAAAAAAATTCTAATTTGTAGTAGAAAACTACTAATTAATTTGCTAAGACAAATTAATTTATTAATTATTTAACAAAATGTAAAATTTTGATATTTTTAAAAATTGAATCAAAACGTGTTTATTTTTTATTGAATGAATTAATAAATGTGTAAAAAAATGTTTAGTCAAGAAAAATTCTATTTTGTAGTAGAAAACTACTAATTAATTTGCTAAGACAATAAATCAGTAAAATTTACTAATTGAAATAGTATGGCCTTAACAAATAAATTTGTAAATTTCTGTTATCAATTAGTAGTTTTTGACTGTAAGTTAGTAGTTTTTTTTACTATAAATTATAGTAGTTTATGACTAAAAATTAGTAGTTTATGACTACAAATTAGTAGTTTTTGACTACAAATCAGTAGTTTTCGTCTACAAATTAGTAGCTTTGGACTACAAATTAAAGTAAAAAAACTTAACAATTTATTAAATAAATTTAATTTTTCACTTTTTACTAGCAAAGTTAAAACTCATTAATAATTTATAGTTAAATTAAAAATTATTTCTATAAATTTTTATAAACTAAAATTACTAATTTTTAGTTAAAAAAAGTACTTACTGGTAGAAAACTAATGCATCTTGTCAGTACTACTATAATTAAAATAGTGTCCTTAGCAAATGAATTAGTATAGAATTTTGTAGTATACTAGTTAGTTGTTTTTGACTGAAAATTAGTAGTTTTTTTTACTAAAAGTTAGTGGTTTTTTTTATTGAAACTGATATAGAGTTAATACTGTTATTAATTCATTTAGTGAACGAATCGATCCTATTTTATTAGGAAATGTATAAATTAGAAACTATTTTATGGTAAAAAAGACTATTTTACAGTGAAAAAGGACTATCGAATAGTCAAAAAGTCTATCAAATAGTAAAAAAAACTATATTTTACAGTCGAATTAACTAACAAATAGTTCATTAAAGGCTATTTTATAGTTAAAAAGGGTGTTTTATAGTCGAAACGACTACTTTACAGTCAAGAAGACTATTTTACAGTCAAAAAGACTATTTTACAGTCAAAAAGACTATTTTATTGTCAAAAATACTGTTATATAGTTAAAAAGACTATTTTATAGTAAAAAATAATGTTATATAGTCAAAACGGCTATTTTATAGCCAAAAAGACTATTTTATATAGTCAAAAAGACTATTTTATAGTAAAAAATATTATTTTATAGTAAAAAATACTGTTATATAGCCAAAAAGACTATTTTATATAGTCAAAAACAGTACTTTACAGTCAAGAAGACTATTTGATAGTCAAAAAGACTATTTGATGGTCAAAAAGACTATTTGATAGTCAAAAAGACTATTTAATAGTCAAAAAGACTACTATACAGTCAAAAAGACTATTTTACAGTCAAAAGTGACTAAAACAGATTTAAAAACCAAAAAAAAAAAAAATCCCAACAATTTTATAAGAAAAAATTTCTATTTTGTTAATGAATAATTATAACTGAAACAAAAAAAGCACTGATTTGTTGTCAAATGATTATGTTTGTTCATTTAGTATATTTATAAGAGGGCATCTCCCGCACTAATATATTACAACCTGTTGGTGTGCTCACGGTGATTCGTGCGCCACATTCTATTATTTCAAACATCTGTCGACACTTTCTCATGGATGACCGCCTTAATATTGCGGGGGTGAATTCTATCGCTTATAAATTCACCGACTCTCTCTCTCTCTCTCAGTATATATAAAAAAAATATACTCTTCTGTCGTTTAAATGCCACATGCTCTTTGTTTCACACGAGATGAAAATTGGGGCTATCGCATGACCTCTCCGACAGGTAAATAATTGTAATACACAAAAATAAAATTGGGGGACGATTTATCGACGATTTCTTCTCGAGAATAAAAAAAAAAGGAAACAGAAACAGAATTTTTCATGCGATTCGTAGGGTATGATTTTATTTTTTTTTTTTAAAGAGTTATTCAATATAGAAAATATATAGATTTGTCGCGCTTTCAAGATGGAAGAAATTCTAGGTTATGTTTGTTATTTTTGAATTGAAAATACTCAATGCAGATTGACTCTAAATAAAAATCACTGACTTTTGAATCTTCTCTAATGTGAAATATTTAATAAAATCGATTTTTAGTGTTAATGGAATTGAACAGAAATTTTTAATTCGACTGAAAATAGGTACAAACATAACCTTAAAAATTATTTTTAATTTTTTTTCTTGTTCTTTAATAGGTTTCTTCGGAGAGTGTCACATGTTAGAAATAAATATATTTTCTGTATTGCCTTTTGCTTATATTTTAATAAATTAATAATTAATAATTAATAATAATAAATAATAATACAAAGTTATTATAATGAAATTAATCTGACAAAACATTTAATAACGGACGTAAAATTATTTGATCAAAAAATACTAATAATAATAATAGTAATAATAATAATAATAATAATAATATATAATAATAATATTATTATTTTTTATTCTTTTTAATATATTTTTGCTTTGTTTATTCTTTTTTTCTTCTTGTTTTTATTTTTTTCCATCTTTTTCTATTCTTCTTTAATTTAATAATTTTTTTTTATTAATTAAACAATAATAATAATAATAATAATAATAATAATAATAATAATTAAGGAAAGATAAATTAAAGAAGAATAGAAAAAGATGGAAAAAAAGAAAAAAATAAAAGCAAGAAGAAAAATAAGAATAAACAAAGTAAAAATATATTAAAAAGAAAAAAAAATAATAATAATTATTATTAAAATAATAATATTATTATTATTATAAATATTAATAAATAAAAAATAATTAATGACAAAAATGCTAAAGAAGGGAAAAATAATTACATTATTGAAAGTTAATAAAAAAAAGATGACTAAAAGTAAAAATTAGAAATGATAAATTTGAGTCAAGGGAAAAATTTGAATAATTAATTATAATTCATAGAGATTTTAGACATATACATAATGAATTGAAGAGACATTATTACCCGTCGTTGTAAATATTATCGGGCACGCATTTCTACCCTTATATAAAAATTTACCAGAGGTTATTATCGATGAGAACATCTGACGTGTGTATTAAAAACAAGACAACCCTCTAACCAGCCGTATCATTGGAATAAGAGTTTTTTTTTCAATTACACAAAACGTAGTTAGAATCGAACGCGATGAGTTTTTATTTTGTAATGCACATGTCGCAAAATTCCCATGCTCTCTCTCTCATATATATATAGCATTGGAAAAAAAATTATTATCATCACCCTCGTTTGCCTCCGAATATCGATAATTCCACCCTCGCACTCTCACGTCAAACTAATTAGAAGGTGATATACACGCATTAGCGTATGTAAATTATTGTCTATATAGTGTATCTTTTAATGAGACACGAATATAAGTAACGTTATAAAGTTAATTTACACTCAAGAATATAGTATATACATAAATTATTAAATTAGTGGCGAACTTTATTTTCAACATTTTTTCGTGTTCGTAAATTTTTGATTTTTTAGAATTTACAATATTTTTATTGATAATTTTTGTATTTATTTTGATTCTTTATTTATTTTCTTTCTAGTTATTGTATTTGTATTATTTATATAAAAGAAGATTATTTATTATTATTTGTATTTGTATTTGTATTTGTTTTGTATTTTGTATTTTTTTTGTTTTTTATTTTGTTTTGAATTTTTTTTTGTTTTTTATTTTGTTTTGTATTTTTTTTATTTTATTTTATATTTTTTTTACTACATTTTTGTTTTCTATTTAATTAAATTATACTTTTGTTCATTTTATTTTTAGTTATATTTTTATTTGGTTTCTTTTTATGGTTATTAGATTTTTAGTTATTTTATGTTTGGTAATATTTTTATTTGGTTTCTTTTTATAATTGTTATATTTTTAGTTATTGAACTTTAAATTGTTTTTTTTAGTTATTGTACTTTTAATTGTTTTCTTTTTAGTTTTTATATTTATTTTTTTTATTTTTAGTTACTGTATTTTTATTTGTTTTTTTAGTTATTTTATTTTTTATTTATTAGACTAGATTAGGTAAACTCTTTTTTAGAAGCGGGTCGCAAGGTTTTATTTATGAACCTGGGGTCACAAATAAAAACTTGTGACCCGTTAAGAAAAAATAGTGAATACTGAAAAACAAACGAAACAAATTTATTTAATTCTAATAAAATCTTGTCGGCTATTTACAAATAAATATTTACTTGAGTCAAGTTAATTTTTATTCAAAGCGTATAACTAAATAGGAATTTTAAAATTAATAAAAATTAGTAAAAAGAAATAAAAATAAATAAAAAGAAATAAAAAGAAATAAAAGGAAATAAAAGGAAATAAAAAGAAATAAAAATAAAAAAAAATACATAAAAATTATTTAATTTGGAAGTTGTTATTCTAAAAAGTTACTTCTTTTATTTCACATGTCTCTTTATGTGTAAATAAATAAATTATTATTTCAAATATATGTAAATGATATTGTATATATATATATATATATATATATATATATATATATATATAAATGCTATAGGCAATAAAACGCAACTCGAATAAAAAAGTGGAGAAAAAAAGTTATTGAATGATAGGGTAAGTGCAAGCTCACCCTTCACATAGAAAGCAAAGTATGGGAAAAGTTATCGATATATTTAGCGAAAGACAACGACGACGACGACACAAGGTCTCGACACGCAAGCCCATCATGGCAACTCAATCAAAATTGCATTTGGCAAATGCGCGCTATTGAAAACTAATGCAGGCGTGGCAAAAATACAATATTATAAGCCACGAAAAGTAAATTTTTTATAACCGTCCTTATATTAATAATTTCTATCCCATATTTCTTCCCTTTCTACTTTTTTTTTTGTTATAATATTCAAAACGCGCGCTTTTATCCTCAGCTTTCACTTTCTCTTCTATAAAAAGAATTAAAAAAGAAAAAAATGTAATAAAAATAAGAAAAAAAATAAAAAAGAAAAACAGGAAAAAAGAAAATAAGAAAAAAAGAAAAGAAAAACAGGAAATTATCCTCAGCTTTCACTCTCTCTCTTCTATAAAAAGAATTAAAAAAGAAAAAATATAATAAAAATAAGAAAAAAAATAAAGAAAAACGGGAAAAAAGAAAATAAGAAATTAAGAAAAAAAGAAAATAAGAAAAAAAGAAAAGAAAAACAGGAAAAAAAGAAAGAAAGAAGGAAAAGGAAAAGAAAAATACGAAAAAACAAAAAAAGAAGGAAAAAAGAAAAAAAGGGAAAAAATAAAAAAAGAAGAAAAAAAGAATAAACAATGAAAAAATATATTAATAAGAAGAAAAAAAATAAAAAAGAGAAAAAATAAATAAAAAGCAGAAAGACAAAAAATATTAATATAAATAACAAATATAAAAAAATAAAATTCTGTAAGGAAATAAGGATCGATTTTTAATATGTGTAGAAGAGTTACTAGAACGCAATGCGGTGACCGGATGTAATTCACACACAGGGGGGGTTAAATAAAAACGACTTTTTTTCCATAATGACAACTTTTATATAGAAGAGAAAAGTTTCATGTATTTAAAAATTGCCGCTAATGAGTTACCGCAAGTTGAGCCAACAATAAATTCTATAATTACATTTAGTATATTATTATAAGACTATATAATATATTATATCAAATTCCACTTTGAAAGTATTAATTATGTAACTACGCTAATTAAACATTCAAACTTTATGACATTTTGATTCCCGCGCGCATATAAAATCGATTTTTTTTTGTGCGTAAATTTATACGGATAGAAAAAAGACTAAGAAATTTTTCTTTTTTCTTATACACTAATTAATAAGTAACATAATAACAATGAATGATTATTTAATTAATAATTAATTAATTAATAAGTAGTAACAATTAATAATTGTTTTGCTATATTTTTGTGTTATAAATTTTTGTTGTTATTAGAAAAATTTTGATTTGTTAGGTCAAGAAAATAAATTTGTTACTTCTTTGCATATATATTAACAATCTTTTTGTAAAAACAAAAACAATCCTTTTTTTTCGTACGGGGAAAAAATTTCAGTTTTCTTCTTATTAATAATAAAAATAACAATATATTAATAATAAAAATAATAATAATTATAAAAATAATAATAATAATAATAATAAAAATAATAATAATAAAAATAAAAATAAAAATAATAATAATAGTAATAATAATAATGATAATAATAATAATAATTATATTGTTACACTAAAGTTTGATTTACACCCAGAAAAAAGCTTTTTTGTTTCAAAGAATGTTTTTTCAAATCAAAGAAATTTGCATTGTTATAAGGGTAAAAAAAAGTTTCTTTGATTTAAGGAAATTATTTCTTTAACTGTTTTTTGTTGACTTAAAAAAATGTTTCTTTGGATTTAATAAATATTTTTTTAACGCAAAGAAATAAATGGATTCCAAGAAATAATTTCTTTAAATGTTCTCAGCTTTTTATTTGTCTTAAAGAAATTTTTCTTTGGATCAAAAATAGCATTCAAAGAAATAATTTCTTTGATTCAAAGAACCTTGAAAATTGTTTTTCTTATTTTTTCTTGTTTTTCTTATTATTTTATTGTTATATTGTTTTTCTTATTATTCTATTATTATATTGTTTTTCTTAATTTTTTTTTTATTAACATAAAGAAAACTTTTTTAACTCATAAAAATTTTACCTTTAATTCAAAGAGTGAGTTTGAAAAAATGATTTTTTTGTTTTAAAGAAATCCTTTTTCTGGATGTAGATTAATTTTTTATTCGATACGCATGTATCAAAAATTTACGTATTCGCTTTAGTATCAAAATATAAATATCAAATTGATTCAATATTGTTTCAAAGTTTGAAAAATGAAAATACCTATATTTCTTCTGCATAAGAAAAGCGAGAAATAGCGCGAACAATTCAAATTTTAGTTCTTCTCAAAAAAAATATTTCCCACGCTGTAAATAGTTGTAATTTTTTTTTTCGCAAAAAGTATATATTTACTTCTCACGCCTTTCCTTTTTTTTTTGAAGGACTCTTAAATGGTTTGTAATAACCCAGTTGTGAAAATAATTCTCAAAAGAATAGGCGACGAATTTATGTCAATTCTAAAAGACGAAGGATATATACATGATGGGCCAAAGTGTGAAAATGTGACTGCTTAATGTGACATATTTTCGAATACATTTATTTATTCACTGCCGCAAAATCGTATTCTCTCAGCTGTCAACAAAAATCGAGAAGTCCCTCTTCCTTTCTGACCTAAACGGTCAATTGTATACATATATACAAAAAGTCGTCCTATGGTCGCACGTCTCTCAGAAAGAAAACTTTGATTTTTGTCGTTCATCATCATCATCATCATCATGGTGAGGATTTTGAAATTTTTCCTTTCTTTAACCTGTTGGGTTATAGAGTTCGCTTTCTTCTTCATCATCATCATCATCATTATTATAATCACGATCAACATCATCATATTCAAAAAGAAGCAACGGTGGGACTCTTAAAATAGTTGGCAGGTCGTCGTGTTATAATAGGGTTTCCAACTCCTTGTCGCGAACTCCGCCCACGTCATTCAAAGCAAGCCAGTTGATGAAATTTCACTGAATAGACCGGATGTGGCTGCTGCATTCATCCTCTAAGTGAACAACCAGAAACACGACACTTTATCGTATATCGTGATCTGGCAATCGATTCTCTAAATTTCTTTATTCTTTTCTTATACATTATATGGGCATCAAGTAGTTTTTGGATTGAAAATATATACGGTTCTTTAAAAAAAAAAAAAGGGTCTTGGAAATTTTTATAGACATTTTGAGAGACTCTCTTCCTTTCTGATTTTTAGGTTCTTTGGTCCTCTTCTTGTGCATTCTTGCTGTTTGGATTTTGTCATTTTTAATATCATCTTACGTCTTGTTTTTAAACTGAGCCTTTAGTGTCATGCTTTTAATATCAGCCTTTTAATACTGTAGCCTTTTGTATCATACAATTTTGCATTAGGTTTTTAATGTTGTGGCCATTAATATAATTCTGCATCAGCCTCTTAGTACTGTACCCTTTTGTATCATACAATTTTGCATTATGTTTTTAATGTTGTGGCCATTAATATAATTCTGCATCAGCCTCTTAGTACTGTACCCTTTTGTATCATACTTTTGCACCAGGTTTTTAATGTTGTAGCCATTAATATCATCCTTTTGCATTAGGTTTTTAATGTTGTGGCCATTAATATAATTCTGCATCAGCCTCTTAGTACTGTACCCTTTTGTATCATACTTTTGCACCAGGTTTTTAATGTTGTGGCCATTAATATAATTCTGCATCAGCCTTTTAGTACAGTACCCTTTTGTATCATACTTTTGCATTAGGTTTTTAATGTTGTGGCCATTAATATCCTGCATCAGCCTCTAACATCATCCGTTTGGATCAGCCTTTTATTTCCTATCATTAAACACCTGTTCTTAAAATCATCCTCTAGCATCTCTTGATATCAACACTCATTCTCGTTTTTAATTCCAAAACAGTTTTTCAAAACAACAAATTGAGAACAAAAGAATCAAACTGATTTTACTTTAAGAACACAACTTGCACATATTTATAGCGAAATATATTAGTGAAAAGATTGTCAATTATTTGGTACAACAAATAAATTTTCCTTTATGCTTGAGGATAAAGAAGAGGAAGGAAGGGATTTGCGCCTTCTTTTGTTACAACAAAGAAGGAAAATCACATTTTTTTCCCTATGCTCAGCGTAAATATTTTCTATTTTTTTGATTTTCTTTTTCTTTCGTTTCAGGTCGCATCTTGTATGATATTCCATGTAAAGTGTGTCGTGATCATTCCTCGGGGAAGCATTATGGAATATTTGCCTGCGACGGCTGTGCCGGATTTTTCAAGAGGTCAATAAGACGTTCGCGACAGTATCATTGCAAAGCAAAGGCCGAGGGCGGTTGCACGGTTGACAAAACACACAGAAATCAATGTCGCGCTTGTCGTTTGGCAAAGTGCATACAAGCCGGAATGAATAAAGACGGTAAGGAGAAGGAGAGAAAAATTTTATATGAAACATTTTTTTTATTAATCATCATTTTTATTATCATTTTTATCATTTATCTATTTTGTACATTGGATACTAACGTTTGGAATAAGAATCAATAAATTACAAGAAGGAAAAACAGTTTTATGTATATTTAAAAATCATCATCCTGACATCATCCGTTTAGGATGGTACAAATGATTTTTGGAGCTATAAACCTGGAGTGGGATTAAGAATTGTTTTTTTTTGTTGTACATTGGATACTAACGTTTGGAATAAGAATCAATAAACTACAAAAAGGAAAAACAATTTTATGTATATTTAAAAATCATCATCCTGACATCATACGTTTAGGATGGTACACATTATTTTTGGAGCTATAAACCTGGAGTGGGATTAAGAATTGTTTTTTGTTTGTTGTAACAGCGGTTCAACATGAGAGAGGACCGAGAAATTCGACATTAAGGAGACAAATGGCGATGTACTTGAAGGAGCCGGAAGTTATAAATACTTTGGTACCACCAACACCAGCTGCGGCTGCGGCCGCTGCAGCAGCATTGGACCTTGCACTTCCGAAACCTCCTCTGGATCATCGAATTCAACCTCCAATTATGCCACCCAGTGGACCACATCATCATCACCATCATCATCATCATCATCGTGTGCCACACACAATGCCACATCCAATCTACGCACACGCTAGCATCAACATGTGTAAGGTAATTATACAACTTTCAGTCCTATAATTTGCTCACCATTTTTAAAAAGCACTAAAAAATATCTGATATAGCTTTGTCTGAAAAATTTAATTTTCTTTTTTCCTGATTTTCACTTTTTCGCCCTAACGAATGAATATTCGTTCTTCAGGATGACCTGAAGAATATTCTGTGATTCATTCCAAACATTATTAGATCTACACTGAACAAAAAATTTAACTGATTCAAATAACCGATTAATGGACTATTATCAATTAAATATTTACTTGAATCAAATAATATTAGATGTAGTCAATTAAATGGTATTTGAATCAATAACTTCAGTATTTGAAGCAAATATGGACTGAACCATTTAATTGACTCTAGTAAATATTATTTGATTCAATTAAATATTTAATTGATAATAGTCAATTCATCGGTTATTTAGATACATTAAATTTTTTTTCGGTGCAATAAGGTTTCACTCAAAAAAATGTTCTACTGAACATTTATTAACTTTCGTCTAAAACTATATTCAAAAACATAAAAAAAATTTCTATTACTACATTTATTGACTTTCTTCTAAAACTATATTCAAAAACATCAAAAACTTCCTTTTTAAGTTAATTGTCCGGTTTCTACTCTATTGTAAAAATTGATTTTAATAAAAAAAATAATAAAATAAATAAATAATTAATTATTATTATTAATTTAATAAAATAATAAAAAAATTGATTTTTTGATACATTTGGAAAATATTTCTTCGGGTGTCCACTAAGTGTGCGCGGTTAAAGTTTCTAAATCCTTTCCGACGCTTAATTTTGAGTTAATAAATTAGTTCAAACATTTCCAGTATTACATGTTAGATTAAGATTAGCAAAGTTTTACAATATGTTAAAAAATTCCTCGTTTCCTTAAATAGGTTTTATAATAAATTTAAGATGGCAAATTGATAACAGCATTAGTTTACATCATTGAGAATATTGTGTACGTAACTGAATTCAAAATTTCCAAGATTTTAATTTTAACCTTTTAGAAAATTCAATTTTATTTCTGAAAAATTAAATGGCATTAATTATTCAGTTACAATATAAAATTTCCTAGTAAACTTCATTTTTTAATCAATTTTTATTAGCAAATTTTTCTAGAATTCAATTATTTAAATTTGAAATACAAAAATACGAATAATTTATTAAATAATTGAATATATCTTAAAATTGAATTTTTATGAAGAATTTTAACAAAATTTAAAAAAAATAATTGCGTTCTTTCGGCGAATTTGAAAAAATTTTTATATAAATGTAATTTTCAATCATTCTATATTTAAAACTGTACAAAAAATAATTAAAATTCAGCGAAAAGTTTTGTTATTTATCAAAATAATTGAATTCTTGCAACAAATTTTATTTATTTTTTTAAAGAATTGAATTCATGTGAAAAATTTTATTTTTGCAAATAATTGAATTCTGCAGAAAAAAATATTAATATGAAAAGTAATTATTATGTCTTGTAAAGAATGTTATTCAAATTTTTATATAAATAATTGATTTTTACAGATTTTTTAAAAACTTTTTGAAAATAATTATAATTTCCATAGAGAAAATTTTATTACAAAATTGAAAATATTTAAAATCTGACAAAGGATTTTATTAAACTTTTTGTTAAATAATTGAATTCTTGTGAAAAATGTTTAATTTTGGAAAAGAATTGAATTCTTACGAAGAAATTTATTGAAAATAATTGAATTTTATATGGGAAAATTTTATTAAAATTGAAATTTTATTCACTAAATCTTGTAAATAATTTTGTCAACACTTTTCTAAGTAGTAGAATTTTTAGAAGAATTTTCTTTAAATGCCTCGAAATAATTGAATTTCTCAAAAATTTTGTTTTCCATTCTTTGAAAATATTTGAATTTTCTTGAGAAAATTCATTGAAAATAATTTAATTGGTTGAAAGAAAATAAAAAAATTTGATAAGTAATTGAATTCCTGGGAAATTTTGTTTTAATAATTGAATTTCTTTTTTAAGAATATTTTTTAAAAATAGCAGATATTAAAAATAATTGAAATTCCTGGAAAATTTGTTAAAAGAATTGAATTCTTTTTGAAGAATATTTTATTAAAATAGTAGATATTAAAAATAATTGAAATTCCTGGAAAATTTTATTGAAATAATTGAATTCTTTTTGAAGAATATTTTATTAAAATAGTAGATATTAAAAATAATTGAAAAAGGACAATTTTTAAAAATAATTGAAATTTTGCCAAGAATTTTCTTAAATTCTCCATAAAAAATAATTTAAATTCGGAAAATAATTTATTATTTATTAATGAAGGTAATTTAAAATTTTTAAGAGAATCTTTTGAAAATTTTCAACATAATTAAAATTATGCAAAGATTTTTATTACTTTTAAAAATAATTAAATGTTTCTAATCATAGTTGTTCTTAAAATTTCTTTTTAACTTAATTGAAAATTTCAATTTTCTAAAATTTCAAATTGAAATCGAAATAAATTTGTAATTTTTTATCAAAATTCTTTATTGAATGATTTATAAATAGAAAAAAATTAAAATTATAATTTTTGTGATAGTTTTTCAACAATTAAGTTATATTTAAAAAGATATTATTTGCATATGGAAATTAAAAATACCTGATGGTTTAGTATATTAAAATTCTTGGCAATTTTCATAGTTTATGAGGCATAGAAAAACGTCGATAAAATTCAAAATTTTCTCATGAATTCTAAAAAATAATTTATACCAGTACCTATAATTTTAATAAAATTTCCTCATTTTTCCCTGATTTTCCCAGACTAATTCTATAGTTTTCCTATTTTTCCTGACTTGTGGCAACCCAACTTAATTTTGAAGCCAAAAATTCAGATCAATTTCCAAATTTATGGTATCGATTCATTTCTCAATTTGACTTTATATATGTTAACAGTGTTTAGGATTTAGTGTTACTAAATCTACAAAAAATATTTTGAAAATTAAATTTTTTTTGCAAATGAATCTTCTTTTTTCTAATTTTTAAAAATTTTTCTCAACAGATACCGCTCACAGCACCTGGAATACCAATAATGCCGGCCATTACTCCAGAGCCAGTTTGCGAGCAAGCTGCACAAATTCTCTTCATCAATGTCCGTTGGGCGAGGGATTTAACATCAGGCTCAGGCCTATCGATGGACGATCAATTAACACTTCTCGAAGCATCGTGGCGTGAATTATTCCTCCTCACAGCAGCGCAAATATTGCCAAACTTAGATCCAACCACCCTCCTACCGCCAAGGTCCCAAAGCCTTTCGCTCGCATTTCAAGTGAATCGATTTCGTGAGACACTATTGAGTTTTCATGCAATGAATCTCAGCGCCAATGAATATGCCTGCATCAAGGCTATTGTTTTATTTAAAGCCGGTCTTGAATGCGAAGCACTGCCAAGCAGTCCAAGCAGTAATGGCTCATCGTCGCCAACAAATGGCACGCCAATGGGCAAATTACGCGATCCAGCAACAGTCGCCAGACTAAGGGACAATTTTCAAATAGCATTGGGCCATCAATTGAGTTCCATTGCTTATGGTACATTGAGATTTGGCAAAATTCTTCTCTTATTGCCAACATTAAAGTGCATCTCGCCGGGAACAATTGAGGAGCTCTTCTTTAGACGCACAATCGGCATTATTCCAATGGAGAGAATTATTTGCGACATGTACAAATCGCCTTGAGTTGCAAAAAAAACCAAAAAAGTGTTTGAAATCACAAAAAACATCGGTTTTTAAAAATTCTTTTTGGTCTTTCAAACTTTGGTCTTTCAAACTTTGATCTTCCAAACTTTGGTCTTTCAAACTTTGATCTTCCAAACTTTGGTCTTTCAAACTTTGATCTTCCAAACTTTGATCTTCCAAACTTTGGTCTTTCAAACTTTGATCTTCGAAACTTTGGTCTTTCAAACTTAAGATGCATTTTTCCAGAGGCACACATAGGCAATATATCAAAGTTTGATTAATCGTCTAACGATATATATTGAACGAAGAGACTTATCAGCGTCGCAAACAAATAGTATATATATATATATGTAAATAAAATAAAACTATAAGATAAAAGTAAATCTGTGATATAAACATATCACGATATAAATTAAATTTTAGAAGAATATTTTTTTATGAAAAAAAGAAGAGCATTAAATTCCAAAATGTGCACCAAGTGCACTGGATGCAATAAATTGAGGAGAAAAAAAGAAAAAAAAATAAAAGAACACATGTACCTAAAAAAATGTACCACAAATACGTAAAACAGAATATTATATATATATATATTATAATTTTTCCAATCCCAAAAAAATGTATTTTTTATTGTGAAACAATTTTTATATCACTCATGAAGAATTCTGTGAATTCACTCTTATAAAAACAAAAATCTTTTAATTTATACTTTTAGTAATAATAATCGATGAAAAAAAATTCTCTCAAATTGATTGGAAAATTAAAAAAAAAAAAATACGAATTCGAAAAACGTGGTACAAGACTGTATGCTATTCTATTGATTGATAGGAAAAAAATGAATCATATGCGTTGTAAATATTCTATCGTGTAGATATTTAATGAAATAAAAATTGTATATAGAATTAGATAAAAAAAATTGTCCCTTAACGTGTGTATATGAAATTTAAGCCTTTTTTTTGAAAAAATAAAATTTTCTCGTATTATATCTGCAAACATAGTTGCAATACAATTCTTTTTTTTTTGAATTTTTATGTTGTACATATTTTATCATTTTACTAAGGCACATTCGCTGCGCGTTTTAATAATTATATATATACATCAGTTATATGTAGACAATTCATATATATGCCAAAAAAGTATATAAAATAAAGATGTTACAACTTATACAAAAATAAATATTTTTCGTTTTTATTATTATACCCGCATTTTTGTTTCTAAATTGCAAAGGAAGTATATTTTCTTTATATACTTTATATACTTTTTTTTTACAATAATATACTTTAAAAATTTTTTTTATTTTAAAAATATTTAACATTTGTGACGCTCTCCCAAGAAAGGTACCTAAGAAGGAAATGAATTATTGGTTAGGTTCGTGTTAGATTTATTTTGATTAAAAGTTTATTTTTAATTATTTGAATTTAAAAGCAATTGTCATGGAATATTTTGAATAAAACGAAGACTTGAAGATCAATAATTTTTAATTAATAATTGATACTCTTTCTGTATTTTTACTGAAAAAATTGAAAACATAACCTCAAACTTTTTGCTTCTTAGGTACCTTTCTTGGAAGCGAGTCACATTTTTTATTATTAGAATTCATTAGTTTTAATATTATTTATTATTACTTACTACATTATTATTTTTCTATTATATTAATAATAAAAAAAATTGGGTTAAATTTAGTTATTTAGTATAAATTTAAAAATTAAAAAATCTTTTTTTTTTTGAACGCTAAGCGTCGACGAAATACCATAAAGTAAATGATTTAATAAATATACTTTGAAACAAGAGTAGAGAAATTTTTTTCACTAAAGAATTTAAATTACACTTATTACACTTAAAAAATTAAATTTAAATTACACTTAGTCATAATTTCTATGAAACATAAGACACAAAATGAAAACTATTGTAAAATGACTATAAAGTACCTTAACTGACGATTTTCCGTCATATTAGACACACACAAAAAAAACATTGTCTGAATGACGTGAGAATCGACACAATATCCATATAATGAAACCGATATATTCGCACATAACGAGCAAGTGTGCAACACTGAGAAAAAAAAAATTACAAGTGACTCTCAGATTTCGCATGACTGAACGCGATAAGAACTGATGTTGGCACTTGTGAACAAAACAAATTTTTTCAAGAGATTTTTCAGTTTGTTTATACCCCTATATTTTCTTCACTCGCACAAATAAAATATACTATAACACTTTTCAATTATTTTAATTCAAAAAGAAAAAAAATTGTTTTTTACAAAAATAATTTCAAAACAAAAAATTAAATTAACATTTCCTAAATATTAGGAAGTGTAATTGGCAAAGAAGGTAAAAAATGAATATTGTATATAATAATAAAAGTGACACTCTTCCAAAAAAGGGAAAGAAAGGGAAAAAAATTAGGTTATGTTTGTCATTTTTGGTATAAAAATATTCAATGTAGATTAATTCTGAATAGAAATTACTTACGTTTAAAGCTTCTTTGCTTTTGAAATATTCCATAAAAACTGATTTCGGTTTTATAAAATTAAACAGAAACTTTTAATTAAGGTATATAAATAATACAAAGATAACCTAAAATGATACGTTTTTGAAGTACTTTCTTTGCAACGCGTCACGAACAATAAATAATTAATAATAAACAATAAATCATAAATCGTAAACAATAAATAGTAAATATAGTCAAATAAATAAAATATAGTAAAATAAACAGTAAAAATAGTAAACACTTAATAGTAAACAATAAATAGTAAACAATAAATAATAAACAATAAATAGTAAACAATAAATAATAAACAATAAATAGTAAACAATAAATAGTAAATATAGTAAAATAAATAAAATATATTAGTAAAGTAAATAGTAAAAATAGTAAACACTAAATAGTAAACAATAAATCGTAAACAATAAATAGTAAATATAGTAAAATAAATATAATATAGTAAAATAAACAGTAAAAATAGTAAACACTTAATAGTAAACAATAAATCGTAAACAACATATAATAAACAATAAATAGTAAACAATAAATAGTAAATAATGAACAATAAGTAATAAATAATAAACAGAAAATATAAAGAAAGAAGAAAAAAAAATTTAAAAAAAAAAAAAAATCAACTATAATAATTAATTTTTCAGTTTAATTTAATGATTTAAACTTTAACGGAAATAATAGTCAGGAAACGTGAAGAAAAGTCAAAAAAGTTTATTTATTATTATTAATTTAATTTTTTTCCATTATTTACTAAATAATTAATATCAAATAGAAATAGAAAAAAAATTGTTTAGTATAAAAATTATTTTATTTATAAATAAAAGAAAATTTCCAAAAGAAAAAAATAAAGATGTTGTGTGAAATTTGAATTTTTTCTTCCCCTGTCGTCGTTTATATTTTCTATTTTGGGAAGAGAGGATTTTTTTCTTTTGAATTATTCTTATTTTGAATGCAAGAATGGACTGTGGAAAAGATGAAAAGATATAACTCTCGCCCCTCCCTTTGCCCCTCTAGACAAGCATTAATAGAATAGAACCGTGGCAGTACAATTTCCACAGAAAGGTTTTACTACCATTCAAATTTAATGTACTGACAAATTACTCAGGTAAACAATCCACCCTGAAGGTGTTTTCAAAGCACAATTCGCATCGTTAAGTAGCTTCTGGGGGTTTTTATAATATATTCAGTAACTTCCTGAAAAGTTAACCCAGTTAAATCACATATATATCTTCAGTGTCAAACGACGGAAATTTATTTTTTCCCGTTAATATTTTTTTTCGGTACTTTTAGAGATAAAATTTATTCATTCCATTATATAGAGTACTTTGAAAAATTTTGAATATATATATATATATATATATGTTTATAAATAATTTTTCAAAATTATGTTTTACTTAAATTGTTAATTTTTAATTGATTGTCTTAAATTTATAAATTTATTGTTTATTGTTAATATTATTTTTTTTGTTTCATATTATTTTTATTAGTGTTATTTTTATATATAATATTATTTATGGTATTATTTTTATTATTATTATTATTATTATTATGAATTCAATGCTGGTTTTTAAAAATTCAAAATGTCGGATCCAACATGGCGGTTAAAAAAGATAAAAGTCTATCGGATTTGCTTAAATGTTATTGTTACTCTGGATTTTTGAGGTCGGTATGTTTAAATATAAAGTCGAATTAAAAATTTTTAAATGGCGGAACCAATATAAAAATAAATAAATTAAAAAACTGATAATAATATAGAAATTACTATTCATTAGTAAAGTTTATAAATTAATAGCCAATGCAGTCAAAATAAAATAAAATTTTGTTTTTCTCTGCGACTTTTGCCAGATTTCTAGACAAAATTGTGACTTATTTCATGACAATAAAGATACTATCAAAATATTGTAAATATATTAATTCAAATTTTCCAAGATTCAATCATTCGATATTTAAAATTGTAAAAAAAAAATAATTGAAATTCAGAGACAAGTTTTGTTATATTTATCAAAATATAATTGAATTTTTACAACAAATTTTTCTTCTTTTAAGAATTGAATTCCTGTTGAAAATTTTATTTTTGCAAATAATTGAATTCCGCAGAAAAAAAAAATATTTCTATGAAAAGTAATTATCATTTTTTGTATAGAATTTTATTCAAATTTTTATTAAGTAATTGTTTTTTACAGATATTTTAAAAATTTTTTGAAAATAATTATAATTTCCATCGAGAAAATTTTACTACAAAATTGAAAATATATAAAATCTGACAAAGGATTTGATTGAATTTCTTTTTAAATAATTGATTTTTTGTGAAAAATTGTTTAATTTTGGAAAAAAATGGAATTCTTTGGGAAGAATTTATTGAAAATTTCTTAAAATAATTGAATGGCTTTGAAGAATTTTCTTTTTTACGAAAAAATTTCTATTGTTTTGAAGATTTTTGTGAATGTTTGTGAAAATAATTCAATTCTTACGATGAAAATTTATTGAAAATAATTGAATAATAATTTATTATTTTATTTATTATTATTTATTATTATTATTATTATTATCATTATTATTTATTATTATTTTTTTTATTATTACATTTATTTATATGTATATAGGGAAATTTTATTAAAAATTGAATATTGAAATTTTATTTACTAAATTTTGTAAATAATTTTGTCAACACTTTTCTAAGTATTAGGATTTTTAAAAGAAATTTCTTTAAATGCCTCGAAATAATTGAATTTTTCAAAAATTCTGTTTTCAATTCTTCAAGAATATTTGAATTCTTCCGAGAAACTTCAATGAAAAAATTGAAAATAATTGAATTGGTTCGAAGAAATTTATTTTAAAAAAATGATAAGTAATTAAATGCCTGTGAAATTTGGTTTAAATAATTAAATTTTATTAAAATAGTAATAAAAACAATTGAAATTCCTGTGAAATTTTGTTGAAATAATTGGATTATTTTTAAATAATATTTTATAAATATAGTAGATATTAAAAATAATCAAAATTCCTGGAAAATTTTGTCGAAATAATTGAATTCTTTTTGAAGAATATTTTATTAAAACCGTAAATATTAAAAATAATTGAAAAAGGACAATTTTTAAAAATAATTGAAATTTTGCAAAGAGTTTTCTTAAATTTCCCTTTAAAAATAATTAAAATTCGGAGAAGAATATTATTATATATATATTTATAAAGGTATTTGAAATTTTTAAAAGAATCATTTGAAAATTTTGAACACTCGAGCTTTTAAAACTTATCACACTTGGAGTCTTAAATATAAAATTTAAATATTTTAAAATAATTGCGTAAAAAAAAACCTTTGATGTATTTGTTTCTTCCCTTAAATATTCTTTTTATTAAATAAATTGCCTTTTTTATTCACTTTTATATTTAAAAAAAATTAAATAACTTTTATATTAAATTTTCCGAATTTGTTAATTGTCAAATACAAACAGAATGCGGTAACAATTGTTAATTGTCATATAAGCATATGTGCAGAAAGGCACTAATTATACATGAGGTATATAATTAAAAATAACTCTATATACGAAGAGAAATCTATAATGCATATATATAGCAAATGAAATAATGTCGGGTGTTTTTCGGAGTGACAAGGTGCGCCCTCCTGGCACGGTGGGAACCACTTGTCGATTTCTCCCCCCCCCCTCTCTCTCTTTTTCATATACCATTATAAGTACGCGGGGCAAGTACCCAAGCATTGCTACTCTTTTATTATTTGAAGCAGAGGAATTCTCGTCGAGAAAATAATGTCGCGACGCTGTTACAATGGTGAAGAGAAAAAGGAAATAAAAAAAAGAAGAAAGAAAGAAATAAAATAAAACTTTCCTCGTCCCGCTCCCGGATGGTGGTGAGGCGATTGCTTGATTTACCGTTGTTGTTTTCAATTTGTTGTATAGTTGTGACACGACGCCCTTAAAATACATTCATAGACGCATATTCTGTATATATATGTATATATTGGTTGTTGTAGATATGAGGAGGCCAAGGATTATTATTCACTCGTCCGGAAACGCTACAGTGTATTACTTACTGCCAAGAGTTACGCGTCCTCTTCAGATAAGCCCACCAGCATTTTTAGGGATGGGGTGAAAACGAGGCGAATGCAAACTGCTAGCATACGGCTATAGTAGCATATATGTGAACTCGAGTGCTTTATTAAATTGAGATGCTAATTGCGAGCAGCCACACATTCGCATATATTAGGTATTTTTAATTTTATTTTTCCCTTTTTTTAAAATAAATATACCTAGTATAATATTTCAGTTTTTAAACTTACAATATTTTTTTACAGCATATACTGAGAATAATTATTCATATAAATATTTTTTTTCTGATGAATTCAATTATTTGCAAAAATAAAATTTTTGACAGGAATTCAATTCTTAAAAAATGAAAAATTTGTTGTAAGAATTCAATTATATTTTGATAAATAACAAAACTTGTCTCTGAATTTCAATAAATTTTATTTCGTTTAAATAAAATTTTATTTGACTCAAATATATGTTTTATTATTCATTTCAAATATATGTTTTATTATTCATTTCAAATAAAATTTTTATTTAAAATAAATAAAAAGTCTAGTTGGTTCTGAGACAAATATATACGTTTATTTAAGTGAAATAAAATATGTTTGGATTAAATAATATTTTTCTCTGGGTGTTGAAATTAGTTTGTAAGCTAAATTCCAATATATTCAAAAATATTTACCGCTTTGATTCGAAAATAATTTTTATTTGTATAATTATGTTTAATTCAAACACATTTTTTTGTTTTGGTTTAAACAAAAAATATGTTTACAACCTTTATGCTTGATTCAAACTTAAAAGTTGATAATAAATAATTTAAAATCAACTATAAATTATGTTTGAATTAAATATATTATTTCTATATAAATGAACCAAAAAAAATTTTTAAATTGAACTTAAATTAAGTCAGGCAAAAGTCAGGGATTTTTATTCTCTTCTTTCATAGTTTAGATCAAAGAATCAGATTTTTATTAAAATATAATTACTTAAAAAAAGTACATGAAAAAATTAAATTTTAAAAATTTATAAGAATCATATGAATTTTTGAGTTTATGTCAGGGAAAATAAGGAAAATTAGGGAATTAAACTGAGAATTCAGGGGAAAATGAGGAATTTTGATTAAAACTACATAGGTACTGATGGTAATATTTAGATAAATTTTGTTTCAGAATTTATAAGAAAATTCTGAATCTTGTTGCCATTTTTCTACGCCTCATAAACTATGAAATTGCCAAGAATTTCAATATACTCAACCATCAGGTTTTTTAATTTCTATATGCAAATAATATCTTTTTAAATATAACTTAATTGTTAAAAAACTATCACAAAAATGATAATTTTAATTTTTTTATTTATAAATCATTTAATAAATAATTTTGTTAAAAAAATTTCAAATTTAATTCGATTTCAAAATAGTTGCGTTTACAATCTTCAGATTAACTTCAAAGCGGTAATTTAATTTGAAATTTAGGAATATTTCAATTTCCAATTAAGTTAAAAAGAAATTTTAAGAACAACTGATTAGAAAAATTCAATTATTTTCAAAAGTAATAAAAATCTTTGCATAATTTTAATTATGTTGAAAATTTTCAAAAGATTCTTTTAAAAATTTCAAATACCTTTATAAATATATATATAATAATATTCTTCTCTGAATTTTAATTATTTTTAAAGGGAAATTTAAGAAAATTCTTGGCAAAATTTCAATTATTTTCAAAAATTGTCCTTTTTCAATTATTTTTAATATCTATTGTTTTTATAAAATATTCTTCAAAAAGAATTCAATTATTATTATATTTTTAATAAATTTCTTCGATAAGAATTCAATTATTTTCACAAATGTTTACAAAAACCTTCAAAACAATAGAAATTTTTTCGTAACAAATAAAATTCTTCGAAGAATTTCAATTATTTAACAAATTTTAAATAAATTCTTCCCAAGAATTCAATTCTTTTCCAAAATTAAACATTTTTCACAAGAATTCAATTATTTAACAAAAAGTTAAATAAAATCCTTTGTCAGATTTTAAATATTTTCAATTTTGTAATAAAATTTTCTCGATGAAAATTATAATTATTTTCAAAAAGTTTTTAAAAAAACCTGTAAAAATCAATTATTTATAAAAAATTTGAATAACATTATTCTTTACAAGAAATAATAATTACTTTTCATATTAATATTTTTTTCTGCGGAATTCAATTATTTGCACAAATAAAATTTTTCACAGGAAGTCAGTTCTTAAAAGAAAGTAAATAAAATTTGTTGCAAGAATTCAATTATTTTGATAAATAACAAAACTTGTCGCTGAATTTTAATTATTTTTTGTACAATTTTACATCTAGAATAATTAAAAATTTCATTTATCTAAACATTTTTTTCAAATTCGCCGAAAGAATTCAATTATTTTTCAAAACTTTTGATAAAATTCTTCAAAAAAATTCAATTTTAAGATATATTCAATTATTTAATAAATCCTTCATATTTTTGTATTTAAAATTTAAATATTTGAATTTTAGAAAAAGTTTGCTAATAAAAACTGATTTAAAAGTAAATTCAACTTAAAATTGTAAATTATAATTCAATAATAGAAGCATTAGAGCTTGAATTTTTAGAAATGATTGAATTTTGAAAAGAGTTCAAATGAAAATCCTGAAAAATTTGAATTAATACAGTCACAATATTCTGATAATTTCTTTATTGTCAGGGAAAAAGTCAAAATTTTGTCTGAAAATCTGGGAAAAGTCAGAGAAAAACAAAATTTAATTTTATGTTGATCGTTGGCTATTTTAAATTAATAAACTTTACTAATAAGTAGAAATTTCTATACCATTTATTTATTTATGTTTAATAAAAAAATTCCAGCTTTTTATTATTTAATTTATTATTGTTATTTATTTATTTTTTAATTTCTTGAAAATTTTATTTATCTTTATATTGGTTCCCCCATTAAAAATTTTAAAAATTCGACTTTATATTTAAACATCGACTCCAAAAATCCAGAGTAACAATAAGTTTCAAATAAATCCGATAGACTTTAATCTTTTTCAACCGCCATGTTGGACCCGCCATTTTGAATTTTTAAAAATCAGCATCGAATTCACAATAATAATAATAATAATATTAATATTAATAACAATAATAATAATAATAATAATAATAATAATAATAATAATAATAATAATAATAATAATAATAATAATAATAATAATGATAATAATAATAATAATAATAATAATAATAATAATAATAATAATAGCCACAAAAAATTAACACAGTATTAATCATTGTTTGGGAATAAATTTTCAAAATAGAAACCGAGAGAGTAAAATAAAGAAAGAGAGAGAGAGAGGAGCGCCAGTAAGACGGAAATTGAGTTAGAGAAAGAGAGACAGAAAGAGTTAAAGAGGGAGAGAAAGAGAAAGAAAGAGAAGTGGAAAGGTAATTGAACAAAGAAAGAAGAAAAATCCCAAGAGTAACAGTAACAAAACGCTATCGATGCCGCATAACAATGGGCACCTCGCAATGTAATTGCACCTCAAAAGTAACAAAGGACCCTCGACTATATGTTACATCGATTCGTCGCCCGATTTCACGTCTACAGATTATATATAATATATATATATATATACGTATGTATATATATATATATGTATAATATACGTCGTGACGATTTTTAAGGACTCTTGAAAAACGCCGTATTGTGGCTTTTGTTTTGAGGTAACAAAACAGAAAAAGTGCTCCATATGAGACCAGCATTGTAGTCAATTAGTAAACGAGTCGGGGTGGTCTCCCCCCCTCTACACTCTTATACATACAATGTCTCCATTTTACCAGTAAATGACCTCTGCCTTTGCGACTATAAAAACTTTTCAACTTTTAAACATTCTTCTATTCGATTTACTTTTTTTTAATTATACTTTATATACAATTTGCAAGCTTAAAAATTCCATATTTTTTGGATATCTTATTTGTGGTTTCTTTTTCAATTTTATTGTAAATAAACATTGAAAGGGAATTTGACAAAATATTCATGAATACTACTGAAAATTACTAAATATTACTAAATTTTAGTAAATTTAAATAAATACTCTCGAATTTTCTAAAGATTTACTGTAAATTGTAAATTTAAATGATGATTTCTAGCAAATTATGTTGCTCACTAAATTTAAATAATTAGTTTTAATAAAACTAATTTACTAATTTACTAAACTCCAAGGAAAATAAATAAATTTTATATCACTAAATGTTAATAAATTCTACACCGAATTTTAGTCGATTTTACTAAAGGTAAATTAAGTTTTACTAAATCTTGGAAAATTTAAAAATAATTTTTAATAAATTCTACCAAATGCTACTAAATTTTACTAAATCTTGGAAAATTTAAAAATAATTTTTAATAAATTCTACCAAATGCTACTAAATTTTACTAAATCTTGGAAAATTTAAAAATAATTTTTAATAAATTTTACCAAAGACTACTTTTTACTAAATTATACTATACTACTAATTTTTAAAAATTTATCTAAATTTTAGTAGATTTTACTAAATTTCAGTTAATTTAATTTTAAGATATATACAATTATTTAATAAATTATTCATATTTTTGTATTTGTGACGCGATCTGAAGAAAGGGACCTTAGAAGCAAATCACTTTAAGACTGTGTTAGCTTTACTTTTTTTTGGTTTGAATGTTTCTTTTTACTTATTGAAAATTAAAATCAGTGTTTATTAATTATTTTAGTTATAAAGAAGATTTAAAAATTAATAATTTTTATTGACAGTTCATTCTTTTATTGTATTTTCCTTTAAAAAATTGCAATCATAACCTATAATTTTTTGCTTCTAAGGTCCCTTTCTTCGGATCGCGTCACATTTAAAATTTAAATAATTGAATTTTAGAAAAATTTGCTAATAAAAATTGATTAAAAAGTAAATTTAACTTAAAATTGTAAATTATAATTCAACAATAAAAGCATTAGTGCTTAAATTTTTAGAAATAATTGAATTTTGATGAGAGTACAAAATAAAATCCTGGAAAATTTCAATTAATACAGTTACAATATTCTGATAATTTCTTTATTGTCAGGGAATAAGTCAAAATTTTGTCTGAAAATCTGGGAAAAAAATTTTTACTAAATTCTACTATAAATGAAAAAATTTTATTTTATTAAATTTTTATAAATTCCACACCGAATTTTAGTAGATTTTGCTAAATATAAATTAAGTTTCACTAAATTTGTAGTAAATTAAAAAAAAATTGTTAATGAATTTTATCGAATGCCACTAAATTAAAATCAATTTTAATAAATCCTATATACCAAATGTCACCAATCTTTACTAAATTATCCTGAAAATGAATTTTTTTTAATATCAAAATGGTAATAAATTCTACACCGAATTTTAGTCAATTTTACTAAAATTATATAATCTCTTCTAAATTTTATAGTAAATTTAAATGAGTGTTAATGATTTTACTAAATGGCACTAAATTTTACTAAATTCTATACCAAACTCTACTAAATTTTACTAATCTCTACTAATCTCTACTAATCTCTACTAATCTCTACTAAAATTGACTACATTTTATTTTATTAAATGTTAAAAAATTCTACAACGGATTTTAGTCAGTTTTACTAAATATAAGTCAAGTATTACTAAATTTTACTTAATAGAAATAAATTCCACACCGAATTTGAGTAAATTTAAATAAATATACTAATGAATTCTATCAAATATTTATCTAAATTCTAGGTGCTAAGATTAAATAAATTTTACGATGTTTCACTAAATGCTGTAAAAAAATTCTGCATACTGTATTTTTGGTAAATTTCACTAAATTTATATAAATTCCAATGAATTCTATATACTCTACTAAAAAAAATAAATTTTATTAAATACTATTGAATTCTACACAAAATTTTATTAAATTTTAGTGAATTAAAAAAAATTTTTAATGAGTTCCATACTGCATTGGGCAAAAACAATGCAACTGTTTTAATGTCTCAATTTTTTTTTCTCCATATACTCCTGTTGGTGACGTCTATATATTGATTTCCACGACATAAAACGCGAGTAATAGTGGGCCCCATATATTCGTAAAACACCCTCTCTTCTTTTGTTAAGAGAGCATCAGTGTCACGCCAGTGATGAACCCCTAGAATGACAGCGATCAACATAATCTGCTCCCATCAACGTGGGTATATAATGGATGCATCTATACCGGGAGCAACAATACACGGGGCATTTTACGCTGGAGTGCGTTTAGCGAGAAAGTTCAGTCTATTTTTTTTTCTTTTCTTTTTCTTCTATTCAATATAATGATAATAGCTAAAAAGTTAGGGACTCTTATACTTATTGCTGATGCATATATATATATATATATATATATATATATATATATATTATATATATATATATATATATATATATATATATATATCGTAAAAAAATATACACATCTTTTTCAAAATACAAAAAAATCAAACATAAGTCTTGTAATTTTTCTTCATTCTTTTGATTGATTGATTTAGACTAAAAATTTAAAATCAATATTTTCAACATTCAAAGTAATAAAATTTTTTAAAATTTATTTTATTTACTGTAGTAAATAAAAGTGAAGTTTCAAAATTCAAAGTAGTGACATTTTTTATTTTATTTTATTTTATTCACTATAGTAAATAAAAGTTAAGTTTCCTGTTTCATTAACATTGAAAAATTCAATTATTCAGAAGAATTCTACTAAAAATCACTATTTTTCTAAATACATTCAAAAAAGTCGCGGGTAAAAGTCAGATTTTCTCAAAAGTACTCAAACAATATTCAATTTTGGAAATTCATAAGAAAATTCTGAATTTTAGATTCATCATCATTCACAAAATATTATTTATTACAAAGTTTTTCCATTTTTAGCAACAATTGAACTTTACAGATTTTAAAGATAATTTAGGTTTATGATAAATTTTAATAATTAAAATTCTTATAAAATTCGTTATATTTTTTAACATACATTTCATTCGTTATTAAAAATAATAATGAATTTATGGATAAATTTGACTTAAAACACTAAAATACTTGAATTTTGGAAAAATTATAAATGATTGCAAAAACTCAATTATGTTCAAAAGTTTTTTCAAATATTCTCGTCGAAATTTCAATTATTTTAAAAATTATTAACAACATTTTTGTCAAAATTCAAATATTTAAAAAATGTTTTAATAAAATTCTTGCCAAAAATTCAATTATTTAAAAAATTTTTTAATAAAATTCTTACCAAAAATTCAATTATTTTTCAAAAAATTTCCTCAATTTCATATGAATTCCATTATTTACAAATTTTTTTATAAATTTCTTTCTTGTTAAAAATATTATTAAAAATCGTCAAACGAAATCAATATTATTTCGTATTATTAATGTGGTAAAAAATACTGTTATTTTAAAAACCTGGAAAATTGAAAAATTAAAAATTTTTTAAACTGAAAAAATCAGGAACTTTCAAATGAACAAATGCGTAACAACCCTGATCAAGTGTTCAATAAATTTTTAAGCAAAACAAATAATAAAATAAAAATATTTCTGAAAAGTCAGAATAAGAATAATCGTAATATATATTTAAATTATTTGAAAATAATTGAAAATATTATTAAAAAATTGGGGTATTTAAAAATTGTTCTTTAAAATAAAAATTGTATTATTTATTTATTTCTTATTGTTATTTCAATATAATAGTTTTTAACAAACAAATTCTGTAAATATTTTTTCCAAAATAAATATCAAACTTCTTAATCAAAATTTGATTTATAACTTTTTTTTCTACTTAAAACTGGTACTTTGTTTGTAAATTGTCATTGAGAAGCAGAAAGTGTGCAAAATATTTTCTAATTTTAATTTTCAAACTGTTTTTAAATTTTTTTAGGAAAAAAAGAAAAGATTAATATTACCTAGTCTTAAAATGTTTGTTACAAAAGTGCCAATTTTTCTGGAAAGAAGAGAAATATTGAAAAATAACATTAATAATTTTTGTAGATTAGTAAAAATAGTTTTGTATTATTTGAAAAATAAAAATAATATTTCTAAATAAAATAAATGGATACCTATTATTAAATTTAAAAAGTAAGAGTGAAAAAATAAAGAAAAATAATATTATATATCTATCAAAACATCAAAAAAACAAAAGCATATAATCATAACTAACTTCAGGTTTGGACAGACTGGACAGAATGAATACGACGATTATTATAGTTAATTTTTAAAATATTCTATTTAAATTTAAATTTTATTTATTTGGATTTAGATTTGTAACAAAAATAAAACACAGGTTTTTCGTGCATATTATATAAATTTTATGAACCGTCATCATTGCGAATATAAAATATTCTATACATTTATATTTTTATCGCGACAAGGAGGCATATTACCTTTATTAAATTCCTGACACAACGAAAGAAGGAGGGGGGGACCAAAGTCGCACGTGCAAATATTCAATCATAGAATATATAAACACACACCTCTTATTGTCGATGTTGAAGATACACTTTAAACGAAATATTTCCCTTCAGTTTTATAATTTTATTAAAAAGTCTTCTTATTTTTCTTTTCATCGAAAATTCTCTAAATCCTCGATTATAAAAGTGTAAAAATCAAAATAGAATCTATACAGTAAAAAGTGAGTCACCGATTAAAAAAAAGTAATAAAAATTTTTACTATAATCAAGTATAATAAATATTAACTCATTATTTTAATATCATATTGGTTTTTGAGATTATGTCAAAATAATCAAATTATTCGGCAAAAATTTCAAAAATATTCTCGGCAAAATTTGTTTTTTTTCCAATTTTTAATATTTTTTTCATCGGAAAATCAACTGACTTTTAGTAGGAACTGCGTCTTAGACAGTCTTAAAAAATAAAACATTAAATTTTATTTTTTAAAATTGTTTGACACTATCGGCCACTCAGCTGCCATTTGAAAAAATTTTGAAAATTTTGTTTCTTCCAATTTTTGATATTTTTTTCATCAAAAAATCATCTGACTTTTAGTAGGAACTGAGTTTTAGACAGTCTTAAAGAATAGAACATTAAATTTCATTTTTTAAATTTTTTTGACACTATCGGCCACTCAGCAGACATTTCAAAAAATTTTGAAAAATTTTTTTCTTCCACTTTTGATATTTTTTTCATCGGAAAATTAACTGACTTTTAGTAGGAACTGAGTTTTAGACAGTCTTAAAGAATAGAACATTAAATTTCTTTTTTTTAAATTTTTTGACACTATCAGCCACTCAGCTGCCATTTGAAAAAATATAAAAAAATTTGTTTCTTAAAATTTCTGATATTTTTGTCATCAGAAAATCATCTGACATTTAGAAGAAACTAAGTTTTAGACAGTCTTAAAGAATAAAACATTAAATTTTATTTTTTCAATTTTTTTTGACACTATCAGCCACTCAGCTGCCATTTGAAAAATTTTAAAAAATTAGTTTCTTCAAATTTTTGATATTTTTTTCATCAAAAAATCATCTGACTTTTAATAGGAAGTCAGAATTAGACAGTCTTAAAGAATAGAACATTTAATTTCATTTTTTTTAATTTTTTGACACTATCAGCCACTCAGCTGCCATTTGAAAAAATTTTTAAAAATTAGTTTCTTCCAATTTTTGATATTTTTTTCATCGAAAAATCATCTGACTTTTAGTAGGAAGTAAGTATTATACAGTCTTACAGAATAGAACATTTAATTTAATTTTTTCAAATTTTTTGACACTATCAGCCACTCAGCTGCCATTTGAAAAAATTTTATAAAATTAGTTTCTTCAAATTTTTGATATTTTTTTCATCGAAAAATCATCTGACTTTTAGTAGGAACTGAGTTTTAGACAGTCTTAAAGAATAGAACCTTAAATTTCATTTTTTAAATTTTTTTGACACTATCGGCCACTCAGCTGCCATTTGAAAAAATTTAAAAAAAATTTGTTTCTTCCAATTTTTGATATTTTTTTTATCGGAAAATCAACTGACTTCTAGTAGAAACTGAGTCTTAGACAGTCTTAAAAAATAAAACATTAAATTTTATTTTTTAAAATTTTTTGACACTATCGGCCACTCAGCAGACATTTGAAAAAATTTTTAAAAATTTTGTTTCCTCCAATTTTTGATATTTTTTTCATCGGAAAATTAACTGACTTTTAGTAGGAACTGAGTCTTAGACAGTCTTAAAGAATAGAACAATAAATTTCATTTTTCAAAATTTTTTGTCACTATCAGCCACTCAGCTGCCATTTGAAAAAATATAAAAAAATTTGTTTCTTACAATTTCTGATATTTTTGTCATCAGAAAATCATCTGACATTTAGTAGGAACTGAGTTTTAGACAGTCTTAAAGAATAAAACATTAAATTTTATTTTTTCAAATTTTTTGACACTATCAGCCACTCAGCTGCCATTTGAAAAAAATTTTAAAAATTAGTTTCTTCCAATTTTTGATATTTTTTTCATCGAAAAATCATCTGACTTTTAGTAGGAAGTAAGTATTAGACAGTCTTAAAGAATAGAACATTAAATTTCATTTCTTCAAATTTTTTGACACTATCAGCCACTCAGCTGCCATTTGAAAAAATTTTATAAAATTAGTTTCTTCCAATTTTTGATATTTTTTTCATCGAAAAATCATCTGACTTTTAGTAGGAAGTAAGTATTATACAGTTTTAAAGAATAGAATATTTAATTTCATTTTTTCAAATTTTTTGACACTATCAGCCACTCAGCTGCCATTTGAAAAAATTTTATAAAATTAGTTTCTTCCAATTTTTGATATTTTTTTCATCGAAAAATTATCTGACTTTTAGTAGGAACTGAGTTTTAGACAGTCTTAAAGAATAGAACCTAAAATTTCATTTTTTAAAATTGTTTGACACTATCGGCCACTCAGCAGACATTTCAAAAAATTTTGAAAAATTTTTTCCTTTCAATTTTTGATATTTTTTCATCGGAAAATTATTATTATTATTATTATTATTATTTAAATAGTAATAATAAAATAGTAGTAATATATAAAAATAGTAAAAAAAAATAAATTCCGTCAGCCAAATTCAGTAGAAAAAATACAAGAATTTCCTTTTGGTGACTTTTTGATCATCGAGAGAAAGAATATTGAGAAAAAGTTAAGATGTCATTTTCAGTATACATTTAGCCTTAAGTACAACTCATTGACTTGAGGTTTCACTGGAGTGAAAATTCCCGCTGACAATTATCTCATAACCATTAATGAAATAGTTGTGTTTTGCCTTCTCGGCTTTTAGGATTTTGTGCTTCTAACACCGCAGGGGTTTTTTTTTCTTCTTCAAAACGAACGAGAATAAGTCAGCAGCAGTCTTTTATTATTGAGGCGCCACTCTACTGTATTCATGATGTCAGTAAAGGGCAAAGTCATCATATTTATACTTTTGTCTTGATGATTATTATCAAAAGGGTTTTCCCTCTCCAATAATCCACTGTTGTCATCGATCTTCTTTGACTTTAATTATTGTTGTCATTCCTCAGCAAAAAGGAGAAAGAAATTTTCACAAAAAAACCTGCTAATATTGATGACAACAAAAAAAGGAAAACAATAGAATATTTTACAACACTCAAAAAATGGAGAACAATAACAAAAAAAAAGAAATGTACAATAATAATAATAAGAACAATAAGAGAAAAAAAGAAATATATAATAATAATAATAATAATAATAATAATAATAATAATAATAATAAGAAGAAACTAAATAAATAGAAAATGGTACTACAAATAAATTATTTAAATAGAAATACAAAATAAATATTTTCCTTATTCTATTAACAAATATATTCGATTATATTCGTAAGACAAAAGAAAACGAGTAATTTAAATTTTCCATCCGGAGACTTCAATGCTATAAGAGAGAGAATACGGAGCAATGAACTTGTTTGGTAGAGGGAAAAATTGGAGCGGAACAGGAAATATTGAGTATATTACTGTGGAGCATACAAGAAATACTTGCTTACAATGGCTGACTTCCTAAGGCAAAAATCAGAAAGTTAGACACCACTGCTAGTCTTTGGGATTCGAAAATAAAAAAAAAAATCCGAAGGGGTCGTGAATAGCGTATACAGACAAGTCCCCGAGGGATGAGCAGCTGTCACACACCCTGCTTGCCGATTGGTCCATACAAAAATTCGGCCATGCTGAATATTTCCAGTCTAGCTTCTTTTCACAATGGAATCTTAAATTTTTGCCAATTTAAACAAAAAAAAAAAAAAAGAAAGAAAGGATTAAAACTCTCATGTTTAATAACTATAATTAAATTAAAAAATATATTACACAAAAATTTGTTTGTTCTAACTATTCTTTTCTTCAATTTTAATCAAATCAAAAATTTATCCAAATTTTGCTATATTATTTTTGATCCCCTTCAGTATCAATTATTATTATTATGCTTTCAGAAAAATGTGTCAAAAAATTCCCAAGAAATTCTAATCTTTAAAGATTTCCTCTGAAAACGAAAACTAAGATGATGATCCAAAAAACCCGTATTTGTAATGAGCGACTCTAAAAAATCCGAAATGAAAATAAAATTTCAAATAAATGCGAGCAATTATCGAAAATATTTCCGCTCTGTATTTGAAGAGCGAAATGAAATTTTTTAAAATATCTAATCAGTAAAAACTCCCGAATAATAATTTTCTAGGGGATCAATTTTAAAAAAGTCGTCCGCCATTTTGTTTCCTCCATTCTAAATTTTTTACAAACCTTGCGGATTTGTCAGCAGCGATCCTGCAAAATTAAGAATATTAATAAAATTATCAGACAAAGACAAATAATTTTTGAAAATTTGTTCACTGCATTGAATTTTTTGTTACACATTTACATTTTATTACAAAAATGCGAAGAATTTTTGAAAATTAGTCCTGATATTTACCTAATCGAATACTTTTTGATTTATTATCTAATCTCCATTAGAATGAAATTTGTTTTGTAAAAAAAATTCTTCAACAACTTTTGATTTTTAAAAGCATTTTTAAAAAGCAGTTTTTCTATGAAATTATGATTTTTATAATATTTACTTTTTCTGATGAAATTTGTGAAATTCTATGTAATTTTGGTAAAAGTTAGAAAATTGTTAATTATTTGCATAAAATCTTATTTTATTTAATGAATTTGCATTATTTTTTATACCAAAATTAATATATTTATGAAAAATACTTTTATAGAAAATTTCAAATATCTTTACGGAAAAAATCCGTATAATTTAAAAATGACTATTATTAGAAAAAGAAAACTTTAAATAAAATGACCGCTTTATAAGAAAATAAAAAATTAGAAATTCATCTTCATTAGAAAAATGATTTTTTAGAATCCACTTTTGTTAGAAAAATAAATGTTATAATAAAAATATAGAAAATATATTTCAGAAAAACTGTAGCCCAAAACAAAAATTTCTTTGAAATTGGTATTAAATGTAAAATATATTATTTTTAAATTTTGAAAATCTAGCACCGAATGTTTAGGTATCAATTTCAATTTTCAATTTTTATTTTATAATTTCAATTTTTAATTTGCGATACTTTTATTGTTTCTAGTTTTTTAGTCTTCGGATAAATTTTTTTACTCATTAAATTAGTCATTAATAACATGTTCATAAAAATATTAAAATAGCGAAAAATTTAATAAAAAATTTTTAATAATTAATTTTTTCAAAAAAATTTATGCAAATTCTGATTTTAAATCATTGAATTTCTGTGAAATTTTTATTATTTTTAAAAATAATTGAAAGTCCGTGTAGAATTTTATCAAACCCATTTTAAATAATTGAATTCTTTAGGGAAATTCTTGAAAATAATTCAATTTCAGTGTAAAATTTTGTTATTTATAAAAATAATTGAATTTCAATGTAAATTTTTTGTAATTTTTAAAAATAATTGAATTTCAATGTAAAATTTTGTTATTTATAAAAATAATTCAAGTCAAAGAGAATTTAAAAAAAAATTGAATTTTTGCAAAGAATTTTGTTATTTTTAAAAATAATTGAATTTTTCAAATAATTTATTTGAATTTTTTGAAAATACTTTAATTTCATTGATGAATTCTGATATATTTTCACTACTAAGATAATTTTGAATTCATTGAAAGAATTTAAATATAATTTTTAGAATAATTTTTATTTTTCGTGATATTCCACTGGAATTGTATTAAAAATAATTGTGTTTTATTATTAATGGAAAAATTGTGTAATTTCTAAAATAAAGATTTTTTATGAAAATAATGGATTTATTGTGAAACGTTAAAAAATTTTTTTTAAATAATTTATTTTTTTGAAAAAATAATTGTAAATTCCTTTTTAAATCATTTTTTGTTCAATTTTTATTATACTTATGCGAAAATAATTGAAAGTCCACGTAGAATTTTATCAGCATTTTTTTTTTAAATAATTAAATTCTTTTCGGGAATTTTTTTTCATAATTAAATTCTTTCCAGGAAATTTTTTAAAATAATTAAATTCATTTCGGGAATTTTTTAAAATAATTAAATTCTTTTCGAGAATTTTTTTAAATAATTAAATTCTTTTCATGAATTTTTTTAAATAATTTGAAATTACGCCATAAGAAATAAGTTTTAAAATATATTTTCAAAACCCATCAGCAGATATATGGGAAACGGAAAATATTGTTGCAAAAATAATATGAAGTGAAAGTGAGAGAGAGAGAGAGAGTGAGAGAGAAAAAAAGAAAAAAATGGGGAGGAAGATAAGGGTTAATGCAGAGAGGGCATTCATTCACTTTAGCGCTCAGCTTGGACGCGCGTGCCGCCATCACCCCATAGGTTTAAGCGCAATTACTAAAATCGCTTGCCGGAAAGCCGCAACAGCTTTGTTATGTCACCCTCATCGTATCTCTCTTCATTGAGAACAGATAAAGTAGGATAAAAGAGAAAAAAAAATAGTGAAAAATTCTTCCCACTAGAATTATATATAATAATCACTCCTACAGTCAATTATACAATCATCCTCGAGGATTTATTTAACCGTAAAATAATTTCTAGAGAGGCTAATTTCACTTGCAAAAATTTTTTCTCGCAATGAAAAATATATATTTTATGAAAATATATTTTATCTCCATTATTTTATATTTAATATCGTAAACATTTGCTATGAAAATTTTTTTTTAAAACTATAGTCAAATTTCCACGGGAGGTTCGAAGAAAAGAATTCTTTGACTAAAATAATTTCGGTAGTGATTTCACTCGAGGTTCGAAGAACAGAAAAGAATTCTATGACTTAATTGATTTTGGTAGTGATAATCATTAAGGTTTTTTCTGTCAAATTTTCAAGCAAGGTTCGAACAACAAAAAAATTCTTGACTAAAATGATTTTGGTAGTGATACTAATTATGATCGTGGTAGAAAAAGTCGAGGTGTTTTCTATAGAAATAATTAGATATAACAGAAGGAAGAAATTGCGTTTATATGCAGCGCCCCAAGCGGTAGCGTCACTGAACTATTTTGGAAGAAAAGCAGCGCCTCTGTCGACAGCGTCACTGAACTAATTCCTGAGCGTTTTCCCGCAGCGCCTCAAGCGGTAGCATCACTGAACTACTTTCGGAGGAAAGCAGCGCCTCTTTCGACAGCGTCACTGAACTAATTCCTAAGCGTTTTTCGCAACGCCTCAAGCGGTAGCGTCACTGAACTACTTTCGGAGGAAAGCAGCGCCTCTTTCGACAGCGTCAGTGAACTAACTTCAGAGCCTTTCGGGAAAAAAGACAAAAAAAGGAAAAAATACAAAAACAGGAAGGGAAATTAATAGAAAAAATCTGTTAAAACACAGAAACAAATATTAATGACCTAAGAGGCAGTAATAAAGTAATAATTCAGTAATAAAGGAACCTAAAAACCTCGTTAGCAGCAATAATTCCTAGTTATAAATTAGTTAAAAGCAACTAATCTACTAATTATTAATAACACCCAAAAATTCATGAATAATGTATTAAGACATTAATGTATTAAACCAAAAAAAACTGTGATTGCTGCCATTACAATTTTATCTCGGGCGCTGATCCACTTTAGTCACGTGGTATCGGTGCTTAACCACTCGTCACATGCGGACCCCTTGAGAAGCGACAGCTCGGGTTTGGCTTGTTATAACTCCAATAATTATGTTACCAATGCCGTTCAAGGACAAAAGAGGCAAGCTCTTGAGCGGCGATGGATGCAGAATGCAGCATAGGATTTGATGCAGAGGCCTATAACATCGCGCGAGAGACCCAAAAAAAAGAAAAAAAGAAAGAGAGACGGTTGCTTGGTAGCCCAGCCCCAGCTGCTGGTAATCCTCCCTTTGTAATTTGCCTTCGTGACCCCCTGCCTGCAGTGGCGCGGACCCGTCAACTTTCTCTCTCTCTCTCTCTCTTTCTCCAATTTTTACCGGGAAACACATCCCCAAAACATCCGCCATGAAAATGATCTTATCTTCACTTTTTCACCTCACTGACGTTCACAGAGAGTGCACCGATCGCTCACGATTATTACCCTAATAACTTTGCATTGGCTTTTTAAAGAAAGAGAATGAAAAACCGGTATTTTTGTCGGCACCTTCTACTCTTATTCTTTTTCTTTCCCAAAAAATAAAGAAAACACCGAAATTTTCCAAATAATATTGAGAGAGTGATATTTCGATATAGGGAGAAAGAGTAGCGGAAAGAAAAATTGACATGTTGATTATTGTTTCAGATATGTATTTGATGCGTTTGGTAATTTAAAACCGTATGGCACACACCGCGCTGATTGTTAAAAAACTATTTTTGAAATATTATATCTTGTCTAAATTTAAAAGCGGCTATTAAAAAAAAATACCAGGAAGGGAAGATTATAGTTTGAAAGTGAAGTTATGTTTTTAGTGTAAAATACACTGTTCTTCCGGTTCTTGGACGCACCTATATTTGAAAAGAGTAGCGTTGAAGTTATAGCGTTCGTAATCTACCAGAAATCTGGCACTTTTACTTCGCAAACACTGACGATTTTCAATTCACTTTAATTTCACTCTCACTTCAGTTTTACTGTCACTTTAAGTTCCCTTTCATTTCAATTTCACTGTCACTTTTAATTCACTTTTAATTCACTTTCACTTCACTTTAATTCACATTGAAAATTCACTTTTACTTTAAAATTATTATTAAAATTAAAAGTGACAGTAAAATTGAAGTGAAAGTGAACTTAAAGCGACAGAGAAAGTGAAGTGAGAGTGAAATTAAACTGAATTGAAAATCTTCAGTGTTTGCAAAGTGAGACTTTCAATTCATTTTCAGTTCACTTTCACTGATGACACTTTTAACTCATTGTAATTTACTGTCACTTTATTTTTATTGAATTTCACTTGGCTTCAAAATTTTTAGAAAATTTGGAGTGTGAATAAAGTTAAATCCAACAAGTGCCAGTGAAAGTGAACACTCGAGTAAACATAAAGTGTGGCAGTGAAAGTGCAGTAAAATTAAATTAAAAATATTAGTATACAAGTGAAGTGAAAGTGAACTAAAAGCAACAGTGAATGTGAATTAAAGTGTCAGTGAAAGTTAAGTAAAAATGACAGTAAAATTAAAGTGAAAGTTAATTAAAATAACAGTGAAAGTGAAGTGAAAGGTGAAATTAAATTGAATTATAATCGCCAGCGCTTGCGAAGTGAGACTTTTAATTCACTTTCACTGATGACACTTTTAATTCACTGTGATTTATTGTCACTTCATTTCAATTGATTTTCACCTGACTTAAAATTTTTAAGAAAATTTGGAATGTAAATAAAATTAAATGCAACAAATGAGAGTGAAAGTGAACATTCGAGTGAACATAAAGTGGCAGTGAAAGTGCAGTAAAATTATATTAAAAATATTAGTATACAAGTGAAGTGAAAGTGAATTAAAAGTAACAGTGAATGTGAATTAAAGTGTCAGTGAAAGTGAAGTAAAAGTGACAGTGAAAGTAAAGTAAAAGTTAATTTTGAATGTTAATGAAAGTGAAGTGAAAGTGTAATTAAATGTAAAGTTCAAATAGCAGTTAAAGTTACATAAAAATGAAGAAAAAGTGCCAGTAAAAGGGAAGTAATAGTGTCAGTAGAAGTGTCAGTAAAGGTATAAAGTAAAAGTGACAGTGAAATTAAATTTTAAGTGTCAATGAAAGTGTCTATGAAAAAAAAGTAATAGTGACAGGGGAAGTAAAGTAAGAGCAAATTTTAAGTTTCTATGAAAATGAAGTGAATTCAAAAATGAAAATTGAATTAAAAGTGTCAGTTAAAGTGAATTTAAGGTATCAGGTAAAGTGACGTGAAAATGCAGTTAAAGTGAAGGAAAAGTAAAGTAAAAGCGATAGTGAAAGTGAAGTAAAATTAAAGTAAAAGTGTGTTTTAAGTGTCGGTGAAAGTGAAGTTAAAGTTAATTAAAAGTGTCAGTGAAAGTGAAGTGAAAATGCGAATATAATTGTTACAGGGAATGTGAATTAAAAGTGTTAGTGAAATTGAAGTGAAAATAAAGTGATATTGAAGTGAAAATAAAGTGATATTGAAGTGAAAATAAAGTGATATTGAAGTGAAAATAAAGTGATAATGAAGTGAAGGAAAAATAAAGTGATATTGAAGTGAAAATAAAGTGATAATGAAGTGAAGGAAAAATAAAGTGATATTGAAGTGAAAATAAAGTGATAAACAATAAAAATATAGGTGAAAAACATATCTATATAATGTGAAAGAGAAAAATTTCTACGCCACTGAAGGCAGCGGTCGATGTCATCGTGGGTATGCCCTATGGATAATAGAGTCCGCGACTTTAATGGACTCGCTAATCCTCTTCTCTGTTTGTCAGAAGAGAGAGCAGGGGCACCCCTAAATATAGACATTCAGACGACAATGAAGTGAAATCTCGGATAGGCGGGGAACCATGAGTAGAGAGAGAGAAAAAAGGGGGGCTGAGTTAAGTATAATTTTACGCGGGATGAACATACACAGAACAGGATATATACATATGTGAGAAAGAGAGAGAGGGAGAGAATTTAAATGGTGGGGGTGAGTTTCCTGCACCACATTCAAGGAACGTGTTGGCAAAAAGATCCGCCCCTTGTGTGTGGGACCACTGGTGCGATGATACCCTGATTTCTCAAGTGACAAAATAAGCCGAGATCGAAGCATCAAACACCTGCGTGTACGAGTCATCGGGCACAAATATTTTTTGCTAATTATTTTTTTTTCAACTACTAACTTTTGAGACTCGATTAGTGCCCAAGGCTCAGTTAAGGCTCAAGACTGGTTTGAAAATAAAAATTCGTTTTAAATATAAAATAAAACGACAAAATAGGCCTAAGACATTGAAGAATTGCTTGAGGCTCAAGGCTCACTTAAGGCTCAAGACTGGTTTGAAGCTAAAAATTAAAATAAAACAACAAAATTGGCCTAAGACTTTTAAGAATTGCCTAAGGCTCAAGGCTCACTTAAGGCTCAAGACTGGTTTGAAGCTAAAAATTCGTCTTAAATATAAAATAAAAAGTCAAAATAGGCCTAAGACTTTGAAGAATTGCTTGAGGCTCAAGGCTCACTTAAGGCTCAAGACTGGTTTGAAGCTAAAAATTAAAATAAAACAACAAAATTGGCCTAAGACTTTTAAGAATTGCCTAAGGCTCAAGGCTCACTTAAGGCTCAAGACTGGTTTGAAGCTAAAAATTCGTCTTAAATATAAAATAAAACAATAAAATAGGGCTAAGACTTTTAAGAATTGCTTGAGGCTCAAGGCTCACTTAAGGCTCAAGACTGGTTTGAAGCTAAAAATTCGTCTTAAATATAAAATAAAACAATAAAATTGGCCTAAGACTTTTAAGAATTGCTTGAGGTTCAATGCTCACTTGAGGCTCAAGACTGGTTTGAAGCTAAAAATTTGTTTTAAATATAAGAAACATAAAATTGGCTAAGCATAAAATTGACTTCTAAGTATTGCTTAAGGCTCTAGGCTCACTTAAGCTTCAAGACTGGTTTGAAGCTATAACAATTCAACTAATATATAAAATTAGTCTAACACTATTAAGAATCGCGCTTTAGGTTCAAGACTGGTTTGAATCTAAAAATTCGTCTTAAATGTCTTTGACAAATCTTTGTTTTCAAACAAGTTTTTAGCTTCCAACAAGCCTGGAGCCTATATAGAGCCTTGAGCCCTAAAAGTCTTAGGCCAATCTCACATGACTTAGACTAATTTTCAACTTCAAACCAATCTTCAGCATTACGATAATATTCATCATCTCAAAACTCGTAGGACAATCTTGCCTCATAAGAATTTTTAGCTTCAAAACAATCTTGAGCCTTTGGTGAGCCTTGAGCCTTAAATAAACCTTAGGCCTCAATCGAGTCTTACGTCTCAGAACAATCTTACGTCTTAGACGAATTTTTAGCTTAAAAACCAGTCTTGGGAAAGTTAACCTTGAGCCTTAAATAAGCATTGTGCCTTAATCAATAGTCTGAAGCCTCAGACACTTTTTTAGCTTCAAACCATTCACGAGCCTTAAAAAAGCCATAGCCCTCGATCAAGTCTTAAGTTTCAGGACAATCTTGTCTCTTGGACAAATTTTCAGCTTCAAACCTGTCTTGAACCTTAAGTGAGAATTATGTCTTAATCAAGTCTCAAGTCTTAGACGAATTTTTATGTTTAAACCATAGTCTTGAACCTTAAACAAGCCTTCAACCTAAATCAAGTCATAAGTTTTTTTAGGTCAAGTTAATTTCTTAGACGAATTTTTAGCTTCAAACCAGTCTTGAGCCTTATGCCTTAATAAAGTTTCAAGTCTTAGACCAATCTTGATCCTCAGAAGAATTTTTATGTTCAAAATTCAAACCAGTCTTGAGCCTTAAATAAGCCTTCAGCCTTAGACGAATTTTTATGTTCACACCAGTCTTGAGCCTTAAATAAGCCTTCAGCCTTAGACGAATTTTTATGTTCACACCAGTCTTGAGCCTTAAATAAGCCTTCAGCCTTAATCAAGTCTTAAGTTTTTTGAATCAATCTTTTGTCTTATACGATTTTTTTAGCTTTAATTAAACCAGCCTTAGCCTTAAGTGAGCCTTGTGCCTTAAGTAATTCTTAAATTTTAGTTCGATTTTTAATTTTTAGAAGAGTTTTTAGATTTTTTATTAAAATCAAAAATTATTAATCGCATGCTATTAGCTTACTGAAGCAAGCTTGCTTTGAAAGTTTTATACAATATTTCTTATATTATTTTAATTGCATGGCAATTTTGCTATTATTTATTTGTTTAAATTGAAAAATTAGATTTTTGTTGTTAAAATAAAACTAATCTGCAATTTTTTTAAAACGGCTATAAATTGGTTAAAAATATTTATTTTTCTAGTAAATACTATTAGAATACTAATAACGCTTTAATTATTTAATTATTTAGTAATTATTTAATTTATTTAATAAATAAATAATTATTTAATTTATTTAATGAATAAATAATTATTATTTATTTAATAATAAATATCAATTAATTGTTTTTTAAAAGATCTCCATTTCGTAGGATGTATACCATTTTTATTTAATTTTTTTGTTTCATTCTATTATTCAAGTAAAAAATGCTAAATTCAGTTCAATTTTAAAGTAGAGATACATTTTTAAATAGAGTCTGAAGAAAGGAAAGAAACTGGTTTATTAAGTTGAAAAAAATTCCGTTAAAGGATTTAGAAGCACGTGGACTTATTTCTCTAATGCCCTTAAGGTCTAAGTCTCGGGATTTTGATTTTTCTAACCGATATGCGAAAAAGAGACAAGAAAGAAAGAGGATCAACCAAAAATGTCAATATTGTTCTGTGTAAGTGAAACTTTTTTTCGAAAAAAATAATTGATTTTTAAGAAAGTTTTTCCAAATTTTGTCTCTTGTCCTTATTTCTATGATTCTTTTACGGTTATTATTTTTATTTCTTTTCTATTTATTATTGTTTTTATGATTTTTTCTAATTATTGTGTTCATGTTTTTTTTAATTATTGTTTTTATGAATTTCTTAATTAAAATTTTCATGATTTTTTCTAAATATTGTTTTTATGATATTTCTGTTTATTATACATTGTAAATTTGTAATATAGATATGATTGCTACTCTTTGAATTTCAATTTGTAAAATTGTAATTTATAAAGTAATTGCAAAGTAATTTGTGTGACTGAATTTTGCTTTTGAATTACAGTAAATTTTACAAAATAATAAAAAAAATGTCTACTATTTGTTTAGTAAAAAATACGATATATATTTGATTAGTAAATTTTACTATAATAATTAATAATTTCTACTATTTTACTAAAAAAATAAAAATTTTACTAATTTACTAATAAATAAATAATAATTTTTACTAATTTATCAGTAAAATTTAATAATTCGAGAGCAAAATGTCAGTCACTTTAATTGAAATTAGGAAACAATTTTATTCATCTGAATTCAGAGACTATTTAGTAATCATGTTGGTACTAAAAAGTGATTTATGAAGCCCACCTGTATGTGCACATGAACCTGTAACTTGAAATTAAAGTATCAAAGTCATTTTGAAATACTCGATGTCAACTTGATTTTATTTATAATGCCAATCAGTTCAGGTGACTCTTAATGTCAATTTCAAGTCCCTTGAAAAGTAAATAATTATTTATTACACAAAAAAATTACTTCAATTGTAATTCACTTTAAAATCATTTTATGACTCATGTACTCGAATTTAGTCGAAATACATACTCAAAGTCTCTTGAGTCGAAAAAAATTTGTTTAATGATGATATTTTCTCTTTGAAATCCTCTTTCTCTCTCTCTCTCTCTCTTCTGGTTGCGGGGTCATCGTTAAATATAAGGGTTTTTGATATGATATTGTATTTACTGTACTTATAGATGAAATAAGTTTATTATAATTTTCAATTAGCAAAAAATTTGTATAAATGAGTAAAAAATAAAAAATTTATCAAAATTGACAATTCCAGTCTTTTAATTAATAAAGTCCTATAAATTTTGTAGTATAAAGGATTTGTTTTCACAGCTGGAAACAAATTTTATTTAAAGGAAATATAATTCATTTGAAGGAAATTATTGTACTTTATTGTAAATTGTATCCAAATCAACTAGATTATTTTGTTTGTTTTAAATAAAACATAATTTTTATTAAAAAAAATTTTTTTTTAAATTAAAAAATCTGGGACAGAAGATGAACTTTCAGTTATATATTATATCCAAAAGTGACATTTTAAAAAATTTTATTTCGTAATTTTATGTAAAAATACAATACTACTTGGAACACAGTAAATAACAATTGTTTTTTGTACTCTAAAATTATAAAAATCTTGTTACAAAATGACCTAGTCACTTTTGTTTCCTAACTAAATAATATTTGCGATAAATGCAGGATGAATCTTGACTTCTTGCATCATCATTCTCTCTACTATATGTGATCAACCTGAAACACACAAGTATTATGTATTTATTACAATATATAATAAAATAAAATATTTATTAATTATTGTTTATAAGAAACAATTTTGTTTTTTGAATTTCCATCAATATGAGAAAAGAATAGGTTTTTTTTCAAATACAATTGATATTTTTGGTTTTGGTTTTCTTTGTATAATTTTTGAATTGTCTGTTTTTGGAAACTCAGGAAAAGCTTTTTTGGAGATCTTTTGTTGTCAGTTTTGGTGACATCGAATAGGTTTTTTATTTTAAAGTTGCACTCTAAATCTGAATCAGTGAAAATTTCACTGATTTTAAATCAGTGGCCTAGTTTCCATTAATTCATCAGTAGAATTTTACTGAGAATCAGTAAAAACCACTGATTGCCAGTGAAATTTTACTGATGAATTAAAGAAAATTGGGCCACTGATTGAAATGAGTCAAAATTTTCACTGATTCAGATTTAGTGTGTAGGGTAAGCTCTTTTAAGATTTTGAAGATTTTTAGTTGGGAATCATTTACGACTTTGAGTAGGGGTTCTTTTAAAAAGTTAGGCTAAGCTTTTTGAAGATTTTGGAGATTTTTATTTGTCAATCTTTGATGACTTTCAGTAGGCCTTCTCTTTAAAGTTAGGGTGAGCTTTTTGAGGATTTTGGAGATTTTTAGTTGCCAACCTTTGATGACTTTCAGTAGGCCTTCTTTTTAAAGTTAGGGTAAGCTTTTTGAAGATTTTGGAGACTTTTAGTTGTCAATCTTTGATGACTTTCAGTAGGCCTTCTTCTTAAAGTTAGGCTAAGCTTTTTGAAGATTTTGGAGATTTTTATTTGTCAATCTTTGATGACTTTCAGTAGGCCTTCTCTTTAAAGTTAGGGTGAGCTTTTTGAGGATTTTGGAGATTTTTAGTTGGCAATCTTTGATGACTTTCAGTAGGCCTTCTTTTTAAAGTTAGGGTAAGCTTTTTGATGATTATGGAGATTTATAGTTGTCAATCTTTGAGGACTTTCAGTAGGCCTTCTTTTTAAAGTTAGGGTAAGCTTTTTGGAGACTTTTATTTGTCAATCTTTGGTGATTTTGAATGGGGCATCTTTTTAAACTTGGGGTAAGCCTTTTGAGGATGTTGAAGATTTTTATTTGTCAATCTTTGGCTATTATACTTGGAAACTTGGTTAAGATTTCTTTAGAGTCTTCGATTTAAAATTATTTTACAAATTTAGGTTAAATTTCTCTAGAGATATTGGAAAGGCTTCTCAAAACTTTGAGTTCCCTGTTCACTGGAAACTTGGAGATAATTTTTCTGTAAACTTTCAGTTGACTCTAAGTATGCTTCCTTTTTAAATATCCCGTTAGCTTTTTGGAGGTCTTGAAGACTTTCTATAGGCAGTATTTGGTGTCTGTAGTTAGACTTAATTTGGAGACTTAGAAAAATCTTGTACTGGAGTCTTTTAGTTGTAAATGTTTGATGGTTTCTGGTTATCTTTATTTACAAACTCTGGGAGAATGTTTCTGGAAACCTAAAGTTAAGGTCTTAAACCTAGGCTAAGCTTTTTTGAAAATGTTTATTTGTCGAACTTTGATGACTTTCAGTAGGCCTTCTTATTAAAGTTAGGGTAAGCTTTTTGAGGATTTTGGAGACTTTTAGTTGTCAATCTTTGATGACTTTCAGTAGGCCTTCTTCTTAAAGATAGGGTAAGCTTTTTGAAGATTTTCAGTTGTCAATTTTTACTGAATTATGAGAAGGCCTTGTTTTTAAAAATAAAATAAGCTTTTTGATAATTTTGGAGATTTTTAGTTGGTAATCTTTGATGACTTTCAGTAGGCCTTCTTTTTAAATTTAGGGTAAGCTTTTGGAGAATTTGGACGTTTTTAGTTGTCAATCAATGGTGACTTTCAGTAGGCCTTCTTTTTAAAGTTTGGCTAAGCTTTTTGAGGATTTTGGAGATTTTTAGTTGGCAATTTTTGATGACTTTCAGTAGGCCTTCTTTTTAAAGTTAGGGTAAGCTTTTTGAGAATTTGGAAACTTACTAGGATTACCTTTTTTAGAGACTTTCAATTGTCAAACATTGGTGGCTTGGGGTAGGCTTTCCTTTGGAAACTTAGAGTAAACTTTTCTTGAGAATTTCAATCGTTCATGATTGGTAATTTTGGATTTGTTTTCTTTTGAAACTTAGCATAAGCTTTTTGATGATTTTTGGTTGGAAATACTTTATTAACTTTAGGTAAACTTGAAAGTTTGGGTATAAAGTTTGGCTTTGATAATAATTACCTTGTTGATTTTGTTGAGCGTGAATCAATTGTTGAATTTCGGGAGGGATATTATTTGAGTAGTGAGGTTGTTGTTGTTGTTGATGATTGTAAATTGGTTGCTGTTGTGGTTGTGGTCTGTAGGCTTGTGGCTGTGGTGGTGCATATTGCTGATGTCCTTGTGGAGCGTAAGCCTGTGGTTGTGGCGCTCGATGTTGTCCACGCTGCACATTAATTGGCTCAATTGCTTGCGATGGTGCAGCACCAAAATGAATTTTCGGACGATAAGACGTCGCTTGATCTTGAGTTTGAACATGTGCTTGAGGTGCACCTTGATGCGTTTGTCCTGGCGTCACTTGCGGTGGATTAACATGAGCTGGAACACTAACTATTGGTTCACGTGCCTGTTGCAATTGCAGCAATTGCTTAATTTGTCCTGGTACCTGAGAGTAAGGCCTGTAATTTGGCAAATCATGTTGTTGTTGTTGCTGTGCTTGTCTCACTTGACGAATTTGACCTGTAGGACAATTTTTTTATAAGTAATCGTTAATTTTATCGAAAAGCTAATTAGTTAAATAGAAAAAAAGTTAACTAGATAACTGGCTAAATAGTTAAATAGTTAATTATCTAAAAGACAAAAAAGATAAATAGTTAAATAGATAATTAGCTAAATTGCTAAATAGTTAAGTAAATAATTTGTAGAATAGTTAAATAACTAATTGTGTAAAATAATAAAAAGCTAAATAGTTAAATAAATAATTAACTAAATAGTTAAATAGTTAAATAGTTAAATAGTTAAATAGTTAAATAGTTAAATAGTTAAATAGTTAAATAGTTAAATAGTTAAATAGTTAAATAGTTAAATAGTTAAATAGTTAAATAGTTAAATAGTTAAATAGTTAAATAGTTAAATAGTTAAATAGTTAAATAGTTAAATAGTTAAATAGTTAAATAGTAAATTTTTTTTTGGAAAATATTTCTCTCAAAATTAACAATCTGATTCGAAAATAATTTTTTTTCCGTCTATATTGAAACATTTCTCAGATAAACTAGAATAAAATGAATGTCCATGCAAAGGGATACAGTGTATGAAATATCAGTTATACCCTTTTTTCGAAAATTTAAGACGGCTAAGCTCTTTTATATAGCTTATATTCAAAGTGTTCAATTACAAATGTATTAACAACTTTCGTTTTCAATTATTATTATTATTATTATTACCATTATTATTATTATTATTATTATTATTATTGTTGTTATTATTTATTTATTTATTTATTTATCCGTTTATTTTTATAATTTGAACTGAAAATTCTTAATTAGACACTATATTTAAAATTTCTTGTAATTTTAAAAATCTACAAGACATACGTAAATTTATCGATTCGAAAATTGAATAATTTCGTCGTTTATATACAATGTTGGAAAGAAATTTTCATTAGAATTCAGCGAAAGGAAAACTTACCGAGACCGGTTCTCTGCTGATAAACTTCCGGATTCTGATCCACAAATGGAAGTTGTGCATTGCATGTCGCTGCGAATGCGAACATTAAAATCTGTCAATTAAAAGAAAGAAAGAAATAATCATGTTATGCGGTAATATTTTTTCTTTCTTGCAAAAATAATAGGTATAAGATATATATCAAGTGATATTTAGTTATAAATATTTATTTATTGTAAAATAATATATATTATTTTCTATATTTATTTTTATTTACTACAATGTTATATAATATTTCATTTAAAAAAAATTATATTTTGCCCTGACAAATAAATAAGTCTTACTAAATAGTGTTATTTAAAATAATATAAAAAATATAAAAATGTGAAATATAAAAAGAATTATAAATATAAAATATAAAAAGCAGTAAGGAGAAGAAACGAGTAAAAAATGTAGAAAAGGAAAAAGAAGAGAATGAAAGGATAAAGAAAGCAAAATGGAAAAGTAAAATCTAGAGAAAAGAAGAAAATAGAAAAAAAGTATAAAATCAAAAAATAAATAATTAAAAATAAAGAAAACTGAAAACAATAGAAAATTCGAGTGAAAAATAGAAACTAGAGAAAAAAGTAGAAAATCAAAAAACAAAGAATTGAAAATAAAAAAAATGAAAACAATAAAAATAATTCGAGTGAAAAATAGAAACTAGAGAAAAAAGTAGAAAATCAAAAAAAAAGAATTGAAAATAAAAAAAAATGAAAACAATAAAAATAATTGGAGTGAAAAAATAGTAAAAAGAGAAAAAAAGTAGAAAATCAAAAAATAAAGAATTAAAAATAAAAAAAACTGAAAAAAATAAAAAATTGGAATGAAAAAATAGTAAAAAGAGGAAAAAAGTAGAAAATCAAAAAATAAAGAATTGAAAATAAAAAAAACGGAAAACAAAAGAAAATTAAAGTGAAAAAAGTAGAAAAATGGAGAAATAGAAAAGTAGAAAAAATATATAAATTAAAATAGAATAATGAAAAAAATTAAAAAACAGAAAAAGAGTAGAAAAATAGAGAAATAGAAATAGACGAGCAGAAAAATATATCAATTGAAAAAGAAAAGTAGAAAAATAGAGAAAAGAGGAAAAAGTAGAAAAATATAGATATGAAAACAAAAATAAAAAATAATAGACAAAATAGAGTATAAAAGTTGAAGAAAGTAGAAAAATAGAGAAGTGAAAATAGATAAATACAGAGAAAATGTAGAAATGTGGAAAAATAGAGAAATAGAGAACAAAAGGAATATAGTAGAAAAATAAGAAAATACATAAATTAAAATAGAAAAATAGAAAAATCAGTAAAAAGTAGAAAAGTAGAAAAGTAGAAATGTAAAAAAAATAGAAAAATAAACAAACGAAGAAAAAAAGGTAAAATAAATTCAAAAAGAAAAATGAAATAATATAAAAGTGAAATAGTGAACAAAGAAAAACTGAAAATAATTGAAAAGTACAATAGTATAGAAATAGAAAATTAAAATCAATAAAAAAGTACTTAAAAGAAATTGAAAATAAAAAAATTCTCCCATTTTTTCGTTTTCAGAAAACAAAAAAATTGGAAAAACAAACTTAAGAGAGAATAATATTTTTATATATTATAAAAAAAATATATGCACTCAATTATTGACAAATTGAAAAAATTTTACAAACTAATCTAACACATTCGGTAATTAGAATAATTAAAACTAAAAGTCAATTAAATATTATACTTCCAATCGAATAATCTAATATAACACTTTATAAATTAACGTTTTTATGTCCCATTACACATATCTCTCCAATAATATTAGTTTATAATTTATAAATATTAGTATTAAAAGGAAAAAAATCTGAACTTCCTGTCAAGGTTACTTTCACGATATGCGACATTTATTAAATAATCAAAAATGCAACATACAAATTATATTGTTTACCTCAAACTATAAAAAAGAGGAAAAAAAACATTTGCCATTCATATTATAATTTGTTAATAAAAAATATTTTTTCTTTCTTTTCTACTTACAAATAATTTCATGATGAAAAACTTAATAATGATTGATGATGATGATAAATGATGATGATTTCGATAGGAACCTAAGAAAACTGGCGATCGCGTCGCGACGCACTTCTATATGGGCGCGTTTCTGGGGTAAATGACCACCACCATGGTTTCATGGTTCGTTGGCTTCGAAAATTTTTAAATTACTTATGCACATATATATATGTATGATCATGTAACACCCTGTTTGACTGGGCTCTAATCTAATAGGCAGGAAGTGATCGGGTCCACTTCGCGGTGTGTTTCATTTGATCGAAGAAAAAAAAATCGAATCCATATGTGTGCAATATTTATATATATACCACGTCTCTATGAAACATAATGTCTCATTATAATGATAAGTTGAAACAGTTTTTAATTTTCTTCTCTATAATTAACAAAAAAAATTGTCAATTTATTTACAAGACGTAATTTTTTTTTTCAAAATTAAAAAGGTATAATTTTTTTCCTAATAGGACAAAAGAAAAACATAATTGAAATATTTTCAATTTATTTGTAAATAGAAAAAAAATTAATTTAATGTTCAAAAATTATGAGAAAAAGAATTTTCCGATTAAAACTTTTGTGCTATTATAAACAAATAATTTAACAGCTAAAAATTTTATTCGTTTAAATAAAATATTAAAATAAAATATAAATTGTTATAGTTATTAATTATAATTTATGCGAATAAATAAATAAAGAATTTTTAATTTTTAATAATAAAAATTAGAATAAAAATTATAACAAATATAATTATTATAACAAGGAGAAATAATAATAAAATCATTATTAAAAAATTCTTAATAATTATTTATAACAATCATTGATAATTATTAGTGATAATTATTTTTATAGTAATTATTGGCAATTATTGATAATTATTACTTATAGTTATTTATAATAATTACTAATAAAATTATTATTATTATAAACATTAATTATTATTAAACAAAAAAAATTAATTATTATTATTATATTTCATTGATAATTATTGCTGATTACATTATTGATAATAGTTATTGTTAATAATTATTGATAATAATAATTATTATAACAATTATTTATAATAATTTTTCACATTTATTATTGTTTATAAAAATTTATGATTGATAATAATTGCTGATTATTATTATTAATAATAGTTATTGTTAATAATTATTGATTATACCTAATTATTATTATAACAATTATTTATAATAATTTTTGACATTTATTATTGTTTATAAATATTTATGATTGATAATAATTACTGATAATTATTATTGTTAATAATTATTGATAATTATTATTAATAACTATTGTTAATAATTATTGATAATTATTATTAATAACTATTGTTAATAATTATTGGTCATTATTATTAATAACTATTGTAAAAATAATTATTGATAATTATTATTACAATAATCATTGACAATTATTTTGATAATATTTATTCATAATAATTTTGATAATAATTATTTATAATGATTTTTATAATAATTATTCATAATAATTTTTATAATAATTATTCATAATAATTTTGATAATAAATATTTATAATAATTTTGATAATAATTATTCACTTATAATTTTTTTCAAAAAAATTCCGCCAAAAATAAATTTTAAAAACCAATTCTCAGTGTATTTAAATAAAAGAATAAAGTTCTATAAAAAAAGATACATTTTATTGAACACAACTATTACACATAATTTTACTATAACCTAAAGTCATGAAAATGGGACGAAAAAAAATTATGTGAAAGATTTGATTATCGATTGATAATCGAGGAAATTGATAACAAAAGCCTAGAAAAATTACAATAATTCTTAACTTGTTTTTTTGTTGACCCTTAATTATTCGGTGATTTTTTCTCTTTATATTAAATATATATTATATATATAGTTCATCGCTGATAATTTCACGCATCTTTAGATTCACACACATGGAAAAGAAAATTATATAATATTATATAACAATATAATAAAAAATGTAATGAAGTTTTAAATTAATAAACTGATGTTGCTCAATATTATACAGTAGAAGTGCAATTTCTTCTCTTTCTGAGCGATAAATTCGAATTTAATTTTTACTTTCATTTTAACTTTTTCTTAGATATTCATTTTAATTTTCACTTTCGATTTTCACTTTGATTTTCACTTTCGATTTTCATTTTGATTTTCAATTGAGTTCATAAATAAGACTTTGATTTAAATTCCGATTTTACTTCAACTTTTCACTCAAATTTCGATTTTCACTTTGAATTTAACTTCGATTTTGACTCTGACTGTAACTTTCATTCTATGTTTGAATTTCACTTTGATTTTCACTTTCACTATTCAATTTTGACCCAATATTTGAATTTGACATTAATTAATTTTAATTTCAAACTTGAATTAGTATTCGATTTTGACTTGGACTTCAAATATGAGAATTCAAATTTAAACCTGATTAATTTTAATTCAAATTCAACTTTGACTTGAACTTAACTTATTTGGATTTTGTCATTGAATTTTACTTTGATTTTGTCTTTAATTTCAACCTTAATTTCAAATTTAAATTCGAATTTACTTTTGACACAAATTTCGACTTTGATTTCGGATTTCAATTACAATTTGAATTTTACTTTTATTTTAATTTTATTTGGCCTTTTTCTTTGAATTCAACTTTCATTTTGTCTTTAATTTTAACCTTAATTGCATAAATTTGAATTAGAATGTGCTTTCGACTCAAATTTCGACCTTAATTTCAGATTTAAATTACAATTTGAATTTTACTTCGACTTCAATTTTCACTTAGACGATGAACTTGATTTTAATTTACACTTTGATTTTAATTTTTAACTTTATCACAGAATTTAACTTTGATTTTTACTTTCACTTTCTAAACTTTCCCGCATGTAATAATTTTTCGACTTAAATTTTTCCAAACTCAAAGTCACAGTCGTAGTTAAAATTTATTTTCCTTAATGTCAAACAATTTTCTATTACAATTAAAAAAATGTTAAGTAACAAAAATAATAAATTAAAATAAATCAAATTTAAATTAATTATATTTTAATTTTTAACCTATCAAAACTGAATGATAGTAAAAAATCAAAGACGATCGAAGTAAAAGTAAAAAATATCGAAAATTGCACTCTAATGAAAAATATAACCACCGCAATTTTTCCATTTAATCCATTAATTATTATCGCAGACATTTTCTTTTTTCAAATAAAAATAATAATCCGTATACATTGTATGGATTTACAATGTATAATATATAATATATTGTGGATATAATAAAATAAACGAATAATTTTGTTCTTCACAGTGCATATATCTACGTTTGATAAAATAATCGTGCACATAATGTATAACATGAAAATTCACTTTCATTTCATCTCAGAAAGTCACTTGGGTAATTCATGTTTCTAATGAATGTAAATTTGTGCCAATAGTCGTAGCACTTTCTATTTAGATTGAAATCGATATTACAGTTCAAACGTAATGCAAATGAAAAAAAGAAACGAAAGAAGAAATAATCGCCTGATGGAGATTAAAATCGTAAATAAATATCCGTCATCTCCATTTTTTTTGCTGACTTTAAAAAACGATTTTTTTGTCGACTATAGAAATTTTTCTTTAGAAAGTAAAGTTTATATTTCATCGAAAAGGAAAGTGATAAAGAATTTTTTCATTTAAATAATTAAAAATTAAAAAATAAAAATTGGAAATTAAAAAATAAAAATTGGAAATTAAAAATTAAAAAATTAAAATTAAGAATTAAGAAATGAAAATTAAAAATTAAAAAATTTTAAATTAAAAAATAAAAATTGAGCTCTAAAAATTGGAAATTAAAAATTAAAAATGAAAATTAAGAATTAAAAAATAAAAAATAAAAATTAAAAAATAAAAATTGAAAATTAAAAATTAAAAATTAACAGATAAAAATTAAAACATAAAAATTGAAAGTTAAAAATTAAAAATTAACAAATGTGTCACGCTTCGAAGAAAGGTACCTAAGAAGCAAAAAATTTGTGGTTATGTTTTTAATTTTTCAAGTAAAAATACGGAAAGAGAATCAAATATTAATTAAAAATTACTGATCTTCAAGTTTTCATTGTATTCAAAATATTCCATGAAAATTGGTTTCAAATTCAAATAACTGAAAATAAACTTCTATTTAAGATAAATTTAACACGAACGTAACCTATAATTCGTTTGCTTCTTGGGTACCTTTCTTGGGAGCGCGTCATAAATAAAAATAAAAATTAAAGAATGAAAATTAAAACAAAAATTAGAAATTGAAAATTAAAAATCAAAAATTAAAAACTCATTGCTGATTGAAAAGTCTAATATTGTTGTTCAGTCACAGGACGCGTGGGTTGTTGTTGACCATAATACTGTCCCTGGGCTTGTATTCCACCGTATTGTTGTCCTTGTGCTTGTGTTTGACCTTGAGCGAGACCTTGCGCATACTGTGGAACGTATTCCGGTTGTTGTGGCGGTGCGTATTGTTGTTGTTGCTGTTGTGGTCGCGGAGCGTACTGTGGCTGTTGTTGTGGTGCATGTTGTTGTTGTTGTACAGGTTGCGGTACGTATGGCTTATCAGGAACGTAACTAATTTGATTTGCAATAATATCATAAGGAATTTGTGCCTGATATTTCAATAGAGATGAAATTTCTGATGGTAAATTTGTTGAATAGTTTGGTAATACTTCGGGTGCTGGTTGTGATATTCTTTTGTATTGGGATAAATCTGGTTGTTGCTGCTGTTGTTGTTGTTGTTGTTGATAGCCACCTGGTGCTTGACGCTTTTGTCTTGATTCGGCACGATATTTTGCACGGTACTGACCTCGTGGTTGATGCTTTTGTGGAGCTTCGACTGGTACTGGTGCAGGAGCTGGTGCCTGTTGCAATACATTCTTCCTATCGCTTAATGCTTGTTGGACCTGCTTTGGATATTCCTCTTGGAAATGTCGTGCGTGTAATTGTGCCGCTGATTCGGCATCGAATCTGAAATTAGGCAAATGCAAAAGTGATTTTAGGATGTGATTGAAGAGATTAGGAACTGTTGGTGTTAGTTTTTCGGTTAATACTGCTGCTGCTGTTGCTAATGATGTTGTGATTATGTTTTGTATTACTGCTCGTGCTGCTGCTACTACCAATGCTGCTATTGTTGGGACTATTAATTTTTTTTACTGCAACAGCAACTACTTCTTTAATTACAATTGGAACTATTAATTTGCTACTATTAATTTTTTTACTGCAACAGCAACTACTTCTTTAATTACAATTGGAACTATTAATTTGCTACTATTAATTTTTTTACTGCAACAGCAACTACTTCTTTAATTACAATTGGAACTATTAATTTGCTACTATTAATTTTTGTTACTACAACATGAGCTACTTCTTTAGTTACATTTGGAACCACTGCTACTATTAATTTTTGTTACTGCAACAGCAGCTACTTCTTTAATTACAATTGGAACAACTGCTACTATTAATTTTTGTTACTACAACATGAGCTACTTCTTTAATTACAATTGGAACTACTGCTACTATTAATTTTTCTGTTAATAATACAACTGTTAACTGTAACACATACAGTTTGTTACAGATTGATACATCTTTTATTATTAACTGTTACTACCATCATTAATGCTCCTTCTGCTTCTACTTTTGTTTTCAAAACGACAACAACAACTGTAATTTCGCCTATTATTTTGGGTGCAAAAAGTACTGTAGCTTTTTCTGTTGTTAATACTTCGTTTACCATAATAATTATGCTATTAATGTTGCTGATAATCATTAGTTTAATACTTCTGCCTCTACATCAACAAATACTGCCACTACTGTTACTCTTATTTCCACTAAAGCTCCTCCTGCTTCTACTATTTCTAATTTTGTTTCTCCAACAACAATAATTACTTCCACTTCTGCTACTACAACTACTGTCACTAAGATTACAAATACTGAATGCCCTAAAAATCATCCCATACCATTTTTAAAAGCGAAACATTCACCTCTTACATTCTTACGAACATTAAAGTCATTCAGTTTTGATCGACTTTTTGATTTTCGTCGAAACATTTTCATTAATGATAAGAATTTATTATTACACTCGAAACTTGCCACACTGGTTATTATTATTTATGCATTATTTAAAAAAAAAAAATTTGTTTTCACCTGAACGGTTCCGGAATGACATTCTGATAAGGTATCTGCGCCTGATATTCGAGTAGCTGCTTAATTTGCGATGGAGCATTATTAAAAGGAGTGTAATTTGGTTGTATTTGTGTTGGTGCTTGTTGTCGTACAGGTTGATGTTGTTGCTGTTGTCTGTGTGCTGGTCGACGACGTGGTTGTTGTGCTACTGGTTGTGGAACTGGTTGCGCCGCATATTGTTCCTGCTGCTGTTGAGGTTGAGCTTGTACTTGACGATTCTGGCCAAATCGCCAATTCACTTTCAAACCTGTAAATTTATTTTTCCCTCGCATTTTAGAATGATTGCAATTTAGTGGAAAATTTTTCAATTGTGATAGTTTTTAAATCTATTATTAATTTTTGTACTTCTGATTTTTTTGGTGGAAAATTAAATTAGTTGAAAAAATTACCCACCGCTTGGATCTTGATATTGTAAGGCACGATGTTGGGGGCTATCTCCTCTTTGTCTGGGATCATAGGGATCTTGTAGATAGGTATTGGCACCACCATGACTTGGTGCTTGGATTTGAAAATCTGTATTTCCATCCGATGGGCCTTGAATTTGAAAACTACTGTGTCCGTCCGTTGCACCTTGAATTGTAAAATCGCCAGTTCCTAGTGATGCTGGAAAAATTTTTTAAGTTATTTTCGAATATTTCAATATGATCTTCTTCGCATGAATTCAATTATGTTAAAAAATTCGAAAAAAATTCTTGTCAAAATTTCAATTATCTTTATGAATAATAAAATTCTTCGGTCTAAAATTAAATTGTTTGCAAAAAAAAAAAATCTATCAAAAATTCCGGGAAAAATTTCAATTATTTTCAAAACTTTTCCTCATTTTAACTATTTCTGATATCTAGTGAATTTAAATAAAATTTTCCCATCAAATTCAATTATTTAAACAAAAATTTCAATAAAATTTCTACAGGAATTCAATTACTTGTCAATTTTTTTTCATTAATTTCTTCACAGCAATTCAATTATTTTTAATTTTTTAATCAAGTTTCTCGAAAGAATTTAAATATATCTAGATACAGAGAATTGAACAAAAATAGTTCTGAGAAATTCAATTATTTCGCAAAAATTTTAATGAAATTCTTTTTAAAATTCTGTTATTTAAAAAAGTTTTGACAAAATTCATTACTAGATTTAGTATTTGTTAATTTTTATTAATTGCAATTTTAATAACATTTTATTATACAATTCAATTATTTTCACAAATAATACATTTTTTATGGGAAATCAATCATAAAAAAATCAGAATAAAATTCTTGGCAAGAAATTAATTATTTTCCATAAATAATACAATTTTTCTCGAGAATTCAATTATTTTCACAAATAATACATTTTTTTATGGGAAATCAATCATAAAAAAATCAGAATAAAATTCTTGGCAAGAAATTAATTATTTTCCATAAATAATACAATTTTTCTCGAGAATTCAATTATTTTCACAAATAATAAATTTTTTATGGGAATCCAATCATCTATAAAAACTAAATATAATTCTTTGCGAGAAACTAATTATTTTCATAAATAATAAAATATTTTTCGAGAATTCCACTATTTTCACAAATAATACATTTTTTATGGGAATTCAATTATTTAAAAAAAAATTTAATACAATTTTTCGCAAGAAATTAATTATTTTTATAAATAATAAAATTTTTCTCTTGAATCTAATTATGAATTTTAAAAATGAAATTTTTTACAGGAATTCGATTTAAAAAAAAAATGTTTAATAAAACTGGTTGTAAGAATTCAATTATTTGCCGAAGCAACAAAACTTTTTGCATAAATTTAATTATTTTTTATAAAATTTTAAATAAATTTAAAGCAAACTGCATTTATTTAAATTGGTTTTTGAAATAGCCGAAAAATGAATTATTTTTAAAAATGTTGATAAAATTCTTAATAAAAATTAAATTTTGTAAAGTATTCAATTATTTAATAAATTATTTATTTTTGTATTTAAGTAATTTAACTTTTGAAATTTTTTTTAATAAATATTGATTAAAAAATAGATTTTACTTAACATTTTAAATTATAATTGAATATTAAAAGCATTTTAATAATAAATAAAATTAATAAAATTTAATAATTTTCAAGTATGAAATTTTTAGAAATAATTAAATCGATTTAATTAATTTTTCCATGTTTTTTTTAACAATAATTTCATAATTCATTAAATTTCAGAAGATTTGAATTTGAAATTCTTCATTTTTTATGGAAAAATAATAATGGACAACAATCAATTAAAAAAAAAGTTTTTTATGTTTTCGATCGAAGAATTTTACTTTTTAAGAAATTAGTAAGTAAATATAATAGAACATTTTTGTTTGTCTATCTAATAATTTTTGGATTGAATCAAAACATTCCTCAGGTTCAGAGAAAAAGTCAAAATTTAGTCTGGAAATCAGTAAAAAGTCAGTGAAAGAAAGAAAATTAAATTTTTGTAGCAACCCAGGGGGATTTTTTCAAGCAATTCGAATTCGTTTCTTACCAAATAGTGCAGAAGATAATAAATAGTAAATAAATAAATAATAAATAATTAATTTAATTGTTTATTAATTAAAATTTATTATAATTTATTTAATTTAATTAAAATTTAGTAATAAATATTTAATAAATAATAATATTTAATTAATTAACTAATTAATTAATTTTTCTATAATTGAATTAATGAACGAATAGAAAATAAAAATATAAAAATACAGTTCACTTTTCTATATTCCTTGAGTTAATTCTACAAAAATTCTACATTGAAATAAGATAAGAGAGAAAATTTTGTGTGTTGTAATCGAAATTTTACGACTAAGTTTATAGTTGAACAAATTATAATAATTATTATCATTAATTATATATTATTTAGTATTATTTATTATTATTTTTTAGTACAAGACTTTTTTTTCTCAATCATAGTTTCGTGGGAAGTACATATTGAACGGTTGGCAATTATTTTTTTTCCTCCCCTATTCACATGGATTTCAAAATTCTAGAAGTAAATTTTTTGCTGTAATTCAAAGGAGAGAAATTTTATTTACCATTTTTTAAAATTTTTTCAAAATAAAATTTAATATATAGAAATAAAAAAAATGAATTTTATATTTACCACTTTTGTCAGTGTATTCGATTCCCTTATCTGCACTGTACTTCAGACCTTGTGCCTGTCGATTACCATCGCTAGGTCCCTGAATGGAAAATTGGGCCAAACAACTCCAAGGCACAGCAAACAATAGTATAATCTAAGAAAGAAATTAATAAAAAGGAAATATTAAAATTAATATGTAAATTCGTAAAAAGAAAATATTAAAATAAGTATATAAATTAATAGAAAGAAAATATTAAAATTAATATGTAAATTAATAAAAAGAAAATATTAAAATAAGTATATAAATTAATAGAAAGAAAATATTAAAATTAATATGTAAATTAATAACAAGAAAATATTAAAATTAATATATAAATTAATGGAAAGAAAATATTAAAATTAATATATAAATTAATAACAAGAAAATATTAAAATTAATATACAAATTAATGAAAAGAAAATATTAAAATGAATATATAAATTAATAAAATAATTAAAAAATATAAAAAGAAATTTTTTTTTAATTAAAAAAAGGACAATTTTTTTTTACTTTTATATTAGAAGAGGAACCAAATGATATTTATAAGACCGCAATTAAAGATTTATTAACACGTTACTACAATTTTGATCTACTATTACTTTGCGGTAATTTGAGAATTGAAAAATTGCAAAAAAACAGAAAAAATTACACTTACACACAAAGAAATTTCATTTTACACAGAAATGTTGCAATTATTTTTCACTTTACTATTTATAAAAATGCATTTATACCTATAAATGTAATTGTATATCTGCTTTATGTTTTCAATGGTGTATATTTTGTGCGTATGTATAGAAACAAACGTAAATGTGTAAAATCGTGAGCGCAAGTGACTTGAAATTGGAAAGTTGTTGAATATTCGAGACTATATAAATATACATATAAATAAATCTGTGTGTGTGTGTTTATTTCTGCAAAGTCGAAGTACAAGCCATAGAGAGGTAAAAGCGCAATGTTTAATCGGTCGATCCTTATAATCGAGAGGAAAAGGTGACGCTACTCTCAACCTTTCTGCTCAATTTTTATACTCTCTTGCTTCATGAAAGTGAACAGCTATAAATTAGCAAGGCAATGTTTCCCCTTTTTCATCTGACACTTGTTACATAAAAAAAATAAAAAAAAAAAAAATAGTCATGCTCGTTGTAAATTAATGTGTTCCACGAGATTTATACAGTTTAATGAACAAGTTTTCTTGAAAATGTTGTTACTGGCCAGAAAACACTCTAATAAACAAGATTTTTAACTCATTAAATTAGGCACAAGACAAGATAAATTCATAAATTCACCAGACAAAATAAATTAATGAATAAATAAAATAAGTTAATAAATAAGTAAAATAAAAAAAGTTAATAAATAAATAAATTAAAATAAGTTAATAAATAAATAAATAAATAAAATAAATAAATAAATAAATAAAATTAATAAATAAATAAAATTAATAAATAAATAAAATTAATAAATAAATAAAATTAATAAATAAATTAATTAATAAATTCTTCTACATACAATATAAATATAAATAAAAATACTAAATTAATTATTAATTTTGAATTAAATATAATTGTAAATATAAAATAAATTAATAAATAAAAAAATTAAGAACTTCATCTAGACAAATATAAATATAAATAAAAATACCAAACTAATTATTAATTCAAATTAAATACAAAAGTCTTGTTCTAAAATCATTCAAAAAAATGAATAAAAAATTAAAAAATAAAAAAGTCAAACACGTTATTTTTTTTACTTATTTTCAATTTTGATTTATTAATTATTTATTTTACTTATTTGAAAATTTAACAGGCAAAAAAAGCCCTCGAATATATAATAATAGAAAAACTTTTACAATCGTAGACACGAGTCTAGTAATTATAATATTATTAATTTTAAATATTTATATTTTTAATAATATGAATAAAAATAATAATAATATTAGTATTAATTATCATATTTATAAATATCTCTATTTATATAATTTATGCAATTAAAAAAATACGTAACAAATTAAAATAATTAGAAGTGTATTTGGAATATAATAATTTATTGGCTATAATTTTATACAGTTTTTAACTTTTTACAATAATAAAAATCGTAATAATAAAGAGATTAATTACAGGAATAATAATAATAATAATAATAATAATAATAATAATAATCTGAGGTATAATATATTATTTATTCAAGATTCTGAATTCACAGATTTTCCACTTCCGATTACAAAAAAATACCAGTATTCTTCTTAAATAATAAAAAAAATAAAAAATAAATAAAATTTTTATATAAATTAATGAAACAACACTCGTAAAAAAACTTCAGGAAGAACTGCGACAAGTTTCATTAAAAAAACTATTGCAAATAAAATAATTTTGTAACATTTGTTCGGGTAAATAATAATAATTATGATATTTTTCAAATATTATTTATTTCGATGAATAATGAAAATTGTTAAAATATAACAATAAAAGTACATTTTTTTAAATATGGTTAATTTAAAAATTATTTATTTAGATGTTAACAAATTTGGAAAAATCGAAAATTACCAAAATAGAGTGAAAAAATATATTTTTTTAAAAATTTTGTTAATTACATAAAAAATAAAAATATTTGTTTGAAAATTTCGTTAATTTAATAGTAAATAAAAAATTGTTTCTAAATTCGGTTAATTTAATAATGAATAAAAATATTTATTTTAATTTAGTTAGTTTAATAATAAATAAAATTTTATTTTTTCAAATTTGGTTAATTCGACAAAAAATAAAAATAATTATTAATAATTAACAGTAATCTGATGATAAAAAAAACAATCTAATTTGAAATAAAATTATAAACCATAATAAAAGTAAATGCATGTGTGAAAAAAGAATAAATAATTGGCTACAATTTTCCAAAGTGATGAATTTTTTATTATAAAAAAATAGTGTTGGAAAGAAATAAAAGTTAAGTGAGCAGAAAGGAAAATTTTTTTTTTATCCCTGACAAGCGCAAGTATACAGTGATTGATGAGTGAAACGGGAAATTGAAAAAAAAAATTTTTGACTTGTAAAATAGTGATTTTTTTTCTTTAATTCAAGATAATTTTATTTACCTGAAGTATTTTCAGCATTTTTGTATATAAAATAACTGTCCGGATAAGTTGGAGGGTTAAGTGTTTCTGAGGCGGGCGCGCGACGTTCAGATCAACTTTATAGGTGCGGAGATGTGTCGACTTTACGGTTAACCACCTCCAGCTTTCTTAAAGTTTGCAGATTATTAGCGATCTACTGGACCAATGTTTTCTTATATAGTTTTTTCTTCTATTGTCTATTATAGCTGAGGAGTGGGAAAAATAAATATAAAAAAAAATAAAAAATGTCGAAAAAATAAAAGAAAAATTTAATAAATAAATAAATTTGAAGTAAATAAAAGAATTAGTTTACAAATTCAGCTCGTTTTCATTATTTAAATAAATAGATAAATAAATAAATTAATTAAAAAATAAATTGATAGATAAGTAGATTAAAAATAAAATATATAAATAAATTATTTAAAATAAACAAATAAGTGAATGTATTAAAAAATAAGTAAACAAATATTAATAAATAAGTAAAAAATTAGTTGATAAGTAAAATAACTAAATAAATAATTAATAATAAAAAATTGATATAAATAAATAGGTAAATAATAAAATTGATAAATAAACAAATCAGTGAGTATAAAAATAAATAAATAAAAAAACTGTTAAATAATAATAATATTGTTGAAGAAGTAAGAAATAAAATGATAAATAAATTTATAAACAAATAAATAAACAAATGTATAATTAAATGGGTGAAAAATATGTCAATAAATAAAGCTTAGAATAAATAAATAAATTTATAAATAAATAAAGCGTACCAAAATGAGTATAAAAATAAATAAATAAAGAAACTGTTAAATAATAATAATATTGTTGAATAAGTAAAAAATAAAATGATAAATAAATTTATAAACAAATAAATAAACAAATACATAATTAAATGGGTAAAAAATATGTGAATAAATAAATTATTAGGGACAATTATTTAAATGAGTGAAAAAAAAGTTCATTAATAAATTTATAAATAAATAAAGCGTAGAATAAATAAATAAATTTATAAATAAATAAATTTATAAATAAATAAAGCGTAGAAAAAACAAATTTATAAATTAGTACGAACAATTAATTAAATGTAACAAATAAGTTGATAAATAAAATAACTAAGTAACTAGTTGATAATAAATAATTAATAAATAAATAGGTATAAATAATAAAATTGATGAATAAACAAATAAGTGAGCATACAATTATATAAATAAGTAAAAAATTGTGAAATGAATAAATAAGAAATAAAAAAAATAAATTAATAGGAACAATTAACTAAATAAGTAAATAAATTTATAAATAAATAAAGCGTAGAAGAAATAAATTTATAAATTGCAACGAACAATTAATTAAATGTAACAAATAACTTGATAAATAAAATAACTAAGTAACTAATTGATAAACAATTGATAAACAATTATTTAATTGATAAACAGTTACGAATAAACAATGAGTATATAAATATATAAATAAATAAGTAAAAAAATTGTTTAACGAATAAATAAGAAATAAAAAAATAAATAAATTTATAAACAAATAAATAAACAAATACATAATTAGGTGTTTAAAAAATTTGCGAATAAATAAATTAATAGGAACAATTAATTAGATGAGTAAATAAATAAATTTTCAGGGATAATTAAATAAACATGTAAATTAATAATTAAATAAATATTATTATTATTATGAAATTCGATATGTATTTATTATTTAAACAAAAATAAAAATGTGTAAACAATTGAACTTCAAGTCAGTATTATAAATTTTATATTCACTGAAAGAGCATGTGAAACAGACATTTGAGGGAAATTTACTTCTCCTTTTGCGATGAAGGAAAACACGATAAACTTCCATCAACTTACAGATTATGTAATGTTAAAAAAAGATACATTTTTAAAATAATTTCTGCTTCTCAATACAAAACTAAAAGTAATTTTACATAGTCCATGTCTGATGAAAATGTATATTGTTTAAATTTATTTATTATTTACTTATTAAATTATTTATTAATTATTTTTATTTATTTAAAAAAGTTAATCAATCCCAAAAAATTAAGTGTAAAAGATAAATAAATTGTATATTAAATGAAATAATTTAAATGTGTAAATAAATCAAATTTATTATAGTTTTATAAATAATTCATAAATATTTAAAAACTAATTAATTTATTTTTAGTATAATTAATTCACTTATGAATTATTAAAATAATAAATTTCTTATAAATTATTTTTAATTATTTAATAAGTTTCCAAATTAATAATTTATTATTATTATTATTACTATTATTAAAATAAATAGTGCCTAATAGTAGTAGTTTTATAATTTATTAATTATTAATAGTAATAAAAATAATAGTAATATTATAGTAAATAATAGTAATATTCCAAATTAATAATTTATTATTATTATTATTACTATTATTAAAATAAATAGTGCCTAATAAAGTAGTTTTATAATTTATTAATTATTAATAGCAATAAAAATAATAGTAATAATAATTCATTTTTCTAATACTTATTTACAATTCAATTATTAATAAAGTAGTTAAAATAGTATCTAGATAAATTTTCTTTAATTGTCACTTTTTGCCCCATTTGATGAAAAAGAGAAATAAACTATAGTGTCAGTGAAAAATAATAAATTCCCCCCTTCGAAATGATTTATAACTAATTTTCCTCAAAGAATTTAATTGTCATTTTAAATTTTCATTACGCTCATTAATTTTGACACTTTATTTAGTTGGTGTTTAATTTAATGAATATTTAATCACTTTTCGCTGTAAGGTAAAATTATTTATAAATTTTATTATGTAATTGCAACGATTTGCGTGAGTGAATTTTTTATCTATATATATATATATATATATATGTATCACATCGAGCGCATTGACCTTCCATTTTTATTTTCAAACTAATGTGCGCGCATTGAAGCGATAAATTTTTACCCTTGCTGTTTCAAATTGTTAACATTTTTTTTCCTTTCCTCTTTTTTCAATATAAACTTGTAAAAAATATATAGTATGTGAATAGCGAAATCACAATACAATCTGAATATAGTATGACTATATTAGAGCTATAGATTAGAATCATTTTCTCTTGAGCGAAATAAGAGACTTTTGTATATATATATATATATACTGTGTTATATACTTGTAACGTGATGTGTAAAAATGAAAGTCCAGAGCACTCGTGGCGCGAGTGCAAGTGAAATATTTAGATCGAACGCGCCGGCGAGACTCTGATTTCTGATGCATGAAGGCCGCCGATCGTGTCTTCCTGTTCTGGAGAAATGCCAATTTTTTTTTTTTTTTTACATTTTTAATGTAAAAATAGGTAATCACGATTTTTTTTCTTAAGACATTAAAAGATTTCCGGTGTTTTACATTTATTACAATGTGTTTAAGGAACATGTATTTTTTATACTTTTTATTTTTTATTTTATACTTTTTGTTAAGACTAAAAAGAGATGAATAGTGATTTTAGAAAAAAAATGTTTTTTTGACTATTCAGCCGCCATATTGAATCCTCCATTTTGGAATTTTTCAAAAAATATATTCATGCACTCTTTACGCCATTCTGGATCCTCCATTTTGAATTTTGAAAAACTTATTATTAACTATTATTATTAACTATTATTATTATTAACTATTATTATTATTAACTATTAATATTATTAACTATTATTATTAACTATTATTATTATTATTATTATTATTAACAATTATTATTATTATTAACTATTATTATTATTAACAATTATTATTATTATTATTATTAACTATTATTAATTATTAACTATTATTATCACATGGTTAATATACTATGGGATTTAAAAGTCATACTCTAAAAAAAACAATCGTTAAAAATTGTTAGTGTATTGAAAAAGAAAAACAATTTTTTAAACATTCACCCGCCATATTGGATTCTCCATATTGGATTTTAAAGAAACTGACGAAAGCTTCGTAATCAACGATTGTGGAAAATAGTAATTTTATGATGATTGAATAAAGTTTTACTTTATGACTGTTATTACTATTTAGGTCAATTTTGTGACCGTGTTTTTGGGTCTATTTTAAAACCGTAATATTTGTGAATTTTATTTGTGAATTTTATTCATTTTATCGTAGACACTATTCAGAAATTTTTGACCGCATAAATTAGGTAAATTTTATGACTATTGTTAGTTGAATTTTAATCATTTTTACAACATTTTGACCATCTTATCGTAGACACTATTCAGAAATTTTTGACCGCATAAATTAGGTAAATTTTATGAGCGAATAAATTAGGTAAATTTTATGAGCGAATAAATTAGGTAAATTTTATGACCGTTTGTTAGTTGAATTTTAATCATTTTTACAATATTTTGACTATTTTATCATTGACACTTTTTGGAAATTCTATGTCTTTATCGACTATTCTATTTACTTTTATTCTAAGACCATATATTTTTATTTATTTTTTACAATATTTTTTCGTCTTTTTTATCAGGCTGGTGATAATATTTCTGGTCAATTTTCTGACCAGAATATACTATAAATATACCTAATGTACTATTGGGTACTATTAGGTACTAGTAGGTATATTTTCTTTATATTTTTTTCACATTATGTTGTCTATTTAATAGTGCTATTGATATTTATACTACTTAAGTTTTATTTTATGTCGACAATGACAACTCTATTCAACAGATGGTCTAATGAAATAGTATAAGTGGAAATTTAAAGTGACATGAAGAAAAATAAATAGTTATCGTTTCCTATAATACACCTGTCCGAACCTATTATAAAAAAAAGTATAAAATTCTAATTTAATCTAATTATACAACTTTCTCATATTCTCTATGATGAGAGAATGTAAAAAACACACTTTAAATCTAATTACTATTTTATACAACTTCAATTTACTTTTTTAACACGTAACTCGTGGATAATTATTTTCTAAAAAGAGGATAAAAAAAGTGTTTCAATTTTTTCTTTTTCTTTTTTGAAAGCGAACCAAATTTTGCATATAATCTTCATTTTTACTAAACTTCTTTATTATTAATCCGTCAATATTTATTTGCACTGAAAACAAAATTAATTTATAAATAAATTTTTAATTATCAAGTATCAAATTATTATCAAATAATAAATATAGATGATTTTGAATTATTTACTATTACTTCCTTAATTTTAATATTATTTCTCCCACGCTATATTTTAGTAAACTAAATTAATAATTGTCACACTTGAAAAAAAATATTTTAGTAAACTAAATTTAAAAATTGTCACCCTCGAAAAAAAGTGAAAAAAATAACTCACTTTTCGTAAAAAAAATTATTGAACTAAATATATTTAGATTTCATAACAATGCGGCGTTTTCTCTATTCTGATATTAAATTTTATTACATCGTTTTTCTTTGTATATTTTATTTTATTCCCCCCTGGATTTATTTTTAATACACTGACAATATATATATATATATATATATATTCTAATATATACATTGTATTAAATGCTAAATATATTGGAAATATTATATTTATGACTTCTGTAATTTGTTTATTGCAAAACCGAAATTAGTAATAAGAACATAAGAAAAAAAAATGAGCAGAGAAAATATATTGGAATATTGTGCAAGAAAAAATTGTGCGTATTGGAGAAAGAAATTTAAAACTATTTCGGAATTTTTTCTTCCAGAAATAATAAGAAAATATTTCCATTATTTAGGATAAGAGTTTAATAATAATTGGATATTGGGAAAGTAATTGAGTACAATTTTGTGATTATTAAGTTTTATCTATATATTGATATTTGTATATATTTCGTCAATGGTAATAATAATTATAATGATAATAATAATAATAATATTATTTTTATTTTAAATCTCTCGTCAGTTGGCTATTATTTATACACAATCGGAAGCGTATAGAATGTATAAAATGAATAGAATATATAAAATGTAATAAAATATATAAAATATATAAAATGTATAAAATATATAAAATGTAAAAATGTATAAAATGTATAAAATGCATAAAATGCATAAAATGCATTAAATGCATAAAATGCATAAAATGCATAAAATGCATAAAATGCATAAAATGTATAAAATGTAATACAATAGTCACGATTTATATATTCTATTTCATAAAAGGAAAAAACCTTCTAAAGATGTTTTTTCTTTCTGATTTCTTTCTCCTCTTCTTTTTTCTTCCTCTTTTCTTCTATTTTTTCTTTTTTCTTCTTTTTCCTTTTCTTTTTAAAAATTTTTTTATCTTTCTTTCTTTTTTCCTCTTCCTTTTCCTTCTTTTCATTTCTCACTTCTTTCTACTTTTGTTTTCTTTTTTCATTCTTCTTTATTTTTTAGTACATAATTTTTTTCCATGCATTTGCATTGGGTCAAAGTTAGGAGTGCAAAAAAAAACAACAATAATAGTAAAATTATTCACTATTTTAAAAAAAAGCCTCCGACATTTGGTTCTATACAATCCACAGTAATTTTTCTAAATACAAGAATCCTCAAATGGCACGGAATTTAATATCATTTGAAAAAAAATGTCCTCCAAGACATTTTTTTTCCAATACCTACTAAATTCCCGATTTATTGTCTAGTATATTGTAATTTTTTTCCTAAACTTCCATTTTTTAATCCTATCATTCTGAGAATTGGAAAAAAATTATCCATCTCAATAATAATAAGAATGCGAATTTTTTTTGTATTTTAAAATCCCGGCGTTTTAGAATTTTTTTTATATTCATCAAAAATAGATAAGAAATTTTTTAATAAAACAGAACGTAACAGGAAATTATTTAAATTAAATAATTTAATTAAATTTCAACAGAAATTATTTAAATTAAATAATTTAATTAATTTTCAACAGAAATTATTTAAATTTAATAATTTAATTAATTTTCAACAGAAATTATTTAAATTTAATAATTTAATTAATTTTCAACAGCAAGAATTTAATGAAACAATTTAAATTTAATAAATAAAATTAAATAAGTTTAAAAAAATTATCTTTGAAATTTTAATCAATTTTTCCGACAAATATTACTTTGCGGTCTAAAATTTATTCTCTAAATTTTCTCTTTTCTCCTTTCTCTAAATTTTACTTTGAATAATGATTAAAAAATTCTAGAAAACACTTCTGATCTTTCTAAATCTAATTTAGTAAAATTTAAGTTTCAATTAGTCAAAATCGAGTCTAATTACTGGTAATTATGGTGGAAATTGAAACAAAATTCGTTGAAATTGAGCAACTAGGTCAAATTAGTGAATAAGGAAAAAAAAATCAGAAAATTAGTGAAAATGGAAAGAAAATCAGAAAAATTATACAAAAAAAAACACTTTTCCTCAAATTGGAAAAGTGGTCGGACAACTTTTTGAATTTTTTCTATAACATTTTTTTAGAATAGGCAATTGAGTTCTATTAAGAAAAAACTGAATCCTGTGGTATTATTTAGAAAATTAATGGCAAAAAATCAAAATACTTTCTTTTACTTAAAACACAATGTTTGATGGATAAAAATGTAAAAACGTAAAAAATTATAAAACCATAAAAAAATTAAACTCGGGAAAATTCCTATACCGAAGGAAAACTAGTCGCTCAATTTTCCACTACTTTAGATTTAGACAGAAAAAAATACAGAAACGTAAAGTTTCATTCAAAATTTGCGGGGGAAAAAAATGGAAGAACAATCAATAATTAATTATAATAAATGAAAAAATTTTCTAACGACGTTTCTGCTGTTGCTGCTGTGTTTCTTTTTCGTTAATTTTATCAATTTGCTTACTTTCATTCTCCTCATTATCATCATCATCGCGCATATAATAGACTTTACTGCGATAACTGTAGACGCCTTTTTCATCCTCAACTATTGGTTTTGGAATGAACATTTTCTTTGGTTTGTAATTTATTCTATTTGCAATCACATAGTAGGGAATTTGTGCTTGAAGATTGAGTAATTGTTGAATTAACGATGGCATAATATTATCCTGTAATGATGCTGAGGAGTCTTGTGTCGATGAAATAGTTTCGGAATTTTTCAATTGTTGCGGTGGTACAAATCCATATTGTGCTGATGATGATGATGATTTCACTTCTCCCTCATCTTTCTTGTATTCAATGTGTCCAATTTCTTTTAATGGATATTTACCATAGTATGTTTTCTTTTTTATTATTGGATTTTGATAGTCTGCTTGTTTTGCGTCATCTTTGGATGATGCTGCTGAAGGTCCTGATGGTGATGATAATAATGATGAAGGTCCTGATGGTGATGATAATAATGATGAAGGTCCTGATGGTGATGATAATAACGATGATGAAGGTCCTGATGGTGATGACAATAATGCTGATGATACTGATGGTGATGATAATAATGCTGATGATACTGATGGTAATGATGATGATAATAATGATGATGATGATAATGATGATGATGATAATGATGATGATGATAATGAAGATGATGATGATAATGAAGATGTTGCTGATGATGGTGACAATTCCTGATGAGTACTGACAATTCTTTGTGGTACTTGCTGTTGACTCGCAGTTTCCTGTTCGGCGTAGGAATATTTTCGAATCGGTTCATTAATTTCGTCGTGATTGTGAATTGCTTGTCGTCTATCGGCACCTTTTTCTTGTTCATTGTGATTGTCGTTGGATTCTTTTTTATCGTCAATTGTCACCTCGACTGGTGTATGATAAATGTAAACTTTTGGATCAACATAGGGACCTTGGGGTTCGTACATTTTGAAGATTAATTGTTTAATGTATGTTGGTACCATTGAATACGGTTTATATTCAACTGCTGGTTCAATTTGTTGTTGTTGCTGCTGCTCTTGTTGCTGATATTGCTTCTCTTGTTGTTGTTGTTGTTGTTGTTGTTGTTGCTTCTCCTGTTGATGATAATGTTGCTTCTCTTGTTGTTGATGATAATGTTGCTTCTCTTGTTGTTGATGATAAAGTTGCTTCTCTTGTTGTTGATAATGTTGCTTATCTTGTTGTTGATGATAATGTTGCTTCTCCTGTTGTTGATGATAAAGTTGCTTCTCCTGTTGTTGATGATAATGTTGCTTCTCTTGTTGCTGATGATAGTGTTGCTTTTCTAGTTGATATTGCTGCTTGTCTTGTTGATGATATTGCTTATCTTGAGGATGATATTCCTGCTTTTCAATTGTCGACACTAATATTCTGTCCTGGGCTTTTGGTGCTTTTATTTGCGGAACATGTTCCGTATCTTGACTCTTGCTTTCACTCGACTGAATATTTTCCAATTCGGAAGTCCATTGAGTGTAGGGTGCAAATAGCTTCCAGCTCACTCTGTAGCCTGTGAATTATAATTTTTTTCCACATTAATAACGATTTGAATAAAAAATGCTTCTAATTTGGTTTTTTGGGTTAGTTCCAATTTTTTAGGGGAGCTTTTCTTATTTTGCAAATATTTTCCAGTAGAATCTAATTATTCCAATAAAATTTGATTATTCCAATAAAATTTGATTATTCCAATAAAATTTGATTATTCCAATAAAATTTGATTATTTCAATAAAATTTGATTATTTCAATAAAATTTGATTATTTCAATAAAATTTGATTATTCCAATTAAATTTAATTATTCCAATAACAAAATTTAATTATTCCAATAAAACATGATTATTTCAATAAAATCTAATTATTATGTAATTAATTAATTCATTATAATTATAAAATCTAATTATAGTCCAAAAAGGTACCATTAGAGTCATCGTATTGAATGTGTCCCTGAGGTGCGCGCACAATACGTTGCGCTTCAGCTGCCGTTGCTGCTGCTACTTCTTCTTCTTCTTCGGCCGAGCAAATGGCTACCAATAGAAACACCAAAAATGTCTGAAAATTCAAAAAAAAAAAAATTTCTATTCAAATTTCATTTCTTTCTATTGTCAAGATTTTTCAAAATTTACTTCTACTTCTTGATTGAAATCAATCACAATTAATTTTAATCGTAATAATTATATTGTACTTGAATATTACAACATATATTTGAATCGTATTGTTTAAAATTAAATCGTATTGTTTAAAATTAAATCGTATTGTTTAAAATTAAATCGTATTGTTTAAAATTAAATCGTATTGTTTAAAATTAAATCATATTGTTTAAAATTAAATCGTATTGTATCGAAGTAAATAATAAATAACTTATTCATAATTAATTAAATAATCTATTCCATTAAATTGATTTTTTTAAATCCCTTTTTTTGTTTTTCATTAATTCCACAATTTTTTTTCTAATTCTAAAAAAATTTCACTTCCAGCACTGTGAGGAGGTCAATTAATTTTTCGTGTATTCTTTTTTTTAAAGACTATAAAAATTTCACATCACTTCCGCGTTAGTTCCGGTATAAAATATTAAAGGATATATAAACAACTACTCTAAATGCACTATCAGAATGTAATATCACTATTTAGAAAGTTTATTTCTGTTCATCATATATAATTTTCCATTTATTACTCGACATTTTTATTTCTCGAATGAAATTCTTTTTTTTTTTTTGTTGCAATATATAAATTATTTCACTAAAATTCTAATATCGATAAAATTTTGTAAATTAATGTATACAAAATGGGAGGAGGGGAGAGAAAATAGAAACAAATTGAACGCTGCTTGTCTCATAATTTTTAGAAAATTGATGTTGTAAATAATATTTAATAACATGAATTTTCTCTTCTTTTTTGATGGGATTTTACTTCTTTATATTAAAATGAGAGGTGATTAAAATTGTCTGATAGTTAATTAGTTTGATTAGAATTTATAATATTCAGGAGAATTCATTTATTATTATTATTGAATTGAGTAAAGTTTATTTATTTTTCATTAGCATTAAAAAAATGGTAAACTTAATTAAGAATTAAGTGGTAAATTGGGTAATTTATAAATTGAGAAATAATTTTGAAATATGTGAAAATTAATTGTAAATTGATTATAAATTAATTATAATTAATTATAAATTAATTAATAATTAATTATAAATTAATTGAAAATTAATTAATAATTAATTACAAATCCATGCAATTAATGATCAAATAATGTAATTAACTATTAATAGATGTAAATAATTGTTAATTTATGTAACTAATTATTAATTTATGTAAAAAATAATCATTTAATGTTATTATTTATCAATTTCTGAAATTAATTATCAATAATCATGTAATTATGTATCAATTTTTGAAATTAATTATCAATATTTTATTATCATTTAAAATAATTAATTGACAAATAAAATAGTTAATTAACAAATGAAATAATTATGTGACGAATAAAATAACTTATTGACGGTTAAAATAATTATAATTAAAATACAAATGCAAATTTAAATTAGTTGCAAATGACAATAGTTATAATTATGTGAATTGTGTTAATTAATTGAAAATTTAAATATATGTTTAGAAATTAGTTATTTATTGCAAAACTTAAATATAGAATAATCCACACAATTTTACTTTATGTCGTTGTAAACTATTTTCTAAATTTTCAAGCAACTTTCACGTGTAAAATTAATTATTTCTTATTGAAAAAATTGAATATGAAATAATTTAGTTTTTCTAAACATAATATTTCTGAAATTCCACTTCATAACTAATAACTCTGTAATATTAATAATTATTAATTATTTACTATTAGCTTTTTTAAAATTGTTTTTTTATTATTTTGCAATAATTTAAATCGACATTAAGAGTAATATTTAATTTAGAAATTTCATCAAGAAAATGTATTTATTAAAACAATTATTCATTTCAGATTTGAAAATTGTTTTGAATTAAGAAAAGCGGTGCTTATTAACATAAAAGTCTCTTTAATAATTAGAAAAAATAATGTTACCATTTGTTTTATTGTATTTGTTTGTAAAACTTGTTTCAAAATTAATTCAATTGGTAACAAATATTTAAATGACTAAAAATGATTTTATTAATGAAAATTGATTTAATATTTAAGTGCTTTTAATAAAAATTGATTTAATATTTAAGTGCTTTTAATTTAAATTGTTTTGAATGAATGAAAACGGTGCTAATCAACATAAAAGTCTGTTTAATAATTAGAAAATAATTTTAACATTTGTTTTAATTAATAAAACTTGTTTGCAAATTGATTCAATTGGTAACAAAAATATTTAAATGACTAAAAATGCTTTTATGAATAAAAATTAATTTAATTGCGCTATTTATTTAAAAAAAACTGTTTTACTTAAAAAAAATTGTTTTAATTATAAAAAATTTGTTTAATTGCAAAAAATTGTTTCGATTACTAAAAATTCTTTCAATTATAAACAATGGTTTTAATTATTAAAATGATTTTAATTTGGAAAAAATTAAGGCAATGGAAAAAATTATTTCAATTATAAACAATGGTTTTAATTATTAAAATAATTTTAATTTAGAAAAAATTCTTTCAATTATATAAAAATGACTTTAAATCGAAGAAAATTGTTTACAATTAATAAAATTATTTTAATCCAGAAAAAATTATTACAATTAGTAAAATTATTTTAATTTCAGAAAAAATTATAACAATTGATAAAATTATTTTAATTTCAGAAAAAATTATTACAATATTATTAATAATAATTTTAATTCAGAGAAAAATGGTTTTAATTATTAAAAATTATTTTAATTAAAAAAAAATAATTTGCTTACAATTGATAAACACTGTTTTTGATTACAGAAAACTTATTTTAATCAATAAAAAGAATTTGAAAGAAAAAAAGTGGAAATTTTATTGAAAATTAATATTAAATGAAAAAAAAAATTTCGACACTCACTTGGAGTCTCATGTTGAATTTTTTTTTTTTTTTTTGAGCCAAAAATGTGTAAAATCCACGCAAACTTTTATCCTGATAGTTGTTGTATACACGACGGTGGTTATTGACGAAGAAATCTGCAAACGCTGATGGTGGGTCTTCTATATAGGCGCAAGGAGTCTGTCGGAGTTGATTGTAATTGGTGGAACGTTATAATGGTTGGCTACTTTTAAAGTCATTCCGCCTTTGGTAATAATAAATGTTTAACCCGCAAGCATATGCCTTCGAGGTATTAAAAAAAAGAGAGTCCCCCTCCTTTCTATCCATCTCAATTCTATTGGTACGAAGAAAATAATGCGTCCTTTAAATATGACGCAAGAGAAAAGTTGTAAAATTGTGGAAAAAATTTTTTGTATATATATATATATATATAGACACAAAACTTTACTCACCACACCCCCTATATGTGTATGTAAAGTGAAAAGGAACGCCAAATTTTCACGCGCGTGTTTAAATTTCCACATTAGAGAAATACAATTATTTATTTATTGTTTCGTTGAGAAACAAAAAAAAAATAATTGTTCTTAATTTTATTGAGACTAAAAAGTCAAAATATGGGAATTATTTTTTTCTTTCACCAGGTCATTATTTTTTCAAGCAATAAAAATTATTTTTAGATTATTTGAATTTTGACCTAAATTCAAGGTTTTAAAGAAAAATTATTTGTCAAAATTGTTTCATGGAATAAAAATTATGTTTTGGTTATTATTTAAATTTTGAACAAAAATTCAAGGTCCTAAACAAAATTATTTGCAAAGAAAAAATTCCAATGTTCTGAAATTTGTAAGTAAAAAAATTCTTTTTTTATTTTGAGAAAATAAAAAATTGCCACAAGCTTCGGATTTTTTTCTACACATAATAAAGGATGAAAAAAAATTTCATTGACTACTTTTTGATCTAAAATTTTGAAAAAGTGTAAAGGGTTAAAAAATCGAAAGTAAAAGAAAATTTTCTTCTGACCTAAATTTTCGAATTATTCGATTATTATTTTCGCCTTTTGACCTGTAAATTTTGCAGTGAATTAGCAACATTATTGGAAAATGTTATACATTTCATTATTGCGTTAGTTTTTGTTAAATTCTTGAAACAAATATTTGTGGAAATATATAAATATATATATGTACATGTTTTGTTCTTTTAAAATGAACTAAAGTTTATTACTGAGAATTAAAATACAATTTTTGTCATTAAATTTTATAAGACCAAAGTATTGACTGTCTTGAGCCTTGAGTCATAAAATGCAATGTATTTTTAGGAAGTCATTATCATTGTCCATTCTTGGTAAACATGCGTTTTAGTGGGCGCAAATATAGAAAAACATGAAAAATAAAGATAATAACGTTCAATAAGTAATAGGAGAATTGCACATTTACACCCAGTTGAAAATTAGAATCTTGTTATAAATTTTATACACTCTTTCAACAACTTTTAATACTTTAAAAAAAAATGAGAAATAATAATAATTCTATTTACGTGAATTGTTCAGTTTTGCCTAAAATGTGTAAATTCAGGTCAATGGGGAATTTTTTATTTAAAATTGGAAATATACAAAGAAAAATAAATGTAAGAATACAAAAAAGATGTTTTAAAAAAATTTTATAATAGTATTAAATAAAAGGATAATAAATATAATACTATTGTTACATAAATAAAAAAAAAATAATTTGTTAATTTGTTAATTTGTTAATTTGTTAATTTGTTAATTTGTTAATTTGTTAATTTGTTAATTTGTTAATTTGTTAATTTGTTAATTCGTTGTTAATAAAAAAAATGTAAAATTCAAAATTTATTAATATTTAATTAATAATTTCATTTCTTAATAACAACTTTTTAAAACAAATATTTTTTAAAAAAATTTTTAACGTCAAATGTCATAATTTGATCCACAGTCCCATTTCCAATAATTATTTAACTGATATTTTTATATCTAGTTCAGTGAGTTATAAAAATAAAAGATAAAATTAAAATAAATAAAGAGTTAAAAAGTCACCCTAAAAAATAATTTTTTGTAATTTTTAAACTATTTTCTCGATACAATTAAAAAATGTAATTATTTATTTATCAATTAAAAATTCAATTATTTAAAAAAAAACGTCTAGTCATGAAAAATGTCATGTCTAGTAAAGTGAGTTAAAAAAATAAAATTTAAATAAATAAAGAGTTAAAAACTTACCCTAAAAAATAATTTTTTGTAATTTTTAAATTATTTTTTCGATATAATTAAGAAAAGGTAATTATTTATTTATCAATTAAAAATTTAATTATTTAAAATAAATTGTAACAATATTGATTATTATTATTATTATTATTATTATTATTAATAAGAAATTTAATAAAAAGAAATAAAAAAAAGTTACTAATAAAGTAAAGTTAATAAAGTTATTAAATAGCTTCTTCCATATTTAGTAAAAAAAAAGATTAAATTAAAAAAAAATTGAATTAAAATTAAAAAATTTAAATTAAAACTAAATCAAAACAAATAAATTAAAAAATTAAAAATAAAAATAGAAAAATAAATCAAAAAAAGTACAAGATCTTTAAAAGGTAATATTCTTATTTTTAGCGTTTTTCCTACATTTAATTAAGATAAGTGAGAATAGAAATTCTTAAATGGTAATCAACATTTTTCCCTCTGTAAAATCTTTAAAGAGTCAAGAGAACACATATATAACCATTTATTATATGAACCTTAAGGCGTAAACTACATTAACCATATATACATACACACGAAACTAAATGGACGTTGAAAAACACAATTACTTTAAAATACTTTCATTACATACAATTTAAAAGAATAAGAAACAAAAATCTCTAAAAAATGAAAGAAAAAGCAAAATTACATTTAATTTTAGTATTAGAAATACAGAGTACATAGTTTTTAAAAACTCTAATTATAAATAGTATAGACAGGCGCAAAAAAAAAAAAATCCGCATGCATAAGCCATGGATATTGAGCCGCCTTATTGACAACTTAATTTGAATAAAAATTATTTACATTTCACATTTGTGAGTAATAAAAATCACGATAGAAAAAAAAAACTTTCAACACTCTCTCTTTCTCTAATCATGGGGAAAAAATTTTTTAAAACAGTTTTTTTTAAAACATTATAGCCATTTATTTATATATATATTTTTTTCTCTTCATATTATGTTTATATATTACATGACAAAAAAAAAGATGTACAATAACATTATTATTGTATTTTAAATACAGTTATGAATATTTATTATTCATATAAAATTTATATGGAGGAAATGTGGGAAAAAAAATTTGTTTTTTTTTTTTGAAACTTCACTTGTACGCAATTTTCTTATTATTAAATAATTTAGAGACTTTCAATTACAAAATATTTACGTAATAATAATATCATTATTTCATAAATTTGTACGTAACCGAGAAAAGATGCTGTATAAGTAGATGATATTTTTTTCTGTTTTATTAACTAGAAAATATTTTCATTTTTTTTTGACAAATATTTATTTTGATTCTGTTTCTAGAATACTCTGAATTTAATTTTGAATCAGTAAAAATATTTACTAATTTGACACAGTGACTGACGTTTTGTTTTTGAATTATTAAATTTTACTAATAAATTGGTAGAAATTACTATTTATAAGTAAAATTTGTAATAAATTAGTAGAAATTACTATTTATAAATAAAATTTGTAATAAATTAGTAGAAATTACTATTTATAAGTAAAATTTGTAATAAATTAGTAGAAATTACTATTTATAAAGAAAATTTGTAATAAATTAGTAGAAATTACTATTTATCAGTGAAATTTACTAATAAGTTGGTAGAAATTATTTTTCATAAGTAAAATTTACTAATTCAGAAGCCAAAAATAAATTTGACTAAAAGAAATTAGTAGAACTGCCTATTATTATTAGTAAAATTTATTAATAAGTTTCTAGAAATTACTATTAATTAGTAAATTTTTAAGCTAAATTAGTAGAGCTTACTGTCTAGTAGTAAAATTTACTAATTGAAATGCAAAAAGGTAAATTTTTATAATACGTTAAAATTATTATTATTATTACTATTAAATAGTAGAAATTACTAGGTATTAGTAACTTTTACTATTAAATTAGCAAAAATTCCTATTTGTTAGTAACATTAATTAATAAATTCAAAGAAATTACTAATTATAAGTTAAATGTACTAATAAGTTTATTGAAAAAAAAATTACTGTTACTTAGTAAATTTTAAAGCTAAATTAGTAAAACTTACTATTTATTAGTAAAATTTAACAATTGAAATGCAAAAAGGTACATTTTTCTAATACGTTAAAATTATTATTATTTTTACTATTAAATAGTAGAAATTACTATGTTTTAGTAAATTTTACTAATAAATTAGTAAAAATTCCTATTTGTTGGTAAAATTTAGTAATAAATTCAGAGAAATTACTAATTATAAGTTAAATTTACTAATAAGTTTGTTGAAATTACTATTTATTAGTAAAATTTACGAATTCAAAATCCAAAAGTAATTTTGACTTATAAATTAGTAGAAATACTTGTTTATTAGTAATAATTACTATTTATAAATAATATTTAATAATTCAGAATTTAGAAAATAAAAAGTAAATTTGACTACAAAATTAGTAGAAATTGCTATTTATTAGTAATGTTTTCTAATTTGAAATCAAAAAGTCAGTCACTAGTTTATTAAATTTAATTTAATAAATTAGTAAAGTTGTAAACTTTTTTACTAATTCAATTTCAGAGAGGATAAAAAAGAATAAAAAAAAGAAATAGAAAAGTAATGTTTGTAAAACGAAATCGAATAAGAAAAAAAAAAACAATGGAACAAAAAATATTTTTTAATTACAGAAAAGAATCGAGATAAGAGTAAAATTGAACCAAATTGAATTAGGAAAATAGAGATAAGAATAAAGATAGAGTAAAAAAGTAAAAAATAATATAAAAATAAAACAAAAAATGAAAAAAGTAGTAAAAAAAGAAAAAAGTAGTAAAAAATAGATTAATAGTTTAGTTAGTAGAAAAAAATAGTTCGCAAGCGAAAAAAAGAGAATAGAATAAAATACACTAGAATACAATATAATAGCAATAAAACAGAACGAAATCGAATCCGCAATAATAGAAACGCTAAATTATAAAATTATAAATACATTATACATGTATATTATTTTTAAAAAATAATTACAATACCTATAAAATTACATAAAATATTAAACATTAAACTATTCTCAACGTATTATATAGATTAGATTAGATTTTTTCTCTGTATATACATATACAATATTGTAACCTCTCTCTGTGTTTTATAGATTGAATAGTTTAAATAGTTCTTAGAAAGTAAAAGCATTTTATTTGTTTCTCGTTGTTTCCTTAGACGCGTTTGAAATAAAAGTGAGCTGAAGCATCAATTGAATTTTTAAAAGAAGTAATAAAGAATCGCTGATCGAAGGATAAGTAGTCGCCTTAATTACATTGAGATACATAAAATCATATTGAAATTTTAAATTCAAAAAATTATAGAGATCTCTCATTAATTTACCGCACTGCTTTTTGCTTCCTGCTTTCACGTTTTATACATCATTCGTGATTAAAGAATTATGGAAAAAAAGTAAATATATATATGTGCATAAAAAAAAATGTTTTGCTAAAATTCCTTCATACAAGTTCGGAAACTATAAATTGACATTTTCCGCGAAGGACATGTAACATTAAATTAGAATTTAATTTCAATATTACATGTAGAAGGTATATTTTGAATATTTTAGTTTTTTTAATTTTTTTTAAAGGAATTGTAAATTAAAATTTCGTAAATAAAATGTTACAAAAGAAAATAAATATTATATAATAGTAACATAAATTTTACATAATAGTAACGTTAGTACTACATAATAACAATATTACAAAATATTAATTTCAATTTTCCATGAAAGCAAGACAAAAATTCACACAGAAATAATCATTATAAAATTATTATAAAATGAATAAAAAAAAATATAGTATATAAATTACTATCATTCAAAAACGTAACTTTATTTTACAACGCAGTACATACAGAACAATTCTTTCATTCAGAATGTCAACAAGGAATGTTACAATAAATAAAGTCTCTTTATTCTTCGGAAGTTTCATTTCTTTTTTTTTTTTTGCAGCAAAAACTTAAAAAAACTCTAAACTTAAAAAAATACTCATTTGATAAATAAATAAATTTACCAAATACAAATAAAAAAGTAAATTAAAATTGCTTTGGTTTCAGCTGAATTAATAAAAAAAAAAAATAGTTACTTTGCCAGAAAAGAAAAATGAAATAAATTTTTATCCCATGTACGTAGGGAATTACTTTTTTTTATATACAAGTGCAAACTTTCTTTTTGAACGTCTATAAGAGTTATTTCAGTTTAAAAAATAAAATAAAAATTCATTTTACATCACAGCACTTTTATAAGTCAATAAATAAGAAATATAGTATTTATATTTATAGTAAAATTTAAATGCCCTCACGATTATGTATTTTTAGTGTGAAAAAGAAAAGAAATAAATTCAAACTTAAAAAAAGATATTACTTTCATTGCTTCACTACTTACATTTAAATTAAGTAACTGAAAATGTATTTATGAAAAATTCCCTAAATGCGAATATAAAAATACATTGAAAAAAATACTTGGCAGGAAAAATGAAGTTAACTTTTCATTTATTTGAAAAGAAAAGTAAAAATAAAAACTAAAAAAAATTTTTTTATAATAAAAATTATAATCAAAGTAATAATAATAATAATAATAATAATAATAATAAAAATAATAATAATAATAATAATAATAATAATAATAATAATAATAATAATAATAATAATAATAATAATAATAATAATAATAATAATAATAATAATAATCATAATAATAATAATAATAATCATAATAATGATAATAATTTATAACAGTCATAATTATGACAATAATAAAAATAGTAGTAATAATAATAATACTTCTGACAGTAGAAAATATTATTTTTATTATTATTATTATGATTAATTTTATTCATTTGAAATTTGAATGAATGGGAAAATTAAATTTTAAGATGAGTCGATCGACACGATGCCAATATTTGTGACGCAATGACGTCCAATATTTGTAAATTTAAATCTCTATTTATTTTTTTCACCTCCAATGAACCGATTGTGAATTTAATCATATCTTTTATGTCGTTTTCGCTGAAAAATAATTTAACAATTGTTGGAACTGACTTTTCCAGTGATGATTGAATTTTCTTTTGCAAATCCTCAAGTGTCTCGTCACATTCTTTATCAGCTAGACTTGAACTCACTGGTAATGCTTCACAGCAATCGTAAGCCAAACATACGATATCCTGAATGAATGTTTTTTCTTCATTATTTATTTAATATAAATATTAATATTATTATAATTATTTTTAATATTTATTTGTTCGGTGTCCTTTTTTTCAAGTAAAAACTAATGTAAAAGACAAAATTATAAAAAAAATATGAAAAAGAAAAAAATAGAAAATTCTAAAAAAGAAAATATTACACAGCAAAAAATGTTTATATTATAAATATTTTTTATATATTAAATATATTTTTAAATTTAAAAAAAAATTAAATACATTTTTAAATTAAAAAAAATGATTGAATATATTTTTAATTTAAAAAAATTAAATACATTTTTAAATTAAAAAAAATTATTAAATATATTTTTAATTGAAAAAAATTAAATACATTTTTAAATTAAAAAAAATTAAATACATTTTTAAATTAAAAAAAATTATTAAATATATTTTTTTATATATGAAAAATTTGTATCCCATTTGAAATCAGGTCAAATGTTTTATGAATGGAAAAATAATTACCTGTATTATTGGTTCAGTAATGTTGCCAAAAATAAGTTTAAAGCACTTAATGAAGCCCTCATGTTGAAACGATTTACTTTTATTGACACCAGAGAGAATTTCACAGGCCAAATCAATTCCAGCGCAGGTTAGTGATAAATCAGCGTCAAGTTCATCTACTTCTGTAATAATTTGTAAATATTTTAAATTAAATAAAAAATTTCAAATTAAATATTTTAAATTAAATATTTTAAATTAAATATTTTAAATTAAATATTTTAAATTAAATATTTTAAATTAAATATTTTAAATTAAATATTTTAAATTGAAATATTTTAAATTAAATATTTTAAATTAAATATTTTAAATTAAATATTTTTTAAATTTAAATTCATTTTAAACTTTCTAATAGAAATTGAAAAGAAAATTTTCCTAGTTCGTAAAAGTCAGATTTTTTATAGGCAAAAATAAAAAAAATATGTTTTGTTAAGTATAGTAATAATTGGATATTTTATAAAAGAAAAGTTAATTAAGAAATTATTTTTGAATTTATTATGAGTAGAAAAAATTTATATAGAACCGAATTTTCAGTAGTTAAACTCAATTGTTGTCAGACAATCAGAAAATTTTGTTTTTTACGTACTTTCAGCAGTAAAACAGTCATTGATTAATTTTTAATCCTAATTTTAACCCATTTTTATATTTTTTTATCTATTGTCCGATAAGAACAATTTATTTATAAGAAAAAAAAATTTGTAAAAAAAATTAAAAAACAATTTCAGTAGTAAAAATCAATTTTAGTAAGACAAAAAATATTTAAAGTGTTCGTTACGATTTATTATAAGTAGAAAAAGGCTGTTAAAGCCAGACAAGTGCAATTTAAAAATTACGTTCTAAGAAATAAAAAAAAATTATTTTAAATCCAATTTTCAGTAGTATAAGTCAATTGTTGTCAGGCAAAAAGAAAATTTCGTTTTTTTAGGTATGGATTTTTAGTTTTAAAAACGTCAGTCATTAATATTTTTTAAACCTAATTCTGAGTGGAAGAAACTTGGAAATAAGACATAGTTTTAGACAGAAAAAAATGAAAAAGTTTTGTAAGTAGTAGAAATCACTTTTGGTCAGACAAACAAATATAAAAAAAAATTGTTGTCTTCGTAGTTAAGTCAATTTTAGTAGAACGAATAAGAATTTGATTATTTTTCGAAAATAAAAGCCAATAGCCAATTAATTAGTTTTTAAATTCGTTTCTAAGTAGTATATACCAGTCTTAGTCAGACGAGATTAAAAATTTTAATTTTTGAAAAAAAAATTTTAATTTAAATTCAAATTCAGATTCAAATTTAAATATAAATTTAAATTCAAATTTAAATTCAGATTCAAATTCGAATTCAAATTCAAATTCAAATTCAAATTCAAATTCAAATTCAAATTCAAATTCAAATTCAAATTCAAATTCAAATTCAAATTCAAATTCAAATTCAAATTCAAATTCAAATTCAAATTCAAATTCAAATTCAAATTCAAATTTAAGTCTAAATGATTTAGACTTTATTTTAAGTTACTAATCGTTTTATGTTTTTGGTTGGACATACAAATTTCTTTTGCATCGAGTATTTTTGTTTTTATAAAATTTATTATTACTTTAAAATGGAATTTTAAAAAATGCAATAATTACCATCACAAGATCTATTCATTATTTCCAACCAATGTGCCAATAATTCGGAATCTCCACTTCCTTCGACGGAATCAACTGCCTCGTATGCCGTATCAACGGAACAATAATCGGTTCTATCAGCAACCAACTGTCGCAAGTCGTTGGCAAAATTTTTCTAGAATTCAAAAATTTTTACGTTTCAAAGAAAATTTATGTATATTTCTTTGTTTTCGATTTTTTATTCTTAATTTTGATAGTTTTAAAATAAATTATTAATTATTAGTACTCTTCCTGCTACACTGAGAAAAAAATTTTTTAAATTCAAAAGTAAGTAGTCAACTTAAAAAAATAGGTTTGAATTAAATATATTTTATAATTGAATTAAACATAATTTTTATTGTATCAAATTTCTTAGGTATTGAATCAAAATTATTAGGTATTGAATAAAAATTATTATGTTTTATTTAAAGATAATTTTTGGTCAACTGTATAACAAAGATAATGATGTTTGTTTCAAATATATTTTTTTCTCAGTGTAGATAATAATTAATTTCATACGAAAATTAAGAAATAATAAATAAATTAATTGTTTTTACTATTCATTTTTACACTGTTTTCTTGAACGTATCAAATTGATACTAAAGTGGATGAAAATGATGTCAAAAATTTCGATCAATTTTTTATTTGATCCATATTTTGGGTATCAATTCGTTGAAATTTGATACTTTGGAGTTAGCAGTGTAATAAATATTAACATTAATTAAAATTAATATAAATATTAATATTAATTAATATTTATATAAATATTAATATTAATTAATATTTATGTAAATATTAATATTAATTAATATTAATTAATATTAATTAATATTAATTAATATTAATATAAATATTAATATTAATATAAATATTAATATAAATATTAATATAAATATTAATATAAATATTAATATAAATATTTATATAAATATTTATATTAATTAATATTAATATAAATATTAATACAAAATAAATTTTTAAAAAGTTTTCAAACTAATTTTTTTTTTCAAATTTTACTATCACTGTTTACTCACATTTAGACTGACGTCTTGAACAAATCTCCATGGAACATCGGCAAGTGACATTAGAGTGGGTTGAAAAAATGGATTTTCCTCCTCCTGTTGTTCCATTTCAAAACCTGGAACAACGGTTTTCAGTGTATTAAAAACACCGCTGACTGTTTTTGCGAGAAATCTATCGAAACGTGGCGTCACAATATCGGCTTTCTTTCCAATTCCACTGTCAGGTCGTAAGAAACGACGTAAAATATTTGGCGCCTCATTACCAAGACGTGAACATATTGTTTTTAAGTAATTCTCCATTTCCACCCTTCCACCCTCAGGAAGCACAATATCGGACATTAATTCTCTAAGTCCAGGAAACTAGAAGCAAAAAGGTTTTTTATTTTTATATTTTTTATTTTCAATTTATATTTCTTTTATATTTCCTATATTTATATTTTTAATTTATATTTCTTTTATATTTTTTATATTTATATTTTTAATTTATATTTCTTTTATATTTTTTATATTTATATTTTTAATTTATATTTATATTATATTTTTTATATTTACATCTCTATACTATTTATATAAATTAAAATGCTTATAACTTTGAGAAAAAAAATTCTTTACACAAAATTGTAATTTGATTTCGCATTTAATCGATTTAATAAACACACTCTTAACTTAAAAGTATCAAATGTCAACGAATTGATACCAAAAATGTGGATTAATTAAAAAATTGATCCAGATTTTTCGCATTAATTCGATCCACTTTAGTATCAACTATCAATTTGATACTTTCAAGAAAACTGTGTCATTAATCTAGAGAAATTTTTTTCTATTAAAAATTAAGAATTTATTTATTTATTTATTTATATAAACGGGTTTACAAAATTTACCCTTTATTATGGAAAAAAAAGAAAAAAAATTATAATATTATGATTAGTAGTATCATATTATTGTGATAAAAATGTAATTAGAATATTCAGTGAGAAAAAAATAAAATAAATAAAAACGATTCTCTAGAAGTTTGTGAGTGGAAAAATAAAATTTAAGTCAGGTGGAATATATTGAGAGTTTTTTGTTTTTTAAAGTTTTAAGTAGTACAAGTCAATGTTAGTCAGACTGTTAAATTTTTTCTCTGAAATAAAAGGCGGGGGTAATTAAATAATTCCTTAACAGTTTATTAAAAGAGGAAAATATGATTTCTACAAAATCAAAGTTTTCGTAGTTGAAATCAATTTTCGAATCTGATAAAAATAATTTAAAATTAATTTTTATTTTAGAATAAAATCTTAATTGTTGACCAGACAAAGAAAAATAATTATTTCTACATTTAGTAGTAGAATTTTTATATGTTCAGACAAAAAATAAAAGAAAATATATTTTTTGTAGTGGAAATAGTAATTTTTTAGTGAAAAATATTTTTAAATTTTATTATTTTGTACAAGTGAAAGTGAATTCAATTTATGACAATTATATGTTTTTCAGTAGAAAGAGTCAATTTGAATCAGACAACTTGCATAATTTTTACTGAAAAATAGCCAAACATTTGGAAATTGACAGTAAAATACATGTTTTGGAAATTCTTAGTAAATTTATTTATTTATTTTTTTGAAACTTTAAGTAGTGAAAGTCAAATGGGAAATTATAATTAAAAAATTGAAAGAAAAAGGACGAAAAATATTTTAAAAACTTGTTTCTCAATTGCCAACTATAATTTTCTTTATAAAGAAATTTAAAACCTTTTTTTTGTTAATTTAGTAATAAAAATCATTTTTGTGTCAGATAAAGTTTAGAATTAAAATTTTTTAAAATATTATTATTATAATTATTAATATTGTAATTATTAATATTACAATAATACAAAATTATTACTAACAATTTTGTTAAAATGTTGTTGTTAAATAAATAAATTTTTTTAAGCTTGATTTTTTCCAAAATTTAGTATAAAAAGTCAATTTCCATCAAACATTAATAAAAAAACAATTTCTCAATTTTCATTAGCAAAATTTGACTGTATTTAGTCAAGTGAATATATAGTCAATTTCCATTTAAAAAAAAACTAATTTACCAATTTTTAGTAGCAAAATTTTACTTTAATCAGCGAAGAAAATAGATTTAATTTTTAGTCAGTCATAAAAAAAAATAAATAAATAAATAAAATAAAAAATGCTTTAATTAAAATTAAAGCGTTTTCTATTTTATTATTTATTTTTGAAAAAAAAGTTAAATTAATTAATTAATTTTTTTAATTTACAATTATTTATCAACAGACAAAAGAAATTACTAATTGTAACTTTCGAAACTAAAAGTTTTTTTATTGAAAATTACCTCCTCGAGTGATGCGTGAAGTTGTACAAAATCAGAATATCTTCGTCTCGTTGTTGTACAAGTTGTTTCAAACGTATAGACACCACGTTGTTCAACATCATCGAATTGAATACAATAAAGAATTTGTTGTGAGCCCTCAGCTGAAAAATACGACTCAATACGTGGAATCGATATATTCGTAAATGGACTCTCCAAATCACAAAATCCAAATTTCTCCTCCACTTGTCTGTAAATAGTTAGTGATTTACATTTTTTCTGTATTTAAATTAAAATGAAAATTAATTCTTTTTCAATAATAATAATAATAATAATAATAATAATAATAAAGATCCTAAAGTTTTGAACGTTCAAATGAACGAAATTCATTTATTTCTTCTAAAAATTAAATTTTCATTGCAATTATTTTTCGTCACTTTTCAAAAAATTAATTACTGAGTTTGTAAACGTATAAGTTTGGTTTTTAAATTTTTTTGTGATTAGTAATCTATTGAAATTTCTTTAATAAAACATAGTTCGTTCATTTGAACGTTCAAAACTTTGGGATCATTAATAATATTATTAATAATATTAGTAATAATTAATTAATTAATTAATTAATAATAACAATAATAATAATAATAAAAATAATAGTAATAAGTGATATTAATATGATATAAAATAACAATAATGTGATCAATAATAAGAATAAAAATAATAAAAATAGAAATAATAAAAATGAAAATAAAAATAATACTAACAACAATAATTAATTAATAATAATAATAAAAATACCAGTAATAATTGATATTAATATGATATAACATAACAATAATGTGATCAATAATAAGAATAAAAAAATAAAAATAGAAATAATAAAAATAAAAATAATACTATCAACAATAATTAATTAATAATAATAATAATAAAAATACTAGTAATAAGTGATATTAATATGATATAAGAAAACAATAATGTGATTAATAATAAAAATAAAAATAATACTAATAACAATAATAATAAAAATAATAATAATAATAATAATAATTATTATTATTATTATTATTATTATTATTATTATTATTAATTTACAGTAATTTTCTAAAAACGTGAATAAATTTTGTTCGCATACAATGGAGTTGTGGCTGTTGATTTTTGTTGTAAAAGATTTCTGAGTCTTGCAATTGTTGACGCAAAATCAGTGGGCTCTTCATAGATTGGCGATATTCGATCTTCATCGAGTTCAATTTCAATTTCCGAATTAACACCAACACCATCGCCCCAAAGTCCACGACGATGTTGCGCAGTATGTTCAATTGGCTCATGAAAATTTTCCCCTGAATTTGTTCGCGCTTCATGAAAATTATTACTCTCCTCAATTCTGACTTCAGGTAATTTTATAAAATTTGGTTTCGTTAATGGTCGCGCTATTGCTGCTGCCGTCGCTGAAGCTATACCATCACTCAATGCTGTTGGAATAATTCCCTAAAAATGAGCAAAAAAACAAAAATTTATTTTCTAATTTTCATTTTTCTTTTCTTTTTCTTAATTGCATCTCTGAAAAATTCAATTTTAAGTAGTGAAGGTCAACTTAAGTCAGACTGTGTTAATTTACACACAAAGAAAGCAGAATTTTTTCAATATTCTGAATAAATTGATATTTTATATGTTTAGGTGAATATGTTTAAGTGGTAAATGTCAATTTTAGTCAGACTAATATTTATTTTTTAATTCTAGGTAATGAATTATACGTAACGAATTTTTAATTAATTTTCAGTAGTAAATGCAATTTTTAGTCAGACATTTTTTTATTTTTTTTTAAATATAAGTAGTAAATGTCAATTTTAGTCAGACTAACATTTATTTTAAAATTTTAGGTAATGAATTATACGTAACGAGTTTGTAATTAATTTTCAGTAGTGAATACAATTTTTAGTCAGACATTTTTTGTTTTTTAAATCTAAGTAGTAAATGTCAATTTTAGTCGGACATTTTTTGTCTTTGTTTAATCAAAGTAGTGCAGGTCAATGTTAGTTAGACTATTAAATTTTTCTCTTTAAAATTAAAGAAAGAAATAAGAATTTATTAAGAAAAGAAAATATGTGATTTCTATAAATTTCGAAATTTCAGTAGTACATATCAATTTAGGTCAGACTGTTCTTTCTGAATATTAGTAAATACGAACATATTGTTAATTATAAATAAATTAAAATAAATTAAATTGACAAAAGTCTATGTAAAGCCTAAAAAGTACGTAATTTATACAAAAATCAAACATTTCAGTAGTACAGGTCAGTGAAAGTCAGACAATTTAATTTCTGTTTTACTGTCAAAAATGATAATTAGCTGTTAATTCTCGACAAATTTTATCAAATCAAATAAATAAATTAATTAATTATCAAGCTGAATATCATAATAGTAAAATCAATTTTGAAATTTCAGTAGAACAAGTAAATTATAGTCAGACTTTAGTTTCCGTTAACATTTAACATCATAAATTTTATCATCATTATTTTTAAAATCATAAAAAATGGACGAATTTCATAAAAAAAACTAATAGCAAAAGAAACTAAAAAAACAAGCAGTTTTAAAATTTCAGTAGTACAAGTAACTTATAGTCAGACTTTAATGTAACATTAACGTTACAAATAATAAGAAAATAGTATTTATTTGATATCAATTAAAATCATTTGTTGAAGTAGGAAAAAAATTGTATATATTTTATATCAATTAATATCATTAGTTAAACTAGGAAAAAAGTTGTATTTATTTTATATCAATCAAAATTATTAGTTAAAGTAGAAAACAATTTTTTAAATCAATCAAAATCGTTAAAATTGAAAATTTAAGTAGTACAAGTCAACAATAGTCAGACTTTAATTTACCGTTAATAAATAATAGAGAAAAAGTGTCAATTTTATAAAAATTATCATCAATAGTAAAAGGAAGAAGATGAATTGAAAAAAATTAACAATATCGTTAAAATTTGAAAATTTAAGTAGTTTATGTCAATTATAGTCAGACTTTAATTTACCGTTAATAAATAATAGAGAAAAAGTGTCAATTTTATTAAAATTATAATCAATTGTAAAAAAAAGGTTAAATAAAAAAGAAAACTTAACAATATTGGCAAATTTCAAATTTTCAGTAGTACAAGTCAATTATAGTCAGACTTTAACTTCCGGTTAATAAATACTAGATATTAATGTTAATATTTATTTATTAAGTAAAAAGTGTCAATTTTGTAAAAATTATATTCAATAGTAAAAGAAAGAAGATAAAGTAAAAAAGAAAACTTAAAAATGTTGTCTAATAAATCTTCAGTAGTACAAGTCAATTATAGTCAGACTCTAAAGGGATTATTTATCATTGTTTATTTTTGTTGTTGCTTCTCCCTTATATTTTTAATATAAAATTTTATTCTAATTTGTTTCTTATATTTGTCACTGAATCCCTGTAAGTTTTCTTTTTTCTTTCTTAAGTGTAGGGTGGATAGAATGTTAACAGGGGTTTTGTCAACCACGTATGTTTTCCGAGAAAAAAAAATCATTACTTCTGGTATACTTTTTCTCCTTTTTAATTTTTGAAGTATAAATTGACAAACAAAAATTTTTTCGCCAAAAATACTCTTTTTTTGTCAAAAATACTTTTTATTTGTCAAAAATACTATGCTTTTGTCAAAAATACTATCCTTTTGTCAAAAATACTTTTTGTTTGTGAAAAATATTTTCTTTTTGTCAACAATAGTTTCTTTTTGTCGAAAATACTTTCTTTTTGTCAAAAATACTTTTTATTTGTCAAAAATACTTTCCTTTTGTCAAAAATACTATTTATTTGTGAAAAATACTTTCTTTTTGTCAACAATAGTTTCTTTTTGTCGAAAATACTTTCTTTTTGTCAAAAATACTTTCTTCTTGTCAAAAATGCTCTTTTTTTTATCAAAAATACTTTTTATTTGTGAAAAATACTTTCTTTTTGTCAACAATACTTTCTTTTTGTCAAAAATATTTTTTTTTTGGCAAAAATACTTTCTTTTTGTCAACAATACTTTCTTTTTGTCAAAAATATTTTTTTTGTCAAAAATACTTTTTTTCTGTCAAAAATACTTTCTTTTTGTCAATAATACTTTTTTTTGTCAAAAATATATTGTTTTTGTTAAAAATACTTTTTTTGTCAAAAAAATATTTTTTTTGTTGAAAATACTTTTTTTGTCAAAAATATTCTTTAAAAAAAATACTTACTACCTCTTTGGCATTATTAACAGTTGAATTTTCAATTTTCCCATCAACTTCCATTGTTTTTTTACTGAGTTGATGTACAAGATGCTGTAAAATCCATTTTGGCGACGATATTGTTTCCAAAACAGACAACAATCGTCTCGCCAATATTGAAAGTAATAATTTACATGGCAATGAACTGCCAAGTTCCCATTGCAAAAATTCCCGTGCTATTACTGTCACTAAACGACCTAAAGTATGTTCAAGAGCTGCTGAACTCCTAGAACCAGGATGGGAATAACTATAGGCCTCCTCAATTGTTCCCGCGTTTCCTTTCTCGACACGTCGAATTGCCCTGTGAAATATATTTTTTTTTTGTGAAAGTTGAAAAATTAGAAAAAAAGAAAAAGTTTTTTTTAATTTCTACTTTTTTTCTTACTTTTATTAAGAAGATGTAAGATGTAAGAAAAATAAATGGAAAAAAGGAATGAAATAAAAAATATAAGGCATGAAATGAAAAATAAATGGTAAAAAATAAAAAATAAGAAATAAGAAAAATGGTAAAAAAAATATTAAGAAGTAAGTTAAAAGGTAAGAAATAAAAGGTTAGAAATAAAAAAGGTATGAAATATAAAATAAAATGTGAGAAATAAAAAAAGTAAGAAATAAAAGGAAAGAAATAAAAGATAAGAAATAAAAAATGAATAGTAAAAAATAAAAAATGAGAAATAAGAAAAATGGTAAGAAAAAATATTAAGAAGTAAGTTAAAAGGTAAGAAATAAAAGGTTAGAAATAAAAAAGGTATGAAATAAAAAATAAAATGTGAGAAAAAAACAAAGTAAGAAATAAAAGGAAAGAAATAAAAGATAAGAAATAAAAAATAAAAGGAAAGAAATAGGGAAAGTTAATTAAATTTTTTTTTGTTTAATAATTAACAAACCTTCGATATTCCTTAAGATGAACAATTAAAACACCAGCCAATTTATCAACAATCTTAATTTTCTCGACATTTTTAATGCGCTCATTCAATCCCAATGATAATTTGAAAATTAAATTCTTCGCCTCCTGGGAAAATTGTTTATCATCACTTATATTTTCGTACCATATTTGAATGAATTTATTATCAATTTCATTCACGATTTTTCCACTCAAATTTTCCGATGACAATTCATCATTCTCCTGTTTTCTATTATTAACATTAATTTCCCCATTATTTTTATCATCATTATCATTATCATTATTGTTTGTTTTCAGTAAATTTTTTCTTTTTAACAAAAAACGCGATTCAATGTAAAAATCGAATTTTTTCCGCAAATAAATTGAAATTGGATGTAATGTTATTGACGAATCAGCCTTTATTATCTGTTTGAAAATAATACAACTTATCCACGTTGATAATATTGTAACAACAAGTGCCCACAATATTGGAAAATAAATTGGCAGTGAAGATGAATAAATCCAATGTTGCGTTATTAGACACAATATAATACACGAGAAAGTCGATAAAAAAATTAATTGTCCGGATGAATTCATTTTTGAATTTTTCAAAGAGGGGTCACTTTTTAGTTTTGTACTTTTGGGAAAAGAAATAAATAAATAAATACTCTCGGGATATGTTTACAAAAATTTTTATATACATGTATACTAAAAATAATGTCACGGAATTTTGAATACGTGAGTTTCGCTTTATGTGTTTCAATTAGAGAATGAGTATCAAGACCCTTTTTTTGAAGACAGCATTTTAGTGAATGAATTGATTTTTTGAAAATTAGAAACAAAAATTGTTAAAAACTTAAAACAGAGATTTTATTAAAGTCGAAAACTTTTTTTTACTTTATTCCAAATTTTTCTATTTTTCATTTTATTTTCCAAAATAGAAAAAAAAATTGCTTTCAATTTTCCATCTTTCAAATACCGACTTTAGGTAATAATGAAAGTTTTCCGAGAAAATCTTCACCTAAAAGTTTCCAAAATAACCGCTAGTCCATTTAGTGGCGTGCAGTGTCAATTTCCAAGTAACCGCACCCTGGAGCATTCTGTGAAAGCATTAATAATCTACCCATCTTTTCTTCCTATAGTAAACTTGTATCATTCATTCTGTCGTCGTGTATTTTACTGGTGGCAAAAAAAAATTGTTCCTTTAGTATTGAAAGAAAAAAAAACAAATTTTTATCGGCAACTTTTTTTTCTCATCCCATTTTGAACATTGAAACTATTTTGCAAAAGGGGGAAAAAAATTCAAAATAATGACAACACCAGTGGTAATTGAAGCTACAGCAAAGCACACTGCAACAGTAAGTTTCTAGAAAAAAAAATTGATATTTCGAGAAACATTGATTTACATTTATTTTTTGAGAATTTTTTTTTCTTGGTTATATTCATCTTTTTTTTTATACTAAAAACGTCAAGAAAAATCGAACTTAAGTTGATTAATATATATGTGCCTTACGTAATTGATTCTTCCGGAAAGTTATAAAGGTCTATGTAGATATACACATATGTAGAGCAAGTGTATATATATGTACCTATATACATCCAATTAAGTCAAATATGTAAAAATGAGAATAAGAAAAATTTTTTGGTTCAAAAAGAGTTCTTAGTTTTTATTCAAAAAAAATTAATTATTTTAAAATTTTTAAATTCTTTAATTTTATTCAGTATTTTCATAAAATTTTGCAAAATCAATTCAAGTAAAAAAAATAATTAATAAAATTCATCTTAAATTCAATTATATTTAAAAATAATAAAATTTTTCCAAGAATTCAATTAATTTAGAATATCATTTAAAAAAAGACGAAAAAATCAATTATTTGAAAATTTTCTGTACAATTCTTCACAATAATTAAAATACAATCATTAACAATACAATTTTTCATGAAAATTCAATTATTTAACAAAATTTTTAATCAAATTCTTAGCAGGAATTCAATTACTTTAATAAATAATAAAACTCATCGTAGAATATCGATTATTTTTAAATTTTTAACACTATTTTAAATTTAATTATTTTCTACAATTTAAATTAAGTTTTCCACAAGAATTCAATTAGTTACAAAAAAACTTTTCAAAACATTTATTATATTTCGAAAGAATTAATTATTCACAACAATGTCAACAATTTTCATAAAATTCCTATGAAGAATTTAATTATTCAAAATAAATAACCAAATTTTTCACAGAAGTTAAATTCTTTTTAAAAAGTTTAGAAAAATTTTTCTAGTATAATTCAAATATTTCATAAATAAAAAAAATTGTACAAATGATTCAAATATTTTCATAATTGAAAAAATTCTTTTCAATAATTTAATTAGTTTTGGAAAATTTTAATAAAATTTTTAGTAACTATTTAATTATTTTCATAAATAATAAAACTCATCGTAGACTTTCAATTATTTCAAAATTTCTAATACTATTTTAAATTCAATTATTTCCCACAATTCAAATTAAGTTTTCCACAAGAATTCAATTAATTAAAAAAAAAATTTTTTAAATATTTATTATATTTCGAAAGAATTAATTATTTACAACAATTTTTATAAAATTCCTACAAAGAATTTAACTATTCAAAAAAAATGACCAAATTTTTCACAACAATTAAATTCTTTTTAAAAAGTTTAAAAAATTTTTTCACGATAATTCAAATATTTTCATAAATAAAAAAACTCTCTTTAATAATTCAAATATTTTCATAATTTGAAAACAATTCTTTTCAATAATTCGATTATTTTTGAAAATTTTAGTAAAATTTTTAGTTACTATTTAATTATTTTCATAAAGAAGAAAATTCATTGCAGAATATCAATTACTTTTTAACTATTTGAATAGTTCGAAAGAAATAAATTATATTAAATACAATTTTAAATAATATTTTTTCGAAATAATTGAATTATTTTTTTTAGATTGTAATATAAATCTTCTCGAAAATTCAATTATTTACAGAAATAATTTTTTCCAAAAAGAATTATGTTTATAAATAAGTAAATTATTCCCGAAAATTCGATTATTTAGAAATATTTTAAAATATTCTTTGCACATTTCAATTTATTGCGTAAATAACAATATATTCATCAAAAGAATTTAATTATTTTTGAAAGTAATCTTCTTAGAAATTTAAATATTTTAGAAAAACTTAATAAAATCGTTCGATAGAATTCAATTATTTTTATTAATAATAATAGAATACTTTTTAGACTTACAAATACTTAGAAAACAAATTTTATAAAATGCTACAAAATATTGCATTATTGACAAAAATTTTAATATATAATTCGTTGTAAAATTTCAATAAAATTTGACGTAATTATTTAATTATTTTCATAAACTAATAAATATTTCACTGCAATTAAATTATTTTCGAATTTTTAAAGAAATTTTTTCTAAATAACTAAATTATTTCCATAAATAATAATTTATTAGGAGAATTAAATTTTACGGAACATTCAATAATTCAAAAAATTTATTGACTTAATTGAATTTAAATAATTAAAATCTATTAGAATTTATTAAATTTATAATGAATTTAAATAATTACAATCTAGTAGTAATTTCTAATAAAAATTAATTTAAAAATAAATTTCACTTTAATGTTTAATAAATAAAATATTTGGAAAAGTTTATTTGAATTTTATTAAAAATAATAGATTTACAGAAGAATTTTAGTTAAAAATAGTAAAAGAAATATTTAATTTTACACAAATTGCAAATTATTGCAAAAAATTTTAAAATTCTTTGAATTAAATATAATTATTCAAAAAAATAATTTTCTTAAATCAAAGCAGTAGGTATTTTCTATATTTTAATCATTAAACTTATGGAAATTAATATAAGGTAAAATTATTTACAATTTATTTTGTATTGTTTCAATTTCTTTCAATAGAGGAAATGGACAATCTATTATCATAAATTAAAATTCTTCTAATTAACCAAAATGTCCAAGTACATTAAATAAAGAAACAATTTTTAATTAATTATTAATGAAAATTTTCTTTTTTCAGTTAATATTCTTGCATGGATTGGGTGACACTGGGTGAGTATTTAAATTTTTAATTCGCCTTCTTAAAAAAAAAATTTTTTTTTTAGAATTTCAAATTGTATTTTGAATTAAAAAAACAGATTTTCTTAAAAATTGACCTAACAATTTTAATTCGGAACTAAATTTTATTAATTTATTTACAGGCATGGCTGGGCTAGTTCTATGGGTGCTGTAAGATCTTCCTACATGAAAGTTATTTGTCCAACGGCGTAAGTTATTTAAAAATAAATACAATTTAGAATTTTGCGAAACATAAAGTCAGAGTTGGACCTTTATTTTTGAATAATAAGTAATATTTTTGAATAATAAGTAACTTTTTTAATTTTAGACCAATATATTGAATGACGTTCGACAAAAGTGTTCGTCTTTTGTATATCATTATTCAATAATAGAACTTTTTTATTTAATAAAAAAATGTATATTAAAAAAACTTCAAAAGTTGGTCCAACCTTGACTATGTTTCCTTATTATGTAGTAAAAAGTTTTTAATTTAGTAAAATAAATTGTAAATTTTAATTTTGTAAAATAAATTAAAAATTTTAATTTAGTAAAATATATTAAAAATTTTAATTCAGTAAAATAAATTAAAAATTTTAATTTAGTAAAATGAATTTAAAATTTTAATTTAGTAAAATATATTAAAAATTTTAATTTAGTAATCTGAATTTAAAATTTTAATTTAGTAAAATAAATTAAAAATTTTAATTTAGTAATCTGAATTTAAAATTTTTATTTAGTAAAATAAATTAAAACTTTTAATTTAGTAAAATAAATTAAAACTTTTAATTTAGTAAAATAAATTAAAAATTTTAATTTAGTAAAATATCAGAAAACAATTGTTAAATATTCTAATTTCAATTTAATAATTTCTTTAGGCCAACGATGCCAGTTACACTGAACGCTGGATTCCAAATGCCATCTTGGTAATAAAAGATAAAAATCAATTTTATTTTTAATTTAAAATAATTTTTTTCTTCATTAGTTTAAAAATAATTAAGGGGAGATTCCACAGAAATTAAGGTTTTTTAAAAAATTTTTTTATAGGTAGTAAAATAAACATTTCTTAGTTAAACTTTTTTTACCATAAAATACTTGTGTTACAGTAATAAAAACCATTTTTTATTTATTTATTTTTTTAATGGAGTCTTAGAAAATGGCTGCCGAAAGTGGTCCCCTCTAAAAGTTGTTTACATTTTTTCTCGGCGACAATTAATCTAAACTAAAAAAGTCAAAAATTTTCTTAATCTATACCATTATGGCTATCGTGTAAACTAGAACAAAAAAAATTTATTGAAAAATAATCAAATGGCAGACTTTTTAATTTTTCGACCATAATTTTGCAACTTAAATTGTTAATAACTTTTATAAATATTAATGGATCTTAAATATCCTAGTTTACACGAAAACTACACATTCAAGGAGCATGCTGTCCAAATTGCAAGTTATTTCGTTGAAAATTGTAAAAATGAGAGTGTAAACAAGTTGAAAATGTGTAGTTTCGAGAAAAACGCGTATAAAGTTTGAAGGACCAAATATACAAAAATTTAACTTAAAGTTATATACATAACCTTTGATACGTAACAGTAGACATTTCTTATTACTTAAGAACTACTCTTTCAAGCGGTGCGAAAAGAAAAAATGTAAATTTAAAAATAAACAAATTGCAGTTAGGTAATTAATGAAAAAACATGAATTTTCGAGGTGGAAAGGTGATGTTATTCCTACTCTCCTGCTAGCGAGTCTATTCTTATCGCTTCAGACTATTTTTCCCGTATTTTTAGATAATCATACTAACCAAAAATTAAAAAAAAAAAATTTCGGTATTCAAAAAAAAAATCAGTGGAATCTCCCCTTAAATAAATGAAATTTTTTTATTTTTTTTTATTTTTATGAAATTATACATTATCAAAGTGATAATAAACAATAATGATGATAATAATAATCTTAATAATAAATAATAATAATAATAATAATAATAATAATAAATAATAATAATAATAAATAATATTAATATAAAACTCCTTTTTCATCAAATTATCACTATGAAAAAATTTTCATTACTTGAATAAGGTTGAAAATTTATTTCATATCTCATTTTGAAATAATAATATAAAGTCGTTAACTCCTCTTAATAGATAAAATAATAATAATTTGAAATAATAATAATTTTTTATAAAAAAAAATAGGTTTGACCTAAAATCGTTGGAGTCAACTGGACCTGAAGACGAAGTGGGAATTCGCAAAGCTGCCGGAATGGTGCACTCATTGATAGCAAAGGAAATTGGTCTTGGTATACCGTCGAATCGAATAGTTATTGGCGGTTTTAGTCAAGGTGGTGCTCTAGCAATATTTAGTGCTCTCACTTATCCACAACCATTAGCCGGTATTATTGCATTGTCTGCTTGGCTTCCTTTGCACCAAAAATTCCCAGCGGTAAGTTATTATTATTATTATTGAGTAAGAATTTCTGAAACGTGCTACCTAGAATTAAAAAAAAATTTTTTTTATCAAAATATTTTTTTTCTTATAGTATTTTATATAAAAAAACACTATGTCAAAGAATATCATTGTTATTTATATTGTTTTCCACCTAAATTTTTTAATTTATATTCAATTCTCGATCTAAATGATTGCTGTTCAAATGAATATTAAATTAAAATATCTTAAATTCTTCGAGTTACTCTAAATGTTGACCTAAAATTTGCAAACTAATTTCAAGGAACATTTAATGATTAATTTACTGCATTGAAATTTTAGAAGTAATTTGAATCTTTCTCTAAAATTAAAATTTGAATTAAAATTTCATTATAATTTAGAATTAATAAATTTTATTAATTCTATAATAAAATACATATGTAATGTAGAATATTTTAGAATAATAATAATTTAGAATTAATTTAACTCTTGGTTTAAAATTGAAATTTGAATTAAAACTTCATTCAATAATTTAGAATTAATTTAACTCTTGATTTAAGATTAAAATTTGAATTGAAACTTCATTCATAGATTAAATTTAACTCTTGGTTTAAAATTAAAATTTGAATTAAAACTTCATTCAATAATTTAGAATTAATTTAACTCTTGATTTAAGATTAAAATTTGAATTGAAACTTCATTCATAGATTAAATTTAACTCTTGGTTTAAAATTAAAATTTGAATTAAAACTTCATTCAATAATTTAGAATTAATTTAACTCTTGATTTAAGATTAAAATTTGAATTGAAACTTCATTCATAGAATAAATTTAACTCTTGGTTTAAAATTAAAATTTGAATTTATTTGAATTTTTTGTTGTATATTTTAAAATCAAAAAATGACTTAAAATTTAAGCTAAAGTTTGAGACTTTAAAATTGAAATTTGAATTTATTGGAAATTTCTGTTGTATATTTTAAAGTTAAAAATAAAAATAATTAAAAATTAATTGAATTTCTAAAAATAAAAATAATTTGAAATTAATTGAATTTTAAGAAATAAAAATAATTTAAAATTAATTGAATTTTTAAAAATGAAAATATATTTAAAATTAATTGATGTTTTTTAGGAAGCGATAGGAAATAAGGAAACACATTTACTACAATGTCATGGTGATTGTGATCCAATTGTTCCTTACAAATGGGGACAATTGACAGCAACTGCAATGAAGCAATTTATGACAAATACCGAGTTCAAGACCTATCGAGGTTTAATGCATTCGTCTTCTGATGAGGTAATTTTTTTAAACGCAAAAAAATTTTTAAAGGAAGTAAATAAAAAACATTAAAAAAAAGAATGCAATTATTAATAATTTTTAAGTATTTTTATTTTTTATTATTATTATTATAATTAATCATACATATATAATAATTAATATAATTAATTATACATATATAATTATTAATATAATTAATTATACTTATATAATTATTAATATAATTAATTATACTTATATAATTATTAATATAATTAATTATGCTTATATAATTATTAATATAATTAATTATACTTATATAATAATCAATATAATTAATTATTGAATTAACTAATTACTAATTAATTTAATTAGAAAATTTTTAGAAATTTTTTTATTGTTCTTAATTAATAATAATTATTATAATCAATTGTTACTGAAATTGATTATTGTTTTGTCAATTACTATGTTTATTAACAACCATTGAAAGTGAATTGCAATAATTAATCATAATTTATTAATATTATTATATTATTATTATTTTTAATAATAATTAGTACATATTATTGTAACTACTATTAACAATGCTTAACCATTCTAATTAATCTTTTTTTTTACAGGAACTCCTAGACATAAAGAAATTTATCGAAAAAACTACAAAGTAACTTTTAAATGAATGGCATTTATATATAAATTATTCGCCACCCTAAATTGTACGTATAATAAGTACTGAGAAAATAAGAAAAAAGCAAAAAAAAAAAAACTATTTCCAACTTTAATATTACAATATATTTAAATCTTAGCAACTCGTTGACGAGTTTAAAATCAATCTAAGTGAAAAATTCCATCGTCTCTATATAAAGAGCAGCAAAAAGAAAAATAGAAAAATCAATACGTAGATTGATCAGTAAAATGTCTTTCTATTAAAATGAAACCTAATCTCTCTTATTGCTTAAAATTAGAAATCTTAATTCACATGCCGAATTGCTATTATTGATTCCTTACTTTACAAGATCAAAATAAGAAAGAAAAAAGAAAAATTTAAATTTAAAATTTAAAAATATATTTTTCTGACACTTTAATTTAGAAAGAAAAAATAACAACAATAATTCACTAGTAGAAGACTGAAATTATTGTTCTTTACTTATTCTAATAGGCTTCAATTTCATATAGGAGAAATCTTCCAAAAAAAAGAATACTGATTTTTTTTTTAAATTTATTTTGCGCAAATTTCATTTTCGTCTTCGCTATTTTTACCAAAGTTTTTGGATTTTTTTTCTTAGAGAATATGTTAATTTAATTAATGCCAAACATTCCTGAATGCATTTGGTGTGGAGTCAAAAAAAAAAAAATGCTGTCAAAGAAAGAAAAATCAGTTTTGTGAATAAACATATTGTACTAAAAACAATCATATTTTACTGACAAATAAATACTTTATAGAAATGTTTTATTTGTTAAACTTTTTCTAAACGAAAAGTTTCTCTTGTCTTAAATATTTTAAAAATTTTCTTCATTAAAAACGACTTATTTTAAATTCGAAATAATTTTTTCGTATTAAAAAAAAGTTTAAAAAAAGGTATTTTTAGAAGAAAAAAATTTTTAAGAAAACCTTTTCAAAAAGCGTTTTTTAAAGTAAAAAAATCTATTCAAGACAAGATTAAAAAAAAGCTGTCAAAGAAGAGTTTTTTCAAATAAAAGGAACTTTTAAAGAAGAGTTTTTTTTAATTAATATATTTTTAATTAATATATTTTAAAGAAAATCTTTTCTATGTAAAAGCCACTTGTTTAATTAATGAAAAGTACTTAAATTATACAACTAATTTAAAATAAGATAATATTTTAACTAAAAATTAAATTTTTTTAAAGTGAAAAAAAATTGTTTACAATAGAAAACATTTTTTCTTAAAAGACGAAAACTTTTTTCAGTAAGAAAAGCTGTTGTTGTGTAGAAATGCATTTCTGTATGTCAAGCTTTTTTGAGTAAAAGCATTTTTTCTGCAAGAAAAGCTTTTTTCAGTAGAATTGATTTTTTCATCAAGAAAAACTTTTTTAAAAAATAAAATCACTTTTTTAAATTGAAAAGTTTTTTTGTCGATTAAAAATCATTTCTGAAGTAAAAAAAAATATTTTTCAAATTAAAAAAAATGATTTTAAAATTAAAACAATGTTTTTGAAATTAAAAAAATGTTTTTGAAATTAATAAAATGTTTCTCCATAAAAAAAACTGTTTTTGAAAAAAAATGTATATTTTCGAAATTAAAGAAAACACTTTTTTAAAAATCAATTTACCACTGTATTTGTAACATAAATTTTCAAAACTTCATCCCGCCTAAAAGTAAACAAAAAAAAGTCAAAATAAATAAAATAAATTTTTTTTCTTTGAAAGTAAATTTGACTATTTTGTGTGATGAGTGATTTTTAATTTAATAATTTTTTTTTCTTTGTAGAAGAAAATTGATGAAACACTGTACTTAGATATCAGATGTAATCAATTTCATGCGCTACACTTTATATATAGAGAACAAATTTTACAATGACTGAGAATGTAATCATTTATATACAAAGTTTCGTAATGTTAATAGCAATATTATTCTGCAAAAATAAAATTAAAAAAAAAGAAAAAATTATCATTATTCTTACTACTCGAATATTGTATAAAAAAAATTACCACGCTTACAAGAATCACATAGTGATTCAAACAAAATTTCTCATAATAAAATATCTAGGTCTATAGTCTGATCAGGTTCCATTTAGTGCGTGCCTCTGAATATTTTCAAAAGAAGAATAAAAAAATGTAAGAAAAAAAAAAAATAGTGTAAATTAATTTTTGCAGTTTAGTCTTCAACGATCGACAATGAAAAACTTGTTTTAACAGATATGTAAATATGTATTTAGAATAAAAACAATTTTTCTGAAATTAAAAGATTTTTTTATTTTTTAATTATTACACCTTGAGTGTAGTACGTACTTTTTCTTTTTCCTTGTCTTTTTCTTTTTATTTTTTTTTTCTTTTTCCTTTTCTTTTTCTTTTTCATTTTTTCTTTTTCCTTTTTTCTGTTTCTTTTTCTCTTTATTTTTTCTTTTTTATTTTCTTATTCTTTTTTTTCCATTTTGTCCTTTTTTCTCCTTCATTAAGAAAACATATGGAACAGTCGATATTGTCGCTTTTGTTTGAAATTATCAGTCGGCAAAATTTTCGAAAAAAATTTAGTTTGCTAAAAATTTGCTATAAAAAATACTCAATTTTTCAATTCATAAAAAAGAAATTGTATTGGAATATATTTCTTTCGAATAATCTTTTTTTCTTTCATTTCAAAATATTCTTTATCTTTATTTGTAAAAATTTAATTTTTTGAATTGGTTTAAAGTTAATTCAAATTGATTATAAAATTATATTAAATTAATTGCAATTAAAATAAATTAACGAACATTAAATTAAATTAATTTAATGAAACTTAAATTAAATTGAATTAATTAAATTAAAATTAAATTAAATTGAATTAAATTAGAATTAATTTAAGAAAAAAATTTAAAAATTAATTTAATTAAAATCAAATTAAATTAAATTGAATTAAATTAATTAAAATTAAATTAAATGCCCGTATTGTGTTTAAAAAAACAAAAAAGAAGAAAAAGAATAAATTGATAAGAAAGAGTAACAGAGAACGAAGAAAAAAGAGAAACTCTAACGAAAATTAAAGAGAATAAAAAGAAAATATTGGAAATAAAATTTTTATGTTTCAAAAAACTGTGAAAAGCTAGAAAGTCTTAATGACCCTGGAAATTAGTCATTTTGAAGGTAAATTAAACTAATTTGCATATTAGAAGAATAATATTCTAAACTCGTAAAGAATCTAATTATCCCGTGAAGTCAGACAGACCATCTTTCAAAGTTGCAAACTAGAGGCAATCTTGTCCAACACAACGAGATCCGCTTCTACTTTGACACATAGCCCTTCTTTTTCGTCTCTCTTCTTTCATACCTTCCTTTTTCGACTTGAAAATTTGTTTTTCTTCCTCTTTTAAAAATTCCCTTTTTACTGAATATTAAATTTTTTCTACACATTTAACTAAAAACTTTTTTTAGGAAAAACACAAGTAAACACTTTTTTTCCTATTTTTTTTGCAGTAGTTCAAGAAATCTCAAGTCAGACAAAACTGTAATTAAAAAAATCGTTTTTTAAATAATATTTTTCTCATTTAATAAAATTTAGAGATTTTTAAAATTAATTTCTTCTTTTCTAAAAATATAAAAATAAGAATAATTACATCGAGATTCAGTAGTAAAAGTAGGTTCTAGTCAGACAGAAAAAAACATTTCTTTGAGACAGACAAGAAAAAAGACAAATAAACTCATTTGTTTTCACTTTTTAGAAATAAAGTTTCCTCCACTCTTACAAAAGAAGAAATTTAAAAAAAAATTTTAACTCCGTCTTTTAACTAAACGAAGAATTTTTAATAAGTTTTTTTCTCTTTCTTCGCAGTAGTTGAAGAATTCTTTAGTTAGAGAAGAGTAAATTTTTAAAAATCATTTTTGAAATTTTCCTAGTCTTTTGAAGTTGTTTTAATTGATTTTTTTGTTTTCATGCTTTTTTCGAATTATTCCCTTTCACTTCAGTGGTGAAACTAGTTTTTAGTCAGACATGAAAAAAGATTAGAAATCATTTACCAAAAAAAAAAACATTTGAAATATTTACTTTCTTCCATTTCTTAGAATTTTGAATATTAAAAAATGTCTTTTTTCACTTATTTTTTTTTTAAATGAATTCTTTTTGATTCAGTAGTAAAACTATGATTTTAGTCAGACAGGAAAAGGACAAAAGAACAGTTGTTTTTGGTAATAAATTTTTTTCTACTCTTCTGAAAGAAAAAATTGAAAAAACAATTTCTTGGTTTTATTTCTAAGTAAAGGAAAATTAAAAAAAAGAGTAAAAAGTATTTTTTCATCAGAGATATTACAAAGAAACCTTTCTTTAAACTAAAATAAATTTAGAACATTCGTTCTTTTAATCTTTCTTTTCTTATTTCTTAGACTATTAAAATTTTGAAACCAATTCTTTTACGATACAGTAGTAAAACCCAGTTTTAGTCAGACAAGAAAAAAACGACAAAAGTTGTTTGCAAAAATAAATTTTCTTTAACTCTTACAAAATGAGAAATTAAAAAAAAATGTTTTCTTTCTCTTTAGTAACTGAACGAAATTTTTTCAGCGTTTTCTTCTTTTTTTTGCGGTAGTTAAAATAATCTTTCCTTAAGACAAAAATAAATTCAAAAATCCATTTTTCAAATCTTCTTTCTCTCACTTCTTAGAGTTTAAAAATTTTTGAAATTAATTTTTTGTCCTCATGGTTTTTTTTTCAAATTAATTCCATTGATTCAGTAGTAAAATTAGTTTTTAGTCTCAGACAAAAATGCAAAATACATTTGTTTCTATTATTAAATTTTCTTTCTATATTTCAAATCAAGAAATTCACGACTAATGAAAATATTTTTCAGAAATCTGGTTTTTAAACCATCCATCTATAATTTTTTAGTCATTACACATTTTTTGAATTAATTTTTGTCTTCTTTTTTTAATTGATTTCTTTAAATCGTTAGTAAAACTAATTTTTAGTCAGACAACAAAGCAAAAATGTTTCGACATTACTAAGTTTTCTTTTAATGATAAAAAGACAAATTTAAAAATAATTTCTATTAAAAAATGTTTAATATAAATAATTTCTATTATTCCCTTTTTTCAAAACAAAACTAAAAGTTTGTTCTCTTCTTTCTTTGCAGTAGTTTAAAGAATTCTTCAGTCAAACAAAGTCGTGAATGTAAATTCGTTTTTCAAATCTTCATTCTCTTATTTCTTAGAGTGTTTGAAATTAATTTTTCCTCCATTTATTGCCTTCGATTCAGTAGTAAAAGCCTCTTTTTTTAATCAGACAAAAAAGAAATACCAAAAGCGATTTGTTTTCATTAATAAATTTTCTCTCACTCTTCCAAATCGTGACATTGAAAATTTTTCCCTCTTTCAAACTTAAAAAAAAATTCTTTTGTATGATTTTTTTTGTAGATGTAGAAGAATCGAAAATTTCGAAAAGAAGGAAGAAAAAAATTCTTCTGTAATATTTTTTTGTAGATTTAGAGAAATAGAAAATTTCGAAAAGATGGAACAGAAAAATTCTTTTGTAAAATTTTTTTTTGTAGATTTAGAAAAATAGAAAATTTTAAAAAGAAGAAGCAAAAAAATTCTTCTGTAAGATTTTTTTTATAGATTTAGAAATAAACGGAAAATTTCGGAAAGAAGGACCAAAAAAATTATTTTGTAAGATTTTTTTTGTAGACTTAGAAGAATAGAAAATTTCGAAAAGAAGGAACAAAAAAATTCTTTTGTATGATTTTTTTGTAGATTTTGAAAAAAAGGAAAATTTTTAAAAGAAGAAAACAAAAAATTTTTTGTAAGATTTTTTTTTTTTTTGAAATTTTCCTTCTTTTTCTAAATCTAGAAAAAGGGGTTTCTAATTACATATGGTAAATTTGAATAAAACATTGAGATTCTCAATCACTTCGAGTAAAATTTAATCCTTGATTTATTTAAAAATTTTCCCATCTTACAGAAGAATTTTTTTCCTCTTCCTAAAAGCCTCTATTTTTTAAAATTTATCAAAAAAACCTTCTTATTTTGTATAAACTTCTTATTTTATCGTTTTTTTCTGCACTGAGAAAAGATTTTGATTCAAACATTCATATTTGCTTCAAACAAATTTTGTTTAAATCAAAACTGGAAATATCTTTGCTACTGAGTCAAACATATTTAAGATTAATTGAAACATATTCATTTGGTTGATTTAAACAAATAATATATTTAATTCAAACAAAAGTTGTGGTTGATTTTAAAATATTTATAATTAACTTTTAAGTTTGAATCAAGCATAAAATTTTCCAACATATTTTTTGTTTGAATCAAACATAAAATTTTTAAACATATGTTTTGTTTGAATCAAACATAAAATTTTTAAACATATTTTTTATTTGAATCAAATATAAAATTTTTAAACATATGTTTTGTTTGAATCAAACATAAAATTTTTAAACATATGTTTTGTTTGAATCAAACAAATATTTTTAAACATATTTTTTGTTTAAATCAAAACAGAAAATATGTCTGAATTAAATATAATTATTCAAGCAAATAATATTTTTAAAACAAAGAAGAAGATATTTTCTATATATTAGAATTAAACTTACAAATTTATTTCAATTAAACAAAATTACTTAAAATTATTTTTCTCTTTAAATTAAGTATAATGTTTTCTCAGTGTTATTTTTGTGTTTCATTTAAGTATAATGTTTTCTCAGTGTGTGAGTATTAAATTAAGACAAAATAACGAATCAAAATGTGTTCGTAGCAACATTGTGATTTGTTTCTTGTCTTAATTTGGGAAAAAAAATTTTTCGCAATTAAGACTAACATAGTGATAGAATAAAAAGAAAAAAAATACATTCAAGACAGGAAATTTATTTTTTTTTCTTTAATTATATTTTTCTTTTTAGAAAAAAGTAGAATGGAAAAAAATTTATATATCTATATAATATATATATGTATATATATATGGTCTGCGTAGGGGGTTGGTTGGGGTTTTAGGTGGCCTGGTCGATATATCAGGGCTCCGCTGCAGCCTGTCTGTCAGGCTCGCGAAACTAAACTCCATGCTAGACGACGTCGGGCCCGAAGAAAAAACCACTCCGGCTGCTTCTGGGTAATTTTTCATCGTTGCAAAAGCGCGGACGACAGAGAGAAAAGCGTTTGTGCGACGGAGGGAGGCAAAAGCAGCAGAAGCAGCAGCAGCAGCGTTGCCATACACCACCACCACCACCTCCAACCAAGTCGCCCTCCAATGCACACGCGAAAAACCATCCACCTCCCTTTCACCCTCAAATCTCCTTCTACCAAAGTCACCCAACTCCCCCACCCACCCACACACATACACTTTTTTTCATCTCCCTCCCTCCCACCCTTCCAACCCCTTCGAAAAACGAACGGAGAATCACGCAGGTAGCCGCCACACTATACAAAAACCCTGCAAGCCGACCAACCTCCTCTAAAATTCTCCAACCACCTTTTCTCCCTCCTTCTCTCCCCCGCCCCCCCAAACCATCTCTTTTCTCGTGCTGTCAGAGAGAGGGGAGGGGGTGAGATGCAGTCACCCACCCACTTACCCCCTACCCCGCTTCATTTCCTCTTCTGCACTCATGGAAGCTACGAAGCTCTCTCTCTCTCTCTCTCTCTCTAGGGGAAAAAGTAGGGAAAAGTGTAGTGGGGAGGATCGATTTTTACTGGGGATATTGCCCCCCCCTTTCCCCCTTTCCCCCTCTCACACCTCTACCTTTCTATCTACATGCACCAAACCCCTTTTTTCTCTCTCTCTCTCTCTCTCTGTCCTTCTCTCTTTTTCTCTCTCCTAAGGTCCTATACTTCTCTGGAGCTAGCCAACGCTGTATATGCGCCCCGTTCCCGGTCGTAATGCATCTCTACCTCCTCCCCCCCCGAACCCCATTCACCCACCCACTGCCCCTTTCCCCACCACCCACATACCGAAAAAAAGGCTTTCACGCGGACACCTCTTTCCTATGGTACGAATTTTTTTTTTTTTTTTTTTTTTAAATTCTCTCTGTTGTACTGAACGAACCCTTATATTCTTTGGAAGGAGGGAATATGGGTGGGTGGGGTAAAATTTTATTTTTGAGAAAAAATTGTATTTTTTCAATGGGGGAAAAGGAAACAAAATTATTTTTTTTAAATTCTATGTAAAATTTTATTTTTGAGGAAAAAATCGTATTTTTTTAGTGGGGGAAAAGGAAAAAATTTTTTTTTTTTGAAATTCACTGTTATAATGAACGAACCCTTATATTCTTTGGGAGGAGGGAATATGTGTAGGTGGGTGGGGTAAAATTTCATTTTTGAGAAAAAAAATCGAATTTTTTTAGTGGGGGAAAAGAAAAAGTTTATTTTTGAAATTCTCTGTTGCACTGAACGAACCCTTATATTCTTCAGGAGGAGAGATGGGTGGTTGGGGTAAAATTTCATTTTTGAAAAAAAGTCGTATTTCTTCGGTTCGGGGAGGGGGAAAGTTTTTCTTCTTTTTTAAAGTTCTCTCCGTTGTACTGAACGAACCCTTATTCTCTTCGGAAGGAGGGAATATGGGTGGGGTAAAATTTTATTTTTGAGAAAAAAAATCGTATTTTTTCAGTGGGGGAAAGGGAGAATTTTTTTTTTTGAAATTCTCTGTTGTACTGAACGAACCCTTATATTCTTCAGGAGAAGAAATGGGTGGATGGGGTAAAATTTCATTTTTGAGAAAAAATTGTATTTTTTCAGTGGGGGAAAAGGAAACAAAATTTTTTTTTTTAAATTCTCTCTGTTGCACTGAACGAACCCTTATATTCTTCGGAAGGAGGGAATATGGGTGGGGTAAAATTTGATTTTTGAGAAAAAAAATCGTATTTTTTCAGTGGGGGAAAGGGAGAATTTTTTTTTTTTTGAAATTCTCTGTTGTACTGAACGAACCCTTATATTCTTCAGGAGAAGAGATGGGTGGATGGGGTAAAATTTCATTTTTGAAAATAAGTCGCATTTATTCGGTTCGGGGAGGACAGAAGTTTTTTTTCTTTTTTTTTAAATTCTCTCTGTTGCACTGAACGAACCCTTATATTCTTCGGAAGGAGAGATGAGTGGGTGGGGTAAAATTTAATTTTTGAAAAAAGTCGTATTTCTTCGGTTCGGGGAGGGGGAAAGTTTTTTTTTTTAAATTCTCTCTGTTGTACTGAACGAACCTTTATATGCTTCGGGAGGAAGGAATATTAGTTGGTGGGTGGGGTAAAATTTTATTTAAAAAATGACGTATTTTTCGGTTTGGGGAGGGGGAAAGTTTTTTTTTAATTCTCTATGTTGTACTGAACGAATCCTTATATTCTTCGAGAGGAAGGGATTTTAGTTGGTAAGTGGGGTAAAATTTCATTTTTGAAAAAAAGACGTATTTTCTTCGGTTTAGGGAGGACAGAAGTTTTTTTTCTTTTTTTTTAAATTCTCTCTGTTGCACTGAACGAACCTTCATATTCTTCGAGAGGAGGGAATATGGGTGGTGTAAAATTTCATTTTTTAGAAAAAAACTTTTTTTTCGGTTTGGGGAGGGGGAAAGTTTTTTTTTTTTTTTTTTTTTTTTTTTTTAATGTGTATATAGAGATACATCTGTGTGTGCAAAACTATCTGGCAGATTTCCGGGTACAGAGAATGTACTGTTTCCGATCCGAGTTGTTCTTGTTCCCGCCCTTCCCCTTCCCCCCTCCCTCTTATCGCCCTTACGTTTCGAAGTCCTGAAGTCTCCCCACTTTGTTAGATTCTTTTTGCTTTTCTGTATCTCTCTCTCTCTCTCTCTGTGTCTCTCTCTGAAGTTTGAGACTAGAGTATTTCACGCTTCTCGCTCATGGCATGCATGGCCTTTTGTTGCAAAAAAAAAAAAAAAAAAAAAAAATGTTGAATACAAAAAAAGAGGGGAAAAAAAGAGAATAAAGAATTAGAAAATGTAGTGGATTAAGAACTTGATTAGATGATATTTGTGTTGGTGAAAATAAAAAGAGAACATCAAATTTTTTTTTTTTTTTTTTAAAGAAGAATTTTGATTTTTTTGGTATATTGGAGTTAATGTCACGAAAATAGTTAAGGGGGGGAAATTAATTTTAATTTCCAAAAAATGCGAAAAAAGCATTGTCAAGATGAGCGTTGTTTTTTTAAGTCGCAAATTTTTTTTTTTTTTTGAGATCAATATAAATTCTAAAAAAAAGTTCAAAGTACTGCTGTTTTTTCGAAAAAGCTTTCCTCCAATTAAAAAAAACTCAAAAATTGATTTAAAAAAGGCCAAATTTGGGAATTGACTTCAAAAATTTTTTTTAAAGAAACAATTGTCAAGATAAGCGTCGTTTTTCAAGATAAAATTTTTTTTCGAATTGAAAATAAATACTGAAAAAACTTTGAGTACTCACGTGTTCTCCAAAAAACTCTTATATAATTTTCAAAAATTTCAAAAATTTCAAATTTGGTGAAAAATAGACAAAATTTGGTAATATACTCAGAAAATTACAAACAAAATTTGTTAGTCTAGCGCCGTTGACATCAGATTTTTTTCTGAATTGTCACTAGATTCTAAAAAAAAGCTCTGAGTACCTACGTGTTTTAGAAAAAGCTCGTATTTAAGGAAAAAAATCTTCATTTTCATGAAATAAAGACAAATTTAATAATTGTCTCCAAAAATTGTTTAAAAATATTGTCAGCGTTATTGCTTAGGAAACAAATTTTTTTTCTGAATCGAAAATAAATTCTAAAACTCTTTTATCACCGCTGTGTTTCGGAAAAAATCTTCTTTAATTAAAAAAAGCTCAAAAATTACTGGAAAGCCCAAATTTGATATTCGACTCCAAAAATTAAAGAAAACATTGTCAAGACCAACGTCGATTATCAAGATTCAAATTTTTTCCAAATCAGAAATATGTTCTTAAAAAAGTTTCGAAAATCCTCGTGTATTGAAAAAGCTCTTTTTGAATTAAAAAAGCTCGAAAATTGATTAAAAAACCCCCAACTACGTTTTTGAAGAAACAATTTTTTTTTTAATCAGAAATAAATTCTAAAACAGTTCGAAGTGAAAAACAGATCTTTATTTACAAATCAAAGTCGGAAAGCGTTTGCAACTTGAAACAAAAAATTATTGAAAAAAGTTTATTTTTTAACCTAAATCGAAGGCAATAATTGGTGGAAAAAATAGGAGGAAAAATTAATTTCAAAGACTCTAAGAAATAAGAGAAAAAAAATTTTAAAAACGAATTTGTCAACGGATTTGTCTGACTAAAGAGTTCCTAAACTACTGCGAAGAAAACGAAGAAATAGAAGATCAAAGTTTTAGTTTAGTTAGAAAGAAGAAAATAATAGAGATTTTTTTTTAATTTCTTATTTTTTATGAGTGAAAAAAACTTATTAATTACAAAACAAATTTTTTTTTTTGCTTTTTCGTCTGAATAAATATTTAAGTTTTACTACTAAATCATTAAATTGAAAAAAAGTGACAACAAAAAAATTAATTTCAGAACCTTAAAATGTATAAGAAATTAGAGAAGAATGCGTTTAAATAAAAATTTTTGGGAAAATTTATTATGTCTGACCGAATTTTTTTTACCTACTTAAAAAAGGAGCAAAAGAAGACAAAATTTTACTGTATTTAAAAAAAATTTTTGTTTAGTTAGAATATAGGAAAAAGAAGAAAATTTGGGAATTTCTTGATTTGAAAGAGTGAAAGAAAATTAAATAGTGGAAACAATTTTTTTTCGTCTATTTTTGTCTGACTAGAAACTACGTTTACTACTGAAATAAATAAACAAAAAGCAAAATATGCAATTTTTTCTTAAAACTCTATATAATTTGATATTCAAATTATTATTATAATTCTATATAAATTTTTTTTACAGAATTTAAAAAGTCTCACTTTTCGTAAACTTATACTACTTATATAATCCTTGAAGTTTTGTAAATATCTGGCGAAAGAAAATTTTCCTTCTACTTTAACAAATTTTCAGTAAAAACTTTTAACGTTTGACTTCAATTGAACTTTAAAGAGTGAAAAAAAATTATAATGCAATTTTCTTACTCTCTTTGTCGGACGAAATTTGTTTCTTACTACTTATTGAAACATTCAGTTTTATTTTGTCTGGCAAAAAGAGATTTTAACTACTTGTTTCTATGTTACTAACGAGAAAATAAACAAAATTTTTATCAAAAATAATAACAAAATTTATTTACCAAGAGAAACAAATAGTTTTATTTCTGAATTACTATTAAATTCATAAATTTCGAAAATATATAATTTTTTTTTGCAAAATTTTTCTTTACTTTCAAAAAATTTCTCCGTTGTTAAAAATTTTTAATTTTTTCCTCTTTAAAAAAATGGATTAGAAAATTTTTGTACAGAAAAATATTTATAAACTATAGACAAAATTTTTCCTTCCACCATTTTCAATTTTTTACATTCTCTATTTTCCTGTAATATATTTTCGTAACTATTTGTTTTTTTTTTGACAAAATAAACTATCTATAGGTGGGTGTATAATTTTTTTTTCCTCCTTCATTTAACAAAATTTCATTTACCATATTTCACCTCGAGGCTTAGCCTCCGGGCCCTTAAAGAGTTAACAAGTTTTTATTTTTTTTAAAATATTTTTCCATCAAATTTTTTGTTTTACATTTTCTTTCATGCTTTGGGGTTTTGAAACTTGAAATAAAATAAAATAAAAAGCTCCCTAAAGAAAAATTCGTCAGGTCGTTAGGAAACTGCATGAAATTTTTTGGCTTTATTTAATAAAAAAAACGAAGAAGAAAAAAAAGAAAAAAAATTCTAGAAATAAATGCAGCAGTCGTCTGAGGACCACTTACACCATACCGCAGTCTTTTTTCTTTTAAAAAAAAAGCAAGAAAGACGAAAAATTTTGCGAGACATCACTAATGAGGGCTCCACCCTAACATTAAAAGGAATATTTTTGTCGAAAATTAAATAATAATGCGAAACGGGTTAAATAAATTTTTTCCTTATTAAAAGTATTTTTATTTCCTCCGTCGCAATCTTAAAGTTTTACCAAAACAAAAACGAATTTTTAGTGTTATTCTATATTTATTTTCAATCCGGCAAATAAAAATAAAAATTATTTTTATTATTATTTATTATTATATTATCATTTCTTTTTTAATATTATTTTTTACTATTATTATTATTATTATTATTATTTTAATTTTTATTACAAAAATTAATTATCCAAATTTATCTACTACTGACATTTATTATGAATGAAAAAAATTTTCTATATTCAAAAAAAATTTCTTTTTTCTTCATTTTTCCTAATTTTGGAAAAAGGAAAATTCTTCTAACTTCTGTCAGATTTGAAATTCTTTTCTTAAATAAAATTAGTAAATTTTAAAAGAAAATAGAATTAAAAAATTTTTAATTCAAAATTCAAAATTAATTCAATTTTAAAAGAATTACTTTTATTATATTTAAAAATAAATTAACTTCAAACAGTTTTAATTTAAATTTTCATAAAATTTTAATTTTTTCATTTTATTTTTTAATTTTTTAATTATATTAATTGTAAATTTAAAGAAAACTTAAATTATTTGCAAAATGTTATAAATTCAAATTCTTCTTAAAAGTTAAATTTGTCACCATATATTTAATAATTTACTAAAAATAATGACCTTATAGAAAATTTTTTGTTTAAAACTTTTTAAGAAAATTGAATTTTAAAAAAGTTACAATTTACAAATGATTGCAGAAATTTAATTATTTTTAATCGTAATAAAATTCTTCGTGCAAAAGTTCAATTATGTTCAAAATCTACAATTTAATAAATTTCCTAAAATAATTCAATTATTTGAAAATAAATTAATAAAATTGAACTCAAGCATTTAATTATTTTCATAAATAAAATAAAAATTGCAGAGGAATTCAATTAATAATTTTTTTAAAAATAAATTTCATCGCAATAATTTAATTAATTTCGTAAATAATAAATTTTTTTATGAAGTCAATTATGTTTATAAATAATATATTTGTTTTAGGACTTTAAATTTTTTCTGAAAATTATAAAGCTCATCGCCGAATTTTAATTATTTTTAGTTCAGTTTTAATGGAATTTTTAGAAAAATGTGATAGTAAAAATAGTTTATTATTAGTTTTATTTTTTTAGTAAAAATTTTATTAAAATTCGTCAAAAAAATACAATTATTTAATAAAAATGTTATTAAAATTCGTTAAAAGAATACAATTTTATTATTTAATAAAAATGTTATTAAAATTCGTTAAAAGAATACAATTTTATTATTTAATAAAAATGTTATTAAAATTCGTTAAAAGAATACAATTATTTAATAAAAATTTTATTAAAATTCGTCAAAAGAATACAATTATTTAATAAAAATTTTATTAAAATTCGTCAAAAGAATACAATTATTTACTAAAAATTTTGTTTGTAAAATTCTTTATGAGAATTCAATTTCAAGAAACATTCAATTTTTCAGTAAATTATTAACTGTTGTATTAAAATAAATTGAATAATTTATTTTGAAAATGTTTTAAATTGAAATATTTGAAAATTTTTTATTTTCTACTCTTTTCATAGTCAATATTGAATTTGAATGTTTTAAAAAATTTTAATTCCTGAATTAAAATAGTAATTAAATATTTATTTAAAAAAAGAAGTTATTGATGTTTTCGAATAATTCTACGATTAAAAAAAATTAGTGTAAAATATGTAGCAGAATATGTTTTTGAGTAAATTGCTTTCCTTTATTTTCTAAAAATTTAAGAATTTCCATTTTTAAATAAAATTTGCATTTGACAAATAGAATTTAAATCATTTTTGTTTCTTTACGTTTCAAAAAATGTAACTTTTATTAAAGCAATTGAAAAAAAGAAATAGTGATGATGCAAATTATTTTTTAATAAAAATCGAGTTTTTTTAAATATTAAGAAACGAGAATTTGTAATTTTTTCCCTCCCAAGAAGGGAATAAATTTGTGAACAATATTTTTATTGAAAAATAAAAATTATGTAAATAGATACACTTTCTATTTCTTAATCATAATTTTTACACAATAAACAATTTTCGAATAGTTAAAAAAAAATTGAAAAGAAAAAAATTTGCATAACTTATAGAACAGTCAAACGAATTTTATTATAAATAAAATGAAAAAGAAAATTTATTTGTAAATCACAATTTTTTGAAATTTTAAAATTACAAGTATTATTTTATTCAAAATCATAATTTTCAAAAAATAAACAATTTTCGAATGTTTTAAAAAATTTGAAAGGAAAAAAATTTGCATAACTTATAAAACAGTCAAACGAAATCTATTATAAAAAGCACCTGAAAAAGAAAATTTATTTGTTAATCACAATTTTTTTACATTTTCAAATTACAAATATTATTTTAATCCAAATCATGAAAAATACCAGCGCATATTTTCGATTTGTCAAAGCAATATTTTCTGGAGAAAAAAAATTAGTGTAATTTTATGTTTTCACCTGAGTCTTAATTTAAAAATACCAAAAAGAAATATATTTTGAACTCTAATAAATATGTTCTGTATTCGTTGAATGGAAAAAATTTGATTGACAGAATAACAATCCAATGAATCGGTTCAGTTCCTTGTATAAAAAATTTCTAACCCTCTTTTTTCTTTCTTGATTTTTTTTTCAAACCCCCCGGTTGATATATATATGCACACAGACTGGAATAATTCTCTTTGAATATTTTTGTATTTATTAAAGAAAAAGCAAAAAAAAAATAAATAAATAAATAAATAAAAATTAAAAAAATGCGAAAAAATGATTATGATAAAGATACTTTGAGGTGAATCACGATTAGCGATCATCTGTGGAAATTGGAAGGTTGAAAAAAGTTTTATACATTATGCAATATATATATATTTGTGTGTGTCTCTATGAAAAGTGGGTGGGCAATGCTTACGAAAAGACAGTAAAAATGTATTCCGCTCTGCGCGAGAATTGATAATGATGGCAATCATCCGTTAGTGCTCATTAATTCCACTTGGTAGAAAACTTTCCAGTTTGGCAAGCATCGAGTGTTGAAGCGATCGGCTTATTATAATCATACCAACGTTGTTAGTCGATTCAAGTGGATGTGAAAAGCCCTGATTAGCCATCACGATATGAGCTACTGCGCTGATTAGTGGCCAGCGGTTAACTCTTGCGTTCTTTTGTAACTTGTCCAGAAGACTGACAATTACAGCTCACTGACTCTATTTTTTACCGATGTCAAGCGACCATTTTTCATTTTTACAAACCTAAAAATATAAACTGACAAGTTTTTTTATAAATAGGTAGGGAAAAAAAAATTTTTTTTTTTTAATTCTCAAGGTAAACTTGTTTTACTATGGTACTATCAAAAAAACAGTCAAACTGTAACCGACTTTCATAACGGAGAAGAATACCCACGTTTTCTTCTTTTGTCCGAACAAAATCCGACCTTTACTACTGATTGTGAAATTTTCCTTCTTACCATTTGACTAAAATTTATTTCTACCACAGTACTACTCAAATTGTAAAAAAAATTAAAACAGATTCGTTAACAAAAAGTGAATTTAGATACTAAGAAAAATTTTCTAAAAGAATTTTTGTTCGTCTGACTAATCATAAACTTGTTCTACTAACAACAAAAGTTGCTTGTGAAACAGCTCCAATTTTTACCACTGACAGAAAAACTAAAAAAAAATGTATTTTTTTCTCTAAACAAAATCCGATGTTTTACTACTGATTGTAAAAATAAATAAATTTTAAAAATTCCTGTCTGACTAAAAATTACTTTTACTTCTCAAAAAACAAAAAAAGTTATAAATACATTCGGTAGGGGATCACTTTTCCCAAACTCATTTTCCCAAAGTAGATTTTTCAAACAAAAAATCGTATTCCCAAAGTTCTTTTTTCCTAAAAACTTTTTTTTCCCAAAAGTAATATTTTCCCAAAATAAAATTTTTCATCAGATATAATGTAAATTATTTTTTTTATTATGTCCAGTGTATAAATATAGATAAAAACAATTATAAAATAAAAATAAAAATAAACAATTATAAAATAGTAACGAACAAATATAATTTCAATAAAATAATATAAGAATGTAAAAATACGAAGAATTTAGAATTGTATAATTGGCAATAATTTGCAAATATCCGGTCATATGACTTCTATTTTAAGAAACATTCACGAAACAATGCAATTATTTAAAAAAAAAATTTTTTTATAAAATTTGTCTGAAGAAATTAATTATTTTCAAGAGCAATATTAATTCTTAGCAGAAATCCATAATTATTTTCGAAAAAATTTACAAAACCGTCAAAATTTCAATTATCTTTATAAATGATAAAAAACTTTTCTCCGAAATTGAATTATACTTTCGAAAGTTTTCTTCAACTTGATGATAAAAAAATTTTCAAAAAAATTTGTCTTAAGAATTTAATTCTTTTCAAGAGCAATATTAATTCTTAGCAGAAATCTATAATTATTTTCGAAAAAATTTACAAAACCGTCAAAATTTCAATTATCTTTATAAATGATAAAAAATTCTTCTATGAAATTGAATTATACTTCCGAAAGTTTTCTTCAATTTAATGATAACAAAATTTTTTTATAAAGTTTGTCTTAAAAATTTAATTATTTTCAAAAGTAGTATAAATTCTTAGCAAAAATACATAATTATTTTCAAAAAATATTTACAAAAATTGCTGTCAAAATTTTCATTATCTTTATAAATGATAAAAAAATTTTCTCCGAAATTGAATTGTACTTTCGAAAGTTTTCTTCAATTTAATGATAAAAAAATTTTCAAAAAAATTTGTCTTAAGAATTTAATAATTTTTAAGAGTAATATGTAAATTATTAGCAAAAATCCGTAATTATTTTCAAAAAATATTTACAAAAATTGCCGTCAAAATTTCAATTATCTTAATAAATGATAAAAAATTTTCTCCGAAATTGAATTATACTTTCGAAAGTTTTCTTCAATTTAATAATAAAAAAATTTATTTTATAAAGTTTGTCTTAAAAATTTAATTACTTTCAAAAGTAATATAAATTCTTAGCAAAAATACATAATTATTTTTAAAAAATATTTACAAAAATTGCCGTCAAAATTTCCATTATCTTCATAAATGATAAAAAAATTTTCTCTGAAATTGAATTGTACTTTCGAAAAGTTTTCTTCAATTTAATGATAAAAAAATTTTTAAAAAAATTTGTCTTAAGAGTTTAATAATTTTTAAGAGTAATATATAATTTCTTAGCAAAAATCCGTAATTATTTTCAAAAAATATTTACAAAAATTGCCGTCAAAATTTCAATTATCTTAATAAATGATAAAAAATTTTCTCCGAAATTGAATTATACTTTCGAAAGTTTTCTTATGATTTAAAAAACTAAACTTTTTTTAATATCTAAACTATTTTAATATTGATTGTACAAAAAATTCAATTTTTTTTAATTTTAATAAAATTCTATGCAAACATTTAAATATTATTTTTAAAAAATAAAATTTGCAAATGAATTTCAATTATTTAGAATTTTTTGACAAATTTCTTCCCAATCCTTCAATTGCTTTCATAAATAATAAAATTCTTTCTACGAATTCAATTTTTTCGCATAAATCATAAAACTTATTGCAGAGTTTCAATTTATATTTGTAATAAAATTTTAACCAAATTCTTTGTCAAAATTTTTAATTATCTTTATAAATAATATAATATTTTTCTCCAAAATTAATTTATTTTCAAAAATTTTAATCCAATTCTTCTCAGAATTTCAATTAAATTTAAATCTTCCTGTCTGACTAAAAGCTAGTTTGACTACTTCAAAGAAAAAAAAATTAAAAATATTTCACCACCTATTGAAAAATTAATTAATTGAAAAAAATTTATGGAAATTGAATGTCTGACTGTAAATAAACTTGTACTACTGACAAGTGATAAATAGAAGTTAAAACTATGAAGATAAACTTTTTTTCCTTTAAGAAAATTCCTTTAAAGCGATAACAAATTTCCAATAAGAAATTGGGTAAAGTTTGTCTGGAATGAAACTTTTAGTAGAGAGAAAAAAAATGGGAAAATTGTTTTTGTTTCAAATTTTTAATGAAAATGATTCTTACTACTAAATAGGTAGATTTTCTAAAAATTTCCAAAGTTATCGAGAAATTTTTTTCGATTACACAAATTCTTTTTTTTTCTAAATAGAGAAAATTGAGCCACATTTTAAAACACTCGTTTTAATAAAAAGAAAATTGTTTTTTTGGCAAATTTGAATGTCTGACTAAAACCGAAATTAACTACTGGTTAAAAAAGATGAGAACTGTTCATAATCATTGCTTATAATTATATTCAAAAATAATTTTTTTTAAATTTAAAAAATATATTTTTTGTCTGACTAAAACTGATTATTACCGAAAATAATTATAATAATTAATCACTGAAAAATTATAATTGAATTCCCCCTATTTTCAATCTGACTAAAATTTACATTCACTACTAAGATTAATATTAAAAAATAAAATTTTTCCATGGTTAAAATAGATTTTTCACTGCGTTCTGCTCTTAAAATTGTAAAATGATTTGTTGTATCATCAAAAATTAGTTTTACTACTTTTAGAAGTTGTTTTAGAAAGAATTATCAATTTACGTCTGACCAAAATACATTATTACTACTTATTTTTTTACTAATTGCAAAAAAATGTAAAAATTATTTTTTACACCTTTTTTAGAATAAAATTTACAAATTTAAAAGATTTCTTTTGTATTTTTAAAGAGCAAATTAAACAAAAATTAAAGAAAAATTGTTTTAATATGGAGTAAATTTTTTTAAATTTTATAATGTCTGACTAAGTACAGACTTGTTCTACTGAAACAAAGGTCAAAATTAGAAAGTCGAACTAAATTAAGTTTGTACCACTTATTTTAAAAGACAAAAATTTCTTCACTATTTCAGTCACTTATTGCATAAGGAAAATGTAAAAATTAATTTTTAAATACTAATTGTCAGAATAAAATTTACAAAATTAAAATAAAAATAATGAAACCTTATTTTTTTAGTATTAGTAATAGAAATCACATTTTAACAATTGTCTGACCAAAATTGACTTATACTACTTGAGTAAAAAAAGACTCTTAAAATTCTAATGCCCTGAAGATGGTAAAATTAAAATTAAATTAATTTTAATATTTTCGGTCTGACTAAAATTTACTTTGACTACTAACAAAATTAAATAAGTAAATAAATAAAAATAATGTTTAAATTAATTGACCGTCTGACTATAACAAAACCTTTACTACTTATACTATTATTTTAATAGAATGCAAAATTACAATGTAAATTAAGCATCAAAAAAATGAATATAAACTGATTCCTTATAAACAATAAAAGAATTTTGCTCTTTTTGTTTCTTCTACGCATTTTATCTTATAACGTCGTATTTCAAAAATAATTAAAATAACAAACAATTGTAAAATAATGTGCAAAAAAAATCCAGAGCGAATCGAGAAAAAAAAGAATTTTTTTCTTTTTTTTCTGCTTTTTATCTTATAACGTCGTATTTCAAAAATAATTAAAATAATAAACAATTGTAAAATGATGAGCAAAAAAAATCCAGAGCGAATAGAGAAAAAAAATAATTTTTTTCTCATAAGTATATTATAACGATTTTAAGTGTTTGTTTAGAAATTCCTTTACTCATTCAACTATGCGGTAATTCCCAGACTGCAAATGTTGTGAAATGTTGAGGAGACGCGTGCGAGACATATTCTCCCACTTATTCAACCCTCACTTATTGTTGAGTAGGTTTAACCGTTTTCCATACTATTATCTTTCTTATAGAAATTCAATTTTATAAAACCAGTAAATTTTTATTTTTTTTTATTTTTTTTTTATTTATCTGATTTTAAGGAAAATTTAGAGATAAATCTCATAAAAAAAGAAACGAAAAAGAATAGATTAAATTTGATTTTTGACACACTTTTGTCAATTTTAACTTTTAAGAAAAGTGCAGAAACAAATTGTTTAAAAATATTTTTCCACATAATTTATAAATTTTTCTAATATTAAAATTTAAAAAAATTTCCATATGAAAAATATATTTCCACGTAGAATTAAAATTATAGGGAAAAAAATTAATTTTAATAAGGTTGTAAATTTTACTTTATTAGCGAATAACATTTATTTGCTTCAGTTAAGAGTTTCGCTTTTTCAGAAAAACTAATTGCAGTTCAAGTTCAATTTTATTTAATATTTCTAAATTCTTTTTACAAAAACGAAAAAAATTTTAATAGAGAATAATATAAAATAGTAATAAAAATATAATGAATTCTGTAAAAAAATAATTTTATAATTTAATAAACAAAATAAAATAAATAAATAAAATAAATAAACAGAATTGTTTTTTAAATTTTACTTCATTTTTAATTTACATACGACCTTGTAATTTTCAATGTACATACAGACATTATATTGAATTTTTTTTTATATCAGAAATAAAGTATAACTATATATACACACAAGACAAGATACTGCAATTTTCATTTTCTGCGGTTGCAAATTCCTTGAGGAGGCGTGGATTATGTTCATTATGCTAACGTTATACACAGGGTGTTCGAAAATTATTTAAAATCCGGACGAATTTACAACAATAAAAAATAAAAACGATTTAATTAAAAAAAAAATTATTCAAATAAAAATCAGAATTTTTCCACATTTTCTCCAAAGAAAAGAAGAAAATTCTTTTCTTAAATTAAAATTAAATTAAAAAAAGATTAAAAAAAGATTAAAATTAAAGTTAAAAAAAAGATTAAAAAATTAAGATTAAAACTAAAATTTAAAAAAAGATGAATAAAATATCAAATAAAATCAATATATACTGGTTTTTTAAAAAGAAATTTTGTTAAAAATTTGATTTTTTGAATAAAATTTTTTATAATATTGACAAAAGAATTTCTTTCAATGTGGATTTAAAAAGGATAGAAATTTTTTTATTATTTTCATAACAGAAAAATTATAATTCATACAAAAAATGTGTAATTTGAATATAAAATATTTAGAAACTACAAAAGTTATTTAATTCAGACAAGAAATTTTATTACTATCAAATAGTAATTAAATTTTCTCATTTATTTACTAAAATCAGTAATTTTTATTAATTTTTAAATTTAATAATTTTTATAACGTTTGACAAAGGGAATTTTAAATTATATTTACTAATAACTATACTTGGTAACAAATTAAATAATATAGAAAATTATTATTATGTTTGTTATTTAATATTAATTCAAGTGAATGGTATTTAAATATTAATAAATTCAATAACAATAGGTAGTATTTAATGTATCGAAAATACAATTATTATTCAAATGTACTCAAGTTATCACAGTCACCAAATTTTAATTAGTAAAATAATCTACTAATTTGAATCAGTGATTGATTTTTTCCTTTTGAAATTATTTATTAATAAATAGTTGTTTCTACTAATTTATTAGTAAAATTTTCTAATTCAAAAGAAAAAATTTCAAAAGAATAAAAAGATTTATTAAAACAAAATTATGTAAACAAAAATCAGAATTTTCGCCAAGTAAAATAGAGAGAAAAGAATAAAAAACTAAATAATTAAAAAGAAATTGATAGAAGCTATAAAAATAAAAAGTTTTATAACAAATTTTATTAGTATAGAATAATATCTGATTATATTATTAATTGATTGAAATCGTTGAGTTTTGTGAATTTGCTTAAATGAATTCGTAAATTTAACTAATAAATTAGTCGAAATTTTGGCCAAATTTGAAATTGTAAATTTTACAAAAAATCTGATTATATTATTAATTTATTGAAATCGTTGAGTTTTGTGAATTTGCTTAAATGAATTCGTAAATTTTACTAATAAACTAGTCGAAATTTTGGCCAAATTTGAAATTGTAAATTTTTCAAAAAAAATTAATTAAAATAAAATTAGTAGAAATGTTTGCCTTTGAATTAGTAAGTTTTACTCAAAATTTAGAGGTAAATTAGGCTTTTGAATAAGTAAATTTTACGAAGTTGACATTTTAGCTTTCAAATTTGTCAATTTTATTAAAAAATCAGTGAAAATTTTGTCTTTCGAATTAGTATTTTTTTGAATTTTTATTTTTTTTAATTCTACCATAAAGATTTCTTATATTATATTCTTTATTTATTATATTTTTATAATTTCTTATATAGTAATTGAAATTTAATAGTAAAATTCTACTTTTTTATATTTTATTTACACAAATTAATAAATTTTACCAATAAATAGTAATTTCTACAATTTTAATACAGTAAAGAAGTTTTTAAAATATTATTTATACTAAATTACTAAATTTTACTAATAAATGGTATTTTCTATACTAGCTTATTTGAAAAACTGTGAAAGAAGAAAAAAAATCCAGTCACTAATTAAAATTTATAAACAATTGCTATACTAAAATAAATTCTCGAGAATATTGAATATGAATAGTATTCATAATTATTGTAATTTAATTATTTTTCTTATTCTAATTAATTTATTTCCAATATTTCTTGCTAATTAAATTCTCAATTTTTTATTATTTCTACGAAATTGCAATATTTCAGTATATTTTTCGAATTATTTCTAAGTTTCATTTTCATAGTTCATAATATGTAATTTATTATTCAGAAAAGTTAATAATTTTTAATAACTTCTGTTTATTAAATTCAGAATGTTGATTTAACAATTTTTATTATTTTTTAATGTTAATTTTTATTTTTTATTATTTGAAAGTAAATGAAAAATAAATAATAATAATAAGAATACTCAGGTGTCTGAATTCGCAGATTTTCCACTTCCGACTACAAAAAAAAAAAATAATAATAATAATAATAATGATAATAATAATAATAATAATAATAATAATAATAATAATAATGATAATAATAATAATAATAATAATAATAATAATAATAATAATAATAATAATGATAATAATAATAATAATAATAATAATTACAGGTTGATTCAACAATTTTTATTTTTTTCTGTTATTAATTTTTATTCTTTATTATTTAACAGTAAATAAATAGTAAATAAATTGTAAATAATAATAATAATAATTATAGGAATAAAGTTTACAAAAGATAAAATAAAATTAAAAATGAATAATAATTTTAATGTCATTAAATAATGTTAAGAAATTTTCACACCTGGAGAAGAAATAAAATACGCAGGAGAAAAAAAGAGGAAGAGTCAAAAAGATTTTAATTAAAGGACCATCAGGATATGTATATATGTATATATATATAATTATGCAATGAAAACAAAAATGCAAAAAAATTATTATTTTTAAGAAACTTTAAATCTCGAAAAGAGATTCAGGTTAATTAATTTTTTTTTAATTTTATAGAGGGTTACGCCACTGGCGTGGAGGAAGGCGTTCGGAATATGTATAGGAGAAAAGAGGTCCTGCAAAAAAAAAAAAAAAAAAAAAAAAAAATGTGGCGAGAGGCAAAAGTGAGAGGGGTGAGGAGAGAGAAAGAGAGGAGAGGGATTTGTTGAACAGTCTGATGCACTATAGTAGTATAGAGTCTACTTTTCGTCTCTCGCACTGAATACGAGAGATGAGGACCTTGGTTGGCCATCGGCCGTTTCGAAGTGATTCGTGTGGTTCGCTTGGTGCGTTCTCTCCTGTGGCCTTGCTGTGTGATCCGTCTGCGTTCTATCATAGTAAGGCAATATTTATCCATCTTGGCTTCTCTCTTTACGCTGCTGCGATTACAAACGCATTCAGGCAAACGAACTGGTCTTGAGTTCTGATCAGAGCGGCGCGCAGTATCCATCCTTTCTATATACTTCAAACTATATAATAAACGTCTTCCTCAACAAGCAAAAGTCCCTCCTCCTCCTCCTTTTATTCTTTAAAAAAAAAAAAAAAATTCCAAACAATTTAAAGAATCAATGATCAGTAAAAAAAAATTTTTTAATAACTAAATTTGCAATAAGATAGTAGAAATAAATAATATACTAAATATATAGAAATAATAGTAAAACATATTTTTATGGTTAAATGACAATTTTTTTCAATCGAAAATAACAAAAATACCGATTTTTGGTTCAATAGAAAATTACTGAACCAATATTGGATTGATTTTAAGTATTGGTTCAGCAACTTTTTCGTATGTAGAAAATAGTACTGAACCAGGCATGGGGTGATAATTTGTAGAAAAATAGTACTGAACCGAATAGATGATAGTTTCTACAAAAATAGTACTGAACCAAATGCGAATACTATTATGTAGAAAAATAAAAAATAACCAAAAAAATTCTGGTTCGAAGTTTTAGAAATATTTCTAAAATAGTACTGGACCATTTCTGTCAATAATAATAAACTAATTTTTGTTTCAAGTAATTATAAAATAGTTCTGGACCATTTCTGACAATAATGATCAAAATCTAGCTAGACGTAGTTAAAAACTAGTATTGAACCACTTCTGGTAATAGTAATAATAATAATAATAATAATAATAATAATAATAATAATAATAATAATAATAATAATAATAATAATAATAATAATATTAATAATAATAATAATAAACAAATTCTTGTTACAATAGAAATGATAAAATAGTACTGGACCATTTCCGATAATAATGAACAAGATCTAGCTACAAGTAATTGAATAGTAGTATTGGACGATTTTTGGCAATAATAATAGTAATAATTCTGGTTACAAAAGATATAAAATTTTACTGGACAAATTCTGTCAATAATAATAATAATAAAGTAATTATAAAATAGTATTGAACCATTTCTAGTTACCAGTAAAAGTAAAATCGAATTCTAGTGATACGAAAATAATACTGGACGGTTACTAGCCTTTAGTAAAATAAATATAATAATAAAGAAATTGTGGTTCGAAAGTAATTATGAAATATTACTGGACCATTTATAATTACTAACAAAATAAATATTGAATTCTGTTTATAATTTGTAGGAAAATAGTACTGAACTATTACTGTTTACCAGCAAAACTAAAATCGAATTTTGGTTACAGGTAACTTTACAATAGTACTTAAGGATTTATGGTTAACATTAAAATTTAAATAATAATGAACAAGTTTTGGTTATAAGTAATTATAAAATAGTACTGAACTAATATTGCCAACCAGGAAGAACAGAATTTATACTATTTAATAGTATAAATATTAATATAAATAATATTAATATAAATTAATAAAAATAATAAATATTATTATAAATTTATACTACTTAGTAGTAATAATAGTATTAAATAGTATTAAATAGTATTAAATATTATTAAATAGTATTAAATAGTATTAAAAAGTATTAAATAGAATTAAAAAGTATTAAATAGTATTAAATAGTATTAAATAGTATTAAATAGTATTGAATAGTGTTAAAAAGTATTAAATAGTTTTAAATAGTTTTAAATAGTATTGAATAGTATTAAAAACTATTAAACAGTATTAAATAGTATTGAACAGTATTGAAAAGTATAAATTAGTATGAAATAGTATTAAATGGTATTAAATAGTATTGAAAAGTGTTAAAAAGTATTAAATAGTTTTAAATAGTATTAAATAGTATTAAATTGAATAGGATTTGTTTACAGCGCTAAATAAATACTGAACCCATATTCCCTGATAGTATTACAAAAAAGTATGGAACCAAATATTCACTAAAGAAAATTATGATTGAATGCACTTTATAAAAAATATAGCTACTAATGTGTACACACATATATATTAATCATCAGTACGAAACTTGTTTCTAAAACCTGTTAGTCGGTGTTTGAAAAAATTGTCCAGAAAAAAATTTTCTTTTTTTTTGCCCAACAACTGGAAAATGATTTAAAATAAAAAAGAAATTTAGAATGTACATACAGTAAATTCTCGATAAGTGAGTTCTGCCTTAGGACAGAAAGATACAAGAATCAGTTATCAAGTTTATTATCTGTGCTTTATAAATTTTCCTTCTTATCAAAAGAGACCACTGTAAATTTATATATAAATATAGAAATAAATAAAAAGTCTTTCCACTATTTTACCCGTAAAAATATTATATTCAATAAAAGTGTATTATAAATTTTTAATTCACCAATGACAGTTACTGCATACATATATATATATATATATATATTTTTTTTTTGTTTATACCTATATATATTTTACACAATATGAAAGAAAATATTTTTTTACTAATTAGAAAGCCAAGAAAAAAGATTTTTTATTTAAAGAGTTTTTTAATTAAAAATAATAATGAAATAAATTAAATTATTAAAAAGTTAATTAAAAATTAAAATAATTAAAAAAAATGTAAATAAAAAATGTATTTTCTATAAAATGTTTTTTTAAAACAGATTTTAAAATAGAATTTCAAAAAAATTTGAGAATAAAAAAGTTTTGTAAATAATAATAAAAAATCTGTAAAACGCAATTTATTAAAATAAATAGTTTTATAATAATTAAAAAATTAAAAACAAATGAGAAAAATATTTTTAATAATTTTATAATTAAAACTAAGGTTTGCTTTTAATTAAAATAATTATTTTTTAGTAATTAAAAAGAATAAGAGTCTATGCATCGTTGATGAAAAAAAAGAAATAAAAAAAAATTCAGAAAGGCTTTTTAATCATAAATATTAAGAAATAATAGAAATTAATTAAATTTTCATTTAAAATGTAAGAAACAAAAAAATTGATACATTTTAAAAAATTAAAGACATTTAAAAAAAAATTATTGGAAAAATGTAAAAAATATGTAAAAAGTAAAAAGTTAAAAAAAAATGTAAAAAAAAGTAAAATAAAGTATTAATTGAAATCTTTTGAAAAGTTGTTCAATTTCCAAAAAATAATTTTTAAAAATGGGAAAAATATAAGATTTTGCTAACAATTTATTAAAATAAATTTGATATTTTAAAGTATTTCAATATTACCTTTTAAAAAGTTATTTTTAATAACATTAATGTATTTTTTGAAAAATTTTAAATAAAAAATTTAGAAAATATTTAAATTATTTTATTTTATTTTTATTTAAATATTTACGACAATTCTTAAATTAAAATAATTAAATTAGCATTAAATTCTAAAAAGCGATTTGATTTAAAATAGAATAAAATTAAAAAGAAATTATTATTTATTAGAAGCATTATTACAGAAGTTCAAAGAAGGAATTAAATTTTAAGTTTTTTAAAATTAAATAATTGTAACAATTTAATCGCCGTCCAAACTATAATAGTATTTACATTATTATTTTTAAAAACTTATTAAAATATTATTTTTGAAAAATTATTAAAATATCATTTTTAAAAAATTATTAAAATATTATTTTAAAAAATTATTAAAATATTATTTTTAAAAAATTATTAAAATATTAAATTTTCTTAAAAATTATAAACGTTTTAAAATAATTTTATTCAAAAACATTCTAAAAAAATAATTCTAATTATTGCAATTTTGTAAGATGGAATTTCTAAAAATAATTAAATTTCAAAATTTTTTACAGTAAAATTAATTTGACATTTTAATTAAAATTAATGACAATAAGTTTTTAAGTATTTATTCAAGAAAAATAATTCATTTTTCAAAGAAGTTAATGTAGACATTAAAAAAAAATTTAGTACTTGAAAAATTAAAATTTTCTTGTTCATTTTCGGAAATTAATTAAATGTTGAAAAATAATTCACCAAAAATTGAAACAATTAAGTTTTTTTTAATAAATCGCTGCAAAAATTTATAATAATTATATTATTATTTAAAAAAGAATTATTAAAATAGTATTTTTCTTTTTAAATTATTAATGTTTTCAAATAATTCCATTTAAAAAATTCTAAAAAAAAATTAGGATTTTATGAATGATAATTGCATAATTTTGCATAATTTTTTAATTATAAATTTTATAATTAATTAATTATAATTTTATTCCTATTATTTAAGAAAATTGATTTATCTTTTAAATCATTTAATGTAGAAATGTGAAAAAATTTATTTTTTTGTATTTTTTTTATCATTAACAAATTTCTTTTTAATTCAATTTTGAAAAATAGTTTTAAAAAAATTGAAACATTTAAGTTTTGTCAAATTTTATTATAATTTTTTTTATTTTATTATAATTTTATTTATTTGATTTTCATTGTTATTTATTTGGCAGATTTTCATTTTACAGATTTCGATGACTGTGCTGATAATGTAAGGATAGTTTTTTTGCCAAAAAAAAAAATTGGATCAACTTAACATTTTTACAGATTATGATAATTTTACAGATTTTACAAATTATGATATTTTTACAGATAATAAAATTTGTAGAAATGGAAAAGTTAATATTTTCATTTCTTTTACAGATTACTGTGATTGTGATAGATAAATAGATGATAATTTTTTGGAAAAAAGTAGAAACTTGAACAAAATTTCTTTTCTGTCAAGAGTAAAAAAAAAAAGTAAAATTTTCTCTCGCAAAAAAATAAATAAAACAACAAAATGAATACTTATTCCACTCTCCCTTAATCTAATCTTATTAATAGCTCTTACATTCCTTTCCAATGGCTCTCAAGAGTCGTTAATAAAAGGGACCAATGGACTTTTCATCGCAACTCGCTTATATTTTGGTCCATCAATCTCTTAACAGCGCAATCGACTTTACATCTGGAGAGTTATATATGTATTTTTTTATTTTATTTATTTAATTTTTTTTTCAATATACACACACATATATATATATATATATATATATAATTTTAGCATATATATTCCCAATAGCAATTTAACGTCAGTACAGAGGGATTTTTGAAAGCCGAGAATCGACTGAAAAGACCGGTGGGGGCCATACTATTGGGAATTCGCAAGCTTCGAAAAAAGGAAGGTCCTTGAGGGCAAAATTGTGGCTCGTCCAACGGGAGAGAAAAAGAGAGAGAGAGAGAAGAATCGTGCGTTTACATGGGGATCGCGGTTTGGTCCGATCCGATCCCAGCCGGTCCTTCTGCTGCAGGAGCCGATAGGATATTCTCTCTCTCTCTCTCTTCTTTTCTCTTTCTCTAACACTCTCATTCTTTCTCTCTTTCGCGGTAAACAAAAACTCTACCGCGACGTTGTCAGATTTTCCCGCCCGACTCAGTTACCTTCTCCCCATTGGTTGCTGGGAAATTTTTTTTTTTTTTTTTTTTTTATTTGTCTCTTCACTTGCTCTTCCGAGCTTCACCCCTTCCATCGAAAACTGCCACAGTAGGAGGAGGGGGGAAGGGTTCTCTACGGCGACAACGAATGGCGGGAGTAGAGGGAAGAAAAAGTGAACAAAAAAAAAAAAAAGAAAAAAGGAGAGCCAGCCAAACGAAGAGAAAGAGTCACTAGCCAAGTGAAAAAGAATGAGACACCTTGCGTGTGAGAAAGAAAGGAGAAAAGAAGAGAAATTGAAAGGAGTGGGGGAAGGAGAGACAGAGAGGGAGAGGGAGATAGTGAAAAGGAAAGAGAAGGAGTGAGAAGGAAAAGGTAGGAGTGAGAAGGAAAAAGTAGGAGTGAGAAGGAAAGAGAGAGAAAAAAGAGCGAGAGAAAGAGAGGGAGAGAAAGAGAGGGAGAAAGAAGGAGAGAACGAGAGGGTAAAGAACGAGACGTGGAATGGAAGGAGACAGAAAGAAAGGGAGAGAGAGAGAGAAAAATAGATAGAGAGGGAAAAATGGAAAGAGCGAGAGAGAGAGGGTAAAATAGAGAAAGAGAAAGAAACATGGGGAGAAAGAGAAAGAAAGATAGATAGAAAGAAAGATAGAAATATAGAGAGAAATATAGAGAGAAAGGAACATAGAGAGAAAGAGAAAGAAATACAGAGAGAAAGAGAAAGAAATACAGAGAGAAAGAGAAAGAAACAGAGAAAGAGAAAGAAACAGAGGAAGAGCAAGAAACATAGATAAAAAGAGAGAGAGAGAGAGAGAAAAAAATAGACAGAGAAAAAGAGAGAGAAAATGGAGAGAGGAAAAGAGAGGGAAAATAGTCAGAGAAAAGGAGACGGAAAGCAGACAGAGAAAAAGAGAGGGAAAATAGAAGGAGAAAAAGAGAGGGAAAATAGAGAGAGGGAAAAAAAACGGAGAGAGAAGGAGAGAGAAGTAAAAAGAGAGGATAAAAGAATGAGAGAGAAGGGGGAGAAAAAAAGGAGAGAGAAACCAGGGAGAGAATGAAGAGCAAGAGAGAGAAAGACTAGTGCCAGAAAAAGAGAGAAGAAATAGAAGGAGGGGAGAGGATGAGAGAGTGGTGCATTGGAATTCCCTTCCCCCCACTCCAAAAATCGCGAGTGTGCAGCGTATCGTCTGCGAATTTTCTCCTCTCCCCTCTCTCCAAATACACCATGACGCACTACACCTCTCATGCAACTCCTCCCCACCCTCGGCTGTTGCTCCCCACTCTCTTTTTTTACCCTTGCTTCTCACTCTCCTTCGTCTTCTTCACTCACTCTCCCCCCTTCCACTCTACTTTTTCAGTCACCCTCGTCGTCCTTATACTTTTTCTCTTTCTCTCTCTCTCTCTCTCTTTCCATCCCTTACACTATAACCTACCTTACACTTTTGTATGTTTAAATTAGGTTCCGCTCTATACTCTGTCTCTCTCTCAATCTTTCTCTCTCTCTCTCTCTCTCTCTCTCCCTTTTTCTCTCTCTAGGAGAGAAATTCTCTTTTTCCTCCTCTAGGAGAGGAATTCTCTCTCTTTTTTTTCCTCTAGGAGAAGAATTCTCTCTCTTTGAATTTATTTTTCCTTTCTTTATTCCTCTCTCTCCGTCTCTCTCTTTCTTTCTCTCTAGGAACGAATTTTTCTTCAATTCATTCTAGGAGAGAGAAAAAAAATAGAAATTCTCTCTATTTCTCTCTTGTGAGAAAATGAGAGAATTCTCTCCAGTCAGAGAGAGAGAGAGAGAGAGAGAAGAAGAAGAAGAGAGAAAGAAAGAGAAAAAGAAAGAAAGAAAAAAAGAAAGAGAGAGAAAAAAAGAGAGAAAAAGAGAGAGAGAGAGAGAGAGAGAAAGAGAGAGCAAGAAAGAGAGAGCAAGAAAGAGAGAGAGAAAAAAAGAGAGAGAAAGAGTACTTCTTTATTTTTCACTAGCGAAAAAGAAAGAGTGAAAATTCAAAGAGAGAAAGAAACAGAGAATTTTTTTCTCTAGTGAGAGAAAGATCGTATTTTTACAACTGCGCAGGAGAGAGAAAGAGAATCTCTCCTTTTTCCGAATGGGAGAGAGAGAAAAAAAGGAATTTTCCACAACCAGGAGGAAAAAAGAGATATTCTCCCTCTAGGAGAGAAAGAAAGAGATGGAGAGAAGGAAAAGCAAAAAAAAAAAATTCTATGCGAAAAAGAAAGAAAGAGAGAGAAATAAAGAAAAGAGAGCGAAAAAAGGAGAGAGAACGAGAGCGTTAACCGAATCCTTAATTACTATTCTGATTGCGTTTTGCCCGTCGGGTCTCAACGTGAATCCGATCTCAAATAATATATAAAATTGCCGATTGGTGAATGCAGTGTGTTATATATAGAGCGTGGATGTTCGAAAATGCGACGACGACGACAACGACGACATCAAGAATTGTAGGAGAGGAGAACCCCTTCAAGTTTCACGAGCCCATGTAAGGGTTGACGTTCGCAGAAACAATAGAGTAAATGTCAGTGTGGGGAATTTGAATTTCCGCTTCGGTCCATTAATACACAAAAAATTGTTACATTCTTTTTTTTGGTTTAAAAAGCAAATTTATTTGACTAAAAAAAATTTTTATTTGACTGAAATAAATGTTTATTCGACGGAGATAAATTTTTTTTGGATTCAAATATTAATTCTATTTGATTAAAAAATAAATTTGTAAAAAATATTATTATTTGACTAAAACAAATTTTTATTTGACTAAAATAAATTTTTATTTGACTAAAATTAATTTTTTTCGACTAAAATTTATTTTTATTTGACTAAAATTAATTTTTATTCGACTAAAACTAATTTTTTTTTGGATTTAAATATTAATTGTATTTGATTAAAAAATAAGTTTGTAAAAAATATTATTATTTGACTAAAACAAATTTTTATTTGACTAAAATAAATTTTTATTTGACTAAAACTAATTTTTTTCGACTAAAATTTATTTTTATTTGACTAAAATTAATTTTTCTTTGATTCAAAAATAAATTCTATTTGATTAAAAAATAAGTTTGTAAAAAATATTATTATTTGACTAAAATACATTTTTATTGACTAAAATAGATTTTTATTTGACTAAAATAAATTTTTATTCGACTAAAATAAATTTGTATTCCACTAAAATAAATTTTTATTCGACTAAGATAAATTTTTCTTTGATTAAAAAATAAGTTTGTAAAAAGTATTATTTGACTAAAATACATTTTTATTGACTAAAATAGATTTTTATTTGACTAAAATAAATTTTTATTCGACTAAAATAAATTTGTATTCGACTAAGATAAATTTGTATTCGACTAAGATAAATTTTTCTTTGATTCAAAAATAAATTCTATTTGATTAAAAAATAAGTTTGTAAGAAATCCACAAAAATGTAACTGAAACATCAATATAATTAATTCTTCTATATACTAAATAAGTTACATTTGAATCATCTAATTAAAATTATTCAATTTTTTCAAAAAAAAAAAAGAAAATTACAAGAATTACTTCTGAAATTCACAGGAACGTTGACGACATTGCGCCTCAATATTGAGAGAAATTTACATAATAATAATGTTGCAGAAATAGTTAACTGAAAAAAAATTTTTAATCAAATTTAAAAAATTTAAAATCGTGACCTGCAAAAACCCCGAAAAACAAGTTTCAAACGAATTTCGAGCAGATTTAAAAGCAAAAAAATGTCCCCGATTTTGAATTTTTGAAAATCTTCCTATAATTTCGTAATCGTAATTTTCCAAATTAAAAAATTAAAAAAAATATATATATTAAGGAGGAATCTGACGTACAATCAGATCAAAAGTCATAATTTCGTATAATTTAAAAGAGAATCACAAATTGAATTTTAAATTCGTCTTGGTAGAAAGGTGAAGTATTTAATTTTGAATATTTAGAACAATTAAAAGTTGCATCTGACAAAAAAAAATTACAAATTTTCTGTCAATAAGAAACATTGTTAAATTTTAGCTTATATTACATGACTCATTTATTATTGACAAAAAATTATAATTTTTATTCAAATATAACTTAAAAATGTTCAAAGTGTAGAAAATTCCTTACGCTTCTGCAAAAAAAAATTAATTTAAAAACGAAATTACGACATTGGACTAACTTTTGTTCCGATTGTTTGTCGGATTCTTCATTAAAAACGAGTATATTATGACAAAGAGCTTTTGTATTAAATTACTGCTTAAAATATTTAAATTTTTCCATGTTGTATAACTAGAAATTTTGAAATTGAAATATAAAAAAAATTCATATAATATTAAAACTGTAATTATTCATAAATTTTGCCAAAGTATTTTTAATTTATAAAAAATTCGAATAATTTTCCAAAATATGGAGTGGTGAATGGACAACATATATTATAAACACGAAATATTTCGGAACGAAAGAAAAAATTTAATATAGAATTTAATTGAATTTAATTTAATTTAATATATTTAATATATAATTAGAAAAATCTAAAAGTTTTTAATTAGAATTCAGGTTTGTTTGCAAATTTCTTTTTTTTCGTAAAAAATTAAACTGAAAAAAAATTGAATCTACCCTGAAAAAAAAAATTATATACAAATAATAGATTAATTTACTATTATTAATTAAATATTTATTAATTAAATAAAACTATTTTTACTTTCATTTTCACTTTCAATTTTACTTTCATTTTCACTTTCACATTGATCTGTCAAAGTGAAAATTCAATTTTATTGAATATCGATCGAGTTAAATTGCACAATAAATAAATTGAATTAAATAGCAAATAACAATTTATTTGAATTAATTAACAATTAAATTTCATTTAGAAACACTTGAATTCAATAAAATTGAATAAATTTTGAATTAAATTAAATTGAATTTCATTGTATAATGATTAAATTGCTTTGTACAACGTTCGAACTCAACTGACTTTAATAATAAATCAATTGAATTGACTAAGAATCAGGGACTTACACGAACACGAAAAAACACAAAAATTCGTGTCGTGCCCGTGTATCGTGCCACAGGCACGACACGAATTTTCGTGTTTTTTCGTGTTCGTGTAAGTCCCTGCTAAGAATTGAATTGAATTTATTGAATTCACTAACAATTGAATTGAATTTATTGAATTCACTAAGAATTCAATTAAATTTATTGAATTCACTAAAAATTCAATTAAATTGAATTGAATTTATTGAATTCACCAAAAATGGAATTGAATTTATTGAATTCACTAAAAATGGAATTAAATTTATTGAATTCACTAAGAAGTGAACTGAATTTACTGAATTCATTAAGAATTGAATTGATTTTATTGAATTCACTAAGAATTCAATTAAATTTATTGAATTCACTAAGAATTCAATTAAATTTATTGAATTCACTAAGAATTCAATTAAATTTATTGAATTTATTGAATTCACCAAAAATGGAATTAAATTTATTGAATTCACTAAGAAGTGAACTGAATTTACTGAATTCACTAAGAATTGAATTGAATTTATTGAATTCACTAAGAATTGAATTGAATTTATTGAATTCACTAAGAATTCAATTTAATTGAATTCAGTAATAATTCAATAGAAGTGAATAAATTTTGAATTATATTTAATTGAATTTCATTGTATAATGATTAAATTGATTTCCACAATGTTCGAACTAAATTGATTTCAATAATAAATCAATTGAACTGACTAAGAATTGAATTGAATTTATTGAACTCACTAAGAATTAAATTGAATTCACTAAGAATTCAATTGAATTGAATTCAGTTATAATTGAATTGAATTAATTGAATTCAGTAACTATTAACTAGAATTGAATTAATTTCCATAGCAGCGAAAATAGAATTACTAACAGTTGAATTATATTCTTTAACAATTAAATATAATTGAATAACTATTTTATTGCAGAGAATAACAATTATATTTAATTGATCGAATAAAATTGATTAAGAATTAAATTAAATTTAATAATTAGTGAATAGAATACTTCCTTGCAAGCTTACTACGGAATTTTTTTTGAAAGTGAAAATCTCTCACAGTGAGAGTGCTAGTGAAAATATAAATCTCCTAAATCGATAGTGAGAATGAAAGTGAAAGTGAAAATAAAATTACGTAATCGACTCGGAAAATTGCAAGCGTTTCGTTAAACGGTTAATTGTAAAATTACCATTAATCGCTTAACTGACGTGGCAAAGATTTTATGACCAAAAACTTTGCCATGACAGTTAAGGGATTAAAGATATATATAGAGAGAATAAAATTGCTAGCGTAATAGAAGCATTGCCAAAAAGGAAAAATCTCTAAAGGAATTTCTGAGTTCCATTTGCCGCACTGTCGATCGAATTGCAAAGGAATAAAAGGGTAATTCAGTGCAAACATTGCTAAGGAAGTGTGTGCTGTCGAGGGGGGAGAGAGAGAGAGACTTCCCCTTCTTGATTCTAGGCGACAAGAAACAGGGCGAGGGTCGAACAAACTACCGACCATGATTTTCAGGCAACAGGTGTACAAAAGGCGTATAATGCATACACCGCATGTAGGTACATACTATCCTTCACAGTCTCTCTTTATATACATACATACATCCAAGTGCGCGCACCCACGTTAAATTGGCGTTATTAAATTTGCATATTCACTATGAGAGTTAGAGGGGAGTATAGCATTAAACTATTTGTTTTTTGGGGAAAAACCTACGCGCGTGCTTATTCTCATCTCTACATGTATATACAATATAATATCTTCTTCCTCTCAGTTGAATTGAGAAATTTGCCCAAAATTTTTGTCACAAAATTTAATCACCATAACTAATTTACATTGATTTTAACAATAGTTTTAAACAATCTTTATAAACAAATTGCTTTTTAAAAGGCAAAAATACTGAAAAAGAAAGATTTATTAATTCACCAGAAGAAAAAAATAGTAACAAAAGAAAACGATGTCTTAACACACTTGTTATTAATTTCGAATTTGTTTATAACAATTGTTTACAAAATTGTTAAATAATTGTGGTCAATAATTGTCATCTCAAAGATTTATAAAGAGAACAGTAAAAAAATCAGTGGTAGATAGATTCTATTTCTTAGCTTCAATTTTTAGTGTCAATTCTTAATTTGTTTATAAAATTTTTTATAAAATTTTTCGTATTTTTTAATAAATTCTTTTTGTTTATGTTAAACAATTTTTATCCCTAACATTCATTGTAACTGTAAAAATAACAACGATATAAAAAGAAACATTTTTTTCCATATTTTTGTCTTTCCAAAATATAAACAATTTGTTTATAAACATTGTTTAAATTATCGCTAAATTTGGCCATAGTGGAAACATTTTATAACACTATAACAATTTTAACAATTGCAGACTTAATTTATTAGCTAAATTAAAAGATTTAAAATTTATTTGAATAAAGGAAAAAACTTTAAATCACTTTGTCTAATTTAACATAATATTTTAAACAATTTTTATAAACAAATTGGTTTTTCAAAGACACAAATATAGGAGAAAAAAATTATGTTTTTATTTCGTTCTTATTTTCATGTTTGCAATGAATTTTAATGATAAAAATTGTTTACAGCTATTATTTAACAAATTTTTAAACAATTTTATAAACAAATTAAAAATTGTAAACAAAATTAAGTTGAAAAAATAGTCTTTTAAAAAATTCTGTTTCTATTTCGTTCATTTTTTCATGTTTCCAATGAATTTTAAAGATAAAAATTGTTTACAGCTATTATTTAACAAATTTATAAACAATTTTATAAACAAATTAAAAATTGAAAACAAAATGAAGTTGAAAAAATAATGTTAAACAATTTTTATCCTCAACATTGATTTCAACAATATAAAAATAAGTGCGATGTGGAAACAAAAATTTCTTTTTCAATATTTGTGTCTTTCAAAATAAAAACAATTTGTTTATAAACATTGTTTAAAACATTGTTTAAAAAATTGTTAAATTAATCATACTGATGAAATTTTATTATTATTATTATTATTTTTTTTTTTATTTTTTTATTTTATTTTGTTTTCTACATAATTTTAGGCATTTTCAATGAAAAAATCTGCGAAAAGAAAAATTACATCAATTACCAACCATTCAGAATTACATATAAACTTTACACACATTAAAAAAAAAAACTTTAAAATTATTTAAAGTGAATTTAACATAGACGAATGTTTTTTCAGTACATAGTAAAAAAAATTTTTTTTTTTTTTTATCGCTTTGCGCACAGAAAGCACATCATTCCTATATGGTTGTGTTGAAAAGGAGATGAAAAGGAAAGAAAAAAAATTTATATATATAGCAAAGAAACCAACCTTTCCTTTGGACCATTTTAGTTTGACCTCCTAAACTGTATACGGTTGCAATGGCAGAGAATCGCCAAAGAAGAAGAAGAAGAAAAAAAAATTGGAGGGGGGTGAAAAAAAAGAAAAAAAACTCTAGAAAGGCTCCAAAGTATTCAAAGATTTGGCAAAGACTCACGGCCAAGCGGATCGATGGAAAAAAAGGAACTTTTCATGGCACAGTGCCAAACTACCTTTAAGGATCGTCAAAGTTTCACTTTCACAAAGAAAAACTCACCCCCCTTTCGAAAAAAAGAAAAAATTTGTAATTTATTTACTGTTTACTTCATAATACTTGTGTTATGTGTAAATTCACACAGTTTTCCAATCGGAAAAATAACTGTTGACTTAAGGGCTGCTGGATTAGATAAAATTCAATTCCACTTCATTCAAATCAAATTCAATTCAATTCAATTATTGTTATTCGATTCAATTCAATTGTAGTTCTATTCAATTTAATTCAATTGTTATTCAATTCAATTTAATTCAATTTAATTCAACTCAATACAATTCAATTCTAATTCGCTTCATTTTAATTCAATTGTTATGCAATTCAATTCAACTTAATAGTTATTCGATTTGATTTATTTCAACTATTATTCAATTCAATACAATTCAATTGTTATTCGATTCGATTTAATTCAATTTTATTCAATTCAACTCAATTGTCATTTAATTTAATTTAATTTAATTGTCATTCAATTCAATACAACTCTAATGTTATTCTATTCGATTTAATTAAATTGTTATTTAATTCAATTAAATTCAACTCAATTGTCATTCGATTAAATTAAATTTAATTGTTATTCAATTCAATTAAACATAATTTAATTCTATTGTTATTTGATTTAAATTAATCGTTGTTTAATTCAATTTAATTCATATTATTATTGCAAACAATTTAATTATTATTAAATTTAATTCGATCGTTATACAATTCAATTGTTATTCAATTCAATTTAATTCAATTCAATTCAATTCAACTCAACACAATTTAATTGTAATTCGCTTTATTTTAATTCAATTGTTATGCAATTCAATTCAACTTTAATAGTTATTCGATTTGATTTATTTCAACTATTATTGAATTCAAAACAACTCAATTGTTATTCTATTCGATTTAATTAAATTGTTATTCAATTCAATTCAACTCAATTGTCATTCGATTAAATTAAATTTAATTGTTATTCAATTCAATTCAACATAATTTAATTCTTTTGTTATTTGATTTAATTTAATCGTTGTTTAATTCAATTTTATTCATATTATTATTGCATACAATTTAATTATTATTAAATTTAATTCGATCGTTATACAATTTAATTGTTATTCAATTCAATTTAATTTAATTCAATTCAATTCAATTCAATTCAACTCAACACAATTTAATTGTAATTCGCTTTATTTTAATTCATTTGTTATGCAATTCAATTCAACTTTAATAGTTATTCGATTTGATTTATTTCAACTATTATTCAATTCAATACAACTCAATTGTTATTCGATTTGATTTTATTCAATTGTTATTCATTCAATTGAACTCAATTGTCATTCGATTTAATTTGATTTAATTGTTATTCAATTCAACATAAATTAATTCTAATGTTATTTGATTTAATTCAATGGTTGTTCAATTCAATTTTATTCATATTATTATTGCATACAATTTAATTGTTATTAAATTTAATTCGATCGTTATAAAATTCAATTGTTATTCAATTTAATTTAATTAATTTAATCTAATTTTAATACTATTCAATTCAATTTTATTCAATTTACTTTAATTCAATTCCGTTAGAATATTATTCAATTCAATTAAAATGTTATTTTTTTCAATAAAATTAAATTGTTATTCAATTGAATTTAATTGCCATTCAACTTAATCGTCAGTAATTAAATTTTATTGTTATTGAATTAAACTTAATTCAAATATTATTGAAATAGTATTGATTTCTTTTCTTTTATTATTATTATTTAATTCAATTATTGTCGATTTTTTTTAAATATTATTATTCAATTCTTTTTTATTATAATTCGATTTAATTTTATTGTAATACGATTAAAGACAATCGTTATTGAATCCAATTCTATTTCGTTCGAATTAATTCTAATTCACATATTATTTCATTTAATTGTTATTTACTTAAAATTAATTTCCATCTAACTTTTATTAGTCAGCAATTCAATTGAATTATTATTTAATTTAATCATTATTCGAATCAGTTCAATTATATTTAATTTTCAATGGAATTGTTATTTAATTAAATTTAATTGTTATTCTCTGCAATAAAACAGTTATTCAACTATATTTAATTGTTAATAAATGTAATTCAACTGTTAGTAATTCCATTTTTGCTGTTTTCGAAATTAATTCAATTCAAGTTAATTGTTACTGAATTCAATTAATTCAATTCAAGTCAATTATTACTGAATTCATTTCAATTGAATTCTTAGTGAATTCAATAAATTTAATTCAATTCTTAGCGAATTCAATAAATTTAATTCAATTCTTAGTGAATTCAATAAATTCAATTAAATTCTATTAAATTCAATAAATTCCAATCATTTCTTTTATTACTGAATTCGATTAATTTAATTCAACTATTACTAAATTTAAATAATTTTTTATTAAAGTCAATTTATTTCGAACGTTGTGCAAATCAATTAAATTATTATACAATGAAATTCAATTGAATTATTACTGAATTCAATTCAATTGAATTATTACTGAATTCAATTTAATTGAATTCTTAGTGAATTAAATAAATTCAATTCAATTGAATTATTACTGAATTCAATTTAATTGAATTCTTAGTGAATTAAATAAATTCAATTCAATTCTATTATTACTGAATTCAATTATTCATTTGAATTTTTATTTAGGGTAATTCAATCGTTATTTAACTCAATTCATGATTATTTTGTTTAGTTCAATTTAATTCAATTTAATTGTTATTCAATTTAGTTCGATCGTTATTCAACAAAATTTAATCATAAATTTTAATTAAATCGTTATTTAATTCAATTCTGTGTAATTGATTGAAATTAAATGGATTAATAAAAGTTTTTTTTTAATTCTGTTTAATTGAAATTAAAATCAATGCACTCGATATCAAACTATTTTATTTTAATTGTTTTTTGAAAAAATAAAAAATACAGAAACTAAAATTTCGTAAAGTTCTTTGTTAAAATAAAGAAGAGAAAATAAATTTTCTTATTGATAATACTTTACGATAAACAGAAATAATACACTAGCCATAACTATTTTTTTTTAAATCACGAAAACCTTGCGGTACTTTGATAAGGATTAACTTTATAAATAGAAATACTTGAATCTTACACTAAACGTACATATTATACATAGAAATATACATTGATTATTTGAATAGCATTTAATTTATCCCATTATTTAAAAATTCCAATTATCGACGATAATTATAAAAATTCTAATATCCATTTTTTTTGAAAAAGCGAGTAATTTTTTCAAACTACTGGAATTTTTAATGTCCTAGCCTTCACAGCATGCGCAGTATAATATATACTTGTTTTCGCTTATTACATACTTATTTCTTGGAGTTAAAAATATTTTTCCTCTTTCTTTCTTTCTTTTTCTCTTTCCTTATTTTTTTGTCCTGGAGAGAAAATCACATCACACGTGAAGAAAATGAAGATCAGAATTGCCTATGCCATAAGTATATTTATGTCATAATTGTACAAGTTGTTGTTGAGTACAATTTGATCTTCGCGTAATTGCAAGGTATACAAAAGAACATTGTACAAAGAATATAAAATCATTGTTTACCGTTATTCATTTTACGATTTTAACATCTCTTTGTATATTTCAAACATTTTTCTAAATAATCAACGGCAATTTTATAAAATATAAAGTTATAACTGTTACTAGACATATTTTGCCTCTGTTTTTCGTTGCTATTATTTCTTCTGAAACAAAAAAAAAATTATTAAAAAAGTCTAGAACATAATAGATTTTTATTTTTCCCATATCCCATCCCCTAGATTTTTTTCTCTTTCAATAGAAAGCTCATAGAAAGAATTCAATTATTTTAAATAAAATTCTTTGGCAGAATTTAATTATTTTAAAATAATTTAATGAAATTGTTTATAATAATTGCATTGTTCTCAATATAATTTTAACACCATTTTTTGAAAGAATTCGATTATTTTTATAAGTTGTATAGAAGTTTTAAAAAAACCAATTATTTAAAACAAATTTTTATAAATTAAAAAAAAATTTTTTCTTTACAAACATTTTTTTAAAATTCTATTCAAGATTGCGATTATTTTAAAAACTTCATCAAAGTTCGGTGACTGGAATTCAATTATTTTCATAAATAAAAAAAACTCATCACAGAGTTTCAATTACTTATTTAAATATTTTTATAAAATTCTTCGGAAAAATTCAATTATTTTTAAAAATAAAAAAATTTTCTCATTCAATTACGTAAAAACTAAAAACAGAATTTTCCTAATTTTTTTCGAAAAAATCAATTATAAAATATAAGAAATAAAATTCTTCTCAGAAATTCAATTATTTTCAGAATTAATTAAATTCTTTTTCAAAAATTCAATTATTTTCTTAAATAATTAAATTATTATCATAAATTCTTTTGAAAAATTCAATTATTTTCATAAAAATTAAAATCTTTGGAAGAATTCAATTATTTTAATAAATAATTAAATAATTTGCAAAAATTCAATTTTTTTCGTAAATAATTAAATTTTTTGTAAAAATTCAATTATTTCTATAAATAATTTAAATCTTCGCAGAAATTTAATTAATTTTAGAAACAATTAAATGCTTTTCAAAAATTCAATTATTTTCTTCAAAAATTTAATAATTTTCTTCAATAAGTAAACTATTTTCATAAATTCAATTCTTTGCATAAAAATTAAAATCGTTGGAAGAATAATTAATAATAATAATAATAATAAATAATAATAATAATAATAATAAATAATAATAATAATAATAATAATAATAATTAATAATTTTTTCAATTATGTTAATAAATAATTAAATAATTTGCAAAAGTCCAATTATTTCCATAGATAATTAAAATCTTAGCAGGAATTCAATTATTTTTAGAAACAATTAAATTATTTTCAAAAATTCAATTATATTCTTAAAAAATTAATAAATTTTTCTACTTTTTATAAATGATAAAATTTGTGGCAAAAACTCAATTATGTTTTTGTAAATTATTGAAAGTCATCGCATGATTTCAAATTACTTTTAATATAATTTTTAATTAATTCTGCTAAAAAGGCGCAACTATTCTTGTAACATTAAATAAAGTTATTTGAAAAAAATTTATTATTTAAAAAATTTGCAGTGTAATAATTATTTTCAATTAATTTTTTTATCACTTTTCTCGAATCAATTTAATTATTTTTAATAAATTTTTGTTTAATTCTTGGTCAAAATTCAATAATGTATTTTAAAAAATGTAAATTTAAAAAAAAATGTGGAATGCTAAATTTTTTATTGAATAATTAAAAATATTTTTAATTATTCAATAAATAATTTATTTTTCTATTTAAATCATTTCATTCTCATCAAACCTTGTGATAAGAATTGATTTAGAATTGAAAAAATAAAATGATTAAAGTTTTGAAAATATTTGAAAATACTTTAATCTGAAAAATGTTTTTCATTTAAATGATTTGAAATATTTTAATTCCTGTCTACAAAATAAATAGGTATTTAATTATTTAAATAATAATATTGTTAAATAATTTTTTAAAATAAATAACTATTCCAGTTTTGAATGTAAAATTTATAAAAAAATTTCGTCCTTAAGTTTAATTTTTCGAAAGCTATTATTTTACTACTTTTTCTTGTTTAAAATTTAAAATGATTTCATTTCGAAAAAAATTAATGTCATAATTTTTGAAAATAGTTAATTCTGAAAGATGCTTTACATTTAAATAATTTGAAATATTTTAATTCCAGTCGACAAAATAAATAGGTATTCAATTATTTGAATAATAATATTTTTAAATAATTTTTTAAAATAAATAATTATTTTATTTTTGAATGTTATTAAAAATTTATAAATAATTTTGTCATGTTTAATTTTTCGAAAGCTAATTTTTTACTACTTTTTATTGCTTTAATTTTTTTTAACCCTATGTGTCTGTCAGTACTTGAATTGTTAATTTTTCCACCACCTTTCTCTTAAAATATTGATTAAATAAATGAGTTTAATAAATACATAAAATTAATAAGTAAATAAATAATAAAATAGATAAATAAATAAATTAATTCATTAATTAATAATCATAATGAGAAAAGGCACTATGGTGTTAAAGTTTTGATTATTATGATTATTAATTAATTAATAAATAAATAAATTAATTAATAATTGTACTGAGGAAAGGCACTGTGGTGTTAAAGTTTTGATAAGAAAATAATTTATTATTGTAAAACACTTTTTAATTTTAAAAAAAAAATGTGAAAAATGTGACGCGATCTGAAGAAAGGGACCTTAGAAGCAAATCACTTTAAGGTTATGTTAGTGTAACTTTTTTGTTGATTAAAAGTTTCTTTTTAGTTTTTGCAAATCTAAATCAGTGTTTATTGAATATTTTAGTTGTAATGAAAAGTTTATGATTAATCATTACAATTGACAGTTGATCCTTTTCTTGTATTTTCATTTTAAAAATTGCAAACATAACCTAATATTTTTTACTTCTATGGTCCCTTTCTTCAGATCGCGTCACAAATGCAAAACTGACTTTAAAATCCAAAGTGATTTATAGTAATTAATTTTGTTATTATCAAAAAGCACCACAGTGCTTCTTTTAATTATTTTTTTTTGAGTTATTCACAAAAAAAAGATGAATTTATTTTACCTTTTAAGAAAAAAATGATGGGGAGATTAACATTCATGTTCTAACAGTTTTGTTAACAGTCATATGCTGTTAAACTACTTTTTTAGAAATTAATTATCGAATACCTAAATATGGTAACATTTGGGTTAATTTTTTATTTATTTATTTTTTTTTTTAAAAAAAAGTTTAGGGTGTTTTAGATGAGTTCGGATGCTGGTTACGCCACTGTACATATAGAGATGTATACATATATACACAAGTTAGAGTTTATAAGAGGAAAGATGTAGAATGCAAAAGTCGTTCAGAGAGAGAGAGAAAGACGGTGGGACAGAGAGAAGAAGAAGAAGAGAGAAAGAGAGATGGTGAGTAAGGCAAGGGGGAAGTAAAGGGAAAGGCAAGGCTGACTAGCAGTGGTCGGTCGTCGGTTAGAATGAAAAGAAACCATGAAATAGCAACTAGACGATGGCAGTGAGCTTGACCGAGTGGCGCTTCGCGAGGCCGGCCGACGCCCTTCCTCTTTCTGCATTTTTTTTTCTCTCTTCCTTTTTATTTCTTCATTTTCTGTATGCGTTTCTTTTTTTTTTTCTTCTTCTTTTTTCTTTTTACGCAAACCAATACGCTTACAAGTCGCGCGGCGTTTATTCCGCTCGCGCGGCTTTACCAATACACCTGCGTTTCGCACTTTTTCTCTCTTTTCTGCACGTGTATACTAACTTGCAATCTCAACTTGCCCTCGTCTATATATATTTATACATACACAAATACACTGCATGAATTATGCAGAACAAACTCACACTGCTGAGAAATCAAGGCCAGAATATCAACGCATATTTTTAACATCTTCAATCGGATTTTGTTGTATAGTTGATATTTTTGATTCTGTATTGTGAAACAATTCCCTTAGACACGAAGATTTAGTGCCAAATTGATTATTAAAAAATTCTTGTTCTTGTGTCTTGGGTCTGCACAAAAATTAAGTAGCATTTTGGGTACCGAATCATCATTTGATTTTGGCAAATCAATCACTATGTACAGATACAGTATTTGTAGGGAGCAAAACATTAATTGAAGAGTTGTTTTTGCTTCGAAATTTTAGGGTTAAAATAGTTGTACATTAAGTGCAAAACTACATTGTCTATAGATGTTGAGTAAAAACTATTGTCACTTATAAAATAATTGGTGATTTTAGGATTAGTGCCACTATAGCAGATCACCTATTTACTGTTACTTTTAATGTGGCATTAAATTCAGATCTACTGGTCGAATGCAATGAAGCATTAAATTTAGGACATGGCACATCATCTCTTTCTAGTGCTCACGGATTGAAAAAAATCTTTCACCTTCATGCAGCATCAATTTTTAGACTCCAACAACTAGTATCTAACTAGTATAGACTAAATGTCTATAATGCTGCAGTTAAAAAACTTCACTGCTGAATTAGTCTTCATGTAGTATCAGTTTTTAGATCTAGAAACTTGGCTATAACCAGAACTATTAGAGCAGTTGAAACGAAATTCGAGAATTAATGTTTGCATACAGCATCAGTTTTTGCACTTCGATATCTAGCATCATTAACATAATGTTGTATAGTCAAAACATTCAATTGCTGAAATAATGTGTAGTATCAGTTTTTGGAACTACAAGCAGTTCCCAATATGGAACATTGCATTAGTTACAAAATCATCAGCATAGTTCGAAACACTAATGCTACGTGAAGAGTTTCATTTTGGAAGTGTTTCTGAACTGTAGGCAAGAACTGTAGGCAATGTCAAAGTAGTTCTAAAAAACTGAGGAAGTTTATTTTGCAACTGTTTTTGAATTGTAGGCACCAAACACTTATGATGAAAGTTTTCGTAACTGATGTCCTAATTCAGCAATTTAGTGTAAACATCATGCTACAGCATTAGGAACGAATGATGTTCCTAATGCTATTGATGTTAATGTTACAATTTAGTGTAAACATCATGCTACAGCATTAGGAACTAATGATGTTTACACGAAATTGTAGAATCATGCTACAGCATTAGGAACTAATGATGTTGACACAAAATTGTAGAATTAGGACATCAGTTACAAAAACTTTCATCATCAGTTTTTAGTGCCTACAATTTAAAAACAGTTGCAGAATAAACTTCATCAGTTTTTAGAACTACTTTGACATTGCCTACAGTTCTTGCCTACAGTTCAAAAACACTTCCAAAATGAAACTCTTCACGTAGCATTAGCATTAGTGTTTCGAACTGTGCTGATGATTTTGCATCAACAAATACGAACTACAATCCAAGTGTCAAATTTTTGATTGCCAATACGTCAGCAGAACAGCATTCAGAACAAGGAACATTGTAATTTTAGAACCAGGATTAGTTTGGTTTGAATTTTAAAGCAGCTTTTGGTTATGTTCTGCTTTAATCTGCAGACAACATTTCAAACAAGAACTCAGTCTAGAACCCTAATGGAATTATACGTCTTTAGGAATTATGCATCATCAGCTTCTTTGCTGCTTCAATAAATTATCAGAGAGTTACTGTAAAAACTTTGATTACTTGTAAGCACTATCAGTAGCACTATTAGTACCACTATTAGTAGCACTAATAGTAGCACTAATGGTAACAACCATCAAAATGTTAATTCTACATTCCAGAAGGTAATTCCAGAATTAATACTCCATTAAATTCTTTGACGAATTCTAAAACCAGTAACTAAAGTCGGGTGAATTGCTTTTCAGTCCGATGTCTGATAAGTCATCCTAAAAGTGTTGCTCTTACTTCTACAGTTTCTACAATGCTACATTTTTCAAATCAGTTCCACAGTTGAGACTTGGAAGTTGGTTTGGAATTCATCATTAAATTATTTTCTTAATAAATACAGTTGTAAGTCATTCAAAGAGTGTGAATTGAGGACCTACCGAGAGGACTCCTAAAAGTAGTCCCGCAATTAAAGCAGCACTTTGGATATTAATTCCGGATTTTCGCCACTTTGGAATTTTTTGATTTGTCTAAATTTCATCTAAAGTCGACATCTACATCTACAAGTCATCTAAAGATTTTTGATAAATTCTGAAGAGTACAATTATTACCAAACTGACGAAAATTCTACTAGAATTCAATTAGAATTTCTCCCTATTTACCATACTGACAAAACCGTTGTAATTAGTAATCATTCTCCCCCCTCTGGTTTATTAGCTCCGCCCTCCTTATCCAGCATCCCATTCGTCGTGCACCACCTATTCCCATAAAAACCATTATAAGTCTTGCGCGCGGATAAAATTGTGGTGGCACTATTTTTTCAATATCCAGATATCATCAATTGAGCGTGTGCGTAAAGGTCCACTCCTCAAGCAAATAGGTGGGAATAATGTATCATCCAAGAGTCGATCAGAAAATTTTCAGAGTGGGGATAGAGTGAAAAAGAGAGAGAGAGAAAGAGAGATGAGGAAATCAGGGGAGATCATCAGCAGCAATGCAACTTTTGCAAAACCACTGAACTAGTGGGTACAGGTTGTAACTATTGCCTGGAGGGCATTGCTAACAGTCAGGGATGAAGTGATGAGGGGAAAAGGGGACAAAGTGGCACTATAAAGATAGAGAGAGAAAGAGTTGATAATTCCAATGGAAGGAGAGGGGGAGATGCTTGTCGCCCACGGGAGGATGACGAGGCAAGAGCCACAAGCGTCCGTTGAGTAAAGAGAGAAAGAGAAAGACGTTCATCCCGCAGCAGGATCAACAGGCGTCGGCATGTCGGAGGTGCTGGTCAAGTCGCCGATTTATTGGAAGAAGTCTTGAATGCACGCAAAAGATGTTGCATCTCGAGCAAACCACTCCTATATAGTTAGTCGTTTGGAACTCGATCGATTCGTTCGTTGAACACGCGCGCGCATTACTTTTTTCGTCGTCGACCATAGAATAAAAGAGAAGGAGAGAAAGAAAGAGACTCTATATATGTGTATAAAAAGGAAAAACTTTCTTGACCATTATCATCATTACACTTGTCCAAAGAGGACGAGAATTCTACTTTAACGCGACCTTGACACCCATTAGATGCCTCAAGAATATTTCCCTCCTCTTTTACATTATTACAGTAATAATTGTCCTAATAACATTAACTATAAAATACAAAAAGACTGCGCATATCTTTCTTTTGACTGAATTCCTGGTATGATTTTCGCTTCTTTTCGTAAACTTCTTATCGACTTAACTGCAGTCGGTATTACCGACTATTACAGACATCTGCCTTATTATTGACAAACTCGTGCGAAAAATTGATTCGCACACTTTTCTTGTGGGGAAAATAATTTGGGAACAATATTCTATCGTCAAATTTAGTTCCTATAAACCAGAGGACCAGAGGGACTATAATAAATACTAAAAAAAGGGAGTTAAATTTTAACTCCCCAGGGGATTCTATAAAAGTCGCACCCATTGGGGAGTTAATGCCAGGGGAGTTAAATAAAAAGAGTTAAAATTTAACACCCAAATGCTAACTCCCCATGAAAAAATAACTCGCACGGGTGTTAATGAAGGGAGTTAGTAAATTAACACTCTTTTGGAGTTAATTTTTAACTCGAAAAATTTAACTCCCAAGTCCGTTAACTACCTAAATTTTTTACATTGTAGGGTTGAAATAAGGAAAATTCAGTTAAATAGGGAATTCAATTTCCTCATGTTAAAGTCTAACGAAATAAGATTATCGACATAACTACAGTCGGTGTTACAGCAATCTGCCATATTGTTGCCAAACTCGTGAGAAAAATTAATTCACACACTTTTCTTGGTGCGAAAATAATTTGGGAACAATTTTCTAACATCAAATTTTGTCCTTATAAACCAGAGGACCAGAGGAATAAATAGCAGGCTATAAATTAAGTTCCCCTGGGTTATGGTTTAACGAAATCAGATTATGGCCTCATAAATGCAGTCGGTATTATAGCAATCTGCCTTATTATTGACAAATTCGTTGAGAAAAATTAATTCTAACCCTTTTTTGTTAAAAAAATAATTAGGAAGCAGTTTTCTAAGTTCAAATTTGAGTTCCAATAAACTAGAGGACCAGGGGAATAAATAGGGGGCTATAAATTCAGTTCCCTTGGGTTTAAAGTCTAACGAAATCGGATTACCGACGTAACTACAGTCGGTACTACAGCAATCTGCCTTATTATTGACAAATTCGTTGAGAAAAATTAATTCTCACCCTATTTTTGTTGGAAAAATAACTAGGAAACAGTTTCCTAAGTTCGAGTTTTAGTTTCTATAAACTAGAGGACTAGAGGACTAAATAGAGGGCTGTAAATTTAGTTCCTTTCAGCTAAAAAAATTACATTACCGACGTAACTACAGTCGGTATTACAGGCATCTGACTTATTATTGACAAACTCGTAAAAAAAGTTAACAATGTCACTTTCAGTGTAGAAAGAATAATTAGAAAATAGAGAAATAAAAAATAAAAATAGAGAATAAGTAAGGCTGTGAATTAAGTTCATTTTGAATCAAAGTCCAATGAAATACCAATTAACATAAAAAAATATTTTAAAAAAATACTAAGAGTAATAATTGTCAGTAAAACATTATTGAATTTGCATGCTACATTTTTTTAATTATACGTCTTCAAGTGAAAATATACATACACACACATGTATTTACAATATATACATATAATGTAGGTCTAAACATTTTCTCTGGAATGTAAATTGTTGCGCTAATAATTCGTATTGCAATCTCCGCGAGTCTGACAAGTTTTTGTGTAGCATGCCCCCATGAGTTTGAGATGATTTCTTTTTTTCTGTTCCCTCTTATTTTTCTTGTTTTCTGTTTTCTTTTTCCTTCGAGTTGTGTTATTACAACTCGACGAGGATATAAGGTTATACCACCATGCTGGATATACGGGTGGAAAAAAAACAAAACAAAAAAAAAAAAATAATAAAAAATAAAAAAAATAAGAGAGAGAGAAAAAAAATGTATATATAGAGTGTAGATTAGAGCGCACATATAGAGCTTGAGGCCTTCATAGAGCGCGCACCGCAGTAGTCCTCGTTTCTTCCGCATATCCTGTTGTATCAGAACAGAAGAGAGCCTCAAGCGATATACGTGGCATGTGCAACTTCGAAGAAGCCGTTTTCCAACTAGATTTAGAATATTTAAATTACACATTTAATTTATAAATTATGCTCAAATTGTGGTGAAAAAAAGGAAAAAAGAAGAAAACAAAAAAATGTAAAAACTCACGTAAATTATGCGCTTTTGCAAATCATATAATTTATAAATCTGGTTTTTGAACTTTTCCTTCAAATTGTATAGATTAGAACTTAAATAATAATAATAATAATAATAATAATAATAATAATAATAATAATATAATTTATCATTTAATTGTTGTTCTTATTATTATTAGGAAGAACCAACAGTTTTCTTTTTGATTTTATCAAATATTTTTCACAGAAAATATATTTAAAATATTTATTAAATTTGTTGAAATGTTTATAGGAAAATTATTTTAACTCCCATTTCTGAGATTTGCATAAAAATTAACAATAATAATTAACAATATTAACAATAACAATAATGGAATTATTATAATATCAATAACAAAAATAGTATCACCAAAAACAACAATTGAAATAATAATAATAATAGTAATAATAATAATAATGGAATTAATAATAATATCAATAACAAAAACAGTATAAACTAAAACAACAATTAAAATAATAATAGTAATAATCATAATAATAATAATAATAATATTAATAAAATAAAACAAAATAATAATAAATAATAATAATAATAATAATAATAATAATAATAATAATAATAATAAATAGGTAATAAGAATAATAGATGTAATTACAGTTATAACGAAAAATAATCTAATTAACACAAATAAAATTGTATTAAAATAAAAAAATTTTCTAAAATAAAATTACTTAAACCTTTACTTCTTATTTATTATTTGCATTTAACTGGAAGCTAAATAATATTATCCTCAATTACGCAACTGAAATGACACTTTACATATGTTACTCAAATACTAAACTGAAGAGGATGATGTTTCCTTGTTACTTTGCTAATGATGAGTTGTAAATTCCGTATAGATGAACTACATATTTAAAAAAAATTGAAAATATAATTATTTTTGATTTGAGAGTGAAATGTTTTGATGTCATTTTATGTCTCGACAGTGACTAGACAAATAATTATTTTCATGTTTATATAACGAAAATCCTTTTCTTCTCTCTTCATAATCTCTGAATCATCAAACTATTGTCTAAAAAATGTAAAATATTTAGAATATTTTTCTGTAATTTTTACTTTTTTTCTGCTAAACAAATTATTTGGAAAAATTAGTAAAAATAATTAATTTATTGTTATTAATGATTTTTTTTTGTTTTTAAAATTGAAAATTTTTGGTTTTAGAGAGAAATTACTGTTGATTAAAATTCAGGAGAGAAATATATAATCTATATTTGATTAAGAGAAAATAGTTTTTTTTCTACAAGAAGAGACATGAGAAAAAAAGGAATAAAATTTCTTTTGAAATACGTTTTGTTCTGTAATTAAAAAATTTTTTTCACACAAACCACAAAAAAGTCACATTTTAATTTCCTTTTTCATCATTAAAGTTGCCTGTAATTAGGAAATTTTTCTGAAATCCTGCTATAATTAAGAAAACTCTCCTTTCTTTTCTTACTTTTAAAAAAAACATAGAACTAATTAATTTTTTTCTCTAGTCAAAACCATTAAAAAAAATCAACTTTGAAACCTCTTTTGAGATTATAATTTTTTTTTCTGGTTTAGATTTTCACGCGAGTAGCCAAAATACAAAGATGTTTAATTTTAATTCCCCTATGTTTAGGTCACAGACTAGTTTTTTTTTCGAAAATAAAATCATAAACCCATTTTTTAATAAACTTTTGAGTCTGTATCATTTTCCACACAAAAAAAAATTTTTTTTACCCTATTCAATTTATCGAGAAACACATTTAATTTTAGCTAAAGATGCGATGAAATAAAAATATTCGCGGGAGAAAAATAAATTTCGAACAGCAAGAACTAAATAAATAAAAACAATTTCTTTGAAAAAACAAATCTTCTAAATATTCAATTCCATATTTATTTTCATCATGCATAGAACAAATATTTTTCTACAACCAGGAAAAAACAAGTTTATACACGTCATTCGAAAATGTGGAATTTCTGCTATGTAATAGTGCGATTTTTTTTCATGAGGATAAATTCTTCTTTTCATGATATACTAATTTTTTTTTTCTTACTCCTCGCCTTGTATCTCCAAGTCTCCCCTATTTTGCAATAAGAATTTAATTTATTTTTGGCGCAAAATTTTTGCCTCTTAATTATTATTTGATTCTATTATAAACTTGTACTTTTTGTAATAATAATAATAATAAATAAATTGTAATTTTTGAATAAATTGTATTTTTTTGGGTTTTCTATTTAATTTATTGATGAAAATTACTATAGAGAGAGAGTAAATATTTTTCTTTGTGGAATATATTTTATATTGAAAATTGAGAATAAATGTCTTGAGAATGAAAATAAATGAAAAGGAATAAAAATGAATAAAAATGAATGAAAATTAACAAAAGTTACACAGTAAAACGTGAGGTGTTAAAATAACACCAGAATTGATTAAAATAATCTGCAACAGTTTAATCCCTCTAGGATTAAATCAATATCAAAAAGGATTAAAATAGTCTATTTTGGTGTTATTTTTAACTATAAATGAAATTTTATTTTAAAAACACCAAAGTCAACGATTTGGAAAAATTCAACGAATTTAGCTTCTCCAGGGAGAATAGTAAGTTAGTTACTAAATAAATTAGTAACATACTTAGGTACTAAATTCAATTGTGTTCGAAAATTTAAAAAAATTCTCGTCAATATTTCAATTCTCTTCAAAAATAATAAATAACTTATTTAATAATAATAAAATAAAATTCTTCTCTGATATTCAATTATTTTACAAAATTTTAAACAAATTCTCGTCAATATTTCAATTCTCTTCATAAATAATAAATAACTTATTTAATAATAATAAAATAAAATTCTTCTCTGATATTCAATTATTTTACAAAATTTTAAACAAATTCTCGTCAAAATTTCAATTATTTTCAAAAGTTTTCTAAAATTCCATAATTTTCAATATCTACTATTTTAATAGAATTTTCCAAAAGAATTCCATTATTAAAAAAAAATTTCAATACAATTCTACGCAAACATTCTATTATTTTCATAAATAATAAAAATTTTTACAGGAATTCAATTATTTACAAATTTTTTTTATAAACTTCTTCTGTAGAATTAATTTTTTTAAAGTATAATACGATTTTTACTGAAATTATTTCAAGTTTTTATTTTTCAATACATATATAATTGCTGAATTTCCGAATAATTGAAATTTTGTAAAATTGAATTGTAAACGAATAAATTTGAAAATTTTCATAAAACTCATCGCAGCGTTTCAATTATTTTGCATGTAATTATAATTGAATTCCTTGAAAAAAGTAATTATGATCATTCAAGTTTAAATAAAATTCGACAATAGAATTGAATTATTAAAAAATTTATTACTAAAATTCTCTATAAATATTAAATTTTGAGAAGCTTTTAATTATTGAATAAATTATTTACTTTTGCATGTAAATAATTATATTCTTGTAGAATTTTTTAATAAAAATTGATTTTCATTTCATAAAAATGAATTTCAGTTAAAATTTTAGATTATAATTCAGAATTAAAAGAAATACAGAGTGGACTCTTTTTGGAAATAATTGTATTTTCAAATTAACATTTTTGGAAAAGTTTAATTGAATTTTTTAAATATTATTTGAAGTTTTTATTTTTTAATTTGCATTTATAGTTGAAGAATTTAGGAATAAGAGAAATTTCGTGAAATTGATTAATTAATTATTATTAAAAATAATACATACAATGTCAAATTGTTGTTAAAATTATTTGAAAATAATAATTGATTTGAAATAATGAAAATAATTTTGAAAAAGTATAATATTATTATAATATAAAATAATGATTTTAATACTTGGTCATCTTTAATTATTATAAAATATGAAGAAATCGATCACTAGTTCGAGTTATCGACATCTTAATGTTTTATAGTTATAAAAAAAATTAATAAACTAAAATTTCATTCATTGTAAAAAACAACACCAAAATTGATTATTTTAATATTTTTTAGTGTTAATTTAATTTGCAACAGTTTTTAATACCTCACGATTTACTGTGTAATAAAAATGAATAAAAATGAATAAAAATGAATAAAAATGAATGAAAATTAACAAAAGTTAATAAAAATGAATAAAAATGAATAAAAATGAATAAAAATGAATAAAAATGAATGAAAATGAATAAAAATGAATAAAAATGAATAAAAATGAATACAAATGAATAAAAATGAATAAAAATGAATGAAAATTAACAAAAGTTAATAAAAATTAATAAAAATTAATAAAAATTAATAAAAATTAATAAAAATTAATAGAAATGAATAAAAATGAATAAAAATGAATAAAAATGAATAAAAACGAATAAAAATGATTAAAAAAGGGGAAAAAATTGAGAAAATAGAAGAAAGGGTAAAAAAGAAGGAAATAAAATTCGCCATCAATGTTATATCTGTGGAAACAAAAAAATACTCGTTTTACTAACATTTCTTGTCAGTTGAAAACATAGTTGCTCCTCTGGGCGTAAGTTATTGAGCGGCTACGGTTTAATACAAGTAAAGCAGCAATCCTTATAAACAGCTATCTTAGCACAGTAAATGGCCAGCTTCTGTTAAGCAATAGAGTGAGTAAAAGAGAGAGAGAGAAAAAGAGAGAAAGATAAACTAGTCCTGCTGGGTTAAGAGTGGTAAGGACAGCAGCAAATGTCCGGTCTACGAACCTCTCTGACAGAGCGTGAAGTTGTATATAGCAACACAGTCTGTAAACTAAAGATGGCCGATTTTCAATCATATACATCCTTTAAAGCAACTATATACTTGCAAACTCTCATTTTAAATCATTTCTCAGACACGAATCATACTTTTACAAATACACACACATATATCTACACAAACATAAATAACCAACAATTATCCTGAATCGTCTGACTCCGAATTATAGCATTTTCACTTCTAAACCATCATATACACCAGAAGCATTCTCAAAACATAAAGAAGCAAACGAAAAAAAAATCCAGTCAACATATGTATAACATTGAGAAAAAAAACGACAATGATTGACTCAATAATTGCAGGATACGGATCATTAGAGAAAACGTTTGAAAATTACACTTAGTTGAAATCAGTTTAACTAGTTAAACATATACAGTTTGGGGAAAAAATAGCAAAGAAATTAGCGAAACAAAAAGCAAAAAAAAAAACCGAAAATGAGGAGTAAATTTGAAGACTACTTTTGTAACAAGTTTTCTATTCTTTTTTCCCCTTTTTAGACGTTTTTTTTTTAGAAAAAAGTCTACAAAGGTAAATAAGCTTCTATAGTAATTTTTTCTCTGCGAGATTGCAGAGTAAGCTTTCGGCAAGGAAACGTCTCGTATATCTGTAACAATAAGATTTGCAGCGAAAGCTTTTTGTGTGTTTAAAATTGAAAATTAATATTCGAATAATTTATTCAAATATTTACGCATACATTGCTGACATCAGCAATGTTTGCCGCATTAAAAAGAATTCATTCCTGCGCGCTCTGTCGAGCGAATGAACAGCTTGGAATAATAAGTAAGCCGAAGGAGAGTCGCGTTAGTGAGAAGTATAATCATCTTCCTGTTTCTAAAGGCACGCGACGGTAACGTGCCACCGACCAATCACAAGAGACTTTTCCGAGCTTCTTTTCGCGAAAAAAAGAAAGAAGAAAAAGAAAAAAAAAGAAAGAAAAAGCAAAAAAAAAGAAAGAGATACGAGAAACAAAAAAGGTAACACTTGCCTGTAATTGATTATGACTTATTTTTCCCAACAAAGTTTTAATTAATCAAATGGAAATTCTGCACTGTGATTATTAAGGTGCACAATAGATGTAATATTTATATTATTCTTCCGAACAAGTAATTAAAATATAAAATATAAAATATAAAATATAAAATATAAAATATAAAATATAAAATATAAAATATAAAATATAAAATATAAAATATAAAATATAAAATATAAAATATAAAATATAAAATATAAAATATAAAATATAAAATATAAAATATAAAATATAAAATATAAAATATAAAATATAAAATATAAAATATAAAACATAAAATATAAAACATAAAATATAAAATATAAAATATAAAACATAATAATTCTAACATTGTAGAATATATAGTTGTATTATAATTGTTTTTACAAAAAAAGTTTTAGTATTTTTTAATTACAAATTTATTTTTAATTAACAGTATTATAATTGTTGTATAATAATATGATTAATGTATAGGAATATTTTTTTTATTCCTCTCAAACTTGTATTTAAAATATAACTTAAAATCGAAGAAATTTTTTTTTGTTTTCTATAGGAGTTCCAGTAGACTTCTTAACGAAAGTTCCAGACAATAACTAAACAGACTAGATTTTCAGATAGATTTTCAAAATTTTATCAGCTCTCAACACTGAAAAAAATGCTTGCCGCAGAATTTTCATTTTCAAAGCAACTTTTGTCATGAAACAAAAGCAATACACGAAAAACAGTTGTTTCTTTAGAGAAAAAAAGAAAATTTTTGTCTTAAGGCTATCAAGCAAATTCAGGCAAAAATTACCTTTTTTTAAGACGAAAATTGCTTTTTTTTAAGACAAAAATTGCTTCGCGTGTATTTTTTTCAGTGTAAAAAATTAACTATCATTGAAATTAAAAATAATTTTCTAACAAAAGTACTATAATTGAAAATAAAAATAATTTCATAACAAAAAAAAACTATCATTGAAAATAAAAAAAAATTTCATAACAAAAGTACTATCATTAAAAAAAAATTAATTTCACAACAAAAGTATATTCATTCAGTTTTGTAGAATTTAAAATTTGATCAATTTTCAACAAATTCTACTATGATTATAATTAAAAATAATTGATGATAAACCTTTAATTAAAAATTAAAGACATTTTACATTGAACAGAATTTGAACTATCATCAATTTTTAACAAATTTTCATATAAATTAGAATTAAAAATAATTAAATATACCATAATTATAAGTTTTAGTAGAAGGCCAAGGAAAATATTTGCAGAAAATTTAAGACGATTCTCAACATTGAATGGAATCGCAAATTTCATCAATTTCCCATAAACTTTACATCAATTAATTATCTAAATCATTGAAAGTGATCTTAATTATAGAAGTTATTTATTAATTATGTAGGAGTTCAAGTGAATTTTTTAATTAAAATTTAAAACAATTCTCGACATTGTTCAGAATATCAAATTTCATCAATTTTCTACAAATCTTGATGTAATTTAAATTTAAAATAATAGTGATAGTTTAAATCATTGAAATAAATTTTAAATAATTTCAAAACACCTAAATTATTCAGTTTTGTACCAGTTCAAGAATCATTCATCTTAATTTTTAAAGAAAATTGAAAACAATCCTCGACATTGGACAGAATCTCAAATTTCATCAATTTTCTACAATTTGTACTATAATTAAAATTCAAAATAATTTTAAACCATTTTAATTATTTAGTTTCGTACAAGTTTAAGTGGAATTTTTTATGAAAATTAAAGCCATTATTCGACATTGGACAGAATCTCAAATTTCATCAATTTTTAACCATTTCTACATACAGTAATTAGTATTCAATATAATTAAAAATCACCTTAATTTTCTATGAAAATTTAAGACAATACTGTAAATTGATTAGATTCTCAATATTTATCGCAATTTTTCATAAATTTTAATTTCTACAAATTTTACAGTAATTGGTATTCAAAATATACATTCAGTTTTGTAGAATTTAAAATTTGATTAATTTTCAACAAATTTTACCATGATTACAATTAAAAATTATTGATGATAAACTTTTCATTAATAATTTAAGACAGTCTTGTATACATTGAACAAAATTTAAAATTTCATCAATTTTTAGCAAACTTTACTATAAATTAGAATTAAAAATAATTAATGGTACACTTTTAATAAAAATTTAAGACAGTCTTGTTAATTGAACAGAATCTCAAATTTCATCAATTTACTACAATTTTTACAGTAATTAGTATTCAGGATAATTAAAAATCACTTTATTTATACAGTTTTGTAGAAATACAAGTGTAGTTTTCCATGAAAAATTAAGAAAATACTAGATGTTAAACAGAATTCAAATTTTTTTAATTTGCTACAAATTCTTCTGTAATTCGTATTCAAAATAATTTTAAATCACCTTAATTATTTAATTTTTAAGATTATTTATATTTATTTAGTTTTCAAGTCGACTATTTAAAATAAATTTAAGACAATCCTTAACATTGGACAAAATATCAAATTTCATCGATTTTCTACAATTTTTACTGTAATTAGTAGTGAAAATAATTTAAACTAACCTTCATACGTTAAATTTACCAAATAATAATGTAATAAAATTATTTGCATAAGAAAAAACTAAATATAATATTCTCTCTCTTCTTGGTTAATATTCATTGACATGAAATTGATTTTATTTTACATCGAAGAGTCTTATTTGTTTGTATAAATAAAAAATAATCTTCATTTTCACAAAGCAGTCATATATATTTATATTACTAATAAAGCATTCCTCAGTTGGATTGATGTTTTATTTTTTTTCCTTATTTTTAATTTAAATTTTAAAATCTATAATACCAAGATTTCTATTATTAAAAATTCCATAAATTTTACACAATTTTACTGATAGAAAAATTTTTCTTAAATTAACGCCAATTTTGTCATATAGGTGAATAAATTTAATAAAATTCTTCTTTAAACTTTTTCTCTTTTAATAAATACTTTATTTTCCTTTATTAGAATTTTTCTTTATCACAATTTTTTTCTCTAGACATTATTCTTCAATTTAATAAATTTAAAAATGAGGGTTTACAGTTTTTGTCTTGAAGCTAGATTCTCTGTAAGTTTGTAATATTTCATATATTTATAAACGATTTCGAAGATTAGTTTTATTTTTTTAAATTTCGTTTACAATTTTATTTTCTGTATAGATTTTTATATTTTATTTTTGTTTTGTGTTTTAATTCCGTTTCAGATATTCTTCTGTTTTTTAATTATTTCAGATTTCTTTTTCAATATATTGTTCATGTATACATTTTACTTTTTTTTGCTTTTCAATAATTGTTTGAGATTTTTTCTTGCCTTTTAATTCCGTTTGGATTTTATTTTCTCTATTTTGTTATTAATTCCACTTCGAATTCTATATATTTATTTGTATTTTTTTTCAAAACTATACTGCAAACAATATTTCAAGGCAGATTTATTTTATTTTCTGTTTGTATCAATTAGACATATTTGCGGAGGGGAACATTGTAAATTGATTGGTATAAAATTAAGAAGTTTATAAATATAAAAAAAAATTAGTCAAGATTTAAACGGTCACACCTGTGTATAAGTTGAGCTAGGATTTTTTTTTAAATATCGGAGGTCCAACCCTGACTATGTTCTTCAACATGTAATAAAATATCAGTCTTGTTAAGAAATGGTATTTAATTTTTTTTTTTGCTTTTTAAAAGCTTCCGGAAATTAATAACGTTTAATTGCTAATGCAATTAATTATAAGCACACAGTATTTCTGATATGTAAATATGTATTTATTATATTATTTGAATGAAACTGGAGATAGTGTTATCAGTGCCATTAGTTGTATTTTGTGCGGTTAGTTGGTAATTAATTTTCACTTTTTTTCTCGTTACCTTCTGCTTCTAAGCAGTATTTTTTTAATGATCTTACGCTTGCGCAGTAAATATCTATTATAAACATTTTTTTTTCTACAAATTTTGAAAAAATCTTTTAAATTTCCAAAAATGCAAAATTCGACAATTGTTCAACAAATTTAACTGTAATTTGAAATTTAAAAAGTTGATAGGAACCTAATTTATTAAGTTTTATAGGAGAACAAGTGGACTTTTTGAACAAAATCTCAAATTTCAACAATTTTTACAGTAATTGGTATTCAATATAATTAAAAATTACCTTAATCATTTAGTTTTGTAGAAGTTCAAGTGGACTTTTTTGTATGAAAGTTTAAGACAATCATCGAAATTTGAAAGCTTCTCAAATTTCAACAATTTTCAACAAATTCTACTATGATTAGAATTAAAAACAATTGATAATAAACTTAATCATTTAAATTTGTAGAAGTTCGGGTAAACTTTGATAAAAATTTTGAGTCTAAATTTATCAGACTCTCAAATTTTATCATTTTTTAAAAACTTTAATGTAATTAGTAATAAAAATAATTTCAATAAACTTCATTCATGCAATTTAAAATTTGATCAATTTTCAACAAATTCTACTATGACTATAATTAAAAATAATTGATAATGAACGAAAATTTTTTAATATTTGAAAAACAGATAACGTAGAATAGTGGGGGGGGGCATTTTAATTACCCCCCTCCCAGTAATGACGTATAAAGTCATGGAATGAAAATAAATTTTTTTAAAATTTGAAACACTGAAAATTTAAAATTGAATAAAGTTTGAAAAAGAAAGCAAAAAAACAAACTTCTAGTTTCACTTTCACTTACCAATGTTTTTAAAAAAATCCATCTTCTTTTTGAACAATATCCAAACTTATCCAAAAATGTTGACGCTATCCAAAAATTTGGAAACGCATCCAAAAATATCCCCACTCGATGTTTCACGGCCCGAGGTAAATTAGCAACTGAAGAAATGTCTCTGTCCCCTCGTTGACTATTAGCGTTAATTGATTTTTAATGACATTTTAATTTCTTGGAAACTGACTCATACTTCCCAAACTTATAGTCAAAAATAAAATTTTCGAAAATTTTTCTATTTTTGAAAAAGAGAAGACGTTTAATAGTGGGGGGGGGGGATTTTCATTACCCCCACCTCCCGGTAATAACGTATAAAGTCATGAAAGTTTATTAATTTATTTCTCTCACTCTTATGAAGAAAGTAATAATTTTGAACAATTTTTAATTAGATTATTATTATTATATACGGGGAAAAAATGAAAATAAAATTATTTAAAGTTTGAAAAACTGAAAATATAAAATTGAATAAAATTTGAAAATAGAAAATAAATATGACTTTAAAAAACAAATTAAAATAAGAAGAAATGAAAATCAAATTGTTTAGAATTAGAAAAATTTTTAGTTTATTTAAAATTTATAAAAATAAAAAATAAAATCTCTACAATTTTTTTAAAAATTAAAAAAAAATATTTAAAATTAAAAATTTTTAATTTTACTTAATAAAAAGAAATCTTTTTTAAACTTACAGCTGACAGTCCTAGCATATATCCAAACTCCTTGCAAAACGGCACTAGGTCGATGTCTTCTTTGAACGCCAAAAAAACAGTCACTCGCAGTTTTAAAAATTTTCTAACTTTCCCAAAAAATAATTTTAATTTAAAGGAATTTTATCACGTGGTTTCACCCCGTACGACACTTCCCAATGTTCTTAAAAAAAATCCATCTTCTTTTTGGACAATATCCAAACTTATCCAAAAATGTTGACGCTATCCAAAAATTTGGAAACGCATCCAAAAATATCCCCACTCAATGTTTCACGGCCCGAGGTAAATTAGCAACTGAAGAAATGTCTCTGCCCCCTCGTTGACTATTAGCGTTAATTGATTTTTAATGACATTTTAATTTCTTCGAAACTGACTCATACTTTCCAAACTTAAAGGTCAAAAATAAAATTTTCGAAAATTTTCCTATTTTTTAAATAGAGATGACGTTTAATAGTGGGGGGGGGGTTTCATTACCCCCACCTCCCGGTAATGACGTATAAAGTCATGAAAGTTTATTAATTTTTTTCTCTCACTCTTATGAAGAAAATAATAATTTTGAACAATTTTTAATTAGATTATTATTATTATATACGGGGAAAAAATGAAAATAAAATAATTTAAAGTTTGAAAAACTGAAAATATAAAATTGAATAAAATTTGAAAATAGAAAATAAAAATGACTTTAAAAAACAAATTAAAATAAGAAGAAATGAAAATCAAATTATTTAGAATTAGAAAAATTTTTAATTTATTTAAAATTTATAAAAATAAAAAATAAAACCTCTACAATTTTTTTAAAAATTAAAAAAACGCCAAAAAAACAGTCACTCGCAGTTTTAAAAATTTTCTAACATTTCCGAAAAATAATTTTAATTTAAAGAAATTTTATCACGTGGTTTCACCCCCTATGACACTTCCCAATGTTTTTAAAAAAATCCATCTTCTTTTTGGACAATATCCAAACTTATCCAAAAATCTTGACGCTATCCAAATATTGGGAAACGCATCCAAAAATATCCACACTCGATGTTTCACGGCCCGAGGTAAATTAGCAACTGAAGAAATATCTCTGTCCCTTTGTTGACTATTAGCGTTAATTGATTTTTAATGACATTTTAATTTCTTGGAAACTGACTCATACCTCCCAAACTTATAGTAAAAAAAAAAAAATTTTCGAAAATTTTTTTTTTGACTGACTCATACTTCCCAAACTTATAGACAAAAAAAAAATTTTCGAAATTTTTTTTTTTTTTACTATAAGTTTGGGAAGTATGAGTCAGTTTCCAAGAAATTAAAATGTCATTAAAAATCAATTAACGCTAATAGTCAACGAAGGGACAGAGACATTTCTTCAGTTGCTAATTTACCTCGGGCCGTGAAACATCGAGTGGGGATATTTTTGGATGCGTTTCCAAATTTTTGGATAGCGTCAACATTTTTGGATAAGTTTGGATATTGTCCAAAAAGAAGATGGATTTTTTTAAAAACATTGGGAAGTGTCATAGGGGGTGAAACCACGTGATAAAATTTCTTTAAATTAAAATTATTTTTCGGAAATGTTAGAAAATTTTTAAAACAGCGAGTGACTGTTTTTTTTTGGCGTGCAAAGAAGACATCGAACTAGTGCCGTTTTGCAAGGAGTTTGGATATATGCTAGGACTGTCAGCTGTAAGTTTAAAAAAGATTTCTAAATTTTATTGAGTAAAATTAAAAATTTTTAATTTTAAATAATTTTTTTTAATTTTTAAAAAAATTGTAGAGGTTTTATTTTTTATTTTTATAAATTTTAAATAAATTAAAAATTTTTCTAATTCTAAATAATTTGATTTTCATTTCTTCTTATTTTAATTTGTTTTTTAAAGTCATTTTTATTTTCTATTTTCAAATTTTATTCAATTTTATATTTTCAGTTTTTCAAACTTTAAATTATTTTATTTTCATTTTTTCCCCGTATATAATAATAATAATCTAATTAAAAATTGTTCAAAATTATTATTTTCTTCATAAGAGTGAGAGAAAAAAATTAATAAACTTTCATGACTTTATACGTCATTACCAAGAGGTGGGGGTAATGAAACCCCCCCCCCACTATTAAACGTCATCTCTATTTAAAAAATAGGAAAATTTTCGAAAATTTTATTTTTGACCTTTAAGTTTGGAAAGTATGAGTCAGTTTCGAAGAAATTAAAATGTCATTAAAAACCAATTAACGCTAATAGTCAACGAAGGGACAGAGACATTTCTTCAGTTGCTAATTTACCTCGGGCCGTGAAACATTGAGTGGGGATATTTTTGGATGCGTTTCCAAATTTTTGGATAGCGTCAACATTTTTGGATAAGTTTGGATATTGTCCAAAAAGAAGGTGGATGTTTTTAAAAACATTGGAAAGTGAAAGTGAAACTAGAAGTTTGTATAAAATGAGGAATTCCCAAGAAATTAAAATGTCATTAAAAATCAATTAACGCTAATAGTCAACGAGGGGACAGAGACATTTCTTCAGTTGCTAATTTACCTCGGGCCGTGAAACATCGAGTGGGGATATTTTTGGATGCGTTTCCAAATTTTTGGATAGCGTCAACATTTTTGGATAAGTTTGGATATTGTCCAAAAAGAAGATGGATTTTTTTTAAGAACATTGGGAAGTGTCGTACGGGGTGAAACCACGTGATAAAATTCCTTTAAATTAAAATTATTTTTTGGGAAAGTTAGAAAATTTTTAAAACTGCGAGTGACTGTTTTTTTGGCGTTCAAAGAAGACATCGACCTAGTGCCGTTTTGCAAGGAGTTTGGATATATGCTAGGACTGTCAGCTGTAAGTTTAAAAAAGATTTCTTTTTATTAAGTAAAATTAAAAATTTTTAATTTTAAATATTTTTTTTTAATTTTTAAAAAAATTGTAGAGATTTTATTTTTTATTTTTATAAATTTTAAATAAACTAAAAATTTTTCTAATTCTAAACAATTTGATTTTCATTTCTTCTTATTTTAATTTGTTTTTTAAAGTCATATTTATTTTCTATTTTCAAATTTTATTCAATTTTATATTTTCAGTTTTTCAAACTTTAAATAATTTTATTTTCATTTTTTCCCCGTATATAATAATAATAATCTAATTAAAAATTGTTCAAAATTATGACTTTCTTCATAAGAGTGAGAGAAATAAATTAATAAACTTTCATGACTTTATACGTCATTACCGGGAGGTGGGGGTAATGAAAATCCCCCCCCCACTATTAAACGTCATCTCTTTTTCAAAAATAGAAAAATTTTCGAAAATTTTATTTTTGACTATAAGTTTGGGAAGTATGAGTCAGTTTCCAAGAAATTAAAATGTCATTAAAAATCAATTAACGCTAATAGTCAACAAAGGGACTGAGATATTTCTTCAGTTGCAAATTTACCTCGGGCCGTGAAACATCGAGTGGGGATATTTTTGGATGCGTTTCCAAATTTTTGGATAGCGTCAACATTTTTGGATAAGTTTGGATATTGTCCAAAAGGAAGATGGATTTTTTTAAAAACATTGGGAAGTGTCGTAGGGGGTGTAACCACGTGATAAAATTCCTTTAAATTAAAATTTTTTTTCGGGAAAGTTAGAAAATTTTTAAAACTGCGAGTGACTGTTTTTTTGGCGAGCAAAGAAGACTTTTTATTTTAATTTACTTCTTATTTTAATTTGTTTTTAAAAGTCATTTTTACTTTCTTTTTCAAACTTTATTCAATTTTATATTTTCAGTGTTTCAAATTTTAAATAATTTTATTCTTATTCCATGACTTTATACGTCATTACTGGGAGGGCGTAATTAAAATGCCCCTCCCCACTATTCTACGTCATCAGTTTTTCAAATATTAAAAAATTTAAGACATTTTACATTGAACAGAACTTGAAATTTCATCAAGTTTTAACATATTTTCATATAAATTAGAATTAAAAATAATTAAATATACCATAATCATGTGTTTTAGTAGAAGGTCAAGGAACATATTTGCAAAAAATTTAAAACGATTCTCAACATTGAACAGAATTTCAAATTTCATCAATTTCCCATAAACTTTACATTAATTGATTATCTAAATCATTGAAACATACCTTAATTATAGAAGTTATGTGTTAATTATGTATGAGTTCAAGTGGATTTTTTAATTAAAATTTAAAACAATTCTTGACATTGTTCAGAATATCAAATTTCATCAATTTTCTACAAATCTTGATGTAATTTAAATTTAAAGTACTAGAGATAGCTTCAATCATTAAAAAAAATTTTAAATAATTTCAAACCACCTTAGTTATTCAGTTTTGTACCAGTTCAAGAATCATTCATCTTAATTTTAAAAGAAAATTGAAAACAATCCTCGACATTGGACAGAATCTCAAATTTCATCAATTTTCTACAATTTTTACTGTAATTGAAATTCAAAATAATTTTAAACCACCTTAACTATTTAGTTTTGTACAAGTTCCAGTGGAATTTTTTTATGAAAATTAAAGCCATTACTCGACATTGGACAAAATTTCAAGTTTAATCAATTTTTTACCATTTCTACAGTAAATAGTATTCAATATAATTAAAAATCACCTTAATTTTTTAAGACAATTTGAGACAATACTGTAAATTGATAAGATTCTCAAATTTTATCGCAATTTCTCATAAACTTTAATTTAATTAGTAATAAAAATAATTTCAGTAAACTTTATTCGTTTAGTTTTTGCAGAAATTTAAGTTTACTTTTTTAAAAGAAAATATCATCTCAAATTTCATCAATTTTCCATAAATTTTACTGTTTTTTCTAGGATCACAATTAAAAATAATTGATGATAAACCTTTAATAAAAAATTTAATGCAGTCTTTTACATTGAACAGAATTTGAAATTTCATCAATTTTTAACAAATTTTACTATAAATTAGAATTAAAATTAATTAATAGTACATTTTTAATCAAAATTTAAGACAGTTTTGTTAATTGAACAAAATTTGAGATTTCATCAATTTTCAACAAATTCTACTATGATTCGAATTGAAAATAATTGATGATAATAACTGAATCATTAAAATTTGTAGAAGTTCCGGTAAACTTTGATGTAATATTATTTTAATTACATTTATTTCCTTCAGTTTTTCAGAAATTCACTTTTACTTTTCTAGAAGAAAATATCATCTTAAATTTCATCGATTTTCTATAAATTTTACTATTGTTAGTAATTAAACTGATTAAAATTCACCATTAACTTTTTTTACTTGTAAGTTCATTCAAAATCGTTGAGCCGACTTTTGAAGAAAATTTTAAGAAAATACTCGATATTGAACAGAATTTCAAGTTTTATGAATTTTCTACAATTTTTCACGCAGTAATTATATAGTTTTTTAAATTACTGATTAATTTTTTTATTAACTCCTGCAAAAAATTCAAAATTCTCGATTAAAAAAGGATTCAAATGTTTGTTTCATTTAATACATTTGAGGAGCAAGTTTTCAAAACTCGATAAATCCATAATTTCTTATTTCGAGAAAATGAAACAAATGACTTTCCTCACATAACCAATGGAGTTAATTTTCAAATAAAAAAATCGTATTACTTTATTTTTACGACAATATTTTTATATTTAAGATGTTCTGTTTTTAATTGAACATTATCATAATTAAGTGCTTTAAAGATTACGGTAAATTTTTTCTAATCAAAAACAAATCCCGTGTAGAAATCACCATGCTATGCCTAAAATGATTATTGGCCCTAGCTTGGACCTAACTTGGCAACCCCTTTTTATATATCCTAGGCTGGTCCTAACTTGGTACTAACTAGGAGATCCAGTTGTGACTTAGAAAATTTTTTAGAAAAATAAAGTGTCAAAATTGATACAGGAAAAACATGTAAAAATTGATAAATATTATTCTCAATTAATATTTATAAAATTAATTGCTAATCATATTTTTTTAAACAATTTATTGTTTGACATAAATCAGAAAATTATAAAAATATTATAAAATAAAGTTAATTTATTAATTTATTAATTCAGCAATTGTTTAAAACTTTAAACAAATAATTGTTATTTACTAACTTTTCACACAATCAACCTAGAAACTAGTAGTTTTTTCTAATTTTGCAATAAGTAAATACTCAGATTAGGTAATTGCAAAATTTTAAAAGACTACAAGTGTCTAGAAGCTTTATTGTCTTAAGAGTTAATAAATAACAACAATTTTTTGTTTAAACAAATGCTGAATTGTTAAAATTATAAAATATCTCTATTTCATACTTTTTAAATTAGTTTATTGCAAAATTAGGAAAAACTGCAAGTTTCTACGTACTTTGTATCAAGAGTTAATAAATAACATTTATTTGTTTAAACAAATAACTGAATTGTTAAAATGATAAATTATCTTCATATTTTACTAATCGGGAAATTAGAAAAAAAATGCAAATTTCTAAGTAATTTGTAACAAAAGTTAATAAAACATTAACATTTATTTATTTATTAAAACATTAGTAATATATATTTTTAATTTCGTTTGCAGATTTTAAGTTTCGTTTAAGTTGGTGCTAAACACTAAAAGATATTGCAGTTTGAATGTGGTCTGACCCACCCAGGTCCAATCCAGGACCTAGCTAGACTTCCTAGTTTCATTAGCAAAAATTTCAAAGTCCAAATTTAAAAAATTTTTTGCAACAAAAAATTAATGTTTAAAATGATTTGGAACAATGAAAAACGTGTTTTTAACATGCATTTTTGACATTTTTTTAAAAAGTGGATCACCCACTTAATTAATTAGCAAAAATTTCAAAGTCCAAAAGACGAATATTTTTTTAGACCAACAAATTAATGTTAAAAATGATTGCGAACAATGAAAAACCTGTTTTTAACGAAAATGTATAGATATTTTTTTCTTGATATAATATAAAAATATTAATTTTTGAATTTTTATATTTGAATATTATTTTTTTATTATTATTGTTGTTGTTAAACTATTTTTTTATTTATTATGGTGTATTAGTGTCAATAAATACTATATTGAATCATCAAAAGCAAGTCAACAAGTCACTGACAATAAAAATTTTAATCTCAACTAGTTTCATTAGCATAGTGGTTAGGGCGTTAGTCTCGTACTCTGTAGGTCATAGGTTCGATTCCCGCGTGCGTTAGATTTTACTTGCTTCTTAGGTTTGCGTTTATTCCGATTTTTCTGCATTATATTCGTATAAGTATGCAATTTAAAGATTATATATAATGTAAAATAATTTAATTAACAAATTTCTTATTTTTTTATAATTTTTAATGTATATATTAGAGGAATATATATTAATCTCTGCATATAAGTACTAACATTATTTATGAATTCGCTTTTGGTCATCATTTAATTGAAAAAAATAATAATTAATTAAAACTAATACTTATTATTATAAATTTAGGTTATTTCTTTAACAAATATTATGAACTAATTAAAATTATAATGAAATAGAAAATACTGTCTGAGATGGTCCTTTCTAGGTCCAAAAATGGACCCACAAACTGGTCCTAACTAGGCTCCCAAGTTAGGACCAGGCTAAAATCGCGTCACCAGCCATTGTTGGTCCAAACTACACTGCCTACTTAGGTCCAAGCTATTAACAGGGCAAAATAGGTAGGACCATGCTAGGACCAATTTTCATTTTCCACACGGGATATTATAAGTCATCTTGGTTATGTAAAAATGATTTTAAAATTAAAATTCCTTGTTAATGAAATTTTTTTCTTAAATTTAACATGAACAGATCGATTTTTGAGGTCCTTAAAATATTAAATTTATGCTTATCTCAATTTTTTTAAAAAAATGGATTTATCAGCTTTTGAAAATTTGCTCCTCATTTATAGTATTTGCTTAGTTTTCTAAACCTTGAGAGGGCCGGGGTGGCCACTATAGTGGCCACCATTTATTTTTACTTTTATTTTCATCGAATTGATTTTTTATTTAATTTTACTTAATAAAAAAACTAGTAAATTTTATTTTAATTTTCCGGCCCTCTGAAGGTTAAAAGTATTAAATTGATAGTAAAGTGTGGATCAAATTAATGCTGAATCATATTTAGATCACACTTTTCTTAAAAGTATTGGTAAAAATTTGTAAATTCGTAAAGTATTGGAAAAGTATTGAACAAAAATGAGTGTTGTTTGTCGTATCAACCTGAAATCAATGTTAAAAGTATCCGCAACAAATTTGAGCTTGGAAGTGCGTTGTTTGAACTCCGAAAACAGGATAAATTTTCTATTATGAATATATTTACTGTCAATGAGATTACCCAACGAAAAAATTAGCCGAAATAAAAATGACACTCAGTTTTTCTGTGTTTCAATTTGATGCAAAAATTTAGATGAGTTTTTTGTTTGATTCGTAATTTGGTATGAAAATGATACAGTTTAGTATTAATTTGATGGTTTTAAGAAAAGTGTGTATTAGTAGAAGATCAAGTGGGCTTGTTTTGAAGATAGAAGATAGAAGAAGAAGAAGAAGAAGAAGAAAAAGAAGAAGAAGAAGAAGAAGAAGAAGAAGAAGAAGAAGCGTGAGATGAAATTCGTCGAATGACCATGGACCATATCTCTCTTGTGCGCGATAGTTTCTTTAGATGACGGATGGGGACAGTTGTTGCATCGCGTTACTGCCGAGAATATCTCTTCTTCTAACTTCGTCCCTCCCTTGTCACCCTTCTGTTCGCCTGGTGCAGTGCACCGTGTCGTGCCACACACACGCCACACACTTGCCATCTCAGACTTGTAAACCTCGCCCTTTCCGCCCTTTCTATATAACTTGCAACTCTCCACACAACACTATATAGAAGAGCAAAGGCATCAGGCTCAACAACCCATATCCTCAAAAACCATTTCTCTATCTCATTCTCGTTGCCACTCTTTCTCGCATACATGCGTCGTCTTTAAGGCAGTTTCTTCTCTCCTCACCCTGTGCCACCTCATCTTAATCACGCCATCTCACTTTATCATCATCTCTTTCTCTCTCTCTCTCTCTCTCTCTCTCTCTCTCTCTCTCTCTGTTTCTCTCTCCTTCCATCTCTCTCTCTCACTTTTCTCGTTCCATAATATATATAAGTCTGTGTGTGTGCTTCCTTCGTTCCTCATGGACCACGCACCATCTCCATCTGCTTGACGTTCTTCCACCCTTCTCATCGCGACGCTCTATCCGTTCCACATCTTGGCTGTGGGTTCATCAAGCGGCCTGGCCAAGGAGTTCGTTAGTGCAATATATATATATACATTGCATGTATAATTATGCATTGACGGACACGCATCTCGCCACATGCGATAGGTATATAAGATCGTAACCATCTCAAAAACAGCTTCTTATAAAAGCTGTACTGGGAAATTTTGTAAAAATAACAGAGAACCTTGAAACATGCGACTATAAATAGTATTAATATCATCTTCTTTATATAGCAAAAAGAAAATATCACTAAATTGTATTATAAACTATAGCAACAATAATGAGAAAGAAAAAATATTGGCCCCAAATACACAGCAAAAATAGTCTAAAGTCATTTTTGATAACTTGAAACAGGATTTAAGATGAAACAAACAACTTATCTTAAAATAAGATGTTTTCTAAAGTAACCAACTTTCCAACTTAAAAGTTGGAAACAACTTTTAAATTGTTTCTAAAAAGTTATCCAAAGCATCTTAAAATGCATTAGTTTCTAAGATTGAGAGATGGAAAACTATAAGATGTTTTAATCGTTTTAAAAGTGATTATATTTTTTAAGATTAAGTATTTTAAGATACTTGGTTTTGCAGTGTTTTTACAGTGTTGTTATAAAACATACAATTTCAAAAGTTATTTATAAAACATACCATTTCAAAGGTTTGTTATAAAATATACAATTTCAAAAGTTTGTTATAAAACATACCATTTCAAAAGTTTGTTACAAAACATACAATTTTGATGAAGATCCATAAAAGCATTGCACTAAAGAATTTCTAATGATTAACAAGCAATTGATTTAAATTATTAAAAAGTTTGAGTTAATGCATTGACATGATGAACAAAAGTATATTTTAGAAACCTCTTTTTAAAAATGCAGAACCTTATCCCATGCCTGGCAATAGTGTTGACAATCTTGGAAGAAAGCAAAAAACATTTTTTCTCAAAATGGGGTTTTTACAAACAGCTACCGAAATGAAAAGCATTTATTATCATTAATATTAAAATTACATTATTAAGGAATTCCTGAAATGGTACAGTTTTTAACTAAGCCGACGACATTTCTTCCATCTTTGAAAAGTAAGAATATTACGAAAAATTAAAATGAATAAAGTATTTTACATATGAGCCTATAGATCTTTTTTCCTGACAAATATGCAGAAACTGTGTACGAAGATACGAACATCTTAAATTAAGATTTTCAAATAATCAAAAAGTGTGTCTTCCAAAACATCTTAAATTAATAAACACCTTTTTTCACTGCACTGATTTTACTAATTGCAAATATGTGTGAAACCTAAACTGTATTCATGATTTTGAAGAAATCATTATAATCACTTTAATCATTAATTAAAAACTAAATAAAAAAAACGAGCGCGTGAAGTATCTTGTTGCATTAACATTAAAAAATTCAATTATTTAGAAGAATTTCACACTGAGAAAACATTATACTTAAATGAAACACAAAAATAATGTTAGACGATTTTGTTTGATTGAAATTAGTTTGTAAGTTAATTTCAATATACTATAGAAAATATCTACTGCATTCATTCAAAAGTATTATATGTTTAAATAAATATATTTAATTTAAACATATTTTCTGTTACGGTTCAAACAAAAATTAGAGTTAAAAATTTTATGTTTGAATCAAACTTAAAAGTTAACTACAGATAGTTGAAAATCAACCACAATTTATGTTTGATTTCAATATATAATCTAAACCAGAAAATATGTCCAGAAAATATCCAGAAATGTCCAGAAAATTATATATAACTTTAATACCAGAAAATATCGAAACCATCTATAACCAGAAAATATGTTTTAATTAAACTTAAATATGTCTGACTGTATAGCAAAGATATTTTAAGTTTGATTTAAACTAAATATGTTTGAATCAAATAATTTTTTTTCTCAGTGCACTCAAAATATATTTCTAAATATATTCAGGAAAGTGGGGAAAAAGTTGGAAAATTTTGTCAAAAGTACTGAAACAATATTCAATTTCGAAAATTCATAAGGAAATTCTGAATGTAAGATTGTTTATCATTGAAAATATTTTATTTATTTCAAGCTTTTTCTATTTTTAACAAACAATTGAACTTCAAAAATTTTAAATATAATATAGATTTATGAAAAACTTTAATAATTCAAATTCTTATAAAATTTGTTATATTTTTTAATATTCATTTCATTCGTTATTAAAAATAATAATGGATTTATGGATGAATTTTACTTAAAACACTAAAAAAAATTAAATTTTCGAAAAATTATGAATGATTGCAAAAACTTAATTATGTTCAAAAGTTTTTTAAGGTTCTCGTCGAAATTTCAATTATTTTAAAAATTGGTAACAAAATTTTTGCCAAAATTCAATTATTTAAATAGTTTTTAAATAAAATTTTTGCCAAAAATTCAATTATTATCAAAAATTTTCCTCAATTTCATAAGAATTCTAATATTTACAAATTTTTTATAAATTTCTCTCTCCTTAAAAATGTTATTAAAAATCGTCAAATGAAATCAATTAGTTCGTATATTATTAATGTGGTAAAAAATAATTTTATTTTAAAAACCTGGAGAATTTGCATTTTTTAAACAAAAAAATCAGGAATAATAAGTCAAGCTAATAGATAAATTATACTTATTTTTTAATACTAGTTCAAGTGGACTTTTTAATCAACAATTAACAAAGCTCCAATAACAATTGACCAAATTCTCAGAGTTAATTAATTTTTCAGCATTTTTAAACTAGCGATACTTGAAATTTATGAAACCTAACTTTAATTGCATAGTATAGGAATTTAAGTGTTTTTTTAGAAAGAAATTTAAGACATTGGACAGAACATATCAAATTTCATTTATTTTCTACAAATTTTACTATAATCAATAGTCTAAAATTCTAAATAATTGAAGCTGACTTAACCAGTTTTGTTGAAATTCAAGTGGAATTTTTAAAGAAAATTTAAGACAATCCTCGATATTTGACAGAATGTTAAATTTCACCAATTTTCTACAAATTTCATCAATTTCATCAATTTTGTACTGTAATTTAAATTTAAAATAATTTCAGACCTCTTTAATTATTCAGTTTTATACAAGTTCAAGTAGAATTTTTAATGAAATTTCAAGACAATCGCCGATATTAGACAGAATTTCAAATTTCATCAATTTTGCTACAATTCTTACTGTTGTTAGTAATTAAAATGATTAAAACTCACCTTAATCAATTTTATTTCTAATTTCATTTAACAATTGTTGATATTGAAGAAAATCTCAAATTTCATCAATTTTCTACAAATTTTACTTTAATTATTTTAAAACTAATCGAAAACAATCTTTATCATTTTGTTTTGTAGGAGTTTAAGTGGACTTTTTTTTTAAAAAAAAGCTTGATAATATGGATAGTTATAAACAGATGGAAGAGTTTTTTTTATATTAACTGTTTATTTTAATAAAATTAAAAAATGTTTATAAATCAATATTATAATTAAATAATTGATATAGACTTAATTCGTGAATCTCTATAAATACTTGTTACTCCATGTTTTTTTTCAAATTCAAACTTTTGTTATCGATCCATAGCAATTATTTAAGAAACTTTTTATACCCCCACAACTTATCATATATATGTCACATATAAGGAAATTTGATGTCATTTTAAATGTGTTATTATTTACTTGTAAATTCAAGAAAAAAAAACTTTCATTCAAATAGAACATGATATTATCCTCACGATACTGTAAAGTTTTTCTAAATAACAACGTAAAGGTAACGCACTATTTTTAAATTTCTGAAAATAGAAAAAAATATATTGTAAAAATATATATAAAAAATATTTCTTCAAGTAAAACCATATTTTCAGTAAATGTTAAAAAAGACATATTTATTTTGCCTCCTTATTTTCACTTCTAAACTTTAAGAATATGGTTGCTTAAAACTATTTTTGTAAATAAAACAATAAAATAGATGTTTATGTAAATTTATAAAAATCATTTGCTCATTAAGGTGAAATGTTTATAAAATTAATATTGATGTTGAAAATTGTTCAACTTATATCTAAAGTGTTTTATGTAATTTCAAATTTTCTTTATTAATTTTATTGTTTTAGGAGTTTTGCTTCTGACAATTATTTATTCTCTATATCTATCGTTTCAATTTTTTTCAAAATGTATTTAAAAACTTAAACAAAGTTTTAGTTTTTAAAACTTTAGAATTTTTAAATTTAAATTTAACTTAACTTAAATTTAATGTAACTTTTAAATTCATAAAAAAAAATTTCTAATAGTTTTTTTTCGAAAAACTGAAAATTATTTGTATTTAATATAAAAATGCATTCAGCAATAATTAACAACAAAAAAATTTGTACTACCTAAATTTTTAAAAATAAAAATTAAATTTTTTGAAAGGATTAAGCAAAAAATGAAACATTTATTTCAATTGAGACTAAATTTTTTATCACATTTACATTAACTTATAAGAAAATTTTCATGATAGAGAGTTATCAAATTTTGTAGAATTTTATTATTTTATATTTATTTTATATTTATTTTATATTTATTTTATATTTATTTTATATTTATTTTATATTTATTTTATATTTATTTTATATTTTACTTGATCTATATTGAAATATAATTGTCAATTCTCCGAGTGTTATTTTTCCTTATTTTGTGCATTGCGTTAGGTAGAGTAAAGGGTGCGGGATATAACAGAGTTTTAGACATAATGCGCTTAGTTCGCAATCTAACAGGTGGTTGTCCTGAATGCCGAACAATTATCATATTAATTTGGTAAACTTTGCCCAACCACAAACTAACTCACTCTCACTCTCCTCGCAGAAACTATTTACCAAAATGAAAATAACGCGCTCGCAATATACAATATCCATATATATTTTGCTTAAACGAACATCAATGTATATAGTTTTCAATTATCATTTCATGTGCGCATAATTAAATGAATCTCAACAGAGTGAAATTAATTAGCGTTTATTAATAAATTCTTTACTTTACAACAATGTCCTGAAAAGAAAAAATTTTTTTTCTCTTCTTTTTTTTCGTACATCTATAAGCATGTGTGTTTTTCTATTACAATATTTTTTAAGTAATTGTTTATTAAAGCGTATTAAAGATTAAAAAATGGAGAAAAGAAATTCTCAGTTTATTGAGAAAATTTAATTTAAATTATTTTTAGTTCAATGCCTCCTTGTAACTGATAATACAACAATATTATAAATATATATATATATTGTATACGTTGTTGAAAAGAGTTAATTTAGTATAATTTGTGTAGACTACCCCGCGTGTGGAAATTTCGAAAATTATTTCCATCAATATTCGGCTTCTTATTAATTTAGGTAAAATATTTAAATAAAATATTTCGGTAAAATATTTAAATAAAATATTTCGGTAAAATATTTAAATAAAATATTTCGGTAAAATATTTAAATAAAATATTTAGGTAAAATATTTAGGCAAAAATATTTAGGAAAAAAATATTTGGATAAAATATTTTTGTGATGAAATTAAATAAATATGCAGTTGAAAATGTCGAATGCTCGAATATTTGTAGGAAATAATTGACGTACTTAGCATATAAGGTGAAAAATTGCGGTCTTTAAATTATTCGAACCAATAAAAAAAGAAGAAAATAATTTTCCTCTCAATAGTTTACAAAAAAAAATAAATATTTGTAGAATTTTTCTTCTTCTTTATTTTGTAAAAAAAAGTAATATTTAAACGTACATTCTAGTTGGAAATTAGATTTAAAATTGCTTAATCCATCAAGAAAGTATTTTTTTTCTTTTTTTTTTTGCTCTCAAGAGAGGTTTCGAATAAACGAGTCTCGGATCCACTTCTCAATCTACTTTTGACACTCAGAAGGAGAACTCCATATACAGATTGCGGTAGATATGCACGCTCGAAACCGCAGTCGATCGTGTTTCTCGTTAGTGGAGAAATTCAGAAGAGAATTTCCACGGAAATGTTTTTTCTTTTCTGCGATATATTTTTTTTCTTCTTCTTTTTTTTGTGTGTGTGTGACTCATTCTCAAAATCGTGTAGAAATGAATATTTATAATCACGTGAAAAATTTTTTTTTTTCAACCACCAAATATCAAGTATTCTGAATATGGTTTTTAATCACTTTCAAAATTTATAGACGAAAGATTTTATATCGAAAATTTGGAAAGAAAAATTTTTGACTTATTTTCTATACTCTATTTTTCGTTTTTTAATTTAATGTTTTTAATTTTTAATTAATTTATTAACACAGCTGGAAATTTGATAAATTTTGTAAAAAATTACTCTTCGCTATATTAAAACTCCCTGAAAACTCCGAGTAACAAGTTTCAAGCAAATTTGAGCACTTTAGAAGAAAGGTATCCGCCATAATGGATCCGCCATCTTGAATTTTGAAAATCAGACATCAGATTTGTAATTAGTGATCCAAAAAAGCAATTTAATGTCTAATTCTATTTTTTTTTTTTTGGGTCAAGAATTAGAATTTTCATTAAGAAATAATTTCTAGACAAGTGGATAAAAGTAGAACGTGAATCTGAAAAATAAAAATTGAAAATGAAGTCAATTAAGAAGAAAGGGGAGGGGGGTAACTTCGAGATCTTCCATTACACTGTTGGAAACATCAATTTCTCTTCATCATTCAGAACTTAAAGGTGCATTTACATACTTTTGCATTACTTGCGGCGCAATAATGATTACATGGGAGGAACATAGAATAACGATCGCAACATTCAAGAAAAAAGGGGAGCATTCGTAAACAATAGATTACACAAAGTACTTATTTTCTTTTATGCAAAGTGTAAAATGCAGGTAAAGAACATCTCTCAGAATCGACTGTCCATCACAATGTAAGAAGTATTTGAAACCGGTTTAAACCGGTACTCGGTTTCGTTTGCTTCGCAGCATCTTTGGTGTCAGAACAACAGAAGCCACAGCGGCCACACCATTTCTTGTTTGAATTTTTTTTTTCCTTTTTTTTTATTCAACGTCATTTTCATCGAGTATATATATATATATATAGTTATATATTTGACCGCGAACCACAAAGAATCGTTGAAAGGCGATAATCTGATCTGATACAAATTAAAACCATTCAAGAGTCTTGATCAGGCAAAGATAACGACCACATTCAATGTCCTGACATCTTTGAAACTATCCCATCGATCCATGAGATCCAATCAATTAGAAGAAATCAAATGGCTGCCTATGAATAGAAATGAAGAAAGCAATTTGTATACTTCAATAAGTTATCTACAGTTTTACAAATATCACATTCCTTTTGCAGTTTATATGGTCTTATTAATCTTATTATTAATCTTATTTGGAAAAAATTGCGAAACATTTCGATTTGATTCATTTTTTTTCAAATTTTAGACATTGGACCGAAAGTAGCATTTAAATCCATTGTAGAAAGGCGATATAACAAGTTTTATGTAACTAGCACGAGATTTTCAATAGTTCGTCCGCCATATTGGATCCACCATTTTGAATTTTTAAAAACTAATACCAAAATCACAATTAGCGTCCCCGAAAACCCCCGAGGAACGAAGTTACAAGAGAATAAAATTGCAAGAGGTTGTCCGCCATATTGTGGCCGCCATTTTGAATTTTCAAATGAAGCAACAAAAATTCCAAAAACGGAAAATTTATACATATATATGGGTGATTCTCCTGAAAAAGTAAAAATTCATGAAAGAGTAAAAATTCACGTTATTGATAATTTGTTGAGTATAAATTTCAACAAAAATTTATCCATATTCTACGAAACATTATTTATCTTGACATAATCTTATGATGTTAAAATTTAAAATTTTTCTTAGTAACAAAATTTATTTAATTTCGTCTTTTGGTTTTGGTTAAATATGATACGTATTTTTAGTTATTTTTTAATATAATTAAAAATTGTGTAACATAGTATTAATATATATTAAATTAAAACTTAGAATCCACCGTTTATTTTTCACATATATTTAGTTTAAATAAAATAAAAAAAAATTTTTTAATAATTAATTAAAAATTACTGGCAATGGGAGTCAAACATCATATTCATCTCCGAAGCTTCGTTTTCCAGTTAATGACATTATATTTTGAAACTGTTTTTTAATTATACGTAATCTATATATAAATATTTGGAGTTGTAGCAAAAAAATTTGTTGAAATTCAATATTTTCAATTTTTGTTTAAATATTTTTAAATTTAATAAAAATGTGAATTTTTTATTTGACAAACTATTCATCTCCGAAGCCTTTTTCATATTTGGCAAGCCTTATTTTTTTGTTTTTAATTTTTTAATAATTATTTTTAAATACCTAACCCTTAAATTATAAAATAATTTCCGTTTTATTTAAAATAAAATATTTTTAATTTTTAAAAATATAATATATTAAGTAGAAAATTAGGTAAATAACAAAATTATAATTAAAAGTAAAAATTTTTTTATAGAAAATATCAATTTTGAACATAAAATGACAAATTAAAAAATTCATTACAAATTTTTTTCCGTTCAATATAAAAAAATATACATTCGTTACTTTTTAAAAGATAAAATAGTTAAAAATAAATTATTAAATACAGAATTCATTAAATTATCAATGAATAATGTTATAAGTTTAATAAATTAAAGAAAATAAAATGAAAAGGAATTTTTTTTACAAAAACCCCAATATTGATTACAGTATATTTAACATTCAGAACACTTAATATTAAAATGATGCTGGAAGGCTTATTTTTGAAAATTAACTTTGCGCAACTCAGATTTTTATAGTTAAACGTATTTAAAACCTACTTATGACAAAAAGCTCAGACAATGTAAAAATTAATTTTTTTTAGTTTTTGGAAAAAAGGTGCCTTTCAGGAGAATCACTCATATATGGTTTTTTTTTATTAAAAAGCAAGATTTTTTCAACTTTTTGTTTAGTTTTTAAATATTTCCAAAATCCAATGTCGTAAAAGAAAATTTCCAAATGCTGCAAGTGACAAAAATATCTAAATTATGATTATGATAAAAATAAAATTTCAAAATTATGACTATAAAGTTCATAAATTGTTTCACAAAAATTTCAATAAACATACAAAACTTAAAAGTAATAAGTTTCGCTTGAAAATTGTTACTCGGGGGTTTTTCAAGGTCACTGATTACAAATCTGTTATTCGTTTCTAAAAACCAAAGATGGCGGATCCAAAATGGCAGTCGAACAAACTTAAAACTCAATCGGATTTACTCGAGAGTTTTCAAGGTCAATTTGTCGTAAGAGTATTAGAACTTAGTTAATAACTTGACAACACTGAGAAAGAATTTTTTTAAACTCAAAAATAAGTAGTTAACTGAAAAAGAAACATGTTTGAATTAAACAAATTTTATTCATTTTAACAAATTGACTTAAACATAATTTTTATTGATTCAAATGTATTACGAATTGAAGCAAAATTATTATGTTCAATTCAAAGATAATTTTTGGTTCGACTGCACAACAAGGATAATTATATTTGATTCAAATATATTATTTTGTTTGAAAAATATAAACAAATTTACAATTAGTTTTTAAAAAAAAATAATAGTTGATATTGACATTGATATATTTTTATTAAACTTTTATGGAAGTCGGACATCAACTTTATGCATATGGTGACCCTAAGAACCTCCGAATAACAAGTTTCAAATAAACTCGAGATTGGGGTACAATTTTTCTAAAACGTATTTTCTACTTTTTTATTTTCTAAAATTATTTTTTCTAATAAAGGTGAATTTCTAAAAAACTTTTTTCTAATGAAGGTGATTTTCTAATTTTCTTCCTTCTAATAAAGGTTATTTTCTAAAAATTTCTTTTCAAGAAAGGAAAATTAAATAAAGAAAAATTTCAAAAAATTTTCTTCCAAACTATATTTAATTTCTATAATAACAATTAATAGGTACGTGATTAAAAAATAAAGTTTGCAAAAATTTGTTAATTCTTTAAAAAAAATACATGAAATTTCGTTGAAAAATTGTAATAAAAAATTATTAGAAATTATACAAATTATAATTCTATAAAAATGATGAGAATTATTTTTTTTAAGAACAAAATTTTTGTTAACAAATAGTTATTTTATAAAAATTTCTCTTCTTTTTCAAAAGGTAACTCTAATTATGTAAACAGAATTATGAGTAAAAAAAAAGAAAATATTATATTTTTTTAATTTTAGTTATCTTCACCAATTTTGTAACTTTCATAAAAAATTATGGACTTTTACAAATTTTAGGAAAATAAATATTAGAAATCACAACTTTTTAAAAAATTTTTATTTAGATTTTTCATTTTTTGTATCAAACTTTTTGTTTGTTGCACTTTTTCCCTAAACTCATTAGAAACTCATTAGAAAAACTTTTTTTAGAAATTAAAACTCAGAAAAACTTTTTTTAAAAATTAGATTTCATTAGAAATGACTTTTTTTTATGCAAAAAGGATTTAGAAAATATTTTTTAGAAAAAGTGACCACCTACCAAACTCGATTGAGTTTTAATTTTGTTAGTCCGCCATATTGGATACGCCATCTTGAATGTTTGAAAACAGACATATTTTATCATTTTTTTCTAAGAAAACTGTTGAGTATTTCAATTTAAAAATTAATACACATATAATGGGGACTTTGAACTTTATTTTCACATATTTTATTTATAAGAAAAAATTTTTTTTTAACTTTTATAAAGAATTTAAGAGAGCATTATCCACCTTCTAGAACTTCGTTTTCGGAAGATCTCGACAGAAGAAGTAAAATGAAGAAAAAAGTTGCGACGTCTGGACCAAAAATAATTCTAATTGTCCCTCCTTCATTAATAAATAAATTAACTAATATCCGGCAACGAACAAATGGTATAATTAATAATTCAAAGACATCAGTCAAAATCGTAGATTACCAATTTGTAATTGGCGATTACTAATTACTAATTAGTTTGGAAAAATTTCACAGCAAGAATGATGAGAGACAAGAGTTGTTGGAATTTATAGGATTCATTGAACTTTAAGTATATAGGAGGATTGCATGTACATATGGTGGTATAGTAAGGCATCGAGGAATTATCATCTTTCAACCAATGACTGTTAAGAAAAAAATACTAATGCTACTGGATCATGATGCTGCGTATGCCGAGTTGCTGATCGAGAGTTGCTCTCGAGAGTAATGTTAGTGTTTCCGGTTTGGACCAGCATTTGCCGTCTTGAAGCCATTGCACGCACACGGTAAATCTATCTCTACCTATCGCAGTTTTCAGTGTGTACTGACACGCCCATAATCACGGCAATTACGTACACGGAAGACGTGACCACTCCTAAGACATCCGGCAATCAGGCGCATTTTAATTATCATCATTTTTATTTTTTTTTTTTTATTTTTTCATCTCCCTAACTCAGCATCATCCATTACAAAAGTTTATATGGAAAACATATTATTACAAAAAACACAAATGATACCTGAATAGAAAAAAAAATTTTCACAATCAATTAACAATGAAAATTGAAAAAAAATACACACAGAAAATACAATATCCTAAAAGAGTATAAATACATATATACGTTATATTAGACTCGTTGACGTGAAAAATGATTCACAGTTTTACAAAAAAAAAAGGAAAAAAAATTGTATCGGATCATTGACCGGTTATCGTGGACAATCCACCAGTTCGATGGCAATAGTAAAAGAGAAGAGACTCTCATTCACTCGGTTTAGCATTTAACAGCCAGAATCAGTGAATGAAACATTCATTAACCGCGATATAACTACCTGTTGCGAATAAAATTCAATAGTATTACATTCTTGTCGACATTGCTTTTATATAAAACGACATTGGTTCAATTCTTCCAATACAACTATACGTCGTATGCATAAATGCATTAAGTGTCTAAATAAATATTAAGTAGAACTGTTAAATAAAATCCTAACGGTTTTGAAATTGATAGGGCGTTAGAATTTCTCTTCAGTACAGGCGTAGACTTCGAGTTCCGTATATAACTAGAGAGACAACATTTACAGACGCAGATATTTATATATTCATCTTGCATATTATATTTAGGTCAAGTTCGTTGTAAACTCTTTCTTTATGATAACACGTAATTAATGATTATTTAGTCTTTATAAAATAAATCAAATCCCTTCGATTTTAATGCAACAATCAACAGTTAACTTGATGTTTAGATGTTATTCAATTTTCTGGTATGGTATTTTATTGGAATATTAAGAAGGTTGATTTGGTGAAGAAGGCAAACTTTTTTTTATTGATACAAAAGCTGGTTGTTTATTTAAAATAATTTCCTTCGTATTGAATACAATGCAAATTTAAACACAATGATGTTTGAATAATGTTTATGTGTGAATTTTGATTCCAAATTATTTGAACCGAGCAGAGTCTGTATTGTGCTTGTGAGAGAACAACCAATAGGAACTGACCAAGGTAACTAATGTTAAATTTAGTGTCCAAAAGAATTACTGAATTCACTTATAAATAAATTCCTGGTTTCAGTTCTAAATTAATTGCGAAATTAATTGCTTTATGTAGTAACCAACTCATTATCGTTTGGAATTACTAGATTAACTTTAGAATTCAACTATTAATTACTGGATTAATTCCTGAAGGCACTAATCGCTTAATTACTCCATCAGGTTCGGGAATAAATATTAAATTAATTACTGAATAAATTCATGGATTCAGTTCCGAATTAATTATTGGAATAATTAATGCATTAACTACTGGATTAATTAGTAAATAAATTGATTGATTAATTTCTAAATGAATTACTAGATTAATTAGTGAATGAATTACTAGATTAATTAGTGAATGAATTACTAGATTAATTAGTGAATGAATTACTAAATTAATCAGTAGATTAATGGCTGAATGAATTGCTAAATTAATTGCTGAATGAATTAATGGATTAATTAATGAAAGAGCAACTGTCATAATGACTGGATTAATTAGTGAATAAAATGATTAATATCTGAATGAATCACTAGATTAATTAGTAAATGAATGAATTAATAACTGGATTAATTGCTGAATGAATTACTGGATTAATTGCTGAATAAATTACTGGATTAATTGCTGAATAAATTACTGGATTAATTGCTGAATAAATTACTGGAATAATTGCTGAATGAATTACTGGATTAATTAATAAAAGAGCTACAGTCCTAATTACTGGATTAATTAGTGAATAAATTGATTGATTAATATCTAAATGAATCACTAAATTAATTAGTAAATGAATGAATTAATAACTGGATTAATTGCTGAATGAATTACTGGATTAATTGCTAAATAAATTACTGGCTTAATTAGTGAATAAAATGATTGATTAATATCTGAATGAATCACTAAATTAATTAGTAAATGAAATTGTAAATTAAGTTCTAGATAAATTATTGGAATAATTACTGAATGAACTACTGACTTAATTGCTAAATGAACTCCTGGATAACGTTTATGAACAAATGATTGAAATAATTACTGAATGAATAAAGACTGGATTAAATACTGGATGCGGATCTGGATTACTTACTGGATTCATTACTAGATTAATTTCTGAATGAATGACTGGATTAATTATTGATGAGATTTTAGATTAATTACTGAATGAATTCCTAGATTACGTTCTTAATAAGTTATTGGAATAATTACTGAATAAAATACTGGATTAATTTGTGAATAAATTGATTGATTAATTTCTTAATGAATCACTAGATTAATTCTTGAATAAATTGCTAAATTTATTACTAGATTAATTGCTGAATGAAATACTTGGATTAATTACTGAATTAATTGTTGAATAAATTTCTGGATTAGTTGCTAAATGAATTACTGAATTAATTATTGAATGAATTACTGGATTAATTGGTAAATGAATTACTGGATTAATTAATAAAAAAGCTAACTGTAATAATTACTGGATTAATTATTAGAATAATTACTGAATGCACTACTGCCATGATTACTCGATTAGGTTCAAAACTAATTACTGAATGAATTTGTGAATTAAGTTCTGAATAAATTATTGGAGTAATCACTGGATGTACTACTGGATTAATTGTTAAATGAATTCTTGGATTGAGTTCTGAATTAATTACTGTATTAATTATAGAATAAAATACGAAATGAATTAGTGGATTAATTGCTGACTGCACTACTAGATTTACAAATACTACTGAATATATTACAATGAATTATTGAATAAATTACTGAATGAGTTACTGAATTAATTACTGAATTAATTACTGGATTAATTACTGAATTAATTACTGGATTAATTACTGGATTAATTACTGAATTAATTACTGGATTAATTACTGAATTACTGAATTAATTAATTATTGTATAACGTTTATGAATAAATGATTGGAATAATTGCTACATGAATGAATGAATTTCTGGATTATTTAATCCAGGATAAGGATAAGGTTGTGGATTAGTTACTGGATTAATTACTGAATGACTAAATACTGATTCAATTCCTGTATTAATTACGGAATTTATTGCTGAATGAATGACTGGATTAATTACTAAATTAATTCCTGGATAACGTTTATGAATAAATGATTAGAATAATTACTGAATGAATACTAGATTAATTACTGGATGCGATTCAAATTAATTACTAAATCAATCGCTAAATGCGTCACTACATTAATTACTAGATTTATTAGTGGATAAATTGTTAAATGAATTACTGGATTATTTGTTGGATGAATTCCTTTATTAATTGCTAAATGAATTACTGGATGAATTGCTAAATGAATTACTGGATTAATTGTTGAATTAATTTCTGGATTAATTGCTAAATAAATTACTGGTTTATTTACTGAATGAAGTACTGGATTAATTACTGAATATATCACCAAATTAGTTAATTATTAAATGAAGAAGTGGATTAATTACGAAATGAATTACTGGACTTCTTACTGAATGAATTTTAAGACTAAGTTCGAAACAAAAAATTAGATTTCTATTGAGAGTATTATTGTATTTATGAATTACTGGACTAGTAAAATAGGCAGCCTATTGTATCCCTCCCTTTTTTTAGTCGCCGTCGGTACAGTAGAGCTCTACATCACCAAAGAGCGCTGTCAAACTTGCGGTAGCGTCCTCAACTAGAGCAAACAAAATTAACGCGTTATTAATTCTAAAAAAATCAAACAAATTAATTAACTTAGAGAAGTGAAAATACCGTTAGATTATTTGGAAGTATCGTAGAAAGAAGAAGTATCGTAGAAATACATAAAGTATGTTTCAGAGAAAAAGAGATCTGGCGACATTGCGGATTTATTGGTTTTATTAAAGATTATTGTGCAGACTGTATGTAGGTTGTGTATATGCGTATATAGACTGTGGTTGAGAGCTCGATAACCAAACAAGACCGCAAGAAGATGATTTTCTCGAAGGTCCTGTCAAGGACGTCGGCCGTGTATTGCAGCTTCACTGGACTGCCAGTATGCGGGTAATCCGCCTATCTACTTATGAGAAACGGTGTAGTTGCACGCACACCATGAACCTCCTTACACACGTGGCATGCACGCGATTCCTGCTGTTTCTAAAGTATCATCTACATTCATACGCAAAAACAGAATCAACATTCATGAGAAAAAACTAACTTATTTCAAAAAAGAATATAAAAAATAATTTTTTCTAAAATACCTTAATTCCAAACATCATATTCTTTAATGAAAATCATTGTCTTCCTATGTTAGTAAATACTTTTCAGTTAACAATTCTAAAATTCATTCCCTACACTTTTTTTTCACTATTTCCAATTTTTATTTTGCAAATTCTTCCATTTTTTTTTTTGATAATAACGAAATCGATACAATGTAGTTATTTTTCAAGAGAGAGAGAATTTTTTAAATTATTATGGATTTCCTGCACGTCAGGTTTTAATTAATTTCCTCCCTCTTATCACCAGTTACCTTTTTTCCTGATTGGTGTGTAAAAACCTTTATGAATAAAATTCTACACACATACATTGAAGTTTCCTCTCTCTCTCGCTTATCCTACAAAGTAGTTAGCTCGTGCAATCACCCGAACGTGCAACGAGATCGAGGTATATGTATATATATATATATATATAGAGAAGCCTCGAAAGAGTGATGAGTAGGCCAAAAAAAGAGAAGAAAATAAATCAAAATTACATACCGAAGAGAAGACGATGCTTATAAATCTCTATTCGATATTACTATCCACTAGTGGATCTTTAAAATTAGAAAGATAATTATTTATTGAAACTGTAGTCTAATATTTAGTTTACAATCCGCGTAATCCAGTCATGGGAGGACGCCATAAATGGATAGAAGGAAATAATTACAAAATTTTCTTAAATCTAATACACATTCTAGATATTTTGATGCGTTTGCTACTGTTCGTGTGATCTTTGGATGTTAACATTTGAATGTAATAATCTGGTTCTAAAATCAAATTGAATCGCAAATTTCGAAAAGGGCTCAACTCTAAAAACCTTAAAAGTCATTTTTCTATAACAAGAGACAGTGAAAATGACTCTTACGATTTTCAGAGTTGAGCCCTTTTTGAAATTCGCAATTCAATTATTTCTAGGAGTAAATTCTTAGAAACTTATTGAAATGTGTTTCGTTTTTTATTTGGATAAATTTGTAGTCAATTTTCGTAAATATCTTTGAGAGTAATCTTCTTTTTGGAGAAAAATGAATTGGGAAAAAACAGGAGCTGTTGAAGTAAAGAAACCTCACTGAACATAGTGAGCCACACGAATGAAACACTGGAGATGAGAGCGCTCCTTATATACCCGCGTGAAGAAACAGGTCCTCACTATTGGTTAGTGGCGAACGGGTGGGGGAACGCTCAGAGTGGCTCTGATTCGCAAATGCAAAAAAACGATGCGCACAACTAAGTCGCAGTGATCAAATGGTGATTCATCACTAGATAAAATGAAGTACAGGATAATTTATTATAATAATGAAAATTTTTTGGGTTTTTTCTCCATGTTTGTGATTCGTAGCACTAAATTTTGCAAATTTTGAAAATTACACTTCACATTCGAAATTATGATACTAAAAGTTCTGAGAAATAATTTTTATTCGAATCCAATCACTTTTAGGATTTTTATACTTTAGGGAACAATTTTGAAAGCAAATTTCAAAAATTCGTCCGCCACATTAGATCCGCCATTTTGAATTTCGAAAATTACACTCCAGATTCGTAATTGTGATACTAAAAATTCCCAGAAAAAATTTGCAATCGAATTTAATTACTTTTAGCAATTTTGTACTTGAAGGAACAATTTAGGAACAATTTTTTTAGACATTTAAAAAATTCGTCCGTCACATTAGATCCGCCATTTTGAATTTCGAAAATTACACTCCAGATTCGTAATTATGATACTGAAAATTCCCAGAAAAAATTTGCAATCGAATTTATTTACTTCTAGCAATTTTGTACTTGAAGGAACAATTTAGGAACAATTTTTTAGAAATTTAAAAAATTCGTCAGCCACATTAGATCCGCCATTTTGAATTTCGAAAATTACACTCCAGATTCGTAATTGTGATACTAAAAATTTGAAGAAAAAATTTTCAAGCGAATCTATTAACTTTTAGCAATTTTGTACTTGAAGGAATAATTTGGAAAGAAAATTTCTAAAATTCGTCCACCATATTGCAACCGCCATTTTGAATTTCGAAAATTACACTCCAGATTCGCAAATGTGATACAAAAATTCCCAGAAAAAAATTTTCAATACAATTTAATGACTTTAAGAAGTTTTATAATTCGAGAAATAATTTATAAAGGAAATTTAATATAAATATTATACTTTGGGATACAATTTATAAAGGAAATTTTAAAACATTCGACAGCCATATTTGATCCGCCATTTTGTATTTTGAAAATTACACTTGACATTCGTAATTGAGATAATAAAAATTCCTTAGAATAATTTTTATTCGAATCTAATCACCTTTAGCATTTTTATACTTCAGGGAACAATTTAAAAAGAAAATTTCAAAAATTCTTCGGACATATTGTATCCGCCATTTTGAATTTCAAAAATTACACTATAAATTTGTAATTGTAATACTAAAAATTCCTAATGACAATTTTCAATCGAATCTTAATTACTTTTAGCAATTTTGTACTTTAGGAAACAATTTAGAATGAAAATTTCTCAAATTCGTCCACCATATTGGATCCGACATTTTGAATTTCAAGAATTACACTTGAGATTCGTGATTGTGATAATAAAAATTCCCCAGGCAAAATTTCTAATCGAATTCAATGACTTTAAGAAGTTTTAGAATTCGGGAAATATTTTATAAAGGAAATTTCATTTTAATTTTATACTTTGGGATTAAATTTTTTTAAAGAAATTTAAAAAATTCCTCTGCCATATTGGATTCGCCATTTTTAATTTCGAAAATTACACTTCAGATTTGTAATTCTGATACTAAAAATTCTCAGAAATAATTCTAATTCGAATATAGAATCACCTTTAATGTAAATTTTATACTTCAGGATACAATTTATAAAAGAAGTTAAAAAACTTCGTGTCCCCCATTTTGTATTTCGAAAATTACAATTGAGATTCGTAATTGTGATAATACAAATTGTCCAGAAATAATTTTTCTTCAAATCTAATCAATTTTGTAAATTTTATAGTTCAGGGAACAATTTAAAAAGAAAATTTCTAAAATTTGTCCGCCATATTGGATCCGCCATTTTGGATTTTGAAAATTTCTCTTGCGATTCGTAATTGTGATAATAAAAATTCCCCAGAAAAAATTTTTATTTGCATCGAATCACCTTTAGAAATTTTGTACTTTAGGGAATATTTTTAGAAAGAAAATTTCTAATATCCGTCCACCATATTGGATCCGCCATTTTGAATTTCGAAAATTACACTCCAGATTTGTAATTGTGATACTAAAAATTCCCAATGACAATTTTCAATCGAATCTTAATCACTTTTAGCAATTTTGTACTTTAGGGAACAATTTAGAAAGGAAATTTCTAAAATTCGTCCGCCATATTGGATCCGCCATTTTGAATTTTGTAAATTACACTCCACATTCGTAATTGTGATAATAAAAATCTCCAGAAAAAAATTTTCAATAGAATTTAATGACTTTAAGAAGTTTTGTAATTCGGCAAACAATTTATAAAGAAAATTTAATTTAAATTTTATACTTCGTAATGCAATTTATAAAAGAAATTAAAAAACTGGATGTAACCCCTTAAAGAGAGAAGTAAATTATTAATTGTTTTGTGTTATTACAAAAATCCAATTTCTAATGATGACCTACAACATGAAAAATGAAAAAATATTCTCTTAAATTCCCTTCTAAATAAAAATAAAATATCCAGAAAAATAATTGCATTTCGTATTTTGATATAAAGTGAGAAAAAAAATCTTAATATATCAAATTTCTTCTAGTTCTGGTCGAACTAATAATACTCGTAAAGTGAACTACTGCAATGAAGGGTTTCAACGTTGAGTTTCGTTTTGTGCTTTTATATATATATATATATATATATATACGTTATCCCTTTTTCCGCTGCTTTGTTACACACTCTAAATTCGGTTTGAACCGACGCGGCAGGCGAAACAGGTCCCGGGAGAATCGCGAAGTGAAAAAACTCTACGAGACTTGAGCCAAGCAGTAGAGGCGGGTGAACATGAAGCAGCAGACGGGACACAGACACGCGAAGCATACAGGATTCTAACCTAACCCCATTCCCCATACACTTTTAAGACCATACCAAAGTACCGAACAGAGGCTTTTAATTTTAGGTCTCCAGACTTGGACTGTCGCAGAGGCGGCGAGAGGTTTTTGTTTTCAAAGGGTGAAGAGCGGGGAGCGGGGCGTATAGTTACACTCAAAAATTCTCTCAACCTTTATATTGATATCTAAGTTGATATATGGATGATTCTCCTGAAAGGGACCACTTCACGTGTCTCCAACTTGAGACTCAATATTTGCATTAACTTATTATTGATATTTTGTTGAGTATAAATTTCAAAAAAAAAAAAAATTTATCCCTAATCTACGAAACATTACTTATCTTTACATAATCTTGTAGTGTTAAAATGTAAAGTTTTTCTTAGTAGAAAAATTAATTAAAAATTAATTAATAAATTTAAAAAAATTAATTAAAATTAATTATTAATTTATTTAATTTTGTCTTTTTGTTTTGGTTAAATATTATATATTTTTAATTCTTTTTTAATATAATTAAAAATTTTGTAACACAGTCCTAATGTATATCAAATTAAAGCTTAGAGTCTACCGTTTATTTTTCACATAAATTTAGTTTAAATAAAATAAAAGAAACTTTTTAAATAATTAATTAAAAATTACTGGCAATGGGAGTAAAAGTTCATATTCATCTCCGAAGCTTCATTTTTCAGTTAATAACATTATATATTGAAACTGTTTTTTAATTTTACGTAATCTATATATAAATATTTGAAGTTGTAGCTAAAAAATTTGTTGAAATTCAATATCTTCAATTTTTGTTTAAATATTTTTAAATTTAATAAAAATTTGAATTTTTTATCTGAAAAACTATTCATCTCCGAAGCCTTTTTCATATTTGGCAAGCCTTATTTTTTTGTTTTTAATTTTTTAATAATTATTTTCAAATACCTAACCCTTGAATTATAAAATAATTTCCGTTTTATTTAAAATAAAATATTTTTAATTTTTAAAAATATAATATATTAAGTAGAAAATTAGGTAAATAACAAAATTATAATTAAAAGTAAAAATTTTTTTATAGAAAATATAAATTTTGAACTTAAAATGACAAATTAAAAAATTCATTACAAATTTTTTTCCGTTCAATATAAAAAAATATACATTCGTTAGTTTTTAAAAGATAAAATAGTTAAAAATAAATTATTAAATACACAATTCATTAAATTATCAATGAATAATGTTAAAAGTTTAATAAATTAAAGAAAATAAATTGAAAAGGAATTTTTTTTTACAAAAACTCCAAAATTGATTACAGTATATTTAACCTTCAAAACACTTAATTAGATTCTACCGTTTATTTTCCACTTATATTTAGTTCACAGAAAATAAAAGAAGTTTTTTAAATAATTAAGGAAAAATTACTGTCAATGGGAGTAAAATTCAAATTCACCTCCGAAGCTTTGTTCTTCAGTTAATAACACTATATTTTTAAGCTGTTTTTTAATTAAACGTAATCTATATATAAATATTTGAACTTGTAGCCCAAAAAGTTTGTTAAATTAGGTTTTAATTTTTAAATTTAATAAAAATGTTAATTTTTTATTTGACAAACTATTCATCTCCGAAGCCTTTTTCATATTTGATAAGCGTTATTGTTTTGTTTTTAATTTTTTAATAATTATTTTCAAATACCTAACCCTTGAATTATAAAAAAAATTTCCGTTTTACTTAAAATAAAATATCTTTAAATTTTTAAAATATAATATATTAAGTTGAAAGTTAGAGAAATAATAAAATTATAATTAAAGATAACAATTTTTGACAGAAAATATCAATTTTAAACTTAAAATGATACACGGAGAGAGAATATATATTAAATTTTGTAAAAATATTTTTAAATTGGGGAAAAAGTGCAACAAAGCGAAATTTTGATATTAAAAATTCTAAACTTTAAAAATAGTTTTGTGAAATTTATTAAAGTTCTATTAGAATTTAATTAATATTCTTGATATTTGATACAATTATACTAAATTTCACATAAGTTTTTTTAAAGTTTAGTATTTTTTATATCAAAATTTCACTTTGTCGCACTTTTTCCTCAATTTGAAAATATTTTCACAAAATTTAATATATATTCTCTCTCCGTGTAAATTAAAAAATTCATTACAATTTTTTTCCCGTTCAACATTAAAAAATATACACTAGTTACTTTTTAAAAGATAAAATGGTTAAAAATAAATTATTAAATGCAGAATTCATTAAATTATCAATGAATAATGTTAAAAGTTTAATAAACTAAAGAAATTAAATTTAAAAGGAATTTTTTTGCAAAAACCCCAATATTTATTTCAGTATACAGTACCGGTCAAAATTGTCAGTCCACCCATTTTTGAAGGAATGAAATAAATTGCTTAACATAAAATTTATAAAAATTCATTTTTTTTAAATATTTTAAAGACGATAAAATTTTGAAAAGAATAAAACCTCACAGAAGTCATTTGGCAAATATTTTTTCAAGATATTCTTAAAAAACTGTAATTTTCAATGTTTTGGAAAAATTTGAATAACTTCTAAAATAATAAACGCTTTTTAATAATCTTAGGCTTATTTTAAAGGTCATTTTCTACGGAATATAAATGTTTATGTTTATATTTAAAAAAAATTACTTTGAAAAGTCATTAACCTGTAATTTTTTCAAAAATTGGGCAAAAAAATTGTAAAAATTTAAAATACATGTTTTGTACTAAAAAATATTCTAGAACATTTATAAAACATGATACGGTATAGATTTTTCAAGAAAATTTGATAAAAAATATGTTTGAATTTCAAAAATTATATTATTTCAAATTTTTTCAATTTTTTGACCAACTTTTTGACAAAAAAATTATATTATTATTATTATTATTATATTATTATTCTTTTCAAAAATTATATTATTTCAAATTTTTTCAATTTTTTTGTCCAAAACTTTTTGACATCATGCTTATTCCAAAGTAAAAAATTACAGGTTAATGCCTATAATTAATTCTTATTTCGTAGAATATGACCTTTAAAATAAGCTTAAAATTATTAAAAAGCGTTCATTATTTTAGAAGTTATTCAAATTTTTTTGATTAAAAATTACGATTTTTAAGAATATCTTCTACAAATTTTGACCAAATGACTTAACTATAAGATCTTATTCTTTTCAACATTTTATCGTCTTTCAAAATATAAACCAAAAAAATTTTTTGTTTTTCTGAATTTTATGTTAAAAATTTTTTTTTTTTCTTTAAAAATAGGTGGACTGACAATTTCGGACGGTACTGTATTTAACCTTCAAAACACTTAATATTAAAATAATGCTGGAAGGCTTATTTTTGAAAATTAATTTTGCGCAACTCAGATTTTTATCTTTAAACGTATTTAAAGTCGACCCATGACAAAAAAAATGCAGAAAATGTAAACATTTATTTTTTTTAGTTTTTGGAAAAAAACGTTAAAAATGCCTTTAAGAAGAATCACCCACATATTAACCATTAACTTAAATATATTAATTATTTTCTGTTTCCTCAAAAAAAAAAAAGTTTCTTAAACTAAAAAAACAAATTTCCATTGAATACTTAGGACCGGAATGATTTTTTTCGGGTGTTTTTATACAAAGAGAGGAAAAAAAAGTATTTCTTGTTCTGTGGGAGATTTTGCTTTATGAAACTGAATGGATGTTCTTCGTTCATTTTGAATAGATGGGCTTTGAATTGTACTCCCGGGTTGAAATGCTTCGGGTAAGAAGTGCTTAGGGGAGTCCATTGCCTTAGGGAAGGAATATATAAATTCAAGAGACTCAACCTGGAAATCCTTGTCCTAGTCTTGCCCATTGAATAAATGTGTCACACACACACATATTTACTTTATTTATCAATGGCAATATTTGAAAATAATTTCGAAAGAACTTTATAAGAGGAAGATTTCTTAATTTCTAATTTCTAAGAATTGAATATATTTCAAAATAATTTTTTATTGACAAATTTTATCGAAAATTTTATTAAAAATCTTATCAAAAATCTTATCAAAAATCTTATCAAAAATTTTATCAAAAATCTTATTAAAAATTTTTTAAATTGACAAAATTCTTGACAAAATTCTTATAAAAAATTCAAAAATGAATGTTAAAATAATTTTTTCGCAATTTTTCCCACTGTTGGACATTTATAGTGTATAAGAGCAAATTATGAGTTGAATTATTGAGCATGAATATAAACTATCATTTGCATATATAGTAAAGTTATAAGAGACACATTAAAGTTTTCATAAAGCGTCAATTCTTAAGGTTGCGGTCCTTATTACCATGTAACTCGATGTAACTCATCCGTGCGACGCTATATAAATGCTGAATAGTAAGATCGTTACATTCACAGCTGTAGAAAGCAGCACTTGTTGCTTCCTTCAAGTGAAACGACCCCATAAAATAAGGTATAGCAATAATCGTGGATACAAAAGTCTGCCTAACTTATAAAAAGAACTTTCAAGTATTTTTAATACTTTTATTGTTTGAAAACTTAACAAAGAAGTGATACTAATCCTTCTTGCAAATTGATCTTTTAAAAACCATTCAGAACAATCTTTATATTTATATATTTCTTATTCAATGGGAAATTTTTATTTACTTTTGTCTGAATTTTTCTCTTATCTTTGTTAGTATTTTATACTTTTTTCTTTTTTTTGTGTATTTAAACATTCCTTGTCCTGTTGGTATTGAATAATTTTTCTTTTAATTTCTGTAGTATGAAACGAATTGAAACAATGTTTCTACACTTTATTTCAAGTTCATAGCGGAAAATTAGGAGACAAAAAAAATTCTAAATTTACACCCAAGCAGTAAAAAATTATTTTAGTATTTTATTATTTATTCTTTTAGTTTTTAAATACTTTTACTGTTAAATAACAGAAGGACATCTCGAAATGTTGCAAATAAAGTGACAAAAAAATGAAGGCTACTGAGACTAGAAGATAAGATTATCGAGAAAATGAAATTTCAAAATGGCGGCTACAAAATGGCGACTGGTTTTCAGCATTTTTTTAACACTTTGCATCAAGAACAGAAAAATTGCTAAAAGTTAATAGATTCGCTTGAAAATTTTTTCTTGGAATTTTTAGTATCACAATTATGAATCTAAAGTGTAATTTTTGAAATTCAAAATGGCGGATCCAATATGGCGGACGAATTTTTTTAATTTTCTTTATAAATTGTATCCCGAAGTATAAAATTTCTTCAAGTGATTAGATTCGCTTAAAATTTGTTAATGGGAGTTCTTGTGTTGTTGATCACGAATTTAAAGTGTAATTTTTCATATTCAAAATGGCGTATCCAATATGGAGGACGAATATATGAAAATTTTCTTTCAAAATTGTTCCCTGAACTATAAATTTGACAAAGGTGATTAGTTGCAATTAAAAATTATTTCTGGAAATTTTTCGTGCCACAAAAGACGCTTCCTAGTTAATATTTTCGGAATTCAAAATGGCGGATCCAATATGGCGGAGAAATTTTAGAAATTTTCTTTCTAAATTATTCCCTGCAGTATAAAAATGTTAAAGGTGATTCTATTCGAATTAGAATTATTTCTGAGAATTTTTAGTATCAGAATTACAAATCTGAAGTGTATGTTCGAAATTAAAAATGGCGAATCCAATATGGCAGAGGAATTTTTTAAATTTCTTTAAAAAAATTTTATCCCAAAGTATAAAATTAAAATGAAATTTCCTTTATAAAATGTTTCCCGAATTCTAAAACTTCTTAAAGTCATTGAATTCGATTGAAAATTTTGTCTGGGGAATTTTTATTATCACAATCGCGAATCTCAAGTGTAATTCTTGAAATTTAAAATGTTGGATCCAATATGGTGGACGAATTTGAGAAATTTTCATTCTAAATAGTTCCCTAAAGTACAAAATTGCTAAAAGTGATTAAGATTCGATTGAAATTTGTCATTGGGAATTTTTAGTATTACAATTACGAATTTATAGTGTAATTTTTGAAATTCAAAATGGCGGATACAATATGGCCGAAGAATTTTTGAAATTTTCTTTTTAAATTGTTCCCTGAAGTATAAAAATGTTAAAGGTGATTCGATTCGAATAGAAATTATTCTGTGGAATTTTTATTATCACATTTACGAATGTCAAGTGTAATTTTCAAAATACAAAATGGCGGATCAAATATGGCTGACGAATGTTTTAAAATTCCCTTTATAAATTGTATCCCAATGTATAATATTTATATTAAATTTCCTTTATAAATTATTTCTCGAATTATAAAACTTCTTAAAGTCATTAAATTCGATTGAAAATTTTTTCTCGTGATTTTTAGTATCACAATTACGAATCTGGAGTGTAATTTTCAAAATTCAAAATGGCGGATCCAATATGGCGGTCAAATTTTTTAAATTTGTATTATAAATTGTTCCCTAAGGTACAAAATTGCTAAAAGTGATTAGATTCGATTGAAAATTGTCACTGGGTGTTTTTTATGTTGCTGAGCACGAATCCGGAGTGTAATTTATGAAATTCAAAATGGTGGATCCAATATGGCAGAGAGCAACAGTTTTCTGTCTAAATAAAAAATCTAGCATTGTTAAAAAAAAAAATATTTGAAAATAAAAAAAAATTGTTGTGAGGAAAAAAAATTAGGAAATGAAGGCAAACTTGTTGTTATAAGAATTTCATTTTTTTTTTAGAGTCAAGTTTTCATGCAAGCCAAATTCTCAACTTTCGATTCGTCCCACTCCATTACCAACCCTCGTCCCTCAGTGACTTCAACTCTTCCACCACTGTTTCCTCCGCAGCCACCAACCATCATCCCCCTTTTGCCCTCTTTGCTTCACCCAAAGTCTCCTACTTCTCCACCCCCTCCTCCTCCTCTCCTTCATTCGCGTCTACTCTACCCCACTTTCATGTCTTCTCTCGGATATATTCCTGGCGTTTTGCGCTTGCAAGGTCAACAAACTTCTCTCCCTCGATAAAAAACAAACCAAGACTGTTTGAAATTGTTCTAACGGTGGCGAGTGCACCGCCCCCGCCCTCAGGGTGTAGTAGACCTTTCTAAAAGAGTCCAAATCCGCGGGTTTATTCGCCGCACGTTTCACACTTTCTTATTACATCCATCCACCCTCTATTCTCCCTATTTTTTTTCTCTATTTCTTTTTTTCTTGTCGTTTTGTCATAGGATGACACAAAAATGCTGAATTTTTTATTTTTCAAACTCTATTCATTCTCTCTTCATGTCGTTTGATCACAAAATTTCCACTAGCGCAAAACAACTGGTGTCTCAGGTGGAAAGAATTTTATCGCAGTGATAGTCTAATGTTTCGTGGATATCGAATTTATAATCCCGTGTGTGGAGAATAATTTTACTCGCGTGGCAAGTGTGTATTTGTTTTTTTTTTTTAAACGATTTTCGTTTCTATTTAAACGAAATACATCATTTTTTTTGGGAGTTGTAAATAAAATAGTAAATAAATGAAAGAAATTTATCTAAATTTTTTGGCAAAAAATAATTCTTTTTCAAGACAATAAATATTTTCCCACTGCGGTTAAATTCGAAAAAGGAAACTTAATATTTTCATTTTGTTTTATTAAAATAAAATAAAAAATTCATAAAAATTAAAAATCTCCATTTTTTTAATTGTTTATAACTTTGGATAGTTTCACACTAGAATATTCTTTAAAACATGAAAAGAAGCGTCTAAAATAACTGCTTAAAAGGAGCAAAAAGTTTTAAAATTTTACCCTCAACTTTAAAAAATAAAGACAAAAAAATTTTTGCAAAAATAAAAAAGCAAAAAAATTAAATGATACTGAAAATATTCAACTTCGAAATTCTCTGATATTGTCTATCAATTCAACAACTACAATTCAATAATTAATTTATTGAATTTTCTAAATAATAAAGCTGAAAAAATTAAAATTTTTCAAAAACTGGAATTCTTTAACCGTCAATAACTTTTATTAAATTTATAGTAAAATAAACATTTTACTTTATTAATAAACATTAATAGGCCAAAAGTCGCGTCTGAAAGGACTGCTTAGAAGGGAGAAAATCTTTTTTGATTTTAACCACAACGAAAAAAGAACGTTAAAAAAAACTTTTTTGAAAAAAATTTCAATCTAAGAAAAAATGTTTTTTTGACCTTAGAAGAAAATGAAATCAATTTAAAAAACTTCATTATTACCAAATACTGTAAAACTTCCAGGATAAAAATAAAAATCTTGCATTTTGTAAGCAATGAAATAAAAAAATTACCATTTTCCAAAAATAGTGAATTTTCAAATGTTAATAACTTTTCATACGTTTACTCTAGAGTATCTGTTAATTGGTCAAAAGAACCGTCTAAAAGGAATGTTTGAATGAGAAAACAACTTTTTTCATTTTATTCCGTTTGCAAAGAAGATGGTTAAAAATATTTTTTTCGGAAAAATATGAAAATTTCAAAAAAATGCAAATTTGATGTTAAAAGTAAATAGAAGGCTTTTAAAATCCTATATTTTTTAAACTTTACTACAAAATATAAAGGATGAATACAAATTAATTGAATTTTTAAAATCATAAACACAAATAATTCATATTTTTTAAAATTCACGATTTTTTTATTTTCAATAACGTTTCATACGTTTACTCTAGAAAATTTGTGAATAGGTCAAAAGAAGCTTATAAAAAAGACTGTTTGAGTGGGGAAGAAACTTTTTTCATTTTATTCCGATTTGCAAAGAAAATGGTTGAAAAGGTTTTTTTGAAAAAAATTAAAAACTCAAAAAAATGATATTGAGATGTTAGAAACAGTTTATAACAAATAAAAAATCTATATTACTATGTTTAATTGATAGATATGTAAATTTAAGACTAAATTGAAATTTTAAATATAACAATAACTGGAAAATTAATATTTTTCAAAATTCTATATTTTTTAAATATCAATAAGTTTTGATGTAGGTTTATGGTAGAATGAACGTCAAGAGAACAAAAGAAGTATACAAAAGGACTGTATCAAAGGAAATAAATTTTTTTGTTTTTATCCTGCTTTAAAAAAAATAAAAAAAAATTTTTTTTGAAAAAAATGAAAAAATTAAAATACAAAATGAGACTTCGTCTACCAATTTAAAAATTCATTAATATTATCTATCTCCTTAAGAACAAAGACTAAAATTGATTTTTTTTTAATTTTTCCAAATCATGAAGCTGAAAATATTAAAATTTTTCAAAGTTTAAAATTTTTTAAACGTTAATAACTGTAAATAGGTTTCAACTGAAACATCTGTTAACAGTTGAAAAGAAGCTACTATAAAAAGTGTTTAATAAAGAATAAAAAAAAATTTTTTTCCCCTATTACATTTTTAAAAATAATTGACAAATTTTTTTTCCGAAAACTAGCCAAATCTAAAAAATAAATTATTAACATTCGTTATAAATAATAAAAGTTATTAAAAATCCAATTTTTTTATTCCAAACTGTGAAAGCTGGATGTGAAGGAAAATTTAATTGAATTTTAAAAAATATAAATGCAAATAATTCATATTTTTCAAAATTCTTGATTTTTTTAAATCCTTATAACTTCTGATTGACTGACAATTAAATGTTTGCTGATAGGTTAAAAATTTCATGAAAAAGTACGATTTCATTTAAAAAAATATATTTTTCATTTTATCTTGTTTTGCAAAAAGTACGGGCCGAAAAGTTTAATTTAAAAAAAATTAAAATTACAAAAATGCATATTGAACGTAAAAAAGTACGAAATGAATTATTAAAATATTTTATTCCTTTATTTCTTGACAGAAGACATAATTTTTTCAAAATAATAATCAAATCGCCCTAAATACTAAACTGAAAAATTGATATTTTTTTAATTGTTTTTTTAAATTGTGAATAACATGTTATTTTTACGCTAAAATGTTAATTAATCAAATAAAAGTAAAAACAAACTTTAAAAAGAGATAAACTTTCTTGCTTTTTATCCTTTAATGTGAAAAATGGAAAAAATTGGAATTAATGAAAAGTATAGCAACCGGATTGTGTAACGAAGTAATACTTTTTTTATTAATTGTGTATTTCAATGATAACTGAAATATAAAGAATAGTTCATCAAATTTTGTAAATACAAAAGAAAAACAAATTTATATTTTTTTTAAATTCTCGTCTATTTTAATAAAATTCCCGTATACTCTACACTGCACTGTATGCTTTAGTAGAAAAAAAATCGTCGGAAAATATTGTTTGAAATAAATAAAATTTTTAATTCAATTTCTTTTTTTTTTAAGAATATTGATAAAAAACTTTTTTATTAAAAGAGTAAAATGCTAAAATTGAATAAAAACTAACGTCAGTTATATTTCGAAGAAATAAAAAAAAATTTCCTTTGCAGAAAAGTTATTATTTTATTATTTTTTTTTTCCTTTGGAAAATTCTATATACACGAAGATATATCTAATATATTTATATTTAAGTGTCCTATATGTGGAGCTCGATCTTGAAAACTAGAAACATTTTCAGTCGCTCTAATGCATTTCCGTTCACTATCATACTGAGAAATTTACCTCCCATCCATTTTCATATATACCTATCCATCCTCATGCTATTCCTCACTTTCTTCCTTATCCCCCGTAATCCACTATGATCGAACTAAATTCACTTTATTTTACTTCAACTCACTCTACTCCTCCTGTATCAACATTTCTCCATGGTACCTTTAAATTTTATCTTTTCTTTTTTATTATTCCTCCCACTTTGGCAAATAATTATTCTCTCAACTCTCGAATCGTTAAAAAAATAATGTATTAAATTAAAGAAAATAAAAATTTCAATTTCAATAAAATAATAATTTAAATAAAATAATAATTTAAATAAATTTGAGAAAAAGGTCGGAAATGGAAAATTTTTACCAAAATTACTATAAGGAGTTTGCAATTTTAAATGTAAGTGAAAATTTTTTTTTGTAAAACTGAAAATAATTGTGATTTTTTTTTATAAAACTGAAAATAATTGTGATTTTTTTTTTGGAAAACTGAAAACAATTGTGATTTTTTTTATAAAACTGAAAATAATTGTGAATTTTTTTTTTGTAAAACTGAAAACAATTGTAATTTTTTTTTACAAAACTGAAAATAATTGTGATTATTATTTTTTTTTTGTAAAACTGAAAATAATTGAGAATTTTTTTTTCTGTAAAACTGAAAATAATTGTGAATTTTTTTTTTTTTTTGCAAAACGGAAAATAATTGTGAATTTCTTTTTTGTTGAAAATAGAGTCTAACAATAGATATACGACAATCCATTATTTCGACATCATTGGTTCCATCTACTGAGAAGAGAGTCGAGACCGTGTCTTGAAATGACGGTCCGGGAAACAAGCGAACCGCAATGCATTCGTAGTTTAGATATAAATACGCCACAGAGGGCAAGGAACCACAAGTTCTTATTAGCTACTTCTTAAGCTGTTAACTTAAGAACACATCATGATCTTTCGTGGCATTTAAATTACTTTCTTCCTCAAATTTTCTCGAGTTAAAATTTTTCCCAATTTCCAAATTGTCGATAGTGCGAAAATTAAAATAATTTTCCATAAAATGCAGTAAAAATACCAGAGGCACATACATTTGATTATTCGTAAATGAATTGTGGAAAAGTTTTGATGTATTTTTTTTTCATTTTCTTACAAACTAACTGAATTTGGATCGAATTTTATCGAGAGCAAAAGAATTTCATTATCGATCGTCGGTAATTTAGAGATCTATTTTAAAAAGTCCACAATTCAAGAAGAGGAAGAGTAGAGGCACTTAATTTATTCACAAAATAAGCAAATGCTAGAAAAAGTTGAGAAAAATCTTATTCTGCAATTCGGTAAAATTGAAATAAAAATAATTTTTCGTCAAATGGAGTAAAAATACAAGAGGAATATACATTAGATTATTGGTAAATAAGCCGTGGAGAAGTTTTGAAGTACCCTTTTTTCATTTTTCTACAAGACGAGTGATTTTGGGCCGAATTTTATCGAGAGCGAAAAAATTCCATTGTCGATCGTCGGTAATTTAGAAATCTATAAATAAAAATTCACAACTCAAGAAAACGAAGTGTAGAGGCACTTAATTTATTCCCTAAATAAACGAATGCTGTAAAAATTAGAGAAAAATCTTATTCTGCAATTCGGTAAAATTGAAATAAAAATAATTTTTCATCAAATGGAGTAAAAATACAAGAGGAACATACATGAGATTATTGGTAAATAAGCCGTGGAAAAGTTTTGAAGTACCCTTTTTTCATTTTTCTACAAGACGAGTGATTTTGGACCGAATTTTATCGAGAGCAAAATAATTTCATTGTCGATCGTCGGTAATTTAGAAATCTATTTTAAAAATTCGACAATTTGAGAAAAACGAAGAAGAGAGGCACTTAATTTATTTACTAAATAAACGAATGCTGAAAGAAGTTTAGGAGAATTTTATTCTGCAGTTCGGTAAAATTGGTCTGAAAATAATTTTTCATCATTAACAGTAAAAAATACCAGTGGCACTTATTTTAGATTATTAGTAAATGAAACGTTAAAAAGTGTTCAAGAAATCTCTTTTAAACTTTTCTACAAGACAATGAATTTGAACCGAATTTTATGAAGAATAAAATATTGATCATTATCGAATAAAATCTTTATCGACCGTCGGTAATTTAGAAATCTATAAAAAAATTACAATTCAAGGAAACGAAGAGTAGAGGCACTTAATTTATTCACTAAATAAATAAATGCTGTAAAAATTTCAGAAAAGCCTTGTTCTAAAGGTTAGTAAATTTACCGTAATTGTTTCTTAATTTCTTTCAATTGCTTCTTGACAAGAGAAAACTAGAAGCCGGGAGTTAATTTTAGAAGTAAACTAAACTAAAACTTAGATTTAAGACTTATGTATTAATTTTCAGAAAAAATAAATCAGTCAGTAAAAATTGTACACATATACATTCACAAGAAGTAGAAGAGAAAAAAATGCGAGTTGCATTTTCAACAAATTTCGCCGAGTTTAATTAAAGCATTAATTAAAAGGTAAAAATTTATACTTTTTATCTCTCAAAGAACTGTTGGTACGGTCAATATTTTTACTTTTGTCGAATTCTCCGTACGATCGTCGATATAACAAAAACGAATAAATTTAGACCAACGTACGTATCAGGATCATGAGGATCTGTACAAGGACGAGAGGAAGAGGAGTACGACGTGAATAGGATTCGGGGGAGAATAGGCAGGAGCCAGAGGTGGAAGGGTTTCCAATGAGCGGCCATTTATCTTCTGGAAAATTCACCGACGTTTTTCTCCAGCACACGGTATCGATTTTAGGTTTGGACGATAATGCAGGGCTGCAAGCGTCCACTTTTACGGCACTAAAATCTGCTTACGTTTTACAAAAAAAAAAAAAAAAAAGTAGGAAAGAATTGAGACATCTAAATTCATCAAATTGATGATAGAAGAAGTATCAATGAAAGTAAAATAAGAGAGAAAATTTTTATTCTTTCCCACAATGTAGAAAATTTATTTATTTATAAATCATAATTTGTAGTTATATTCTTATAGGGAGAAAAATTTCTTATTTACCCTCTGTCTTTAATTATAACGATAATGATAAAAATGATCTAATTTTTTTTCACCTGCAAAAAAAATTATAATTAAAATACATTATTCTCCAAATGGTCAGAGTTGCCTGATGCTAGAGAGGTTTTTCAAAATAGAACAAGAAATGCCATCCTCTTCGAAATGTAGTAATTGGAAAGTTCGGATTCATTGGTCGAAAAATCCAGTTCACTTAAATGCAAATAAATTCGGAGAATTTTAATTGAAATTCGAGAGAAAATACCCATTTAACGAATTGAACGATTGTCTTTGTTATATAACTCGCAAAATTTTTATCTAATTTATATTATTATATATTTGAGAGAAAAATATCGACGTATTATCAAAAATTATTTCAAAATTATAGATATACTAGAAAATTGTGAGGGAAAAATTGATTGCAATTTTAAAATAAATTTGTTATTGTAGAAAATTCGTAAATTACGTTTATAATTACGAGTGATGTTGAAATTGATCTTGATATGCTTCTGTATATTTAACGAATTAGAATTTATGAAATGCCTTCATTTGCAATAATATCTCTTAAACTGCTATCGCCAGTGAACGGTTGCACTTAAAGACAGGAAGTGTGACTGAAATCTGCCGTTAGATTTGCATCTTGAGCATCATCCGTGCCGCTAGATTAAGCTTCTACTGCGTCCTTATCTGGTTACGCTTTTTGCATTACTCTGCAATAAATACCTTGCAAAACATTTAACATTCGAGTTCAAGCGTTACAGTACGTGTCTGATCAAAGGGTTTAATGATTTCTTGGAAATGACCCCTTTTTCAAAGGTGGAAAATATCTAATAACAAAAGTGAAAAAAAGACACTGAATTTTCAAAAAAATAAAAAAAAAAAAACTTGAAAAATACAGTCAAAAGTATTATTTTCAAAAAAATGTCAATCTTTGCGAAATTTATTTAGGACATTAAAAATTAATAAAATTAACTTCTATATCTTTACTATTGCCCTTTGGTGTAAGGACTTCAAGTTAAAAATATATTAGTCAATTTTTTTTTAATATTAAATTTGAAAAAAACAAATTTTTTAAAAATCGCGATTATTTGAAAGACAATAACTTTTGATTGACTTATGCTAGAATGACCGTTAATAGATAAAAAGAAGCGTCTCACAAGACTTTAAAAAATGGAAAAAAATATTTTTAATTTTATCCATTTTTTTTACAAAATAGTAGAAGAAACATTTTCTTCGAAAAAATCAAAATCTCTAAAAAATGTAATTTTGACATTGAAACTAAATGGAATTAAATCAGAGTGCTCTATATAATACCTATTACTAGAAATGTTCAAAATAGAATTAAAATAATTGAAATTTTCAAAATGTAAACACAAAAAAGTAAGTTTTTCAAAAAACCCAATTTTTTTGAATTTACATAACTTTTGCTAGAATTACTCTAGAATATTCATCTATAGGTGAAAACAAGCGTCATAAAGGACTGTTTAAAAGGAAAGAAAACTTTTTTGATTTTATCAATTTTTTTAAAAAAGGATTGTAAAAAATCTTTTTCGATAAAAAATTAAAATTTCAAAAAAATGTAATTTTGATGTTAAAACTAAATGGAATTAAATCAGAGTGCTCTATATATTACCTATTACTAAAAATGTTCAAAATAAAATTAAAATAATTGAAATTTTCAAAATGTAAACAAAAAAAGCAAATTTTTCAAAAAACCCAATTTTTTTGAATTTACTAAACTTTTGCTAGACTCACTCTAGAATGTTCGCCTATGGATGAAAATAAGCGTCATGAAGGACTGTTTTAAAGGAAAGAAAACTTTTTTAGTTTTATCATTTTTTAAAAAAAGGATTGTAAAAAAACTTTTTCGACAATAAATTAAAATTTAAAAAAAAATGTAATTTTGATGTCAAAACTAAATGGAATTAAATCAAAGTGCTCTATACATTACCTATTACTAGAAATGTTCAAAATAAAATTAAAATAATTGAAATTTTCAAAACGTAAACACAAAAAAGCAAATTTTTGAAAAAACCTAATTTTTTTGAATTTACATAACTTTTGCTAGAATTACTCTAGAATATTCATCTATAGGTGAAAACAAGCGTCATAAAGGACTGTTTTAAAGGAAAGAAAACTTTTTTGATTTTATCATTTTTTTAAAAAAGGATTGTAAAAAAGCTTTTTCGAAAAAAAAGTAAAATTTAAAAAAAAGGTAATTTTGATGTTATAAGTAAATAAAATCAATCCAAAATCTTATATTTTTGAGTATTGGCATCAAATAGTTAAGTTAATATTAAAGTAAATGGATTTTTTAAATGCTAAATTAAAAAAAATTTGTTCTTTTAAAATTTTGCGATTTTTTTATTGTTAATAACTTTTAATAAATTTATGTTAGAGTGTTCATCAATAGGTCAAAAGAAGCGTCTTAGTGAGCTGTAAAAAATGGAGGAAAATTTTCTTAACTCTATCCTGTTTCATAGAAAATATAGCAAATAAACTTGTTGTAGAGAAAATTAAATTCTCACAAAAATGTAATTTTGTCGTTGAAAATAAATCCAATGAATGTATAATATTGTATTATTACTTAATAGTATCCATTTATGAGATTAAATGAAAAATAATTAAAATTTTCAAATTTTAAACACAAAAAAGCAAATTTTTCAAAAAACCCTATTTTTTTGTATTTCCATAACTTTTTCTAGACTTACGCTAAAATGTTCGTCTATGGGTGAAAATAAGCATCTTAAAGGACTGTTCGAAAGGGGAGAAAACTTTTTTGATTTTACCAATTTTTAAAAAAAAGAATTGTAAAAAACTATTTCGATAAAAATTAAAAATTTCAAAAAAATTTTATTTTTTATATTAAAAGTAGATAAAATAATTTTAAAATCTCATATTTTTAAGTATTACTATAAAATACACAAGTTAGTATTAAAGTAAATGGATTTTTTAAATGCTGAACTAAAAAAAATTCGTTCTTTTAAAAATTTGCAATTTTTTGATAGTTAATAGTTTGTGATAAACTTATGTTAGAATTTTCATCAATAGGTCAAAAGAAGCGTCTTAGAAAACTGTTAAAAAGGGAGGAAAACTTATTCGATTTTATCAATTTTTTAAAAAAGGAGAATAAAAATACTTTTTTGATAAAAAATTAAAATCTCAGAAAAATTCAATTTTTATGTTAAAAATAGAAGGAATAATAATTAAATCTTACATTTTTGAGTATTACTATAAAATACACAAGTTAATAATAAATTAAATAAATATTTTAAATACTGAACTAAAAAAATTCGTTCTTTTAAAAATTTGCAATTTTTTGATTCTCAATAATTTATGATAAACTTATGTTAGAATGTTCATCAATAGGTCAAAAGAAGCATCTTAGAAAACTGTTAAAAATGCAGAAAAACTTATTCGATTTTATCAATTTTTAAAAAAAGGAGAATAAAAAGACTTTTTGGATAAAAAATTAAAATCTCAGAAAAATTCAATTTTTATGTTAAAAATAGAAAGAATAATAATGAAATCTTGTATTTTTGAGTACAACAACAAAATATATAAGTTAAAATTAAATTAAGAGTTATTTTTTATATATAAATTCAAAAAAAATTAATATTTTCCAAAAGTCGTAATTTTTTAAATGTTAATATCTTCTGGAAGCTTCAGGTTAGAATGTTCGTCAATAGATCGAAAGAAGCGTCTAATGACGATTGTTGAGAAAAGAAAAATACTTTTTCGATTTTATTCTGTTTTGCAAAAAATATGGTCAAAAAATTTTTTCCTAAAAAAGTGAGAAAAGCAAAAAGAAAAGTGTTTCAGATAGTAGAATTTGATGAACTGAATTAAAAATCCTTCAGAATAAAGCACTAGTATAAAATCTATAACTTAAAAGTAAATTAAAAATATATTAAGTAAATTCTTCCATTAATGAAGTGAATAAAATAAATTTTTACAAAAAATTCATAAATTTTTAAATGTCAGTAATTTTTGTTCAACTTATTCAAGAAAGTTCGCCGTTAGGACCAATCTTAAAGGACTGTTTAAAAGGTAAAAAAACCAGTTTTGATTTTATTCTATTCTGCAAAAAAAAAAAAAAAAAATGGTCAAAAAACTATAGTTGAAAACAATTTTTTTTTAAATTGTTAGAAAAAATTTACTCGTAATAATCTATTGGACGGATAGAAATAGATAGGAAGACATTTTGTGTATAAATTTTCTAGATTGTCTTAATCCTGCAAGACGTTGGTCACAACATATCTAATTTATAATACAGACACGTGTTTATAGGCACCTAAGTGTATGTACGTATATATATAGTGCCTTGACTCCGCATGAAATTCAATTATCTAAATATTCCTCTATCGCACATAAGTTTGTATGAAAATCAAAGTTTGTTCGAAATACAAGAAAAAAATCTATTTTAAGATAAGTTTTAAGCACTCTGATATAGTGTTATATAATCACTATAATGGCTATATATATATATATATATATATATATATATATATATATATATATATATATATATGTATATAAACTATGTAGTTAAAATCTAGAAGGGGAAAAACTTTTCAATAGGCTAAAAAATCTATTTATTTATCTGATTATTTATATATTTATTTATCTATTTATTTTTCTATTTATTTATCTATTTATTTATATATTTCTTTTTCTATTTCTTTTTCTATATATTTATCTATTTATTTACCTATTTTTAACTATTTATTTACTTACTTATTTATCTATTTATTTATATATTTCTTTTTCTATTTCTTTTTCTATTTATTTATCTACTTATTTACCTATTTATTTATCTATTTATTTACCTATTTTTAACTATTTATTTACCTATTATTAACTATTTATTTACCTATTATTAACTATTTATTTACCTATTTATTTACCTACTTATTTATCTATTTATTTACCTATTTTTAACTATTTATTTACCTATTATTAACTATTTATTTATCTATTTATTTACCTATTTTTAATTATTTATTTATTTATTTATCTACTTATTTACCTATTATTAACTATTTATTTACCTATTATTAAATATTTATTTACCTACTTATTTCTATTTATTTATCTATTTATTTATCTATTTATTTACCTATTTTTACCTATTTTTAACTATTTATTTACCTATTTTTTATTTATTTTTTTTTATCTACTTATTTACCTATTTTTAACTATTTATTTATCTATTTATTTACCTACTTATTTATCTATTTATTTACCTATTTATTTATCTTTTTATTTATCTATTTATTTACCTATTTTTACCTATTTTTAACTATTTATTTACCTATTTTTTATTTATTTATTTTTTTATCTACTTATTTACCTATTTTTAACTATTTATTTACCTATTTATTTATCTATTTATTTATCTATTTATTTACCTACTTATTTATCTATTTATTTAAGAATATTAATTTAACACGTCTATTTATATAAGAAAAATTTTGACTATTGAAAATAATTTTTTTATTTGAATGAAAATGTCATGTATTAGAAACACATGGAGTCATTAAACGATATTGTGGGGGGAGGGGTGCGATGTTGACTGCGCAATGATTTTTGGCGGGAAACGCAGAGTGCGTCGTTCTAATCAACCTAACAAGTCTAGACCAACCTGACCTGAGTCAACAAGAGGACGCGCGGTTGGGTAGAAGTGGGGGGGTGGGTGAGGGGCGGGGGAGATGGTCGTATATACAATACAAAAAGGAGAAACGGTTTGAGTCGCGAAATTCCGGAAGTTCGGAAGTGCGATTACAGGTGCTGCTTTTTTAGACGAGTGATATTGATTTGGGAGAGGCTTCGTACTCGTGGCACGAGCATTCCGTGTGACTCGGAGGTAGTCGTGCTCGTGGCACGATGCATCGGCGCAACGCGCATCGAGGGGTATTTTATCCGCGTTGGTAGAATAAAACTGGGGAATCCCTCTTTCTCTTTCACTCCCACTCCAAGTTTGTCCTCCCCCACCATTTGCGTCGTCCCGCCGGCACCAATCGTCTCCCCCCACCCTCCACAACTCAGCCGTTACCGGCGTCGTCGTCGTCGTCGTCGCTACGCGGGTACAGCGGGAAGCACCTCCACCACCACCACCACCCGTCCCGTCGCGACGAGCCATCAAACCCCCCCCTCCCCCCTCTCCACTGCCCCAGGTCCGACGAACATAACTTTTTCACCCTGGCCGTACCCTTTCCCTTCACCACTACTCCTCCCCCCTCTACGCCGCGTCATCTCTCTCTCCAAACCGTTGGTCCGTTTCCTCGACCTCCACCTCTTCTTCTTCTTCTCCTCCACCTCCGCGGCCTCTGCCGCTACCGCCGCCGCCGTCGTTTCTCGCTCCACACGGACCTTCTCCACTCGTCCTCTCTCACCCAACTCGTTCTCTTCTCCATATTCCACCCAAACCCAATCCAGTTCAGAAATCCCCTCTCCAGTTCATGCCGGCGACGGAAGCGTGGCAACACTGCGACGTCTCGGTCTTGGCAAGTACTCGGGGCCAGCCGAGTCTACCGAGTTTGTCTACCGGCGCGGTTTACCAAAAGAGAACCGGAGATTACAAGTTTCGTCGTTGCTTGCCGCGGATCGGCACACAAATCGGCATGTGAAATAAATCCCTGTGTCATACTATTACAGAACCTCGTGTTTTTGTTTCCCACACACAAAAAAAAAAAAAAAAAGGAACGAAACCTCTCGCGCACGCACGTATACGCACGCACGCGGGCAAGTGTCGCAAAAACAAGAAAGAAAAAAAAAAATACTTTCAAAAAAAAAAAAAAAAAACGAGAAAAAAAATAAAAAACGGTGTAAATGGCGCTCTCCGCACGAAATCAGTCGACGTCGTACGTGAACTTGTATTATTCGATTGTTCAACGCGCAGCGTCACACTACTTTAAGGAATACTACAATTCCGGTGAGTACATATCACCGTCGGCGAATGCCATTTCTCTCCTTTTCTCTCTCTTTCTCTCTTTTTTTTACTCTCTATCTCTCTTTTTTTTTAGTCTCTGGAAAAATTTTTCGTTTTTCTTTTTTTTTTTTTGGACACAAACTCACAGGACCCTCCGGCCACACCGACGTTTGGCCGCTATTGCCACCCGCAGCCCATTCAAACGTTTTTAACCCCCCCCTTCTGCCGTCCGTCTCTCTGATCCTCCCGCTCGTCAACCCCCACCCACCCGGCTTGATTCGTTTTGCAAAACAACCCCAACGATATCGGGCCAAGCACAACGCACACGCTATTCATCTCACGGCGGTGTGAAACTTCAAATTTTCCCGCCTTCGTCAACGCCGCTCATCTCACTCACTCGCCAAGGCGTTACGATATGTGCAACTTTTGCCCCCCCAAAGCCTAGTGCACGCAATCACATGCAATATACCTAAATTAAATACGCCTATGTGCCAACGTACTCTAGACACGTGTCAATTTTCCCGTTCCAAAGTACGAAAAAAATCACTTTTTCGCGAATAATTGTAAAGATCTATTTCTTTTTTAAAATCAGTGTCTTCCTAGAAAAGAAAAGTGTGCCAAAAAAATTATATTCTCTCGTTTTTTTAAATGATTTATAAATTTTATTACGCGTGTGTCTGTCTGTGTCCGTCTGTGTCCACTTGTGTGTTTCTGTGTGTTTGTGTACGTGTGTGAGTGTGTGCGATTAGTTACTCAGCAAGTCTGGACTTGCCATAACTTTTCTACTCACAGTGCCTTCCATTTATTCCTACCCTACAGTAATTATTAACTCCAAGGCCGTAATATTTGGTTGAAATTAAATTTTTTTTCCTCTTCCAAACACTTTTCCTTTAAAAAAACAAAAACCCCCCAAAAAAAAAAAAAATGTTCCACTTTTGTGAAAAATTTTCAAAAAGTCTGAAAAGAAAAATTACTACCCCACACAGGGAAAAAATTTTCAAAAATAATTTTTCATATTTTTACTCAGAATTTACTGGAAATTAATAATCGGCTAAGCAATAATTACGTAAGGAACAATTTTTCTGATTTTTTTGCTCAAATTTCTTTCGAACATTCTTTTCAATTTTGAAAACTATTAGAGACAGTTTTTTTAGTGCTTTTTCCGAAATAAAAGAATGTAAATTAAATAAAAGTAAAGTGTGACAATAGAATTTGTTTAATAATACAAAAATAAAAAACTAAAGTGCTTACAAGCGACTAGTAACAAAATAAAACAAGAGTTTGTATGAAAAAAATCAAAACAAAAAAAAGAGAAACAATAAAATCGTGAATTTATAGAAAGAAATTATAACAAAAACAAGAGTTCATAAAGAAAAAAAAATTATTTACAGAGACAAGAGTTTATAGAAACAAAATCGTGAATTTATAGAAAGAAATTATAACAAAAACAAGAGTTCATAAAGAAAAAAAAAATTATTAACAGAGACAAGAGTTTATAGAAACAAAATCGTGAATTTATAGAAAGAAATTATAACAAAAAAGAAGAGTTCAGAAATAAAAAAAAATTAATAACAGAGACAAGAGTTTATAGAAACAAAATCGTGAATTTATAGAAAGAAATTATAACAAAAACAAGAGTTCAGAAATAAAAAAAAATTATCAACAGAGACAAGAGTTTATAGAAACAAAATCGTGAATTTATAGAAAGAAATTATAACAAAAAAGAAGAGTACAGAAATAAAAAAAAATTAATAACAGAGACAAGAGTTTATAGAAACAAACAAAAGCAAGAATTTATAGAAAGTAATTAGAGGAAAAACAAGAGTTCATAAGGAAAAATTAATAACAGAGACTAGAGTTTATAGAAACAAACAAAAGCAAGAATTTATACAAAGAAATTATAGGAAAAACAAGAGTTCATACAAACAATTAGTAAAACAAACAAGGGTTTATACAAACAGTGACAAAGAGAAAGAATTCATAGAAACAAAATAGTAACAAAACAAAAAGAGTTTTTAATAGCAAATAGTGACAAAAACAAAATAGTGAATTTATAAAAAAATAAATAGTATGAAAAGGAGAATTTGTATACAAGCGAATAGTAACAAAAAAGAAGAGTGCAAAATAAATTAACGTAAGTAAAAGAAATGGTGGAAAGAGTGACAAAATTATTTAGGAACAAATGGTGAAAAAACAAAAAAATATTTAGGAGTAAATAGTGAAAAATTAAAACAAAATTATTTAGGATTAAATAGTGGAAAAGTGATACAAAATTCTTTAGAAGCAAATAGTGAAACAATTATGCAAATTTATTTAGAAGCAAATAGTGAAACAATAAAACAAAATTATTTAGGATTAATTAGTAAAAAAAAGACACAAAATTATTTAGAAGCAAATAGTGAAACAATGATGTAAATTTATTTAAAAGCAAATAGTGAAACAATGATGTAAATTTATTTAGAAGCAAATAGTGAAACAATAAAACAAAATTATTTAGGATTAATTAGTAAAAAAAAGACAGAAAATTATTTAGAAGCAAATAGTGAAACAATGATGAAAATTTATTTAGAGGCAAATTGTGAAAAAGAAACAAAATTATGTAGCATCAAATAGTGAAAAAATGCAACAAAATTATTCAGGAGCAAATAGTGAAACAATAAAACAAAAATATTTAAAATTAAATAGTGTAAAAACAAAAAATTATTTAGGAGCGAATAGTGAAAAAAATTAAACAAAAATATTTAGAATTAAATAGTGTATAAACAAAAAATTATTAAAGATTAATTAGTCAAAAAAAAACAAAAATTATGTAGTATTAAATAGCGTAAAAACAAAAAAATATTTAGGAGCAAATAGTGAAACAGTAAAACAAAATTATTTAGTATTAAATAGTGTAAAAACAAAAAAATATTTAGGAGCAAATAGTGAAACAATAAAACAAAATTATTTAGGACTAATTAGTGAAAAAATGGCACAAAATTATTTAGAAGCTAATAGAGGAACAATGATGCAAATTTATTTAGAAGCCAATAGTGAAACAATAAAACAAATTATTTAGGATTAAATAGTGTAAAAGCAAAAAATTATTTAGGAGCAAATAGTGAAAAAATAAAACAAAATTATTTGGAGGCAAATAGTGAAACAACGATACAAATTTATATAGCATCAAACAGTGGAAAAATACAACAAAATTATTTAGAGGCAAATTGTGAAAAAGAAACAAAATTATGTAGCATCAAATAGTGAAAAAATGCAACAAAATTATTTAAAGGCAAATAGTGAAACAATGATACAAATTTATTTAGCATCAAATAGTGAAAAAATACAACAAAATTATTAATCAGCAAATTGTGAAAAAAGAAACAAAATTATTGAGAAGAAAAAGTGAAAAAGTCTACACAAACAAATAGTGACAAAAACAAAAGACCAAACAAACAAGTAAAAACAAAAATTATAACACTATACAAACAAGTACGAACAAAAATAAACAAAAAAAAATAATGATACAATTAGAAAGAAAACACAGGAGTTTACATTCAAACAAAAACATTGAAAACAGTGGAACAAAAGTTATACAAGCAAACAGTAACAAAATCAGAAAATTTGTACAAACAAATACTAACGAAAACAAGAATTTATACAACGAATTGTAGCAAAAACAAAAGTAAATAAAATGAAAGTAAAGTAAAAATAAACAAATACAAGTAAACAAATAGGGGAAAAAACAAAAGACTATACAAACAAATAGTGTACACTGAATTTGTTATTATACCAAATTGCAAAAATAGTACTTTCAAGGAAATAAATAAAATAAAAATACAACAAAAAATATTCCATAGGCAAAAAAAAGAATGAAAACTAATATAATTAATGTTGAAAAGTAATAAAATAAACAAAAAACTGTGCCTGCCGATAAATAAAAACAGAACAAATAAATAGTGTTCAGAGATAAACAAAACAAACAAAGAGAAATAGTGTTTCGAAAATGCATAGTGAATGGAAAATAAATATTGAATATGTATTTACATATTGGGTACAATTAAATGAATTAAAATAAATAAATAACACAAACGAATAAATGAAAATAGTGAAATAAATAAAAAGCAGAAAAATAAGAATAAAATAAAGTGTGTGAACAATTAGTGTTCAAATATAAATAGTGGAAACAAATGAATAGTGTCTAAATATAAACAGTGGAGACAAATAAATAGTAAATACAATTAAAAAGTGAATGCTGCAAAAATTTGTAGAAGATTTTTTAAATTTCATTTTATAACATTTTAACTTTTTTCTACAATTAAATAGTGAATACAAATAAATAGTGAATACAAATAAATAGTGAATACAATTAAATAGTGAATACAATTAAATAGTTAATACAATTAAATAGTGAATACAATTAAATAGTGAATACAATTAAATAGTGAATATAATTAAGTAATGAATATAATTAAATAGTGAATACAATTAAATAGTGAATATATTTAAGTAATGAATATAATTAAATAGTGAATGCAATTAAATAGTGAATGTAATTAAATATGTGAATACAATTAAATAGTGAATACAATTAAATAGTGAATACAATTAAATAGTAAATGCAATTAAATAGTGAATGCAATTAAATAAAGACAGAGTCCAATAAATACTAAAACAATAAAATAGTGTATAAAAATATCCCCTTAAATTAAAATAAGTAGTAAATACAAAAAAATAATGTATAAAAATAAAATCTCGAATTAAAAAGAATAGCCAATAAAAATACTACAAACAAAATTAAATTATGCATACAAGAAAATAGACAAAAAAGAAGAAAATAGTCATAAAAAAAATCTCTACTTAAAAAGTAGTGCGCGGACAATTTAACATAGTATAAAATAAAAAGAAAAAATAAAAAAAAGTTTTACATAAAAAATATATAAATAAATAAAATGAAAAATATGAGATATTTATAGTATCAATTAATGAAGAGAATAGCAAATGTAAAAAATATAAAGAGATGAAAAATTTTATGAAAGCAAATTTTATTCATACATCTATAAACTAAAATGAATTTCTTTAATGGAAAAAAATACTCCTGAAAATTATTTATCCAAAAGAAAAAACAAATTCACTCATTTTTCTCTTATCAGAACAAAATTTTTGTTTACTTATGCAATAAAAACAAAACAAAAATTATTTGTCTCTAAATTGCATTAATAAATGAATATTGAAAGCTATATGTTTGCTAAAAAAAAATTATTTTATTTTATCTTTTAAAAAAGGAAACTTTAATTTACAGTACTAACAATCAGAAAATTTACAAAATATTAAAATTATTCAAAAATATAATACACGTTTGAAAGAAATTGAAAAATTTGCTGCAAAAATACCAAAATAGAGTGAAAAAAAAATTTATTTTATTCAAATAACCGATTATTTGACTATTATCAAATAAATATTTACTTGAAGTAAATAAATTGTATTTGAATCAAATATTTCAGTATTTGATGTAAATAAATTCTATTTGAATAAAATATTTCAGTATTTGAATTAAATATTATTTAATTCATTAAAATTAAACTTATTTGATTCAGGGAAATATTTATTTGATAATAGTCAAATAATCGGTTATTTGAATCAAAAAAAATTTTTTTTCAGTGCAGAAAACGTGGAAGGCAAAATTTTTCTATTAAAATTTCGCATATTAAATATCTACTATTAATAAACAATATAAAGGAAAGTAGTGCAAAAATGATTTCTCTATTTCAATGAAACTGAAAAAAATCTTTTTTTTCTTCTCCCTTTATACATGTATTAAAATATCTAAATTTTTGAATAAGAAATATGCTGTTAATGCATCACTAGAAATACAATATCGTATGAAGATATTAGCATATCGCATATGTACATACTGTCATTTATAAATGACTCACCACGTGGACGCAAAATATCTTCAATAGAATAAATAAAACATTCAGCATTCATGATTTAAAAACTTTTAAAGTCTAAAGTTTTCAGCAAAAAAAATTATTGTTTCAAAAAATAAAATTCAGAAATAAATAACAAATAAATAAATAAATAAATCATTTTCTTCGAGGAAAAATTTATTTCAATTTTTGGCACGCTTTTCACTTCGAAACATTATTTTCCTTTCAATAAAAATTTTTCTCTTCATTTATTATTTTTTTTTAGTTTTTTTTCTTGAATATAGGTACTTTTTTTATTCACTATACTTTTTTTTATAGAAGTTAAAAAAAATCCCTCCTATCCCTCTCTCTTTGAAAAAAAGTAATTTTTAATTTTAGAAAAAAAATTCTCTCAATTTTTTTTTTATTTAAAGGAAAAAAAAATTCTTTCACTAGTTTCACGTATTTTATTTTTCTCTTTTTTCCTTTATTTTTCTCTCTCTCTATATATATACATATAGAGAAGAATGTGTTTTCAACCATTAACGAGTGTTTTTCTTCTTGTGAATTTTTCCATCGTTAAGAGGACATAAAACAGAAAAGTGCAAAAAAAAGGAAGTGCAGAGAATTTCTCTTCTCAAAAATTCGTCAGAAAAAATACGGAAGATAAAAATTTTTCGTAAATAAACAAAAATTATATTTCACATTTGCAGAGAGAGAGAGATTTTCTTCTTTTTTTTTTAATTTTTCATTTATTCGCATAGGAAAAAATGTTTTTATAAATTTTCAAAAACGCTTTGAGTAATTTTTTTTTATATTTCGAATTTATCAATGTTTTAAAATAGTCAAAAGAGAAAATACTCTCTTGGAAATTTTTGAAAAAAAATGATATTTAATATAATAAATTCGTAACAATTGAGTACAAATGGTGTAGAAGTTTGAAGAAAAAATTTCTTTCGGTTTGTAAATGTGAAATAAATTTTTCAACTCAGATTAAAAATTACAAAATAATACAGAAATCGATTTATTAAAAATTATGGAAAATTTTTAAATAATTAATAGACAATTATTAAGTGAATAGGAACATTGTTGAATCGAAAACAAAATGTTCGATTATTTTCGAAATACAATCACAGCATTTAATCAAATTGGAGTATTTTCCCGGATTCGGGCTCCTAGTATTCACCTTTTTCATAAAGGTAAGTTCCTAGGCGTTTAATGACAAAATTAAAATTTTTTTTAAAAAACACTTTTACAAAAATTAACATATTAAATAATTTTTTAAACTTCATTAAGTTCTTTAAGTTCATTAAGTTCATTAAGTTCATTAAGTTAATTAACGACACTGAAAGTGGAAAAATAATTAATTTTACACTCTTTGGAAAAAACGTTCAAAAAAATATTTTGTATACAATTAAATTTTTACCCATTTTTGCAAAATCTGTTTTTTAAAAATTTTCGTTCAAAAATTTTTTGTTTAGAAAAATTATTTGAAAAATAAATTTTTTTCAATTTTTCCGTCTATTCAAGATTTCTGTGTAAAGAAATCAGACAAATCTGTTTTGTAAAAATATTTTTCCTTTTATTGGAAAATTTCTCTATAGAATAATTATTTAAGGGGAGATTTTATTTTAATTTTCCTTCTTAAAGAAGTGTCTAAAAAAGAATTATTTGAAAAGAAATTTTATGGGAAAACAACTTTTGAGAGAAAACAAAAGTTTTGATGGTGATTTATTAAAATTTTCTACATTCATTTATATATATATATATATATATATGTAGTGATGAGAAGATTTTTTTTTAATTGTTTTTTTATTGTCACTCGTACAACATTCGGCCGCGTAGGTTAAATTCTAGTCATTCAATGTCACCTGCTTGAGCCTAAAAACAAGTGGCTACCTGGTGAACGCAAGACACGAATCAAGATCCAATCGCAGTCCGGCGCCGTACCTACAACAACTTTTTTCCCCTTCTATCGTTCATCTCTCGCATCAACATCGCTTTTTTTTCTCTCCCCGTACTTTTTTTTCGTCCAGAAATATCGCATGCAATTATTGCCCAAGCTGGTTCGTAATGAATCGTCATTCTCAATACCAAAAAAAAGAAGTTAATGACGCACTTTTCAAGGCCAATCTCACTTTTATTTTCATATAATCGAAAAAAAAAAATTCTCGCAAACTTCTCATTATTCCCCATCAATAATTGTTTTTCAAAAAAAAATATTTATTTTCAAAAAAAAAATTATTTAAAAAAAAATTATTTATTTAAAAGAAAAATTATTTATTTCCAAAAAAAATATTTATTTTCAAAAAAAATATTTATTTTCAAAAAAAAAATTTATTTCCATAAAAAAATATTTATTTTCAAAAAAAAAAAATTATTTAATTCAAGAAAAAATATTTATTTTCAAAAAAAAATTATTTGTTTTCAATAAAAAAATTCCATTTTCCAAAATTGGACAAGTTGTTAATTAGAATTTGGAGAAATATTAGAAGAAAAAGAGAAAAACAAAATTGGCAGCAAAAATGATGATTTTCGTCAATCGTCACGAATAATGAAAATAATATTACATTGAAGGGAAATTTTCAAGACGATCGAGCTTGGTCATTGTACTCTACTTCTATTCTTAGCTTACAGTCACTTTGAAGTGCTCGCCACGACGCGCGTAAGTCGCTTGATTGCTTCAAGACCGCGTCTACTATCCTACCATTGCCAACATTGCACGCATTTACATCTTAGCGTATCCTGATACTTTGAATGGAAACTGACGCATTATAACGAAATTTATTTCAAATAGTGCAGAGATTTTTTGTTTTAGAGAGGGAAAAAAAAATTGTTCAGTTATTTTTTTTTTCAATTTCCCAAGTGCAAAAATTTAATTGCAACATGAACGATAAATTTTTTTTTAGAATGATTTCAGATTGTCTCTGAAGAATTTTAGAAAAGAATTAAAATTTTTTTAGTAGAATTAGTGAGAGTGGTTATAACTTATAATTAACGAGAATTGTAAGCAATGATGGTTGCAATCGACGCTACTTGCAGTAAATGCTACTTACAATTAGCGTTGTTTGACAGTAGTTGCAATGGTACGCAAATTTCAGACGACGCTACTTACAAATAGTGCTGATTGTTACGAACGCTGCTTACAATTGATACTACTTACAATACACACTACTTACAATTTACAATACTTACGATTTACAATACTTACAATTTACAATAATTACGATTTACAATAATTACGATTTACAATAATTACGATTTACAATAATTACGATTTACAATAATAACGATTTACAATGCTTACGATTTACAATGCTTACGATTTACAATACTTACAATTTACAATACTTACAACTTATTTACAGTCGACGCTACTTATAATTTACTCTCCTCACGACTGAAACTATTTGCAATTAACACTACTTACAATAAGCTCTACTTAAAAATTGACGATACTTATATTTCACACTACTTACAATTGAGGCACGTTACAATTGACGCTACTTGCAAATACACTTTGCTACAATTAACTTTTCTTACAATTAGCTTGAACTCCAGACGCCGCTACATACAATTGGCTTTCTGGTTACAATTGGTACTAATTACCATCGACGCTACTTACAATTGACTTTACGTACAATTGGCACTTATGATCTTCAACACTACTTGGAAGTATCGCTACTTACAAAAATGTTATTAACTGCAAATTGCTTCTACTTACAATTTTGTAAGTGGCGATAATTAAAAGTAACGCTACTAATAAAATTGTTATTTAATGCAAACTGCCTCTACTTACAATTTTGTAAGTGACGATAATTGAAAGTAACGCTGATTGTAAGTAGAGACAATTTGCAGTTATGGATTATTGTAAGTAGAGACAGTTTGCAGTTGATGCTGATTGTAAGTAGAGACAATTTGCAGTTAACGCTGATTGTAAGTAGAGACAATTTGCAGTTAACGCTGATTGTAAGTAGAGACAATTTGCAGTTAACGCTGATTATAAGTAGAGACAATTTGCAGTTAATAAAAATTTTGTAACTAGCGATACTTCCAAGTAGTGTTGATGGTCGTAAGTGCCAATTGTAATTAGCGTTGATTGTCAATAGCAAACAGCAGTAGCGATTGTAAGTAGCGATGATTGTAAGTACTTCTGACGCTAACTTACAATTGACTTTACTTACAATCAGCTTCTTTAACAGTTGGCTCTAAGTGCAGACGACGCTACAGATAATTCGTACCAACTATCTTAGACGCTACTTACAATTGGCAAAAACTTCCGTCGATACTACTAACAATCAGCTCCAATTTGAATTAACATTAATAACACTCAATTTTCTTTTTTCAAATTAAAAACAACGATAAATATATTTCCGTTTTCAAGAAATTTTATAACTATTACACTTGATAGTAATTTTAATAAGAAAAGCACACACAAATGTCCAGCAATTAAAAGCAAATAAATTTTAATTACAGCAAATATTTATTCATCAAAAAAAAAAATTTCTTGAATTTGAAACAGAACGAATTTCTTTGAGAAATCTTATCGCAAATTAGAAACGTTTCCTAACTTTTTCTTTTTCTTCTTTTTCTTCTTATTTTTTTCTCTTTTGCTTTCATTTCTTTTTTTCTTTTTTTTTCTCATCGAATAATTTGGAAGTCGGCCATCTCCGAACCCATTAAGAACAACTGTTTTAGAAGCACGCTGCTGTAGTATTTCCTACTTTATTTTTATTAGCAATCGAGACTTTACACCTCTCTCGAAGATCATCATCATCATCATCATTCAATTACAATTGAGATGTTATTGGACCTTTGTTGGATATATTTAAAATTTTCTATGAAGAAAAAAAAAATTTGTCTAATTCACGATAATAATTTTTGAATAGTTTAAAAAATTTAGCTGTAAAAATATAGTTCATGTAAATATAAGTTGAATGTAATTATTAGATTTTTTGAGTATTCGAAAATTGCAAAATGCTCTTTCTTCCTTCAAGTGCAGTGACTCGAGAATATTTGTCATGGAGTTCTTTTTTTGCACACAAAGACCCTTCTACAAAAATAACTTTACCAGCGTGTACATCCAATTTAACGTTGTACATCAAATGTATTTATTCTTATGTATCTACTTTTGTACGTACAAAATACACTTTTCAGTTGTAAATTGTAATTTACAAAATAGTTTTCCATCTAATTGATTTCGTTAACAAAAATATGGTAACTTACAATTTTTTTCTTATTAACGTTGACGCTACTTACAATTGGTTTTAATTTTTATCGACGCCCTATAGTTGTTGTTTACAATTATCACTTTTTTTGCTTACAATTGGCAATAGTTTCAGTCGACGCTACTTACAATTGGCTCTTCTTTCAGCCGATGCTACTTACAATCGGCTCTACTTACAATTGGTTTTAACAATTATTGATGTCTTTTATCCCCAATTACAATTATCACTTGTGTTCTTCGGCGCTACTTACAATCAGCTTTTTACTTACAATTATTACTAATTAACGTTGACGCTACTTACAATTGGTTTGACATTTATCGACGCCCTATAATTGCTGTTTACAATTATCATTTTTTGCATACAATTAGCATAAGTTCAGTCGACACTACTTACAATCGGGTATAGTTTTAGTCGACGCTACTTACAATTGGCTCTATTTTCAGTCGACGCTACTTACAATCGGCTTTACTAATCATTGGATTTTAACTATCATTGTGATCTATGTCCCTACATAAAATTATCACTTGTCTTCTTCAGTATCTACTTACAATTGGCTCTAGTTTCAGTCGACGCTACTTACAATCGACTGTACTTACAAATTGGTTACAATTACTACTTACAATTGGCTCTACTTTCAGTCGACGCTACTTACAATCGACTAAACTTACAAATTGGTTACAATTGCTACTTACAATTGGCTCTACTTTTAGTCGACGCTACTTACAATCGACTAAACTTACAAATTGGTTACAATTGCTACTTACAATTGGCTCTAGTTTCAATCGATGCTACTTACAATCGACTTTACTCACAACTAGTACTCATTACCATCGACGCTACTTACAATTAGCTATTTACTCTATCTACAATTGATGTTTAGCATTGAATTAATTTCCCAAAGAATCTTTCTCTAAAGAGACAAATGTACATTTTCTTTTAAAGAAAAAAATTAAAAAGCAAATTGCAAAAGAATAACAAAAATTAAAAAAAAAATTTTCAAAGGCAAATTGCAGTTTGTTTACAACATTCACTAAATTTTTTTCTGATCTATCAAATTTCGCAGTTATAATCGCATTAAATAGGATATAATTTTTGAAACCAAAAAAAAAAAGAAGAAAAAATTGCATTGTAGTTGTTGCAGTGGGCAGTCAGACAGAATCATGAGTTTAAAGAAGGTGGGACCCTTTCGATTCGACGAAAAACAGGTTTCTTTGCTCAGACACGCAACAGAAAACCCGCATCGAATGTTAAGTACAGACGGAGTCAAAAGTTATTCCGATATATAAATATAGAAGATGCATTAAAATTTATAATAATTTATAAGCAGTGTTTTTCGAGCATTATTATAAAGCAAAAGATATTAAAACGTTCAATAAATTAACCCTTTCGATCTTCGCTTTTTCCGCGTATAGGTATATTTTTTTAAAGCGCTCCGCTGAACAATCCGGAACAATCCTTTAGTTCCATGAAGGTGCACTTGGCAAAAAGCAGATACATTCACGGATAAGCGAGCCGGCAATCTATGAAGGGTAGATTCTTTATGGATAAGATCGTATCTCAAACATTGAGAGTGCAAATGACGCCGTGAGACGCGCTAAAACAGTAGTAATGAAATCCTAAATTTTATATAAAATTTATGTGCTTAAAAATTTCTGTTCTTAAGAATATTCAGTTTGCGAAAATTTAAATTAAATTTATATGTATATTTATGTGTGGAGAGAAAGAGGGAGAAAGATGGATGGTTAAGTGTTGAGACTCAAAGAGGTGATAATGGTTTTTACACTTCACTCTCACTTTCTCACATATGCAGTTTATTTTTTTTATTATTCGATACATTTTCTTTCGACATACACTTTTAATGAAACTGGGAAGTTTAAGGTCTGATTTACAATTCTTTATGTTTCTTTTAAGAAAGATTAGAAAATTAGGATGCTTTTCATAACTGTTTCCAAAAAAGAAACTAGGAACTAACTACATCCAAAATACAATTTGGGTTTTCTTAGCAAATTGCTGCTTACTTTAGATTGCAATTTGCAAATTTTTTGTAAAAATATTTACAATTCTTTATGTTTCTTTTAAGAAAAGATTAAAAAATTAGGATTCCTTTCATAACTGTTTCGAAATAAGAAATAACGATTTTCTAACTTTGTGTGAAATACAATTTGGTATTTTTTTGGCAAATTGCTACTTTTTCTAGATTGCAATTTGCAAATTTTTTGTGCAAATCTTTTCGAATCTTTTGCCATAAATTAAAAACATTAAATCTGTAAATTAAATTACGGCTCCTTAACCGTATTTTTATTAAAAGATTCCTATTCTTCAAGTCATTTTCAATAAAACTGCAATTTGGTATTTCTTAACATCTGGCAATTATTGTGAAAAAATTAGTTGAAATTAGTTTAGTTAGTTTAGTTTATTATTTGAAAAATATATAAAGTTTTTTCTGCTTTAATTATTAAATAAAAAAAATAAAAACTAGGATTTTTTAACTACTCTAAAGTACAATTTGGCTTTTTAGCAAATTGCTGCTTATTTCAAATTGCAATTTGCAAATTTTTTGTGACCATTTTTTCTAAACTTTTTCTATGAATTAAAAACATTGAATCAGTAAATTAAATTACGGCTCCTTAACCGTATTTTTATTAAAAGATTCCTATTCTTCAAGTCATTTTCAATAAAATTGCAATTTGGTATTTCTTACCGTCTGGCAATTATTGTCAATTGCATTTTGCAAATTATTTGAAAAATATAAAGTCTTTTCTGCTTTAATTGTTAACTAAAAAAATACAAATTAGAATTTTTTAACTACTCTAAACTACAAATTGTTTTTTATAGCAAATTGCTGCTTATCCCAGTTTGCAATTTACAATTTTTTTTTTTAATTTTTTCGAATCTTTTGCCATGAATTAGAAACATTGAATCTGTAAATTTAATTACGGCTCCTTATAAGCGCATTTTTATTAAAGTTTTAACCTAATATTTTTTTAACTTCGAAAAATATTTGCACCCAAAAATTTTTTTAAACATATTTTTCAGAAAAATGAAAATTTTTAAAGGACTTTTAATAAAAAAAAATTGCAAATTAGAATTAGGACTGTTAAAATACAATCTGGTACTTTTTAGCAAATTGGTGTTTACTGAATGTTTGAAATTTCAATTAAAAAAATACCATTCTTCCTTACCCGCATTTTTTTTTTTTTGTTAAATTACAAAATTCATTCAGACTTTTTTTGAGCTACAAATGTCAATGTATTTATCAAAGTCTTCATGACATTTATATAGAGGCGTTGTCACGTACAAAATCCCACCTCCTCATTTCGAGCATTTTTTCCTGTTTCTTTTTTTTTAAATAACTTTTAAAAGAGTTTTCGAAAAAAAATAACTTTTTAGTTTCTTCTGAAAATATTAAAAGAAAAAATAGATAAAGACAAGTTAGAATATCGTTAACGGACATTAAAGTTGAAAAAACAAATTTTTATTGTCTTTAAATACAGAAAGCAGCAAAACGAGTCAATAATATTAATTTTTCCATAACTCAATGCTCTCTTACAATCATAATATACATTAAAGATACAAAGGGTAAGGCAGCAGATGTTAAATGTACGATAATTTACGATTTTGTTATCGTAATGATATGCTATGAAGTAAATTTACTTTTTTTTCGCTTCAAGTATTTTCTATATATTTTTTTCCGAATAAATTTTTTTCTAAATTTTTTTTTCCAAATTCATGGTAATTATAGTTTAGATTTAATTAATTTTAAATTTTAATTATTTAATTTTAATTATATAAATAAATATAAATAATATAAATTTTAATTATAATTTTAAATTAAATTATAATTTTATAATTTATTAATTATTGATTATTAATTATTAATTTATCAATAGAAAAATTAATAAAAAAATTCTTTACTCTATTAATTATTATTATATTTCTATTTATTAATCAATTTATTTATTTATTCAATAATTTGTTTGCTTCTTTAATTATTTTCTAATTTATTCATATTTATGTTTGCATTTTGTTAGTGAAAAAAATAGAATATTTTCTACCACTGGGATAAAAAAAATTTTTTTCTACGTATTAATGTTTAAATAATAAAAATATATATTAGAAAAATTAGGTAATTTTAATTAACGAAAATGGAATAGATTTTTTTTTATTGCAAGTATGATACAATGCCTTTTGTTTACACTCAACGATATGTTATCATTATATTTGACATTGCACAATGCTGTAATAAAGATAATAATGTATACACGAAAAAAGGAAAAAAAAAATTCTCTCTTTTTTTTGCAAAAAAAAAAAAAAAATACAATTGTCGAGTAATATTATAAGAAAGTAAAGAAAGTAGTTTAAATTCATGGTGGGTTAATCGAAGTTTTTCAACGAACCCATTGAATTCGTTTTGCCTTGTATAAACTTTGGAAAGTAAGAATTAAAACACTTGTCTTCTTAAATAAACTTACGTAAATCGCATTAAACAATTTTCTAAGTGATTCGACATTTTTCAAATTTCTTTCCCTGTTTCATTTTTTTTCTCTCTTCTTTCTGAAAAATAATTTAAAATAATTTCTAAAATAATATTTTTCCCCACCTAAAATTTTATGTAAAATTTTTTTTCCTGTACTATAAAGTATAATAAATAATTTTCTATTCATACAATAATAATTTGAAATCAATTTTTTTGTTTTCAAAAATTTTATATGGGAAAAAATTTATTCTACTCAACTTTTCATTTAAATAAATTAAATTGAATTTCATACTTTATTAAAAAATTCACTCGAGTAAAAATTGATCTCGTATTTTAAATCCTGAAAATTGTTAATGAACTCGTAAATAAAAATTTTTTTGCTAAAATTAAAAAACATGAAGACTTGTTATTTACTCAAAATGAAAGAATAACAAGAAAATTTAAATAAAAGTAAAGATACGTGTATTGAATGTTTGTTTATTTTTTAAAAGGGAGAAAAAAAAATTTTTTTTTTTGCAAAATTTTTTTCTTTTTGCGAAAATAAATTAATATTGGGAAAGAGATGGTTGAAGGGAAATTGGAGGAAAGTTGGTGAATTTAATTTCAACGAGGAACGCGAATGGTTCTCGAGTTCGACCCGCCCGTTTAAACCTATAGCGACCACGGAAAGGAAAATCTTTAAAAATACTGTTCGACGAAAAAGCTGCGTCTGCGCAAGATACACTGCGTGTCTGTCCTTGCTGCGCTTGAGCCGCCAAAACAAATCGTAAAGACGTCTTCCCGTTCCGAGCCGCATTTCCTGAAAAATCAACGTAAAAAGAGAATCCCAGCCAGTAACCGAGACCTCCGTCAACTTCCTTACGATGGCGCGAGAAACCTTTTATAATATTTCTTTCAAGTATTTATATATATATACACACAAGCAAACTAAAAGAGGGCATACAATTTTCAAACTGTTTAAGATTTTAACTATCGCGTTATTTACTCTCTATAAATTTATTACAGAACATTTTTTCTCTTTTTTAATGAAAAATTTTTTTTAATTTTATTCTAGCAAATTTATTTCCATACACGTATCGTAATTAAATGATTAAAAATTATTGGAAAACTTTTTTTTCGATTTTTAATTGTTTCTTAAAATTTTCCAATCACTATTAAAAGAAAAATTATAATTGTAATGAATTTTTTAAGCAATTGTTGTTTATTTAAAACGTTTTGCAGCTTCTTTTTAAGCAATAAAATTAAATTAATAATAAATAAATACAATGATCTATGTAATGTAATATAATTATACAATATATATATATAATTAGTATTAAAAATTATAATAATTAATAAATAAATAATTAAAATAATATTAAAATCTTTTATTTATATATATTTTTTATTATAACTTTAACTTATTATTAAATAAAGTTTAAATAAAGTTATAATAAAAAATTTAATTAAAATATATTATTATTATATTTATTTACTAATTAAAAAATTAGTATTATAAATAATAATAATTAGTATTATTATTAAATAATATAATATATGTAAAATTAATACATTTAACAGAATTCTTTATTATTATAAAAACATTAATTGAAATTCGAATTTTTCGAATCGTTTTCAATCAAGAATAAAAATTGCGATCCTTCGAAAAAATTAGTATTTTTTTAGCAATTAATTTAAAATTATTAAAAATAATAGAAATCTTGCGATGAGTTTAATTATTTACGAAAAAAAATTAAATTCTTGTCACCAAATTTTAAGTTTTTAAAATAATTAAAAATTATTACAAATAAATAAATATAAATCATTGTTTAATCATTTTTTTTTATTAAAAATCATTGTATTCTTAAGAAGAATATTTAAATAAAAATTTTTTTTAGAGATACGTTTTTTATCAGAAAATTTTACAAAAATTATTTATTTACATTTAAACTTTAGACGGACAAAAAGTCCTTTAAAGTTATGTAAGAAATATTTGAGTTTCTTTCAAAATTGTATATTATTTATGAAAATAAGTAAATTATTGCAAAAAATTTTATTGAATATAATACAAACAATTCAATTAATAAAAAGAACTTTAACATTTTTTTAAAGTAACTAAATTCTTTGAAAGAATTTGATGAAACTTTTTAAAAATACTTTCATTTTTCGCGCAATTGATTTAAAATTGTATTAAAAATTAGTGAACGATGAATTTTATTATTTATGAAATTTCATTGAATTTTTTAAAAGAATTTTATTAAAGTTTTTTCAAAAGTCATTAAACTACTAAGGAGAATTTTATTATTTAAAAAAAAATTGAATTCTTGCGAAGTTTATTAATTTCTTTAAATTTCATTAACATTTTTTGAAAATGACTAAATTCTTTGAAAGACTTTTATGAAAATTTTTAAGAATACTTTTATTTTTCGCGCAATTAATTTAAAATTGTATTAAAAATTACTGAATAGTGAATTTTATCGTTTATGAAATTTAATTGAATTTTTAAAAAGAATTTTATTAAACTTTTTTGAAAAATAATTGAATTTCTAAGAAGAATTTTATTATTCAATAAAAAATTGAATTCTTGGGAAGTTTATTAATTTTTTTTAATTGAATTCTTGCGAAGCGTTTGAAAAAAGTTTCTGCTAAGAATTCAATTCCTGCGAAGAAATTTGTTAACATTTTTAAAAATAATTAAAATCTTTCAAAACATGTAATTAAAATAAAATTAAAAAAAATAAAAACTAATGATTACATTCTAATAAATAATATATAATAAAATAATAATAAAAAATAATAATAATAATAAAAATAATAATAATATAATAAATAAATTATATTATAAAAATCATTGAAATCCTGCGATGTTTTGATACTGATAAAAATAATTGAATTCCTGCAATGAATTTTTGTTATTTATGAAAATATGTAATTTAATTTTTTAAAAGTATTTGATTAAAATTTTTAAAAACTAATTTTATTCATGGAAACTATATTAACTTTTTTTTAATAATATTGAATTATCACGAAAACTTTTATAAAAGTCTTGAAAATAATTAAATTCTTTTGAAAAATGTAATTAAAAATGAAATTGTAAATAATGATTACATTCTAATAAATAATTATATTTAAAAAATCATTAAAATCCAGCGATGTTTTAATATTAATAAAAATAATTGAATTTCTGGAATGACTTTTTAATAATTATGAAAATATGGAATTTAATTTTTTAAAAGAATTTGATTAAAGTTTTTAAAAACGAATAAAATGCATGTAAAATTTATCAACATTTTATTAATAATGTTGAATTCTTGTAAAAAATTTTGTAAATGTTTTGAAAGTAATTAAATTCTTCTCAAAAAAGTAATTAAAAATAAAATTGTAAATAATGATTAGATTTTAATAAACAAATTATATTAGAATTATTTTAAACCAATGGATTTTTTGCCAAATTTGTTTAAAATTTTATTTTAAATAATTGAAATCCTGTATTAGTTGTAGTTGTTTATAAAAATAATTTATTTCCTGCTATGAATTTAAATCTTTTTTATTTTAACTATTAACGAATTTAAAATAGTGTAAATTCCCAAACATGGAAAAATATCTTTTAGTGTAACAAATAAAAAAACAGTATCCAAATAGTAGCAAATCGTAAAAAAAATTATTATTTTCAAAAATTAATTCAAATTATTTAAAATCATTTAACCTAAACTAGGAATAAATTGCGTTACTAGGTATATATTAACTGTTCTCTCACTCATACAATAAGAAGAGGTCAAACTTCTGATAAACTTTTCGACTAACATTAAATGTTAACGTCTAGCTAAATTCGTAAATTTTTTTTTCATTTCTCTAATTTTATATCAAGAAGTACATTTTTAATTTCTCTACACTGAATGAATACAATAATATTAAAAAAAAAAATGTTTGTCTCTCTTTTCAATATCGAAAATTTATTGAAATTGTTAATGAATATTATATTTATAAAAAAAAATTAAAACCTTTGGCATTGCATTTTCTTCACGTTTAAAAACTTTTTTTAAGTAAAAATTTCTTTTTAATAAATACTTAATTTCTCACTAGAAATTTTATCTTTGAAAAAAATTACTTTATAATGTAACATTCTCTGAACAATTTTTTTCCAATAAAAAGAATTCAGGCAATTTATTTTCAATAAGAAAAGCTTTGTAATAAATTTATATTTTATTCAGAAATATTTCTAATAGAAACAATAACTTAACAAAAATAATTCAATAAACAATTTTTAGTAATAAAATACAAAATTTATTTTAATGAAATTTATAAAAAAAGGACTTTTTTTAAAGACTTACATATTAATAAATTTTGCTGTAAGTAAAAAAAAATTTTTTATCAAAAATACATTTTTCGCATAAATAAAATAAATAAATAAATATATTGTGCGGAAAAAAATATCGAGTTAAAAAATCTTGTCTGTCTAGAATAACAATAAATGATTTCTCCAATCGAGAATGATTTACATGATACCTACTTTAGATCCCAACAAATTTTTTCTCAAGTTGCAATTTGCTTTATACGATCTAAAACTTTCTCATACATTTTTTTTAAACAATTATTTTTTTTATAATTGTTCATACAGTTGGTAATAAATCTTTTTTTTTTTTTAAATTGAAGTTCATTCACCTTCGGTAACATCAACAGGTTGAATTTAAATTTCTGTTTTATAAGTCTGCTAACAATAATTTTTCACATTTCTTTTTTTTTGACAATTTAATAAGTTTTATTTCAAAAGTAATTTGTTAATTGACATTTATTATGTTTGGGGAAAATTTTCTATTAAAATTAAATTTAAAAGACAGTTTTTTATTAAAAATATAATTATTAAAAACATTTTTTCTCCTTTTGTTTATTTATTTATTTAAAACACAAAATAAATGATTTTGTTTTTTGTAAAAAAAGCGAACCGTGCCAAAATTATGAATCTAAAATTCGTAAGTTCATCATTTTTATCTTATCACAAAAATGTTACCGCCTTCTTCAGCGCTGACCTTAAACATCTTGAGAAAAATTATTCATTTAGGGAGGAAAAAAAGGAGAAATATTTTCTCAAAAATAAAAGTAATTTTGCTTATTTAGAAAATTAAAAATTACTTTTGTTTTAAAAATTTTTAATTACATTTTTTTTCAATGCTTATTCAAGATGCATATAGTTTTATTAGTCTTGTGGGATTTTTATATAATGCAATATTCATCAATACCATAAGGAACATTTACGGAATATAAACAAGACATTTTTTCAACTATGTGATGAAAAAAAAAGAAAAAACCGGTTACATTTATTCGTTTTGGTGCAAAACAGAGAAGATGCTGTTGTCACTTAACAATGCGAATGACGACAAGAAAGTGAAGTGACGCATTTCGCAGATAAACTAAACCGGTCGACAGACTATTTTCTTTATAATTTATTCCCATCTCGGATATTAATAGACAAAAGAAAAAATAGCACCGTCAAAAAAAAAAAAAATACCAGGAAAACTATTGTCTCATTATCTGTAAACTATTCAATTCATTTAACTCGAAAGTCCAAAATTGAAAATTAATTTTAATTCTAAATTTCGAATACTATAAACTTCTTTTCACCTTTAATTATTCGATGTTCGAATATGGTCAGACATTTAGAACTTTATTTTATAAATATATTTTTTTATTTTATACTTTTATTTTATATTTTTATTTTGTATTTTCATTTTATATTCTTATTTTATACTTTTTTTTATTTATTTATTTTATATTTTTCTTTTAGATTTTAATTTTATATTTTTATTTTATATTTTTCTTTTAGATTTTAATTTTATATTTTTATTTTATATTTTTATTTTATATTTTTCTTTTAGATTTTTATTTTATATTTTTATTTTATATTTTTATTTTATATTTTTCTTTTAGATTTTTATTTTATATTTTTGTTTCATATTTTTCTTTTATATTTTTCTTTTATATTTTTGGGAAAAATCTTTGCCGATAAAAGAATATTTATATGAATAACAAATAATTCATACACGTGAATAAAAAATTACAAATATTCATAATTTTCATGTGCGATTGAATAATAATTTCTATTAAATCCTTCGATTCGAATGGAAATTGCTTAATAGGTGAATTTTTCCACTAAATTATATTATTAGTCTTTATATTGTTTTACAGTATTATCCACTTTTGCAATTGGCATTATTTTCACTTGTCAGAATCTGCGAAATAAATTATTTTTTACTTTGTAAACTCAAAGATAACAAAAATAAAAATGCCTAAATATTTAAACATATTTCTAACAATAATATTATTTTTAAAAAAGTAATGTCAAAAAAATAAGTTCGGTTAAGGGCAAAGCAAAGTTAAAGAGAAGGATATTCGACGCCAGTATCCTGAACTCAGCTCTTTCTTCTTGACTTCTGACACTTATCCAAAGAGCGCTTGTCAACGTTGAAACGCGTAAACTGTAACTCGTAACACGATACCAACATTTATCAACTCCATATTTGGCTCTTTAGGAACTGCAAAAAAAAATTTTTTTAATATTGTTTTTCATCCAGTGTACCAGCATTAAAAAAAATTATTTTTGTTCCCTATTTTTCATTATATAATCCGATTCTGAATTTTGGAGAAGGATTAAAAAAAATATATTTTCGAATCTAATACAATTTCTTGTGAGCGTTTCTAAAAAAAGAAATCGAGCGAATTTGCCAATATTAGAAGCAAACATGTCTTGGGAGATGCAAATCAGTATATGTCAAGTAGAAAGTTGATCTTTTGATATAGAAATTAGAAGGTACGTGCACAAAACGCTGTTATATGGAACGTTAGGAAATATTCTCTACACAGCAAAATTTGATTATAAAATATATTAAACAAAGGCGGAAAAACTGAAAAATTTGCACCGATGTTTAGTGATTTAGATTTTGATTTCTATTAAATGTCAAACTCGATTTTAATTAAATCTGTAAATAAATAATAATCTCGATTATAAATATTAACAAACATTTATTTATATATTATATATAAATTTATAGTCAATATTAATTAATATTGACTATTGAATAAAAAAAATATTGACGGACAATTTGAGATTCAATATGGAAATCCCATTCTTCACTTGAGAACGCCAAGGTCACCGCAAGATGGCAGATCAATTGACAAAAACCAGTTTTCACGCCATCTGGTGACTCTCTCAGCGTTCTCAAGTGGAGAAATAAAAGTTTCACTTCTCGAAAACTACTTTATGGTTAAAACATGTTATGGTGAGAGGAAAATAAAAGAAAAACAAAATTGCTTTAATTTGTATTAAATAAAACACTATTTTAAGTGATATTAATTATTATAATTATAATAATAATTTTTATTATTATTATTTTATTATTATTTTTATTATTATTATTATTTTATTATTATTTTTATTATTTGTCAGTTATTATTATTATTATTATTTGTCAGTTATTATTATTATTATTATTATTTGTCAGTTATTATTATTATTATTTGTCAGTTATTATTTTCTAAATTTTAATCGAGGAAGGAAAAATAATTTTGCCAACTTTTATCAGCCAGAAAATAAAAGTTCCATATTCGAAGTCATCATTAACGAGGACAAGTTTTCGAGAACCTTTTTAACCTACCTTTAGTTACGTAGACAAGTTTACTTACATTCTTATCAAGGTCGGCAATATTCCCCACTCCTTTAACTTCTTTCCCTGTCTACTTTTCCTCCTCTATTTATTTCTAGTACTACGAACGTCCTTCGCTAGGCTTCCATTCATTAAACATTTATGTACAGTAAACATGTTAATTTTTTTTCCTTCCCTTTTACATTTTCATTCAATTAATTTTCAACTAATTCAAAATTTAACATAATTTTTTTTCACAGTGAAAGAAAGTTTTATTTTGTTCAAATAAATCTTTAACAAATAAATTTTTATCTGAATCAAGGAATTATTTGTTCTAGTCAAAGAAATATTTGTTCTAGTCAAATGAATATTTACTCGAACGAAATAAATTTTTAGTTAAATCAAAGAAATATTTGCTCTAGTCAAATAAAAATTTATTTGGTTTGAGTAAATATTCATTTGAATCGAAGAAATATTTACATGACCCAAATAAATATTTTCTCTAGTCAAAGAAATATTTGTTCTAGTCAAATGAATATTTACTCGAAGCAAATGAATATTTACTCGAACGAAATAAATTTTTATTTGAATCGAAGAAATATTTTCTCTAGTCAAATGAATATTTACTCGAAGCAAATAAATTTTTATTTGAATCAATGAAATATTTGCTCTAGTCAAAGAAATGTTTATTCTAGTCAAATGCATATTTACTCGAAGCAAATGAATATTTACTGGAACGAAATAAATTTTTATTTGAATCGAAGAAATATTTTCTCTAGTCAAATGAATATTTACTCGAAGCAAATAAATTTTTATTTGAATCAATGAAGTATTTGCTCTAGTCAAAGAAATATTTGTTCTATTCAAATGAATATTTACGCGAAGCAAATAAACTTTTATTTGAGTCAAAGAAATATTTGCTCTAGTCAAATGAATATTTACTCGAACGAAATAAATTTTTATTTAAATCAAATAAATATTTGCTCTAGTCAAATAAAAATTTATTTGGTTCGAGTAAATATTCATTTGAATGAAAGAAATATTTACATGACCCAAATAAATATTTACTTGAATAGAATAAATGTTTAGTTGAACCAAAATAATTATATACTTGAGCCAAAAAAAATATTTACTTGAATCTAATAAATATTAATTTGAATCAACGATATGAATATATTCGTAATGGAGATAAATATGTAATTTTTAAAAAGGAGGAAAAAAAACTTGAAATTCTTTTTCCTGGAATCATTATAAACATATTGTGTGTGTAATATTTACTTTTCCTTTCAAATTTGCGCGCGCAGTTTATCGCTTAATACTTAACCCTAAGTGGTACCCATTATTCAATCCGGTCAAGTTCAAGAATTCTTTCTGACTGAAGACACACTGCTCGTAAATAATAACGAAAATATTTCACTTTCCCTCTTTTTTTTTTTGAAAAAGAAATAAATTATTTTCAGATATTTTTCTTGTACATCTGATATGATATATACATATAGTCGAGAAATTTAGGAGTTTTTTTAATTGTTTACACTGTAAATATTACTACACGGAACTGCATTCTGAAATTTGAAAAATAATTGCAATTTGGCAAAGTGTTAAAATTTTTCTAAAAATAATTGAATTTCGAAGAAGAATTTTATTATTTTCAAAAAGATAATTGAAATTGTGACAAACATTTTTTTTTGTAACATTTTTTTCTTTTTTTTTTGTAACATTTCTTAAAATAACTTTTGAACCTGAACATAATTGAATTTTGTTTTATTTTCAAAAATGTCAATAAAATTCTTGCCCTAATTTCAATTATTTAAAAAAAAAATTTCTTACTTGAATAATATTCAACATTCTAATAAAATTTCTCAAAAAGGATGAAATTTACAAAAAAAAAAAAAAAATGTTTGGTAAAATTGTACGCACACATTTAGTTATTTTTGTAAATAATAAAAAAAATTTTACATGAATTTAATTATTTATAAATTTTTTAAAAATTTCCTTTCGCAATAATATTCGATTACTTTTAAGTTGTAAAAATTTCACAAAAATTCAATTATTTACAAATATCTTCGCAAAAATTCAAGTACTTTTTTATGTCATAGGAATAGCATTTTTTTAACAAAAATAATAATTGTACAATTAAAAGAATTTGTGAACAAATGTAAGAGAACATTTTTTCCTTTTTTTACAAAAAATTCAAAAAGCTTCAATTTCATGTTGCAATTAAAATCTGTCATTGAACATTTTCTTTCCTTTCTTTTCTAAAAATTCAAAAACATTCAATTTCATGTTACAATTAAAATCTATCATTGACAAATAGAATTTATAAACATTTTTTTCTTTTATTTAAAAATGAACTTTGAACTTTATTAAAGCAATAATTAAAATTTATAAGTTAGAAAGAAAAAATGATGCAAATTATTTCCTTAATATTTTTGTAGATAAGAAGGAGAAAAATTTTAATACACTGAAAAAAATGTAATTGATTCAAATAACCGATTAATTGAATAATAATTAACTAATATTTGATCAATTAAATATTTAATTGAGTCAAATAATATTTATTAGAGTCAATTAAATAGTATTTGCTTCAAATACTAAAGTTATTGATTCTAATACCATTTATTAGCATTTGTTAAAACAAATTTTTGAAAGAAAAAAGCATACAATAATCAAAACATATTTGTTAATATAATCAAATGTAAGAGAACATTTTTTCATTTAAATTTTTTTTCCAATTTTAAATATTATTTTATTCTAAATCAGGAGGAAATAATTATTTCCGATTTGTCCAAGAATTTTTTTTTTAATGAAAAAGAAAAAAAAACAAAAGCATACACAGAAAGTTAATTTACTGCGTTTAAAACAATTTTTTTTTTGATTAAAATTATAAATTTTTTTTAAAAATGATAAGAATTTTGAAAAATTCTGTTCTATTTATGACAATATTTCGAAGACTAAAATTCCAACTTATAGTCGTTTGGCGCTTAATTAATTTATTAGAAAGTTCGTCTTGTCTGAACTAAGTAAGAGAAGAGGAAAATAAATCATATATATATATATACAATTTTTGAATAACATGAATAATTCTCGTTTAAAAAGTTTTTTGCCTTTCAAACTGGATATGTCAATCTTCTTCTTAATAAATTAAGATAAAGCTAAATGAAAGGATTAAAGATCAGTCCAAGGTGGTTCTTCTCTCTGTCCCTTTCAAGGTCGAACACATCATTTTTTTCTTCTCTCTCTCTCTCTCTTTTTTCTTCTATCTCACTCTCTATGTATAATATCTCTATTTTATTTTATATATATATATATATATAATTTTTTTATCTATCTATATATATATATATATATAAATAAAAAAAGTGTATAGAAAAATAAAAGGAACTCCAGTCTTTAGATATCGTGTGGAGATGATCGAACTGACCACAAAAAGTTCAACCTTATCCGGCTTGAGATATTGACGATCAAAGTTGAAGGCTTTTCAAAACGTATGGGCTATTTAAGGTAGTGGTCACTGATCTGCGCGCACGATCCCCTCTCGTCTCAACTACTCTACACTTGCACCCTACACTCCAGACCCCTGACAACTTCTCTTTAACTCCATCACATCTTTCATAGCGTTCAGGAATAAATAAATCTTTTTCCTTTCGTTCTCGCAAAAACTAAATTTTTTTTCTTGTCAAATTTTTTTTTTTCACTATAATTTCTTATTATTCTAAAACAGTATCCAATTTCATGCAACAAGCAACAAACAAATCCATACAATATTAATTTATTTTTTTTAAAAACTATTAAAGAATTATTAGTACCCAAATGTGAAATTTAACAGACGAAAAGATCCCCTTAAAAAAAAAAAAAAAAATCTCTATTGTCCTGGAGAGTGTCCAAATAAATTTTTATACATATTTATATCAATGAAGGGAAAACTGTTGGTGGCAGTAGGTCGGTCGTATTATCCTGTGCTTTCTTTTGTAAAAAATTTTTTTTCTTTTTTTTGGTGAAGGATTGTTGACAGTGTGATGTTTTTCCGCAGGCTAGGTCAATTGGGGCGGGCGGGGGTAGCTAGTGATAGTGGTGGAAAGAAGAGCCACGGATGAGGGGGACCGATCGCAAAGATGGCTATAAACTTCTCCGCCTCTTTCGCGGCTTGCCTCGCGGCAGGGCTCAAGGTGCCTCGACAATTCATGTACTGCATCTCACAGGGTAAGCTCATAATAACGTAAAAAAAAAAAAAAAATTAACATGATTTGGGGTAAAAAATGGGCATCTTTATTAAAAAGCACTTTTCGTCTCAAATAAATCTTAAAATCTCTCCCTAGAGATTTTTTTTTTAGAAAGAAAACAAAAAAAAGTATGTCCGTGTATTTAAAAAAAAAAAAAAACGTCACGCTGTCTGATGGAAATGTTGTATTAACGGTTCGTTATATTAAGAGCACATATACCGGGAGCAACGTGTATTTTGCTTCAACAGAATCTCTACACAGTACATCGTTCACTCTACGATTAGCTCGTGGAATAGCAATGTCTTAATTAGAGAGAAAGCACTGTACGCATGTTCTTCATCATGGAGCTAAAAAGCGAGCTAAAGAAAAACAAAAACTTAAAAGCAATTACTATATATCCTCTAGGCATATGGAAAATTATTTGCTTTCATTTTTATATATATATATATACACACATTCTTTTGTTTCTTTCTATGATTTTTGAGATTTATTTGGGACCTACACTGTTTTTTTTAATCCTTCTTGGGAAATGTTTTGATTTTAATCCTTCAGTAGATGTTTTAATTTTTAACATTCAGATGCTTCTTGGCTGTTTTCAAAAGAGGAAATTTGATAATGAGAGGAATTTTTATTTTTGATTACAGATACTGGCGCGCCATACGTGTTGTACAAGGACAATATGGAGAGACCCCAAGGCCAATGGGCACCTGGGCCGGGATCTCTCCAAGATAGTGGTCTTTATCCCCAGCAACAGCCACAACAACAAGGTTCCTCTTCGTCTGGTAGTCCACAGCAGGCCTGTGGCCCTCCAGTTGAAGGTGAGAGTGGCCCACCACCATCTCTTGCATCGCCTGTTCCTTCGCCGTACCCTTCGGCGCCACCTGAGCCACAAACCATCACTCCATCCGATGAAGATATCCAATCCGGTCAGCAAACATCCCAACAACAGCAGCAGCAGCAACAACAACAGCAGGCTCAACAACAGGTACAACAGCAGCAGCAGCAACAACAGCAGCAGCAACAGCAACAACAACAACAGGTTCAGCAGCAGCAACCACAAACTCAGGATCATTCACCCCAACAGCAGATAACGGCACACGAAGTCGATCGCGCCGATTGTTTCCCTGGTACAGGCGAATTACAACAATATCCACAGCATTATTTCAAAGAAACAAGGCCACATCCCTCACCATCCGTGCCACCTCACATGTTAACACCCGGTGGTTTTTCCGCACTACATTATCTTAAACAACCAGGCGTTATGCTCACATCATTAGGACAAGGCGACGGTGGGCCCGGTCTCGATCCACATCAATACGCAAGTCCAGGCGCGCCAAACATGGGCACAGGTCTACCAGACATTGTTCAGCAAAATGGCAAATCTGGCAAGGGTGCAAATAGCGATTTACGTCTATTTAAATGTCTAACATGTGGCAAGGATTTTAAGCAAAAATCAACTTTATTGCAACACGAGAGAATCCACACGGATAGTCGGCCGTATGGATGTCCTGAATGTGGAAAACGATTTCGTCAACAGTCCCATCTAACTCAACATCTACGCATACACGCTAATGAGAAGCCATACGCGTGTGCATATTGCGAGCGTACATTTCGACAACGCGCCATCCTCAATCAGCATCTCCGCATCCACTCGGGTGAGAAGCCATACCAATGTCCGGAGTGCGGAAAACACTTCCGTCAGAAGGCGATCCTGAATCAGCACGTCCGCACACACCAAGGCGAGCATTTCTCTCTGCCTCCCAGACTCCCAGAGGGCGTCCACCACAACCACACTGACCCACCCACAGCTTCTACTGCTCTAACAGCAAGTGTCTTGCTAACATTTACCTAGATTCAAATCCTTCGTTATCCATTCTTCCTCTTTTTTGAACAAACAAAGCAAAAGAAAAAAAAAAGAACAACAACAACCTGCAACTTCGTTTTTCAAATTCGAATAATTTCGTGACACAGAAAAAACTGAATAATTCTCATCTGTTTTTTGTTGTTTTATAATGAAAGTGAACGCATTATACTTCCAGTTTCTCTTCAGTTTTTCCGTAGCTTTTTATGTGGTATTCTTTGTCTTCGTATTTTGAAAAGTAGTTCTTTCTCTAGACGATTTGATAAATTTTGTCAAATTTTGACTCATTTTTCTATTCAGGGAGTTACTTCCAAGTTTTTGCAAGCTTCTCTTCTAGTGATTCGAGGGAAAATGAAAGTTAGGGACAGAGTCCAAAACCGAGGCATAAGTCCCATGAAAGTACGGACACAGAACCCCTCTTCTACACTTCTGAATAAACAAGTTCCATAAATTTTCTAATCCTCTGCTAAAGTTCAGAAAAGCCAGTAATTAAAATATTTTTAGGGTTAGCGTACCGTTGTTTCCATGATCCAAATAGTTGGCATTTTTCCGTGCATATTTTACACCACGTTGCCTAAGTAATATTACCGATCTGGTCGAGAAATTGTATCTGAAGTTACGCGACAACGAATGAAATATGCTCCTGCAGCATCAAAATTTTGTAGCAGCATTTATAACCCCCTTTCAAGCTTTAGAACACTAAGGCAATGTTGTCTGTGACGCTTGCAAGCTTCAGAATACTAACGAAACGTTGTCAGTGATGTTTGCAAGCTTTAGAACACTAAGGCAATGTTGTCTGTGACGCTTGCAATCTTTAGAATGCTAAGGCAATGTTGTCAGTGACGTTTGCAAGTTTTAGAACACTAAAGCAATGTTGTCTGTGACGCTTGCAAGCTTCAGAATGCTAACGAAACGTTGTAAGTGATGTTTGCAAGCTTCACAACATTGAGGCAATGTTGTCTATGACGCTTGCAAGCTTTACAATGCGAAGACAATGTTAAAAATGATGCTCGCAAGCTTCACAACATTAAGGCAATGTTCTCTATGATATTTGCAAGCTTTAGAAAGCCAAGACGATATTGTGAAAGATGCTCGCAAGGTTCACAGTATTAAGACAATGTTGTCAATGTTTTATAGAAGCAACCTGAGTTAGAAATAGCACCATAATTAAAGCTCGATTCCTGTCAGCCCAAGATGCGCCTCCAGGCACGTCTGAAAGCGATCTGAAGGAAAAGTACAGTGCGAATGAAATATAAAGCCTCGGCTGGAGCGAGTGGTGGGGGAACTGACGCGGCGCGTCCTGCGTGCGCTGTCGTCATTCCCTCTCCATTAACCAGCTATACGCGAGTACCTCCTTCGTAACTTTAAAAAATTTTTTAAATTCCCATAAAAAGCCGCGAATTTTTTACTTAAAAGTAGTTTCTTTGTCCACGATCACAATCCGTTGGCAACTTTATCAACAGAAAAACTTGATATTAAAACGCTGCGAAATTTAACAAAAATAATGCTATTCTTTGACCAGTGTCCAGTCTGTTCACACTTAACAATTAGTTAAAATAATTGTTAAACTTTCAACTATCCTTCAAACAAACTTTAGCAGACAGGTAGAAAAATTATGGAACATGCTTATTCCGAAGTATTAGAAACGACTATTAAATCCTCTGTCAAAACAGGAGTTGCTACCAATTAAAAAAATTTGTTTTCAAAATACTTCTTCCAAAAGTAGATAAAAGTTCAGTATTTGTTTAATAGTTTACAGTTCACTATTTCTAGAACTTGTTTATTAGAAGACTCTCATCAAAACTAATTCGTTGTCATCAATTATTATCAGTATACCGAAAATCATAATTTTTTCAATTGTCTACCGTAAAACCCAAAATTAGCAACAGTTTAGATTCCTAATTATCTAAAAATGCTGGTATCATTAAAAAACCCAAAATTAGCAGCAGTCTTGATTCCTAATTATCTAAAAATGCTGGTATCATAAAAAAACCCAAAATTAGCAACAGTTTTGATTCCTAATTATCTAAAAATGCTGGTATCATTAAAAAACCCAAAATTAGCAACAGTTTTGATTCCTAATTATCTAAAAATGCTGGTATCATTAAAAAACCCAAAATTAGCAGCAGTCTTGATTCCTAATTATCTAAAAATGCTGGTATCATTAAAAAAAATCTGTTTTTTCTGTGTTAAATAAATCAGCCGAAGGGTGAGAAGGTTGGGCTGGACGCGAGGGCGCTGGTGAGCTGTGAGTTAGAGCTCCTTCTCCATTTTTCGATCCTTTTGCATACTTTCTCATTTCTTCAAATCATTCACATTGTTTCTTCATTAATGTCATCTACTATCGAGATCGAATCCTTGAATGCAGTTTTAACCTTTCAAAAATAATCTACTTTAACAGTCAATTTGTTAATTCCAACTTGTTTCCAACTATGATCTCGATGTTTTTAAAATTTTTATATCAAGTTTTTAATTTCCAATGAGCCTAGAAAGAATTTTCAGTGAAAAGCTGAATATGATGACACTTTCTCCTGTCTAATTCTACAAGTACTAATAATAACTCTTTCCTCAATTTTCTATCTTCTCTTTCAGTCCAGTATTATATCTGAACGCGTGCCAACAAATATCCCTTCATATTTGCATTAAAAAAAACCAAAAAAGGAAAATTCTTTTTTCAAGATATTTAGCCTTCCTTTGGATAATTTTCTCGAACATTAATTTCTGATGCACTTTTTTTTTACCGGACAAAATTGAAAACGCCACTAAAAACATTTATTGAATGACAAAACTAATATTGATTGTAAATTCCCTGAAAAAAATTGAAAAATATTTTAAGGGAATTATTGCAGAAATGGTAATTTAATGTTTTCCTTTTTTTCTTATTATTTACAGACGTGAGTCCACATCTTATCTTCAAAAACGGAATGACACCGACATTATGGCCACAGGATGTTCCATTTCCACCAGAAGAAGGCAAGGAGGAAGTAGCATCAACATTTGGCGACACGGATACGCAATCGGGTGCATTTAGTCCAGCGCCTGATGCAAATTCAACGCAATATCCAGCATACTTCAAGGATCCAAAAGGTGGTAATCATGCCGTTTTTGGTGCCGGTGGTGCTGGTAGTTTTGGTGCTCTTCAATACATTAAACAGCAAAGTGGTGGAAAGGGTTGTTTACCGGATGTAATACAACATGGCCGATCAGCGGGTATGCCATTATATGTTCGCTGTCCAATTTGTCAAAAGGAATTTAAACAAAAATCAACTCTTCTACAGCATGGTTGTATACACATCGAATCAAGACCCTATCCATGTCCAGAATGTGGCAAAAGATTTAGACAACAATCACATTTAACTCAACATTTACGTATTCATACTAATGAAAAGCCTTACGGTTGCGTGTACTGTGGTAGAAATTTCAGGCAACGAACCATTCTCAATCAACATTTACGTATTCATACCGGTGAGAAACCATACAAGTGTCAACAGTGCGGGAAAGACTTTAGGCAAAAGGCAATATTGGATCAACATACGCGAACACATCAAGGCGATCGTCCATTTTGTTGTCCAATGCCAAATTGTAGACGACGATTTGCGACAGAGCCTGAAGTGAAAAAACACATAGATAATCATATGAATCCTCATGCATCGAAAGTTAGGAGGAATTCAACTGGTGACACTAAATTACCATCAGGTGTTCCAAGTGGATTGGGTCCTGTATCAGTGTCACGTGGTTTAACGCCGGCCGTTGTTAAGCCCGAACTCTATTTCCCTCAGTGTTATGCGCCGTCATTTAATCATCAGCCACCCGTCTCAACGGCCCAATTTCCCGGGCAGACCAATGTTGTCGCCGTTTCTGGTGAATTTAAACCTCCAACGGGGCTGCCGCCACAGTGACTAACCGTCCATCCTGCCGCCTACTAGCAAGCAGGAATTCCGCTGAGATTTCAGCGTTGCTTCGGCCCCGATGTTGAGGCCGGATCGTTGTCGTCTTCGTCAGACCCGTCGCTCAGATGCCAGCCGCTCCAGCAACATTATCCGTGACATTTATCGTGCATTTACTAAAGAATCTTCTCTTCGTTATTTTTTCACTAATGTTGTTACAAGTTTTTTTTTTTTAGTTTTCTCTCTGCGTGCCGAGATATACAAAAAGGTAAGGCAATCATTAAATTACGATTGCCCCTGCCCCCCTTCCCCTATCTTCGAACATTCGTCATTTACCACTCGAATATAGGTGAGTAGACTTGACAAAGTAAACTTCCAGTGAAATCATAAAAAGCCGATTTGCAATAAGATGAAGCATTCGATAATATTAGACTTTGAAATAGGAAAATTTTGGAAATGTTGATTGTCAGGTTCATGAACATTGAGGCAATGTTGTCTGTGATGCTTGCAAGTTTTAGAATACGAAGATAATGTTAGTAATGATGATTGCAAGGTTCAGAAATGTAAGGCAATGTTGGTAATGTTGCTTGCAAGTTTCATGAGACTGTGGCAATGTTGAAAATGATGTTGGCAAGCTTCACAACATTGAGGCCATGTTGTTTATGATGCTTGCAAGCTTCACAATGCGAAGAGAATGTTAATATTGAAGCTTGCAAGTTTCACAAGACTAAGGCAATGTTGAAAATGATGCTCGCAAGTTTCGCAATATTAAACCAATGTTGTAAATGATGCCTGCAAGTTTCACAACTCAGAGTCAATAATATTAACCCATTAAGTCCCATGAAGAAGCCAGCGATTGTGTTAAAAAGACAACAATTGGATTCCAAGGCTACTTGAAAAAAGCTACATATATGTTTTATCTTGAATTTCCAATTGTTTGGAAGAAACAAAAATTGTTAAAGCAAATTAATAAATATGAAAAACAAAAAAAAATAGGTGTATCTTCTTTCTGCAATTTGTCTATGAATCTAATTGTTACTTTTTTTCTACATTGAGTGGTTTCTTCATGGGACCTAATGGACTAATGTTGCACGCAATTTTCACAACATGAGAGAATATGAGAGAATCTTTTGAATGTTTCTAAAATTTTCGAGCAAAGTAACGAGTAAAGAAAATCTGAAAAAGTAACTTACACAGTTAATTGGATGTTTCTTCTTGCAGTAATGGCGGCACTTATCACAAAAAAAGTTATTGGATTTCTTTTTTATTTTATTCGAACTTTATTTGAAAGAAAAATTCCAAAGATGAATAATAATTTCAAGCCATAGAACGAAGAAGATTTCTGATTGGGAGCAAATTTTAATATTCCAATCGTTATTATAGATTCACTTTTGTCACATTCAGAGTGAGGGTGAATGACTCCTGCTTCTATTTTGAGTGTCATTTCTTGGCACTCATTCACATGCAATTCTCAAGTTTATTATGACAAAACTATTTACGACAAACTTCTCGAGTTGTGTGAAATTTAAAAATTACTTACAATTTCTGTAAATCATTTTCATGGCATCTCTCGTAAATGTAAGTTTAGGCGAAATTCACCAACATTCGGAAAAGTAAAAAAATGAAAATCTAAGATTTTAAAAATGGAAAAAGAAACCTTTGGGTGTTTCCTAAAAGAGAAAAAAAAATTCAATTTTAATACAGGTTTTTACTCATGTATATAATTTTTGAAAAATGCTCCTAATTGGAAACGGAAGATTCGTTAGAACAAATACCAAACAATCTGGATAAAAAAGTCTACTCATCTAATTCGAAAATTCCTTTCGTTTTTTTTTAAGTACGTACTTGAAGAGTTACAAAAGGTATAAAAAAAATTGTACCATAACACACACATTAAAAAAAAAACACTCACACACAAAAACACACCGTTTCAATGTGTTTCTCTCGCCAAACGGGTTGAACATGTTCGATTTTCGACCAGACTGAAATGATTGTGATACAATATTTAACTTGCCTATGTTTTAAAAAAGAGTTGAAAAGTCAAGTTGAGTATATGAATCTTTTTAAATGGAGAGAAGGATGAAGAAAGCGACGGAGGTAGGAGGACGCGCCTGTAAATATGTAAAACGTTATCTAATTGTTTTTGTTTTAAATATGAGGGAAATAAAGAAAGTGAGACAATGAAAAAAGAAAAAAAAAAATTCTCCGAGAGGAAAAGGGAACGACTGAGAATGAAAGTGAAAAAAAGAGTAATGTGACTGAGTGCGTGAGTATATGCGGTAACGTCCGTAGAATCGAAACCGGGAAGGTATTATATAGAATGAGGGTCGTAAAGAACCGATGGCGCTCAAAAAGAAAAAAAAACCAAGTGCAAAATGAAAAGAGAAAAAAAGCCACCAGACCCCGCTCACATTTTATGACAGATTGAAGATGTTACAATTGAAAGCAAAAAAGAAATAAAAAAAACCGTATGACTCTTGTATACTAATATTCGAATGTATATTTATACAACTGATTAGTCTATCAACATGACGATATTTTGATTGGTTTACTAAAAAAAAAATCAGATTGGTGCTGATATAGATAAGCAAAAAAAAACAAAAAACAAAAAAAAACGAATGAGGAGGGAATGTGGAAGAAGGCTGAGAAAATTTTTCTAGAGGTAGAAAATAGCATATATATAGTCGATAGAGTAGCTCAATTTGGAGGACCCTGACTGTCCGCTCATCAAATTTATTATCATCACCCGTACATTTCGTGGCAATACTTAAAAAAAAAAAAATTTTACGTAAATAGAGATAGTCTTTTAAATTTCTACATTTAAGACGTGTGATCTCTCTAATTATTGTATATTATATATAATGATCTATTAAAAAAAAACTAGTAAACGAGATACAACTATATATTATAATTACTTATTAGGCAGTCTATATATATAGTCTTTTTAATTTAGAAGACAGAAAATGATAATTGTGCGGCCATATTTACTATGGCCTGTTCGTAGTGCCTCGGAATTGCTGCTCGTGGCAGTGATTTGATCGTATTTTAGGAAGGTATATTATTATTATATATAAATATATAAATACTGCAATTATGGATACTCTGATACAGTACTAAAAAAAATCATTTAAAATTATATAATTAATGAAGAAATAAACAAAATCGTGTCATTATTGTCACGTTAAACGACTCATATTAAATTATTATTGAAATTTATCGCGTATTATAATCTATATATATATATATATATATATATATATATATATATATATATATGTATGTATGTGCGCCAAGAAGCAAAGTATAGCGCTTTGACAATGTGATCCTGGCTCTAAAAGTCTTTCTACTCTACAATATAATATACACATTATGGTTTTACGCTTCTCTTTAAATTCTCAGGAGATTTCAATTCTATTTCAAACTGATTTTCAATTAAAGTTTATTTCTATTTGAATCAATTTTCGAATTAATTTTAATTCTGTTTGATAATGATTTTTAAAAATTTACCATTTTATTTAAATAAAGTTTCAATTAATTTCCATTCAATTCAAATTTTTATTAGAATTACCATTCAATTTTATTTAAATCGATTTTCAATGAATTTCAATTCTATTTAAATCCATTTTCGAATTAATTTCAATTCTATTTGAAAATGATTTTTAAATATTTTCCATTTTTTTTAAATAAAGTTTCAATTAATTATCATTCAATTCAATTTTATTAAAATTACCATTCAATTTTATTTAAATAAAGTTTCAATTAATTTTCATTTAATTCTATTTTCAATTTTATTTAAATTACTATTCAATTCTATTTGGAATCGATTTTCGATGAAATTCAATTCTATTTTAATTAATTTTCTAATTAACTTCTATTCCATTTTTAATCGATTTTAAAATATTTTTAACTTTATTTAAATCACCATTGAATTTTATTTGAATCGACTTTCAATGAATTTCAATTCTATTTAAATCCATTTTCGAATTAATTTCAATTCACTTTGAAAATAATTTTTAAATATTTTGTATTTTATTTAAATACAGTTTCAATGAAATTTCATTCAATTCGATTTTCAATTTTATTCAAATAACCATTCAATTTTATTAAAATCGATTTTAAATGAATTTCAATTCTATTTAAATCCATTTTCGAATTAATTTCAATTCTATTGAAAATGATTTTAAAATATTTTCCATTTTATTTAAATAAAGTTTAAATTAATTTTCATTCAACTCAATTTTCAATTTTATTCAATTCAATTTTCAATTTTATTTAAATCAATTTTCAATTAATTTTCATGTAATTTAAATTCAATGTTCAAATTAATTTCAATTTTTTTTAAGTGGTCTTAAAATAATTTCAATTTTATTTAAATTAATTTTCAGTGAAGTTCAACTCTGTCTATATCAATGTTCAAATTAATTTTAATTTTTTTCAACAAAATTTTTTGAATAATTTCATACACAATTAAAATAACTTTGAATTATTATAAATTTTACTTAACTCAATTTATATAATTTATTTCAATTTATTTCCATCCAATTTAAATACAATTTTCGAATTAATTTCAATTAAATTTGACGTGATTTTAAAGTAATTTCATCTTTATTCAAATTAACATTCAAATTAGTTAATATTTTACAAAATTTAAAATTTTATTTTAATCAATTTTCAGTGAATTTCAATTCCATTTAAATCAATTTTCGAATTAGTTTAAATTCTATTTCAAATGATGGTTAAATAAAATAATTTTTTTGTTCTTCAATCAATTTTTAAATCAATTCAAATTCTACTCAATCTTCAATTTTATTTGAATCAATTTTCAATTTATGCAATTATATTGAAATTAATTTTCAAATAATTTAATTATACTTAAATTTATAATCAATTAATTCATGTCAATTGAAAATGAAATATATTCTTCACGTGAATTTTAATGGAATTATAATAAATTCCTATCCTATAAAATAAAAGCTATAAAAATTATTTTCAAGTCTATTGAAATTAATTTTTATTCTATTTTATTTAATTTTAATTCTATTTACTTAGATTTTGCATAATTTTAAATTATATTTCAATTAATTGCAAATTAATTTCATGATCATGTTAATTGATTTTTAATTCCAGTAAAATACATTTATAGTTAAATTTATTAAAATTTTATTTACATAAATTGAAATTTATTCAAAAAACTTATGGGTTAATTTGAGATTTTTTAATTTTCGCTTACTTTCAATTATATGTTTAACTTGATTTTTAATTAAAGTCGATTATATTTAAATTCTTGTTCAATTAATTTCCATTCTATTTAAATTTGATGAATCCAAACGAATGGTCAATTAATTTTAGTCTCATGTAATTTTTGTCTGCTATTAATTTCAATTCTATTTAAAAATAGAAAATTCTATTTTCAAATCTTTGAATTATAGATTTCTACTTCAAATTAATTCGAATTTCATTCAATTGAATTTTTAATGAATTTTAAATCATTTTGAATGGATAAAAATCCATTGAAAAAAAATTAAATTAAACACTGTGTGGGGGACATTTATTCAGAAAGAAAAAAATTTTCCAGAAATAATTAATTGAAAATTAATAGTTTTATATTGTATATAGGATTTCGTGCGCCCCACTTATAGCCCCACTCTTTGCCTTTACGCTCATTTTACAATAGACTTTATCTACAATTTTTATAATTCATTTCAATTTTTATTTTTTTTATTTAAATTTTTTATTCATTCTGAACTGTAATTCCCTTATTGTTTTTAAATTTGAATTTTTAAGTATTTGGTGTTCTTTATTTACTTTTTCGTTTCATTTTATTTGTATTTTTCGTTAATTCTTTTACGTTTGTGTATTTTTTCCTGTTAATTAATTGTTATTTGTCAAAATGTATTTTTGAAATTTAGAAAATTGGAAATTTTTTGTAAATTTCTGTTTGCGAACAATTGGGGTTTATTTGGTTTAATGTTGAATTTTCTGGTTATTCGAAACTAGCGCCGCGATTTGTTAAAGTGTCACGCATGCGCAATAAACACCTCGTGTGGATAAGAGAGAGATGGCAAGAAATAAAACTCCATCTCTGTCTCAGTCGCACTCATACAAGATTTCGTTCCTAAATCAGGAATCAAATTTATATTTGAAAATGTACACAAACGAAAAAGTACTAATGGAATTTTTTTTCTACGTAATCTTAGAAATTACGAGAACATGATAAGACTAAAAAAGAAAATTAATCTATTTAAATATTAGAAATTCCTCAGTTTTTAAATTCTGTTTCTATTAATCTTTTTCGTTTTCTCTCGTTTGCAAAAAAATGTATAAAATATTTGGAAATAATTTGGGAATTACGAGTAAAAAATTAACTACTGACTGCTATTTAGAGTGAGTTCGCGAATTTATAACATTTTCACACAGGATGCACCTCGCCCAGTGTCTCTTTCTCTCTCTTTTTTTTCCTCTCCTTCTTACTCTGTTGCATTTAATATAAAACGAAGAGAGTGGGACGAAACCTCGGTAGCTGAATCCCGTCTAACTGGTTGGCCACTCGAGATGCATTTTGCTCGCGTTGGTAGCGCAAGGCCAAAGGGGGGAAAAAAGACTATATACATTAAAGAGCGATACTTTAAAAAAAAAAAATTTTTTTTTTTATTTTTTCATTAGGTAAAACCCCTTGGTGTGATATGAGAAGTGTTGTTAACGTCGATTTAGTTATACAAATATATTGAATTTTTTTATTACTTTTTTTTTTAATTCATTTCATTTAATGCACAGTACCGCTGAAACAAATGCTCACTATTTTAATCTAATTTCAAACTGTAATAATAATGTTTGCCGAGTTCCGTCATTTTTCAATAGATAGATTAAGTTATAGAATTTAATATCAGTACCTATCATTTTTACATTTATTTTTTAGAATTTTTTCCCATTCAACTATTTGCAAAAAAAAATCTCTTTCTTTTTAGCGAATGAAAATTTTTTTAAGAAATATTTGTAAAAATTAACAATGTTGATAAAATTTTTAATATATGGAGTTATCAGAAATTATTATTTTTTTTGATGTGACATTATTTTTTAAGGCAAAAAAAAATTTTTTTTTGTTATTTTTTGGAAATTTTTGTGATAGGGGCGTGCAATAAAATCAAAATTTAAAATAAGGCTGTATAGTTTCTGATCGCTCCATTATAGAATTAGTGTTTTTTTTTGTTCTCTTAATGTCAAGTATTATAGATTCATTTAGACACTGATCAATATTTGATCTTTGAACTTTTCTTTTTGAAACAGAATATTCAATAGTCGTTAAATTTTCCTTGTCAATTATTACAGATATATAAATATATATTATATATAAACACATATAGAACTATTTTTCGCAGATTTTTTATTTTCAACGTTATACCAGTGAATCAAGTTTTTAACCGCAATTTACATTTATTGTAAATATAGTATAAAATGGTGTTACCTGTATTTTTCAAAATATATTTTTTACAGTAGAGAAAATAATTTTTTTTTCCCAACATAGAAGGAAAATATACGACATGCATAATTTTCAATATTAAAAAATAATTCTCTAAAATAGCTTGCTTTTTCTTTAATTATATTTATTGTTACAACGTTAATAATGTTTTCCTTTTTGAGAAAAAAGGAAAATTTTCCCAAAAAAAAAATCATTTCCCTTTCTCTGTTAACAAACTGCGCGTACTTAAGTCAGCCATTTTTTTCTACTTTTTGTTGAGAAAACTATATTTTCTTAGCAGAACTGAGTGAATAAACATTTTTTTAACAGTAGATTATGAGAATAGTTTATATTTAATAGAATTAATAAATTTCATAAATATAAATTTCATAAATATAAATTTCATAAATATAAATTTCATAAATTAAATTCTAAAGTTAGTTATTCGGTGTTTTAATGTTGCGAGAGAGACGGAACCGAGAGTCAGAGTGGGGGAAATGAGTGAGAAGGAAGCGACTCTGTTTCTTTCTCTCCCACTTGCCTCACGGTCGGAGTGGGGGGTCTGAGTGAGAAAGCAACTCTCTATTTCTTTCTCTCCCATTGCCTCTACTCACTTTTTGAAGAAAAAAACTTTCAAACATGTACAATTAACTTAAATTTATTAAATTTTAACTTCTATTGTTAATATGAAAAAGAATAAACTTGCTTATTTTTGCTTCTCAAAAAAAAAAATTGCTTTAATCTTTCCTTCTGATAATAGAACCTCCAGCATAATGTCGAGGGGGAATATACTTTGCACTCGGCTCTGATCGAATATAAATAAATTGAGAAGAAATGTTAGAAAATTTAATAATATTATCTATCGTCTATTTAATAGACAATAATAAAAGTAATTTTGTAGATATCGAAAAAAAACTTGTTTTATTATATTTGCGATTACTATGTTATATTCGTATAATTTTGTATACTGTAGTTTTTAATTTTTGATTACGATATTCTTATAGGTTTTCGTCAAGAGATTTTTTCCCCCCTGTTTATAATATACAATATTTTGTAGAAATTAGTTTTCTATTGTAGAGTTTTTTGTTTTTATATATAATATATAAAATCCATATATATATATATAAATATATATGTATACAAAAAAGGCAAAACTCGCAAATCAGTAAATGTAGAAAGTTTTTTTAATGGCTAATTATTTCTCTCGCAGTCACAAAATCCTATTTTTCCACTTGTTGCGGTTAAACTAGATATTTATCGCTCATTTTTTTGATTTTTGTCTGTTATAGTAAAAAAATTTTAGATTCTATTTTCCTCTCGTTTTTTTATATTCGGAACGAGCTTTGTTGTGAAATAAAAAAAATGGGAGAAAATGTGATACGAGAGCATTGCCATTTTTTTTTTTTTTTGCATGGAAACTTGTTAATATTGTTAATGTTAGACCGTACCCGTGCCATAAGTGTCTAGTATACCCACACAATTTTTTTTTTGTGAATTTTTTTTCTCTTTAAATCAATATAATGCGAAAACTTAAAGGGTTGAATGGTCAAGTGATACAGTAAGTCTCTTGATAAAGTGAAATTTTTCATTAAAAAAAAAATAATGGAGAACAACACTTATCAATTGTTTACATATAATTTTCATGTGTAAAATAATGAGAAATTGAGAAAAAAAAGCTAACACACATTGATCTCAAAAATGCATCAATTTTACGGTGATGTTCTTTTATCGATATTATTGGAAATGTAAATTGTCATTAAAATGATAAAAGTACATTTATTGAAGCTGGCCATTCAGTCTGTAGTAGACGCCATAGCCAGGAAGTGCATTTTTTTCTGTACCCTCCCCCACCCTTTTTTTTATTGAATTTAATTGTCAAAAATGTCCCTAAATAGAGGTTAGCATGAGTTGAAGACGTGAAATTTAGAGAAGCGTTCCCCCACCCGAGTAGAAGTGGTGGGGGGTCGCTTCTCTTAGTTCCGTGATTTTACTTTTGGTGACCATCCGCCTAAATAGTAGAGAACAAAAATAAAAAATGTTCTCTCAAGACATTTTTTTTCGCGAATTATATTCGCCGAGTTCAACATCCCGCTCGCCCACTAAATGCTCAACAATACATTTAATTTTAAGACTAGATTATCTCCTATAATATGTAAATTATTGTTTCCTTTTTATAAGACTCAAAGTCAGTATAACGTTTGAACTGACAAATATTGCGTATCCGGCAAACGCGCAACGAATCTTATTTTTAGTCTATTTTCTAATTAAAAAAAAACTCAATACGTTCGCTGTCTATAAAAAATTGTTATTATTATTTTTTTACCATTATGTCAAAAAAAAAGTGGTCTGTGATGAGAAAATGGTTCTAAATTGTAAAAAAGAAATATATCGGATCCGGGGTCTTAGTGCCCGGCGATCACTTACAGATTTTTTTTTTCCAAAGTGCTATTTTAAATTGCACTCTAATTATCACAGGAATTTATTTTCAAAATAAAATTCCAATTTTACGTTATCGATAAGTAGAAGGCATGTATTTTGTTATAAGCATTTTTACGCTGAGAGCGAAAATGTTTTAAAAAAAAATCTTTTGGAATTTGTGATAAAAATATAATTTGTTAATTATTTCAACGTATGTTATATATATAATCGTCGGTAGTTATAATTCCGAACTAAATTCTAAATGAAAAAAAACAAAAATTCGAGTGACAGCGAACGTTTTGACCTATATTTGTATTGTATACACAATCAAACAATTTTAAGGTCGCAAATTACTCGTTTAGGCAAAAAATCAACAAAAAGGATCTCGATTTCTAAACAATTTTTTAGTTTTAGAATAAACAATTCTAAACAGGTGCAATAGTACACACAGACATATACATAAAGAATGCATTTATTACTACGAGTAGATGTGTTGAATTTTTTTTTCTTTTTGTTTTATTAGACACAAAAACTCGCACAATGTTGTAAATCGAAATGACCGTCATGCCAATTATTGCATGTATAATTATTATTAAAAAAAAATGAAAGCAGCATAAAAGATTGTAATAAGGATCGATTAAAAAATTGAAAATTTAATGTTCGGCGTTGCGCGCGCAGTATTCACCGTCTGCGCATGCGTTCTATTTCTCTTTGCTGCTTTCATGATTTATACATAAAAGGAACCGTATTTAGTTCCTAGTGTAGTGTTAGGGAGCGGGAAGAGTGAAAGATATTTTTTTTTTTTACTCATAGATATGTTTTGTGACTGACGAGTGTCTCGGCGATAAAAGCGCGGGCCCTGACCTGACCGAATCGGCAGCTCCCAAAGATCACCAGGATATCATTATACTTTTCTAATCTTAAATAATATATAGCGTCACACTGCATCCGCGAATATCGGCCAGGACAATTTTTTTTTTTTTTGGGGCCCGTGAAACATGCCTTGAGGGTGTTCTGTTTTCATTTTAACTTTTTTATACAAATAAAACATACAATAAAAACAAAAAAAAACTCAATTTTTTTCTTATCCTTTTGTTTCCGTTCTTTTTTACTTTATTTTCAGGTCAAGATTATAATTTCTATTTGATTTTTATAATTTATTTATTTTTTGAATACGCGTGGGTTTGGGAAAGAAATATTTTTTTTTTTGGCAAAAAAAAAGTCTTGTTACGTGTGGCACAGCACTGCTAGTCGTCTGTCCCACCTTAACTCGTCGTTTCGTTGAATCCGGTTAGACCGGTTAAGCGGGATATGTTAGATTTTCGCGGACTCGCACTTTCGGTTTCTGAATATTGTGTCCTTGGACATAAAAGTCTCTCTCTCTCTCTCTGTCTTTTCACCAGACTCCCCAATGGCCAGACAGAAATGGTTTCTTCACTGTATATATGACTGATCCAAAAGACAAAAATCAATGCCACGATCGAGCGACACTAATTGACCCACTTACGAAACAGATACCTAATTATAGTTTAATTTATTCCTGTCAATTTCTTCCACACTTATAAATAACATAGAAGCAAAATATTTAAATTCTTTAGAAAAATTTTTTCCTCACGTTTTAGAGCATTTTTTTTTATTTGCTATTTCGTTGTTACGAATTAAAATTTTGTTAAATTGAAGCAGTTTGTAAATTATATTACGTATTTAGAACATTTTTCTTTTTATGTTAATTTTGGTTGTTAAATTTCAAGATTTTTTTTTAAAAAGCTTCAATTTTATTTGAAAGTGGAATAAATTTGAATTACAATTGTTCCTGGTACTTTTTTCAGTTAAATTATTTTTTTGGTACTTTTGAGGTACAATTGCGAAAAAAATAGTTGGTACAGGAAATACGGCATGGAAAAATGGTAACAAAATATTATTACTTTGAAACTATTTTTTCTTTCGTCTGTGAACAAATTTTGTTGAAGAATTTGTCTTTGCGTATAGTTTTGTTTGGTATAATTTCTAGTATTTTTATGCTATAGAATTTCCACCGGAATAAATTCTGGTATGAATTCTAATTCTACTTCCAAAATTAATTTTATGGAACAATTCAAATAGAATTCTTTTAATTTCCACCGGAATAAATTCTGGTACAATTTCCGATTCCACTTACTAGCGCAATTTTATGATACGACTAATATAGAGTTCTTTTAAGTTTAAAGTAAAATTTCTATCGATTTTGTTTGATACAGTTTCTAGTAGAATAATTCTTCTAATTTTCTGGTATAATTTTCGAGATAATTTCTGGTAAATTGTAAATTGTTTCTGTTTATCAGCGTAATTTACGATTAATATAGAGTTCTTTTAAGTTTAAAGTAAAATTTCTATCGATTTTGTTTGATACAGTTTCTAGTAGAATAATTCGTCTAATTTTCTGGTATAATTTTCGAGACAATTTCTGGTAAATTGTAAATTGTTTCTGTTTATCAGCGTAATTTACGATTAATATAGAGTTCCTTTAAGTTTAAAGTAAAATTTTCTATCGATTTTGTTTGATACAGTTTCTAGTAGAATAATTCGTCTAATTTTCTGGTATAATTTTCGAGAAAATTTCTGGTAAATTGTAAATTTTTTCTGTTTACCAGTGTAATTTACGATTTCTGGTACTATTTCTGATACGAATATAGTATAATTTTATTATGTTTAAGGTATAAATTCTTCGGAATTTTTGGTACGATTTCCAATCTAATCACTAGTAAAATTACTGCCGGAATTTCTGGTACAAGTAAACGGTAAAAATTATTTAGTAGTTTCGATACAATTTGTGGTATATTTATGTGCAAAATTACTGTCACAATTTCTGGTATTTCAATTATTTGGTGTCATTTCTGGTATAATTACTGCTACAATTTTTGGTAGAATTACTTGTATAATTTCCTGTACCTACAATTCTTGTACGTCTTTAGTATGGTTTCTGGTACGTTTAGAGTATACAATTCTATTATGTTTTAAAGGTAAAAATTCTTGCGGCCTTTTTTATACAATTTCTGGTATAATTATTTGTAAAATTGCTGCTGGAATTTCTGGTATTTAGTACGATAAAAATTCTACGATATTTTCGGTACAATTTATGGTATATATAGAAAAAAAATTACTAGCATAATTTTTGGTACAATTATTATTAATACAATTTTTGCTTGTATAATGACTGGTTTCAATTTCTGGTACAATAGTCTGATGTAACTATTTTCAACACTAAAAACAAGATTATCTTTCTCTCTTAAATTGTTTTCAGTGTACAGAATTATTTTGTAGGTTAGGTTTCCCAGTCGGTAACTCGGCAATGTCAATTCAGAAATAATTTCTCACCCAATTGACTGACAATAATATTTAATAATTCTCAAATCTCATGCAGTAAAAAAAAAGTAAAAAAGAAATGATTCAACAAGACGAGAAATGAAATTTTTTTTTTTTTGCTTTTTCTTTTATTTCGCGACAAAGACAACGGCAAAATCAGGGACTCATTGAGAATTGGTACTGCTGTCAGAAAACAAAGAGTCGCCAATCTCTTGTGTTGAGGAGAGTCTGTGCGTCTTGTGTTGTGTTTCGTCTTCGAACTTTGGTTAAAGAAAGGAGTGGAGAGCCTCGGAATGTCTGCAAGTTCTTGGGTGAGGAGAGTAGAAAGAGTGAGAAAAAGCGAGAAAGAGAGAGAAAGAGAGAGAAAGAGAGAGAATGAGAGAGAGAGAGAGACAGAGAGGGGGGGATACAAGAGACTAAAAAGAGAGAATAAGGCAAGTGTGCAACAGAGATAAACAGAAGTTGCTAAGAGAAAAAGACAGAGAGAGAAAGACAGAAAGAGAGAGGGGGGAGTGAGCAAAGAGGAAAGAAGAGTAGTCTCTCAGAGGGAGAAATCTCTTTATTCAGCGACGTATCAGTGGCGTAACTTCATTTAAAAATCATTCTCTTCAGCTAAAAATTATTATCCACACTATTATTTACTTAATATACAAAAACTTAGTGAAATCCATTTTTTTTCTGCCACGTCGTTAAGGTAGATTTTCGCCTATCCAGTTGTCTGAATATCGCCCCTTATTGACAATATGACTGAACTACCGCTTTTTATTTCGTACATCAGATTATTATTAAATATATATTAAATATATTAATTCATTATTTCTTCAAATTAAATAACAGACATTAAAGAATAATTAAAAAAAAAAACAAAATCAATGTGATAAAGAAGGATATTGCAAAAAAAAAGGGGTGAAAAATCTTTTGTAGAGAAGAAATAGGAAGAAGAGATAGTGAAAGGGGGGCCCCATGAGAGAGGGACCGATTTTTCCCCCTCTCTTGCAGCATTGAAGGCAATGAATTGCAAGCTGCAATGAGAGAACGCCCTTGACTCGAAGTCAGTTTTGTTGGAAAGGGGAGTGGGACCGTCGAGAGTGGCCTTGAGTCGGTTTGTCTCGGTCGACCTGCCGTTTAACAGAGTTTCTCAATCATTCCCTTTATGTCCCAGAGAAATAGCCGTGGAGGGGGGTGGATAGAGATTCCTCCCTCTTATCCCCCCCTATTGCTATTTATGTGGGCACAATCAATGCAAAAAAAAGTCTTTTGTCCCCAAATTTTAGAATTCTATTATTCATTTTTGATTAGAATTTTTTTATCCAAAAAAAATTGTAGGTTATGAATTCATAGCTGAGGTTCTTCAAACATCTTTTGTACTTAGTTTCTTTGGGACGTTAAAAATTTTTAGACTCTTTCTTCGTTGGAAAATTGTCTTTTCCTAAATGTCTGCACTGGACAGAAGTTTACGATTTGTCTTTATTAAAATCGGTTTTTTTTATCCACTGATGTAACTATAATCACTGCTGAAGACGTACTAACTTTATTTTATTAATTCTTCGTTCACTTCAATAATAGTAATCAAGGTAATAAAAATTCTGATTAATCTTATTGACAAGGAACCAAAAGACTACTAACGATCTGCTAGCAGAAGACTTATCGAATTTGGTTATCGATTCTTCGATTGCTGTGACTGCGCCTGCGTCTGCGTTTGACGATAAATTGGCGCGCTAGACAAAAGTCATGAGCTAAAGTGACGAAAAAAAGGCAATAATGTTAATGATCATCTTTTTTAAACCGAATTTTCTTTTCTGAGAATTAAAGTATAGTGAACGAAATTAAGTACCATTTTCTCTCGACAATATTGTTGAGCTTTTACTTTCAATAAGAGACAGAGAGAGCCTAGTGCATATATATAGATATTACAAGGATGGCAGGCAGATATATTTACCAGGAGATGTTTTGCGTCTGTAGTTGTAGTTCAGTCGGTAAAAACGGATGAAATCGGAGGCTCGCAAGTCACGAGCGATGGAGTCATTGACTCTCGAAACAAGTTGACGTGAACGAGTTCAAGGTTCACGAACTTGGCACGCCGACCGTCGCGGCGGACGCCAGCCTTTTACAATAGTTTCCAATGTCGTAGAGCCACAAAACACTTGAGATTGCAACTTATAATGATTCGTTAGTCTACACATCAGTGTCCTTGTAGAAAAGAATTTCCAAAAACGAATTTTCAAAAAGAATTTTCAAAAAGAATTTTCAAAAAGAATTTTCAAAAAGAATTCTCAAAAAGAATTCTCAAAAAGAATTCTCAAAAAGAATTCTCAAAAAGAATTCTCAAAAAGAATTCTCAAAAAGAATTTTCAAAAAACAATCAACAAAATTCGGTCAAACAAAAAAATGTATTTAGAAATGTTCTTTTCTTCATTCGAATTTTCAATAATAAGAAAAAAGAGGTGTGGGATAATACGGGACGATTGATCCAAAAAAGTGAAAAAGAAAGACCGTATGAATAATCTTTTAATTCTTCGCTTTTGATATTTGAAAAAAAAAGAAGGGAGGAGAAGTGAAAAAAAAAATTCTCATGCGAAATACCAGCTGACAGTTTCTCCGTTCGAGTAAAATAAGAAAAGAAAAGAAAAGAAAAAGCAGCAGAAAAAAAAGAATCTCGGAAGCAGAGTGACTGTGTGTGCCGTGCGGAACATCCTTCTAGGCTTCCACTTGGCCTACTACTCCACTCCGCGAGCAAGCTCACAGGCTTTTCTTTTTACTGCGACCACTTCCTGCTGAAACTTTTTCTTTCTTGTCTTTTCACCGTTCCTTGACATTGCCTCGCGGTATATTCATCGAGTAAAAGAGAAAGAATATATAGATTACTCGTAGAAATTGACCGCCACATTACAAAACAGATGCGCACAACTCAAATTAATGATACAGTCACGTCGATACAGATTTTTTCTATTTTTATCACTAGTTGTACTTTTCTTTCCTTTTTATTCGTATTACTATATTTTTCTTTTTCTACTTTTGATTTTTTTGTTTTACTTTCGATTTTTTTTTGTCTTACTTTCGATTTTTTTTGTTATACTGTCGATTTTTTGTTTCACTTTTAATTTTTTTTACTTTCCATTTTTTTTATTTTACATTCGATTTTTTTTTGCTTTGCTTTTATTTTTATTCGTACTTTTAATTTTCCTTCCGTTTCTATTTGTATTTATAATTATTCTCTTTTTCTTTTCACTTTTTGTTTAAAGTAACAAAAAAGAATGTTTAAATTAGCGCGCCAATTTGAATTGAACGCATGCGCGCGCAATTCAATGCGAATCGATTATCGAATTCGATAAGTGTTCAGCTAGTGTCAAAAACTATCAGTCTGCTCTTCGTATTAATGGCATTGTCTCGTAAATAAATATTTAAATTCTGCGCAAAATAATTTAGTGAAATAATTATTATTCTTCCTGTGAACAATATAAATTCGTTCTATTATTCACACGATAGTTTTAGTGTATTAATTTTTTCTGCATATAAGGCTTATTCTAATAAAGATAAATCGTAACCTAAAAATTTTTCTCGGACAAAGGATGTGTTATTACTGGAAGAATGCTCGAAAACTAGCAAACATGTTTTGTAACTACTAACTATTGGATATTTTTTCTTACAACAATTTTCCTAAACTAAATTTAACGAAATATTTATTTTATACTTGAAATAAATGAATTTTGTCAGTTACAGAACTAATTCATTTTAAATTTTAACCAGTTGAAAAAGTTAGTTACTGACTTAAATATTAATATAATAATAAAAAAATAATAATAAAAATAGTAATAAAAATAATAATAGTAATAAAAATAATAATAATAAAAATAATGTTAATGGTTACAAGACAGTTTGGCAATAGTTACAGAACAGTAGCAATAGTTTAATTGACTGCAGCTTTTTGCAAACTACAGAAACAGAAATAATTGCCCTTTAATCTCTACATTAAATTTTATTCCGTTTCGAATTTTTCAAATAAAACATTTCTTTTTTCTCTACAATTTTTAGTTTTTTACAACACTTTTTTTTCACTAAATATCGCAACTTAATTAATCGTCTATATTTTACTCCAACCTTTTTTTTGAAAACATGAAATTGATTTTTAAAAAAAAATACATATAATCTCTTAAATCTGGAGTTATGCTGCTGAAAAATGAGAAAACCGGTAATTTATTTGTCCCCCCTCTCTCTCTGTGTGTTGATTTATCGACGTTACAGTCGATGCATAAAGTAAATTGCAACGAGATGCAGTCAATTTTCTTGTGGCATATTATAGAAATAAATGCGAGAAGAAAAAAAAATGATCTGTTTTAATACTTTCCCTTTTTAAATCGTGTAAAGTATTTTTAATTTTTTTTTAAATCTTGACAAAAAAATATATATATAGTCCCGCATTTCAATTGCAAATTAGACAGATGACGCTTGCCTACGCCACTGAAAACGACTGCTGACCTTCGAAACGGAGTATGACCGTTTTTGTGCCCCACCGTATAGACTAAGAAAGGAGAGAGTCTTTTTGAATGTGAGAGAAGGAAAGAAGAAAACCGTACTCTGATATACCCCATATTCGCATATGTCCCTCACCTACAAACATTTATCACTGATAAAATATTGATAAATTTCTCCATCCACTTTCATGTTTTGCAAAAAAAAAAAAAAATTTTTTTTCCTAATTTTTATCTCTTTACATATTGAATCCTTTTTTCGCGGTTTCGTTACTGAAAATTACAGGTTACACAGGAAATGACACTTTAACCGCACATTAGTAGAAAATAGTTTCTGAAAAGAAAAAAAAATACTTTTAGATCTCGGTTCACGTAATATACATAATTATTACATATATATTTATGTAATATTCTGTATATTATTTAAACAAAGCCTATACACATATATGTGTATATTATATAAAAAGAATATTTTGTTTTGAATAAAGCTCAACGATTTTCATCCAAACCGTCAATCAAAATCCATTTGCAGTATTACATTTTTACAAATAAAAAAAACTGACTTTTAAATAACAATATATTGTATACATTGTATACCTTTAAATACGTCTATAATTCCAACACCAAAATTCCCCTTTCTATTAAGCGCATGAATATTTCAATTATTCAACTAAAAATAAATAGAGAAAATTTCAAGATAATGAAGAATTCAAAAATAAAAGTATGCAAAAATTAATTTAAAAAAAAATATGCGTGAAAATTGCGAGAGAAAAAATAATATTGTCTTTCAATATTGTATCGAATGTTTCAGTAGAAAATAACATTTTTTTCTTTTTCTAAATGGTCAAAAAAAAAAAATAATATTTGCCAAGTGGTTAATGCCATGTACCAAAAATACGTATTATACTGTGACTTATGCGAGAAAAAAAAGGAATAAAAGGGAGTTTGTATATACACTATAAAATGAATTTTAAGACGCAGTTGTGTTTTGTGTTATTATTGCATTTAATCAAGTTAATTACAGTTGACGATATGATGACAGCGCAACGTGATAATGCTACTTGTGTATTATAGCTGCCTACTAAGTTACATTGCATTAAAAAAAAAATTAGGGGAAAAAAGCAAAAATTAATATTTGAATAAATGTCGGAAATTATTTTCACCAATCTGTAAGTGAATTTTTAACATTGAGCTTATTTACATCAGCGTGGTTGAATTTTTCTCAAGATGGGAAGTTCCGAAGAGTGGGGATAACGAGTGCGAGAGAGAAGTTACAGTTTTTCTCTTTCGCTCCCATTGCCCCCACTTCTTATCCGTCGCATTCAACCAATCACTAACCACCAGTGTAACGCTCAGTAAAAAAAATTCGCAATCTAAATTATAATTCCACTAATACAAAAAATTAACCCTTATTCAATTTTAATCAAATAAAAATTAATTTTAATTTCAAATAAAATACTATACAATTTATTTAAAATTAAAATTAACCAAATTCACACTTTGATACTAACATTAATTTCTGTAAATGAATTTGTCATTCGCTTCGAAATTTACATTATTAATTATTAATTAGAAAAATTAAAAAAATTAATTTAAATTATTAGATATGAAAAGAAATTTTGGCAGAGAATTTACAAATTGTTATGAGAAAAATTTTTATATGAAAAAAAAAGAATGAAATTATTAGTAAAGCTTAGTTAAATTATTCCATTTAGAAATAATGTGTATGTGTGCGATTAAAATGTTTTTGAGAAAGAAAAAACAAAATATTCGTTACAATATTATTAGGAATCTTGAGGAACAAAATGTTTAAAAATAAATTTTTCTTTCGATAAAAAAATTTGCTTTCAAATAACAAAGTCAATGTTTCCAAAAATAATCATGTACACGAAAGGAAAAATTTTATTAACTGCTTTTTTTTCTCTTCAATACAATGTACATATATAATGCTACGTTTATTATAAAAATTTCTATACGTATGTAGAGCTATTCCGAAAAAATGACTTCTACTAATTTTTCTAAAGGTACAAAAATTCTGTCTACATTCATAAAAAATTTGTTTTTCAAAAAGAAATTAGAAGTTCGTAAAATAAAAAATTCGAACTGCTTTCGTTATGTGTAAGAGACAAAAGAAAAATATTCATCTACTTTTTATAAATATTCACGTGTTCTCTATTCTTCATAACTCTACAGCCTATTTGTCTAATGAAAAAAAAAGAAATTAATTAAAAAAAAATTTTTTCATTAAAAAATAATGAATATAGGAAATTAATTTCTACGCAATTAAAAATGTATGTTAAACTCTTTTGACCAGCATGTAAAATATGAATAATCGCCATGAAATTTATAAAATTCCGACAATCCAAGTAAGAGGATTCTTGATATAATTTCTTTTTTCCTTCAAAACATAAAAAAATCTAGCGTTGCTTTTTTAATCGCTCGCACTTGGGGGAAACGACGCTAGTCCGCTTAATTTTAATTACATCTATATTTTACAGACAAAAAAAACAGGAATTTTTTTGAAAATCGATTGAATTTTAAAGTGATGACCCTGTAAGAGACTGACAATCCATATATTGCAGTAAATTTATTATCGTATTGTAAACAATTTTTTGTTTTAATTATTAATAATTATTATAAATATATATTATACTCCGTGTACTGAGCGTGTATATTTTACAGATGATTGCACAGACAAACAGAAAAAAAAATGAATCAATCAATATATTTATTATACAGACATTTGTTATATGATTGTATGTTGTTATTACACCGGCTGCATTTTAAAAGAGTGATGCAAAAAAAAAAATAATAATAATATTAATATCTATAGCGATGGTTTATGAAAATTTTATTTCGATATATATAAATAAATAATTTCTGTAAATATGTATCGAATTAATATTGAAAATTCCATCGTTAGCATGAAAATGATGTTCAGTCTGGGTCATTGTTTGAAACGAAACATTGCGAGAGGGTATTCCTTTGTGTAGGGTTGCTTCATCATTTTTTAATTAAATCATTTATTTTTCATGAATTTATTTTTATTTCTGGAAATTGGAAACATAATAAAAACCGTTTAGATTGTTCCCTGGAAATTTTAACAGAGCCCAAGTAGAACATTAATGTAATATTAACGAAATATCACTAATCAGACCTCTCACTCATCTAGTAAAACCAAAAAAAAAAAAAATTTTGCAATAATATTTTCCAATCATCAAATTTTTGATGTTCTAAGAAAAAACCAAAAAATAAATAAAGACGAAAGAATGAAATACAATTATATTGGAAAAAATAACAAACATTATATTTACTACATTAAATTCACTAATCAGAAACCAAAAACTTTTCTCAAAAACTATAATCAAATTGTTTAAAACGATTAAATTGTTTTTAAAAAATATTGGAAATTCATTTCAATATCTATAATATTTTCATAAAATTTCGCAAAACAATTCAATAATTTTCATGAATAATAAAATGTCCGCAGGAATTAAATTAATTATTGGAAATTAAAAAAAAATTTCTTTAAAATCATTATTTAAGACAATTTTTAATAAATTTTTCACAATAATTCAATAACTTTAACTATAATAATATTTTTCATGGAAATTTAATTAAAAAAATATATCTGTGTTAGCAAGAATTCAATAATTTACATGAATAATAAAACTCATCGAAGAATTTCAATTATATTTTTAATACTATTTCAAATTAATATTATTGTTCCATAATTTATGCCAAAAATTCAAAAAAAAAATGTTTGGAGTAAACAATAATATATATTAAGATAAAAAAAATTTCCACTTATAATAAAAAATATTTCAAATTAATTAATAAAAAGAATTCGACATTATTTTCACAAATAAAATTTTCTAAAAGAATATTCGATTAATGAAAATGAAATTATCATTATTATCTTTCAAAAGTATAGGAATTATCTAAAACAATGTTTATGAAATTCTTATTTGAAAAATTCAATTATTTTCAACAAGAAGAAAATTTTTCAAAAAAAAAATTCAATTTTTTCAAAATTTCTAACAATGAAATTCTTCTCGGGAATTGAATGATTTTTGAAAATTTTAATAAAATAATTGTCAACTATTCAATAATTTTTATAAATAATAAAATTAATAACAGGGTTTTAATTCTTTGTAATAACATTTTTTCTCGGAGAAAGAAAGTATTTAAATAAATGTTTTTTTTTAAATTCTTTAAAAGAATGCAATTATTAATGAACGTATTAGAATTTTTGCACTGGAATACATTTATTTTTTTAATTATTTAATAAAATTGTAAGAAAGAAATAAATTATTCTAAATAAAAATTTAAATTGAATTTTTTTTTTGAATTGATTAAATTATATTTTTTTAGATTTTAATAAAGTTTATAAAATTCTCCCCAAACAATCAATTAATATCGATAAATAAACAAAATTATTCCTGAAAATTCAATTATTTCGAAGCATTTTAATAAAATTTTTGCAAAATTTAAAAATTTTTTCGATATAACAATTATTATAATAAAAATCCACTTGTTATCTCTAAAAATAATAAATTTCTTCTTGGCAATCCTGTTATTTAAAAAAATATCTATTAAAATCGTTTACAACAATAATTCCTATTTTTTCATAAAGAATAAAATGCTTATTTAAAAATTTAATTAATTTGAAAAAATTGTGTACACGAAAAAAAATCTTCACCTTGAACAACTACAAATTTCACTATATTAGCGAAATTTTTAGTTATTGTAACGAATTCTTTCGCTATTTCAACGAATACTTTCGCTATTTTAGCGAAAGTTATCGCTATTACAGTTAAATTTTTTTTTCGTGTATAAAATACTACACAGACTCAATAGATTATAGTCAAAATTTTTAATAGAATTATTTTTTAAAAAGTTTTTGTATTTCAATGATTATATCAATACCAGTACTATTTTCATAAAATTTACAAAGCTACGTTTTGCTAATTTAAAAAAAATTTTTTTTTGAGTACGAAGTCTGCTACCTTAATTGTAATACTACTTGTAACATTTCTGTAATATTGCTGTAGCCAGCAGGTTATACAAATTTTAGGGGAAAATTTTAATATTATTATAAGTTTACATTTTATTATTAATTAAATTTAAATTTACTAAATTTATTACATTACAAGTAATTTTAAATAATTACGTAAACATAATTACGAATAATAATTACTAATTACTAATTAATACTAATTAAATTCAAATTTACTAAATTTATTAAATTACAAGTAATTTTAAATAATTATGTAAACATAATTACGAATAATAATTACTTATTACTAATTAATAATAATTTATTTTAATAATAATTAATTTAATAATAATATAATAATAATTTAATAATTGAATCATTTCATTTCATTTGTCAGTAAAATTGCCAATTAATTGTTGACTACAGGTTGTTAGTAAATTTTCGAATTTACTTATATTACATGTAATGTTACAGTAACAATGAAATCAATATTTAGTTCTACTTGGGCGGATATTCAAATAATTATGTAAAGATGAATTAATTGCAAAGAAGAAGTGGAACGCAATCAATAGAAAGGAATCAATGGTTTATTTACTTTAATTATTACATAACATTAGTAACTGACATTTTGCTTCAGGATTAGCAAATTTTACTAATAAATACAGTAAGTTTGACTAATTTATCAGTCACATCTACTAATTTAAAAGCAAAAAGTCAGTCGCTAATTAAAATTAGTAAACATTTTTTCAAAAGTTATGACTTATTAGATTCTACATTTTGTAGTGAATTAAATTATTGTTTTCGAATATTAACTTTAATATTAATTTAATTACTTTAATAATAAATTTAAAAAAAAATATTACTTTAATATTAAATTTAAAAAAAATATTACTTTAATATTAAATTTAAAAAAAGATACTACTTTGATATTAAATTTAAAAAAAAATATTACTTTAATATTAAATTTGAAAAAAAATATTACTATTATTAGTAGAAAAGATTATTATAATTATCCAAAAATTGTTAATATTTTATTTAAATTTTATACATTGTTCATTTCATTAAAGTAATTTAGTTTTATTATTATTGCATATTATTAAATTTATCCACTGCTGTTTTATAAACAAATAATTATTGTAAAAATTGTGCAGATTATCTTTTGCATTCTTTGAAAAGTAATTAAATTTTTTTTCTTATTATTTTGACATGTTTACAAACAACAAATAACTTGAACTTATCCTTTTGACATAAAAAAGATTTCATTTCAAAATCAAAAGAAATCAGTTAATATTTAAACAATTTTCTTTATTCCAATAAACTTCCAACCATTTTGTATTTTAAAAGATTCCTTTTACGAGAAAACTATTTCTGCTAACAATTAAAGAAGATGATTTAGAAAGGAAATTAGTTTTTATAGCTTTTAGTTAGTTATTAGTTTCATAGATTTTAGTTAGTTATTGGTTTCATAGATTTTAGTTAGTTATTGGTTTCATAGATTTTAGTTAGTTATTGGTTTTATAGATTTTAGTTAGTTATTGGTTTCATAGATTTTAGTTAGTTATTAGTTTCATAGATTTTAGTTAGTTATTAGTTTCATAGATTTTAGTTAGTTATTAGTTTCATAGATAATTTTTGTGAAAGTATGTTTAAAATTTTTACTAAACCTTTTTTGTGTTTCACTTCTTTTTCTTCGTCAATTAATTATCTTAGGGGTACAAATTCATAAAGAATGCTATAGAGAGTGAATTTTTCTTTTCGAAATAAAAAAAAAAAAATGAAAATTTACAAGAAGAAAAAGAAGAAAAAATTTGTAAAATTATATGTATAGAAAAAAAACAGAACAATCTGAAACTTGTTAAAAATAATGAAAGATGATTGCTCTTGTATGTTTTGAATATTATAATAGAAAAGAAAAAGTCATATCAAGCAATTATCACAGGTATATATAAGGCATATTATAAGCAGTTATAATCAAAACGCGTGTTCGATGTCACGTGATATATATATATATATATATATATATATATATATATATATATATATATATATATATATATATATATATATATATATATATATATATATATATATATATATATATATATATTTGAAATAGGGGAGTAATTTATACGGTGTTGGTGAAGCCGCAAATGCCATTTTTCAATAGAAATATCGCGCTTTAGTTTATGTACAGCTATACGTATATATGTATACATTTATACTCATATATATAAATATATATATGTATAGAGTGTATACGATTCATTATTTGCTTGAATGCGGGTGAACATTGGCGCAACCCTACATCAAGGAAACAGCACATGGAAGGTAACGTGGTCAAAGATATATTATTGCAATAGCTGCCGAATGCGACAATGGCAATATGTGCTCGCGTAACGCGTGCACAATCCATTAAAAAAAATACAAATATACAATATATACATATACAGTTATACACAAGCATAAATGAAAGAAAGAAACAAAAAAAAAGTAAATAAAAATAAAAGAACAGTCAAAACTCGCGAACCCTCGTGCGTACGCGAGCTTTCTAATCGAAAATGTTTTATATTTTTGCACGGATATGAAAAAAAAAATCCACAGTATAATTAACGTACAATAATAATAATAATACTAATACTAATACTAATAATAATTATTATAATAATAATAATAAATAATAACATGTCCTTCCAAGCGCAACCTCAAAATACAAAATGTTACAATTTTTTATTTTTGCAATAATATTTCCCAATCATCAAATTTTTGATGTTCCAAGAAAAAACCAAAAAAAAAAAATGAAAATGAAAGAAAAGAAAGAATGAAATACAATTATATTGGAAACAGTGATAATATACATTATACAAATGAATCAACTATAAATAATTGTTTTTGCCGCTGATGATAAATCACTTTTTTTTGTTTATATATAAATATATATATATATATATAAATAGATAAATTATAAAACACAAATGAATGCATCATTCTCCGCATTTTTTACTTGATGAGAAAATTCTGTCATAAAATTGTATCATATATAAATGAAGACAAAAAAAAAAGAAGAAACCGAAAGAATATATATAATAACAATTTATTATATTACACAATTGACTTTTCATTGTTACTTGATGCTATATAAATAAATAAATATATATATATTATGTAATTATATAAATAAATATGTCCCTTCACAATATGAAGTTTTGTATACGAAAACAAAAAAGAATGTTGCATTGAAAAAAAAATATCCTTTATGTAACTGTATAACGATAAATGTATATTCAATTTCAGTTGTATGTGAATAAAAATTATCATAAATTTCCATGAGAAAAAAATTTCGTTTTTCAGGGGTTTACAAAATTTTCAATCAGTATCACAAATAATGTCGCACAAACTGTTCACAGGAGAGTTTTAAAATATTTCAGGGAACTGTTGACTAAAAGTTACATAACTGTTATATAAATGTTAAATAACTGTTATACAAACTTTACATAACTGTTATATAAATTTTGCATAACTGTTATATAAATTTTGTATAACTGTTATATAAATTTTACATAACAGTTATATACATTTTACATAACTGTTATATAAATGTTATGTAACCGTTATACAGCAGTTACATAACAGTTATAAAAAAACTGTTATATAGCTGTAAGATAACTGTATTGTAATTTTTACACAACTGTCTGGTAACATAAAATAATTAATTAATAAATTAATTTCATTGTTACATTAATAACTGTCAAGTAACTAATAATTTACTGTGATTTAAGTGTTATATAACTGCTAAGTAACTGCTACAAATGTTTTACAAAGTGATGACGATAATTCATACCGCTGGAGTGTTAAATAATGATTACATAACTATTTTTCTGTTGTTAAATAATAACTTTTATGCAATTGCAACATAACCTGTTACAAATAATAGTTACCTAACGGATACATAATTGTTACATCAAGGTTACACATCTGTTATATAACGCTTAAGTAACTGTTACCTCATGGTTAATTATCTGTCATTTAACTTTCACATTACTATAATTTAATGGTTAATCAACTGTTAAATAACTTAATTATTGTGTACTCAACTGTTCACAACTTTTGTTTAATTGTTAAACAACTTTGAAATAACTTTTATTTAACGGTTATGCAACTGTTGAATAACAGTTATTTAATGGTTAAACAATTGTTAAATAACAGTTATTTAACCATTAAATAACAGTTATTTAATGGTTAAATAACAGTTATTTAATGGTTAAATAACAGTTATTTAATGGTTAAATAACAGTTATTTAATGGTTAAATAACAGTTATTTAATGGTTAAATAACAGTTATTTAATGGTTAAATAACTGTTACATAACTATTACATAACAATTATTAAATGGTTAAACAACTGTTACATAACAGTTATTTAATGGTTAAATAACTGTTACATAACTATTACATAACAATTATTAAATGGTTAAACAACTGTTACATAACAGTTATTTAATGGTTAAACAACTGTTAAATAACGGTTATTTGATGATTAAATAATTATTATACAACTGTTAAAAAAAAATAATTATTTAATGGTTAAACAACTGATAAATAATAATTATTTAATGGTTAAACAACTGTTAAATAATAATTATTTATTGGTTAAACAACTGTTAAATAACAATTATTATTTAATAGTTATTAATAGTTATTTAATAGTTAAACAGCTGTTAAATAAATGTTATTTAATCGTTAAACAACTGTTATATAATAGTTAAAATATTTTTATTTAATGGTTAAACGATTGTTATATGATAGTTAAAAAATTTTTATTTAATGCTTAAACAACTGTTGTGGAATACTTAAACAATTGTTACATAACAGTTGTTTAATGGTTAAATAACTATTAAACAAGTGTTAAATAATAGTTATTTAATGGTTAAACAAGTGTTAAATAACTGTTTTTAATTGTTAAACAACTGTTCAATAACTGTTATTTAATGGTTAAACAATTTTTATTTAATCGTTAAACAACTGTTGTATAATGGTTGAACAACTATTAAATAACTGTTATTTAATTGTTATACAAGTGTTAAATAACAAATTTTTAATTGTTAAACATCTACTAAATAACTGTTATTTAATTGTTAATTAACTATTATATGATGGTTAAAGAGATTATATTTAATGGTTAAACAACTGTTATATAATGGTTTAACAAAGGTTAAATGACTGTTTCTTAACTGTTAAATAATTGTTACTTGATAGTTAAATAACTGTAGGAAAGCGGTTAAATAATGGTTACATAATGATTAAATAATGGTTACATAATGGTTACATAATGGTTACATAATGGTTACAGAAAGTGACAAAGTTTACAGAATGGTTACTTTAAGTTACATAACGGTTAAAAATCTATTATGTTTAATCATTTTTTTCAGTGCACATTCTTTTTCTAAAATACTTTACATAATTATTTTTACGACTCTTTCTACATACAATTTTTTTTTTCTTCTTAAGAGTTATTCTGATATAAAAGAAGTTACTGCGTGTAGTTACTGTTATCTTAATTAGTTTAAATCACAATAATACAGATATTTGTTCTTCTATAAGCGGAAATGTTTTCAGTTACAGGGAAATCTGTTTAAAATAAACAACCATTGCTTATTCAAATAGTAATCATAAAAATATGTTTTACAAATTTTCAATTTTTACATTACAAGCATATTCTGTGATTAAAAAGAAAATTTTCTGTTATTTTTGTTATTATACTTAACTTTTATTTTATTTTTCACTTTAAAAAAAATTAAGCAACATTGAAAAGTGATAAATTCGAAAATGCTTTTCAACCACAAAGAAACAAAACAATGAATCAAATAAAAAACAATGTTATTTTAATTCTTATGGTATTTTATGTAATTACAAAATTTTCCAAATTATTTACTAAATATAATTAAATACAAATTTTTGAAAAAAAATTCTCTTTTCAATAATTGAGAGAAGAAAAATTCATTTACTAAACCAAAAATTCTTCGTCTTCTATAATATTAATATAGAAAATAACTTCTTCTTCATGCAAATTCAAAGTGTAAAAAAAAGAAACAATGCTATAATGTTCAGTTAACATTCTCTTTTTTATAAAAAATAATAAAAATCAATTTTTTCACTATCATTGTATGAAAAAACAAAAAAACAACTTTTCAAGTGCGTCTTTTCAAATTTTTTTTTTTCATTAAAAAAAAACTCTGCATTTTTTGCGAGAAATTTTGAAAACATCTTCTTCATAAAATGTTTCTGGATATATACATATATATATAAAATATACATTCAACTTGAAATTCATCATTCGTTATTATTATGTATTCTGAAATTTTTTCTCCAATTTTCACTGATCAATTTGCGAATATATGTGAAAATGAAAAGCGAATCAAAATAAAATCTTCGACTATTTAAATAGAAAAAAAAAATGAAACTTATTAAAAATCACAGATCACAGTAGAAATTATTACATCAGTCTTTAAAAAATTAAGTACTAAAAGAAAAATATTTCCTTTCGGAAGTTTAAAAGGAAAGATGTAAATAAGAGCAAACGATCAGTAATTCAATTAATCAAGGATGGTCAATGTGTGAAAAATCGCCAAACTTTTTTTATAATGAAAATTCATTTTTTCATTACTTCTCCAGAAAAATGACTATCGCTATTTAAAAAAAAGTGATTGAAAGTAATATAAAAAAATGGACGAAGTTAACTTTTTACCAATTAATATTTAATAAAATAATTCAAAAAATTGTCCATCCTTGAATGCATCATACAGAGGTTTCCAAATGTTCTACACTTATATATATAGAATATTATCAACATCTTTATTAAAAAAATTGTTATAAGTTTTTAACTAAATATAACTTAATTCAATAAATATTTATATATATAGAGAGAGAAAAAAAGAAAAGGTTCTAATAGTGTAATGACAAAAATTATTGGTATTAAAATAAAGGAAACAAATTTTTTTATTAAAAAAAAAACATTGATAAATTTGGGAACCTTAATGGATGTAGTTTCAAAATGGAAACCCCTATATGCATATCAAAAACTTGTCCATAAAAAAAAGTCGATGAATGTGTTTTATGTGTAATTATTATTATTATTAAAAAAAATGTTCCCTTTAATCCTAATAAGTCTTCGAATATATTCTAAGCATTTAATTGTATATAAATATGTGATAAATATATATATATAAATAAATAAATATATATATGTACATATAAGTATAAATTACCGTGTTTTTTCTCAGGGTGGGGAGGAATCTTTTTTTTAAATATGAAAACAAAAAAAAAATTTTTTTTTTTTTTTCTTTTAATTTTTATTTTACAGTAGAAAAATTGTCTACAATAGAACTTCTTCTTCTTTTTTAAATATACAAAAATCGAACGAGAACTTTGTGTGTAAAATTTGTAACATTTCTAACTTTTTAATCGTCATAAAATTCTCTCTTTATACCGACTGTGAAGTCAAAAAGATTTTCATTCAAAATCTCACCATCGGTGTCGATGAAATAATAAAAACGTTTTCCTTTAATATTCAATGGTAGAGTACTTCTGTATTTTCTCGAAGCTTTACAACTCATCTGAAAGAAAATTATTTCTTTATGAGAAATTGAAAATAAAAAATGTTTCTAAATTTTTCAAAAAAAGGACTAAAAATAAATATTAATAGAGACTAAAGTAAATACTGGAAAATTTAATATTTAGCTGATAATTTATTTTGAAAAAATTTATTTACATTTTCGAGTGATTCGGTGAATACTTGTCGACTAGGAATCAAATTATAAGTGACGAATGTCACCTCTTTGCCTCCCTTGTGTAAAATAATACGTCTTATTGTTCTGGCAGAGAAAAACACAACTAGTAGAAAAATCATTGGACCTATTCGAGAAAAAAAAATTTAATTAATAGAGATAATTATTTATTTAAATTAAATTATTTATTTCTTTAAATTAAATTATTTCTTTAAATTAAATTATTTATTTAAATTAAATTATTTATTTCTTTAAATTAAATTATTTATTTAAAATAAAAGAAATTATTTATTTCTAACAATAAAGAGAATTTTTATAGTTACAAAATTGACGAAATCATTCAAAACTATTTTTTTAAAGCACTTACCAAAAATACAACCAATAGCAATGGTGATAAGACTAAAGGGATGGGATTTGATTTTTTCTTTCCAACTTTTGGTGGCATCGAATAAATCCTGACAATATGCGTCGTATATATTTCTCACCATCGAATACATACCGAATAATTGAATGAAAGCAAATGATATTACAATCTTAAAAGCCACTGGTCGTTCAAATTGAAATATGAGAACATTATTTAAAATTTTACTTGAAAAGTCCATTTCTACATTTTTTTCAACTTTAGCCGATTTCTTCCATCTGTAAATTGAAATATTTTTGGCTTATAATAGATAATAGCCATTTCTTCAGTGTTTAATAAACGCAATATATTTCTTCACTGTTAATAAAAAAAATCTATTTCTCCACCATTATTAAGAAGTATTAAGAAGACAAGAAGTATAAAGAAATATTACTCAATAGCAACTAAAAGAAAAATTTTCTAAAATGAATTTCTATTTTCAGTATATTTGAAAAAAAATTGTACCCCTCTCAATAATAACGGTTAGACGATTAAAAATTGTTAAATAAATTTATTTATCCTAATAGTAATAAAAATTTCAGAAACTTTTCATTTGCAAATAAGTGATATTAAAATTAAAAAAAAAATTTCCAAATATTTTTAAATATATTTAATTTAATTTGTTAATAAACTTTAGCTTTTTAACTTTTATGATATTAAATAAGGTTTCAAAACGTGAAATGAAAAAATTGTTCAATATTGGCGTTACACGTGCTGCCATCTTTGGAAGAACCTAATAATCTGAAGAAGAGAAGTAGAAAAATAGAAAGAGAAGTTGGGTTAACAACTGCCATCTCTGGACGATTCTAAAAAAACTTAAGAAAAGAATTGAAGATTAGTCAATCGCTGTCCTCTCTCGGAAATCCAAAGAAGCTTCTAGGAAAAATAAATTCAAGGTAAGCCAATTCCCTGTAAGTTTACTAAAATAGAAAATTTCCACCAATAAACAAATGCTATAATTATAAAAGAAAAGAATGTTTACATTTAGAAAATGCATTTTTATCGAAACGAATGTTTCGAAAATGTATTTTTAAATAAATGTATTTTTAAATAAATGTATTTTTCTAATATGAATCTAAATATGAATTTTTAGATAACTAGAATATTATCATTACCTCGTGAATTTGATTTGTCTTTGACTTGAAGTGAAAAATGATCTTGAATTTTGTTGAATTACTTGTAAATGCGCTCGTTTTATAACACATTTTTCTAATAATGTTTTAAACACTGAAGTTCCGGTCGAAGCATATTTTAATTGAAGAGTATTTCTAAAAACAAAACTCGACATAAACATGTTCTTAATCGTAAATAATCTTGAATTTACACTGACAACTTGTTAAAATTGAAACACTTTTTTCAAACATTAAATTCTTTCCAAAACATTGCGTATACAATACTTTCTTTCTATTTAATTATTAGTTTTCTCCTCTTGTATTTGTCGTGTTTTTGAGGAAAATTTGAGGTTAAGTTTCGCACTGTCGATGAAGGTATGCTAGTACCATTGGCTGGCAAGTAGTATAAAAAAACAAAATTCGACCAAACTTTCTTTATTTGCAAATTAATAACCAATTTCTACTGTTTTTGTACAATTTCATATATATATTTTAAAATAAAAAATTAAAAAAAAATTTATTTAATGTTTGACATTGCGTAAGGTTTGGTTTTAAAAATATACATTACCTGATTTTTATATCAACCTTGGTTATACTCCTGACCTAACCTGCATTAATTTTTAAAGGGAAAATCAGTCAAACCAAAGACGAATCATTGAAACATCAAAATTATTCGAAATAAAAGTATTAAAATGCATTAATAATTAATATTATTAACAGTTATTGTTGAAAAATAATGGGAAAACCAAAGGATTTAAGTACTGATGAAGATCTTAATGCAGGTGAGTTTTAGTTTCAATTAAATTAATTAAATTCAACAAAACTTTGGTTTTTGATGCTTTACAGGCCTCGGATATTATGACTTTTTCGACTATTTTCAAATAATGCGACTTTTATCGACTTTTATTAAAAAATTGCGACTTTTTCGACTTTTCTTCCAAATTCTGCGCTAAAATACACGATTTTTTGTATAAAATGCAACTTATTTTGATTTTTATACCGTGCATAGTGTAACAAGGTATAACTTAGAGACAAACTTTTGAAAGTTTATTTTTCAATCAGTTTTCTAATTAAATGTTTCAAAATATAACAAAAAGATTTTCAATAATTAAAATTCTGTAAAATTTAATCAAAACTACATCATCTTTTCAAGTGTTTTATTCCAATTTTCAAAAATTAACTTTTCAAGAATTTTAATTGAAAATGTTTGAAATAATATTAAATTATCAAAAATTATAATAAATAAATAAATAATAATAATATTAATAATAATAATAATTAATACATAATCTTCAAGTGTAGATTCAATAAAAATGAAAGTTAATGAAAAATAGGTTTTAAAAATGATAAAATAGTTTAGAAAAGAATAATTCTCTGAATTATTACGTTCTTTTTAATTAAAAAAATTTTTTTTTTCTTTTAATTTTTTAAATTCAATTATTTTCAATATTTGAGAAAATTAAAATTCATACACAAAATAATAAAATTAAAATTGTTCAAAATTATTTTCAAACATTTTAAAGAAAATAATCATATATTCCAAATTTTTTATTAAAATTCTTGAAAACATTTTTGTTTTAATTTATACAAAAATTCTTTAATTATTTTTGAAAAATTGAACATTACAATATTTATAAAAAATTAATTATTACAATTGTTTTATTACAATTTTTTAAGATTCAATTACCTTCGAATAGAGTAAATAAATTTTTTTTTAAATTTACTACTTTAGAATTTTTCAGAAATAATTTATTTATAATTACAATTTTTTGAAGAATTTGATTTATTTTTTTATATTTTTAAAAAACTTAATTATTTTTCAAAAGATTTTGACAAATTTGGAATTATTTTTGAAATATTTTACTAAATTTAAATTAGTTTTGAACAAATTTGACCAAATTTCAGTTTTTTAGACATTTTTTAATTGTATTCAATTGTAAAACTTTTTTTGTATTTTCAATAAATTATTTAAAAATATTTTTAAAAAGTTAATTTTTACGAATTTCTTTATTAAAATTTTTGAAAATGTACTACCTTAATTAACTTCTTTAAATAGAAAAATGGACGGTTTAAATTATAAAAAATTTGATTCTTTTTATTTAAATAATTGAATTTTTGAAAAAATTGCAAAAAATGATTAAAAATTCATATAGATAATTGATTTAGAGATGAAGTTTAGTTAAAAATTGTAGAAAGTGATTAAATTTATAAAAGGGTTATAGTTTTAATTTCTAGAAATTATCAAATTTCATAAGTTGAAATTTTAAAAATTTTATTTCCTGTGAATAAAGAAGTAAGAAGTTTTTTAATATTTATTTAGCAAAATTATACAAGTTTTGATTAATTTGAATTTCTATGACAACAGTGAATTAAATAAACGACTTTTTCAACTTTTTTTCTATTTTTAATCGATTAAAGCGACTTTTTTTGTTCTTTAAAGTCGATCCGAGGCCTGCTTTAGAATTATTTTCTATTTTACAGATCCTAGTCTTGTATTGTTACAAAAGAAGCACAAAAAACATAAACACAAGAAACATAAAAAGAAGAAATTATCAATAGACAATACTTCATTTTTGGATATAAATGTGGATTTGGAGAAAAAGAAGCTCTTTAAAGTGAAAAAGAAGGAAGATGATAAAAGGTATAGATTTCAGTCAATTAAATAATCAATTAAATAAGCAACACGATTGTCGAAATTTAAGAAGGGGAAATTGGTTGAAATTATTTTTTATTTTTATAATAATGTTGATAATAAAATTTAAATTCTTTCTCAGCGTCGATAAATCACGTGAGAAGGTAAAAGTGCCCACGTTAAATGTTGCCGGTCCAAGTACATCGACATCGCCAAAAGTGCCAACAAAAAAGAAGGTGCCAAGAAACAATAAAGGAAGGGACAGTGGCACTAGCAGTGAAGAAGAACGATGGCTAGACGCGATTGAATCCGGTAAATTGGAAGAGGTTTGTGAATTTTGAACAAAAAAAATTCGATTTTCTAATTCCTAGACGCAATGATATTCAAAATATCGCTATTTACCTTTTGAAAAATAATAATTCTTCAAATAATATTTCGTTACAATTGTTTATTGTAATTAATAGCGTAACTAATTGTCAGCGTAATTAATAGACGACTGTTTTTTTTTAATTAGGTGGACGATGAACTGAAGAAAATAAAGCCAAAAGATCCAAAACTGATGACGGCTCGTCAACGAGCAATGTTCGAGAGAAAAACCGACGCAGAACCAAATTCCAGTGTCGAGCAACTTGTATCCCTACCAACGGGTTACAAGGAAAAAGTTATGACTGCCGAGGCTATACAAAAAGCTGCACTTAAATCATTAAAACGTAAACAATTGGCTGATGAAAAACGAGAGAAAGATAAGGTTCGAAATTAAGTTTCAAAGCCAACTTTTAACCCTTTTATCTAATTATGTGAACGTTTTCGTTTTTTTTTCTAAATGAAACGCAAAATTTTATTGCAGAAAAAAACAATGGAGCGACTCTTAAAGAAACAAGAGTCAAAGGCGTCAAAAATTATCGGTAAGGGCAAACCATCCAGGCGCCAAGTTCCATTAGTCACCTATAGATTGACTCTAGAGGGAAGTTCAATATCAATGCCACTGGGAGAAGATTTTCCTCTACATCAAATGAAGAAGTAAGTAAATATAAACAAATTTTTATTTTCTAAAATAATTCCCTTTCTTTTTTTTTAGATCCGAACCACCTCCAATCATCACTTGTGGAATACCTCATTGTACACAAATTAAAAAATATTCATGCTCAAAGACTGGAATTCCATTGTGCAGTTTGCAGTGTTACAAATCAAATTTAACAGCAATATTATCGTAGAATTTTAAGTAGATTAACGTCGAATTTATTATTTATTGTTCTAATATTACTTTATTGTTCTAATATTACTTTATTGTTCTAATATTACTTTATTGTTCTAATATTACTTTATGTTTAATATTACTTTATGTTTAATATTAATACTTTATGTTTAATATTAATACTTTATGTTTAATATTAAGTTACGCGTGAATAAACTATTTCTTTTCTAGAAATGGTTTAGCTGTTAATTCATTTTTTTCAGTGTTTATTTTCAGTTTATTGATTCGAGTTCAATTGGCGGTGTTTTTCAAGTGAATGTTGATGAGTCAAGTCATCCAGCGTTCAGGGTAATCATTTATATAAACAAAAATTCGACAGTCCTATTTAGATAGACAAAAGAGAACAAAAATCTATTATTGTTCCATCAAGTGACCGTTGAGTCAAGTGATCCAACGTTCAGGGTAATCATTTTATTTTCGAATTAAAAATTCGATTGTCCTGCTTTTATGGTCAAAATAAAACATTTAAGGACATTACAGACCTGTTATTGCTCAATCAAGTGATCCAACATTCAGCAAAATCACTTTAGAACAAAAATTCGACTGTTTTGGTTTAATTGACAAACAACAGGACTATCAAAATAACAACCATTGAGTCAAGTGATCCAACGTTCAGGGTAATCAATTTATTTCAAACCAAAATTCGACAGTCCTATTTTGATAGACAACAAAAATATTTATTGCACTTGACCCTTGAGGCAAGTGATTCAACGTTCAGGGTAATCATTTTATTTTCGAATTAAAAATTCGTTCTGCATTTTCCGGTCAAAATAAAATATTTAAGGACATTACAGACCTGTTATTGCTCAATCAAGTGATCCAACATTCAGCAAAATCACTTTAAAGTAAAAATTCGACTGTTTTGGTTTAATTGACAAACAACAGAACTATCAAAATAACAGAACCGTTGAGTCAAGTGATCCAACGTTCAGGGTAATCAATTTATTTCAAACCAAAATTCGACATTCCTATTTTGATTGACAACAAAAATATTTATTGCACTCAACCGTTGAGGCAAGTGACCCAACGTTCAGGGTAATCATTTTATTTTCATCCGATAAAAATTCGATATCGTTAACGAAATGAATCAGACAAATTTACGCTCGATGCCAGAGGTTTTTGAAGAAACCAAAGTTTAACCCTATTTAATATCCAAGATTCTCGTTCGTTATTACAAATTATTAGCACAAATCTTTTGATAATCAAGAATACTTTCCTGTTAAATATTTGTTTTCTTCAACAAACAAAAAAAAAAAATGTTAAGTAAATTTAATTTAATAATTTTGCCAACATCCTCTGGAAGTAAGTCACGCGAATCAGTAACCGGTTCTTTTGCCATGTTGCGATTGTTTTTTCTCCACTACTTCTTGTATTTATTCTTAACCTAAACCTTGCTTTCACCATTTCGGACATTGGCTACATCGTGAGTCTTCATTTAAACGCGATACAGTGTGCGTGCGCGTAAAAATCTTCTATTACTCTCGATAGCGCGTTCCACATCTTTCAATGTGAATTACAAACTACTCTTTAAAACCCAGATTTTCTGGGTCATCATGGAGTCATTGAAAATAGTCATTTTTATCCTTGAACTCTTATTATCATCATTCATTCAAAATATCACATCTATTGGTAAGATATTGGAAAAATTAATTTGCACTCTTCTCAATTTTTCTTTTGATAAAAATTCAGAAACACGTGACTTTCTTTTAACTTTCGCAAAAAAAAAATTGCTTTTATTTTACAGTTAGCTTAGAAACTGGTTTTGCAATTATTTCCTTTTTTTGAAACTCTAGTTTTATTTTTTTATAATAATTATATTATATGATTTTATTATAATTTCTTGCAATTATTTTTGTTGATATCAGATGTTAAAAAAGACGATTGCCTACGAGCGTGTGGAAAATCTTCGAGAAATTGTAGATATGATTTCTATATTAGTGAATTCAGTGATTTAAATAGGTGAGTAGGCAAACAAACATTTGAAGAATTTGTATTTTCCACTTTATGTAAATAATAATTTTGATTAAACGATATTATTGGTTTGTAAAAAAAATTCCAAAGTGGACCAATTTCTTATGTGTTGAAGTTATCGATCACTCCGAGTCAAGTAATGGACCAATTTCTGTTTATTAATTTTTCGGTTTTAGTTACTTTTGCTATTTTAAAAAATTAACTTTATCTACTTAAAAACCTAATGAAAAATTAAAAGGAAAATGATTCAATTTATAAAGTGTAAAAATTGTATGGTACTGTGACTTTTAAAATGTATATTATTTCTTTAAAAGTACCGTTCATGCTTTCCAGGCGGTGCAACGAGTCGCAGGAAGAAAATAATGACCAATTATTCTGTTTGGTGAATAAAACACACAAAAGTCCTTTGGCAATTAATGGCAAAAGTCCCGGTCCTTCAATTGAAGTAATGCTGATACTGTAATTATTCTAATTAATTTTCCGAAATTTCCTTTTCTCTTTTTAATAATTTTAATTAATTACTTTTATTAATTATTAATAATTTTTAATAATAAATTTTTAATTATAAATTTTTAATAATAAATTTTTAATAATAAATTTTTGATAATAAATTTCTATTAATAAATTTTTAATAATAAATTTTTAGTAATAAATTTTTAATAATAAATTTCTAATAATAAATTTTTAAGAATAAATTTTTATTTAAACTAAAAATTTATCTGGTGGAATTCAAATTTAAATTAGCAGTGTTTTACATAATTGTAATCGGAAGCTCACTGCAAGCTAGAAATAATGAAATATTTAAGCATTAAAAAAAATTTTTTTTTAAAGATATGTCTAGGTGATACTTTGGAGGTGTATTTATATAACAAATTAGATTTTGAAGTATCATTTCATTGGCATGGAATTAGACAGAAGGGATATGTTCACATGGATGGTGTTCCAATGGTAACGCAATGTCCCATTCTGCCATTCAGTGGATTTCGATATAAAATGAAACCAGATAATTCTGGTACATATTTTTATCACGCACATTCTGGTAGGTTTTTTAGAGATGAAAAATTATCTTTAAAAAAGTTTAGAAATAATAAAAATTATCAATTTAATTTTGTTTTGAACTAGTTTTACAACAGGGCGACGGTTTATATGGATCACTGATTGTCAGAGCGCCTGAAGATAATGCTGATTATGAGAAAATTTTACATCTTTCGTCGGGGACTTCAAAACCCTTGGCAACATTTCCTGAACAAAAATTACCAATACCAAATCAACTGTTAGTAAATAATCAGGTATATTAGTAATTTTTTTGCGATATTTCACTTATTGTGCTCATCTGCTTTTTTATATTAACGACTTTTGTGATTTATTTTAATATCTATCTATTTTAATATGGTATTTATTTTTTTAAAATAATAATAATAATTTTAATATTATTTTCATAGAATAATAATAATAATTTTAATATTATTTTTATAGAATAATAATAATAATAATTTTAATATTATTTTTTATAGAATAATGGTTCGCGAATTGAGGTAAAAGGAGAGTCACGTTATTTATTTCGTTTAATTAATTCCGCCGTTTTTAATTGTCCAATTTCGTTTTCTGTTGCTAAACATCAATTAAGAGTGACAGGAAGTGATGGAAATGAAGTGAAAATGTCTGATTCAGCATCTCACATTATTATTTTCCCAGGTATTTATGATTAAAATGCGTGTTTATTGATTCCAAGTAATCTGGATATTCTTTTGACATTAGTTGATAAATTTTTTATCATTAAAATACATTAAAATCCTCGCGAATAACTTTTAAAATTTTTACTCACTCTTGAAAGTTTATGGTTTCCTTTTTTTCAGTCACTTACAATTTACTAAAGAACTTTTTTTCTGCTAATTCGCCATAATTCATGGTCTAAAGTGTTTTTTTTAAACTCATGGAGCATTTTTTATGAGTTTATTTATTTATTGAGTTACTCAAGAGTCAAAATTTTTCTCATTGCGAAACACTGCTAAAGCTTTTGATTTTTTTCTTTAAAATTCTACAATGCTGCAAATTTTGGCCGCCATATTGAGTCGGCCATTTTGAATCTTTGAAATCGTTCATTCAGAAAATTTTCTTAAACACTTTTGGGAGAATTTTGAATCTTGAAAAAGGGGGTAAAATTTTCATTTTATTGAATAGGAATTTATTGAATTTTCTTGAGATTTTATACAGAGAAATGTTTAATATTTAATAAAAATGTTTAATATTTTTCAATTCTCCCTTGCAAAATGAGAAAAAACCAGCTTTGCGGATAATTTTGACTTTACGGACAAATTATCAATTAACAATTTTTCAAATATTTGTATTTAAATTCAATGAATAGAATTTTGTGATTAGAAGAATTTTTTTTAAATGAAAAAGGGAATGAATATTTCTGTTATATTTCATGATTATATATTATATGTGACGAAAGTCGCAGAATCCGACTATAAAGTCTAGAACTACACCGCGTTTGCTGCTGAGCCGGTAAAAGAGAATGAAATTTGATCAGAATTTCAATAGGAGTGAGTGGGACACAGAATCAAAGTGATTATACTTTATATATATATATACACACATATTTTTGGGACGTGCGGGATCGGAAGGAAGGGAAAGAAGAAACAGGATGAGAAAAATAGTGGGGATCTGCGAATGGTTGAATATACTAGAGAAAGAGAATTGAAGGGTCTTCGCGCGCAGACTCGTTTCATTTCGTGTGTGTATTGCTCGCCGGTTATATTTTTCAACAAAGGAAAAATAAAGAAAGAAAGGTTTTAATCGCGCGTCTCTCTACTGTAGAAAAAAAGAAGAAGACGAAAATTCATCAAAAAAAAACTTATTTTTATAACAATAACAAACGCGAGACAATAATTGATAGAAAGTTTGTAAAAACAAAAAGGAAAACAAAAAAGAAAACAAAAAAAAACACAAAAAATATTCTTTGAAACAAATTTTTTTCTGATTGAATATAAAGCACATGTCCATGTATAATCAAGGTTTATGGGAGGATGTGAATATTAATTCAAGTGAGGATAATGTTAATGGTGTTATTTTTAATATGGAATGGACGAGGGAAAAAACTCTTGAACTATTAAAAGAATATCAAGCACGTCGTGTACTTTGGGATTGTAATACACGCGGTTATCGCGATCGTATAAAACGTAGAAAAGCAATACAGGAACTTGCCGACATCCTTGGATGTAATACACTGGAAGTGGAGAAAAAAGTGACGAATTTAAAATGTCAATATTCACGTGAAGTGCATAAGATACAGAATAGCAAGGAAAATTCAAATAATCCTGACGATTTATACGTTTCCAAATGGTTTGCATTCAAATCAATGCAATTCTTAAGATTTGGCACACGACGATACAGAAGGAAGAAGGTAATTTTTTTTCCTCAATTTTTCCATCTTGAAATTTTTTCAATTCAATTTTTATTCAATTTAAATTTTTATAATTTAAATTTAATGATTTTTTTAATCAGTAATTTTATTTTGCATTTTGATTTCCTTTGTTAAATTTGATATAGTAAAAGACGCTGGCCGGCACGCGAGATAAAAGCCGGTTGTATACTTTTCCCCTCTACACCCCTTAATCCACTCTCTTGCACCTGCTGCAGATGCACTATGAACCAGATACAAGAAGAAATCCCCTAAAACAGAGTTGCGATAAAATTTTGATTTTGTTTTTCACTGATTTGGAGACATTATTTTTCATTTCTTTTTCAGCACTGATCGCCCTCGTGGAATTATTAGAAAAATGAAAAATTCCAAAAAACTATTTTTAATGGTTTTAAAACTTTTTAAAAATAACTATTTTAGCCAAAATAATCAAACTTTGAGTCATAATTTAACCTTCAGAGGGCCGGAAAATTAAAATAAAATTTACTAGTTTTTTATTAAGTAAAATTAAATAAAAAATCAATTCGATGAAAATAAAAGTAAAAATAACCCCACATTATAGTGGGGTGGCCACTATAATGGCCACCCCGGCCCTCTCAAGGTTAAAACAAAAAAATCATTTGTTATTCAAATTACATTCAATTTTTATTCAGTTGAAATCAATTCAATTACCATTCAATTCAATTCAATTCAATTCAATTCAATTCAAATTAATTCAATTGTTATTAATTTTAAGTAAATTCAATTGTTATTCAAAGAAATCCAAATGTTATTCAAAACAATTTAATTGTTATTTAATAATACTTTATTCAGATGCTATAAGTTTCGTTCAATTCAATTGTTATTTGATTCAATTACTATTTAATTCAATTCAATTTAATTCAATTGTTATTTATTTTAAGTAAATTCAATTGTTATTCAAAGAAATCCAAATATTATTTAAAACAATTTAATTGTTATTTAATAATACTTTATTCAGATGCTATAAGTTTCGTTCAATTCAATTGTTATTTGATTCAATTTTTATTTAATTCAAATGAATTCAATTCAACTGTTCTTTATTTTAAGTAAATTCATTTGTTATTGTTATTCAATTCAAATAATTGCAATTTTTTCTTAATTCAATTTAATTGTTACACAATAATAATAATTATATTCCGATGCTATAAGTTTCATTTAATTAAATTGTTATTCAATTCAAATAAATTTAATTATTCAATTAAAATTTTATTCTTATTCAATAATTTTATATTCAAATGCTGTAAGTTTCATTCGATTCAGTTGTATTATTTCAATTGTTATTGAAATCAAATAAATTCAATTGTAATCCAATTCAATTTCATTTAGTTGACATTGAATTCACTAAAATTGAACTATTATTCTTTTAAATTTAATGTAATTTGTTATTTAATTAATTTAACCTACTATTTAATTCAATGTAATTAAATTTACTTGCCATTTAATTGAATTTAATTGAATTTACTGGCTATTTAATTGAATCAATTAGATTTATTTAATAACTAATTTAATTTAGTTCAATTAGTTATGTTAGCCATTATTCAATTCGCTATTTATTTGTGATTAATTGCTATTCAATGCAATACATTATTGAATTGAACTCAATTGTTTTTTAATTTAATTCAATAAAATTGCTATTTCATTAAATTTAATTGGTTTGACTATTAATAGTTAATTCTATGGTCATTTATTTTATTTAAATTAAATTGCAGGCTTCGCACTCTTCTACCAAAAGCTACTATTTGCTACTTTTTTAATACGAGGCTACTTTTTGGCTACTTTTTTGAGCCTAATGCTACTAAAAGCTACTTTTCTCAACAAATAGTGTTAAAACTAAAATCGTTAAGGAAAAACGACCGCCAATAAGATAATAGGAAATACTTTTACCAACATTTCCTCTATTGAATTAAACAAATTTTTTTAAACATTTTTTCAGTTTTTCAAAAAACAATCTTGACTGTTCATAATTATAATTGAAAAATTGGATTAATTCAATTTCATTAAAATTTATTGATACTAATTGAATTTATGCAAAGAATTTTACTATTTATAAAACAAAATTGAATCCTTAAAAAGAATGTTATTACATATTTATGAAAATAATTAAATGTTTGCGTAGAATTTTATTAACATTTTTGAAAATAATTGAATTGTAGAGAACAATCTAATTATTTATAAAGATAATTGAAATTTCGGAGAATTTCAAAAAAATGTTAAACATAATTGAATTTATGCGAAGAATTATGTTACTTTTGAAAATAATTGAACTATTTTTTTAAATAATATTTTTCAAAAATAATATTTAAAAGAATTTAGTAAATCGGAAAAATTTTGGTATTCATGAAAATAATTGAAATAATTGAATTCCTTAGACAAAATTTAAAAACTACTTTACTTTTTTAATTATCTACATGCTTTGCTAAAAAAGCTAATTTTATAAAAAAATTTAAAAACCGAAATTCTTAAAATTCATCTGTTTCCACTTATTTTTCTAGTTTTGCTTCTTTATTTTTGGGTTTTTGAGAACCACTTTACTTTTTTAATTATCTACATGCTTTGCTAAAAAAAACTAATTTTAGAAAAAAATTTAAAAAATCGAAATTCTTAAAATTCATCTGTTTCCACTTATTTTTCTAGTTTTGCTTCTTTATTTTTGGGTTTTTGAGAACCACTTTACTTTTTTAATTATCTTCATGCTTTGCTAAAAAAAACTAATTTTAGAAAAAAATTTAAAAAATCGAAATTCTTAAAATTCATCTGTTTCCACTTATTTTTCTAGTTTTGCTTCTTTATTTTTGGGTTTTTGAGAACCACTTTACTTTTTTAATTATCTACATGCTTTGCTAAAAAAAACTAATTTTAGAAAAAAATTTAAAAAATCGAAATTCTTAAAATTCATCTGTTTCCACTTATTTTTCTAGTTTTGCTTCTTTATTTTTGGGTTTTTGAGAACCACTTTACTTTTTTAATTATCTTCATGCTTTGCTAAAAAAAACTAATTTTAGAAAAAATTTTTAAAAATCGAAATTCTTAAAATTCATCTGTTTCTACTTGTTTTTCTAGTTTTGCTTCTTTATTTTTGGGTTTTGAGAACCACTTTACTTTTTTAATTATCTTCATGCTTTGCTAAAAAAAACTAATTTTAGAAAAAAATTTAAAAAATCGAAATTCTTAAAATTCATCTGTTTCCACTTATTTTTCTAGTTTTGCTTCTTTATTTTTGGGTTTTTGAGAACCACTTTACTTTTTTAATTATCTACATGCTTAGCTAAAAGAACCAATTTTATAAAAAATTTTAAAAACCGAAATTCTTAAAATTCATCTGTTTCCACTTATTTTTCTAGTTTTGCTTCTTTATTTTTGGGTTTTTGAGAACCACTTTACTTTTTTAATTATCTTCATGCTTTCTTAAAAAAATAATTTTATAAAAACCCGCCACTGCAGTGCGAGTACAACTCGCACTTGTCCAATTTTTTTTTTTACTATTTTCTCTTTTTTATTTTTGGCTTTACTATTCGTTTTTTTACTATTTTTGTCTTTAGTGTTCTTTTTTTAAAAAAGTTTTTATGAAATTCTTTAATTCTTTTTTTTGTCATCGCGGCTACTATTTCCTACTTTTTTTTGTCATCAAGGCTACTTTTTCCTACTTTTTTAAACTCATAATGGAGTGCGAAGCCTGAAATTGTTGTTAAATTGAAATTTCCTGTTTTTAAATTTTATTCAATTCAATTCAATAACAGTAAATTTTAATTCAATTCAACTTGCATAAAATAAATAACAATTGAATTATCTATTGAAAGGCAAATGAATTAAATTGAATTAAATAGCATTTGAATTGAATTGAAGAACAATTGATTACAATTCAATAACAAATTACACATCGAATTGAATTGGATTAAATAAAAATAATTGAATCGAAATTTACTCTTATTAAATATAATTTGATTCAATTCAATTAAAATTCAATTTAATTCAATTGTTTTGTAATTCGATTAAAATTCAAGTCAATTCAATTCAATTTAATTGTTTTGCAATTCGATTAAAATGCAATGCAATTCAATTTAATTGTTTTGCAATTCAATTAAAATTCAATTCAATTCAATTGTTTTGCAATTCAATTAATATGCTACGTTAAATCAGTTAAACTATTATTTTATAACACCAATTTTCATTTTTTAAAAATTATTAAATTTATTAAAATTAACATGAAAATAAAAAATTCTAATTGTCATTTTTATTTTTAGACAATCGAAGATTCAAAATCAGTTGAAGAGGAATATCTTGTGAGTAATGTTGATCCAGAATGTTTGACATTCATTGAAGAAAACGATGAGACAAATGGTTCAGCAACGGAATCATTTCATGCGTCATTATGTGAAGATGCCGAGGAATTAACAATATCATCAAGTGTCAAAGAAAATGAACATTATTCACAAACGGAGAATTATCATCATAATGTCAATAATGAAACGGATCACGTGAACAATGAAATTAAAAATGATGAGAAAAAGAAATCAGTGAAGGAGGAATATATGAAATTTGGTGAAAGCATTGCATTGCAATTGGCTGAAATATCAGATTCATATTCAAGATCTGTTGCTAAATTGAAAATTAATCAAATTCTATTTGAAGCTGAAATTGGTATTTATGCGCAGGCGAGACGTTAAATTTTTTTCTTTTCTTTTCTTTTTTTAATTTTTCAATTAAAAAATCGTATATAATGTGATAAATATCGTCGTCACGAAGAAATTTTGTATTTATAATTATAGGAAATGTAGTTTTTCTCTGCTCACTGGCAAGTGAAGAAAAAGTCTGTAACTATAAGATTTTGTTTGTTTTCCTATAAGTAACAGAAGCGAAAAACAATCTAAAAAAAATAAATTAAAGTTTTATGGACTTTTTAAATTTACTATACAATTTTTGACAAATGTACAATATTGTACAGGCTTCACAAGTTATTTTTTTACGCATAATAATGCTTCCTTAAAAAAAATACGTAATTCTCAATAAGAAAAATTTTAGATTGTAGAAAGAAAAAAATATTTTTCAGATACTTTTTCAGGGACTATTCACTAAAGTGATTCGTTGATATTTTTAAATTTTGAATGATTCACTTAGATAAAATTCACTTTTTAAAACTCTTATCAATTTTAATTCATTTTTATCATCTTGTCACTTAGAAAACACTTGACAATCACTTAGAGAACTAAGTGATAAGGACTCTTGTGATAAAGTGACTTGAGAAAAGTGATTTACTAGAAATTCACTTTAAAGTGATTTAAAATAAAATCTATTCGTTTAAAGTAATTTTGCAAGTCACTCCTAACCATTTTTTACTTAGAAGGCACTTAGAATCACTTAAGACACTCTTGAGGACAAGTGACTTGTAAAGAATAAGACTTTTAAAAGCCATAGGATAATTTCTATTTATTTTGAGTCAATCAAAAGTCACTTTTGGCTTCTTATCACTTCGAAGACACTTGAGAATCACTTGGAAAACTGAACGAGTCACTTGAAACTCTTGTTAAAAATTATTTGGAAAAATAGTTATTTTTAAATTACTTTGGTTGAGTAATTCTTGAATCTTTTTAATTACACTTTTTGGAACTTATGAATCACTTTTTCATAAGTCAGTTGAGAGTCTTTAGAGTCACTTTTTTATAAGTCACTTAATAGTCACTTAAATAATTATTGTCAAAGAAGTTACTAAACACTTTTTGTAAATTATGCAATACTTTCTTATGAGTCACTTTAGAGTCACAACCAGGCACTTAATAGTAACACTTGGAAACTCTTGAGTCACTTTTTATAATTTATCAGTCTAAACAAGAGAGTTAGGGGCAAACGACTCACTTAAGTCACTTTTAACTTTTTTTGTAACTTACAGAAATTTTTTTGAGACACTTAAGAGTTAAACTAACTCACTTCTGAGTCACTTTTTACAATTATTGTGACACTTTTCCATTTCTCAGTTCGAAGCAAGTAATCGAATCACTTAAGTGACACATCTTTTGAATGATAATTTCGAATTTAAAAAAAATTGTTTTTTTATTTTTTCTTTGTTAGTTTTTAATCTTTTGTACTTATGCCCTTTTTTATTTAAGGCTTATCACCTAAAACTTTATTATTATTTACTTAAAACCTTATTTTTTATTATTCGATATTTAAGAAATTTTCTAACGGCCTTTAAAGTGTACTTCGTCACTGTTGAAAAAATATTCTCCAAAAAAAAAGGAATATGTTATTTTTTTAACAATTTTCAATGCGTCGAGTTAATAGTAAACAGAATCAAGCAAATGTTACTTAGGAATTATAATAATATACAATATTTATTGTGATCTTAGAAGTATTAAATGAAAATGAAATTCAATAGGAACAGAAAGAAATGTATCAAAAAATTTGTAATGTTGAAAAAGTTCCATTTTTTAAGTTTTTCAATTATACCTAATTTTATAATAGGTTGAAAAAAATTGTTAAATTTGCTTTTTACTTTGATTGAATCTTGAAAAGGTTTTATATTTTTTGGTTAAAAAAAATTTATTCATTTTATACATTTAAAAATATTTGGACAAACTAGATTTTAGGAAACAATTTTTATGACATTCTTTCTTTGTAATGAAGATATTTTTCTACTTGATAAAATAAATATTTTTAATGCGCTTAAACACCCAGGTGAGATTAGTATATTTTTTTAATTCACATATTAGTAGTTTTTTGGGCATTTTTCATTTATAAGGTGTAAAAAAAAAATAATTTCGAATCTGCGTGATTTTTATCAACATTTGTTATTTTGAGACTTATTAGTCTTGCCAAAAAATTATTTTTTTTACAGTTTCACTAATTTGTAATTTATATAATTTTAAGGTCATGTCTAAAATTCTTGAAAAGAATTCAAAAATATTTTTTTAATAATGATGTAATCAAAAATAGGAAACAAGTATTAAAGTTTATGTTGTAGTTTAACTATTAATATCCTGATAAATGTGATCAGTTCTACAACTTCAGGGATTTTACTTAAAAATATTTTTATATATCTACATAAATATTTTATGTAAACTTTTTTATATAATGTAGTTAAGTGCATTGTTCAATAAAAATATATCATAAAAAATTGATTCACGTCTTTTTTTATATAAAAAACCATTTTTACCTTGTTTTAAAAAAAATTTATTTCTTGAATTTTAATATACTTTCATATAAGAATATGAAAATAAGAGGAAAAATAAAAATTTTCATTTTTTTCAGGCGAAAGAATTGATGCAATTATTGAGACAAATCAAAATCCAGGAAAATATAAAATAATTCTTCAAGGACTTGTTGATTGTCGTCATTTATTGCACGAACTGAATCTCTTCTATTTGGAATCAAATGTAATGAATGTAATTGAAGATGAAAACATTTATTTAAATGCAGAAGAAATTTCACAATTAGAAAGGGGATACAATTGTGATAAATTAACAAAAAATGTAATATGTAGTTTAGATTTAAAATCAAATGATGAATTTTCATTGAATGAGGAATCTGAAGAAACAGTGATTCGATTTGATGTTAATAATTTTCAAACCATCACCGATGAAATGACTGATGAAAATTTTAATATTTACGATTACTCCTATTATCCTTCGTTTTTAAGTGAGAAACATTTGTTTTTATAATAAATATTAATATAATAAATAAATAATAATAGTAATTTTTACTAAACAATAATTTTTTAAATGTTTTTTTTCAAAACAAATTTTTTTTTAAGAAAAAAAGGTTTTTTTTAAATAGAACTTTTAATTAAGAAAAATTATTTTTAGGTCTGCTAAAAAATGGCACACAACTACCACAAATTAATGGAATGACATTTCAATATCCTTCGTCGCCAATTTTATCACAACCTGAAAATACTCTGGAGGATTTGATATGTTCATTGGAGAGACGTTCGAAAATGTGTGAAAATACACCCGTTTTTTGTGAGTGTGTACAAATTTTAGAATTGTCACCAAAAAAAATTGTTGATTTAATTTTCATAAATGAGGGTGAGTTATTTGAAGAAAAAAATTTACATTAGAAAATTTTATTAAATTTTTTCATAATGTGATATAATACAATTTTACAGGACTTGGTGGTAATACTTCGTTCACTTTTCACGTGCACGGCTACAGTGTTAACATAATAGGACGAAATAATTTTCAACGACCAATTTCGGAAAAAGAAATTATTACCCTATATCGAAATAAAAAATTACAGTTAAATTTAAAGGATCCACCGAAAAAGGATACTTTTGTTGTGCCGAACAAGGGATATGTAATAGTTCGTTTTCAAACAGACAACCATGGTAAGAGAATAAATTAAAATAATAATAATTATTATTAAGTTAAAATAAAAATAATAATACGTATAGGGCGAAATTTTATAATGAGCCGCTCCTGAGTTTCCGCGCAGGTAATCGATTTCTCGAGAACTCCCCACTAGTCCGCGCAATCCCCACTCCGTCTTGCCGCTAGGCTATATAAGCCGGTGGAGGTTTTGTAACAAGCGAGACAGTGGTATTAACGCTTAGAGGTCTTACCTCTCATGTTTTGTAACGCTTCTCGTGATAAAAGACAAAAATAGACAAATGTTCGAAATTTTAACACCCACACAGTAAATAAGTTTTGCTGAACATTTCGTTGAATTTGAAATGATGATTTGAAATATTTATAATTTATTTCTTTTATTCCCAACAGGTTATTGGCTGTGGGAGGCTAGAAGTACAGGTATTTCACCAGCTACCACAGGACCTGGTATGCAATTCCTAATGCGTGTGGGAAGCCGTGAAAATCTACCCGTTGTTCCATTAAATTTTCCCACTTGTGGAAGCAACAAAAAACCTGGTACGATATTCGAAACGGAAATTGAAATCTAAAATTTCCACAAATTTTGTAAAATGTAAAAAGTTGTATCAATCGCAAATTTACAATAAGCCTGTCAATGCAATTTTCATTTTGACATCCACTTGATTTACTTTGTTTAAAATTAATATTTTTATTTTCTTATTTAATTGCAAAGTTTTCTTTACATTATTCATGAGTTTTAACTAAATAGGTTTGATTTGAGAGCTAGAATTGAAGATAGTAAATTAAATCCTCAATTAGCCATAGTTGTCTATGTTTACCCTGACAAAATTAGTTAGGAGGCTTCTAGAAAGAAGATCCTATTCAATCTAAGTGGAATTTTTAGTCATAATCATTAATTACCTATTTATTTATTGAGTATAAGATGGTATATGAACCACTTCCAAATAATATCAGTCACTTCAAAAATTTTAGCTTGGAAGAAGAATAAGTGATTAAAACTTCATCAGAAAAATCCCTGTAAAATAGTATTTTTAAGTTTTTAATTAATTACAAAGTTTTCTTTGCATTATTATTCATGACTTTCATCTAATTAGGTTTGATTTTAGAGGGGAACATTGATGAATGTGAATTAAAATGCTATTTAAGAAGAGTTGTGTATGTTTAGCCTGACAAAATGGGTGGGAGACCCCTATTTAATGTAAATGGAGTTTTAAGTGTTAATATTCAATTACCTATTTCTTTATGGATGATAAGAAGGTACAAAGAGCACTTCCAAATAATATCAGTCACTTGAAAAATTATTTATAGCTTGAAACAAAAATAAATGATTAAAACTCCATTAAAAAAATCCATGTAGGACAGTATTTTTGAGTTTTTAATTAATTACAAAGTTTTCTTAGCATTATTATTCATGACTTTCATCTAATTATGTTTGATTTTAGAGGAAAGAGTTGAAGAAAGTGAATTAAATTGACAATTAGAAAGAGTTGTATATGTTTAGCCTGACAAATTCGGTGACCTACTCTAAAAACTCCACTATACCTAAATACTCTACTAAGTGTGCTCTATTCAGATTTAATAATCATAATCATTTATTACTGTCCCTTTGTAGATAGTAAAGGAGTATCAAAATACCCTCTCTAATTATAATTACCACTTGAAGAATTAATTACAACTTTGCATCGACACTGAACGACTACAATTTCACAATAATCCCTGTAAAACAATATTTTCATGTTGTTAGCTCAATCCAAAGTTTTTTTAACATTATTATCCATGAATTTGACTAAAATTAGTTGAATTTGACAGAAAACATTGCAAAGAATAAATTAAATTCTTAATTAGCAGTAGTTGTGTATGTTTAGCCTGACAAAAAGAGTTGAGATGCCAAAGACAATGGATTATTTCCGCACGGATATTCTTCTTTGAATTCAATCTTCTCTTTAAATTCAAAAACTTATTAAAATTTGTAAACTGATTTTACAATCATGTGAATTTTTCCAGGTGACTCGATTTTATAGCACTTTTCTTATTATTTGACTTCGATTTTACTAAAATTTTACTCAATGTTAATATAACAAGATGTCAAAATGGAAACATGTAATTGCTCCTCTGTATTTTAAAATACGTACGTTGTGTTTATTTATTTATTTATAAATTTCTAATATATTTATAAATTATTTATTAATTATTTAATATATTTTATTTATTTTAAATAAATTTATAATTTTTTTATTGCAAAGTAAATAAATATTTACCTTGTAGTTAAAAATATTTTTAAAACAAAATTTTGTAAATTGACATTTTTCGGCAAAATGTGAATGTAATTAATGTTTGTAAATAAAGTATAAAACTTTTTTTCAATTTGTTTGGATTTTATTTACGATTTATCAGTATAATTTTTCTTTGTGTCCGTTTATAAAAAAATACTCTAATTTTGTGTCGAATTTCAATATTTAAATTTTAAAAATTTGAAATTGAATACTAATATAATATTTTCCTTTCTTCTTGTCGGAAATTTTATTTTAACTAAGCTCCTCCGATTAGTGCAATTAAAGATCTCTTATAATCACCAGATGTTTCATTCTAAGGGAAAAAGAATTTTCATTAAAATTTTAGCAGAAATAATTATTTGGTTATAAAAGAAAAGTAAAAGTTCTTACTTTAACTGATGATTCGAGGGTTTTGTCGAAAAGCCTCTCGTACTCCTCCTTAATATTTCCGAGATCAATTTCTGAACGACTGACGACAATTCTAATTAGAGTTTGATCATCAGTTCCCGCACCTTCCATTGCTTTACGCAATTTTTTAGCGAAAAATGCTGGTGGACTTTGCACACACTCAACAATGGCCAACATTGCATCTAGTAGTTCACCACTAATCTCATCCCTTAATGCTTGCTCAATGGTTCTTCCACTAACCTCCTTGTAGGCCTCAAAAATAAGTTTCAATTGTCCAAAACATTCGTGTGCCAGGATTTTATTGAAGATTTCTTCGTCTGTACCAAGTTTTCCCTCTCCTGAATAAAAAATGGAAAAGTCATTTCAATTTTTCAAAGAGAAATAAAATTTTAACTTACCGGCATTATAAAGCATCTCAGCTGTTTCTCTCGCACGTTCTGGATGAACTTCGCTTTGTGCATTCCTCACTCCCTGTTCATAGAGTTGGAAAAAAGTTATTGAAGATCTAACGCCGAGGAATTAATTTATTTTAGTGATTTAACTATTATTTTTGTATAATAAAAAATAGTAAAATTTTGAGTCTAGTGGTAATTAATAGCATTGAGGGGGACTGCGCACGCAAGCCGCGCAGTCCCCACCACTCGTCACTGAGCCGATCTTGCGCTCAATGTGAAGTTAATAAATAAAAATCTAGTCCTTAGGCAAAATTTCTTTTTTAGGAATATTTTTTAACAAGGACAGTAGAAAATTGTTGATATTAAAAAAATATTACCGTCACAATCAGGGTTAATAGTCTTCTAAAATCTCCAGAAGTCTCACTGCATAGATGTTCGGCTAATGGACGGTCGTACACTAAGAGAGATAAAAATGAATAAAACTTATTCATCAAAAAAATTTTCATATTGAGGGAAAATAGAAATAAAAATAGCTTACGTCTTTCGTAGGCATCAACAATTTCCTTCACTTCATTATTATCTCGCGAACAAAGAATTTCGACGAGTGTCTCCTCCTCAGTTCCTATTCCTGCCATGGCTTTCTGAAGTTGTTTAGCCATGAAATCAACAGGTGTCACCATCAAAGCTATTATGACATCTTCAAATTTTCCTCCCAATTCACTTTTTAGGTCGTCAATTAAATTCTAAATAAAGAATAGCAAAAAAATGAATTAGGGAATTTTTTTTTTTTGAACACAGGAATTGAAAATTGTAGGGCTCGAATTTGGAGAATTTTAGAGAAATCACAAATGTTTGGAGAAATTTATTTCTTTTTAAAAGTTATAAAATTCTTCGTAAAAATTCAATTATGTTCAAAAATGTTTTTAAATTCTCGTCAAAATTTCAATTATCTTTAGAAATATTAAAATTCTTTTCCGAAATTCATATATATTTTCAAAAAAAACTAAAAAACATTGTAAACATTTTAATTATCTGTATAAATAAATACCAAAATTCTTCAACAAAATTCAATTATTTTCAACAATTTATTAATTAAAATTCATTAAAAAAATTCAATTCTTTTCATAATTAACAATATTTATCACACGAATTCAATTATTTTCTAAAGTAATAAAATTCAATTCTTTTCAAAAATTTTAATAAAATCCATTGCAAAATTTAAATTATTTTCAAAAGTAATAATATTATTCGCAAAAATTAAATATTGTTCAATATCTACTGTTTTTATAAAATTTACTAAAAGAATTTAATTATTAAAAAAAAATTAATAAAATTCTCCAAAAACTTTTAATTCTTTTCAAAAAATAATAAAAATTTCACAAGAATTTAATTAATAACACATTTTTTTTATAAATTTCTTCGCAATCATTCAACTATTCCCATAATTTATAAAATTTTACTGGGATTTAATTATTTTCATAAATAATAAAATTCTTTTTAGGAATTGAATTATTTTTAATAGAATTTTAATCGAATAGCTCGAAAAAATTCTTAAGAATTTTATTAAAATTCGTCCAAAGAATTTAATTGTTTAAAAATTAGTTGACAAAATTTTTAATAGGAATTGAATTCCAAAAAAATATTCAATTATTCAATAAATTATTTATTTTTGTATTTAAATAATTGAATTCTGAAAGAATTTTCTCATTCTTTTCTGGTAGAATTGATTTAAAAATAGATTTAAGTTAAAATCTTAAATGATAAAAAAATAATTGATTTTGGGAAATTTTTTTAAAATTGTCTTAAAAATAATATCTACCAAAAAAAAGTTTTATCGAAACTTTTTAAAATGTCTGAATTTCTGCTAAAATTCAAATATTTTTAAAAATAATTGAATTCTTGCCAAGAATTTTATTAAGACTATTGAAAATAATTGATTCACTGCAAAGATTTTTATTACACGGAAAAAAAAGTACAACTGAAATGGAGAAATTTTTCGCTATAACAGCTAAACATTTCGTCAAAAACGAGCGAGCGATATTGGCATTATCGTTAGAATGGCGATATTGAATTTTACTTGAAAACAACCTATGACAGAACCAATTTTAATTGCGTAAAAAGTAAAATTAAATGCTCATTTTAATTTTTTTCAATCGTATGTTTCAAATTACAAAAATTTTAAAGTATATTATTGAAATTAATACTATGTTTTAAAACTGAAAACTCAAAAGTTGATGTTTATGCTGTCAGAAATTCCAATATGGCTGACGAATTGCACTCAACCAAAGCTCACTATCACTGAATTGGCTAAACTTTTGTCTAATGTAGTTAAGTTTAATTCACAACGTTGGTTATGTTGTTCTTTATTTTAATTATATTCCCAATATTGCTCGTTCGCGTCCTGAAATTTTTTTCCGTGTATTTTACGAAAATATTTAAATTCTTGCGAAAAATTTTAATAAAATTTCTGAAAGTTATTAAAAATCTGCTAAGAATTTTTAATTTATGCCAAGAATTTTATTAAAATTTTTAAATATAATTGAACTTCTGTTAATTTTTTACAAGAATTTAATTATTTTTAAAAATTTTAATAAAATTCTTCGCAAGAATTCAATTATTTTCATAAATAATAAAATTCAATGCAGAACTTCAATTATTTTTAATACAATTTTAATCGAATTTCTCTCAAAATGGTATTATTCTTAAAAATTTTACTAAAATTTGTTAAAAGAATTCAAGTATTTGATAATTTGTTGATAACATATTTTTTATGGGAATTGAATTTTAAGAAACGTTCACTTCTTCAATAAATTATTTAATTGCGTTTTCTTTTCATTTAAATATTTGAATTCTAGTAGAATATTCTAATAAAAATTGAATATTGTAATTTATTTTCTTGAAAAAGTTTAATTGAGTTTTTTAAATACAATTTTCAGTTTCTATTTTCTAATATTTATTTAATAAAAGAATTTAACTAATCGTAAAATTAAATATTGTAAAGAAATGAATTTTGAAAATTGTCAAGGAACTTTTTTGAAAATTATTAAAAATAATTGATATAAAAAAGAATTCTAGATAAAAATCCGTAATTTTGCATTTTTGGTCGTATTTTAAAATTTTTTCACTGCTTCGAGCCCTGAAATTGGCAAATTCTTACCCGTCCGTACTCCTGGGTAAAAAATTTTGCAATTTCCTGCCTCTGAGCATTACTGCGAGCTGTCAAAATGTCAATAATAGCTTGTTCGTCAGTTCCAAAACCTTTCATAGCAGTTCGAAGAGCAACACCATCCTCAGCGGCATTAAAATTTGGCGATGACGTCACGGTTGGTTTTCTCTGTTTATGAAAAATATTTTTAAAAAACTTTAAAAGTTTTACCCTTGTTATATTATTATCTATTAAAAATTCACTCCGAATTTCCCAGAAAATTTTTAGTTTCAATTTCACTGAAAAAATTGTACCATTCCCTTTACTCTATAAATTTTTACACTCACTCAAAAAAATTTTCACTTTCATTAAAAAAATCCTTACATTCCCAAAATATTTTAAAATTGTACTTAAAAATACATAAAAATTTTTTTGAATGAAATAATTTTCATAAAATATAATATAATATATCAATTTAAATAATTTAAATAAAAACTATTCAATAAAAACAAATTTTTACTTCACAATCGTTTATTTAAAGGATGAAATAAATTTTTATTCGTTGTAAATATTACTGGAAAAATAAAAAATATTAGATTTTATATTAAATGTAAAAAGTACTATATAATTAAACTTACAACGTATCCTGTCATTGTGATTAATCCTTATATAAGATATTCCTGAAAGTAAATAAACAAACGGATTTAAAAATACTCCATAAATCAATATAAATTTACGACTTCAAATTCAATTTTGTAGTTTAAAAAAAAAAATTTCTCTACATAATAATTAAAAAATGTGTCATTACTTATCAAAAACCAATTAAGCTGATGTTAATCGGATAAATGCAATAATGACATGAAAACAATTGAATATATTATTAGACATATCGTTTATTAAGGACAATAAAATTAGGCGCATGTGCGAAACAATTATATTACAACTATATTACTTAAAACTATATTTCGAAAATTTTCTTATCTTTAAATTGTAATTAAATTTGATAAAAAATAAATGATTTTTTAATGAACAAAAAAAACTTACAGTGGGAAAATTATTGATACAATGTTCGTCAATTTTTTTTTTAAACCAAACTTAATGAAATCTTAAGTAAGACTGGAAATAATGTTCATTTTCTACTTTACAAGTAACGGAATTTCAACACAAGAAGGCAGCACCTTCTGGTAAAATGCAGCGAGAAATCATTTTCAATAGGACCTAGAAACAGGTTTATAAATTCTTGGAAACTTGAACCAAAAAACCACGATGAATTTCCTAAAAAAAACCGTGATATTAACCATTTTGTAAAATTGTCAAACTTACTTTTTGAATTTAGTTATTTTTTTTCTATTTTCAAAATCTAGAAAACCTAAAGTTAAAAAAAAAATTTCCCAATCTTTTTAAGCAAAAAATTTAATTTTTATGAATTAAAAATGCATTATTAGAAATTTTAATTTTAATCTTTTAATGTGTTTTTTTTTTCATTTTGGATATCAAATTGTAAAAAATTAAAAACTAGAAGTAGTTGATTTTTTTTAAAATGTCTGTTTTGCGGTTGTGATTCTTGCTTTCAAGTGAAACAGTAGAAAAGTTCTTACCGACTACGGATATTGTACCATCTACTTCTACAGTTTACCATTTGAAATAATTTTGTAGACAAAAACTGCAGATTTCTTTATATTTTCTTCTTTCACTATCTGATGATATGAAGAATATTTTTTAAAAATTAAAAAATGAATTATTTTTTTGTATTTTGTCGACAAAATTTTTTCAAATCTGATGATAATTGTTATATGGACACATTTTGTGGTTCTTCGTCAAAATTTGGACAAATCTGATGATAATCATCATGATCATTATGCTAATTGATTTTAGTTCCATTTTAAATAGATTTTGGACATATTTTAAGTTTTTTATCAAAATTTGAATAAACTTGATGATTTTCATTATTGTAATTGATTTTGGATTTATTCTAAACAGTCTTTGGTCATATTTTGGGTTTTTTCAACAAAATTTTATCAAATCTGATGATTTTCATGATCGTAATTGATTTTGGATTTATTCTAAACAGGATTTTGGATTTTTCATCAAAATATTATCAAATCTGATGACTTTAATTGATTTTGGATTTTTCATCAAAATTTTATCAAATCTGATGATTTTCATGATTGTAATTGATTTTGGATTTTTCATCAAAATAATATCACAGTTAATGACTTTAATTATTGTAATTGATTTTGGATTTATTCTAAACAGGATTTTGGATTTTTCATCAAAATTTTATCAAATCTGATGACTTTAATTGATTTTGGATTTTTCATCAAAATGATCTCAAAGATATTGATTATAATTATTGTAATTGATTTTCGATTTATTCTAAACATGATTTTGGATTTTTCATCAAACTTTTATCAAATCTGATGACTTTAATTGATTTTGGATTTTTTATCAAAATTTTATCAAATCTGATGATTTTCATGATTGTAATTGATTTTGGATTTTTCATCAAAATAATATCACAGTTAATGACTTTAATTATTGTAATTGTTTTTGGATTTATTCTCTACAGGATTTTGGATTTTTCATCAAACTTTTATCAAATCTGATGACTTTCATTGATTTTGGATTTTTCATCAAAATTTTATTAAATCTGATGATTTTCATGATCGTAATTGATTTTGGATTTTTCATCAAAATGATCTCAAAGTTAATGATTAAAATTGTTGTAATTGATTTTGGATTTATTCTAAACAGGATTTTGGATTTTTCATCAAAATTTTATCAAATCTGATGACTTTAATTGATTTTGGATTTTTCATCAAAATGATCTCAAAATTGATGATTTTAATTATTGTAATTGATTTTGTATTTATTCTAAACAAACTTTGGTCATATTTTTGTGAATTTTTCATCAAAATTTTGTCAAATCTAATGATTTTCATTATTGTAATTGATTTCGGATTTATTCTAAACAGATTTTCGTCATATTTTGGATTTTTCATCAAAGTTTCATCAAATCTGAAATCTGATGATTTTCATTTTTGTAATTGATTTTGGATTTTTCATGAAAATGATCTCAAATTTGATGATTTTAATTATTGTCATTGATTTTCAATTTATTCTAAACAGACTTTGATTACATTTTGGATTTTTTACCAAGATATGCTCAAATTTGATGATAATTATGATTTTCAATATTAAGATTGAGTTCGGAATTATTAGAAATAGATTTGGATCATATTTTGGATTTTTTATCAAAACATCGCCAAATATGATAATAAACAATTTTTTAAAAATAATTGGACTCATTTTGAATTTAATCCAAGCAGATTTTGTTCAAATTTTGGATTTTTCATCAAAATTTAATTTAAATCTGATGATTTTCATTATTGTAAAATGTTTTTACTTAATTTTAAAATTTATTAACAATTTTCTACTTTTGATTGTTGTTCAATAAAAAAGAAACGCTAGTAAAGCAAAAAAAAAGAAAAAAATTGTTGCCGGAAAACTAATCCAAACATCGTTTCTGCATTTTTAATTGAATTAAAAACGTGTAGGCAATCAAGGTAAATCATCATAAACGAATAAACAGTATACACAACGGTTGTAAATAATAAAATAAATAAAACAATTATTTTTATTTTCGTTGACTTTGCAACCATAAAGATAAAATTTTTCAAAAATATTATCAACATTTACTCTAAATGATGTGAATATAATTTAAAAAAAAAAAAAAAAAATCTCTGTCAAAAAAGGATTAATTTATTTTCTAAATTCATGTGATGATAATTTTAAAAAAATGGTGAAAGATTATTTCACAAATTAGTTTAAACAGTAAAAAGAGTAGTAAATTTTCACTATTACTTAAATTACACAATTCGCATGCTTGTCTGTGAATATATAAATTCAACGACAAGTTTAAGATAATTCATTGTACATTGAAACGCAACGTTGAAGAACTAAAATCTCAGAAGTCGTTACCTCAAAGTCAGAGAGATGATTCAGAGCGACGAAACAAGTTATATAGTATATAAGTTATATCTTTGTAATTTTCATGTCTCTATTGTAATCCTTTTCTATTGTTCAACTTTTTAACAAAAAAAAAAACCATATTTTTAACTACAATTATTAATATAATATTATTCCTCTTTATTTATATTAATATTATTTCAAAAACCTATAGTTAAAAAAAAGTGAATAAAAATTATAAATTAGTTTTATAAATATAAATAACAAATTTAATACAAAAAAAATTCTCAAAAATTTTCACTTTCCGTTTTACGAAAATAAAGAAATGAAACGAATTTCCGGCATTACGTCAACATTTCCGCATTTCATGTAAGAAAGGTTTCGATTAATAATTTAAGAAACTAAAAGTTTTTGTATCCTGCACCATTTCATTTTATTTTTTTTTAATTTATTCAAACAGCGCAATTTATTTATGAAGACTGCAAAAAATCACCCATTCTTTTGAGTTCAGAATGAATTCAGTTTTTATTCTATTATTTCTATTTTCATAATTTTCTTATTGATAATTTATTAAAAGAAAAAAAATGGAAAATTTAACAGGTTTTTTTTTATAATGTAATTTTATTTTTTCTTCATTTTCCATTTGATAGATTTTTATCTACTTATTATTTTTTATTAGTGTAGATAAAAATGAAAATAAAAAGTTTTTTGGTATTTATTGCCGCCATATTGGATCCGTCATTTTGAATTTCTGAAAAAGAACGTGAGATCCCAACAAACCTACCAAGTATCAAGTTTCAGGCAAATATAAATATTTTTTAATTTTCTCGTCCGCCATATTGGATCTGCCATTTTGAATTTTAAAAAAATAACTTCTTGTAAAGAGCAATAAACCTTTATAATGATTTGATAATTAAATTTCTCTTAGAAGCCAAAAAAGTTTGATAGTTTTTCAATAAAATTAATATTTCAGAGGACTGCAATATGCATTCTACAAAGGTAAGTTTGATAAATTAATGTCTTACAATTTAATGCACGGTAACGATATAATTAGCGTGTTCAGTTGTTGACTCAAGGGCTTGACACAATGACACGAACTAATTAGTCTATGTAACTATGTGTGGTGGAAGTAGTTGAATTGCGCTTTCTAAGCGAACAAACTTGTTCAGCGTCTCAGCTGTCTCTCTAGTGCGTTCCGGATGAACTTCCGTTTGGGCATTTCTCTTTCTCTATTTCACACATATACATGAATTGACATTAAAAATTAAAAAAAAAATCCCATATCACTAGGAAATATATTTGACAGCATTTTCTTCTTCTTCTTCTTCTTTTTCTATTGTACGAAAGGAAAAAGAAAAGTAAATTAAACTCATAAATGAACTAAGATTTTAATTAAAATTGTCAGTTAATCAATTAGTGGTGGCTCTTCATTAAAAGAAAATGGAGCACCATTTTGGAAAATGAGCAAATGAATAAGTTTGTTTGCTTTGTTCTTAAAGTTACGACTCCAACAATGGCGAGTACCTCATGCACTATCTATATATATATATATATATATATATGTGTGTGTGCGGTCTAAATAAAATCCGAACCAGAAAGACTAAGAAAAGTGGTTTGGGGCGTCAAGCATTTCCAACTAAACTCTGGTAATCACGTTTATGTCTTCCATGGTTGAGGGAAAAAAAAGAACAAATAACTTTACTCGGAATACAGGAATTAACCTTGTGAACCAAAATTTAAGTAGGAAAAGTAGTCTCTTTTTTTTGCCAGGGGAACATAGTCGCTATTTTGAACACCTTGTTTTTTTTTCCTATAAAAAAATCTTCCGCAGTGATTTATTTCATAATTTACGATTTTTTTTGGAATTACACTCCCGAAAGAGAAAACGAAATCATAAATAATAAATCCTCAAATCGTATCTCATACTGATGGAATGAAATATAGAGAGGAAGAGGTCACTTGAAATGCAGGAGACCATCAGAGCGATAGGGGGAAGGTCAGGTTTGAGATATCGCGATCAATCTTATCTAGTGTACCAGAAAGGCGTAGAAATTGAGTGAAGTTCAAAGTTCGAAAATCAATCCACGCCAGTGAATTGAAGCAGAACAGTTTCTCTGAAACGTTATGGACTCTAATAGTCCTTTTGTATATTTGTACGGTCATTGTCTCTCGGCACGCGAAATTCTAGTTTCTATATATATATATATATATATATGAACGTAAGTTTATATAACTGTTTCTAAATCTCCTAAAACCCTCACTCCAAATCTGACCCTAATTGAACTCTAACAATATTTCATTCTTAGACATTGTTATATTCCGCAAAATGGAAATAACTCAGGTGTGGATTATTTGAATTTTTAAAATTTTTCGAGGGACAAAAGAGAATATGTTCGTAAAAGAAAGTTCCGGAGGTCGGCTATGTAAATTCACTTCACTTTCACTTCACTTTCACTTTCACTTTCACTTCACTTTCACTTCACTTTCACTTCACTTTCACTTCACTTTCACTTCACTTTCACTTCACTTTCACTTCACTTTCACTTCACTTTCACTTCACTTTCACTTCACTTTCACTTCACTTTCACTTCACTTTCACTTCACTTTCACTTCACTTTCACTTCACTTTCACTTCACTTTCACTTCACTTTCACTTCACTTTCACTTCACTTTCACTTCACTTTCACTTCACTTTCACTTCACTTTTGCTCACAATTTATTTTCATTTCACTTTCACTCAAAACTTTTTTGCATCCTATTTACACTTCGTTTTAACTTCCACTCGAAATTTATTTTTACTCCAAATTAACTTTACTTTCACTCTACTTTAACTTTAACTCAATATTCATTTTCACTTCAATTTCATTTCACTTTCACTCAAAACTTATTTTTACCACATTTAACTTAAACTTTATTTTTATTCCAAATTCACTGTACTTTAACTCCACTTTCACTTTGACTCATTTATTTTCACTTCAAGCTCATTTCACTTTAACTCAACATTAATTTTCACTTCAATTTCATTTTACTTTCACTCAAAATATATTTTCACTTCACTTTGACTCCACTTTGACTCTATTTTTACTTCACTTTTACATACACTCAAAATTTATATTCACTTCGCATTCACATACAGTCAAAATTTATTTTCAATTTAGTTACAATCAAAATTTTTATTCATTTTATTTTTACTTCATTTTAACTTCCACTTAAAAATTAGTATTACTCCAAATTCACTTTACTTTCACTTTACTTTCTCTTTAACTCAACATTAATTTTCACTACAATTTCATTTTACTTTCACTCAAACTTTATTTTCACTCCATTTTCACTTCACTTTCACTGAAAATTTATTTTTACTTCGAGTTCACTGTACTTTAACTCCACTTTTACATTGACTCGACATTTATTTTCGCTTTAAGTTCATTACACTTTAACTCAACATTTTTTTTCACTTCAATTTCATTTTACTTTAACTCAACATTTATTTTCACTTTAAGTTAATTTCACGTAAACTTAACGTTCATTTTCACTTCAATTTCATTTTACTTTTACTCAAAATTTATTTTCACTTCCCTTTGACTCCACTTTTACTCAAAATTTATTTTCACTCCACTTTCACTTCACTTTCACATACACTCAAAATTTATTTTCACTTTGCATTCACATGCACTCAAAATTTATTTTCTATTCACATTCACTCAAAATTTTTTTTCATTCTATTTTTACATCATTTTAACTTTCACTCGAAAATTATTTTAACTCCAAAGTCACATTATTTTCACTCTACTTTCACTTTGACTCAAAATTTATTTTCTCTTCACTTTCATTCACAATTTTTTACTCTCCATTTTCACTCCACTTTCTCTCAAAATTTATTTTCACTCCATTTTTACTTTAGTTTCGCTTCTAATTTATTTTCACTCAATTTTTACTTTACTTTCACTCCACTTTTGCTAACAATTTTTTACATTCCATTTTCACTCCACATTGACTCAAAATTTGATTTTACTTTTTTATTGGTCAACGTTGTGGACATTAACTTTGTATAGGAGAAAAAGAATAATGAAATGGAATTTGTGTGAAGGTGAAAGTAGTCTGAAAGTGAAGTAAAAGTAGAGTTCTAATAAATTTTGACTAAAAGTGGAGTGAAAGTGATGTAAAAATAAATTTTGAGTGAAAGTAAAATGAAATTGAAGTAAAATAAATGTTGAGTCAAAGTGAAATGAACTTAAAGTGAAAATAAATGTCGAGTCAAAGTGAAAGTGAAGTGAAAGTAAAGTGAATTTAGAGTAAAAATAAATTTTCAGTGAATGTGAAAAAGTAGTGGAAATAAATTTTGAGTGCAAGTAAAGTGAAAATGGAGTGTAAATAAATGTTGAGTGAAATTAGATTGAAAATAAATTTTGAGTGGATGTGAAAGTGAAGTGAAAGTAAAGTGAATTTGGAGTAAAAAAAAAATTTCAGTGAATGTGAAAATGTAGTGGAAATAAATTTTGAGTGAAAGTAAATTGAAAATGGAGTGAAAATGAATGTTGAGTGTAAGTGGAGTGAAAATGGAGAGTAATAAAAATTACTACTAAACGTAGAGTTGAATTAAAGTGAAAATGTGGAAAATAAGGTTTAAGTGGAAGTGAAGTGAAAATGGAGTGAAAATAAATTGTGAGTGTATGTTAAAAAGCAGTGAAAATAAATTTTGAGTGAAAGTCAATCGTAAATGGAGTGAAAATAAATGTTTAGTGAAAGTAGTGTTTTAATAGAAAGCAGAAAAATTGCTAGTGAAAGTGGAGTGAAAGTAAAGTGAAAGTAAAGTGAAAGTAAAGTGAATGTAAAGTGAAAGTAAAGTGAAAATAAATGTTGAATGAAGGTCAAAATAAATTCTGAGTGAAAGTGAAGTGAAAATGGAGTGAAAATAAATGTTGACCGAAAGTGGAGTGAAATTACATAATCGACCCCCTGGAAACGTTTTTATAGCATAAAATAAAATCATACAAACTATTTTCACTTCGTTTCATTTATTCAACTTTCACTAAACTTTAACTTTAACATTAACAAATAACAAAATCTCGGTTTTATTCTTACCGTCTTCAAATTTTCCTTTTCATTAAAATACATTTATTTTAACTTAAACCTACAGTCACTTAAAAATTATAATAATTCGAATAGTTATTTCTTATTAGTAATTCATAAACTACGTCATACGTTATGGTGAACAGTCACTAAACATGTTAACGAATATGAATGTGTAACTTCATATCAGTTGTAGGTGAATAATGCCTGTTGTTTGGAACAATGCCAAAAAGCAGTTCCAGAACACTGAAGTCAAGCTTCATATTTTTGATAATTTTTTTTTTTTTTTAATAAAGAAATTTTTCTTTGTAATAAAAATATAAATTTAAACTACCAAGTGTCATTGTTTTAAAAGAATTAGAGGGATTTTTAAAGATTGTTATAATTTTGGAAAAGGAGAATAATGACAAAAGGTGTGAGTGTTAAGACTGTCAGTTAATTGTTCGATAACGTTCAGAAGAATAAAATGTTTAATTTTTTTTTGTTTAATTCCATTTAAAGAGAAATTTTTCAATTAATAGAAAATGACCGAGTTGTATTGTGGAGAACTTGCTTACGTCTAGTCAAACATCTCGGTGGGCTTTCGGTTCTCCATTGGGATAAGAAACTGCCGCTATCTTAATGGTTCACTGTTATTAAGCTGCCATTGGTGGTTGTATTTCCAACACTAAATAGACTACTTGATCCGCAATGCTATCAAAAGGCTTCTATAATTCTATAATCTCTTGTCTTACATTTATATTGATTAGCTGGTCAGTTTTGTAATTTGTAATTTGTAATTAGTGTTTTATTTTTTAGTGTTTTTTTAAATAGGTTGTTATTTATAAAAATTTCAATTTAAATTCCAAACAATAGGATTAAATTTAATTTCTATTTTTCTATATATTCAGTCTAAAAGAATTGTACAGAAAGGATGGTACTGGAAGACCACAAATATATATATATATATATATATATATATATATATATATATATATATATATATATATATATATATATATATATATATATATATATATATATATCAATTCGAGCAAAGATTTATTTTGTCACTCCATTCTTATATACATTGGTTCTGTTTATTGCTTACCGCGCAAACATTCTTCTTCTGCCAAAATATTGATTTTGTTTTCTGCAATTGTTAAATAGGAAAAAATTTTTTTTAAATTAATTCTCTGTGAAAGAAGGAGTATACATTTTTGCAGTATCGTCTCTCCTTCTGGCGTTTAACTTCCATTCAACTTGTATCTTAGCAATAAATTGAATTTTCTCGGTCCAAGAGTACTTTTCGTGTTGAAAGCACCTTCGGCGCTCGTTTATTCAGTGCGATCACTGCAACAGAGTTTTGTGGTATGAATTCTCATGGAACTGCGCATTAAGTAACTCAAGAAACTCACTTACCCAACTTCTTTTCTCGTCTATAGTAACCAAGTCCTTTTCTCGATTTAAGGCAATTGGTTCTTATAAAACAGCAACCACCGGCGACTGACAGTTATGTGGTCCTTAATAAAAAGAATCTAATAATGTCCCATGTAGATTTTTCAAATAAATTCTCCCACTACGATGTCAATTATATTTCTTCACTATTTTCCAAGTTATGATGTGTGAATTTTTACACCTACGCAATTCGAAAAATTTACCATTTCATTTAATTTTGAGAGATTTTGTTTATTTCTCTATTCTCAATAATCAACACTAATGTAAATGCTGGTCGAAAAAAATGCGATGATAGAATTACAGTCATATTTTTCATGGTGCGTTTCAATAATAAAGAAGAGGGAAGAATATTTTGAAACGAACACACATAATATAAGTCTAGACGCGAGCATATCACATGTGACAAGCATAGAATTTTCTATCGATCCTTTTCAATTTTGTCGAGTGAGATTTGTTCGCTTGCTCAAATCAAAAACGATCAGATAGACAATAAAAGAAGAATGGGAGTGAAGAGAATTTTGCGGACAAAATGATCGAATGCCACTGTCTCTTAAATCCCTTAAGCGTAATTTCGATTACACAAACTGGTGATTCTCTCTTATTGCTCAATTTTTTTGCAGAGGAATTGAATTTTTACAAAATGTATTCATTGTCTGAAATTGGAAAAAAAAATTGTTTATTCAAAACTCTGGACTATTGTAGATGAATATTAATATTAAAAAAAAAAAATTCGAAGTAAACCGGATTTCATTTAGTAATTAATTGAAGGGGTTTTACCGAAATGCTCACTACGAGACGGTTATAGCAGATGTCACGTGCAGATTACCATTAAAGTGCCTTTTACATGAGACACTAGCTGTATAACTGTATACCGTCTTCTTCTATAAAAGCTTATTATTAAGGTTTCCGGTATACGACGTGACGAGACTTTTACGCCCTTATCTTCTTTATTACTTTATAACACTTAGTGCTTTAATGCCAATGAATAAGATGGAAATGGGAGAAATAATTAAGGCATATATGATACATTTTAATGTATCATTAAAAGTTAGTCGTAAAAAATAATTAATGAAATAGTTACTTGCTATTCTTTAGTGTTTAAAATAATGGGAGGAGTTGAAAATTATTTACAAATTGAAATACATTGTTTTAGAAGGTTGTTGCTGAAGCGTACATTTAAGACCCTTATTATAAAATCAGTTATAGGTAAGAAAAACACACTTCTATTGTTCCATAAAGAGAAATACTGTGTGAAGATACAAGATAAAAGAAGATTTTAATCTTCTTCAAAGATTCAATTATACTACAGTAATTGAATTTTAATATTTTACGTTTTCCCTAAAAAAAATTGATATGCACAATATTTATTTTCAATCAATTTTCACTTCACATTCACCCCACTTTCACACAATGAAAATTGAGGGAAATCTTTTTTCCATTTCCCTCCACTTTATTCAAAAAAATTTTTCACTCAATTTGCACTTCACTTTCACATAAAATTTATTTTCACTCAATTTTCACTTCACTTTCACACAAAACTTATTTTCACTCAATTTTCACTTCACTTTCTCACCAAATTCACTCAAAATTAATTTTTTACTAAATTTTTAGTGCAATCTTACTTTCACTCAAAATTTATTTTTAGTAAAATTTCAATTTGCTTTCACTGCACATTCACTTTGATTTAACATTAATTTTCAATTTAATTTCATTTCAATTTCACTTAAAATTTATTTTCAGTCCACTTTCACTTTAATTTTACTCACAATTTCTTTTCATTCAATTTTCACTTCTATTTCAGTCAAAATTTATTTTTACTATATTTTTACTTCATTCTTACTTCGACTTAAAATTTATTTTCACTTTAAATTCACTTTACTTTCAATGCACTTTCCCTTTGACTCAAAATTTATTTTTACTCAATTTTTTTCTTTTTTCTTACATTCACTCAAAATTTATTACTACTCAAAATTCACTTTACTTTTACTGCACTTTCACTATCACTTAACATTTCTTTACAATTCAATTTTATTTTACTTTCACCTAATATTTACTTTTACACCACATTCACTCAAAATTTATTTTTATTCCACTTTTACTTTAATTTACTGTAACTTTTAATCTATTTTCACTTCACTTTCACTTTAATTTTACATTCAGTCAAAATTTATTTACACTTAATTTTCACTTTACTTTTTTCTTGGTCAACGTTGTGGACTTTTACTTCCTATTAAATAAAAAAAAACATTTTAATTTGTGTAGAAATAAAAGTAGTCTAAAAGTTAAGCAAAAATAGAGTAAAAATAAATTTTAAGTGAGTTGCGTAGTGAAAATAAAGTTCGAGTGAAAGTGAAATGAAATTGAAGTAAAAATAAATTTTAACTCACAGTAAAAGTCAAGTAAAAGTAAATTAACAAAAAATTTTGATTGAAAGTAAAGTGAAAATAGAGTGAAAATAAATTTTGGGTGAAAGTAGACTGAAAATGGAATGAAAGTGAAAATGAATTAAAGTAAAAGTGGAATAAATAAAAATTTTCAGTGAAAATGGAGTGAAACTGCTGTGAAAATAAACTTTGAGTGGAAGTGAAATAAAAATGAAGTGAAAATAAATATTGAGTCAAAGTAAAAGTGCAGTTAAAGTAAAGTGAATATAAAATATAAATAGATTTTAAGTGAAAGTAAGAATAAAATAAAAATTTGAGTGAAAATTAATTTGTGAGTGAAAGTGAAGTGAAAATGAAGTGAAAATAAAGTAAAAATAAATTTTGAGTGAAAGTGAAGTGAAAATGAAGTGAAAATAAATTTTGAGTGAATGTCGATTGAAAGTAAAGTAAAAATTAAGTGAAAATATATTGTGAGTGAATGTGAAGTGAAAATGGAAATTAAATTTTGAGTGAAAGCTTAGTGAATATGGAGAGAAAGTGAAGTGAAAATAAATTTTGAGTGAAGGTGAAGTAAATATGGAAAATAAATTTTGAGTGAATGCCTAGTGAATATGGAGAGAAAGTGAAGTGAAAATAAACTTTTAGTGAAAGTGAAGTGAATATGGAAAATAAGTTTTGAGTGAAAATAAATTTTGATTGAAAGTAGAGTGAAAGTGAAGTAAAAATGGAGTGGAAATAAATGTTGAATGAAAGTAAAGTGAAAATGGAGAGTAAAAAATTTGTTAGAGAAAGTGAAGTGAATGTAAAGTGAAAATTAAGTGAAAATAAGTTTTGAGTGAAAGTAGAGTTAAAATTAAGTGAAAATATATTGTGAGTGAATATGAAGTGAAAATGGAAAATAAATTTTGAGTGAAAACCTAGTGAATATGGAGTGAAAGTGAAGTGAAAATAAATTTTGAGTAAAAGTAGAGTGAAAGTAAAGTGGAGTGATAGTTAAGTGAAAATGGAGAGAAAATAAATTTTAAATGAATGTGAAAGTGAAGATAAAGTTAAGTGAAAATAAATTTTGAGTAAAAGTAAAGTGAAAGTAAAGTGTAAATAAGTTTTGAATGAAAGTGAAGTGAAAATGTAGTAAAAGTAAATTTTAAATGAATATGTAATTGAAGTAAAAATGTAATGAAAATAAATTTTGAGTGAAAGTAGAGTGAAAATTAAGTAAAAATATATTGTGAGTTAATATGAAGTAAATATGGAAAATAAATTTTGAGTGAATGCCTAGTGAATATGGAGAGAAAGTGAAGTGAAAATAAATTTTGAGTGAAAGTGAAGTGAATATGGAAAATAAGTTTTGAGTGAAAATAAATTTTGACTGAAAGTAGAGTGAAAGTGAAGTGAAAATGGAGTGGAAATAAATGTTGAATGAAAGTAAAGTGAAAATGGAGAGTAAAAAATTTGTTAGAGAAAGTGAAGTGAATGTAAAGTGAAAATAAATTTTGAGTGAAAGTAGAGTGAAAATTAAGTGAAAATATATTGTGAGTTAATATGAAGTGAAAATGGAAAATAAATTTTGAGTGAAAACCTAGTGAATATGGAGTGAAAGTGAAGTGAAAATAAATTTTGAGTAAAAGTAGAGTGAAAGTAAAGTGGAGTGATAGTTAAGTGAAAATGGAGAGAAAATAAATTTTAAATGAATGTGAAAGTGAAGATAAAGTTAAGTGAAAATAAATTTTGAGTAAAAGTAAAGTGAAAGTAAAGTGTAAATAAGTTTTGAATGAAAGTGAAGTGAAAATGTAGTAAAAGTAAATTTTAAATGAATATGTAATTGAAGTAAAAATGTAATGAAAATAAATTTTGAGTGAAAGTAGAGTGAAAATTAAGTGAAAATATATTGTGAGTGAATGTGAAGTGAAAATGGAAAATAAATTTTGATTGAAAGCCTAGTGAATATGGAGTGAAAGTGAAGTGAAAATAAATTTTGAGTGAAAGCCTAGTGAATATGGAGTGAACGTGAAGTGAAAATAAATTTTGAGTGAAAGTAGAGTGAAAGTAAAGTGAAAATTGAGTGAAAATAAATTTGGAGTGACAGTAGAGTAAAAGTAAAGTGTAAATAAGTTTTGAATGAAAGGGAAGTGAAAATGTAGTGAAAGTAAATTTTGAATGAATATGAAATTGAAGTAAAAATGTATTGAAAATAAATTTTGAGTAAAAGCAATGTGAAAATAGAGTGAAAATAAATTTTGAGTGAAATTAAAGTGAAATATAGTGGAGTGGAAATAAATGTTGAGTGAAAATAGACTAAAAAAAATTTTGATTGATAGTGAAATGAAATTACATAATCGTTTCCCTTTAAGCACTTAGGGAGTTAAAAACAAAAGATTATCATCATCTAAACGAATTCAACCTGATGAAAAGTTTCGATCCAAAAATATGTTCAAGTTTACTTTATTTTTCATTAATTAAAATTACAATATTTTCGTTAAATTTAATTTCAAATTTCAAATGCATTATCCTTCTTGTTATTTTAAGTATAATCTTTAATCTTCAAGATCCCTTGAAATTAATTAACGCAAGACTTAGCGACTTTTAGCGAAAATTGTTAACGAACTCTGAAGAATCATTTCAACCACATGATTTACAGAATTTAATTATAAACGTAACAACTTTAGAGAATATTTATATGAGATTAATATAAACCCACTCTAAGTGCGCATAAATCTCTGGAAAGTAAAGTTTAACAATAAATAGGTCACATCTTACTTTAGAAGCTGAGATTTGCTAAAAACATGTCGAGACCGAATGTCGAAGTGAAACTCTGTTTACAGGAAATGAAAAATACTCAATGCTGAAACACATGAAAAAGCTTATACATTTATGTTCTTTTATACTCAGCATTATAAACATTACTAATATCAGCATCAGCTTCTAAAAATCTCTTACCACTTTTTTTTTTTTTGCTGTATTTTACGACAATGCTTAAAATTAAAATTTTTAATCCCAGATTATAAGTGTGTTAATATTTTTACAGATTATCTATATATGCATATTATTAAATCTATACACATATAGCTTAGAAGAAATTAAAAACATTTGCCTGATAGTATCTAAAATGGTAATATGGAAATTTTTAATATCTGCTTTTTAATGTACTTGGGGAAAAAAAATTTGTACATACGTTAAAGATTACGAAAAAATACTCTTTCGTTTCAATATTTATTTTTTCTATTTTCGCTTAATTAGCTACTATATTGTTTGTAAAATAAAATTGTAATTTTTTATCTTTACAAGGAGTCAACTTTGACACTTTTAGAAAAGATTTTTTAGCGTCAAAGAGAAACATCCTGTTGTTGAAGGGATCTGTTTACAATGAAAGTACATTGATAAGATAAGCATCAGTCTCGCAATTTAATTAATTAAGTGGAGTCCAATCTGGTCATCTGAAGGAATGCACTTTAGATTACGCGTTTAAGGGTCTAATTGAATTGGCATTTGGCCAAAATGCGAGAACACAATACCTTGTGAAATCCAGTCTTAACTCCTGCTTGCATTCACTCTTCGAGAGGAAAACAACTCTTTTTATTTTTCCCTTATCTACCACACTTTGCAATAAGCCAACGGCCATTTCTATTTTATCTCTATGCTCCTGAGTTATATTTTTTCATTTTTATATATATATAGAAATTTTATTATTTCCATTTCAAAGTATCAGCGATATCACCATATAGAAGCAATAATGGAATATTGCACAACGAAGGATATATTTATATATTTCTGAATTGAAGGAAAATAAAATTTAGTCAAAAAAACAAAATTGTCTCCTAAGAAAATAATTTTTTTTTTTAAAAAAAAGAGGAACTTTATAAATCGGCAGCGTCGAGAACGACGTGTCATTGACAAAATTTATTTTACCCCATTTGCGCTTGCATATTTTACTACGACCTAAATAATCTTCGCGCCTTGTAGAATTCAACTGTGCATTTATATTCTGCGCGTGACTGCATTCTTCCACTGACTAGGATGTCTAGGTGTATCGGACACACCCCGGGTGCATGAGCACAGCCTGCAATTTGTCACTGTAATTTACAAATCTATTTCTTGGTCTCAAATTTCCTTTTTTACTATACTGCCTTTTTTCCAAAGTCTTTTATTAAAGTTTCTGACTCTCAAAATCAATATGCGGAAGAGTTGGGGTCACATCAGTAGCAATGGATCTTTAATAGTTGGATATTGTCTTAAAAATTTTTAACAAAAGCAGGGGGTCGATTATATAATTTCATTTCACTTTCACTCAAAATTTAGTTTCACTCCATTTTCACTTCACTTCCACTCAAAATTTATTTTCACCCTATTTTCACTTTACCTTCATACAAAATTTATTTTTACACCATTTTCACTTCACTTCCACTCAAAATTTATTTTCACTCTATTTTCCTTTCACTTTCACACAAAATTTATTTTCACTTCATTTTCATTTACAACTTTTCCTTCATTTTCACTCCACTTTCTCTAAAAATTTATTTTCTCTCTATTTTCACTTCACTATCACTCCAGATTCACTCAAAATTTATTTTCTCTCCATTTTCACTTCACATTCACTCACAATATATTTTCACTTAATTTTCACTCTACTTTCACTCAAAATTTATTTTCATTACATTTTTACTTCAATTACATATTCATTTAAAATTTACTTTCTCTACATTTTCACTTCACTTTCACTCCACTTACAGTTAAAACATATTTACACTTTACTTTCACTCTACTTTCACACAAAATTTATTTACACTTCATTTTCACTTCACTTTTACTAAAAAAAAATTAAGATTATTATTATATTATTATTATTATTATTATTATTATTATATTATTATTTTATTTTTTTTTTATTTATTTTCACTTTATTTTCACTTCACTTTCACTGAAACATGATTTTCACTACATTTTTACTTCACTTTCAAAATTTATTTTTATTCACTATCCCTCCACTTTCACTAAAAATTTATTTTCTCTCCATTTTCACTTTACTATCACTTGACTTTCAGTCAAAATTTATTTTTACTTTACTTTCACTTTACTTTTACTCAAAATTTATTTTCACATTACTTTTACTTGACTTTTACTCAAAATTTATTTTCACTTTACTTTCACTTTACTTTTACTCAAAATTTATTTTCAGTTCACTTTATCTTCACTTTCATATTCATTTAAAATTTATTTTCTCTCCATTTTCACTTAACTATCACTCCACTTACAGTTAAAATTTATTTTCGCTTCATATTCACTTCACTTTCACACAAAATTTATTTTCACTTCATTTTCACTTCACTTTTACTAAAAAAAATTTTAAAAATAAATATTATTATTATTATTATTATTATTATTATTATTTTATTTTTTATTTATTTTCACTTTATTTTCACTTCACTTTCACTGAAACATGATTTTCACTACATTTTTACTTCACTTTCAAAATTTATTTTCACTTCACTTTTACTCAAAATTTATTTTCACTTTATTTTCACTTTACTTTTACTGAAATTTGTATTTACTACATTTTTACTTCACTTTCATATTCATTAAAAATTTATTTTTACTTCATTTCCATTTATAATATTTTCACTTCATTTTCACTTCAGTTTCTCTCAAAATTTAATTTCTCTCTATTTTCACTCAACTTTCTCTCAAAATTTATTTTTTCTTCATTTTCACTTGACTATCACTCCAGTTTCTCTCAAAATTGATTTTGAATGAAAACTAGAATTGAAAGCTAAGTAAAAATAAATTTTGAGTGAATGTGAAAGTAAAGTGAAAGTAAGGTGAAGAAAGAGAGAAAATAAATTTTGTGAGAAAGTGGAGTGATAGAAAAGTGAAAATGGAGAGAGAATAAATTTTGAGAGAAAGTGTAGTTATGGTAAAATGAAAATTAAGTGAAATTAAATTTTTTGTGAGAGTGAAGAGAAAGTGGCGTGATAATAAATTTTGAGTTAATGTGTATTGAAATTAAGGCGAGAATAAATTTTTTGTGAAAGTGAATGTGGAGTGAAAGTAAAATGAAATTGGAGTAAAAATAAGTTTTGAGTGAAAGTGAAAATGAACTGATAATAGGATGAAAAATTTTTTCAAGTAAAATTGGAGTGAAAGTAAAATGAAAATTAAGTAAAATTAAATTTGGAGTGAATGTTAGTTGTAAAGTGAAAATAGATTTTGAGGGTAAGTGATGTGGAATTGGCGTTAAAATAAATTTTGAGTTAATGTGGACTGAAATTGAAGTGAAAATAAATTTTGAGTCAAAGTGAATGTGGAGTGAAAGTAAAAATGAATTGAAAATGGGGTGAAAAAAATTTTTCAGTGAAAGTGGTGTGAAAGTAAGGGGAATATTAAGTGGAATTAAATTTTGAGTGTATGTGAAAGTGAAGTGAATTTTCATAATCGACTCTCAAGTTGACAAATTATGACTTATTTTCCTCGTGAATTTTCTTTGAGTGAATTATGAATTTACAAAACTCGAACATCTCAAACTAGAGCAATTATAATTTGTTAATTATTTATAGTTATTTCAATTTATCATTAACTTCATATTACAATTTTGGTATTATTATTATTATTATTATTATTATTATTATTATTATTATTATTATTATTATTATTATTATTATTATTATTATTTGTTGTTACAATTCGATTATTATTAATTACAATTTTTTATTGAAATTCGGTAATTATTGATTACAATTTCTCATTTTTTTTATTATTACAATTCGCTTATTATTTATTATAATTTATTGTAATTTTGTTATTACAATGCTTCATTAATAATTATTTATGATTATAATTTGTTTTTGATGATTGCATTTTATTATATGATTAAATTATTAGAATTAATAATATATTAATAACAATTATTTCTTGTTAATGTTATTATTACTTGCTATCATTATTGTTATTATAATTCTTAATTTTATCCCTATTATTATTATTATTATTATTATTATTATTATTATTATTATTATTAATTATACAAATTTTTTTAATAGTTATTGATTATTGTTATTTATTAATATTAGTTATTATTAGTTGTTGAAAATATGCTACTGTGACGTAACAGTGTTAATGTTAAATTCCCGATGACTTACCCATCACGACCGGAAACCGAACTTTAATCTTGAATCGAAAACTTCTATCACGTCGAATTCGCATAGATGATGATTTGTCAATAAATGATCAGTTGGGTCAAAGTTGATCACTTCGACATCGTAAATATTGACTGCCTCTCGTCCCTTGGTTGCTGAATAAACTAAAAATTCTAAAAGATTCCTTTACACGTCAAGTATCTAGTGAACTAATCTAACACATAAATGATAAATTTTTCACCTATTCGATAAATTTTTAAAGGTGATTGTCGAATTTTTCCACAAGACCTGATTAGATGTTGACCAAGTAAGAAACTAATGATACGTATATTATTTTTATCCTCTTCTTGCTGATAAATAATCAAAGTCTAATGTTTCACTTTGAAAGTAAATCAGCCATGATGGGGGAGAAGGTAAAGAATCGATATATATGCCTTTCTTTCCTTTTTTAAATATCGGAAATTTCACGTCGACATTCAAAATTCATACGATTTTTCTAACCCCTCGAGCGTGCCTCTTATCGCAAACAAAGACTATGTATAGAGTTTGTGTTAGATCTCCGTGTACCTACGAGTTTGTAAAGGGGGAGTGAAAACTCAAGCCACTCGGGTATGTAACGTACATAGTTGCTGAAGTATTCAGCTAGTTTTACCCTTCGTTTTTCACTGGGAACTATTGGGCATAATAAATAGCGACGATGCAGGAAAAGATTTGAATTCTTAGGTAAAACTGCTTTTAACTTAAACGAGAGAATAATTTTCTTTCCGCGGTGATGATGATGATGGGAGGGGGGGATTTTGCATAAATTTATAATACATTTAAGATAAAGTTGTTAACTAATTCAGTGAAAGAGACAGATTGTCCATTCTACGTTTGAATGATTTAATGGTTATCAACAATGAAGTACGAGAATAAAGCGACTTAAAACATTCTCTTCACTATATAGATTTCGGAAGAATTCTCGTGGCACACGTTGGTCTTAGAATTCTATAAATCAAGTAGACGACATGTCTTGATTAACGATCTTTAAAGTACCGTTTCCTGATTTTTTCGCTGACCTTAGAAAAAAAAGGGGGATACCATTCTTTTATTTTTCCAACTCTCGCTAATAAACGTTTCTCATCTTTTTTTTTTTGTCACTGAGACCTGTAATTTAATGCTATGTATTCCCAATTGGATTATTATTTTCGAAGATGTAGTCCTTTTTAGTATTAGTTCTATTAAAAACTAAATTCTCCCTTAATGAACGGTACCTTAAAATTTTATGTATGTGAACATTTATAAATGTGTGATTCAAAATGAAGACAATGTCCAGAATGGAATTGCAAGTGGTGGCTTGGTTTTTGAACGGAAATTAAACGAGGATTTTCTCGTAATCTCGAGTTAATTATCTGAGGCGCTGCGTTGAAATAGCAACGAAAATTCTTGAGCTATTTCGATTAACCCTCTGCTTTCGAAAAAAGTGTTAACCTCAATTGCAAATGAATGAAAAAAAAACACTTCCAATGCAATCAACGTTTAGCTAATAATTTCCCATTGAAATGGTAAATTAAATTTTGAAAATACTCTCGGTATTTACATACATTTTAGAAGTTGGCAAACTTTTGGTATTCAATTTAATGAAAATAAAATCGTTTTGAAAGACAAATTTCGTATGCAAATTATTGATTATAACATCAAGTTTCGTATGTTTGCTAATCTATTATTAATCTACCATTTACGTCAGTGGAACATAATGAGGGGAAAAATAAATTTACCAGTTCGGAATATTTTAAACTCTAAACTGTTTCATTTAAATTAGAATGGAAAAGGGAGAATAGAAGTTAAAAAGTTGACAATTTGAAAATTACAAAATATTTGCAAAACGCAACTGTTAGGAATAGGGTTCGGATTGTGCGACTTTTTCGACTTTTTTCGACTTTTCTAAGAAAATGTGACTTTTTTCGACTTTTTTGGGAAATGATGCGACTAATCGACTGTTTTAAAGTTTTTTTTTTTACTAAAATGCGACTAAAATTTTTTAAATTTTCAGAAAATGAAAGTTTAAGAAAAAAGTTTTAGTCAAAAAAAATGTTCTGTTAAGTTTATTTACAGATTTCTTTCAAATTTTTCAAAAAAACATCATTAACTTCTTTTTTAAATAAATATTCAACTATTATTTTTCCATAATAATTAAAATTCTTCAAAAGATTCAAATTCAAACCTTTTTGAAATTAAACTACATATAAAAAATTGTTATAAAACACCAAGTGATAAAATCATTATTTTACATAATAAGATTTTATAAAAAAAAGAGTTTGAAAATAATTGAATTTCTGGGATGAATTTTTTTATTTATAAAGATATTTAAAATTTTGACAATAATTTTATTAAAATTCTTTACAAATAATTGAATTTCAGAGAAGAATTTTATTATTTACAAGGATAATTGAAATTTTAAACAGATTTTTTTTTTAATGTTTAAAAGTATAATTTGAATTTAGAAGAAGAATTTTGATATTCTTAAAAATAGTTTAAATTGTAAGGAAAATTTTAAAAAATTTGAAAATAATTGAATTTCTGCAAAGAATTTTCTTACTTTTGAAGATAATTGAATTTTGCAAAGAATTTTATCTGAACTTTTGAAAATAATTAAATTTTAATGATGAATTTTTTTATTTATGAAGATAATAATAATTTGACAAGAAATTAAAAAAAATTGAAAATAATTAAATTTCCGTGACAAATTTTATTATTTATAAAGAAAATGATAATTTTGACGTGAAATTAAAAAAAATTTTTGAAAATAATTGAATTTCTGCGATGAATTGTCTTATTTTTTAAGATAATTGAATTTTGCAAAGAATTTTATTAGGACATTTGAAAATAATTAAATTTCCATGAAAAAAATTTTTAATTTATGAAGATAATGATAATTCGACGAGAAATGAAAAAAAAATTTTTAAATAATTGAATTTCCATGATAAATTTTATTATTTATAAAATTTTTACGAGAAATTTAAAAAAAATTTTTGAATGTAATTGAATTTTTGTTAAGAATTTTATCATTTTTTAAAATAAATGAATTTATTTTTTTTATTTTAAGAATAAAGAAGAAGAATTTTATTATTTATAAAGATAATTGAAATTATGACAGGTATTTTATTAAATTTATTTTAAATAATTGAATTTTGGCAAAAAATTGCATTATGTATAAAAATAATTGAAATTTTGAACAGATTTTTTTTTTTAAAATGTTTATAAATAATTTGAATTTAGAAGAAGATATTTTATATTTTTAAAAATAGTTTAAATTGTGGAGAGAATTAAAAAAATTTGGAAAATAATTGAATTTCTGCGATGAATTTTCTTATTTTTTAAGATAATTGAATTTTGCAAGGAATTTTATAAGAACTGTTGAGAATAATTAAATTTCCATGATGAATTTTATTATTTATGAAGATAATGATAATTTTGTCGAGAAAAAAAAAATTTTTGAATATAATTGAATTTCTGCTGAGAATTTTATTACTTTTGAAAATAAATGAATTTTTAGTATGAATTTCATTATTTATAATTATTTATAAAGATAACTAATTACAAATGTACAGAAATAAAAAAATAAATAATTGATATTCTGACAAAAATTTTGTTAAAATTCTTTGAAAGTAATTGTATTACAGAGAAGAATTTTATTATTTATAAAGATAATTCAATTTCTGAACAGTTTTTTTTTTTAAATGTTTAAAAGTAATTGAATTTTGAAAAAGATTTTTGATATTTATAAAAATAATTGAAATTTTGAGAATTTAAAAAAAAATTTGGAAAATAATTGAATTTCTGCGAAGACTTTTTTTAACTTTTAATGATAATTGAATTTTGCAAAGAATTTTATCTGAACTTTTGAAAATAATTAAATTTACATGTTAAATTTTTTTATTTATGAAGATGATGATAATTTTGACGAGAAATTTGAAGAAAAATTTTGAAAATAATTGAAATTCTGCGGAGAATTTTATTACTTTTGAAAATAATTGAATTTCCATGATAAATTTTATTATTTATAAAATTTTGACGAGAAATTAAAAACAATTTTTTGAATGAAATTGAATTTTTGCAAATATTTAAATCATTTTTGAAAATAACTGAATTTTAGAGAAGAATTTTATTATTTATAAAGCTAATTGACATTATGACAGGCATTTTATTAAATTTTTTTTAATATTTGAATTTTGGAAAAGAATTTTATTATTTAAAAAATAAATGAAATTTTGAACAGATTTTTAAAAAAAATGTTAAAAATATCTAACTAAAATGTTGCCATGCATTTTATTAAATATTATTTCAGATTGTTTGATGTTAAAGTGTGCGTTGGCGAGAGAAGTGATTTTTTTCCAATTTTTCCAATTTCGTGTTTCTTTTTCGGCGTTTTTTTCCTAAAATTTCATTTGACTTTTTTCCGACTCTTTCGGAATTTTTATGCAACTTTTCGTGACTTTTGTTGTGAATTTATGCGAAAAAAGCGAATTTTTTTGAGTCTTAAATACGATCCGAGCCCTGAATAAATTTTCCTTCCATCAAGTCTCGTATTGAATTAGCAAATCAAAATGATGGATATAATATTCCATACTGCTAAATCTACTGTGAGTAAAGTCAATTATCTGTACAATTACTTCAGCATAAATCCACTTGCCAGTTATTTTTATTATTAATTTCGAATGTTTTCTTCTTGAACGCATCCAAACATGTATACAATTTATCCTAATTATCCTTATTGTTCCAATTTCCTCTGAAAATACTGGAAATGTAAGTAGCTTTCATTACTCGGCAACGTGGAAAATCCCTAGAACGTGAATTATTCTTGAAATTGCAGTAATTCACTGTTAATGTAACAGCAACGTTATTTTTCGCTTTATGCAGAAACATTGGATCTTTACGCTCGAAGAGTCGCCTCGGTAATTGCTTCAACACCTTTGGGAAAACGTTGAGAATTGCTTTACTTTATTCTTGTGTAATATGATTGTATTTTAACACTTTGTAAATGTGTACGTTTAATATAAAGGAGGATAGTAGAAGCGCTGCAGGTGAAGTGAGTAATATAATTTAAACCGCAAAGATCTTGCGCGCAGCTTTAAGAAGCTTACATCCAGGCGCTCTTCAATGAAGGGATCCCTCTTTAATTGATGAGATCGTTAAATTCTTTGATAGAAGTAATAAATTGTATATTTGGGTTTATGGCATCTATTATAATTCAAGTTTGCGAAATTCACTAGATAACGATTTTAACGTTCCATCTCGCGCAGTTTCTTTTTTCAATTAATACATAAAGTTTTCCCTTTGCCAAGATGATTAGTAATTATATACAGTTGTGGGATAAGTTTTAATTTTAATTATATTGCAAGTGCAACTAAAGAGAGTGTTGGGGAATTTTTGAATAATTAATTTTTACGGGTTGGTTTTTAAGTTTCGAACTTCTTGATTGTTTGGGTGTGCCAAGGAAAATGGGTTGTTTTTTATTTTTAGTTTGATTGGCAACTGTGTTAATTTTGAATAATTCCTTGGGTCCTGTGAACTTTGGTGAAAACCAACAGCAATCGTGTGAGAAGATGATTCATCACGTCGAATTCGTCTAGATGATGATGATGATCGTGTTTTAATACTTATGATGATGATTATGATGATGATGACCTTATGATATAATACTTATGATGATGGTGATGATGATAATTCTTGAGTTGTTGTTTTAATATGCTTGTCAACTGTGTTAATGTCAAGTTCTTTGTGTTCTATCCACTTTAGCAAAACCCAACATCAATTATGAATCCAGAACTTTTATCTTGTCGAATTTGTCTAGATGATGATACTATTGTTTTTATCTCAAAATGCTTGTCAACTGTGTTAATGTTGAATTCCTTGTGTCCTGTAAACTTTAGCGAAACCCAACAACAATCCTGGATCACGTCGAATGCACCTAGATGATGAGGATGATTTTAAAATTTCTCTGTAAAAAATAATAGCAATCTACATTTGTTTCTAAACATGATTTACTTTGAATTTAATATAAACAGTTGGTCATAGTTTAATACTAACAGTTAATACTACTAAATCGGGGTCTCTAGTTATAGAGATGTATACATTTGATTTATAGTGTATTGCAGGGACATAAGCCTTCACGCTCGGGTTATAGACGCTCCAGAGTCTATACGACTTAAGTAAAACCCATTTTGGATATTCGGGTACTAAAAATAAACACTATAAACAGTTTCATTTTGAAAACAAAATTTGTTCAACTTTATTTAAATTCTTACAGGACCCAAACCATCCAATGTTTGTCTATTCAGGCCATTTCCCCTAAACTACAAACGATGGGAAATTAAATGAATTCTCAGCCTGTCATGATATCAAGAAACGTTTATCTGATTAGTTCGCTCGTGAGAAATTTTATTTCACCACGCTACTATATACTTTTTGTTCTATTTATTTAGTAGCTTCTGGTTCGAAAAGTATACGAGCTATCGTTAAATTGTCTCTGAATTAGCTGACATCCTCAGATTTGTACGTTGCCAACGAGTGCATACGTGCAGATATTGCAGCAGGCGTAAAGTTGTGACTGGTCATGGCGTGCCTGAGGCAAAGCCAGTCTGGCATGTGGTTGTTGGGGTGGGTTTTAGGTTGAAGAACTTTGCACCGACGAACGGAAAGGGTCGTACTGGGTTATTTAGTAGTTGCTATTGTCGAGGATTCAAGTTGGTGTGCGACACGATTTGGTGGCACTGGCCATGTTCTTGGTTTTCTACAAAAAAAAAAAAAAAAAAAAAACAAGCTCTACCGGTTTTCAGGTCAAACCCATAAGTTTCCTCCTTCTCGTGTTTCATTTATTCTCACCTGGTTCTTCAGCAGATTCTCCGAATTCTCCACTAATGACCACAAAATGAATTTCTTTGTCTACTATAATAAATGCAAAACATATCATTAAATATTAATAATTATATCTCGAATTATATTCAAAAAGCTAAAATATTATTTAATCAATAAATTCCTGTTTCCAATCAAGTCGATTTGAAAATTTACAAATTGCTCCACTAATCCTCTCTGACAGATATAATATTTTTCCATATCGATCGAACTCGATAAAGCTGAACGACAATGCTTTCGTGTGTTGTAGCCTAAGATCGACATCATGAGTTAATCTTCGTCATGATTAGTGGCCCAAGTAGATCACTCTGTACTCCAGCGAGTTCGTGTCACACGTACACCTAACAAGCCCTATATCCCATACGTCCGGTTTTCATGTCGAGAGCATTGTTAATGATTAATCAGCCTCTAAATATTCCAATTCAGGATAAAAAGTAAAAAGGGGCAAAAATTTTATATTCCAATATTTTTTTTCATTCTAGAAATCAATTCAATTCTTTACTAAATTATGAAATATTGATTACTACAAGCAATTAAACAATTTTTTTCTTGTTTTGCATAAGAAGAATGAAATTAAAATACCTTGACACTTTGAAATAAGAGAATGTGAATTTAAATTGCTTTTTACTCTGAATAACTAGTTTCTTTTCATGAAACATTCATCACTTCATCAACATTTTAAGTCTCCGTCGAGACAGACGGTAGTACGTACCAATGAATAGTATCGAATAAAATAAATTTACATTATTCAGGACACTTGACTTTTATTCTAGTATATGTTGTAAATCTTTTAATATATACAATATTTACAGAATAAAAATGAAATATTTTCTAAATTAGTATTTTTAGAAGATATAGAAGACATTTTTTACTAGACATGGGACAATAAAAAAAAATTGTTTATCGTTACGGATTACCAAAAATCCACAAAAATTACGACTATTTTTATTTAAGTTTCAATTATTGGTTGACGAAATGATTAATACTTTTGACAGCTATGACAAAAAATTACAATTTACTTTAGAAATACAAAACAATAATACTATTAATTTTTCAGATGTTCTTATTATTACTAATGAAAACAATCAACTCATCCACTGATTAGTATAAAAAAGCAAACAATTTTTTCACTCCATTTTCACTTCACTTTCACTCAAAATTTATTTTCACTTCACTTTCTCTTCACATTAACTCAAAAATTTATTTTTACTATATTCTCACTTCACATTCTCTTTACTTTCTCTCAATAGTTATTCTCACTTCACATATACTCAAAATTTATATTCACCTTATTCCCACTTCACTTTCACTCAAAATTTATTTTCACTCCATTTTCACCTAAAATTTTTTTTGCTGCACTTTAACTTGAAAATTACAATCACTCCACTCTCACTTTATTTTCACTTCACTTTAACATTTACTCAAAATTTATTTTTACTTTACTCTCACTCAACAATTTTTTCAATCAATTTCTACTCCACTGTATTCAAAATTTATTTTCACTCAATTTTCACTTCACTTTCTCACCAAATCCACTCAAAATTTATTTCCCTTCAATTTTCTCTTCACATTTACCCAAAATTTATTTTTAATCTACTTCACTTCACGTTCACTTTACTTTCACTCAAAATTTATTTTCACTCCATTTTCACTTCACTTTTAAAAAAAATTTATTTTCATTCAATTTTCACTTCACTTTCACTCAAAATTTATTTTTACTCCACTTTCACTACACGTTCACTTTACTTTCACTCAAAATTTATTTTAACTTCACGTTTACTTTACTGTCAATTAAAATTTATTTTCACTCCATTTTCACTTCACTTTTAAAAAAAATTTATTTTCATTCAATTTTCACTTCACTTTCACGTTACTTTTACTCAAAATTTATTTTTACTCCACTTTCACTACACGTTCACTTTACTTTCACTCAAAATTTATTTTCACTCCATTTTCACTTCACTTTTAATAAAAATTTAGTTTTATTCAATTTTCACTTCACTTTCACTTTTCAATAACTCAAAATTTATTTTCATTCCATTCCTGCTTCACTTTCACTCAAAATTTATTTTCACTCTACTTTCACCTACAATTCTATTTATTTCACTTTAACTTAAAATTTATTTAACTCTACTTTGACCTAGATAATTTTAATGTACTTTAACATAAAATTTATTTTTACTTTACTTTTACTCCACATTAACATTTACTCAAAATTTATTTTTAATTCATAATTTTTTCAATCAATTTCTACTCCACTGTATTCAAAATTTATTTTCACTCAATTTTCACTTCACTTTCTCACCAAATCCACTCAAAATTTATTTCCCTTCAATTTTCTCTTCACATTTACCCAAAATTTATTTTTAATCTACTTCACTTCACGTTCACTTTACTTTCACTCAAAATTTATTTTCACTCCATTTTCACTTCACTTTTAAAAAAAATTTATTTTCATTCAATTTTCACTTCACTTTCACTCAAAATTTATTTTTACTCCACTTTCACTACACGTTCACTTTACTTTCACTCAAAATTTATTTTAACTTCACGTTTACTTTACTGTCAATTAAAATTTATTTTCACTCCATTTTCACTTCACTTTTAAAAAAAATTTATTTTCATTCAATTTTCACTTCACTTTCACGTTACTTTTACTCAAAATTTATTTTTACTCCACTTTCACTACACGTTCACTTTACTTTCACTCAAAATTTATTTTCACTCCATTTTCACTTCACTTTTAATAAAAATTTAGTTTTATTCAATTTTCACTTCACTTTCACTTTTCAATAACTCAAAATTTATTTTCATTCCATTCCTGCTTCACTTTCACTCAAAATTTATTTTCACTCTACTTTCACCTACAATTCTATTTATTTCACTTTAACTTAAAATTTATTTAACTCTACTTTGACCTAGATAATTTTAATGTACTTTAACATAAAATTTATTTTTACTTTACTTTTACTCCACATTAACATTTACTCAAAATTTATTTTTAATTCATAATTTTTTCAATCAATTTCTACTCCACTGTATTCAAAATTTATTTTCACTTAATTTTCACTTCACTTTTTTATCAAATTCACTCAAAATTTATTTTCCTTCAATTTTCACTTCACATTTTCCCAAAATTTATTTTTACTTCACTTTCACCTAGAATTTTATTTATTGCACTTTAACTTACAATTTATTTTCACTCCACTTTCATCTACAATATTTTACTGCACTCTATGTTAAAATTTACTTTTACTTCACTTTCACTTCACTTTCACTACACTTTAACATTTATTCAAAATTTATTTTTACTTCACTCTCACTCAACAATTTCTTTGAATCCATTTTCACTTCACTTCATTTAAAATTTATTTTTACTTAATTTTCACTTTACTTTCACTTAATTTTTTTTACTCCATTTTCACTTCACTTTCACTTAAAATTTACTTTTACTCAATTTCTACTTTAATTCATTTTCACTTCACTTTTTGATTCACTTAAATTTATTTAAATTTAATTTTCACTTCGCTTTTAAACCTCTTTCATCTCAACACAAATTCCACTTTATAATTCTTTTTCTTTAATAAGAAGTAAAAGTCCTTAACGTTGACGAACGAAAAAGTTAATTGAAAATGAAGTAAAAATAAATTTTGAATGAATGTGAAAGTGGAGAAAAAGTGAAGTGAAAATGGAGTAAACATAAATTTTGAGTGACAATAAAAGTGAAGTGAAAATGGAGTGAAAATAAGTTTTAAGTGATAGTAAAAGTGAAGTGAAAATAGAGTGTAAATAAATTTTTAGTCAAAGTGAAATTACATAATCGACCCCCTTGTTTAGTAATGAAGCTGTATAGGATATCAAATACTGCAACACGAAAGGTTTAAAGTATTAACACCGCTAATCAATACCGGACTGTTTATGTTTTTACGATATCTCCTGAAAAGGAATTAACACTTTTCACTCATTGCAATTGATTGAAGTGAAACTTTTAATTTTAGTCCTGAATTCATTTTTTAATTACAATATTTAGTTTTATTTCGAATAAAAATCTCGATTTGCGCATTTTTTCACATGAGTGTTTTGATTAAAATAATTGCCAAAAGAAGGTTCGATTTAAATAAAAATTTATTTAGAAACACAATCAAATATATTCACTGATTACATTTAAAGTTTATGTGAACGTGAAATATAGCGCTTAGACATGAAAAGTCATACATAAGTATAATTCAATTTGAATATAATATTTGCAGAAATATTTCATGAGCTATAAGAAGTGTTGTATACAAAATTTGATGTACGTTTGTGTCAAAATCAAAGGCACACGTATTCATGAATGCAAGTTGATAGACATATTCCTCATATATGAACATAAATGTTCTATGCTGGTTTTAACATTACCATTTGTGGCTGCGTTAAGTGCTGTGAATTAATTCTAGTTCTCTTCAGTGTGTATATATATTGCTTAGTTGTAGTAGTTAATTTAGCATTTCACTGTTGAAAGTTTTTGTTGATAATCACCTAAATTCACATTGTAAAATTAAATTATCACTCACAAAATAAATAGAATTAGATGCAACGCATATTGTGAAAACGAATGAAAAAAAGAAACAATTTCTTGACATTACTGATAATATTATGTGTCAAAAGTGTGTTAACTTTTATATTATTGTACAGTGACAAACTAAAGTATATAAAGAATGGTAAAATAAAAAGAATGCTACTACATTGTTCTAACGTTGAAATGAAAGTTTTTGTTTGGACAAATCGAAAGAATTCTTTTGTGACAAGAGGTTCTCGAAAAAAGTGCACTTTCATCAGGTATACTGCTCATCGATCGACTATACAGGATCTGGATTTCTTTAGACTCTTTTACAGAACCAGTGGAAGATGCTGAGAAAAAACAGGAACGTTTATCCTACAAATGATCACCGAGTGCATCGATTCATCTAAAGTCCACTTGAAAATTTTCTATTTTAACCGTTCTATTCGTCTCGTCAAGTACAAGGAGTAAAAAAAGGGAGAAAAAAGAACTAAAACCTTTCGTAAGAGAAAAATACTTTCGCATAAGAAAAATGAACTATATTTGCTTTTAGTAAATTATCGTTATATATTTAATGTGCATTTTAATTTAGTGGCAAAATAGAGTTTTTTTTGGGATCTATTTTTTTGAATGTGCGGTTGGAATGGTATAATATTCCATGAATCGTTTCTCTTCCTTTCGAGGATTCAAATGTCACTATGGTTATAGCAGTAAATCGCTTTAATATTCAACGTGAGAGAAAATACGTGGCCGGAACCTTCATAAAGTCGGAGATCGCGTCAAGGATGGAAGGTATGATAAGAGTTTGCCTACATGTTGCGGAATGGAAATTTGTCTCGCATGCATGCACTATGTTGGTGCACGTTTCTATTTTCTATTACGCGTGAGCTACCGGTAGTCATTCGAGATAAAAAAAAATTATGATGAACTGTTATAGAAGACTATCTATAAAATGTTCTTAGGTCGATTTAATACTCCAACACTGGTGCTAATTAATTTTTTAATTTTCCCTTCAGTCGTTGGTATAATCCGCTATTTTATAAGTCATTTCATCGTTAATAAAGTTCTTCTTCTTCCTATAAATGAAACCCTAGCACAAAAAAAATTTATTTAAAAATAACCTGGCGCATTGGGCTCAGTAGCTGAATTAAAGAAACTAATAACCAAACCCTGGCATAAAAAAAAATTATTTAAAAATAACCTGGCGCATTGGGCTCACTAGCTAAATTAAAGAAACTAATAACCAAACGCTAGCACAAAAAAATATTTATTTAAAACTAACCTGGCGCATTGGACTCAGTAGTTAAATTAAAGAAACTAATAACCAAACGCTAGCACAAAAAAATATTTATTTAAAACTAACCTGGCGCATTGGACTCAGTAGTTAAATTAAAGAAACTAATAACCAAACGCTAGCACAAAAAAATATTTATTTAAAACTAACCTGGCGCATTGGACTCAGTAGTTAAATTAAAGAAACTAATAACCAAACCTGTAACGACAGTGCAAAAAAACGAAATTGATCTAAAGTAATAAAATAAATCTTTTCGTTTATGGACTGTACATTTATGTTTGCATTTGACTGATGACAATCCGAGTGAATGTTAGTAGGGCTTGAGAAAAGTGATAGCGATATCTGAAAGCAATTCTTTGTTTTTATTGGGGGTAAAAAAAGGGGGTACTGTTTTCAGATTGCAAACGATTTGTAAACACGCCACTGAACTAACGCCAAACCTGAAGGATCGAAATGGGCTTCCGGATTTTTCATTCTGTTGAAAATAACAGGCTTCGTATATACAAAGAGCCAATCGTACACTCGGTTCGGTCAATGTTTCCGCTTTTTCTTCTTTGTAAAAATTTTTACGTTTTGAAATATGCTCCTTTTTGTATACGACCTCTCTTCGTATCGTGAATCAATATCATTGTTTCTGTCTTTCTTTTGGAGAATTTTGCAAAAAAAAAATTGTCCACAAAGAGACAAAAGACATTCAGTACAGTGAAATAGTCATTTTTCAACCTAATTGTTGAGGAATTTCGAAATTTCTATCGACTGAAGTTTTGAAATCATTAACTTCTTTCTTCAATTTATGTACGTTGTTTTACTTATCATTTAATAATTTTGTAAGGTGAAATGAAAAATAAGATAAAAAATTCAGTTTTGTTTTATTGAGAGTATAATTTTTGTAAGGATAGGAAAATTTTTCTTAATCATATTATAGCTTTGAAAATAATTGGCTCAGAATTTCTGCCCTCTACTTGACGTGTAACGACATATTATTTGTTGGTTTGCGTTACAAAGTGCATTATTAGGGAGTGCAAAATGTTATCAAGCAGCAATTACTAAAGCTTTGTCGTGTAAAGCACCCTTGTGTTATGGCAAAAGCTTTCCTCTAGTGGGATTATAATTAAGATGATATTAAATGCCACCCTGTAGAGCTACTTTCATAATAAACCAATAACCAACACCGATTAAGCTATGTAATTTATATTAACCTCTTTTCTATTTTAGACCGCATAAAATTTCTCTCTACATGGGAATTGCAGTAGTTTGAATCAAAAGAATTGAAATAAAAACAATTAACAAATTATGTGATATATTTTTTATGAACGTGACGTAAACTATATTAATTTAATAATTAGGATGTATGTTTTTACTTACTTTTTATTTTAATCTTTTTAGAGATTCGATTATGTGATTTCACTTCACTTTCACTTTACAATAATTGAAAATTTATTTTCACTGTACTTTCACTTCATACATTCACTCAAAATTTATTTTCTCTCAATTTACACTTCGCTTTTACTCAAAATTTATTTTTACTCCATTTTCACTTCACTTTTACTAAAAATTTATTTTCACTTCACTTTCAATTTCCATTTAGTCAAAATTTATTTTTACTCCATTTTCACTTCACCTTCACTTCACTTTCACTCCACATTAACATTCACTCAAAATTTAATTTCACTCCACTTTCACCTACAATTTTTTTTTACTCCACATTAACTTAAAATTTATTTTCACTACACTTTAACAATTATTGAACATTTATTTTCACTCCATTCCTATTTCACTGTCAATTAAAATTTATTTTTATTCCACTTTCACCTTTAATTTTTTTACTCCACTTTCACTTCATTTTCACTTCACTTTATCATTCACTCAAAATTTATTTTCACTTCACTTTCACTTAAATTTAACTTTCACTCAAAATTTATTTTCACTCTATCACTCAACAATTTTTTCAATCTATTTTCACTTCACTTTCACTTATAATTTTTTTTGCTCCATTTTCACTCTACTTTAACTTTTACCCAAATTATTTTTTCACTCCATTTCCACTTCACCTTTACTCCACTTTTACATTCATTTAAAATTTATTTTTACCTAATTTTCACTTTACTTTTTCGTTTGTCAACGTTGAGGACTTTTACCTCTTATTGGAGAAAAAGAATAATGAAGTGGAATTTGGGTGATGGTGGAAGTAGTCTGAAAGTAAAGTAAAAATTAAGTGTAAAAAATTTTATTGAATATAAAAGTGAAGTGAAAATGGATTGAATGTAAAAGTGAATTGAAGTGAAAATGAGTTGATGTGAAAATTGAGTGAAAATTAATTTTAAGTAAAAGTAAAGCGAAAATTGAGTAAAAAAAATTTTGAATAAACATGGAGTGAAAGTGAAGTGAAAATTGAGTGAAAATAAATTTTGAGTGAAAGTGAAGTGAAAATTAAGTGAAAATAAATTTTGAGTGAAAGTGAAGTGAAAATTGATTGAAAATAAATTTTGAGTGAAAGTAAAATGAAATTGAAGTGAAAATAAATGTTGAGTCAAAGTGAAAGTAATGTGAAAGTGGAATAAAAAAAGTTTTGAGAGAAAGTGAGGTAAAAGTGTAATGAAAATAAATTTTGAGTGAAAGTGAGGTGAAAATTAAGTGAAATTAAATTTTGAGTAAAGTGAAGTGAAAATTGATTGAAAATAAATTTTGAGTGAAAGTAAAATGAAATTGAAGTGAAAATAAATGTTGAGTCAAAGTGAATGTAAAGTGAAAGTTGAATAAAAAAAGTTTTGAGAGAAAAGGAGGTAAAAGTGTAATGAAAATAAATTTTGAGTGAAAGTCGAGTGATAGTGAAGTGAAAATGGAGAGAAAATAAGTTTTGAGTGAAAGTGGAGTGATAGTAAAGGGGAAAATGGAGAAAAAAAATTTGGATTGAAATTGGAGTGAAAATGGAATGTAAAAAATTGTGAATAAAAGTGAAGTGAAAATAATTTTGGAGTGAATATGGAAGTGAAGTAAAAATGTAGGGAAAATAAATTAATAGTTTAATAATTTTTATTTATTTTTTTTTACTAAAAGTAAAATTAAAATAGAGTGAAGAAAAAATGTAAAAGAAAGTGAAGTGAGAATGGAGCGAAAAAATTCTTTTGATGAAAGTGAAAATGGAAAAACATTTTTTTTTAGTAAAAGTGAAAGTGGAGTGAATGTGAAGTGAAAACTAAAATAAAAATTGTTATTTGATTATTAAATTTTGAGTGAAAGTGGTGTAAAAATGAAGTGAAAATAAATTTTGAGCGAAAGTAAAAGTGAAGTGAAATAACATAATCAACCCCTAGATCCACACTAGTATTTTTTAGAGTTTTGAAAATTTTTAGAAAACATTTTTAGGGAAATGAAAAAGATGGTGAATAATTATAAAATTGGGTTTCCAAAAGAAAATGGAGAAGTATAGTAGCAAAAGTTTAAAATTAACTGTTAGGAAAAATAAAATGTGAAGTCTTCTTTACGGTGTAATCTGTGAGCAATAAAAATTCCGTATGAACGAATTTTCTTGGCAAGAAGATAATTTTGAAATTTTTGTCCAGTCTGTCTAGTGTGGCTCGTGTGGGGTCGAAAAAAATAAAATTTAAAAAGTATATAGAATGTACAAAATCGATATTTATTTTATCTCACAAGCTTACATCTAAATCCGCCAGATGATTTTTGAATGAAACGTTAATTACTATTCAATTGAATATATATAAATCTCCATTTCGGAACGTCGAAAATTATTAATATTTAAAACATAGTATAATTGTAAATGTCAGTGATCTGTGAATAATAGGATGAAATTAACATTTAGAATTGTTTAAATTTTATATATTGATTACCGAATTGTATTCGTTATCAATACTCTTTGATTCCGGACAATTGCAACATTATTTTCAATATATTAATGATTTGAAATTTGATAATCGATATTATATGGTTTTAATTTCTATCGAACCAAAAAGGGAGGTGGATGTTATATGAAACATTGTACATTATTAAGTCTCAATTTAGTTCGTAAACTTGTTAATGCATCAGCAAAAGTGGAGTATACCTCGTCAGTCATGTGCTTTGACGTTGTGCCTGATGAGCTCAGCGCATGGAACAGTGCGCTGCGATTTATCGAACATTCGAGCGCCTTACTGCCCAAGGATTTAGAAAATTATTGGCAATTTCTGATCCTAAAATGGCGCTTGATATCACCGCACGAAAAGCAATTCTACCAGAGATCGTAAAGTACAAAACCTCTTAGATTTACCGCCATTCTCATCTTAAACGAGAAATTCATTTTCAACTAAACATTTATTTTTAACTTGAAAATTTTATATTATCTTCTTGCTTAACATTGATGTTGGTTACTAATTTTCAAGGTACGGAAAACATTACCAGCAAGTGGATAGAATTTCGATTTTTTTTTAATGTTGTTGATTTTGATTATTGTTTACAAATTTACTCGAGATTTGGATTTTTTTTTAATTTCCAGTCACGATGAATTTAAAGTCGATAGTAATTTATTGACAAACTGTTCACTAGTGACGTCAGCAACTCTTCAATATTTCTTTCTGCTTTCAGCTCCCATTATTCTGGCGTTTGCCTAAAGAAAGAAAGAGAGTACACTTTCAAGCCTGTTCGTATAGTGAATAGCAAACTTTTGGGTTGAGGGTTGGTAAAAAGTGCTCGAATACTTTTACTACAAACCCGCTATTTTCTAGTCGATCTATCTTTTTATCGTCTCATAGGTCGTTTCGTGTATTTCGGTCTATCAACTGACAAATGGTTTTTAGTGAACGACATTAACAATTCTGTGACAATGACATTGTTTAAAGATAATGAATGTGGATTTTCGAAACTTAGAAAAACGAAATAACGACATCTTTGCAATCTATATGTTTGTTGACATAAGTCGAATAATTTTAATAATGATCTCTAAGGTACTGAATCCGTAAATGTATTACAGAATTTAATTCTAAATTATAGAATTTAATTTATTAATTAAAAATATTTACAATGTTTAATTTAATAATTATTCTTCAGGGTTGACACAGGTCAGGGAAGTCAGGGAAAGTAAAATTAGTCAGGGAAGTTAGGGAAAAGTCAGGGATTTTTACTAAAAGTACTGGAAAAAATTGAATTTTTGAAAATTCATGAGAAAAATGAATTTCTTTTCTTTTTGCCTCGTAAACTATGAAATTACCACAAATTTAAATACAAAACCCTCAATTTTTTCTATTGACAATAATTTCTTTTCAAATAACTTAAATTTTCAAAAACTATCATAAAATTAATAATTAATAATAAATAATAAATAAATAAATAATAATAAATAATAATTAAATAAAATTAATAATGACAATCATGAATTATGACTTATAAATTATTTTATGAATAATTTTTACAATTTTCATAAATACTTGATTGATCAAAGAATTTTAGTTAAAAATACTAAAAAAAATTAGATTTTGAAAAAGTTACAAATAATTACAGAAATTCAATTATTTTCAAAAGTTACAAAAATTCTTCGCAGAATTTCAATTATGTTCAAAAATTTAAAAATAATTCTCGTCAAAATTACAATTATTTTCAAAAATAATGAAATACTTCATTAAAATTCAATTATTTTTAAAAGTTTTAATAAAATTCTTGACAAAATTCCACAAGAATACAATTATTCAATTTTTAATAAATTTCTTCAAAATAATTCAATTATTTTCATAAGTAGTAATAAAAATTTTCATAGGAATTCAATTATTTAAAATACAAAATTTAATAACATTTTTCGAAAAATATCAATTATATAAAAATATTTTTATAAATAATAAAATTCTTCAGCGAAATTCAATTACTTTTATAAACTTGAATAAAATTCGTTGTAAGAATTCATTAATTTATATAAACTTGAATAAAATTCATTGGAGGAATTTACTTATTTTCAAAATTAATAAAATGCTTCGCAGAATTTCAATTGTGTTCCAAAATTTAAAAACAATTCTCGTCAAAATTACAATTATTTTTATAAATTATAAAATACTTCATTAAAATTCAATTGTTTTTAAAAGTATTATTAAAATTCTTGACAAAATTCAACAAGAATTCAATTATTTAATTTTTAATAAATTTCCTCAAAATAATTAAAAAATTATCTTCATAAGTAGTAATAAAAATTTTCATAGGAATTCAATTATTTAAAATACAAAATTTAATAAAATTTTTCGAAAAATATCAATTATAGAAAAATATTTTTATAAATAATTAAATTCTTCTCAGAAATTCAATTACTTTTATAAACTTGAAAAAAATTCGTTGTAAGAATTCAATTATTTTTATAAACTTGAATAAAATTCATTGGAGGAATTAAATAATTATCAAAATTAATAAAATTCTTCGCAAAAATCCAATTATTCTCAAAACTTAAAAAATATATTTTCAAAATTTCTATTATATTTATAAATAAAAAAAATTTTCATCTAAATTCAATTATATTTAAAAATTTTAATAAAAATCTAGTCAAACTTTTTAGGAATTCTATTTTAACGAATTAATTCAAAATAATTCCATTATTTTCATAGGTAACAAAGTTTTTACAGCAATTCAATTATTTGAAATACAAAATTTCATAAAATTTTTCGAAAAATATAAATTATTTAAAAAATTCTTCACCAAAATTCAATTATTTTTATAAACTGGAATAAAATTCTTTGTAAGAATTCAATTATCTATATAAATTATAAAATTTTTCACATAAATACAGTTATTTTTATAAATTTGAATAAAATTCATTGAATGAATTAAATTATTTTCAAAATTAATAAAATTCGTCTCAAAAATTCAATTATTCTCAAAAATTAAAAAAATATATTTTCAAAATTTCTATAATATTTATAAATAAAAAAATTTTTAATCTAAATTCAATTATATTTAAAAATTATAATAAATTTCTTGCCAAAATTTTGTAGGAATTTAATTTTAACGAATTAATTTAAAATTATTCCATTATTTTCATAAGTAATAAAGTTTTCACAGGAATTCAATTATTTAAAAAGTTAAAATACAAAATTTCATAAAATTTTTCGAAAAATATAAATTATTAAAAAAATTCTTCACCGAAATTCAATTATTTCTATAAACTGGATTAAAATTCTTTGTATGAATTCAATTATTTATGCAAATAATAAAATTCTTCACATAAATACAGTTCTTTTTATAAATTTGAATAAAATTCGTTGGAAGAATTAAATTATATTTAAAATGTAATAAAATTCTTCGCAGAAATCCAAGTGTGTTCGAAGAGTTTAAAAAAAAAATTCCGTTTAAAATTCCAAGTTATTGCAATAACTTCTGTAAAATAAATATTTAACTAATTATTGTTCTTTATTTTATTTTTCTTTAAAAAAAAAGTATAATTTATTTACTGATATTTATAAAATTAATCTTTTAAATCTATTTGCTTAAAATTTCAAAATATTTAAAAATTTGAACTGCAAGTCTTTCAAAATTCAATTAATTTTATGGTAATTTTTAATAATAATATTCAAAATTTAATTTTTGAGGAAGCTAACAAATTAAAAACTGTACACAATTTAACACAATTTTCTACAAATTTTTTTACATACAGTCTACAAGTTAACTTTACATTTTTTTACATATCAATTTAAACTACAAAACAAAACATTGTAAGAAAACAACGCTAACTTGAGGTGAGGACAGATTATATCGATTATTGTATTTTAATTTTTAACTCAAACGGCAATCTATCAAATTAGAGATCTGAACCTATATTGAAATTAAAAGCTTGCTCTCTTCAATTTCCATCAACTTTCTTGATTTTAGGTTTGCGCGATCATTCCATTATTTTGAGCTTTCGCTAAGAAATTGGCTTTTGACCTCACGGTAAATCGTTAGGTATTAAAATAACACTAAAATGGATTAAAATAACACTAAATTGGATTATTTTAATCCTTTTTGGTGTTATTTAATACCAAACGTTAATACCTAACGATTTACCGTGCTTATAATTCGAATCCTTAAGGGGAGTGCACTAATTTTTTTTCTTCGAAAGAGACAAAAATAGTAAGAATTTTTTTTCTTTCAGTAAAATACGCTTTGTATCAAGCAACTGTGATCATAAAGAAATGATCATCCCAACAAATCATCAACTTAGCAAATTCGAGGTGATGAAAAGGATTAAAGGTTATCTTTTTCTTATTATACTTTTCAGGTCACAAAAAGTTCCTTCTAAAACGTGATATATTTTTATTACTAAAATTAAAAAAAAATAATTTACTAGTTTTTAAAAATGAATTTGTAACCTTAGTTCTGTTTCCTTTCAGCATACCACATTTAAGGTAAGATAGTAAGTTTCTGGAGGGATTCTCTTGTAGTATCTTGCTCTGGGAGTAAGTGATGTACTCAGAGAAATTAGCGTAATAGCTTCAGATTAGCCGGATTACACCCTCGAGTGTCTCGCCTCATTTGCTGTTCGCGGGATAATGACCCGCTAATGGTGATCTATTTCGAGGACAACGAGAACTCGTACAAGTTCAACTTCCTTTCTGCACACACACACACACACACTCTTCTTCTCTCGTGGAAAATATTTTTTCTACTTTACTTTATCCTACGTCCACAAAAAGAGTTGTAAATATGAACGTTTAAGATTTTTCTTCCACATTTTTTTTCATCAGATTCAAACAAACATTCAATTTTTGTAATCTTAAAAATCTTAGTTGAGGAATTTGGAATTTTTTTACATTCTCATCTAATTGATAAAACTGTGATTTATTTACTGATTTATAGAATTAATCTTATAAATCTATTTATATATTATTATTATTACTAAATATTGTTGTTATTAAATATTGTTGTTATTAAATATTGTTGTTATTAAATATTGTTGTTATTAAATATTGTTGTTACTAAATATTGTTGTTATTAAATATTGTTGTTATTAAATATTGTTGTTATTAAATATTGTTGTCATTAAATATTGTTGTCATTAAATATTGTTGTTATTAAATATTGTTGTTACTAAATATTGTTGTTATTAAATATTGTTTAGTTAGCACATTGTTTAGTTTTAGTATATCTATGATTGTATTATGAAAATTGTTCATGAAGAATAAATTGTACTTTGTAAAATTTAGCATTAACTTTCCGTAAAGAAATGCAAAAGGAAATCTACGCTTTATAGCATCAAAGGAAATCATCGTTTATAAATTAATTAGAGACTTGTACGCACTAACTATTAACAAAGTAGGTCATAACTCTTAATTTCAATATATCGAGGTGAGTGTGTGGTCCTGAGCAACTCGCAAATCCTCTAGAAATTCTACTAAGTAGAGCACAGATGAGAAATTAGGAAAGGTTCCTCAAGCGTTATCGCATTTACTTTGTATGCAGTGCGACTTTCTATACACCCTTTAACAAAAACTTTTCTTTAGACTAAATTTCATCTCATGTTTAGGATATGTTTACTGTAATTGAGCGCCAGTAGGTTCTTGGAACAGTAAAAGAAATAATTAAAAGTAAAAGAACAGGTTTGCCAGAAATAATTAATTCTATTTTCCCCTGACTTTTCCCTGATTTCCAGATAAAATATTTTCACTTTTTCTCTGATCCTAAAGAATATTTCTGATTCACTCTAAAAACTATTAGATAATCAAGAAAAAATATTCTACTACATTTATTTAGAAATTTCATTAATTGTAAAATTATTCAAAAACATCAATAACTTCATTTTTAAAGAAATATTTAATCATTATTATTTTTCTGTAGAAATTCAAATTCTTCAAAACATTCAAATTCAAACCTTTTTAAATTGAACAACTTATAAGAATATTATTACAAAACATGAAGAAGACGATCACTCCGAGTCGAAGACTCATTTTTTATTTCAAAAAATGTAATAAAATTCGTTGCAATAATTCAAATACTTTCATAAATAATAATAAATCGATTATCCTTTAATTCATTTCTAACCTTTTAACGCCCAGAGGTTTCGATCGAAACCACTTTTGACTTTAAACCTTAGTAAATTTGACAAAAATTAAATTATTTTTTATTTTCAAAACACTAACACCCATTTATTCTACTTTGTGAAAAAATTTACAGTGCAATAAAGAATTAACAATCTCTTAATTCTTACAATAATGAAAAAAGTATGTTTATGACAAGATACACAACAAAAAATTACAAAATCAAAAATTAAATAAAGGTAAGCTAATGAAAATGACCATTCGGGAGTTTTTGAGATCGCTGATTACAAATCCGAAGTCAACTTTAAAAAATAAAAATGAGGGTCCAAAAAAATAACGAAAATTGCACTTTTCTAAAGAAAAGTCGGGCTTTAAAGGATTAAATCAATTTTTACTAGAAAATTCTAGAAAAATTCAATTATTTATATTAAAAAATAAATAATTTATTGACTAATAGAATGTTCTTTGTTAAAATTTAATTCTCATAAAGAATTCTATCAATAAATTTTTAAATATATAAATTTAATTTGACAAATTTTAATAAAATTTCTAAGAATTGAAATATATATTGTATAAAAAATCATTAAAATTCTGCGATGAGTTTTATTACTTATGAAAATAATTTAAATTTTCTTAAAATTTCCATAAAATTGAAATTTATTTTTTTGACATTAAAATGTTATCAAGAATTTTATTAACAAATTTTTAAATAATTCAATTCTTTTTTATTCAAAGTGATTGAAATTCTGCGATGAGTTTTAATTATTTAATTATTGCCACAATTAAATTTTTACAAAACTTGTAAATATTTCAATTTCTTGTTAAATTTTTATTATTTTTGAAAACAATTAAATGTTTGTGTAAAATTTTATTAAAATTGTGTTTAAACTATTGAATTCTTTTGCAAAACTCGAATAGTAGATATTGAAAATCTTTGAATTGAGAAAAATTTTTGGAAAATAATTAGAATTTTTTCAAGAGTTTCAATTATTAATGTTTTTTAAGCAAAATGAGTTTTGGAGAAGAATTTTATTATTTTGAAAGATAATTTAAATTTTGACGAAAATGTAAGAAAATTGTTAAGCAGAATTGAAATTTTGGCAAAATTTTTTTTAAATAATTGAATTCTTTTGCAAAACTCTAATGGTAGATATTACAAATCTTTGAATTGAGAAAAATTTTGAAAAATAATTGAATTTTTCCAAAGAATTCATATTACTAAAGTTTATTAAACTAATTGAATTCTAGAGAACAATTTTATTATTTTTAAAGCTAATTCAAATTTTGACAAGAATGTAAGAAAATTGTTTAACACAATTAAAATGTTGACTAAAATATTTTTTAATAATTAAATTCTTTTGCAAAATTCTAATAGTAGATATTCAAAATCTTTAAATTAAGGAAAATTTTGGAAAATAATTGAATTTTTCCGAGAAATTTCAATTATTAATGTTTTTGAACTGAATTGAATTTTGGAGAAGAATTTTATTGTTTTTAGAGATAATTCAAATTTTGACGAGAATGTAAGAAAATTGTTGAACAGAATTGAAATTTTGACAAAAATATGTTTTTAAGTAATTAAATTCTTTTGAAAAACTCTAATAGTATATATTAAACATCTTCGAATTGGGAAAAATTTAGGAAAATAATTTAAATTTTTCCAGGAATTTCAATTAATAATGTTTTAAATTCAATTGAAATTCCAAAATTCAATTGAATTTTGGAGAAAAATTTTATTATTTTTAAAGATAGTTCAAATTTTGTCAAGAATGTACGAAAATTGTTAAACAGAATTGAAATTTTGACAAAAATGTTTTTCAGTATTTATATTCTTTTCAAAACCTCTAATAGCGGAAATTGTAAGTATTTAAATTGAGAAAAAGTTTGGAAAATTGAAATTTTTCTAAGAATTTCAATTATCTAATGTTTTTGAAGAAAATTGAATTCTGGAGAAGAATTTTATTATTTTTAAAGATAATTCAAATTTTGACAAGAATGTAAGAAAATTGTTGAGCAAAATTGAAATTTTTGTAAAATTTTTTTTAAATAATTGAATTCTTTTGTAAAACTCTAATAGTAGATATTAAAAATCTTTGAATTGGGAAAATTTTGTGAAAATAATTGAAATTTTCCAAACAATTCATATTATTAAAGCTTTTAAAACTAATTGAATTATAGAGAAGAATTTTATTATTTTTAAAGATAACTCAAATTTTGAAGAGAATGTATGAAAATTGTTGAACATAATTGAAATTTTGACCAAAATATTTTTAAATAATTAAATTCTTTTGAAAAATTCTAATAGTAGATATTGAAAATCTTTAAATTGAGAAAAATTTTGGAAATTTGAAATTTTTCCAAGAATTTCAATTATTAATGTTTTTGAAGCAAATTGAATTCTGAAGAAGAATTTTATTATTAATGTTTTTGAAAGAAATTGAATTTTGGAGAAGAATTTTATTGTTTTAAGAGATAATTCAAATTTTGACGAGATTGTAGGAAAATTGTTGAACAGAATTGAAATTTTGACAAAAATTTTGTTAACAATTTTTAAAAGAATTGAATTTTCAAAGAGAATATTAAAAAAAAATTTGAACATGTAATTGAGTTTTTGCAATCATTTATAATTTTTCGAAAATTAAATTTTTTTTGGTATTTTAAGTAAAATTCATCCATAAATATTATTATTTTTAATAATGAATGAATTGTACATTAAAAAATATAACGAATTTTATAAGAATTTGAATTATTAAAGTTTTTCAGAAACCTAAATTATCTTTAAAATCTGCAAAGTTCAATTGTTGTGAAAAATAGAAAAAAGTTTAAAATAAATAAAATCGTTTCAATGATGAGGAATCTAACATATTCAGAACATTCTTATGAATTTTCCAAATTGAATATTGTTTCAGTACTTTTGACAAAATTTTCTCACTTTTTCCCGACTTTCCCGAATATATTTAGAAAAATAAAGATTTTGAGTAGAATTCTTCTGAATAATTGAATTTTTTAATGTCACTGAAACAAGAAACTTCACTCTTTATTTCAGCTAATTCTATATTCAAATTTAAAATTACACTTCTCTTGAACATTTTATTCACAATTTCGTATTTTTTAAACCATTTTACTTTACTATTGACATTAAATCCCCCCTTCTTAGAAACGTGAGACATAAATAAGTTCTCCTAAAGCAGTGTGTTAGTTTTGATATTTTCTTTCCGCAAGCGTTTAAAATGTTTTTCTCGAGGCTATTTTGGCTGATGTTTTCTAACTTTCTTCATTTCACACTTTTTTTTTTTGTTAATCATATACAGTTGTTGAGGAAAAAAGTTTAATGCAACATATTAGGTTAATGAAAAATTTCTCACTGTGGTTTATAATATAAATTTAATAGTTCAACTTTTCGAGATAAAGTATTTTGGTATTCTAATTGTTATCTAAATGCCTACAAATATAATCGGATGGAAAAAATTTTCATGGTTACTATACTAAATAGTTTTTTCGTTTGTCAAACCTGAAGAAGTTGTTATATAAAATATACTGCAGTTTACCATTGCGCCGTGAAGTTAGTTCGTATTTCAACTGGAATGATAGTTGTAAATACAACGATAAACTAAAAGATATAAAATTTTATAGTTAGTCGAACATGCGTGAACTCAGTTGCCACAGTCCATTTTGCATATATATATATATATATATATATATACAAGTAACGATCGAATAAACTGTCTATCTTAAGCAGTTTTGTACAGGAAGTCAGACATGACCGTAAGAAACTTATTTTCAAACCTAAACTTTTATCCAGCAATGTCAAAACTGTCAAAACATTAATTTTATTAATGACGGTGATTTATTTCTCTCCATTTTCTTGACAATATACAAAATTACAAACAAAAAAGATTTTATAAAAAAAAAGATTATCTAGAAAGGTATTTAATTCCCCTTTTTCTTGAAGAAAAACTCATTATTAATGACGATATTGATGTTATCAATTTTCCCAGTAAACTTTGGGAATTACATTGAATTTACAGGAATACTTTTCTCCTTCGATAGATTCCTTTTGAAAATATGCCAAGCGGAATGAGTAAATAAAAAGGAACTTGAAAAAGCCATCTGTCAAGAACTCCAGTTTGTGAAAATCGTGGCAATGTTGGGGTAGAAATGTGAAGAGCAATAAAAAGGAAGTTATATTCGTTCTGATAAAACGCTTCTCTCAACGAAAGGTGAAAAATAAACTAGAAGAACTGTCGTCATCTGCGCTTCAAGAAAGGGGAACTGCGGTCGACGATGTACCGGAACTGACAACAGAGAAGCTCTGTTAAAAAATATGACGTAAAGGTAGGCATCTCGTTGTGAGAGTGCCTTTTGCAGCCAGTAGCAAATGGAAAGATTTTTAAAGAATTCTTATTCGTTATATGACAAACGGACATCAATACACAACACTCATTTTTCATCAGAAATAAGTCATTTTACAGCAATTTTCATCAATTTGTGAAATTTATAAAATTTACAACTTCATAGAATTTACAACTTCTTAGAATTTACAATTTTAGAGAATTTACAACTTTATGAGATTTACAATTTTATGTGTATTGGAAAAATTTTTTTGAAGGGGTTTTTCTTACTTAAATACATAAATTTTGGATCCACTGGTAAAACTTGTTTATTTTAAAACAAATCTAAGAGATATTATTAGCCCTTGAATGTATGGCAATATCTATTTGCACGAAGCAAGTTTCATCATTTTGTTTTTGGAATGCACCGGATGTGAGAAATGCAGAGTTCATTACCCACATCCGGCCACTTTTCGCATGTCACCCTACTTTAGGTCTTTAGCAATACGGAAAGTAGCTTCTCACAAGAAAACATAAAATCAAAAATAAATTTCGCATCAGATTCTCCCTAAGTTATAATTCATTTTTATGAAAATAATTTTCGTTTTAATTATTTTTAGCATTTATATTTTTTATACTTTTTTATACTTTATTTTATTTTTATTTATCATTAAATTGAATAGAAAATAGGTAATCATTTTTATCATTTATACTTTTTATATTTTTATTTATCATTGAATTAAATAGAAAATAGGTAATCATTTTTATCATTTATACTTTTTATATTTTTATTTATCATTGAATTAAATAGAAAATAGGTAATCATTTTTATTATTTATACTTTTTATATTTTTATTTATCATTGAATTAAATTGAAAATAGGTAATCAGGTTGGTTTGAAGATTATCTGTGTATATCCATAGGGGAAAGCTGGAAAGTTAGAAAATTTAATTTCTTATTATGGAGAAAGTGCGATATTAGAGCTTTTACATTGCGTGTTGTTAACTTGTATAGATAATTACAAAAGTTTAAATGTAGAATCATGCTTTTACCACTCTCTATGTACACTTATATTATTTTTGGCAAATGCATCTGACGTTTGTATTACACATAGAGAACTGCAAGTAAACTTGCGTGGGAATTCCCAAGGGTGAAAGACGTTACGACAAGGAATTACATTTATTTTGACTCCTGAGAATCCGGAACAAGCATTACGTGCTTGAAATAATGCGATGTATTTCTGACAGATACAAAATCTTTACATTGTAATAATTTTATTAATAATAAAGTAATAACTAAATTTATAAAACTGCCATTAACGTCTAGAAAAATAGACTAAATATTATATATTAGAGACTTAATAGACTTAATTAAATAATAGAATTAATAAATAATAAATAATTAGAAATTTTTAAAATAATAGAATATCAAAATTTTTAATTAAATTTTTTTTTTAATAAAATAGACATTGGAAAATATGGTTTGAATATTACTATATAATTATAAAAATCATATTCTGAAATAGGGAATTTAGGTAAAACTCTGCAATATTTATTAAAAGTGCTAAAAAAATTAAATTTTTCAAATTCATAAGAAAATTTCTAAATTTTTGTGTCTTTCTTCTTTAACTCATAAACTATAAAATTCCCATGAATTCTAATAAAAAACCCTCAATTTTTCCAAATTCTGACAAACATTTCTTTTCAAATAACTTAAATCTTGAACAACCTTAATAAAATAATTGAATTATTTAAATGAATAATTTTAAATTAATTAATTAATTAAACTCTAACGGAGTTACATTTACAATTTTCGTAAATAAATTAATTTCAAACGGTTTCAATTTGAAATTTCCGAAAATTTCAATGTTCAAAGAATTAAATTAGAAATTTTAATAAACTTAGATTTTTGAGAAATTTTCATAATTCAAAATCTTCTAAAATTAGATAAATTTGTCAACATGTTTTTAATGAATTTGATAAAAAATAATGGATTTATAGAAGAATTTTATAATTAAAAATAATGAACAAATTAAATTTTAAAGACGTTACAAATGATTGTAGAAATTCAATTTTTTTTTATTTTACCTAATAAAATTTTTGGCAAATTTTTAATTCTGTTAAACAATTTTTTTACATTCTTGTCAAAATTTTAATTATCTTTCAAAATAATAAAAATCTTCTCCAAACTTCAATTTGCTTTAAAAACATTAAAAATTGAAATTCTTTGGAAACATTTCAATTATATTCCAAAATTTTTCTCAAAACAAAAATTTTTATTATCTACTATTAGAGTTTTTTAAAAGAATTTAATTACTTGAAAACACATTTTTGTCAAAATTTCAATTCTGTTCAACAATTTTCATAAATTCTAGTCAAAATTTGAATTATCTTTAAAAATAATAAAATTCTGCTCCAGAATTCAATTTCCTTAAAAAAACATTAATAATAAAATTCTTCTACAGAATTCAATTTGCTTCAAAAACATTAATAATTGAAATACTTGGAAAAATTTCAAATTTTCAAAAATTTTTCTCAATTTAAAGACTTAAAATTTCCGCTATTAGAGTTTTTGAAAAGAATATAAATACTGAAAAACATTTTTGTCAAAATTTTAATTCTGTTCAACAATTTTTGTACCTTCTTGTCAAAATTTGAACTATCTTTAAAAATAATAAAATTTTTCTCCAAAATTCAATTGAATTTTGGAATTTCAATTGAATTTAAAACATTATTAATTGAAATTCGTGGAAAAATTTGAATTATTTTCCTAAATTTTTCTCAATTCGAAGATGTTTAATATATACTATTAGAGTTTTTCAAAATAATTTAGATATGTAAAAATATCTTTGTCAAAATTTCAATTCTGTTCATCAATTTTCTTACATTCTCGTCAAAATTTGAATTATCTCTAAAAACAATAAAATTCTTCTCCAAAATTCAATTCAGTTCAATAACATTAATAATTGAAATTCCTCGGAAGAATTTGAATTATTTTCCTAAATTTTTCTCAATTCGAAGATGTTTAAAATATACTATTAGAGTTTTTCAAAATAATTTAGTTATGTAAAAATATTTTTGTCAACATTTCAATTGTGTAAAACAATTTTCTTACATTCTCGTCAAAATTTGAGTTATCTTTAAAAATAATAAAATTCTTCTCTAGAATTTAATTAGTTTTAAAAACTTTAATAATATAAATTCTTCGGAAAAATTCAATTATTTTTCAAAATTTTCCCAATTCAAAGATTTTTAATATCTACTATTAGAGTTTTGCAAAAGAATTCAATTATTTAAAAAAAATTTTGCAAAAATTTCAATTCTGCTCAACAATTTTCTTACATTAATGTCAAAATTTGAATTATATTTCAATATAATAAAATTCTTCTGCAAAATTCAATTTGCTTTAAAAACATTAATAATTGAAATTCTTCGAAAAATTTCAATTATTTTCAAAAATTTTTCTCAATTTAAAGATTTTCAATATCCACCATTAGAATTTTGCTAAAGATTACAATAGTTGAAACAAAATTTCAATAAAATTATACACAAACATTTTATTATTTTCAAAAATAATAAAAATTTCACAAGAAATTGAAATATTTACAAATTTTGTAAAAATTTCATCGCAATAATTCAATTATTTTCATGAATTAATAAAACTCTTCGCAGAATGTCAATCATTTTTAATAAAAAAGAATTAAATTATGTAAAAATTTTTTAATAAAATTCTTTATAAGAATTAAATTTCAATTAACATTCAATTATTCAAAAAATAATTTACTTTTGTATTTAAATAATTGAATTCTAGTAGAATTTTCTAATAAAAATTTGTTTAAAAATGAATTTTAGTTTAAATTTTACAGAATAATGGAATATGAAAATCATTTTTAATAAGTTACATAGTAGCAAAATTTTTGTAATATAAAGTAATAATTTTATCACTCAATCCACTTGAATTATTCATTTTTGAAAAATGTTTCTAATTTTTAATACTATTGTATTATAAATCATGAAAAAATACCTGCATGTTTTTGATTTCTCAACCAATAATTTTTAAAGAAAAAGAAAAAAAGCACAAAAGTTAACTTCGAAACTGAGGAAAGAATGGACAGAATGAATGAAAGGAAAAGATGATTAAGGTAGTTAATAATTAATTAATTAATAATAATTAATAATTAAGTAAGTAAAAAAAAAAACTTTTTACTATAGTTAGTAATTAATTAATATTAATTAATAATTAAGTAAGTTCAGAAAAAAACTTTTTACTATAGTTAATAATTAATTAATAATTAATAATAATTAATAATTAAGTAAGTTCAGAAAAAAACTTTTTACTATAGTTAATAATTAATTAATAATAATTAATAATTAAGTAAGTTCAGAAAAAAACTTTTTACTATAGTTAATAATTAATTAATATTAATTAATAATTAAGTAAGTTCAGAAAAAACTTTTTTTCTCATCCGAAGAATAGAAGAAAATAAAAATAACGAAAGAATTTAATTTCCTGACAAACGAATAACATTGTTGTTAACTATTAATATGACAAATGTGAGTAGAACTAACTTTTATACCTATTAACTACAGTATAATAATTGTTCGCTTATGACTTTGTAGCAATTTCTCAATTATTTCCGCTTCATGAACAGTGGACACATAGTGAAATGTTGAAAGTGTTGGTGACTAGAACCCTAGAAGCGAGGATGAATTGTTGCATTGCGGTTGTACGTGGATGTGAACAGATGTCAGGCCTTTTCACACATTATATGTACATATTTGGACATTAACATTGATGTATGATGACGTCCTTTATGAGAGATAAGTATTCATACAACTCTGATTATTCTCTCATCTCCCTTAATTTATTTCAGAATCAACAAATGGTTGTTTAACCAACATTACAATACACAAACATATTAAACAGTTTGTTTCAATTAAATTAAAAAAATAAATAGAAGAAGTAAATCGGTGATTTTTTTTCTGTTCTTAAAAAATCAGGAATGTAAAAATAATTAAAAATGTTCCCCAAGAAGAAATAGAAGAAGAAGACAGATGTACCTTGCTTTTTTCATCGTTAATTTTATTGTTGTCATGAACGTCATTCTGATTTCAAAAATATGCATGACCTGATCTAGAAGAACTATTTTAGCTACCAAAAAAAAAGAGGTGAAAAAATAAAGAAGGTATTCATAAAAAAATTTTTTATGATGATAGATCACTGTTGCAATGATTCTAATTACTAGTGCACATAGTTGCAGTTCAAAAGTGTCGATATACATATATAGACAAATGTATATACAATGAAATTACACACGAAAGCAAGAGGATGATTTAGTGACCAATGGGTCGCGATCGAAGTATGTGCATGCTATCTGCTCTGTCCTTGTAATTAGATGCTAGATAGAGCAGCGAGATTCGAAATGCAATGAAACCACAGTAGATGTGCTGTAGAGCTAATTTCTCTGAGTAGTTTCTACTATGGAATCACTGCAGAATTGAAATGAACATACAGTTACAAAAAAAAATTCATTTCAAAATACCTTTTTTCCCAAAAAAATAGTATAAACTGTTAAAGATGAATTTGATTATTTATTTATTAAAACAAAAATCGTTTGTTCCAAACGAAATTCAACTTTAACTGTATCGAAATTATTTTCCATATTTTAAAGTGAATTAAAATTGAAAAATTAAATCACCTTGAGGTGAACGTATAAGCTTTCCGGAAATAGAAATTATTTTAAAGGTAGTGAATTCTTTTTTTATGTTTGTTATTTATTCAATAACTCGAGTATTTTTCCAGTATGAAAGAAATAAAAGGGAAAGGTTAAAACGGCTGTATAGGGTGTAATTAAACACCTCAGTTTTTTTTAGTTAATATTACGATGTACTAATTTATGAAGATTAAAACAATAACAAAATGAACTAATTCGCAAAGTTCATAGAAAATTTTTAATTAATTTTCTCCAACGTCCTTTTTATTCAAACAATTGTTTGAAATACTTGATAAATCTATTATGAAACCAAAATCTTATGTACGAAACGGTTTTGATTTTATTGAAAAAATGAAACATTTTATTATTCCCGATGACCATATTTTAATTAGCCTTGACGTTTCATCTTTGTTTACTAATGTTAGTTCTGAAAATGTACGTGATTCTGTCATCAAACGTTAAAGAACAATATCTCAAAATGTTAATATTGATTTAGATGAATTACTTAACATATGTCAATTTCTTTTCGATAAAACCTTTTTTAAATTCAATGATAAATACTAATTTATTATACAAATTTATGGTACGCCCATGTGATCATCAATTTCTGGTCTTTTTGCTGATATTGTCATGGAAGATCTTGAGACTCATTGTAAGGCTCAATTATCTTTTAAACCATTTTTTTATAGATACGTCGATGATATAATTACTTGTATACAAAAAAAATTGACGAAATGATTAATATTTTTAACAACCATGACGAAAGATTATAGTTTACTTTTGAAATACAAAACAATAATATTATTAATTTTTAGGTTGTTCTTATTAACGAAAGAAATCGGGTCATTACTGATTGGTATAAAAAACCTACATTTTCTAGACGAACCATTAATTACCATTCTAAACATCCTACGGCTCAAAAAATTGCTATTATTTTTAACTTAATTGATAGAACTGCAAAACTCTCTGACAGGCAATTTCACACAAAAATATAGAGTACGTAAAAGAAATTTTATTGAAAAATAATTATCGATTAGAATTTATAAACAAGCACATAATGAAACGTATTTCTTTTATAGAATCTAATTCTCAATATTCTATTGATAAAAACGTCATATTTTACACGAGGTCACCAAAAGTTCTCCTACCATATGTTCCGAACCTTTTTGAAAAAACTGCCTCAATTCTGAATAATTATGCTATTTTATCAATTCCTTGCAAAAATAAAAACATGAATCATAATTTTGTGAAAAAAGGCAAGGATAAAAATGTAAAATCTGAAAAAACTAATACTGTTTATAAAATTAAATTAGTTAATTTAATACTAATTTAATTAATTTAAATTTAAATAATTTAATTAACTTAATTCATTTAATTAATAATACAAAAAAATTTTTCCATGCCATGTTTAAATTCAAGTTAAATATTTGTTTACAGTAATTATTTTACAATTAAGAAGTGATATAGAAGAATTTTAAATTAAAATCAACTTGGTTAGCAGTTGAATGAAAACTGAAAAACTTTTCTTTCCTAATGGTAAAGTCGTTCAGTCCTTTATTCGTTTTGTCTAATTACCCTTGATTATCAGAAAAGGGATTTCTCATTAATAATAGTTGGTTCAAGAATCTGCCTCTAAATGTTCTCTTCATCCTTATTCGACAAGATTTATCCGAAGGAATTGTTCCCTAATGTACGCGCACTAAGGTACTATCAAAAACGCAAATTCCCTCATACTATGCTTTGAGAAGATAATTAGAAACTTCAATTTCTGTAATTATTTCATGTCATTGTTTGAAATACGGTAACAATATTCTCAACTTGGGATAAATTTCGCAAATACATAATCATATTCGGTAGTTTTTTTGCAGGAAAAAAATTCCTTATGTTTAGATAAAGTTCAATTTCAAATATATAATTCAAAAGGAGAAAAAATTCATATTTCTTGTTTTCTTGGTTTGAAAGAAAAGGTTCAAGAAATTAATTACACCAAAGTTTATAAATAAAAAATTCATATTTATTTTTAATATAGGGAAATTAACTTCAATTATTAAGCCATTACAATTTTAATTCAGAATAAGCCGAAGGAACATTATTCGTTTCTGTCCGACGACCGACTGTCTAAGTCTCACACTTTTTGGACCTTATTGCTGACCGAAAAGGCCAATATTTGGCATAATTTAAAAAGATATAAATTTTACAAAAAAATGTGGCAACGTGGTTTAAGGTTTTTACTTAAAAATAAGATCTGTTTTAAAAGTACGAAGGTACCCTTGTCATCATATGTGGTAGTTTTCAAAAATGCAAACCGTTTATTTTATTGCATCTACGTGATTTTTACTCATTTGCCTTGCTTAAAGAATTGTTTTTTTTTGTATTGAAAGAAAGTATTTTCATTGTGGACAGAAAATGTGAGAAATACAAAATTAGAATTTTAGTTTGAAATTTAGTAATGTTAAAATATAGTTTAATTGTAAATTATTAGTTCATTTCTAAACACCTTAGTAAAATATATTCTAAAATATCCGCATGCTCCCAATTTATACTCAGCAAATAAGCTTGTTTTTGTTTTTTTTAGAAAAACTTCATTTCCTCTTTGGATTTTGTTTTTGCATTGAAAAATTTCATCTTCAGTAGTAGAAGAAGAAGTGAACAATAGTTTTGGACAAGGAATTCACAAGTTTCTTGTAACTTGTGTATAAATGGATGAGAAGAACAAAGGGAAAATCAGTCTAAGAGAATTGTTCCAATGATCAGGAAAATCTTTCCTCCTCACTTGATTTTCTCAAGGCGACTTTGTTAAACTTTGTTTACTCTCAAACTCTCTCACAAGATCGATATAAACTTATAATGAATACGAATCAGCGGAATGAGTCTTTAATTCAAATTCCAGAGAAAATGTATACAAAATTGTCATTAACTTTGTCAACAATAGTTTCTTTTCAATAAAACGAAAAAACAATAATTGTTTCGTTGTTCTTTGTAGGTACTTATGTTTTGACTTTTTGTAACTCACAACAGATTGTTGTAATGTTAATAAATTTACTGCAATAAAATAATTCATCGGCACTTCAATAGCTTACCATTCGGATGAAAAAACCCCGAAAACAATTCTGAAATTCGAAATTTTGAAAAGTGATATTTCAGTAAAAATATTATTTCGATTGTAAATTTAATTAAACAACAGAGTTCAGTAAAATTGTCGTCTGCACGTTGAATTTCAAATGAGATATTAAATAAAAAAAGCAATGCACTCCGTTGTCTATTTCCCACAGGGCAGGGTTCGATTTCGCTCAGTGTATTGAATCAAATTAAAATTTTTTCAACTTTTATCTTTATTTTTTTTTTATTTATGATATCGGAGTGATGGATTTTTTTTTGGTTTGTTATTTGTTTTTATAAGGACTGCGGCAGTGGATATTGAATATTATCTAAATTCTGTTGTGCCATGTGGTGTCTCTCTCTCTCTCTGTAAACTCTCAGGGGAATCCTTATACATATTTGAGTTAGAATGACTGCTCGTACACAAGAGTAGGAGAATATTTATATCCGGTAATATGTAGACCCATTCGTTCTCTCGTGGGCTTCTGTTAACTGCTTCGTGTCCATTATTACATACCTACGAGCCTACAAATTTAAAGTTTTGTACTTGTTTACGACAACAGGAGCTTTATTTCGAAATCCGTTTGCCAGTTGTTTCATTCGATTCAAAAGTTTTACTGATAAAACGTCAATCCATGTACTACTTGTCTTTTACAACAAAACGGAAAATGTATCAACTTATCTTAAAATTCAGCATATTTATTGTAAAACAGATTCATGAATAGACATTTCATCAAGTTTGTATCATTTTTTTTATTGTCTTTCAAGACAATAAAAAAAATGATACAAACTTTCTAAAGTCGAATATAATTCATTATATTCGAATTTAGAATTGTTTTTTTTGCATACAAGTTGACGAAAATTATTTAATCACTGGATCGTCTTTATAATCTGTTCAATGATTGAAAAAAAACTCCAGACGGTTTGATTATTAATTTACTGACTATGAATTCACATTCATTTGATTATTAATTTAATGACTATGAATTTACATTCATTTGATTATTAATTTACATTATCGAATAAATTGTCTACTGCACAATTTAAGGTTTATCTGTACAATCATTGAAAATGCAAAGTCGGTAAACAATAGTCCCACGCGGCAGTGATCTATCGTACCCACAAATCTATTCGCGAAATCATTTACATATGAGAGAAGAAAGTTGGAAATCCTGTCCTGATAATCTATCTAAACTCGTAAACTAGTTTGAAATAGTTTCTTTCCCTTAAGACGCTTCTAGCAAATCTTCAATAAAAGCACTTGCCTCACTTGGGGATATGTGTGAATACATTCTCTACCTACTTTGTTCAAGTTAGTTATATACAATAGGCGTTACTTACATACCACTGTTACTTCCACGCACATATATATGTAATTTCAAACTTTACGAAACACGTAATGCAAAATCTTTAAGAATATACAGTAGAATATTCAACTTTAACAATAAATTTCAACAATTAATTAATTATTCCCTCAAAACCGGTAGGGAGTCATTTTTCCCAAAGTAGATTTTTCGCCCAAAAACCATATTCACAAAGTACTTTTTTCCCAAAAGATTTTTTTTTCCAAAATCATATTTTCTCAAAGTAAAATTGTTCATTATTTATATGAATTATTTTTTTATTATGTCCAGTGTATAAATGAGTGATTCTCCAGAAAGGGTCCACTTCACGTCACGGTAAATCGTTAGGTATTAAAATAACACCAAAATAGATTAAAATAACACTAAATTGGATTATTTTAATCCTTTTTGGTGTTATTTTAATACCTAACGATTTACCGTGGTGTCACCAAAGTGAGACTCAATATTTCCATTAACTTATTTGATATTATTGATATTTTGTTATGGATAAATTTCAAAAAAAATTTATCCATAATCTACGTAACATTATTTATCTTTACATAATCTTGTAATGTTAAAATTTTAAGTTTTTCTTAGTAAAAAAATTTATTTAATTTTGTCTTTTGCACGGTTAATCGTTAGGTATTAAAATAACACCAAAAAGGATTAAAATAATCCAATTTAGTGTTATTTTAATCCATTTTGGTGTTATTTTAATACCTAACGATTTACAGTGTGGTTTTGGTTAAATATGATACATATTTTTAATTATTTTTTAATATAGTTAAAAATTTTGTAATATAGTCTTAATATATATATAAAATTGAAGCTTAGAATGTACCGTTTATTTTTCACTTATACTTAGTTTAAATAAAATAAAAGAAATTTTTTAAATAATTAATTAAAAATTACTGGCAATGGGAGTAAAAATTCAAATTCATCTCCGAAGCCTCGTTCTTCAGTTAAAAACATAATTCTTTTAAACTGTTTTTTAGCCATACGTAATTTATATATAAATATTTCAAGTTGAAGCCCAAAAAATTTGTTAAATTATCTTTCAATACTTTTAAATTTAATAAAAATGTGAATTTTTTATTTGAGAAACTATTCATTTCTGAAGCCTTTTTCATATTTGATAAGCGTTATTGTTTTGTTTTAAATCTTTTTATAATTTTCTTTAAATACCTAACCCTTGAATTATAAAAAAATTTTCCGTTTTATTTTAAATAAAATTTTTTTAATTTTTTAAACTATAATATATTAAGTAGAAAGTTAGATAAATAACAAAATTATAATTAAACATAAAAATTTATTATAGAAAATATCAATTTTGAACTTAAAATGATAAATTAAAAAATTGGTTATATTTTTTTTCCGTTCAATATAAAAAAATATATTATTTATTTTTGAAAAGAAAAAATAGTTATAAAGAAATTACTAAATACACAATTCATTACATTATAAATGAATAATGTTAAAAGTTTAATAAATTAAAGAAATTTTCAAAAAAATTTACAAAATTCGCGTCAAAATTTCAAATATCTTTATAAATAATAAAAAAAAATTTCTCCGAAATTTAATTATACTTTCGAAAATTTTCTTCAATTTAATGATTTTTAATATCTACTATTTTTAATATGATTGTGCAAAAAAATTCAATTTTTTTCAAATTTAATAAAATTCTATGCAAACATTTAATTATTATTTTTATAAAATAAAATTTGCAAAGGAATTCAATTGTTTACAAATTGATAAATTTTTTTTTGCAATTCTTCAATTGCTATAATAGATAATAAAATTCTTTCTGGGAATTCAATTTTTTTCGCATAAATCATAAAACTAATTGCAGAGTTTCAATTATTTGTAATAAAATTTTAACAGAATTCTATGTCCAAATTTTAACTATTATCTTTATAAATAATATATTATTTTTCTCCGAAATTAATTTATTTTCAAAAATTTTAATACAATTCTTGTCAGAATTTCAATTACTTTAAATACACGTACAATTTTTTTTTTAATTTTTCGAAAAATGGAAATTATTCCTAAAAATTTTATTAAAATTTGTCAATGGTAACTAAATACATGCACAAATATGTATTAATTTGATTCAATACACGATAAATTTGATTTAATAAAAATTATGTTTAATGCAATTAAAAAATATTCTTAATTCAAACATATTTTTTTGGTTTATACTTATTTTTGAATTAAAAAAAAAAATTTCTCCATATACAAAACTATTAATCATACCAAAAAAAAAAAAAAAAAAAATTGTCTCCATTACTTTCGTATTAATAAATTTTTTAAAATAAAAGTTTTAAGAAAATATTTTTAATATTGAAAGCATAAATTTCTTGTTTATAGTCACTCTCTTCTCTCGTTGGAAAACATTTTGTGAGGAAAAAGTGCATAAAAATTTGAAACATTGAGATTTGAAAAACTTTGCATTACAAAAGGAATTTCTATACAATATTCACAGACTTTCACTTTATTTTAGAAGCGCTTGTGTTTTCTTTATGAAGTTTTGAAAACTGTCGCACATCTATTTTCTGCGAATTATTTTCTTTTTTTTTTTGTTTTTGTTTCAGCAAAGAATAAGAAAGATCTTAAACTTTTTTATCGTGATATTTTTACCTATGGATGAAAAATAGGAGTGGGGGGGGGGAAGTTGAAACATTCAAAAACAGAAATAATATTCACTTTTCATATTTATGGAGCGAAGGCGTGTTGATGTACAATTTCAGATTTGTCAAAAGGATGTAAAAATAATAATAATAGTAATAAAAATAAAAATAAAAATAATAATAAAAATAATAATAATAATAATAATAATAATAATATTGATAATCATAATAATTATAATAATAACAATAAAAGGAATAATAATAATAAGAATAATAACTGAAATAATAATAATAATAATAATAATAATAATAATAATAATAATTGAAGTGAAGTTTGAATGAAAATGAATTTGGAGTGAAAGTGACGTGAAAATAAATTTTGCTTGAAAGTGAAGTGAAATTACATAATCGATCCCACGATATTAAAAATTTCGACCCTTTTCTTTACAGAAATTTTTATATACATTAAAACATTTAATAAATAAATGACATTTTATATTTTAATGAATAAATATATATATATATAGAAATTTTTTCCACTGGGTTTTTTTTAATAAAATCCTAAATTTTTTGTACGCCGTCGAATTTAGGTCTACTTTTGTCTGATATAATATGCAGAAAAAGGATAATGTGGCTCTTTATCATGAACCCTCTTTGGCGAATGATCATAGATATATAACATTTCCATGGGGGCGACATTAATATTCGCCTTATGTTTGATAAAGCTTCCATCCGCCGTGCCATTTGGTCTCAACTGATTGAGATTTTTACGAGCTCGTAAGAATCTCTCTCGTGGTCTCGTTAAATAAAAACGGCCAAGTTGATCCTCCTTTTATCATCTTCGGTCAATGCTTGAAGTCTTCTTACTTATTTCATCATCTAGATCTAAAATTTTTGTACAATTAAATTTTTTTTCTTTTCTCCCAATTATTTAAATTCTCATAAGTATTGAATTTTATTTTTCCAATTCGTATAAGAAATTACAATTCTGCAAAACAAATTCGATTCCCACTTTTAAAATAAGCCTTGTCCCCTAAGTTGGAATTCTTTTTTAATTCGATGGTTGTAGACAAATTCTTTCCCATCCAGAACTAAATAAAGTATATTGATTTCTATTTTGCCAAAGCGCACTATGAGAGAAATTAAAACACTTCAGATATAATTCGAGAAATGCTCGCGTTTCATCCAAACTTAATTAACATACTTAACTTTTCAGAAACATTTAATAAAAAATTTTTACGACATTATTTTTTTGTGTAACAGATAATAAAATAAAATTCTGATTTACTATTTCAATTAACAATATTCAATTCAAGTTTTAATTTTTTTTATAATTTCAACTCAGAGAAATTGTGAGAAACGTGGAACTTTTTATATAATTAACAGAAAAAAGTGCCAAATGTAAAAGAATTGATTTTCCATCTGGTTCAATTTAAATTGCTTTTCGGAATATTGCATATTCAAGAAGTGCAATCGTATCTTAACTTATTCTTCTTAGAAACTGTTCTTAATGAATTCGGTGCGTTTGACTCCGTATAATTTTATGTGAATCCAATTTCAAAGATCATTCCATACGAATCAATGTGAATACGTTCATTGAAAACCGCATATCGACTGAATGAATAGTTTTTTTTTTGTTTAAACTCGAATCTTTGAAAGTATTGTATCATTCGACCTAGTTCGAAATCTCGAAATACTCAAGAATGCAACACTCTTCTAAACACTAATTTATTTTTTAATTTTAGAGGTTAGGAAGAAAGACGAAAAAAATGGATATTTTGGGAATTTTTTTACATTCTCGTTTCTGAGAAAACTATTTAAAAAATTTGTACACATATAAAGGGTATTTAGAACTTTATTTTTACATATTTTATTAATAAAATTTTTTTTTGGAACTTCTATAAAGAATTCACTTCAATTTCATATTCACTCTTTCACTTTACTTTCAGATTTACTTAATTTTTATTTTCACTCTCATTTTACTTTTACTCAAATTTTCTTTTTACTTCACTTTCAATGTAAATGTCTTTTTACTCCACATTCGTTCGAATCTTATTTTCACTTTCACTTTTACATTTTGTAGTAAAAGTGAAGTAAGAATACATTTTGAGTGAAAGTGGAAAGACAATAAAATTTTAGTGGAAATGAAGGTGGAGTGAAAATAAAATTTGAGTAAAAGTAAAATTAGAGTAAAAATGGAGTAAAAATAAAAATTGATTAAAAATAAGGTAATATTTATATTTATATACAAAAAAAATGAGAAGTATCCAGACTAATTGATTTAAATTTTTAAATACGCTAATCCCATATTCAAAAATTTCCTTTTAAATTTTTCTTCTAAATTGAATAAGACTACAATAAATTAGATCATATTTTTTTCAAATCTCTTTCATAGAAATCTTTTGATATATTAGATATAAAAGATTTCCTCTACATGTATGATGACAAAACATAATAAGGGACATAAAATATTCTTCTGATCTAGAAATATTTATATCTAAATATATATATATTAATATTCATATTGTGTATTTGAAAAATAGAATAAAAATAATCAATAAAAATATACATCAAAAAGGAAAGGATGATTCGTGATAAAAGATAACTGAGAATATCAACGCGTATGTTAGCCCGAAGGCAATCATCTTCAATTCTGACCCAACGTTCATGTTTTCTCACTTCGAAAAAAGGGTAGACGTGAGGGATGGAAAAAAGGTCGAGCTTGGCAATAAAAGCGGAGCGTCCTCTTGGCCGCGAATGTATGGAAAAATATACAGAGTATATTACGAAAGTATTCAATGCGAGATACGTTTTGCACTCACAGGTGCTACCAACTCCGCCCTCCCCTCCCCCTCCAAAAAAAAGTAAGTTAGAAAAGAAAACTGTTGTGCAAAATGGAATCGAATTTTCTTGAATTTCAATTGCAAGATTAAGTTCTTCTTGGTTCGATAATGCATTCAATTGATGTCAATAAGGAACGTACAACATTTTATGTATTTAAATTATACATTTAATTTTTTTCCTTTTTTTTAACCGTTTTAAAGTTAAAAATTTTATTTCTATTTGAATCGAAAAATTTAACGATTCGTCAGAATAAGCAAGCGATTATTTACTACTCAGTTCCAGAATATAATGATTTTAAATTTTTTAAATTTTATTTTATTTATTTATTTATATAAATATAAATAAAAATAATATAAATATATATATATATAGATATAATAGAAACATATATAATATAAATGTATATGGGTGATTCTCCTGAAAGGCACCAGATTTTTACAAAAACTAAAAAAATTAATTTTTACATTTTCTGAATTTTTTTGTCATGGGTAGGTTTTAAATACGATTAAAGAGAAAAATATGAGTTAATTAATTAATTTCAAAGAAAAATATTATATTATTTATAAAGATAATAGTTAAAATTTTAAAATAGAACTCTGTTAAAATTTTATTACAAATAATTGAAACTCTGCAATTAGTTTTATGATTTATGCGAAAAAAATTGAATTCTTAAAAAGAATTTTATTTATCTATTAAAGCAATTGAAGGATTGCGAAGAAATTTATCAATTTGTAAATAATTGAATTCCTTAGCAAATTTTATTTTATAAAAATAATAATTAAATGTTTGCATAGAATTTTATTAAATTTGAAAAAAATTGAATTTTTTTGCACAATCATATTTAAAATAGTAGATATTAAAAATCATTAAATTGAAGAAAATTTTCGAAATTATATTTAAATTTCGGAGAAATTTTTTTTTTATTTTTTATAAAGATATTTGAAATTTTGACGCGAGTTTTAGTAAATTTTTTTGAAAATTTCTTTTATTTATTAAAATTTTAACATTATTCATTTTTAATGTAATGAATTGTGTATTTAGTAATTTATTTTTAACTATTTTATCTTTTCAAAAATAAATAATATATTTTTTTTATATTGAACGGAAAAAAAATTATAACGAATTTTTTGATTTATCATTTTAAGTTCGAAATTGATATTTTCTATAATAAATTTTTATGTTTAATTATAATTTTGTTATTTATCTAACTTTCTACTTAATATATTACAGTTTAAAAAATTAAAAATATTTTATTTAAAATAAAACGGAAAATTTTTTTATAATTCAAGAGTTAGGTGTTTGAAAATAATTATTAAAAAATTAAAAACAAAACAATAACGCTTATCAAATATGAAAAAGGCTTCGGAGGTGAATAGTTTCTCAAATAAAAATTCTCGCGTTTTTAGTAAATTTAAGAATATTGAAAGAAAGGTATTTGAAAATAATTATAAAAAGATTAAAAACAAAACAATAACGCTTAATAAATATGAAAAAGGCTTCGGTGATGAATAGTTTCTCAAATAAAAAATTCACGTTTTTATTAAATTTAAAAATATTGAAACATAATTTAACACATTTTTTGGACTACAACTTCAAATATTTATAACCTATAGATTACGTATAATTAAAAAACAGTTTAAAAATATGTTCTTAACTAAAAAACGAGGCTTCGGAGATGAATTTGAATTTTTACTCCCATTGCCAGTAATTTTTAATTAATTATTTAAAAAATTTCTTTTAAATAATGATTAATAAAATAAAATATAGAAAAATAAATTAAAATTATTAAAACTATTAAAAATATCAGAAAAATAATAAATTGTTAACTATAAAATATTAATTTGTTTGTAATATTATTTCATACTTTTCAATAATTTATTTAATAATTTATCAAATGAAAAAATAAATAATAAAATTATACAAATCTAAAGAATAATAAAAATACTAAACTAATTTTAATTAAAAAAGTTTATTATTCATTAAAAAGTGTGAAATATTATTGCATAAGTAATAAAATTAATTAGGTAAAAAAATTAACAAAGTATAATAAAATGAGTATTATATATAAAATTAAAAAAATATATTAGGAATTAATTAGTTAATTTTAAGTCGTAATTACGAAGTTTGATAAACTTATTAGAATTCAGATAAAAAAATTATAACAATAATTTCTATATTAATAAGTTATTTAAAATTAAGTAAAATATTTTTTAATGCAATTTAGACCATCCACTTCGACCGGAATGGATAATTATATCTAAAAAAGTATTTCAATTGCGAAATGTAGTGTAATATAATTCTTAACATATTTTTTAAATATTATAGATAATACTCATTTTATTCTACTTTGTTAATTTGTTTTACCTAATTAATTTTATTATTTATGCAATATTATTTCATACTTTGTAATGAATAATGAATTTTATTTATTAAAATTAGTTTAGTATTTTAATTATTATTTAGATTTGTATAATTTTATTATTTATTTTTTTCATTTAATGAATTATTAAATAAATTATTGAAAAGTAAGAAATAATATTACAAACCAATTAATATTTTATAGTTATTATTAATTATTATTAATTATTATTTTTCTGATACTTTTTAATAGTTTTAATAATTTTAATTTATTTTTCTATATTTTATTTTATTAATCACTATTTAATCATAATAAAACATTGAATAATAATAAAAACGAATAAATATTTTATTTTTTAAATGAATATAAAATTACCGTGAATTAAGATTTTATTATACGGATACTTTTGCGAGATTATAATAAATTGACAATTGAATAGAGATCATATTGAACTGAGCTCCAAAGACGATTTTATTATTTTGACAATTGAAATAAGATCATATCAAGGGGAGCCGTCAAAATAATAATTTAAAATTCACGATATTTATTAATTTCCTCCGATGTGATATTAAATTGTTGAATGAGAATATAAGATAAAAAATGGAAAAAGTGAAAAAGTTTTTCCAATTAGACCGCATTTCTTTTAAGTTTTCTTAGATTTTTATTTTTTACTTATTTTTTAATTTAGAAAAACATGTGTTTTTTCACGATATTTATGTGAATTGTAAATGAAATTCGAAAATTAACAACTGGATATAGTAAAAGTGGGGCGATTGTGTATATATAAAATAAACACAAACAGAAGATGTCGAAGGTGGTTTAATAATCTCTGCACCTGCTGCGCGTCGTAAATTAACGGTAAACCGTTATTTAAGAGATGAGTCTAAACTACCTAATTTTAATATTAAAGATCATTGTTACATAAATCTTAATTTTTTTTTATCTCATTTCAATTAATAAAGTTGGTTTCATTTATGTCTAAATTAACAATTATTATTATTGTCGTATTTGTAACGAAGTAAAATTTTCCTTTCTTTTTGCTTCCTGCGTGTAAATATACCTTTATAGTTATATCCATATAAATGTTTTTCTTTTCAAGAGGAATTTTTTTTTTATCTAAAATTTAGATGAGAACGTTACGTGCTTAAGCGATATATATATATATTTTTTTTTTGCTTTTTGCCTGAGCCTTTCATTAAGCGCTAATGTTTATTAATTAAAAGAAGTTCCCGCTTGCGAAGTCAGTTAGCCTCCGCCTCCTATCCTGTAGCAGGAGCGAAACCACAAGGCAGAGGGTTGTTGTCGCATGTATATGTATAAACGTACATTTGTTTGTATCCTCACTGACAATGCAAAACATGAAAGTAAAATGCATTTACATTTCGGATATTAACTTGCCGTTGGCGTTTTTCGGTTTTTATCATTGATCGCATAACTTTTTCACGGTTCTGCAAATTCATATTTTATAACTTCACATAGTTGCGTCTCCACATGAATATTTAGTTTAGAAAAAGCAGTTTTTTTGTTTAAACAAAATAAAAACAAATAAATTTGCCTATTGCCTATTGCAATTCGAAAAAAAATCAACAGAAACGATTAATAGCAAAAATGAATTTTAAAATGAAAATGAATCTATATACAAAAAATGAACTAATTAATGATTGTAAATTCTCATAATAAAACAAATACCGAGTGAAATATTATAAACATTGTTCTTTTTGCAGATTGTATTCAAACAAAAGTGGAACTCTTTGACAGGAAATAATTTTCACATTGCTCAAATAATTATCATTTCGTGAAATAATATTTATTAAATTGAACAATGATGATTAATTAATTGAAACATTAATTCAATTTCTATTCTTTTTTAGGTGAACATTCATGTTCGACAGTAATATTGTTTTTAAAATGAAAAAAGTTATTTCACCAGCGGCAGCTCGGTGAAAATTTCTCTTTTACTTTTTATATCCATGGATTTTAAATATATTGAAAAATTTAAATACTGTATTTAATTTCAGTTATCATCCCATAGGTCATGGAGGGATTAGATTATTATTTAAAACTACAACTACCTCTCTGATTTAATCTAATTTACAGAATATTTAACTTTGAACTAAGTCTCGTCTACATGAAAACGACAATTTTGATTATACGAGAAGTCTATCATTCAGAACTCGGTAGGAACTTAAATTGATTTGAAATTAACAAAACTCTCGCTTCATCGATGGTTTCTATGTGAATCTATAATTTCGCGTAGTTATATTCGTAACTCGTCATGGAGTTTCATTTGCTATTATTATTATTATTATTATTATTAGTAATTCAAAAATTTCAAAACCCATCATTAAGGAAGAAAAAAAAATTGTAACATTAAAATTAAAATTAGAAGGATTTGTAAAATATTCTAGAATATTATTAATTAGGTTAAAATCTCGATATATATTTCTAAAAAATTTTATACATTTCTTTTTTCCAATATTTGGATTTTTCCAAAAAGAATTAGATATTTTCGAAGATTTACACAAACGTAGAGACTAAATTTCTTAACGGATCGTATAAATTCCATTGTCAGTAGTATAAATAGTTTTCGTCAGACTTCACTGGAAATATTACATTTTCAGTAGAAATGGCCATTTTTAGTAAGACAGCTATTTATTTTTATTTTAATCTTAATATTAGTCATTTTACACTGTTTGGATAATAAAAAAATTTATTTTTTTATTTTTATTTCAATCATAATATTAGTCATTTTACACTGTTTGGATAATTAAAAAAATTATTTTTTTTTATTTTTATTTCAATCTTAATATCAGTCATTTTACACTGTTTAAATAATTAAAAAATTTATTGAAACTTTCTATCACGCAAATAGTGGAGTTTTCAGTTATTTTTTAATTGTCTATTTTATATTGTTATTTTTGTGTCAAAAATGACTAAAAATTTCCAATCATGCTTAATTTGATCTTCAATGAAATTTCACTAATTCAAATCGCGAGAATATTATCGCTGATAATTTTTGTGATTATTAAAAAATAAAGAAAAATTGTATTTTAAACTATTTCTATTTTTCTAATTTCAAATATTTCTTTTTCAAAATTTAAAACAAATTTATTTTCATTATTTAAATTTTTAAGGGGCATTCGATGTCATAATAGTCTAAAAAACCCTTAGATAATTTTATTTTAATTTCCTCCAAAATTAAATTTATATTCTTTTTTCAAACTTAAATTTTTATATTTTTTTTCGAAATTAAATTTTTTTTCTTTTTTCAAAATAATAATTTATTTTTAAAAACATTAACTAATATTATGTTCTTTTTTCTAAATTTAAAACAAATTTTTTTAGTTCTTCTGATTAATTTAATTTTCCGTTTTTAAAAAAGAAATTTTGTTTCATACAAATTTCCAATTATTTGTTTTCATTTCTCCTTATTTTAAATCATTTTATTATATGAAAGGTAAAATTTTATTTTTCTGTTATTTTAAATATTCTTTTCGTATAGATAGTTTTTTTTATTTTTTGGAAACATTGAATTTTATATATTTCTTTTTTTAATATTTTCGGTTTCAAATATTTTTCCTTTAGCTAAAAAAAAATTTTTTTATCTCTTTCCTTTATAGGAAATTATTTTTGCAGAAAATTTGCAGCAATTTAATTTGAAAGCAAATTTCCAGAAAAAATATATTTTGTTCTTGTGGATTTTTTTACCAAAAATTCATCAAAAAAGAGAAAATTTTTCAGTATCCAAAAAGATTAAAAGAAATGAACTTCAAACTTTCTGGTGTAAAATTAATGTACGATTTTCTGCAGTGTAATTTCATTTCACAAATTATTAATAATATTTATTGAACACGAAAGACAATGTAACTTCTTTTATTCTTTAAAAGAAATTAAAATGAATTAAAATTATTATATTCTTCTCTGAAGTGGTATTTTCATCTTTTCGCTTCTCCATACTATATAATAATTATAACTGAAGAGGACAAAGGCTATTGCTGTAGAAATCTGTAATTATTATAAAAGAATGGTTAAACATTTAGGAATTTTTTTTTAAGAACAGTAGAAAAATTTATTCAAAATTTGAAATTAGTATGCTCTCGATCTTCTTGTGTTTGACTGTAAGATAATATATTTTTCAAATTTCTAAACTTACGAGAGATAAACCAATCGTGGTTAACAATATATCTAGGAGTATTGACAAAGAAGCGTAAAAACATGCAACAGAAGCAACAGCTCCAAATCCACAAATAATTTTCTCCTAAATTGAAAACAAATGATTGTAATGTAATAAAACATATTTTTTGACTCCTGTCAAAATTAAATTTTATCGATTTTATAAAAAGAGGGTGAAACATGACAAATTACGTCCTTCACTCACAAAATAAAAATAACCAAGTCATTAAATAAAATATCTATAATAAATAATAATCCTTTAATTATTCATTAATAAAAAATGAGCGCTCATAAAAATTAACAAAATAAATTTGAATAAAAATTTAAATTTAAATTTAAATATTAATAAATACTAATATTATTATTAATAAATTTTATTTATTACCAATCAATTGATAATTATGTATGCTAATTTTATTAATATTATTATTACAATATTATTACAATATTATACACTTAATTATACTATTTAAATATTGAAACATTATTTAATGAATATTAAAACTAAACATTCAACTGAATTATAAATGTAAACAATTATTTTACTCACAAATAAATGCCATCGATACTTGTTGAAATTTCCGACTTTATTAAGTATGTAGAACCACATTAAAACGTGAACAATGGGTATTAAAAAAAATGTTAGGATTAAATAACAAAGTAATACAATTACATAAATTTCCAACGATTCCATGTCTTTAAATTTTTCTATATCCCAATAAAGTGCAATTGTTGCAAAGCAGATACAGAACTAAAAATTAAAAAACAAAAAATTAAGAATAATTCCATAATGATAAAAAAAATTTAATTTATAAAAATATCATCTTATACGTTTTCTTTTAAATCAAAGTATAGAAAAGAAATCAGGATAGATTTATTTAAAAAAAATACCTGTTGTAAAAGTTTTAGTACAATGAATTCTCTTCCTGTGTAGGAGATGTGGGACGTTGAATTATATATTGTAGTTGGAATATTTCCACTAGCCATTGGCATTATTAAATTACAACTCATTTTATTTGTACTCTGTAAATAAATATATTTATAAATAAATAAAAAAAATTATATAATAAATTATTTTTTAGATTTTTTAAAGTTAAAAAAACGGTAAAAGGAAAAACACTATCTTTCAATTTTTAAAATATATTTGATCTGGTCTGCTTCGCCACTACCACTTTAATAAAAAAAATGTTTTTAAATATAAATTTAAAAATAAATAAATTTCGAATTTATATAAATCTAAAATTTTTTTTAAATTTTCTAAAACTGAATTTTTTGTAAGTGCGTATTTAAAAATTATTTTACAAATTTTTCTGTATAAACATAAAGCTTATTTTCTTTTAATGCACAAGAAATAAAAGTATAAATTATAAACTATTTATAAGAGAGAAAAAGAACTTTTTACTCACCGTTTTTAAGTGAACTTAATTAAATTAAAAAAATTATTCACAAGTCCACATATTTTGAAAAATTTGTATTTTCCCTCTTTTCTCTAATTACGATTTTAATGAGATAAAAAGTGGCTAAAATTAATATTTTAGATTTAATTCAGAAAGAACTGCTTTAAAGAAATAATTTAATAAAACTATTTTAATTTTAAAAAACGTAAGCGACTGTTGTGGATCACAGTGGAAAACTTTTTAAGAAGCGCACAGTTCACGGAATTTTTTTACTTTAACACAAATGTCGAGTTTTATGTCCAATATTTTGTTTTATTACATAATTATCACAATTTGTCAATAATAAAGAAATTACACTTCACTCTCAAGTTTTGTATTCTATTAAATATTTTACTATATTGGGGTTAACTATATTGTTTTATCTTTCCACCCCTCTATTTTCTTCGGCATCGAAAAAATAAATTATTCATTTCATTACACTAATATTTAATAGTGATATGAACTTTACCTCATATTTTACATAGGAAACATACTTTTTCGTAAGTTTACCATCAAATATTGTTAAAAATCAATATTTCACGAGTAATTAAAAATTTATGCTATTTAATTTTCTTTTCTTCATCCTTGATTAAAAATCAAACTCAGACTTCAAAAGATAAAAGTTTCAGATCCATATTGGCGGCTATAAAATTTTTTAAAATCAGATTTCGGGAATTAAAAATAGATTCTCAAATTCAATATTGAGAATAAAATAATTTTTACTTTAATAAAGGAAAATAGAATGAAATTATTTACAAGACTTGTAGAAATTTCATTTATTTTCACCTAAACTAAAAAAATGAGAACTGTTTTAAATTTAAATTTCCAAAGGAGAAGAAAAGACATTCTTTTTATGCAAAAAATTCTTCTTAAGAATTGTGCTACATTATTTTAAAATTCAGAAAAATTCCTGATCTGCAAATCAGTGAAACGAGCAAGTTTCCTGTAGATAGTAATTTGCAAGTTGGTTTTAACGAATTCAGATAAAAAAAAGAGAGAGAGAGATAGAGGGAGAGAGAAAAAAAGAGAAATAAAGTAAAAAATCAAGAACTGCAAAAATCCTAGTATTGTTCCTTTTAAAGGCTAGATTTATGTGCATAATCGTCGAACGTCTAGAGATGAAAAATATCGAGTTACAAATTTTTCTCAATAGCAAAAATGCAAAAGCATCTCCCACTGTTCGTTTGTCATAGATTTTTCGAGACATTGGAATGAGAAGGAAACTTTTCTCTTTCACTGCCATTTGGTATGTCCAGAAGAAAATATATATTTAGCTTAAAACCGATATCTCCCTTTTTAGAAATGACAACAAAAGACCACTGACTGCTTGGAAATTAGTTTGCGCTATATTTCTTATATATACGTATTTCAAAAGGATAGTCTTAAATTGAAATTTTGCATTTCCTTTTTCAGCATTTTTCCCTTGTCATTCGAAAAATAGTTTAGAAAATTTAATATCAAATTGTAAATATTGTAAAATATTTACGCTTTACAATTGCATTCATACTGATTGTGGAAATTTTTAATTAAAGAAAAAGAAGATACAATTTCATTTTGTATACTTTTTAATACTTTCTGACAACAATTCGGTTTATTTTTTTTTTGCAATAAATTCAGAAAAATATCATCTATTTTAATGTAATAATAATTTAATCTATTTTAATCTAAAATTTATGATTAGTTTTATTTTACCCATATTTATTACTTTTTCATTTTTATGGAGGATCTTGATTATAATTAAAAGACAAATAAGTGAGAAAATTTATTTTCTCCATTATAGAGTATTATTAAATTAACTCGTAGGTGAAGATCTTATTTCCTCATTACTTTTTGCCTATTTTGTTAGTTCGTGATTTTATGTTTGAAAATAAACTTAGGTCAGGAGAGTTTCACCATTTTATCGAACGAAATGGGCGTAACATGAACGCCAATTTTAAGTTTCCTCGTTTCGTGGCAGCTGCCGACGTCATTTTCCTGCAGGTATGAAGCTTGAAATTTACAAAAGCTTGAATTTCCTGTAAGCCAGCGAATCCCTTTATTTTTAATTGTATTTAAAAATAAATTTCCCCTAATGAATGCTCAATTTTACTCTATAGATTCTTTTTCCAAGTAACATTGTTGCATATTGAAATCTTTAAAGAATTTCCAGTAGAATTTAACTCTCAATTTTATCAAGTGAATTTTATATTTGAAATACTGAATACTAAACGTTGCAAAATCCTTTTTGGGGGAAAGTTGGAATTTTATAAATAGTATAAAAATATGAAAATTGAGTTTTAGATAAAGTCGAAAAAAAAATTAATTAAAGACTGCGTTGGTAAATTAATATTTTTCAGAAAGAACTCTGTAAGAAGGAGAGAATATAATTAATGATAATAAAATAATTTAGAAAAAAGTGTAGTGTATTTTTAATAACTTCTGGCTCGCTTTCGTTAATTGGAGATGTTTCGCCAGGCAGATTAGAAGAGGAACTGAAAGAAAAAGCGGAGCGCGCGAGTTATATACCAGGGCGACGAGAGCGAGTGGTGGGGGAGCGAGACCTGCGCGTTCTGCGTGCGCAGTAGTCACTCTCGACTCTACCTGCGAGCTGTGCGCGTCGACAATAATAAATCGTACTGACTGTCACTGCTCCTCATTTCTAAACGATTAAAAAAAAAAAAAATTTAGCACTCAAACGATTTTGAATTTGCACTATAAGTTCCATTAAAACGCGGAGGGAAAAAATCTGGTTTTTTCAGAGTAAAGTACTTACTTCACTATTGGAGTAATTTCACAAATATTTAGTTTTCTCGAAAATAATTTATTGCAAGGATATTAGATTTATTTAACAACCTTACCTCCAAATAACAAGCGACTGAAATCAGCAGTTTAATTTCATCGAACAATTCCGTTGAAGTATACTACATCCTCTGGGACTTATTGTCCTTCAGTTAATTAATTACCCCACAGAGAAGGCAACTGACCGGATCAATATTCGCGATCTAACCTTGTTTCCATTCGAGCTATTCTCATTCGATAGTCAAAAACTAACCTTTAAAAAATTTTGTCAGTCAGTCAACAGAAAAATTTTCTGTTTTTCTTTATTTTCTTATTAATTAATTCTTATTAATATTATAAATTAATTCTTATTAATTTTCAATAAGTAAAAGCGTTAAAAAAATTAATATGTTAATTGTAAATAATTATAAACTGTAGAGAGAATTTTTGAGCGATTGGTAGTTAAAAAATAAATCGACAAGTACAGAATTTTTTTTTTCATGGTACACAATGCACATTTATTTCTTGTTTGGACTTAAATTCACATCATCACCTTGGGAATTGAAAATGCCTTAAGAAAGTACATATTTACAAGGAAAAGTGGGTTTTTTTCCATGGTGAATATATAAAGAGAAAAAGGCATTTCAACAAAAGTAAGATTTCAGCTCTTTTGAAATGAAGGTTGACTATCTAGCCAGGTTGACTTCTCCTGTACAAAGTCCACGCGTGAAGTCATTTCCATTTTTCAATATACCTTTGGGAATCCACCTTGCCATCGAATTTCAGTACTGACATTCTCGTTTTCTGTGTTCTTTTTTGCTTTCCTTTTTTTTATTCTAAAAAAAGCATGTCACAGTTTTCACAAAAATTCAACTATATATTTTCATGGCTAGAAATGTTTGAATACATTTCTCTAAAGTATATTTCCTTTGACACAAGGATGTATAAGGACTTTGACTCAATTTAGAACAAATAGTGAACACTTCTCTTGAACTAGCCTTTCGTACGAAATTCGCATAAAAATTCTTTTCATTTTTTTCTCGTCACTATTTTCTTCTCAAACAATTTTAATTTGGAATGACAAAATGTTTTGTGAAATTTAATTTTAAAATTTTATTTCAAATATAGAATTAAGTGGATTTTTTTCATTGTACTGTTTATGGATTTATAAAATTAAAAACTTTTTCACAATTTCTGTTGCATTTTTAACTTGATTCTGAGAAAAAAAATTTAATATACCACGTTGACAGAAACTAAATGATTTTATCAATGTAGTTTTCGAGGTTTATAACTCCAGGGGATTTACGTGCTATTTTCAATAGAATGCTATAAATTTTAAATTCAGAACTATTTCTAAGAACTTTGGTAAACGTAAAATTATTTTTTTTGCCGGACTTTGCAAATTTAGTTTGAGTAACAATTCGCTTTTTTCTCCTAATAATAATTGACTCTAGGTAATTATTTTTGAATTATTTGAACTATAAATTTATTTTCAAAATTGAAACATCAGAAAGTTGAATAACAACATGCACTTTCTGTAGATTGGATAAATTGCAAGTGTCAATACAATTTACATCGTATTTCTTGCTAAATGCCACACTTGGCACTGATGAATAGTTAATTAGTTTTCTAAATCTAAAGACAATGGAAATGTTTCGCCACAAACAGAAGTGAAATATAAAAACTAATTATTACCAGTTTATGTTAAAAATTCCATTTTTTAAAAAAATACATTGCAAATTTAGAACAAGCTTCTTTTTTTTCAAAAGAATGAATAAAAAATTGAACAAAACAATACGTGGGCATAAAATTTAAAAATTAAGTATGAATAAAACATTATTTTGTTTTTATTTAAAAATTTCAGAACCACTATTCTCATAAATAATCGTTCGTTTTTTACTTTCCATATTTATCATTATCGCTGTCAGCTCACAGAGAAAAGAGAACAAGGCCAGGAGCAAAAATTAAAAAGTCAAAACGAAGAATGCATTCGGGGAAAAACGTAGATTACCTGCGAAATTCGACGTCGAGAGAAAGAGAGTAAAATTATACACAACGAAAAAAAAAATTGTTATGGATTAAAAATGTCACTCTCTTGTAAAAGAATTCTATCAGCAGAGATTACAATTGATTTAATGGACATTTAAGTCTTCACTGCAATAATTCACAACGATAAAAGCATAATAATAAAGAAAGAAGAAAAATACCATAGGAATATTTTCTCAGAATTATTTTCTTTGAATAAATATAAAGAACTTTTTCTTATAAAATGACATAAAGACCATTAAAATCTTGAATGAAAACTAAAACAGCGTTACAAGAATAACAAATAAAGTGAACTTTATTTAGTTGCTTTTAAAAGGAATGATTGGAAGAATGACAAATTGCTGATAAAGAACGTTCTTCTTGTTTCACGCGCGCACACACACTAACCGAGTTTGTTTCATAAAGTTTCTCACTGTTCTGCTTCCACCTTTTGTCTGATAATGTCAAAGGTTTTTTTTTTTTTTTTGGAAATAAATTTACAAATAAAAGGATTCATTGAAGTCTCTTTGGCCTCCTTTCAACACACCTTCGAGATTGTTTCAGAAAAGCTGCGCTACGCTACCTTTAATGAACTTTTCGAGCGAAATACGATTCCTGTAATCAGCGCGCCTCCACACGAACCATGATTACACCCATTAAGGCACTATGACTGTAACGGTTAACGATTTGCAGAAATTGTTCAGAAATATAACTTTCTTATAGAATTTTTCTTTTTTTTCATCTCCTACAGGATCAATAATAATTTAATTAAAAAAAAAGAAATCACTAATACAATATAATTAAAATTCTCTAATTTTTGTAAAATTTCTTAGAATGTTGAGTGATGTTTCAAAAAAAAAAATTTAATTCAGAAATTTTTTACACCTCTCCGTTTGTTCTAATTGGAATGAATAGTATTCTTTAAGTATTTTTTTATTTTTCATTGGTCACAAATTAATTTAGAATTTTCACGCAGTTCAGTTTCACAAACAAAGCAATCAAGAAACCGTCAATAAAGTGGTTGGAAGCCCTCTGGCATTGAACCAGCATAAATCAGTTCAGCCTCTAGTTTGAAGGTAAACAAAGTTTAGATAAAGGACCTTGTGTGGAAAAGGGAAAACAAGCAGGTAACTCACTCTCTCTCTCTCTAATACTTGCTGATATTCCTACAAGCTTGGCTATAATTACATTTCAAAAAACTCAAAAGTCAAAGAACGTTAAATTGAATGAAACTAGAAAATTAATTATAATTTTGAAACAGTAAATCGTTGTACGTACAAATTTACATTAATTTAATTAATTTCTGAAATGGACACTGTTAATTTGAAAGTATCAAAGTTTACGCAAATAAAATAATAATTAAAATATGAATAAACATTTAAATAGAATATTATATTATCTAAATGTTTATTTAAACTGTTTTTTAAAAAATAATTTTTTAGAATTGTTCTTTAAGTTCTTATGATTATAAAAATAATTGCAATGATTATTGATTACTACAGGAAAACGTTGCTTACGTTTTTTGCAAAATATATTATTTTTCAAATTTTATATTTACAAATCAAAAACAAATTTCATATTTAAAATCTAAAAAAATTGAAAAATCAATTATTGAATAATTTTAGATTCAAAAAATTAAAAATTAACTCATTAAATACATTAATTAACAATTCTTTATCGTGAATTGAATTATTTTAAAACACTCTAATAAATAAAATAATTCAATTATTTTTATAAACAGTAAAATTCACGACAGGAATTCAACTAATTTTCAAAACAATTTTAATAAAATTTGATGAAAAAATTCCATTATTTAAAAAGAAATTGTATTAAAATTAATTAAATTCTTGCGAAAAAATTTTACTAGTTATAAGTGAATTTTTTCGAAGAATTTCTTAATAATTTAAAAAATGTTAATTGAATTTTTTTTTAATTTTATAACGAATAAAGAAAAAAAAGTTTACTCTTTTAGAAGAAACGTTATAAAACAGAGTAATTAAATTATGTTTCGAAAGATTTATTAACATTATAAAGTATATTTTAATTTCTTTGACAAATTTTATAAAGAAATTAGAAAAAATTTTATGAAATTTATTAAATTGAATTGGCTATGTTTGCAATTTTTTTGCAAAGAATTTATTATTTTAAAAAATTAATTCTTTCAAAAAATTAATTAAAAATTATTTTAAAATTATTACTAATTATATCATTATTAATTATTTTTAATTTTAGAGAATTTTCGAAATATATTAACTATTTATAAAAATAATTGAATTTTTGTGAAGAATTTTATTAAAATTTTTGAAAATAATTGAATTCTTCTGACAAATTTTATAACGAATAAAGAAGAAAAATTGAATTTTAGAAAAAACCTAATTTATTGAATATAATTGAATTTTTGCAAAGATATTACCGTGAGGAAAAAAATTGAATTGTTTCGAAGAAAATTAAATAGAAAAATAATTAAAATTTTTGAAAAATAACAATTTGTTTATGAAATTATATAAAAATTTTATTAAAAAATAATTGAATTTTTGCAATAATTTTACTATTAATAAAAATTATTGAATTCTTTCGAATACTGTTTTTATTTATAAAAATAATCGAATTTTAGTAGAATTTTCTAAATTTTGTAATTTGCATAATAATTTTTAATAAAATATTCTTGATAAGAATTAAGTTATATTCGAAAATTTTAACCAAAGCATTCCTTTGAAAAATTTAATTATTTGTAAAAACAGTAAAATTCATCGCACGATAATTGTAATTTTATTTTTTTGAAAGATTTTTTAAAATTTTGTAAATAACTATTTGTTCATCAAATTATATTAAAATTTTATTAAAAAATAATTGGATTTTTGCAATAATTTTAATTTTTTGATAGATTTTATTACTTATAATTGTAATTTTATTTTTTTGAAAGATTTTTTAAAATTTTAGAAAATAATTGAATTCTTCTGACAAATTTTAAAACGAATAAAGAAGAAAAATTGAATTTTAGAAAAAAATAATTAAATTCTTTTAAAAAATGTTATAACGAAATTAAGAACAATTTTACGAAATGTTTAAAATATAATTGTAATTTTATTTTTTTGAAAGATTTTTTAAAATTTTGTAAATAACTATTTGTTCATCAAATTATATTAAAATTTTCTTAAAAAATAATTGAATTTTTGCAATAATTTTACTATTTATAAAAATAATTGAATTTTTGCAATAATTTTACTATTTATAAAAATTATTGAATTCTTTCGAAGACTGTTTTTATTTATGAAGATAATTGAATTTTAGTACAATTTTCGAAATTTTGTAATTTGCATAATAATTTTTGATAAAATATTCTTGTTAAGAATTAAGTTATTTTCAAGAATTGTAATAAAACATTCTTTTGAAAAATTCAATTATTTTTAAAAACAGTAAAATTCATCACAGGAATTTGATTATCTGAAAACTATTTTAAGAACATTCTTTTGAAAAATTTGATTCCTTTTACAAATTTAAATATTTTTTGTATACATACAATTATTTGCAATACAATTTTAATTCATTTTTCTCCAAAGAATTCAATTATTTAAAAAATAGTTTGATAAAATTCTTTAAATGATTTAAATTATTGATAATTTTTTATCATAACTTTGCAAGAATTTAGTAATTTTTAGTGCATTCATTTAAAATTAAAAACATTGAAAAAGAAAATTTATTATATGAAAGTTGAGAAGCAAACAAAAATTAATTTTTAAACTACGAACACATATTCAAATACAACAAATATTAATTATTATTTCTTAATAAAAAAAAAAGTTTCTTGAAAACTGTTTGTGAAATTTAATTTAATTTATCATATTTTAGAAAAAATTATAACCAAAATAAGAAGAAATTTTTTTAGATAGTCGAAGACAAAGAAAAAAAAATCTTACATTACCCGAACAATAAAAAATTAATAAAATGAAATAAAATTATAATATTAGATATTTGACTGTTAAAATTACAAATAAATAATTTCCCTTTACATCACTTGTCTAGTATATATAAATGGGTAAAATTTCTAAACTCAAGAAAAGTTAAAACCCCTTTTTAAAAGTGTCAAGCTATTCTTAAATAAACAAGTTTTTACACGCTTCTGCAGAGTAGAAAAATTATAAAAACTTCTTTATTATCTTGAGACATATTTTTATGTCAAGTGTGTTCTATTTTTTTTGTAAAAAATTTGCTCAGATTACTACTAAGGTATACAACGGTTAATATATCTTTCTCGAGTAATTTCAGTGAAAGCTATACTTTTATTCGTTCATATTGAAACAGCAGTCTGTGCAAAGATAATTTTTGTAATTGCAATAACAAATTAGGATATTTCGGAAAGCCTGGACACTCATTCCAATTTTGTTGGCACCTGCGCTGAAAATGTAATGAGCAGAAATTGCTTTTCAAATCAATTTGCTCGCAATGTAGTATTAATGAAATTCTTCCAATTAGCGAGAGTCATTTGATTTTCTTCTCTATCAAAACTTTTCTAAAAGCTAAAAGAAACTGAATTAATAATATAATAATAATAATAGTAATAATAATAATAATAATAATAATAATAATAATAATAATAATAATAATAATAATAATAATAATAATAATAATAATAATAATAATAATTAGAAATAGAATTAATAATCAGAAAAAAAAATTAAATGAATTCATTTCACTTTTGTGAAAAAAATGTACAATACTTTTGCACTTAAAATATATTACAACTGATGTTACGATAAAAGGAATAATTTAAACTTAAATTGCAGGAAAAAAATGAATGGTAAAAATATGATACCCTTGAGAAATATTCTGTTTTTTTTTGGTCGAATCTCTACAATCCACTTTCTGTCATGTAAATTTTTTATTTTAATTAAAAATCTTTTTAACTAGCTCTTCTTCAATATTATAGAGATCAGAAATTTTTATTTGCGTTAAAAGACATAATTTAAATGAATCTTTTGCTGCCTTATAGTCATTTTAATAAGTGACAAAAGCTGAAAAAAAGTGTTTCTCGGTTGCTGATACACATAATGAAATTTAATTTCTTATTCGCCGAGAAAAATGTTCTTTGTAAAGAAAGTGGCTTTTTGAAAAATGTCTTTGAAATTTTAAAATTGTTACCTTTCATTGTGATGAAATGAAAAAATCCCTTTTTTTAAAAAAGGAATGTAGTTTTTTTATTACTATCTAACAATAGAATGTGAAACTTTATTAATGATATCCGACTCTTGATTATCGTACAAAATGAAGCTTATGTTCTTCTCATTTTCGACATCAAGTTACCAGGTTGATTATAAATTGACAAAATTCAAAATTCCCTCCATTGTAATTATTAACATGGTATTTCATTATAATTATATCATAGTGATGTGAAATTTTCCAGAAATTTAATAATTCAAAATTATACGTTCAAATTTTTGACAAATATGGGTAAATGAAATCAGAATGAGAGCAAAAACAATAAATTACGAAATACCATGAGAATTATTCGAAAGCACATATCACAGAAAATAATATTTACGTTTAAAAAAAACAGAATGTTATAGATTTGTAATCATCGATGATGAAATATAGAAAAGATTCAAAAGAGTATAGTCTCTATCGCGTAACGATATTGAAAAACAAATTTGTAAACCGTAAAACAAATTGCGAGCCAATAATTTTATACTCATATTGTAGAAACTGATAAAAGTAAAACTAATTTCATTAAGCATTTTCAATTGAAATTTAATTTCACACACAGTCATGAATTACTGATCAATTTTAACTGTTGCGCGCAAGAAATATGTTTCACGCAGGTGAAATTGCGGTAATAAAGCCGAAACAAGCGAATGTAATGTTCCCAGTGCCACTGGATTCACAAGAAAAAAAATTACTTACTAAAGTGAAAAAAATTTTATGCCCCACATTCATTTAAATATTGTTGTTCAAAAATTTATGAATAAGAAAAATTTTACGGTTTATGAAATTATATTTGCACACATACACTCTAGATTTGATTAATTTCAAGTTTTCTGGAGACCTTTGGGAATATTTCAAAGTCTATGCAATAAAATTCAGATTTTTATTTCTTTCACTTTTTAATGAAAATCTTCTGTCAATTTACCAAACAATAATTAAAGGCAAAAAGATTGCAAATTTAGCAGAGCAAAATATTTTCATTTTTTAATAAATTTTTGTAGACTTTCAGAAAAATTTTGTCGCTAGGGGTCTGCTTGAGATTTATTCAAGCTGATTAGCATCGGTTGGAAAATTTTAGAAATGTCCCCAACCAATCTACCAAGCTGTAATGGTTACTGCTCGTAAACAGTTGTTCTTCAAAGAATCCAAATATTACTACCACGAGATCAATAAGGGGAATATTCTTTGGTCTACCTTCCAATATTGTCGCATCAGAGAACCATTTCAGCAAAGCATGAAATTAGAAAAAAAAATTTGCAAATTTTTTTCCATGCTTTATGGTTTTTAGGATGATTGGCAATGAATAAAAATTCAAAATGGCGGTTTCAATATGGCGGACGTTTTAAATGTAAATGCTAAGGTGTATTGGGGGGTGATTATGTAATTTCACTTCACTTTCACACCACTTTCACTAAAACTTGTTTTTCACTAAATTTTTACTTCACTTTTACTTCAGTCACACTCAAAACTGAATTTTTACTTTAATTTCTTCTAACTTTCAAGCAAAATTTAATTTTGTTACATTTTTACTACACTTTTACTCCACTTTCACTCAAAAATTTTTTTTTGCTAAATTTTCACTTCACTTTCACTTCACTTTTACTCCACTTTCACTCAAAATTTAATTTCTACTCTAATTTTACTTCACTTTCACTACACTATTACTCGAAAATTTTTTTACTAAATTTTCACTTGAATTTCACTTAAAATTCATTTTCTACTTTTATTTCACTTTATTTTCACTCCACTTTCACTGAAAATTGTTTTTCGTTGAGTTTTCACTTCACTTTTACTCCACTTTCACTGAAAACTGAATTTTTACTTTAATTTCATCTAACTTTTACACAAAATATAATTTTATTACATTTTTACTCCACTTTCACTTAAAATTTTTTTTTACTAAATTTTCAATTCACTTTAATTCTTTTTTACTCCACATTCATTTAAAATTAAATTTCTACTACAATTTGATTTCACTTTCACTCCACTTTCTCTTAAAATTTAGTTTCTACTTCAATTTCACTTTACTTTCACTAAAAATTTAATTTCATATCATTTTAACTTCACTTTCACTCCCCTATCACTGACAAAAAATTGTTTTTCGCTGAATTTTCACTTCACTTTTACTCCACTTTCACTCAAAACTGAATTTTTACTTTAATTTTATCTAACTTTCACATAAAATTTAATTTAATTACATTTTACTCCACTTTCACTTAAAATTTTTTTTTACTAAATTTTCACTTCACTTTTTCTTAAAATTTAATTTCTACTCCAATTTCACTTGACTTTAACTTCACATTCACTCAAAATTTAATTTTCACTCCAATTTCATTTCACTTTCACACAAAATTTTTTTTACTGCATTATCACTTCACTTTTACTTACAATTTATTTTCTACTCCAATTTCACTTCACTTTCACTCCACTGTCAATTTAAAATTTCTTTTCACTGAATTTTTACTCGACTTTTACACAAAATTTTATTTTTACAACAATTTGACTTAACTTTTATGCAAAATTATTTTTTATTGCACTTTCCATTTACACAAAATTTTTTCCACTGTATTTTCACTTTACTTTCACTCGACTTTCACTCAAAATTAAATTTCTTTTCCATTTTTACTTCACTTTCACTCTTCTTCCACTCAAAACTTATTTTCATTACAATTTTACTTAACTTTTACTCAAAATTTATTTTCACTCCCTTTTTACATTACTTTCACATTCACTTAAAATATATTTTCACTAAATTGGAGAAAAAATAATGAATTAAAATTTCTGTGGAGGCAAAAGTATTATGAAAATTAAGTAAATATAAAATTTTGATTGAAAGTGAAGTGAAAATAAAGTAAAAATAAATTTTGAGTGAAAGTAAAATGAAATTTACGTGAAAATAAATTTTAAATCAAAGTAAAAGTGAAGTGAAAGTAATGTGTGAATCGAATAAAAAAAAGGTTTGACTACCACTGAAGTAAAAGTATAACGAAAATAAATTTTGAGTGATAGTAGAGTGAAATTTAAGTGAAATTAAAGTGAAATTAAAGTGAAAATACATTTTGAGCGCAAGTGGAGTGAAAATGCGATCAAAAAAAATTTTTTTGAGCGTAAGTAAAAGTGTAGTGAAAGGGAAAGTAGAGTGAAAATGGAGTGAAAATAAAAATTTGTGAGTGAAAGTGAAGTGAAAATAGAGTTAAAAAATTTTTTCGGTGAAATTCAAGTTAATAGAAAATTTGAGTGAAAGGAAAGGGAATCTGAAGTGAAAATGAAGTGCAAAAAAATTGAGTAAAAGTAAATTGAAAATGGAGTAAAAAATATTTTGGGTGAAAGTGAAGTGAACAAAATTTTGAATTAAAGTGAAAGTGGAGGGAAAGTAAAAGTGAAAATGAAGTGAAATTGAAGTGAAATTGAAGTGAAATTGAAGTGAAATTGAAGTGAAATTGAAGTGAAAATAATGTGAAAAAGTGGAGTGGAAATTAATTTTGAATGAAAGTGAAGTGAAAGTGGAGTGAAAGTGAAGTGAAATTATTTTAAAACAGCGTAAAAAAATACTTTCTTGATTCAATAGATTAATATTTTTATAACTCTTGTTCGGTTTTTTCTGTGCTCTCGCATCGACGTCAATCATGATTGCATGTCTAATTTTTTTTTATTACTAAAAACCATCATTAGTAATCATGTGTGATCATGACGACTTGATAAAACCCCTCCACAGTGACTTATCATCTTTTCCTTCCTATAATTATTATCCATCCCCTCAATAAACTCTAGCAGTTATTTATTTACTTTTTGCAATATTCATTTTCAAATTCAATTAAAAATTTGTATACATTTTTAACAAAAGTATCTGCTATATATGCTATATATGCTATGTATGCAATATATGAAAATGAAAATTGAATTTCATTTTACTTTGTAGCTGTATAAATAAAGAATAGTGTATAGAGAGGGAAGAAAATAAAATTTAACGAACGAGGCGTGGATTTGAATCTTTCAATGTTTGTCCCCTGGTAAATGTAACGCGTGTGCAATGTATGAACTAATTGACCACGTGAGCACAAAGGAGAGTATTGTTGGTTGGTTAGGTCTCCGGTTATCCTCGGTACAAAGACACAGCCAACCGACCATAGATTTCGTGAACAATGACAAGGCGCAAGATACGATGCCTATATATTCACTTCGACAGATCGACGTCTATTCTACTAAATAGCGAAGGGGGTTCTGTTTGTCTGTCATTGTGACGAACCTCAAATACAATACTTTCCAATTTAAACGCACAATTCTTTTTTACAAATAAGAAATTATTACAAAAAAAAATTTTTTTATTTGAAAAAATGGTACAATTTTCATATATACAAATAGAAAAGAAGTGACGATATAGAAAATATTTTTTCTCACATACAAACTTATCGATGATTTTAAGCCTTTGAAAAATCCAATTCCAGTTAGATTTGTTTCGTGCAAAATAGCTTTCTTTAAAGATATCGGTTTGTATCGGAATACGTAGAGAAAATGTGAGATGCTTCAAGATTCGTTCTTTTCCTCTTGCGATACTATATTTTCACTTCTTTAAAAAAAAAAAAGAGAAATACAAACACTTTTCAATTTTTCTGTTACGAAAGTCTATTTTAATGATTTGCATAATATTATCCAACTCTCCTAACGTATAACAATTTAGAACAGAAATGTGTTTCATTATTATTTTACAAAAATGTACATTAGTTTTTATTCCGCTCTAAATTTCTCGATTGCGTGATACTTATTCATCGGAAAAAGATGAACAAAAAAAGATTTTCTTTTTTCACTCGAGAGCCTGGAAATAAGTTTTGGACTCGGAGTCTATGAAAAATAGTAGTTTTCATCAATTATATTTTTATTAGAAATTGTTTTAGAATTTTGCAAGAAAAATGAGTAGTCAATGAATTCTAAAGGTGGTGAAATGTAATAGACAAAAGAAAAAATAAATAAGAGAAAAGTGTAAATCAAAAGGGGAAAATTTTTTAAAATGATAATAAAACAATTTCACTTCACTTTCTTACAAAATTCATTTTTTTCAAAATTTATTTCCACTCCATTTTCACATCACTTTTACTCAAAATTTATATCCACTCCATTTTCACTTCACTTTCACTCAAAATTTATTTCCACTCCATTTTCACTTCACTTTTACTCAAATTTTATCTCAACTCCATTTTCACTTCACTTTCACTCAAAATTTATTTCCACTCCATTTTCACTTCACTTTTACTCAAAATTTAATTTCTACACATATTTCACTTCACTTTCGCTTCACTTTTGCTTCACTTTCACTTCACTTTCACTTCACTTTCACTTCACTTTCACTTCACTTTCACTTCACTTTCACTTCACTTTCACTTCATTTTCACTTCACTTTCACTTCATTTTCACTTCACTTTCACTTCACTTTCACTTCACTTTCACTAAAAATTGATTTTCACTAAATTTTCACTTCACTTTTACTCAACTTTCACTGAAAACTGAATGTTTACTTTAATTTCACCTAACTTTCACGCAAAATTTAATTTAATTACATTTTTACTTCACTTTTATACACTTTCACTCAAAATTTATTTTCACTTCATTTTCATCTTACTTTACTTTCACATTCGTTGATCAATCTTGAGCATTTTAAATTTGTCTTGGAAAAAAGGAATAATGAAATAAAATTTGATTGGAGATGAAAGTAATCAGAAAACAATTTTGAGTGCAAGTGGACTGAATGTGAAGTGAAATTAGAGTAGAAAATAAATTTTAAGTAAAAGTGATGTGAAAATTCACTGAAAACAATTTTTTTGAGTGAAAGCAGAGCAAAAGTGAATTAAAAGTGTAATGATAATTATTTTGCGGGAAATTAGGTGAAATTAAAGAAAAGTTTCATTTTTAAGTAAAAGTGGAGAGAAATTAAAGTAAAAATTTAGTGAAAAACAATTTTCAGTGAAAGTGGAGTGAAAATAAAGTAAAATAAGAGTTGCAAATGAATTTAAAGTGAAAGCCAAGTGAAAATTTAGTAAAAAAATTTTTTCGAATAATAGTGGAGTGAAAGTGAAGTGAAAATGGAGTTAGAAACTAAATTTTGAGTGAAAGTAAAGTAAAAATTTAGTTAAAAAATTTTTTTTTAGTGATAGTGGAATAAAAGTGAAGTGAAATTGGAGTAGAAATTAACTGTTGACTAAAACTGAAGTAATATCGGAGTAGAAATGAAATTTTGAGTAAAAATGAATTCAAAGTGAAGTGAAATTGGAGTAGAAATTAAATTTTGAGTGAACGTGGAGTGAAATAGGAGTGTAAATTTAATTTTGAGTGAAAATGAATTCAAAGTGAAGTGAAATTGGAGTAGAAATTAAATTTTGAGTAAAAGTGAAGTGAAATTGGGATGTAAATTAAATTTTGAGTGAAAATGAATTCAAAATGAAGTAAAATTTGAATAGAAATTAAATTTTGAGTGAAAGTGAAGTGAAAATCAGCAAAAACAATTTTTTTTAGTGATCTGTGAAAGTGAAGTATAAGTGAAATAAAATTAAATTTTGAGTGAAAGTGAAGTAAAAATTTAGTAAAAAAAATTTTGTTAACTGATAGTCGAGTGAAAGTAATGTGAAAATTTGTTGTCAAAATTAGGTTTTGAGTAAAAGTGAAGTGAAAATTTAGTAAAAAAATTTTGTTGGGTGATAGTGGAGTAAAAGTGAAGTGAAATTGAAGTAGAAATTAAATTTTGAGTGAAAGTGTAGTTAAAATTTATTGAAAACAATTTTATTGAGTGACAGTGGAGTGAAAGTGAAGTGAAATTGCAGTAGAAATTAAATTTTGAGTGAAAGTATAGTTAAAATTCATTGAAAACAATTTTATTAAGTGATAGGGGAGTGAAAGTGAAGTTACAGTTAAATGAAAATAATTTTTGAGTAAAAGTGAAGTGAAGTAGAAATAGAAATTAAATTTTGAGTGAAGGTGAAGTCAAATAGAAGAGTAAATTAAATTTTAAGTGCAAATGAATTCAATGTGAAGTGCAATTTGGGTAGAAATTAAATTTAGAGTGAAACTAAAGTAAAAATTTAGTGAAAACATTTTTTTGTCAGTGATAGGGAAGTAAAAGTGAAGTGAAATTGCTGTAGAAATTAAATTTTGAGTGAAAGTGAAGTGAAAATTTAGTAAAAATGTAATAAAATTAAATTTTCCGTGAAAGTTAGGTGAAATTAAAGTAAAAATTTAGTTTTGAGTGTGAGTGAAGTGAAAATTCAGTGAAAAACAATTTTTAGTGAAAGTGGTATGAAATTGAAGTGAAATAGGTGTAGAAATTAAATTTTGAGTGAATGTGAAGTGAAATTGCAGTAGAAATTAAATATTGAGTGAAAGTGATGTTAAAAATTCATTGAAAACAATTTTTTTGAGCGATGGGGGAGTGAAAATGAAATTACAGTTAAATAAAAATAAATTTTGCCTGAAAGTTGGTTAAAATTGAATTAAAAATTACGTTCTGAGTAAAAGTGAAGTGAAAGTAAAGTAAAAGTTTAATGGAAATAAATTCTGCGTGAAAGTTAGGTGAAATTGAAGTAAAAATTATGTTTTGAGTGAAAGTGAAGTGAAAATTCAGTGAAAAACAATTTTGAGTGAAAGTGAAGTGGAATAGGAATAGAAATTAAATTTTGAGTGAAAGTGAAGTGAAAATTCAGTAAAAAAGTACGTGAAGTGAAAGTGGAGTATTTTAAAAATTTAATAAAACAGTTTATATTAAATTTAAAAATGTATGTTGCTGTACGAAATTATATATACAATATTTACTCCAAAGATTTTTTTTGTGTATAAAATTTGAAACAAAAATTTCTAACAGTGTAACTAATTTTCAAGACTAAGGACTAAATTGCATGGGGATTAATTTATTTAAGAAATCCTGGGAAGTAATCAATTATCTTTGAATTTATAATTACCACTATAATTGAACGTATTTGAGATTAGAAACGCTTCCTTCGTGGGAACGCGCAAAGACAAGGTACTTGATGATGAGATGATAACCGATCTACGGGATTTCTCCTTGTTTCTCATCACTGGCAATATACTCTCTCTCACTCTCTCTCTCTCTCTACATATATATTTGGATGCTGGGGTGAAATCCCGCGCGCGCACACACATCCCTGTTGAATTTCTGCTCTAGAACGACAAGCTGGAAGACAATTGCAAAGTGAGGAAGGGCGAGTTTGGTTCGCATTTGAGGCGCGCAAACGTTCGGCTTCTCTCGTACTGGTCCGAACACATTACATCCCGGACTCTCGGATAAATTCGGCACACAAAGTTGTTTCATACCGGCGCGAACTCTCCGCTTGGAAAGCTCGTTTTCTATTTCGGTTTTCGTTCGAGAAAATACGCGCTCGTGCTATACTCGCATAAATACCCTATTCTATTTTTCAAATCTACTAACAATGTTCCATTTTTCATCGAATTGGATTTTATAATTATTCTTTTTTTTTTGTTTGTAAAAAATAGAATACAATTTACAGGAAAGAACTGGTGAAATTTTGTTGCAGAACAATATATTTCCAAATTGCGAAATAGTGTCAAGTTAAATTTACAACCCCCATCGTCGTGTTTGGAAAAATATATTGCCTTTTTTTAAATTCAGATGCTTTTTGAATCCTGTTAGCTGTTTTTAAAAATTCGAAATCGTATTTTTTTCGAAAGTATTTTTTTTTTGGAGGGGAATATTTATGTGTGGAACAAACTTGATGGAATTAATGAATTCCATGAGTGATTGCTTTGAGAAAAGTTGAAGGAGAAAGAAAGTTACAAAAAGAAAAGGTAAATAAGTGCGAATTGGAAGTGAAAAGTGAGAAGTGATAAGAATAATTTGAAATGAGAGAACTGTATTAATATTCTGAAGGGTGTGTGGAGTGAATCGCCTGAGGAGGAAGTGGGTACCGAGAGTAGTATACGATTTCCGTATCGCGTTCCGAATACGTGATGTGCACTTCCCTAGACACGACGAATTCTCTAGTTGGTAATCTCGGCGAGAATTCAGACTTGTTCGCGTTCGTGCGTCCTAATTTAAAATCAAACTGCTCTCATTTAGTGTCATTGGATGATTTTTTTAGTTGTGAAAAAATTAAATATGAATTGGTTGAAATTTTAAATTTATTTCAAGTGTAATTTTTTTTTAGGGGGGGAAATTTTATGAAAGTATTTTTTTTTTTTGAGATTAATTTTCATTCCACTGCGACGGAAATCAACTCAATGGACATTTGTCAGATGGGGATGACGATACGTTTAGGAAGCACGTAGGACCCTCCATCTTCCTCGTTTCGGAGATGAGGCACTATCTGGGATTTACGGCTCTCACCTTTGCCTTCCTCCTCCAGCTGGCGAGCCGCGTGACACTCGTCAGCGCCGGGGAACAAGGTATATAAAAGAATCCATCTCATTAAAATAGAATTACAACATTTTTTTTCCTTTTCTGAAAATAATTCATCCAATGGAAATGTTTCCAACTGAACTGAATTATATTCTTAGAGTGAAAGGACGAATTTTCGAGTAATATTTCCAGAAGAGATTTACTATATTTTCTCGGAGAAAATTATTCGGAAAAAATCAACAAAAAAAATCCAAGAACTTCCAACTGACAGTTTTTTTTTATTCTCCCGTCACTCCTGACACACTTTTTGCATTTTTGCGAAATCTTCATCGATAATATTTTTCAAATTCTTTATCAAATTTTTTATCAAATTTTTTTTCAAATTTTTTATCAAATTCTTTTCTAATTTTTCATCAAATTCTTTTTCAAAATTTTTATCAACTTCTTTTTCAAATTTTTTATCAAATTCTTTTTCAAATTTTTTATCAACTTCTTTTTCAAATTTTTTATCAACTTCTTTTTCAAATTTTTTATCAAATTCTTTTTCAAATTTAAAAAAAATTTTTTTTTTAAACATTAATAATAAAAGTTAAACAAAAATTTTATTTTTTTCATTTTATTTTATTTTTTAATCCAAGGACAGTTGACAGTTTTCGATCCTGACTCCTGACTTTTTTTCCCAAATATTCACCGCGAAGGTAACTTTTAATTACTAATTAATTTTTTCTAAAAAGCTTTCTCGGAGCAAAAAAAAATTAAACAAATATTCTTATTTATCCCCATTATGAAATAATTTAAAAAAAAAATTCTAATCATTGACAGTTTTCTATTCGAGTCCAAGGACAGTTTTCGATCCTCGTGTAACTCTCAAAGTCTCAATTGACACTTTTGGCTTCTTTTTTGCATTTCATCATTTAATTGTTCGGAAAATGTCATTCAAGATTTAAATCGAAATTCAAAATTGCAAAATGTTCTTTTTGGGAGAAATACTTTTTGCTGACGATAAACAATATGGCTTCCGGAATTTTAATCCAATTTCTCAATATGCGATTTTATTGACAATAGTTTTTCTTATGGTGATGAGAAAAGTCCATTCGGAGAAAAACAATATTAAGGGAAAGCTTTTAAAGGACATTTAATTAATTAATTAACTTTTAAATTTACCGTGGTAAATAAAAAATTAGAAAAACCGCTCTCTTTCTCTCTTCAATGAACATTTTCCGCTTTTGTGGAAATTCGCCTTTTTAAGTTTTCTTTTTAGTCACAAGTTTTAAGTCAATATTAGTGTTTAACGTCATCAAAGCGTTTACGAATTTTTAAAGTTCTTCCACTTTTTTCTCCACTGACATTTAGTTTTCGCATTTTTCAATGACGCTCTACTACTTTTTTTTTTTTTTTGTAAAAGGGTAAAAATTTCTTTAGACATTTTTTTAATTTCGAAAAGCAATCTTTTTTTCTGCTTCATAAAAAATTGTACATTTGGTGATTAAAAATTTCCAGTTTAAAAGAATTTCTATCTTTTAAAGACAATTTGACAAAAAAAATTAATAAAATAAAATTATAACATTATTAAATTTTTTATAAAAATATAATATATATTATATTTCTAATTAATTAATATATTTATTTATTTTTCATTACCTTTATAAATAATAATTTTGTTTAAAGAAATTATCGTACATTGTTGAAATAAAAAAATATATTTTTACATTCATAAATATTAAATATAAATATTATTATATTTTAATTTATTTATTTTCTTTTTTATTTATTTATTTTTCATTAACTTTATAAATAATAATTTTGTTTAAAAAAATTATCGTACATTGTTAAAATAAAAGAAATACATTTTTACATTCATAAACATAAATATTATTTATATTTATATTTCTTTTATTTTCTTTTTTCTAAAACAATTATTTATCAACTTATCAATTTCGTAATTAAAACGATTACGAAATTCCTTAAGGTTACCACTTAAAGAAATAAATGGTGAGCAGATACTGAAGCAAGTTTCCAGATTGCGCTGCTCACTGATTTTTTTCTTTTCTAAATACAGAAACTATATTGTTTTCAGTTTTAATAAAAATGTTACCCAACTTTTTTTTTACACAATTGATAAAATAATGATAAATATATATCAATAAATAAACCAATAATATTGTGTTTATTACTTTTTATCTAAAATAACAGGGCTCGGATTGTGCGACTTTTTCGACTTTTTTCGACTTTTCTAATAGTTTAATAATAATTAATAGTTTCTAATCATTTAAATTGTGGGGAGAATTTTCAAAAATTTGGAAAATAATTGAATTTCTGCGATAAATTTTCTTATTTTTTAAGATAATTAAATTTTGCAAAGAATTTTATCAGAACTTTTGAGAATAATTAAATTTCCCTGGTGAATTTTATTATTTACGAAAAAAATGATAATTTTGACAAGAAATTTAAAAAAATTTTTTGAAAATAATTGAATTTCTGCGGAGAATTTTATTACTTTTGAAAATAAATGAATTTCTAGGACGAATTTTATTATTTATAAAGATAATTACAAATGTACAGAAATAAATAAATAAATAATAGAAATTCTGACAAGAATTTTATTAAAATTCTTTGAAAGTAATTGAATTAGAGAGATGAATTTTATTATTTATAAAAATAATTGAATTTTTGAACAGATTTTTTTAAAAATGTTTAAAAGTAATTGAATTTTAAAGAAGAATTTTGATATTTATAAAGATAATTGAAATTTTGAGAATTTCAAAAAAAAATTTGGAAAATAATTGAATTTCTGTGAAGAATTTTCTTACTTTTGAAGATAATTGAATTTTGCAAAGAATTTTATCAGAACTGTTGAGAATAATTAAATTTCCATGATGAATGTTATTATTTATGAAGATAATGATAATTTTGACAAGAAATTAAAAAAATTTTTTTAAAATAATTGAATTTCAGCGAAGAATTTTCTTACTTTTCAAGATAATTGAATTTTGCAAAGAATTTTATCTGAACTTTTGAAAATAATTAAAATTCCATAATGAATCTTTTTATTTATGAAAATAATGATAATTTGACGAGAAATTAAAAAAAAATTTTTTAAATAATTGAATTTCTGCTGAGAATTTTATTATTTTTAAAAGTTAATGAATTTCTAGGATGAATTTTATTATTTATAAGGAAAATTACAAATGTACAGAAATAAATAAATAATTGAAATTCTGACAAGAATTTTGTTATTTATAAAGATAATTGAATTTTTCAACATATTTTTTTAAAAATGTTTAAAAGTAATTGAATTTTGAGAATTTAAAAAAAAAATTTGGAAAATAATTGAATTTCTGAGAAGAATTTTCTTACTTTTAAAGATAATTGAATTTTGCAAAGAATTTTATCTGAACTTTTGGAAATAATTAAATTTCCATGATGAATATTTTTATTCACGAAGATAATGATAATTTCACGAGAAGTTAAAAAGAAATTTTGAATATAATTGAATTGCTGCTGAGAATTTTATTACTTTTGAAAATAATTAAATTTCCATGATAAATTTTACTTTTTATAAAATTTTGACAAGAAATTTAAAAAATTTTTTTGAATGTAATTGAATTTTTGCGAAGAATTTCATCATTTTTGAAAATAAATGAATTTTAGAGAAGAATTTTATTATTTATAAATATAATTGATAATTGAACTAAAGCGACTTTTTTTGAGTCTTTAAGACGATCCAAGCCCTGAAATAAAGAATTTTATTTAAATTTTTTGATTACTTTCTTCTTCTTATGAACTTTTGATTGTTGCTTCATTTAAAATTCATTGACATAAAAAAAACAAAAATTTAAAATTCCATGTAGTGTAAAAATGCGCATTTTCTCACCACAAAGCCCATATGGCGTCTCTAGTATTTTCAGTGCACTTTTTTTCTTCTCCTGGCGCCATATGGCATTCTTGGCACTCAAGAGTTAAAATGACCAGGTTAAAGATTGTTTACGACATCATAAGTCAATTTTAATTTCCAAAAGTAATTAAACAATTTTTCAATTTTGCTTTCCATGACAAGGGAAAAACAATATTCTGTTTTATTAACTTTATAAACAATAATTATGTTTAAAAAAAAATATCGTACATTGTTGAAATAAAAAAAAATTGTACATTGATGAAATAAAAAAAAATTGTACATTGATGAAATAAAAAAAATATTTTTACATTAATGAAATAAAAAGAAAAAAATTTCAACACAGAAAAAACTTTTTAATTTAAAAACAGGAATTTTTTTTCATCAGTTGAAATTATCTATATAATCTGCCTACAATGAATCATGAGTGCATATAGAAAAGTTCAAAGTTTTAAAACTGATTGCATTCCGGGTTAGAGAAGTGAGTTTGAATTTGCTGACGTAGTATAAGAAAAGTTGTGTGTGTATGTGGAGGGAGAGCAATTTGTTCTGATAATAAATTTTTGTCTGACGACTAAATCAATGTGTTAGTTCGAAACGATCTGTTGGGCAACGTTAGTGGCTCAACATAATAACAGGAGTCTCTGTTCCGGACTTTCCACTAAAGCATCTAATCGATTTTCACTTGAAACTGTCCAAAACGTATAAAACTATACCTGAATTCCGGAGATTAAAATTATAGATTATTTTATACATCATTAAATTAAAATTTTTTTGCCTCATCATAAATTAAATTTCAGTCTTGCATAAAATTTATACACACCGCCAATATTCAGCTATTAAGACAAGAATATATTCAATTTTTTTTTTAAAAAACGGAAAATTAATTAAAATAAACGAATGGAGAAAAATATTCAATTTTTTTTTTTTGTAAATTGGAATGAAATTGTCGGTTTGATTTTAATCAATTGATAGAAGATTATATTGCCAATCATTCTGTTGTGGTTTCGTTTTCATCATGTGTATAATATTCGTAAAAAAAAATTTACTAAAACGAATTAATAAAAAAAAGGATATTTCATTTAAAAAAAAAACAAAAAGAATTGAGAAAAATTAAAAAAAAAAAGGTTTAAAAACAATTTTTAATCACAAACACAGGTCAAAGCACTTTCACATGTTTCATTGCCTTGACATTTTCAGTAGAGAAACAACGTTTTGGTCAGACAGAATCAATCTCACGCAACACTTATACTGCGTTATATTTTATTTTACATTTCGTCAGAGTACTTTGTTGTAAAAGAATATAACGATTTTTTTGAAATTATTATTTTTCTCAATCTGTAACGGTTTTTTTTACACTATTTTTTTTTTTTTTTTTTTTTTTTGAAAGGAATTGGTATTTAATTTTTTCTTCTTCAAAATAATAAGGAAGAATAAAACGCAATATTTTTGTTTCATTTTCTCAAGTAGAAGTAAAGAAAATTGTTCCAAAAAAAAACTAACAATCATTTTTCACAACAAGCCACAGAGTTTACGTTGTCAGGAGATAAAATCTTCTCATTTTCACCACATCGCGTTTTGATATATTTCTCACTTTTTTTTTGTTTCTCTGAGTGACAATAATAAAATTTTCTTATTCAAATATTGCTGCTTTTTGAAATACATTCTACTTTCTTCTCCTTATTCTTGCTCTCAATTTAATATTTTATTTTCCAACATAATTGACAACGTTGTTGAGATAATAGGGTATTTTTTTAAGGGAATCAAAAAAATGATGATTTAATTGAAAACATTCTATCACTAAAATTATATCAATTAAATAGAGAAAATTGCTCATTAATTAATATGATAGAAAGGATAAATAGAAGGAAAAAAAAATGGGGAAAAAAAACATTTTAATATAATTAGTCTTCTGTTGGAGAATTATTTTCTCTAATTAGTGTATAAAGGTTTTACACAATATATAACAATTTTTTTCCATATTCCCCTTTCATTTAAAAATGCGCTTTATACATACGCTTTTTAATTATAATTGCTAAATATTTAAAAAATAGTTTTTACTTCACAATTCACATTGTGTTTAAAATACAACATTTATAATAAACCAGCATTTTATCTCTCGATTTAATTAGGCTTTTTATTAACATTTAAAAGTAAAAGAGGTTTTTAGACTTCCATTTCAGTGCAATTAAAATGTAACATAACAGAGGGAAAATAATAACAAAGAGTAAACAAAAGTTATGTGGCGAGTTTGCACTATTAAAAATTACCAAAAATATTTAAAAACATTTTTTAGTATTTTATTAAAAAAAGTTTTTGCATAAATTTTTTTATTTTGCTTTTTTGCTTTTAAATTTTAAGAGTAATATGAGGAAAAGTTTATAATTATAAGCGATGTTATACACAAAGCATGTGGATTTAAAAATAAGACAATTGGAGGTCGACAATGAATCTTTGAAAGAATGCGTTATCTGTTTACGGTACTAAGGGAAAATATTAATTTCATCATATTTCATGACATTGCTAGCGTGAATTCTGCACACCGGAGAATGCTGAACGCTCCATCAAGGGATTAAGGATTATCCGTTGTAGTAGTTGAAGCATCCAGGGGATATTCGCGCATAAAATTTTTAGCTTCGTCTATAAACCAACAACGAGCAAACTTTTCATTGTTACCAACATGTTTTCGATCCTCTGTCAATTTACCTAATCGACCAGAACATTACAGACAGGCGAACATTCTATAAACATCAGCCTTCTATTTTATCCGCAGTGACCATCCTCTACATCACCACCTCTATGATCATTTATATTTTCATCACCTTCGCTTCTTTTATCCCTTAAACAACACATTACAATATATGGAACTTTTATTTTTCACTGTCTTTCGTTTTTCTTTTTAATTGAACCTTACGAAAAAAATCTTCGCCTGGAATAACTATAAAATTCACTATATTAGCGAAATTATTCGTTATTGCTACGAATAACCTGGAACAACTACAAAATTTACTAAATTAGCGAAATTATTAGTTATTGCAACGAATAACCTGGAACAACTACAAAATTTACTAAATTAGCGAAATTATTAGTTATTGCAACGAATACTTTTGCTATTCTAAAGAAAACTTTCGCTATTTCAGCGAAAGAAGTCGCTGTTCCAGTTGAAGATTTTTTTCCGTGCTAAACATCCCGGAATTTTGGATATTAATACTTCTAAAAAGAAAAAAAAGATTAAAATTAAAATTTTTTTATACTTAAATAAATTTTTGTCATTTAATACAAGTTGTTAACAAATTTTGACAGTGCTATTTCCTTCTGTCAATATTTAAATTAACAAAACAAAAAAATACAGATTTTATCAAAATTATTATTATTAATTATTAACTATAATAATCTTCGCATTCCATTCTTTCATTCTGTCTGTCCATACTTTGAACTTAGATTTAGAATATGCTTCTATTTTTTTCCTTTCCTAAAGAAATATTGTTCGACAAATCAAAAATATGCAGGAATTTTTTCATTTTATAATAAAATGATGATTTATAATATGATTTACAATAAAATATTATTTGTAAGCAGAAAATTTAAAAATTTACAAAAAATTGTGATTAACAAATAAATTTTATTCTTTTAAGTTTTTTTTAAAACAAATTTCGTTTCATTGATCCAAATTATGCAAATTTATTCAATTTCATTTAGTATAAATATTTAAAAAATTGTTAATTGTTTGAAAATTATGATTAAAAATAGGAAATATGTCCCTTTTGTTCATAATTTTTATTTCTCAACAACAATATTGTTCACAAAATCATTTTTTTATGGAAAACACAACTTTACCCATTCTCGTTTTTTTCAATATAAAAACTTTTTATAAAACTTTAATTAATAAATTAATAAAATTAATTAATAAAATTTTTTCTGTAGAAAATTCTCAATTTTCATGAGGAAATACTTTACATCATTTTTATTTTTTAATTAAAATTGCTCTTATGAAATTCAAAATTCTTTCTAAATAAAAGAAAAAATTGTTTATAAATTATATTTGACATTTGCAAATTTTTTATTTGACTGTGAAACTGAAAATTTTTAATTTTTCCGAAAATAGAGGGAAAAATTTTACTTCAAAAACTGTTCTGGTACATATTTATTGAAGAATTTCTTTAATTTTGAAATTATTCGAAAACATTAAAAATTTCTTTTTTTAAGTAAATAGTTTATTTTTATTATTATATTTCACAGGAATAAATATTCAGTATTCGAAGCTTTTTGCAAATAAATAGCTTATAAAAGTATTATCATTATTTTATATAAAGAATTTTTCTACTACAACTTCTTCAAAATTATTTTCATCATTTCAAATCAATTATTATTTTTAATGAATTCTAAACTAAAATTGTTCTCTAAATCAACTATTTTTAAAAACTTTAAAAAACTTTTTGAAAAACATCTTTGAGAATTTGTTAATATATTTGTTTAGAATTCAATTTTACAAAGTTTGGATTATTCGGAAAATCTTCAATGAAATGTAATTTAAGAAAAATTTTCGAAATTTACCCTAAAAAATCTATGAAGCAAATTCTAATAACTGTTTAGAATAATTTACTAACATAAAAAAGAGAATTTTTCTAAAAAAATATCGAAAATTTCCTATAAAGTTAGAAACATTCCCTTGAAGTAATGTGGAAAAATTCCAAAATGTTTGGAAAAATTCTCTTAAATGTTTAGGAAAATTCCTTTATTAAAATATTGGAAAATTTCTGAGAACTCGTAAAAGTTACAATATTTGCAAAAATTTCCATTATAACTTCCGTGTAGATACAAATTAATTTAAAAAAAATTAAATTAATCTTTTTCAAAGAAATTAATTCTTCAAAATTACTGCAGTTAAAAGTGTGGAAAATTCAAATGTTACAGCAATTTGAATTGAAGCCTTTTCAATCATTTTCAAATATTTATATACAAAAATAAATAATTCACTGTTGAATTGAACGTTTTATAAAATTTAATTCTTTTTAAGAATGTTGTCAATAAGTTTTTCAGTGATTGAATTCTTTTGACGAATTTTAATCATATTAACAATACTTTACATTTTTCGAGGAATTCGATTAAAAATGCACTAAAAATAATTCAAATTCTTCAATAAAATTGATTATTTATAAAAATAATTAAATTATTGCGCAATTTTTATTATTTATACAAATAATTGAATACATAAAAAAATTACTATTAATGAAATTAGTTGAATTATCGCGAAGAAAATTAAAAAAAATTATTTTATAATGTAATTCATGTTCAATTTTTATTGTTTATAAGAGTAATTAAATGTTTCGAGTACAATTTTATTAAATTTTTTTTTTTTTGGACAATTGAATTCTTTTTCGACAATTTTTCTTTTAATTTTGAAGATATAATTAAAGTATTGTAAGAAGAATGTTATTACTTTTGAATATATAATTAAATTTTTTCAAATTATTCGTAATTTTATCAGATTTCAAATTTGTAAAATGTTTTGAACTAAAATTATACTACAAATCGATTATTGTCAATAATTAATCACATTCTGTATTGACAAATTTTACTAATTTCAAGAAGAATTTGAATTATCGCCATTTTGTAAAAATCTAAGATTTTTAAAATTTCGAATATAAAACATTTTGATGCTAATTTATTTATCAGTAAATTATAAACGTAATTCTTTTAGAATTGAATTAATTTTTAAAAATTAAGTAAAATTTTCATTAAATAATTTCCGAATAATAATTTTAGAATAGTTCAAAAATTAGTTGTTTAAAATGAAAGTTTTTCAAAATAAAGTTATTTAAAATTACATTATTGACAGAAATAAAAAACATTAAGAGTTTTGTGTTAGTTATTAGTGTTTTTTTTTAAATTTAATTCTTATAAAGAATTTAGTCAAGAAATTTTTAAATAATTGAATTTTTTTTACGAATATTTAACGAATATTTAAGTAAAATTTTCATTAAATAATTTCTGAGTAATAATTTTGTAATTGTTGTTCAAGAATTTTATTTAGAATGAAAAAAAGTGTGTAAGAGTTAGTCGCGCGAATAGTTGCTAGTTTTAAAAAGGTGCAAAAAAAAATTAATCACCATAAATAAATAATGAAAAAATGAAGGTAGCACTTTAATTAAAAAAGTGAATTAATAAAAGCTTTTATAGAAAAGTGAGTAAATTTTCGTCTCCTAAATTATAACTTCTACTATGGTACCTAATTTGTCTCTTAAATGGCGCTGTGGTCACTGAGAATTGCAAGGGCAAATCGTAAAAGCGTAATAAATGAGACTTGCTGTCCCATTGAACACAATAAAACTTAAAGAAGAATTATAAATGATCTCATAAATTATATATATGAATTTCGTTTTAAAAATATTTTTTCCGCATTTTAGTAAAATTATATTCAGCACAGTAGTTTTTTTAAAATTTTTTCAAAATTTCATATCACTTTCTTTTTATTACATATATTTATTACATTTCAAAATATTCTCTTTGAATAAATTTATGTAAAAATTTTCCATAGACAATTATAATTTTCTTGTTCGCACTTGGAAGATTAGACAAAAAAAAATGGAAAAAAAAATTCAAGAACGTGCGATTTGCATGAAAGTAAGTTTATATTATTTTCTAGAGAAGACTGAAGTAATTTTTGCCCCTCTAGAGTCGTTAGCTACGTCGCTTTAAGACAAAAAGCTCTAAGTTACATTTTCCTCGTAAATTTTTTTTTGTGCCCCTTTTTTTCCATCGCAGGTTCGAACGCAAGCAGACGTGCGGAAATTCAGCTTCCGCCGATTGAGTGCCGTAAGACATTAGAATTTAACGAATAGCTGAAAATTATTTTTTCCTAATATCATCATTAAAAGAAAAAATTATGTACATAATTTGAAGTGGAAAAAAATTGTTTTTCTAGATTTATTGTAATTTTTTTCTTGGGTTTTTTTATTGGCTTTTTTTAAGGGGCAACAATTATAGTTGTTCCATAGATCATAATAGTGTTAATCTTCATAATAATCAGCTAAATGATGAACAGCTCTCAATGTACAGCTATAAATTAACTGAACGTCCGAAACATCACTAGTGTGTTATTTACGTCAATAATATAATGCACAGAGCTTGATTTATAAGAGATAAATACGTTTCTAAATTATATTCTGTTTTTTTTTTTTAGAAATTAATTTTTACAATTTCTAAATTTATTATTCTAAAATACTTTTTTTTCAAATACTTTTTGTTTGAAATTTTTATCTTATTATTAAACAGTAGTATTAGTTTTACAACTAAATTACACGATATATTACACTCACTGCATGAGCAACTTATTTAAAATGTTCGACGTAATTTTTTTTTCCTTTCAAACGTGACATATTTTCTGCCTCATTCACTGTGCAGAAAAATAAAAAAGTACCTTTTTCACCGAGCTTGTGTTCCGTTTCAGCAGAGTACATTAATCCTCTCGAATCGTAAACATTGCTTGGAATACGTGACCAGTAGCAGTATACATATATGATATGATATAGATATGCAATATATATGAAAATTGAAAAACATTATATACGACTATTCAGTGTATGGAAAATTAAAATAAAAACAATATTCTATTTCCAAAAAAGAAAATAAATTACTCTGAAAATAAGATAATTTGATGAAGCACGAATTGCTCAAAGGCAGTATTATATCCATTAGCACTTTATGGTGAAAAAAAAATTACACTAAAAATAAATCCAAAAAGAATTCTGAGTGCAAAAAATAATTTGTGTCATTTCCAAATTCTGCTTTTCATATTAGTCAACACAGACAGTGAATTCACAAGTTCATCTGTTTATTACTGTCAGCAATTGATTTTTAAAAATAAAAAAAATAAATAAAATAAATAAAATAAATAAAATAAATAAAATAAATAAAATAAATAAAATAAATAAAATAAATAAAATAAATAAAATAAATAAAATAAATAAAATAAATAAAATAAATAAAATAAATAAAATAAATAAAATAAATAAAATAAATAAAATAAATAAAATAAATAAAATAAATAAAATAAATAAAATAAATAAAATAAATAAAATAAATAAAATAAATAAAATAAATAAAATAAATAAAATAAATAAAATAAATAAAATAAATAAAATAAATAAAATAAATAAAATAAATAAAATAAATAAAATAAATAAAATAAATAAAATAAATAAAATAAATAAAATAAATAAAATAAATAAAATAAATAAAATAAATAAAATAAATAAAATAAATAAAATAAATAAAATAAATAAAATAAATAAAATAAATAAAATAATTAATTAATTATAATTAATTAATAAATAAATTAACATTTTTTAAAAAATATAATAAATATTTTGTTTCATTAATGTAAAATATGAATTTAAATATAAATTACAACTGTTATAACCTTAATAAAATAAACATTCTGAGACTATGGATTCAAAAAAAGTCAGAGAGAATAGTGAAAAAAGTTAAATTTTTAGAATTAAATAAACATAAATTATGCAATACAAAATAACTAATAACTATCACGAAACTCTCAATAATTTTTTAATTTTGATTAATAATGTCATTTTAAATAACTTTACTTTAAAAAACATTCATTCCAAATAACTAATTCTTGAACAACTATTCTAAAATTATTATTTGGAAATTATTTAATGAAAATTTTACATAAATTTTTAAAAATAAATTCAATTCTAAAAGAATTACGTTTATAATTTATTCATAAATAAATTCGGACATTAGTTAATGAAAATTTTACATAAATTTTTAAAAATTAATTCAATTCTAAAAAAATTGCGTTTATAATTTATTAATAAATAAATTAGCGTCAAAATGTTTTTTACCCAAAATTTTAATAATCTTAGATTTTTACAAATTGGCGATAATTCAAATTCTTCTTAAAATTTTAGTTCAAAACATTTTACAAATTTGAAATCTGATAAAATTACAAATAATTTAAAAAAATTTAATTATATATTCAAAAGTAACAACATTTTTCTTCCAATGCTTTAATTATAAGTTCAAAATTTAAAGAAACATTGTCGAAAAAGAATTCAATTGTCCAAAAAAAAAATTTAATAAAATTGTACTCGAAACATTTAATTACTCTTATAAATAATAAAAATTGAACATGAATTACATTATAAAATAATTTTTTTTAATTTTCTTCGCGATAATTCAACTATTTTCATTAATAGTAATTTTTTTTATGTATTCAATTATTTGTATAAATAATACAAATTGCGCAATGATTTAATTATTTTCATAAATAATCAATTTTATTGAAGAATTTGAATTATTTTTAGTGCATTTTTAATCGAATTCCTCGAAAAATGTAAAGTATTGTTAATATGATTAAAATTCGTCAATAGAATTCAATCACTGAAAAATTTATTGACAAAATTCTTCAAAAGAATTAAATTTTATAAAACGTTCAATTCAATAGTGAATTATTTATTTTTGTATATAAATATTTGAAAATGATTGAAAAGGCTTCAATTCAAATTGCTGTAACATTTGAATTTTCCACACTTTTAACTGCAGTAATTTTGAAGAATTAATTTCTTTGAAAAAGATTAATTAAATTTTTTTTTAATTAATTTGTATCTACACGGAAGTTATAATGGAAATTTTTGCAAATATTGTAACTTTTACGAGTTCTCAGAAATTTTCCATTATTTTAATAAAGGAATTTTCCTAAACATTTAAGAGAATTTTTCCAAACAATTTGGAATTTTTCTACATTACTTCAAGGGAATGTTTCTAATTTTATAGGAAATTTTTGATATTTTTTCAGAAAAATTCCCTTATTTCTGTTAAGAAATTATTTCAAAGAATAATAAATGAATTTGCTTTATAGATTTTTTTGGGGAAATTTCGAAAATTTTTCTTAAATTACATTTCATTGAAGAATTTTCGAATAATCCAAACTTTGTAAAATTGAATTCTAAACAAATGTATTAGCAAATTCTCAAAGATTTTTTTTCAAAAAGTTTTTTAAAGTTTTTAAAAATAATTGATTTAGAGAAGAATTTTAGTTAAGAATTCATTGAAAATAATAATTGAATTGAAATGATAAAAATAATTTTGAAGAAGTTGTAGTAGAAAAATTCTTAATATAAAATAATGATAATACTTTTATAAGCTATTTATTTGCAGAAAGCTTCGAATACTGAATATTTATTCCTGTGAAATATAATAATAAAAATAAACTATTTACTTAAAAAAAAGAAATTATTAATGTTTTCGAATAATTGCAAAATTAAAGAAATTCGTCAATAAATATGTACCAGAACAGTTTTTTGAGTAAAATTTTCCCCTCTATTTTCTGAAAAATTAAAAATTTTCAGTTTCACAGTCAAATAAAAAATTTGCAAATGTCAAATAGAATTTATAAACAATTTTTTCTTTTATTTAAAAAGAATTTTGAATTTTATGAGAGCAATTTTAATTAAAAAATAAAAATGATGTAAAGTATTTCCTTATGAAAATTGAGAATTTTCTACAAAAATAGTTTTAAAAAACGGAAATGTGTAAAGTTGTGTTTCCCATAAAAAAATGATTTTGTGAACAATATTGTTGTTGAGAAATAAACATTATGAACAAATTGGACATATTTTCTATTTTTAATCATAATTTTCAAACAATTAACAATTTTTTAAATATTTATACTACATGAAAATGAATAAATTTGCATCATTTAGATCAGTTAAACGAAATTTGTTATAAAAAAAAAATTTAATATTTTTGTAAATATTAAAATTTATATTACATATTACAATTCAATTAAATAAATTAAATTAAATATTCCAATTTTTTGTAAATTTTTAAATTTTCTACTTTCAAATTCATTTCTAAAAAAATACCTTCATTTTTTCGATTTGTCGAACAATATATTTTTAGGAATGAAAAAAAAACAAAAGTATATTTTAATTCTAAGTTCAAAGTTTGGACTGAATGAAAAACGAATTACAATTAATTATTTATTTATTTGAAAAGCACGAATTTCTATGCTAAATATTGCCAATTAGCACTTTCCGGTAATTTTTTTAATACCACTCGAATAATCACTTGAAGACAATGGTAAGTACAATTTACTGGTGTAATTATGTGGAAGAAAACTGAAGTTTAAGGGCTATTGTAGATTATATTCAAATTCATTCCAAAAGTTGGTCAACTTTAAGGCCAACTTTTTATTCTTTATTAATTTTCTTAACCTCAGTAGATATGAAGAGATGGAAAGAAAGAAAGAGAGAGAGAGAGAGAGCTTCGGCTTAAAATGAGGCAAGTTTTGTCGAGAACAAGTTTTCCTATCTGTAACAGGAAGTGAATAGCATTCGTATTCTCCAATGGGACACTCCGTATAACGCATAAAATCGCGCGTTTAACTTCTTTGCGACTGTCGACGATGCAAGGGTCGTAACAAAAGTTTTCAAGGGGTTTCATACCATCAATATATTTCACGTTTGTCGACCTCATTTTTTTTTCTCCTTCTATTTTTCAGTGCATTTACTGTTTGCATTTATATAGATACAAAAAAAAAGAGTATCACTCCTCAAATATCACACTCGTCATTTATTTTTATGTTTTCTTTGGCAAAGAAGAATTTCTTTTCACTCGCACTTGTTATTTGACAAACTGTGACGAAATAGTGAGAATTTCAAAAATATTTTCTCTTAAACATAAGGAGTACGAACATGAAGAATAAAAAATTGTCTAAACTTGTCGAAAAATGGTTTATAACGACGTGTTAATTATTTTTAACGACGAATGTTGATTATTTTTTTTTAGTTTGATATGGATGGCTATGAATGACTACTATGAATGGCTATTATATGAAATGTAAAATTCGAAAATAAATAGACAATAAGTATTCAAAATATACATTTTACAGGGATATAAATTGTTACCGAAATTACAAAATTTGCGTGTAGAGAATGTTGGAAATAAATTAATGCTTGACGGTTCCATATTGTTATCAAAACCTCATTTGCAGTGGTTACTGTTGACTCGGAGGTTATTTAAGTGATGTGGGGAATGGGAATGATATATGAATATTGCGGGGTTGCTTCTAAGTTTCTGTCATTGTTTTGAGTAATTTGGATGCTTGCTATGAAATTTTGTATGATTTCAAATGCATTTAGAATTCCAGAGTCAGTAAAAAATTTATCTCTCACTGAAAATTCACCATCGATCGAATAATTCCATGTGGATACAAAGAGTGGATTCTCAATTTGAAGAAAAGCAAATATTTTTAATTTTACATTTTTACATTTTACATTTTTACATTTTTACATTTTTACATTTTTACATTTTTACATTTTTACATTTTTACATTTTTACATTTTTACATTTTTACATTTTTACATTTAACATTTTTACATTTAACATTTTTACATTTTACAAATTTACCTCTTTAGAAAATAAAAAAGTAGCTAAATTTTTTTTAAGGTCTTTTTTTGACGATTTTAATAAATGCATAATGGTCTTATACTTAGATAGTTGCTCTTTTACGATTCCTATGTATATAATACCAAGCGAATTTACAAGAGAATGATGAACATTATTTTATAAATTACGATATAACAATGAACGTTTAAAGACACTTGAAGTAAATTTAATACAGCTGCCAAATTCCTATTAATCTACCCGGACAAGTACTCACACACGGGGACAATGGTGTATTTGTGACCCCCTATGGCTGAGAAATTTACGATCAACATCGTAGCCCACAAGGTCCTAAGGTCGTAATTTATACTATGGAGCTGTTTTGCCAATCACATTGCAATAAATCCCATACTCTCGATTTCTCCCCTCAGATTATCACTTATATATTTTGATGCTGCTGATACGCATTCAGATTTAATAGATAACGCATTGTCGTATTAAGAATCAATTAGAATTTTAAAATTCTGCGATACAAAAAAATATATAAAATAGTCACTTAATATTGGATTTTTTTAATACTTTTTTTACCTTTCAGGAACATAAATAAATGTTTTCTGCTTTATTTCAATGCATATGTGCACTAGTTTTGTGTATATGTGTTACTTTACATGTGATGATGATTTCTGCTATGTTTAAGTGTACATGTGCATGAGTTTTGTGTACATGTGTTAGAGCTCATATGCGAATATGATTTTGACAATGTGAAAGTGTACATGCGATTTTATGTACATGTGATTTCTGCTGCGTCTACAACAGAAAAAATAATGTGTAGAAAATTGTATAATGTATAGTGTAAATGCCCCTGACAGTTGTCAATGCCAAAAACAACACACATTACACGACAAATTACACATTGTTTTTTTCTATTGTAGACGCAGTCTTAAGTACACATGTGAATGATTTTTGTGCACATGTGTATGAGACTTTGGCGACGCATAAACATACAAATGCCTGAGTTCTGTTTACATGTGTATGTGACTTTTGCTATGTTCAAGTCTACATGTGCATCAGTTTTGTGCACATGTGTAAGTGATTTGTAAGTGATCTACGTGCATGATTATTGTGTACAATTAATTATTACGTTTATGTGATTTCTGCTACGCTTATGTGTACATGTGCATGAGATTTGTTTAGTTTATTATGTGCTTTCTGTCCTTGTTTAAATACACATTTTATTTAATAATATAAACTAGCGTCGTTAATAATCAAATGATTCAAAAAGGTGTCTTTAGGTGTCTTTTTTTCATGTTTAAAAGATGATTCAAATTTTGCTCATATGGGTAAAATTTTAAATATTATCGCGTCCATCTTTGACTTCTTTTTGCAAACCTTCTAATTCAAAACTAATTAAAGAGGAAGAGCTTCTGTGACACTTTCAATGAATGAATTTATGGAGTTAATGAATTAAAAGCTTTTGTTCTAATACACATTCAAACAAAATAATAAAATTATAGTTTCTACAGTCAATAGGAACATGTAACCGAATTTCTGCTCTCGCTTAGAAGCACTTCTGTGCAGAATTATATGTGGAGCTAGTTTATGGCCGAGAAACCAGAATCGAACGTGAAATTTGGAAGCAAGTTTGCATTACATAGATGTTATAGAGGATTATCGAAGGGAACGTTCGATCAATTGGCAAAAGGTGTTTTCAACCACAAGCACTTACGAAATCATAATACGCTTTTAGATTTAGTGGATAAGTAAACTTTTCAATTGTCATTAATTACGGAAAATAGTAAATTACATCAAATACTAATTTCCTTTAAATTCGAGTGAAATTGAATTTTTAATCGAATTAACCTAAACTCTATATTAGTTTATACTGTAAATTTCTTTTTCATCCTAATTGATAAACGAACAGAAGCTGATTAGAAGGATGCAATTTTTTACATTGTTTGCAAACAAAATTATTTAAATGCAAAACAGTGCTTTTGTTTCTTCATTTTCCTCTAATTATTAACACGGCAATTAAATTACCTTCGTTTGTAAACCTCTCTCTCTATCAGTTTATTTTTATTTATTATACACTTTTGCAACCTATCGAGGTGAAATTAATTAATCGATTTGCCGATAAAGCGTAACTCGGACGAGGAAGCAAGTTGAGAGTGAAGATAGTGGGGAAAATATCCGGATCCAATAATAGTCATGTTGTTGCTGGACAGGACAAAGCCAAGTGTAGAGACCATTTCTGCATCCCGAGCACTTCACTGTCCCGGAAATTGGTAATTGGCCATAAATGTATATGATATCAGTGGACTCAGTGTCACAAACTTTCAGTTCTAATTAAGACACGTTTTTTTTTTCATTTATATTTTCAAAAAGAAATTCTTTTTTATTGTCTTCTATAATTAAAATCATCACAATCTCTTGTTAGAATATGTCAAGGGAATAATCTCTCTATACAAAAATAATACCGGTAATGAAGGTTGGACTTTTTTTTATAATTATAGTCTGTTATTCATTTTACGTCGCATTTAAGTAATAAGTGAGGACAAATTTTCTCAATATTCCGATCCAAGGTCATTGGAAAATAAAAAATTCAAAATTCCTCTCGAACAGTTTCGTTAAGTTTACGATTAATTCAATCAAATGTGACGACTGAAGAAGCAAACGAAAAAGGTTAGGTTCGTGTCATATTTCTCTTGATTAAAACTCTATTTTTAATTATTTGAACTTGAAACAAATTTTCATGGAATATTTTGAATACAATGAAGATTGAGTATCAATAATTTTCGATTAATAATCGATTCTATTTCTGTATTTTTACTCAGAACGTTAATAACATAACCTTAAATTATTTTTCTTTACTTTTCTTCAGACCGTAACAGAAATTCAATTTAAATCATGAGATTCTTAACAATGGAAGTTCGAAACCAAACCATTGTTTAGAATGTAGTGTTTGAAAATAAGGGAAAAATGTTTACAATAATTATATTTATTGTTTTAGTTAAAAAAAACGAACGTTGTGATGAAGGGAAGAATAAAACGATTGTAAAGAAAATTAATATTACAATATATTTCTGCAAGATAGGTTAGATGGATTTATAGTACACACCAGTAAATTGAGTTTAACCGCGGATGTCATTACAGAGGGACCTGACGCTAATTGGTGTAATCACTTCTGGTGATTTTACCAATCAGCAGACAATTGTCGTCTAATAGCTTTGCCATCACCTTCATTTTCCCCTCCATCACAAACTGATTCAGAATAATTAACACTAAGTTCAAAATTACAAAAAAGTATCGAATTCGTATATCGAAGCTGATCGTTAACATTTTTTACATACAAAAATTAGAATTTGCTTTGCACTCATCTACTAAAATCTACTATTTACTACTATTTTCACATTATGCTACTATTTGGATACTTTTTTTTAGATTTCAACCAATAAAATTTACTGTTTTCACCTTTTTGAGAATTTTCCATTTGAGAATTTCGCTAAAACTAGAAATCAAAGAACTATTCCAAATTCCATGAAAATTTAATTATTTAAATACAAAAGTAATTTATTAAATACTGAAACTTTTCTTAAAATCTAATTCTCACAATTTTAGAAACAATTGTTTTAATAAATGAAGTTTTTTGACGAATTTTAATAATATTTTTAAGAATAGTTTTTCATATTTTTGAAAAAATGAAACAAAATAGTAAATCAGACAAAAAAATAAGTCCTACTTTTATTAATTAGTGTAATATTAGGTTATATATTTAATATAATTTTAAGTGTAATATAATTTTATGTTCTGAAAAAGTGTAATAAATGCTATCCATAAAAGTGACAATTTTTGTTTGGTTTAAATTTTATTAGATGTTCCAAAAAAATTAAACCACTTGCAGATTATTAACATTATTTTTTTTCGTTTCAATATACTTTTAGTTTTATTAATAAATTATTATTAAAAAAAAAGTGTCGAGATATTTATTTTTTCCATTTGTGATACGGCTTTACATTTATAAAGCCTTTTAAAAGCTTTTTTGAATATTTTATAATTCAAATTTCTATTTGAATATGTAGGTTACTTTCATATTGGTGGTTCATTGCAAGTTTTGCATTCATCCTTCACTACGGCAGCATTTGGCTTACGTATTCTTCATATTTCTTTATCGATAATTTTCCCTTCTTATATTTCTTGATGCATTTAATTTTAATGGCCAATAATATGCAAATTGCATCCGTTTCTGTATTTTTTTTACAAATGCTCGATTCTGTTTTTGTTTTACCAGCGTATTTCTGTAATTTTAAGTTTTTTCTTATAGTTGTGAAAAGAAAAATAAAGATTCTTTTCGTTTTAACTTGAAATTATTAATAGCAACAACCAGTCAACGATTAATTTGTCAAAAATTAATGATTATTAATTATTAAATATAAATAATATAATAATGTAATAATAATAATAATAATAATAAATAAATAATAATAGTTATTAATCTTCTTTTTCTTTCATTCATTCTGTTCGCAGTTTAAAGTTAGCTTCTGTGCTTTAGTTTTTTTTTCTTTAAAAATTATTGGTTGAGAAATCGAAAATATGCAAATATTTTTTTTATGATTTATAATAAAATGGTATTACAAATTAGATTAATTTTACAAAAATGAATGATTAAAGTGGATTGAGTGTTAAAATTTTTATTTTATATTATGTTCATTTTTGTTATATTGTGTTCATTTTATATTATAAAAATATTGTGTATGTAACTTATTAAAAATGATTTTCATACTCCATTATTCTCTAAGATTTAAACAAAAATTCATTTTCAAATAAATTTTTATTAGAAACTTCGACTAGAATTCAATTATTTAAATACGAAGGTAATTTATTTATTAAATAATTAAATGTTCATTGAAATTAAATTCTTGTAAAGAATTTTATTAACAAATTTTCAAATAATTGAATTATTTTTTATTTAAAAATGATTGAAATTCCTGGATAAGTTTTATTAATTCGTGAAAATAATTTAATTATTGCGAAGAAATTTATACAAAACTTGTAAATATTTCAATTTCTTGTGAAATTTTTATTATTTATGAAAATAATTAAATGATTGTGTATAATTTTTAAAAAATTGTTTTCAATAATTTATTTTTGTAGAAGAATTTTATTATTTTTAAAGATATTTCAAATTTTGACGAGAATGTAAGAAAATTATTGAACAGAATTGAAATTTTGACAAAAATGTTTTTAAATATAATTGAACTCTTTTGAAGAACTCTAATAGTAAACATTAAAAATCTTTGAATTGATAAAAGTTTTGGAAAATAATTAAATTCTTCCAAAGAATTTCAATTATTAATGTTTTTGAAGCAAATTGAATTTTGGAAAAGAATTTTATTATTTTTAAAAAAAATTCAAATTTTGACAAGAATGTAGGAAAATTGTTGAACAGAATTGAAATTTTGACAAAAATGTTTTTAAATATAATTGAACTCTTTTGAAGAAATCTAATAGTAAACATTAAAAATCTTTGAATTGATAAAAGTTTTGGAAAATAATTGAATTTTTCCAAAGAATTTCAATTATTAATGTTTTTAAAGCAAATTGAATTTTGGAAAAGAATTTTATTATTTTTAAAAAAAAATTCAAATTTTGACAAGAATGTAGGAAAATTGTTGAACAGAATTGAAATTTTGACAAAAATATTTTTAAATAATTCAATTCTTTTGAAAAACTCTAATAGTAGATATTGAAAATCTTTGAATTGATAAAAATTTTGGAAAATAATTGAATTTTTTCAAAGAATTCATATTATTAAAGTTTTTGAAATTATTTGAATTTTGGAGAAAAATTTTATTATTTTTAAGTACAATTCGAATGTTGACGAGAATGTAAGAAAATTATTGAACAGAATTAAAATTTTGACAAAAATGTTTTTAAATAATAATTAAATTCTTTTGGAAAACTCTAAAAGTGGAAATTGTAAGTCTTTGAATTGAGAAAAATTTTGCAAGATTAAAATTTTTCCAAGAATTTCAATTATTATTTTTGAAGCAAATTGAATTTTGGAGAAGAATTTTATTATTTTCAAAGCTAATTCAAATTTTGACTAGAATGTAAAAAAATTATTTAACAGAATTGAAATTTTGACATAAATGTTACTAGGTAAGATTAATAAAAATTGAATTTCTACAATAATTTGTAACATCTTTGAAATTTAATTTGTTTACTATTTTTAATTATAAAATTCTTCCATAAATCCATTATTTTTTATCAATTAATTAAAAACATTTTGACAAATTTAACTAATTTTAGAAGATTTTGAATTATGAAAATTTTTCAAAAATCTAATAAGTTTATTAAAATTTCTAACTTAATTCATTCAACATTGAAAGTCTCTAAAATTTCAAATTGAAACCGTTTAAGGTTAATTTATTTACGTAGATTGTAAATGCAGGTCTTTTAAAATTTAATTAATTTTTTTAATTAAAATTATTTATTTAAATAATTTAATTACTTTATTAAGGTTGTTCAAGATTTCAGTTATTTAAACGGAAATTTTTGTCAGAAATTGAAAAAATTGAAGGTTTTGTATTAAAATTCACGGCAATTTTTATAATTTACGAGTTAAAGAAAAAAAGACACAAAAATTTAGAAATTCTCTTATGAATTTGAAAAATTTAATTTTTTTAGCACTTTTAATAAATATTCCAGAGTTTTTCCTAAATTTCCTATTTTTGAATATTATTATACCTAATTATAGTAATATTAGAACTATATTTTCCAATTACCATTTTATTTTTCCAAAAACAATTTGTGTTACACTGGAAAAAAAATTTAATTGATTCAAATGAACGATTAATTGACTATTATCAATTAAATATTTAATTGATAATAGGCAATTAATCAGTTATTTGAATCAATTAAATTTGTTTTTCAGTGTAAACTTTTTGATATTTTTTATTTATTATTTTATTATTTATTGTTTATTATTTATTTATTATTTTTTTTATTTTGATTGTTAATTGTATTCAAGAAAGTGAATGAAAAGTCAGTTGATGCTAGTTAATTAATTAATTTTTCATTAAAATAAAAATCTCAGTTTAGATATTTATCTTGAAAAGCTGACAATAAAGCATTGGAAAATTTTTGGTTTTGTTCCTGTAATGGTGATTTGATAATATCCGCAAAACCGACAATTAGATGATGTACAATTTATAAAACTTGCTTCAAACTGGGTGGTAAGTGTTTTTTCCCTGGGTATGAAAAGCTTCAAGTAAACTCTCGTCGAGTCTAATGCATGCGAACGTTAATGTAAGTCCGCTTATATTGTATACACCAAATGCTTAAAGCTTTGTGGTATAAAGGGGGAGGCTTACTTTTTGATCCACGCTTTTAAGAATTCTAAGCACACGAAACTAATGGAAGAAGAAAATGAAAACGGAAAGCAATGAATGTATTGCAGTATGAGTTTAAATCGCTATAGTGGAGTTACCTTAAAGCTTCCACAGGAAATGAATTAGATACGTGGAAAATTCATTTGAATTAAGCCAAGCCGAGCTGAAGGTTTTATGAGTTGAGACATCGTAAACTTTTATCGCTCTTTACGATTTTGTTTCAACAAGTTTTATCTGCGTGAGTTACGGCATTGTCTTCTTTTCAGTTTGTTTTTGTGTGTGTGTGTGTGTTTTTTTTTTGTTTTTCTGTTTTTTTTTCCTTTTTTTTTTTGAAATTTATTTTTCGTCTTCAATTCGTAAGCGATTTGAAATGCTTTTGAAATAAATATCTTCAAGATATTAACGACCCTTAAGAACAACGAACGTTTTAAGCATTGATTACAAAAGTTATTGTTCCACTTTGAGAAGTGAAAATCTCTAGTAATACTGCAGAGTTTTCGCCGCATGCGATAGTAAAAACTGAAAGACGACTTGCTGAGTTGAAGTTAAGATAAAAGGAGGAAAATATAAAGAGCAATGAAGAATGAGACATAAAAACAAAACAGCTAAAAAATTGGTTCTAAAAAAAAATATTCCTCAAGTTTTTTTTCCCCCTTTTTTTTCAAGATAAATGTGATTAATTTTTCTGTAATTAAAAGATGAAAACTTGTAGAATAAAAAAGTGTTTTTTTTTTAAATAAAAAGGAAAGTTTTTTAATTATCCTATCGATTACAGATGATGAATTTATGTAATGAAATTTTATTTGTTAATCATATTTTTTAAAAAAATTTTCTATTTGTAAAATTATTTTTTTTGACCCAACTGAATTTAATGAAAATGATATTAAAATAGTCTAAGTCTTGAAAATAGTTATGCTAAACCTATAGGGTTAAGCACAAATTAACATTTTCGCAAAAAAAAAAATTATATTTGTTAAAACCAAATAAAAGTTGTACTACAGTTAGCATGCCAAGTTTTTAGAATTTTTCTGGCATCATCCTTGATAACTTTTAATCAATAATAATGAAACCAATTTAAGCACACTCTATTACTCGATTCAAGAGCAATCACTCCGAAAGCACTATTATTGAAACACCCATTTAAAAGTGAATACTTTGAAAAAAATGGATTTCACAACTCGTCAAATGTTTATAAATAACAAATTTTTAAATTCTTTCCACATTATTAGCATTGTAAAGCCATTCTCTCCACTGTTATGTAATACCTTCAACTGTTCAATGAAATCCACTCTAAAATCTATTAAAACCATTGGAATTCTCATTAACTCAACTTGATCGAAATTTAGAGTAATTTGAAATCTGTATTTAGTGTATCTAATATTGAACCATTCTAAGTGAAATAAATACGAATAGTTACAAAGTCAATAAATTAAATTCAGTAAAATTTCCTACATAGAATAAATAATAGAAATAATATAAATAATCATAGAAATAAATACGAGCAGGTTTATTATAATTAGTGAGAAGAAACATAATATCTTTTGCTGATATTTTTCTAAAAATTATATAGAATATGAAAATTATAGAAACAGTCTATAAAGTGCATTTCATTAGGCACACGTTTATATATCTTACATTAAACATAAATACACTTGGATAAACGTAAATGGATTTAACACTAAAGTAACTTAGAACTTTAGAAGTAATAACTGCATACAATGTATGTACATATGTGACGCGACACGAGAAAAGGGACCTATCGATAAAAAAATCATTTTTGAGTTTCTAGTCGTATTCCATAGATTTTGAGTCGCTCTTTCACGTAAAAAAATCAGAAATTAAAAATCTGAAATAGTTTAATTAATATAAAGCCCGAAAGTTGAACGTGTCCGCGTAAATACACGGGTTTTCTGCTCATGGCGTCACTTTAAACGCCCCCCCTGTAAAATTCTCTTTTGAGGCGATAGGTCCCTTTTCTCGTGTCGCGTCACATATAGAGGCAAAACTGAAACATGCACAATATTATACATGCAATATATAGAATGTGTTGTTTAGATAATAAATTCCAACATTATCTAGATGCTAAAATTGCTTTTTAATTAAAAACTGATTTTATTTATTTATTTATTTTTTTGAATTATTTTTGGCAAATTTTATTCTCTATTTATTTTATTTATTTTATCCTCCATCTGTCTATTGATAATTAAAATGAAAAAATCAAAATAAGGCATAAAGGTATAAAAAAAGGTAAAAAGGTAAAAAAAAAGTAAAAGTAAAAGTAAAAGGTATAAAGATATATTCATTTTTTACATTATTACATTTTACGAAAAATTATGGGCACGAATTTTAAAAGTAACCAATTAAATATTATAAACAACATTGTGATTGGATAATTTTGAAATTCGCGCCTATATGTTCATATTAAATGATTTAAAAAAAATAATAATAATAATAATAAATAATAATAATAATAATGTAAATTATGTCAACAGAATTTTATGTCAAATGAGAATTATGAATTTATGTTGAAAATGAAATTTATATCAAATGAATTTTATGTTAAACAAGAATTATGTTAAATGATATTTTCACCAAATGAAATTTATGTCAGTTGGATTTTATGTAAAATGATATTCATGTCAAATGAGAATTACGTTAAATAACTTTTATGTCAAATGAAATTGTTGTCAAATGAATTTTACGTGAAATAAATTTTTTAACAATCAAAATTTACGTTAAACGAATGTTTTATCAAGAGAAATTTACGTGAAAATATTTTTATGTCAAAGAAATTTTTTATTGCATGATTTTTATGTCAAATGGACATTTTAAAAATGACATTTCGTTAATAAAGTTGTTAAATAATTGTAATCAATGAGTTTTATGCCAAAGATTTATTAAGAGAACAGTATAAAAGTCATAATTGACCATGAAAATGAGATATAAATGGTTTTATTATAATATTATTATTATTATTATTATTATTATTATTATTATTTTTATTATTATTATTATTATTATTATTATTATTATATAATATTATATAATATTATAATATTAATATAAACTTTGTTTTTCAAACAAAGTAAATATTACCAATAATTTAATTTTAAAAAATCGTTTTAAAAGTTAAAATTAAATATAACTTTTTAAATTTCATGTTAGATTAAAAGTCTAGATAAAAGAATATTGTTTGAAAAAACTGTTTTTTTTTAGTCAATTACTGTTAATATTTACTTTGTTTAAAATAATTGTTTGTAAGCATTAAAAAATATTGAAATGAAAATTAGATTTCAAGATTTAGTAATCTTTTAGAAAAAAAGAAAGTTAAAAAAACGAAATTTTTACACGTTTACTTGTTGCTAATTTGGAATTTGTTTATAACAATAAATTATTTATTACTTTATTAAAAATTTTTAATAGGTAAATTAAATTTCAAGCTTTAGTAATCTTTTAGAAAGAAATGATAGTTAATGAAGAAAAATCGAAATTTTTACGTTTACTTGTTGATAATTTTGAATTTGTTTATAACAATAAATTATTTATTACTTTATTAAAAATTATTAACAGGTAAATTAAATTTCAAGCTTTAGTAATCTTTTAGAAAGAAATGATAGTTAAAGAAGAAAAATCGAAATTTCCACGTTTATTTGTTGCTAATTTTGAGTTTGTTTATAACAATTATTTAAAACTTTATTAAAAAATATTAATAGGTAAATTACTTTTCAAGATTTAGTAATATTTAAAAAAAAATTAAAGGAAAATTTAAATTTTCTTCTCGTTTACTTGTTGCTAATTTGGAATTTGTTTATAATAATTGTTTATAATTTTATCAAAAAATATTTATAGGTAAATTAAATTTCAAGATCAAGTGATATTTTAGAAAAATTGAAATTTTTAAAATATTTTTATTTCGAATGCTAATTTTGAATTTGTTTATAACAATTGTTTTATAATTCTATTAAAAAATATTTACAGGTAAATTAAATTTTAAGATTTAGTAATATTTTAGAAAAATAGATAGTTAAATAAGAAAAATCGAAATTTTCACAAAATTTCGTTTTCGAACGTTAATTTAGAATTTGTTTATAACAATTGTTTATAACTTTATTAAAAAATATAAATAGGTAAATTAAATATCAAGATTTAGTAATCTGTTAGTAAAACAGACAGTTAAATAAGAAAGATCGAAATTTTTACAAATTTATTTGTTGCTAATTTAGAATTTGTTTATAATAGTTGTTATAACTCTATTAAAAAACATTAATTATGACATTTTAATGTTAATGACATTTTAAGGTTTTAAGAAGATTTAAGAAGATTAAGATTTTATGAAAAAAATGTATTTAAAGAAAGAACGAAATTTTTAAACGTTCACTTGTTGCTAATTTGGAATTTGTTTATAACAATTGTTTATAAAGTTGTTAAATAATTGTGGTAAATAAGTTTTATTCCAAAGATGAATAGAGAACAGTATAAAAGTCATATGTGACCAGATGAAATACCCAATAAGACAGAGAAGTTTATTTTATTTTTATTTGTTTAGAACAATTGTTGCTATTTTGATGCCAAATGGACATTTTAAAAATGACATTTCAAATGACATTTTATATTATGAGTTTTCTGTAACATTTTTGTGTTAAATAAGAATTTTATGACAAATGATATTTATGTTAAATGAATTTTATAACAAATGATATTTATGTCAAATGGTTTTTTGTCTGCAATGAAATTTTCTGACAAACAATGTTTATTTAATGCGAATGTCAACCATATTTTGATTATTTTATTCTAATCAAAAATATCCTGGAGGTTATCGTTAACTTTTAAAGTTTTATTATTTACCTCTAAAAATTTGTTTTACCCAAATTTATTTGAACTGATTTTGCATTTAAATTTTAACCACAACAATTTTCTTTCTTTTTTTTTTTTTTTGCTTAATTCTAGCGGATTTTGTAATTTATCAAAAGTTACTTTTCTTACAGGGTAAACTTAGTACTGGTGCGAACATAAAGCAAAAAGTTGCTTTCCTTGAAATTCGTAAGTCGATCAACTCTTGTTACATATCCGTAAAGTTTGGACGATAAACTTCAAATAGTGAGTGGTGCTTGCTATCTCTATATGACTTAGTCTTGGTAACTTCAAAACTTAGAGGAGTGAGTGAGAGAGAAAGAGGGTAGTGCAAGTCGAGAACTTTGTAAATTATTCAAGAATAATCCACTCTTGAAAAAAGTGTGATTCTTTAATAAATAAAATGCTTACATTGGAAAGTTAATTTTAATTACGAATTATTAATTTTACAAAATAAAAGAAAAAATTGTTCAAATAAAGATGATATGATTTCAATATTATTAAATATTACTTTGTATCGTGTAGGCAAAATGAATAAAAATGAAAAGAAATTGAATTTTGTTTTATTGATTGAGTAATAATACTCTCTGTTCAGACGCAATCCATATATGTATTGCATTTCGATACATTATATAATTAAATAGTCACACCGATCGCATATCATATTTATTGTGTATCAAACGAATTTGCTGAAATGTAAACAGAGAAACGTACGTTTATAAACAGAATACACGAACCACAGACGACGAAAAGGAAAATGGCGTTCAATTAGTCACAGCTTTTGGCAGCGCATCCACCATGCAGTTAATATATGTAGATCAGTGATGCCAAATATGAATTGAAAATGAAAAAAAATTTTTTTGCTTCTGACACCTCAAATGTCTCAATACTGCAGTGAAGTGCTGCATTGACTTGCCTCGAGTGCTGCTGCATAGAATCAATTCTCGAAAGTATTGAATACTAAAAATAGCTAAATAATTGTATAATAAGCAATAATTTTCAGTCGCTTTTCTATGACACGCAATTGGATACGATTCAAGTAATTATTCCTTTGGGCGATCAAACACAGCCGCCTACATGATGGGCCTCCTTTCGTACATATGGCGAACACTACCAGACATATTGCGCGTACAATTGTCATTATGCGTTAACAGGGTTGCCACAGGTCAGGGAAGTCAGGGAATGTAAAATTAGTCAGGGAAAAGTCAGGGATTTTTACTAAAAGTACTGGAAAAAATTAAATTTTTGAAAATTCATGAGAAAACTGATTTTTTTCTTTTTGCCTCGTAAACTGTGAAATTACCACAAATTTTAATACAAAACCTTCAATTTCTTCTATTACAGACAATAATTTCTTTTTAAATAACTTAAATTTTGAAAAACTATAATAAAATTAATAATAAAAAATAAATAATAAATAATAAATAATGAATAATAAATAAATAATAATAAATAATAAATAAATAATAATAAATAATAATTAAATAAAATTAATAATAACTATCATAAATTATGACTTATAAATTATTTTACGAATAGTTTTTACAATTTTCATAAATACTAGATTAAAAAAGAATTTTAGTTAAAAATACTAAAAAAAATTAGACTTTGGAAAAGTTACAAATAATTACAGAAATTCAATTATTTTCAAAAGATACAAAAATTCTTCGCAGAATTTCAATTATATTCAAAAATTTAAAAACAATTCTCGTCAAAATTACAATTATTTTTATAAATAATAAAATACTTTTTTAAAATTCAATTGTTTTTAAAAGTTTGAATAAAATTTTTGACAAAATTCCACAAGAATTCAATTAATCAATTTTTGATAAATTTCTTTAAAATAATTAAATTATTTTCATAAGTAGTAATAAAATTTTTCACAGGAATTCAATTATTTAAAATACAAAATTTAATAAAATTTTCGAAAAATAACAATTGAGGAGTAAGTTTTCAAAACCTGATAAATCCAAATTTTGTCATTTCGAGAAATTTAAACAAATGAAAATTCTCACATAACCATTAAAATTATCTTTAATGTAGAAAAATTGTAATAAATTATTCATTTTTTAATATTTTTTCTTTTTAAAATGCTATGTTTGTAATTAAATTCTATTGTAATAGGGAACTTAATTTAAAAGTTTTTGTAATTTTTTCTAATAAAAAGATAGAAATTAAAAATCATCAAGGTTAGGTCAAAATATTTTTTAAACTAAAAATTCTTTATTGATAAATTTTTTTCTTAAATTAAACAGTGATAAATGGATTTCTAAGGATTTTAATATTTTAAATATATGTTTATCTCAATTTTTTTAAAAATGGATTTATCAGCTTTTGAAAAATTGCTCCTCAATTATACAAAAATATTTTTATAAATAATAAAATTCTTCATCGAAATTCAATTACTTTTATGAACTTGATTAAAATTTGTTGTATGAATTTAATTATTTATATAAACTTGAATAAAATTCATTTTAAGAATTAAATTATTTTCAAAATTAATAAAATTGTTCGCAGAAATTAAATTAAAAAAAATATTTTCAAAATTTCTATTATATTTATATAAATAAAAAAATTCTTCATCTAAATTTAATTATATTTAAAAATTTTAATAAAATTCTTGGCAAAATTTTGTAGAAATTCAATTTTAACGAATTAATTTAAAATAATTCCATTATTTTCATAAGTAATCAAATTTTTACAGGAATCCAATTTTGTAAAATATAAAATTTCATAAAATTTTTCGAAAAATAGAAATTATTTAAAGAATTCTTCACCGAAATTTAATTATTTTTATAAACTGAAATAAAATTCTTTGTAAGATTTCATTATTTATATAAATAATAACATTCTTCACATAAATACAGTTATTTTTATAAATTTGAATAAAATTCGTTGAGAGAATTAAATTATTTTTAAAATGTAATAAAATTCTTCCCAGAAATCCAATGGTGTTCATGGATTTAAAAAAAAAATTCTCGATAAAATTCCAAGTAACTTTATAAATAATAAAATTCTTCTCCAAAATTCAATTATTTTATGAAAATTTTAATAAAACTTAAATTATTTTCATAAGTAATAAAACTCATCGCAGAATTTTTATGATTTTTTATACAATATATGTTTTAATCAAATTCCTCGAGAAAAATGTAATTATTTTTAAAAATTTTATTAAAATTTGTCAAACTAAATTCATATATTTAAAAATTTATTACTAAAATTCTTTATGAGAATTAAATTTTAACAAAGAACATTCTATTATTCAATAAATGTTTTTTTTTTTAATTTAAATAATTGAATTTTTCTATAATTTTCCAATAAAAATTGAGTTAAAAAAGAATTGACTGTTAATCGATTTATTATTATTTATAAAAGTAATTGAATTATTGCCACGAATTTTATTACATTTTTTAAAAATAATTAAATTTTTTTGAGAAATTTTACTGCTTGTAAAAATAATTGAATTCTTGCAAAGGATTTTTTAGGATTTTTGTAAATAATAAATAATAAATAATAATAATAATAATAATAATAATAATAATAATAATAATCATAAAAATAAAAATAATCATAATAATGAAAATAATTATAATCATAAAAATAAAAAAATAATAATAACAAGAATAATATTACTATTATCCGAACTATCTATCTGACACAATTTATCTTTAAAAACAACAAAATAAATTCTTCTGAATAAGGCAAAAAGAAAAAATAACATGAAAATCATTTCCCGTTTTTTCTAACAAATAAAAAATAATACTTCCGGGATATATTGAACAGTTTGCAAAAATTACGATATTTTTGTTAGAAGAATGAAAAAAACTAATATTTACTTAGTGTTTTTTATTAAGGAAGTAAAGTTAAATGTAAAGAATACGGATTTCTCTTTTCTACTCAACTTTTAATGAGATTTCTGTTCGAACCTTAAACAATACGATTTAGACATTTCTTGTCTTCTATTGATTCCTTTGATAGAGTAGCTCTTGCGAAATTCCTTCTCTCTGGAAAGAATTCGGTTACGTATAACATAGTTTTAAGAGAAAGAAAAACTGTGGTAATATATCAATTCTTTTCTACTTTTTTACAAATTGATTTTACCAAAGAGTTTTTCTAAATAGTACATTTTTATTTTAATTTTACAATTTTTTTTTTATTAAAAACAGAAATTGTAATACAATGAGAATAATTTCCATTATTATAAATAGTTTTACATTAATTTTATTATTATCGTATAATATTATAGTATTAATATAAACTTTAATTATAAAACAAAGTTAATATTAACAATAATTTAATATAAAAAAATCGTTTTAAAAGTTAAAATTAAATTTAACTTTCCAAGTTCCAAGTTATATAAAAAGTCTTGATTTTAAAAAAATATTGTTTGAAAACACGGTTTTTTTGTTAATTACTGTTAATATTTACTTTTATTAAAACAATTGTTTATTACTAATTAAAAAACGTTGAAAAGGAAATTGAGATCAAAATTTAGTAATTTTTTAGAAAAAAGAAATTAAAAAATCGAAATTTCCACGTTTATTTGTTGCTAATTTGGAATTTGTTTATAACAATTGTTTATAACTCTATTAAAAAATATTAATAGGGAAATTAAATTTCAAGATTTAGTAATATTTTAGAAAAATAGATAGTTAAATAAGAAAAATCGAAATTTTTACACAATTTCGATTTCGAATGCTAATTTGGAATTTGTTTATAACCATTGTTTATAAGATTATTAAAATATATTAATAGGTAAATTAAATATCAAGATTTAGTAATCTGTTAGAAAAACAGATAGTTAAATAAGAAAGATCGAGATTTTTACACGTTTATTTGTTGCTAATTTAGAATTTGTTTATAATTGTTGTTTATAACTCAATTAAAAAACATTAATAGAATAATTAAATTTTAAGATTTTAGGAAGATTTAAGAAGATTAAAATTTTAAGAAAAAATATATTTAAAGAAAGAACGAAAGTTTTACACGTTTACTTGTTGCTAATTTGGAATTTGTTTATAACAATTGTTTATAACTTTATTAAAAAATATTTATAGGTAAATTAAATTTTAAGATTTAGTAATGTTTTAGAAAAATAGATAGTTTAATAAGAAAAATCAAAATTTTTAACCTTTATTTGTTGCAAATTTAGAATTTGTTTATAATAATTGTTATAAACTCTATTAAATATTATTAATTTTAGGTAAATTAAATTTCAAGATTTAGTAATCTTTTAGAAAAAGAAAGATAATTAAATAAGAAAAATCACTATTTTGACACGTTTATTTGTTGGAAATTTAGAATTTGTTTATAATAATTGTTCATAACTCTATTAAAAATTATTAATAGGTAAATTAAATTTCATGATTTAGTAATCGTTTAGAAAGAAAAGGTAGTTAAATAAGAAAAATCGAATTTTCCACGTTTATTTGTTGCTAATTTGGAATTTGTTTATAACAATTGTTGATAACTTTATTAAAAAATATTTATTGATAAATTAAATTTCAAGATTTAGTAATCTTTTACAAAAAGAAAGATAGTTAAATGTTGTAATTGAACAGAAAAAATGCGCAAATAGACAAAAAAGTTTATTTTATTGCTATTTGTTTCCAACATTTGTTGCTATTTCAAACAAGTTTTAATACAAATCTAACAAATGTTTTTTTATTTGAAAAAAAGATGATTATTATTGTATACTATTTGTGCCAAATTTTTCTCAAAAATCCATCAAATAAAACTGTAGAAATTTCTTTTTTTCTTGTTATAATAGATTTGTTTTTCCAAATTTTTTTTCAGTATTAATACATTTATTTTTAATTCAACATTTTATTTATTAGACAAAATTGTGCAATTGTCAAACAATGAGAATAATTTCGATTAATATAAATGGTCGTTTGAAATTTGAAATTGACATATACAATAAAATTATATATAGGTATCCTTCTACAATAATGTGGCTATCTGCAAAAGCCATTTGTGTTCGTAACATTCCGCATTTAATGAATTCCTGATGCAATATCGCTTGATCCTTAAGCAATATGAGAGGCACGTCTCGCAACAAAGTGGTTCACAAGTTCGAAGCAACCGCATTCCAAATCTTCAAGTTCCGTAATTCCTCCCAAAACGGGGAACCCCCCCGAGCAACACAAATGGAGATGCCTTTGCATCTGTCAGACAAATACGAATGAAACAATTTACAATTCTGTTTGGCAATAGTATAAATGCAAGTAGACAGAAGTAAAAATCGAAACCCAGTCACATTTTTCAAGAGGTACATAAATTTTTTTTTTAATCCACAATCTTTGATATATACTATATATATACATATTTTGACATGAAAAAAAAATCTTGGCCCTGTTTTAGTATTCTTAACAATTTCCTATTCGATTCCGCATAATATTTACTCAAGAACGACAGAATGATCTAGAGAATGAAATGAGATTTTGAAAATGTACTTCTCAAACTTTCATTTCCTGAAATGAAAACTTTTGTATTCTGATATAAATTTACTGAAGAAATCCACTTGTTTTTCTATTGAAGTCTCTCTTTCATCCACTCTCTTTCGTTTGCTTACAAATGAAAAACGTTTGCAGGTTCCTGTCAAAATACATCTAAAACTTCATTTCAAACATAAAAAATTAACCGCATTTAGATTTTATTTTTTCAACTTATCATTGTTTTTGAAAAAATTCCAACAACGCTATTATTGTTTATTCAAAATTCTCGCCAAAATATTCGAATTTGGAAAAATAATTTCACAAAATTTTACCTTTTCTTTATATTTATATTTTTTTAAAACTTTTATGCTTCATTTGAATAAAACAATGCTTCTTCAACAAAAGACTATTGCTTTCTGATGTTATTTAACAATAATGTTAACAATTTTTATAAACAATTTGCAAAACTATAAAACAAAGTGGTAGCAAAAAATTTATTTTCATTTGCGACAAAAATCGATTCTGAAAGTAAAAATCTTAATTCAAAATTATTTTACAATCTTTAGGAATGATTTTAAACAATTTTTTGTTCAAAAATGTTTTATAAACAATTTGCAAAACATGAAATATAGAATCGTAGAAAAAAATTATTTTGTAATTATATTATGTTTTCTTGTAATTTAAATGTTGCTAAAGGTTTAAACTTCTTTTTATACAATTGTTTATAAAATTTTTAACAATTGCTAAATAATGTTAAATTAACGTTTCATAATGTTAAATGAACGAATTCGATTATAAGAAAGCATTGTATTTTTTTTTATTAAATTAGAGATTTTATTGATTTATAAAGAGCTTTTTCTAAAACGCGGAGAAACTTATTACATTTTTTAAATTTACTTTGGATTTGGAATTAGGAATTTGTTTATAATAATTGTTTATAATTTAATCAAAAAATATTAAAAGGTAAATTAAATTTCAGGATTTAGTAATCTTTCAGAAAAACAGATAGTTAAGTAAGAAAAATCGAAATTTTCACACATTTACTTGTTGCTAATTTTGAATTTGTTTATAACAAAAGTTTATAACTTTATTAAAAAATATTAATTTTGTAAATTAATTTTCAAGGTTTAGTAATATTTAAGAAAAATAGATAGTTAACGAAAAAAATAAAATTTTTACTCGTTTACTTGTTGCTAATTTGGAATTTGTTTATAACAATAGTTGTTAACTTTGTTTAAAAATATTTATATGTAAATTAAATTTCAAAATTTAGTAATCTTTCAGAAAAATAGATAGTTAAGTAGGAAAAATCGAAATTTTCACACATTTACTTGTTGCTAATTTTGAATTTGTTTATAACAATAGTTTATAACTTTATTAAAAAATAATAATTTAGAAATTAGTTTTCAAGATTTAGTAATCTTTTAGAAAAATAGATGGTTAACTAAAAAATTAAATTTTTACTCGTTTACTTGTTGCTAATTTGGAATTTGTTTATAATAATTGTTTATAATTTTATCAAAAAATATTAAAAGGTAAATTAAATTTCAGGATTTAGTAATCTTTCAGAAAAATAGATAGTTACATAAGAAATATAGAAATTTTTACACGTTTATTTGTTGCTATTTTGAAATTTGTTTATAACAATAGTTTAAAACTTTATTGAAAAATATTAATTTGTAAATTAATTTTCAAGGTTTAGTAATATTTAAGAAAAATAGATAGTTAACGAAAAAATAAATTTTTTACTCGTTTACTTGTTGCTAATTTGGAATTTGTTTATAACAATAGTTTTTAACTTTTTTTAAAAATATTTATATGTAAATTAAATTTCAAAATTTAGTAATCTTTTAGAAAAAAAGATAATTAAATAAGAATAATCGAAATTTTCACACATTTACTTGTTGCTAATTTGGAATTTGTTTTTAACAATAGTTTATAACTTTATTAAAAAATAATAATTTGTAAATTAATTTACAAGATTTAGTAATATTTTAGAAAAATAGATAGTTAACGAAAACATAAAATTTTTACTCGTTTACTTGTTGCTAATTTGGAATTTGTTTATAATAATTGTTCATAACTTTATTTAAAAATATTAAAAAGTAAATTAAATTTCAGAATTTAGTAATCTTTCAGAAAAATAGATAGTTACATAAGAAAGATAGAAATTTTTACACGTTTATTTGTTGCTAAATTGGAATTTGTTTATAACAATTGTTTATAACTGTATAAAAAAATATTAATAGGTTATTTAAATTTTAAGATTTAGTAATCTTTTAGAAAAAAATTTATTTAATGGAAGAACGGAATTTTTACACGTTTACTTGTTGCTTATTTGGAATTTGTTTATAACAATTGTTGACAAAGTTGTTAAATAATTGTGTTCAATTAGTTTTATGCCAGAGATTTATTAAGAGAACAGTTTAAAAGTCATAGTTGACCAGAAAAAATGCGCAAATAGACAGAGAAGTTTATTTTATTTTTATTTGTTTAGAACAATTGTTGCTATTTTAATCAAATTGTAGTAAAAGTCTAATGAAATGCTTTTTATTTAAAAAGAAAGTTCATTATTGTATTTCATGCTAAATTTTATGCTAAATCCATAAAACAATAAGGTAGAAATTTCTTTTTATAATATTTAATTTAATGTTTATAAATTGTTTAAGCAATTTCTAAGCATTTATTTGAAAAAAGATTATTGTTCTTCATTATTTATTTCAAATTTTATTGAAATCCTTCAAATAAATGGGTAGAAATTTCTTTTTATAATATCTAATTTAATGCCTACAAATTGTTTAAAAAAATTTTCAAAAATTCCAATATTTTTAAGAGTTATAACTGTTAAAAAAATTTGCAATTTTGGAGAAACAATTTTGGAGTTGTATTTTGATACAAAAATGCAATAAAATCGAATAATTAGTGGCAATGTTCAGAAATTTTGCAATTAAACTTGGATTTAACATAGTGCCTATATAAAAATAAATACTCTAAAGTATAATAAAATTTTATACATTTTAGTGTTAAAATTGTATTCACTCGGTTTATACAATTCATCTATTGGTAAAAAAATTAATTCTTTTTTTGAATTTCCTTTAAAATGAAATCTAATTGTACTAATGATTCTTGATTTTGATTGACAATTGAAAATTTGTGGATTTTGGTGATATTTTCATTTCCTTTAAAAATTATAGATAACAAGATATATATAAAAATTTTTTTTGCTGTTGTATGTTTAGAGAGGAAGATCTGGTACGAGAGTGCAACGCGTGGAATCGAATCTCGAATTCGTGCTGCTGCAAGTGCAAGTGGTACCGGGTCAACACCGCCCGGTGGTGTGGCACGTGGTGTTGTGCTTTTTGTTGGTGATGGTATGGGGATGAGTACTCTCACAGCATCACGTATACTTTCGGGTCAGCGTCATGGAGGCACTGGCGAAGAAGCTCAACTTGTCTGGGACACTTTTCCAGCAGTTGCTTTAGCAAGGGTGAGATTTTTTTTTCTTTCCTTTAATCCTTCTCTTTCTTCTCCTTATCTGTCCATCGGAATCGTTGGACTTGGTTTTTATTTCTTATAAAGAACAGATTGCAAAACAAAGAAACAAGACTAAGAATAATGTTTTCCTAAATGGAGACAATCTGATAAGAGCTAATATATATATATATATTTTTTTTTTATTTGAGGTTTTGCTAATCAAATAACATATACATTTAAAGACAATTTGTGGGAATTATTTCATTGTAGATTAAATTTGATTGCAATTTAGAGAAAATAAGAAGCAATAATAAGAGAAAATAAGAGAAAATAAAAAAATATTAATCTCATAAATGTATTTTTAATTATTATTATTAGCTAAAATAAAGCACGCTAAAGCGAGCGTGAAATTTCTTGTTTCATTAACATTAAAAAATTCAATTATTCAGAAGAATTCTACTAAAAATCACTATTTTTCTAAATATATTCAGGAAAGTCGGGAAAAAGTTGAAAAATTTTGTCAAAATTACTGAAACAATATTCAATTTCGAAAATTCATAAGAAAATTCTGAATATGTTCGATTCCTCATCATTGAAAAGATTTTATTTATTTCAAACTTTTTCTATTTTTAACAACAATTGAACTTTACAGATTTTAAAGATAATTTAGGTTTATGAAAAACTTGAATAATTCAAATTCTTATAAAATTCGTTATATTTTTCAATATACATTTAATTCATTATTAAAAATAATAATGGATTTATGGATGAATTTTATTTAAAACACTAAAAAAAGTTAATTTTCGAAAAATTATAAATGATTGCAGACACTCAATTATGTTCAAAAGTTTTATAATATTCTCGTCGAAATTTCAATTATTTTAAAAATTGTTAACTGAATTTTTAGCAATATTCAATTATTAAAAAATTTTTAATAGAATTCATGCCAAAAATTCAATTATTTTCATAAATTTTCCTCAATTTCATATAAATTCTATTATTTACAAATTTTTTATAAATTTCTTTCTTCTTAAAAAATGTTATTAAAAATCGTCAAACAAAATCAATTATTTCGTATTTTTATATTGTGGTAAAAAATACTGTTATTTTAAAAACCTGGAAAATTTCCATTTTTTAAACTGAAAAAATTAGGAACTTTCAAATGAACAAATGCGTGACAACCCTGATCAAGTGTTTAATAAACTTTTTTTAAGCAAAACAAACAATAAAATAAAAACAGTCAGAATAAGAATAATCGTAATATATTTAAAATATTTGAAAATAACTGAAAATATTATTAAAAAATTAGGATATTTAAACATTGTTTTATAAAATAAAAATTGTTTTAATTATTTATCTCTTATTATTATTTCGATATAATAGTTTTTAACAAACAAATTCTGTAAATATTTTTTCCAAAATGAAAATCAAATTTCTTATTTAACATTAGATTTTTAACTTTTTTTCTACTTAAAACTTGTACTTTGCTTATAAATTGGCATTGAGAAGCAGAAAATGTGCAAAATATTTTCTAATTTTAATTTTCTAACTGTTTTTTAGTTTTTTTTTAGAAAAAATGGAAATATTTACCTAGTCCTAAAATGTTTGTTAAAAAGGGCTAATTTTTCTGGAAAGAAGAGAAATATTGAATAATAACATTAATAATTTTTGTAGATTAATAAAAATAGTTTTGTATCATTTGAAAAATAAAAATGAAGGAACGAATACGACGATTATTATAGTTAATTGTAACGACTATGGGAACAAATATTCTTATTTAAAAAAAAATTAGCAATTTAGAAAAAAATTGAATTTAAAAATTTTTAATTCACATGTTTTTTCATAAATATAAAATGTAAATTAGAATATAGATTATTATTATTATTATTATTATTATTATTATTATTATTATTATTATTATAAATTTTCATAAATAGATCAACTTGAAAAGAATTCAATTTGAAATTTTTTAAAATTCAAATTTTTATTTAATTTTCAATTTGAAATTTTTTAAAATTCAAATTTTCATTTAATTTTCAATTAGAAATTTCAAAAAAACTTATATTTTTGCAAAATGGTTTGTAATTGAAATTCTTTATAAAATTAGTTAAATTTGTCATTATTTATTTAATTAATTATTAACAATAATGGATTTTGAGAAAAATTTTAGTAAAAATCATTTTTTAAAAATTTAATTTTTGAAGGAGTTACAGAAATTTAATTATTTTCAAAAGTAAAAAAATGCTTCTTATAAAAGTTCAATAACGTTCGAAATTTAAAGAAAAATTCTCGTGAAAATTACAATTATCTTCATATAGAAAAAAATTCTTCCTGCAAAAATGAATTATTTTATAATATTTTCCATATTTCGATGATTTTCAAAATATTCTATTTCAATTAATTTCCCTAAAGAATTTAATTATTTAAAAAAAATTTTTTAATCAAATTGTACTCAAGTATTTAATTATTTTCATAAATTAAAAATTGGACAAGAATTCAATTATGAGGAAAATTTTATTTTCATCGCAAAAATTCCATTAATTTCAAAATAATAGTACATTTTTTTGAATGAATTTAATTATTTTTACAAATAATAAATTTGTTTTCGGCATTCAATTATTTTCGTAAATAATAAATTTCTTTTGAGAATTTAATTATTTTCAAATTCTCCTCATCGCAGAATTTCAATTATTTTCAGTACAATTTTAATCGAATTTCCCAAAAATGTAATTATTCTCAAAAAATTTATTCAAATTCGTCACAAAAATAAAATTATTTAAATATCTGTTGATTAAATTCTTCATAAGAATTAAATAAAAAAAAACATTCAATTATTCAATAAATTATTTACTTTTTGTATTCAAATAATTAAAATAAATTTGAAAAAGGTTTTAAACTAAATTATTAAAAAATTTTAATCTACTGCCAATTATGAAGAATTTTCCTATATTTTCATTAGAAGTTTTTCCTCAACATGAAAAAGAGGAATTTGTCGAGGAATTTGTAAAGTTTTTTTCTATAAGAAAGAAAAATGAGGTTGTGAACAATTTTTTTATTGAGAAATAAAAATTATGTATAAAATGGATATTTCTTAATCATAATTTTTAAGGAATGAATATTATTATAGTTAATAAAAAAAAAAATAATAATAATAATAAAAAAATAATAATAATAATAATAATAATAATAATATTAATATTAATAACAATAATAATAATAATAATAATAATAATATTAATAATAATATTAATAATAATATTAATAATAATAATATTAATAATAATAATGTTGTTTCTTTGGAAAAAATTGAAATTAAAAATCTCACACTTTGCATTCAGATAATTTTCCAACGATGATTCGTTTTTGGAAACTTTTTTGGCGCCAAGTAAGAATAATACCCGGAGCTTGATGATAACTTATAAATTAAGAGTTCTTAAATGTATCGTAATTAACTTTCCGAACATTAATTATAATTTACGGAGTCAGGAGCATCAGAAAATGAAAATTTTAAAGCATAAATGTTTAATAACTCTTCCTGAATAACAGATTTTGAATAGATAATAAGAAATTTGTCATTTTGTGAATTTCTTTTAAAGCAAAAATAATAAGTACGACATACGTAACGTCTTCCTAACATCTGTAAAATATTTATCAACTTTTTTATAACAGGTCTTAATATTTTCCACTGAAAGACTGTTCATCTGATAAATATTATATAACATTTCTTCGTTAGCACTTAATTTAAAAATGTAAATTTATTCAATTAGCGAAAATACGAGTATATAAACAGAAAACTTTCATAATGATATTGGAAAATCAATTTAACAAGAGCTGTGCAGGACATGCGTTACAGAGTCAATATTTGACCGCAATGAGAGTAATTTGTATCATAGAAGCAAGTTGAGTATCATTTGATAGGATAATAATTAATTAAAATGAGTAAAGAGTCTCTGAGTAATTAATTATAATATTAGAGGCATCAATCATCCAACTTGAAATCGAGTTTCATATTCCAATCGACTTTAGATGATTTTAATGTAACTCGTATTACGGAACTATGAATGAGAATTGTTTGAAGTTTAATAAACCTTTGTTCATTTGCTTCAATAATTCTCTTTCAATTGTATTTGCATCAATAATTACGTTCCTTTTGCCAACACACAGTGAAAATTACAATGTTTAGAAAATTATATTTTCCTTTAATATAAAGCTTAAAAAAAATTATGCAATAATTTAATTATTAATTATTAATATCTTACGTAAATACAATATCGAATACTTTATCGGGTATTTAGATCAATTGTGTTTATATATATATGTATCATTCAAAAACAGTCTTGATCAATACAGTGTAGATTTGCAACCATGTTGATTCTACATTAATTAATATTGATCATCGTAACGGAACTGTATTTGCATTTGAAACAAAATATTGTTAAAGTTTTACTTTAGATTTTTTTTTATTTTTCATACAATAATGATATAGTATTAATGGAGAAATTGTTGGCTACTCGCCAAATTTGTGAAGTTAAACATTAAATCGAACACTCAAAATTTATTATTAAGTGTACAAAGTTTGAAGAAGTAAAAAACTTTATGCATTTGTTACTTCAATTCTCGCATTTACTGCTCTTGTTTTTTTTTATGTTTTTATTATTCTCTATTTTTGAACTTTATCTAGTTAATAAATTTAGGAGAATTGCATAATTTCACTGAACAAAATTAGATGTATTTCAATGAATTACGAATCGGTATTGATTTCTAATTAGTTTATAATAATTCAGTGGAAATATGAAAACGTTCTGCTACTATACAATGAGCATTGAAACTCATAGTTCTTTGACTAAATTCATACATATATATCACAGAATCAATTGCAGAGAAAATTTTTATAACAAAACAATATTATGCACCTAAATTTCAATAATTAGAAGTATTTTCATTATTAACATGGTTTTCGATTTAGATTATTATTATTTGAATAAAATTTATTAAGAATGTGTTGAAATATTTCGTTAGAGGAAAAATCTCCTTTAACAAAATGTGAATTTTTTTACAACCAAAAAAAAAATCCAATTCTGCTATAAAGGAAGTTTTATAAAACATTCCCCCTTGGAAGCGGATCTCGAAGTTTTTCTTATTAAATATCGGTCGTGATTTTTTCGTCCTCAGCTCGGTGAAAAAAATTTCGCATACATTATATAACAAAATCTATGGTGAGATAGATTATACAGGGACGAATCTCAGATTGCTGGCAGACGGTGGCTATAAAATTGAATGGTTCAACTGCTTTACATTCATGAATTCGTCACCTTTTCTTGGCGTAACTCTCTTGTGAAGTTGAAAATTCCAACTTTCTTGGTATTAAAATATTATGGCTAAAATAATATGAGGATAATAAAATATTCTCCGGATCGTAAAATTCGGGATTACTAAATCAATGAATTAAGAACATTATCACGTCATTATTTGCTGAAAAAAAAGAATTTCCAAGTAAAATAATTTTTCAAAAAATCCCACAAACACTCATGGACTAATAAAGTTTTTTTAATTAAAATATTTAACTACTGCAAAATAAATAACAAATTATTATTTATCACGACGATGGAATATGTAACACATTTACTCCTTTACATAAAAAATGTATCACTCCAATATGACGTACTAGAAATAATGCAATCTGCTATCCGATAAACCCTGGATTATTGTGAAATGGAAAATTTAATCTTCAGTGATAAGTGACGTTCATATTTGAATCAATAATCGTCAAAAATGTATAATATCTTTTTTTTTAAATAAATGATTCAAATATGGAAATTAAATATTCAATTATATATGTACATTTTTTCTCCCATTCTCTAGATTAATAATTAGTTTGGAAGCTGTGTAAAATAAAAACGATAGGAGAAAAAAGTTCGAGGCAGAAAGTTATATAGAAATTTCTACAACATTGTTCCCTCTTATAATTCCCAGTGAAACTAGGGTATATATGAAACTTTCATGTATCACCTTCTATCAGAAGATAAAGACAGACTTTAGTATGAGAAACCTCGGTACGTTCCTCTTCTCTCTGATGAGAAGCTTTAGTCAAAGGCCTATTAGCCATTATCGTCGAGGTCGTCTACTGTTTCGAATGTATCCCACGGGAATCATCCTGCTCTTCTCTTATCTTTACCTCTGACCAGTATATCCTTTTTCCTTCGGGAACGCATAAATACGCAAGTTAATTTCTAAGTGAAAGTTTTTCTTGCATTAAATACTTTTTTTTACTAATCTTTTAACTACGGCTTTGGACATTCGATATTTTTAATTTTAGTTTTTACTTGTACAATAAGAAGAATAAAAAAATAAAAACTTAAATAAATGTTACATGGAAATTCAATCCTTAGTGGTCTCTAGATGTAGAAGAAGAGGTTTTTTTTACAAAACGGGAGAAGTTATTAAGGCTTTTGAGTAGTCGTACAGCTTGCCGACGGAGAGAGACTGACGACTGCGCACGCGGGTCGCGCCGCGTCTCTTCCCCTACCACTCGCTCGGGGCCGAGCTATATAAACGCGCTCGCTCCGTCTTCTCGGTCAGTTCGCCTTCGGACTTGCTTCCACTTGCCTCAAGGTGCGAGTCGCTCTGCTAGGTCAGGTTACTGAAATTAATTTTTCAGTTTTTCTTTTCTTTCCCCTCGTACTTACTATAGTATTTGATAGTGACCAAATTTCCAATTTTCCTCGTAGAACAAAAATAACAAATAAAAACTAGAAAAGATTGTCCAACTTAAAAATCCTGTATTTAATGTTTGTTTAAAAAAACCATAATCCATTTTTCAATAAAGACAATGTTCTTGCCTCGAATCTTATTAGAAGATCTTGTTCGTCACTCCCAGCACCTTTGTGTGGTCAGCGGACTTCAAAAGCAGGTGAGAAGCCAGAGGTTTACACAGATTGTCAACGTTAGTCGTCTCTCTTTGATGCCACTGATCAGCATAGTTAATTCCCTTGTCACGTTCTTCTTTTCAGCTGCGGTTAATTTCAGAATCTCCATTGCCCTAGGGTCCAAACTATGTCATCAGTGGTGCTTTCTTCTTTTACATATACTCATCACTTTAAAACTAGAATTCCATTGAAGGAAATTTTATTCACGCCATATCTACATGATTACATTAAAAATGTACCAAAAGAAGTTTCAAACTTTTAATTTAGATTACTAAAAAAAATTTTAAAAGCAATTTGTTTACTCGTTTTATAGAACAAAAAAAAGAGGACTAAATTAATTTAACGCATAGTCGGCATTATCTTCTAAGCTATAAAGCTTCTTCTTGCAGCTTTGGTATTTCGATGTGGTTTTACTGTTGAAGATTATTTAGATTCCTATAATGATTTATAATGGAATACGAGACTTGCTTGACGTGGAATAATTAATCGTTAAATATTACGAACCGTATTTAAATGTCTAGATTTGAATATTTTGCAGCAATTTTTTTCATAAAATATATTGTTGATTAACATTGAATTATTTACTTTTTAATTCGAAAAAGAAGGAGCAACACTGTGTTACTCTTATAAATCAACAAAATATTGTTCGTGTTTGTATATATTACAAGTGAAATATCATATCTTCCTTTGTATTTGGACGGCGATAAAACTACAATGCCTTTGAAACATATTGTTTTCAGTGTGTAATAAGCTTTTAATTCCCATGAATGTGTGCGACGATCTATATAGAAGAGATTTAAAGCAAGAACACCCTTTTAGCTAAAAGTAGAAACAGTTGAAACAGGAAAGACAAACGAATGGCAAATAGCAAACTACCAATCGTTGTTTTTCTTTGTTAAAATGTTCAGTACCACCAGTTTTTCATCATTTGTCATTCGTTTGCCTTTCTCTTTACCAGCAATTGTTGTTGTTTCGTTCGCAAAGCACTTTGTGAAAGATACAGGACAAACTTTTTTTTTTTTATTACAAGTGTGAGTTTTTTTCATCTTAACAAGGGAAACGTACATTTTTTAACAAAGTAGGTTAACGGTGCAATGGTTTTTAACGTTTATTTACATTCACAATAAGAATGATATAATGAATAAATTTAAATGTACTTTTATTCCGGCATAATTGAGGTTTCGAATGAATATCATGTATAGAAGAAATATTTGTTTTGTAAAGCACTAATTGTTGTATTTTTGTCGAATATGAGAAGAATTACCAAGCCTTTTTCGTGGAATCAGAACATTTTTGATAGAAGGAAAAATTGGAAATTGGTTATTTTGGATAAAAGACAATGTTGAAAATGGGTTTAATTTCATAAAAGGCAAAGTTGGAAATTGGTGGCATTGGATAAAAGAAAAAATTGCAATTGAGGAAAATTGTGGGTTAGTTTTGTTAAGTGAGGATTTTTTTAAGAAAAAAGGGAAAATTATCTGGTACCTCTACTATTGTAGATAATCACACGAATGTCAAGAATCTTAATTTTTTTTTCACTTCCCTTTACACTGTAGCTAAAACTTTTAGAACACAAAGTAGTTTGCGTTCGAAATTTGCGCTTCTAGTTAAACTAATAATCCAATTAACTGTAAAAGGCGCGGGATAAGTAACTGTGTCAATACGCAAATCAGCAGGTCTCCAGTGAATACAACTAAGCGAAGAAGGTCTGGCAATATTCCAGAATAATGTTTGGTAGCCACTTTAGTCTCAGAATATAGAAGCTCATCACATGCGCCTCGTAAAATCAATAAAATTTCTATATCAAGTGAAAGATAGAAGTAACGAATCACAAATGGTAATTCAATTCTTGTCCAACAATATTAAAAATACAAAATTTAAAAAATCGAAAAAATCACATAAAAATGATAGTCCTACTTTAAAGTATTTTCTATATCTTATCTTAATTATTAGTTATTAAATTAATAAAATTAATTATTAATATAATTATTATGAAATAAATTATTAATATAATTATTATGAAATTAATTAATTGCCATTACGAAATACAAATCCAGTTATGTGAACTTTCAAAATTATGTAACTAAAGTAAAAAATGAAATAATTCACAACACGAGTAATATTCTTTTAAAAAAATATTTATTACACAATATTTTCATTAAGAACGAAGAGAAGAGATTTTAATAGAAAGATATAGAACTAAGGATTTCTTGAATTTAATTAAGGCCATGAAGCACTATTTACCATGAGTCCATTAGATGAATAAAACAGACATTATATGCTTAAACGCAGCAGATTTGGAATCCCAACTGCTTTTGAACAAGACCAGCATCAAAAAGTAGTCTATAATAAGGGTTTGAATAAGTACTGTGTTTTGTTATCATTTTATTCTATCGCAGAATTCCATAGAATTATATACATACAAAGAGCTGTATTATACTTTTTTTTTCTACCCATTGAAATTATACGATTATTTTCAATATTTTCATTGATTTTCAAAAACGATGCGATGTACGAAATTAAATATCTAAAAAAGTCGCAAATTTGATAATAATAAAGAAAAAATGTCTACAAATTATAGAATTATACATCAATGAATTTTAACATTCTTGAAATATTCCCCATTTTCAATGGAGTTAAAATGAAATAATATGATCAGGAAAATAAATCACGATATTGATAAAATAAATACAAAAACAAATTGAAGCATAAAATGCAGATTTATATATAAATGCGTTCAAATCGTGTTTATAAAAAAAAACAACGATTCGTGTTTCTCTACTTTTCTCACGGATCATGTTCTATGGGAATAAAATTCTATATATATATGTGTGTGTGTGCACTTGTTTATATAAAACGAGCACTCTGATAACTTATTATTGAAGAAAGTGGGCTTTTCGATAAGCATGGAGTGAATGCATATTTTACGATAAGAAACTCAAGGAACAGGAAAATTCACATTCTTGACAAAAATCGAGTAAAACAAGTTTACGTGAGTTTATAGAATATAATTTTTGAAGAAAAAAAATAATAAAATCCCCTTTGGTTTATCGCCACTGGTACAGTTTACACGTTATGTCATTATTTCTTAACTTAACTTGACATATTAAAAATTATATATTAAAAACGGAAATATAAAAAGAAAAGATAAGCTTTAATAATATGTAACTTTGTTCGCACGGTTTTTATATATTTTGTAATGAAAAACTAATTATTTAACTTGATTTCATAATAATTGATTTCATAATAATTTTGTAATATTAATATAATTAATGTGTTTCATACTAAATTTACTAATTAAGCATTTTGTAAAAAAAATTTAGAATTTAGAACAAATTATTTATAAAATAAAAGTTCTTATCAAAAAACCATCGTGTACATCATTCGTTTAGTGTGTATTTTAATTAATTATCCAAAATAATGGGGTTGTCGTGTAGATAAGAAATTTGCCATTTCCAGAAAGTGAACTTTCTTGATAGACGAGAGAAAAATTATAAGTCGTCTCTGTTGAATAAAATATTATGACGTAAAAAATTCTTTTTGATGTTTATCGATCGCAATGAAAGCATATAATACTGCCGCTAGCAAGATTTTATAATGTTAGTCATCGTATCAAATTGCCAGGAATATTATAAGCAAACTTATGGCTTATATTCCCAATAAAAGACGGCTGATTATGAATCTGAGGTCGGATTTTCGAAATCCAAAATGGCGGATCCAATATGGCGGTCAAGTTTTTAAAAACCAAACGTATTTTCAAATTCAAAATGTCGGACGAATATTAAAATAATAAATATCATTTACCAAATTGACTTAAACATAAAAATTTTTTTGTGTCTATTGTTAATTATGTTTTACTATTAAAAAACATTTCGATTTCAATTTTATTCTGACTTTTTCAATCATAGAACAACAAAAAAATTCTTCACTCGAAATGAATGTTCAATTTATTTTAACAGAGACAGATTTGTTACAAATTGTTTCCAGACAATTACGATTGTCAACTTTTTTTCTTCTTCTATGCAATAATACATTTTATTTCACTTTTTTGATAAAAATGAAAGACTTTTCAAAAAAAACGTCAAGGATCCAATATTGCTAACTATTGGAAATGTCATTTACACTTTCGGTTCATATTTGAATTATAAAACACTAAAAATTTTTGATGCGTGAAAATTTGTTTGAGGGACAAAATAGTTGCAAATTAAATTACATTTTTGAAATACTGTTAAATCTGTCAAAAGGTTTAAACGTATCGACTGCAATTCAACTGTTGAGAATTTGAAGTAAATTTTTTTGCTATGATATATTATTTAAATGTGTAAAAAAGAAATTACCTTTTAAATATATAAATCAATCTTTCAAGGGACAGAAAAATGTTGATTTTTTTCCCCCCAAGTTTTACAATCTTTTTAAAAGGTAATCTTGCATTTTTCCTCTATGGAGAACAAGTTTTCTTGAGTTGACAGCTCTATGATTATAGGAAACTTCACTTTTTGATATTGTATGAAGCAAATTTTTACTTTGAATTCAGAATTATTTGATATTAATTCAAATAAATTCCTAAAAATCATAGTATCTTATCAAGAATTTGTAAATGAAATACTTTCCAAAAAAAATGTTGTGTTATTGCTGAAAGTGCAATAATACAGATATTTCAGTAATTGAAAAATAATTTGAATCTTTTTTTTCGAAAATGAATTTAATTCATGTTTTATATTCATAATGGACTAAAAACGTTCCTTATTTCAATAGAAAAAAAGTAACTGAAAATTCGCAGAATTTCACCAAATAATTATTAATAAGCTAATGCAGCAAATAGGAATATGAGACAGAAGACGAGAAAGCTAAATGGCATCAATTTAATTAATTAAAAACGATAAAAAGAAATATTTTTTATTAAAAAACTATCATCATGTGTGTGTGTGCAAATATTTCTACTAGTTTGAACACGTCTTTCTAATATTCTCCACAAAAATATTCATTTCAGTAAACTTGGTTTTAATTTCAGCTCTTAAGCAAATAGTGTTGGACCAAATTACAGACAGATGTAAGCTCATTGGCTTTTAATAAAATTGTTTAACAGTACCGAAGTTTTTTATCCATCCTATATCATATTTGAAAATTAAAAAATTCCCCTATGCTTTGATTTTTATTTGACAATTTTTTTTTATCCATTTTCACAAACTTGTTTACATAAAGATTGCAATTTTGATGTTTGCTTTTTTGTTTACTATATTCGAACAATTATTTTACGTTTAAATTATTTACGTATAATTTAATTTAGAGATTGTTGATACAGAAGGTGGGAAAGGTAATTACTTTATTTTTTTTTTACTGGACAGTAGGTCAGTAAAATTTTTATTTCTATATAAATGTGAACTACGGACAAATTTATTGACCATTTTCTTTTAAATTGCTTTCGTAACTCATTATCAGACTACTGCAAATTACATTTTACAAGCTCATAGTAAGTTTATTTATATACTTGTAACTCGCGCTCCCCGTGCCCTTATTTATTGTTTAAAAATAAATTTTACCATCAAACAGTTTTTAGGATTACAATTTAAAATTCAACCAATTTTCCTTTTTATCTTTTATCCAATTTAGTCTTTAATCGATAATTAGAGAAAATTGCGAAATTATAAGCAAGAAATTAATTTTTTCACCAGAAGCAATACGAAATCGTAATAATCGAACTTTGTAAATAAGGATTGAGTTTTGGAGAAGTTGGAATTAATATTTTCTAATATTTCATAATAGGAATGTTTTGAGAATTTATTTAAAGCGAGGATATCATTATTCGCGAATGTGTAGCTTTCTACAATTCTCCCTAGTTTTCTTCTCGGTTACCACCTCACGCGACAGATCCTCTCGAGCCATATGCTGAGAGCAGACGACGAGTCAAGTCTCCTACAGGGTTGTCTAACAGAAACAGAACAACCCTTATGACTCCCGTTTGCACTCAAATTAGAATATGAAGGGTGTTCTTGCACTCGTTGTCACAGGTACACACTGGTAAACAAAAGACATAGATAACTCCAGCAAACACTGTCTCGAAAGTTATACTTTTCATCATCTCAAGTCTTTTGCAACATTGTATATGACTAATAATGACGCGGGTCTTATTTATTTAACAAAGCTTTCTACGATTTACGAAAGGTTTCAAAAAAAGCTTTTCTTTATTATTCTTTTACAAGATTATTAAAAATTAGAAAAAAATTAAAACCAAAACTATTATTAAAAACTAGCTAAAATAAAGAGTGCTACACTGAAAAAAAAATTATTTGATTCAAATAACCGATTATTTGGTTATTATCAAATAAATATTTACTTGAATCAAATAATTTGTATTTAAATCTAATAAATTGTATTTAAATTAAATATTTCAGTTTTTAAAACAAATATTATTTAATTGATTCAAATAAAAATTATTTGATTCAAGTAAATATTTATTTGATAATAATCAAATAATCGGTTATTTGAATCAAATAAAATTTTTTTTCAGTGTAAAGAGAGCGTAAAGTTTCTTGTTTCATTAACATTGAAAAATTTAATTATTCCGAAGAATTCTACTCAAAATCACTATTTTTCTACATATATTCAGGAAAGTCGGGAAAAAATCAGAAAATTTTGTCAAATGTACTGAAACAGTATTTAATTTCGTAAATTCATAAGAAAATTCTGAATATGTTAGATTCCTTATCATTAAAAAGATTTTATTTATTTTAAACTTTTTTCAATTTTTAACAACAATTTAACTTTACAGATCTTAAAGATAATTTAGGTTTATGAAAAACTTTAATAATTCAAATTCTTATAAAATTCGTTATATTTTTCAATGTACAATTCATTCATTATTAAAAATAATAATGTTTGTGGACGAATTTTACTTAAAATACAAAAAAAAAAATTAATTTTCGAAAAATTATAAATGATTGCAAAAACTCAATTATGTTAAAAAGTTTTTCAATATTCTCGTTGAAATTTCAAATTATTTTAAAGTTAACAAAATTTTTGGCAAAATTCAATTATTTAATAAATTTTTAATAGAATTCATGCCAAAAATTCAATTATTTTCAAAAATTTTCCTCAAATTGGAAGATTTTCAATATCCACTATTAGAGTTTTGCCAAAGAATTCAATTATTTAAAAACAATTTTAATAAAATTATACACAAACATTTAATTATTTTCATAAATAATAAAAATTTCACCCGAATTGAAATATTAACAAGATTTGTAAAAATTACTTCGCAATAATTCAATTATTTTCATGAATTAATAAAACTCATCGCAGAATTTCAATCATTTTTAATAACAAAGAATTGAATTATTTAAAAATTTGTTAATAAAATTCTTTATAATAATTAAATTTCAATTAACATTCAAATATTTAATAAATAATTTACCTTTGTATTTAAATAATTGAATTCTAGAAGAATTTTCTAATAAAAATTTGTTTGAAAATGAATTTTAGTTTAAATTTTACAGAATAATAGAATAAGAAAATCATTTTTAATAAGTTACATAGTAGCAATATTTTTATAATATAAAATAATAATTTTAACACTCAATCCACAATAATAATTAATTTTTGCAAAATTTTTCTAATTTGTAATACTATGTTATAAATCATGAAAAAATACCTGCATATTTTCAATTTCTCAACCAATAATTTTTAAAGAAAATAAAAAACAAAAGCACAATTGCTAACTTCAAAACTGCGGAAAGAATGAACAGAATGGATGAATCACTATTTCAAACTTTTTTCTATTTTTAACAATAATTAAACTTTACCGATTTTAAAGATAATTTAGGTTTATGAAAAACTTTAATAATACAAATTCTTATAAAATTCGTTATATTTTATAATATACATTTCATTCATTATTAAATAATTAATTTTAATAATAATAATAATGACAATTTAAAAATTGTTCACTAAATTTTTGGCAAAATTCAATTACATAAAAAATTTTTAATAAAATTCTTGCCAAAAATTCAATTATTTTCAAAAAATTTCCTTAATTTCATATGAATTCTATTATTTACAAATTTTATTATAAATTTCCTTCTTCTTATAAATGTTATTAAAAATCATCAAACCAAATCAATTATTTCGAGTATTATTAATTTGGTAAAAAATAATGTTATTCTAAAAACCTAAAAAATTTCTATTTTTTAATCTGAAAAAATCAGGAACTTTCAACTGAACAAATGCGTGGCAACCCTGATCAAGTGTTTAATAAATTTTTTTAAGCAAAACAAATATTATAAGAATTATTATTATTATAAAAATATTTCTGCCCAAAAATCAGAATAAAAATAATCGTAATATATTTAAATTATTTGAAAATAACTGAAAATAATATTAAAAAATTGGGATATCCAAAAATTATTTTATTTATTTATTTTTTTATCATAATTTCGATAATACAGTTTTTAACAAACGAAAATTCTGTAAATATTTTTTCCAAAATAAATATCAAATTTCTTAATCAAAATTTGATTTATAACTTTTTTTTTACTTACAACTTGTACTTTGTTTATAAATTGTCATTGAGAAGCAGAAAATGTGCAAAATATTTGGTAATTTTAATTTTCCAACTGTTTTTTAATTTAAAAGAAATGAAAAGATTAATTATCTAGTCTTAAAATGTTTGTTACAAAGTGCTATTTTTCTGAAAAGAGGAGAAATATTAAAAAATAACAATAATTTTTGTAGATTAATAAAAATAGTTTTTAATTATTTAAAAAATAAAAATAATATTTCTAAATAAAATAAATAAATACTATTACAAAAAATACTTTAGTAAAAATTTTTTTAATTTACTTTTTAAAGTAATTGAATAAGAAATAAATTCTAAAAAAGTTCTGAATAATTCCGTGTTTCGGAAAAAGCAATTTTTTTAATTAAAAAAGCTCCAATTTAATAAACAAAAGCCAAAATTTGATAGTGGACTATAAAAAATGTTAAAAAAAAGATTTAGAACAACAGCGTCGTTTTTCAAGGTACAAATTATTTTTCAATCGTCAATAAATTCGAAAAAAAGTTCTCAATAACTCCATGTGTCGGAAAAAGCTTTTCTTGAATAAAAAAGCTCCAATTTGATGAAAAAAACTAACATTTGATATTCGACTCCAAGAATTGTTTTAAAAAAACATTTACAAGACCAGGGTCGTTTTTCAAGCGAAAAATTATTTTTCAATCGGAAATGAATTCCAACAAAATTCTAAGAACCTCTGCAATTAAAAAAAGCTCCAATGTTGTAAATAAAACATCCAATTTAATATTCGACTCAAAAAATTGTGAAATTTAATTTACAAGACCATCGACGTTTCCTAAGATACAAATTTTTTCTGAATGGAAAATAAATTTTAATAAAAGCTCAATGTACCTGTGTATTTCCAAAAAAAGCTCTTTTGTAATAAAAAAAGATCTTATGTGATGAATAAAAGCTTAAATTTAATATTTAATTCCAATAAATTGTGAAATTTAATTTACAAGACAGTAGTAGTTTTTTAGGCTGCAAATTTTTTCTGAATCGAAAATAAATTATCAGATTTATTTATTAGAAAAAATTTGTTTTAAAGAAAAGAAAAAGAAAAGAAAAACAAATTTTGAATTTACAAAATTCTTATTTTTTTTATTATAAAACAAAATTATTTTTAATTCTTGTCTATTTCACATGGAAAAGTGTGAAATAATCTGTAAAAAAAAAATATTTCGCCCGGAGAGTTTTATTCGCCGGTTCAGCTCAACATTTTTGAAAGAATTCAGCTTGTACAGCTAATGTGGATGGAGTTTGGGATATAAAATAAAGAGAAGTAGAAAATACGAACCTAGAGAAACGACAAAAATACCACCCACATGGAATTATTAGTGGTATGCTGGAGAGAGAGAGAGAGAGAAAACGAAAGGGAAGATGCGCGGAGAAATGGCATGGAATTGCAACTTGTAAAAGAAAGTAACAAAATATAAAGCAAAATGTTTGACAATTGTAAAAGTGTTGACCCATTTAAAGGCCGACTTTACTTTGTTCTTACAAAGCTTTCTACTTTTTTTATTATAGTTTTCCTGTAGCTTTTAATTTTATGTCCTCAATCATGATTCTTTGTTTTATAAGAAGTATTGCAATAGAATTGTACATATTTTTCATCAAAAAGCTTCCTCACAAGTTTTGTTATCGTTTTTATAGCAACTAAGATTTATATGTGTCGTAAAAAAAAGACATTTTATAAAGATAAGTGATTTTAAAGTAACGACTTTAAAAAAAGGAAATTTTTATTTCAATCTAAATGCAAGTAACATTACTCAAATGATAAATAAAAATTATTATTGCTATACGGAGGTTATAATTTTTTCTGTATTTTATTGAAAAACTTTTCTATTTTTAAAACCAAATTAAAGAAATTCGCTTTAATAATTATTTCCGAATACAGCTTTATGTTCTTTTTTACTATCCTCCATTTTTTCACTCAAATACACAGTTTTCTTAAAAGTATCAAATTAACGCCAAAAGTCTGGATCAATTTTCTCGTTTATCCACATTTTTGCTATCAATTCGTTGCCATTTTGAAACATTTAAGTCATCAGTGTTGAATAACCAAAAAAGTATTTTTTTTAGAAGAAAACATTTTGTTTATAAAATGCAAAAAATTATTTACGTTGACAATGACTTTAGATTGTAATAAATAATTAAAAATTAAATATTAAACGTTAAATAACAAAAAAGAATGTTTTTAAGAAGAAAACATTTTGTTTATTAAAATGCAAAAAAATATTAACGTTGACAATGAGTTTAGATTGTAATAAATAATTAAACGTTAAATAACCAAAAAGTATTTTTTTAAGAAGAAAACATTTTGTTTATAAAATACAAAAAAAATATTTACGTTGACAATGAGTTTAGATTGTAATAAATAATTAAACGTTAAATAACCAAAAAGTATTTTTTTTAAGAAGAAAACATTTTGTTTATAAAATACAAAAAAAATATTTACGTTGACAATGAGGTTAGATTGTAATAAATAATTAAACGTTAAATAACCAAAAAGTATTTTTTTTTAAGAAGAAAACATTTTGTTTATAAAATACAAAAAAATATTTACGTTGACAATGAGTTTAGATTGTAATAAATAATTAAAAATTAAATTAAACGTTAAATAAATAAAAAGTATTTTTTTAAGAAGAAAACATTTTGTTTATAAAATACAAAAAAAATATTTACGTTGACAATGAATTTAGATTGTAATAAATAATTAAAAAATAAATTAAATACTGCATAAATATTGCAATTAAAATAAATAAAATTTAATGATTTATTGAGAAAATAATATAAATAATAATTTTTTTTTTAATTGAATTGTAAATTTTATTTACATCTAAATATGAAATTTTTATTTACAAAAACTATATCTTAAATGGATGAAACTCTTCTTTCGAGTCAGATGAATTGTTAGTTGTACTTCCGGTTGACACGCTTTTAAATCTTTCAACTTGTACCAAGTGAAGTTCATATTTGGCAATAGAATGCAAATATTTAACCATAAATGCGTCGAAAATAAACAAGTGTTGATTTATAACACAGTTATGCGAATTGAATTCCAAAAATTCGAGATTTAATAAATTTATTGCGGATGTACGTCCCCGAGTGCAATTCGATGCAGATCCGCGTGAAACTTTTGCTTTGATTTACTCGAAACGACAAGAGTGCGGATTCACTCCCTATTGCGTAACACCATTCAAATATTGGTAAATCACACCGGATAAGCGTTTGCATCGTATTTGCATTCGTGATTTGATGTGTTATATGTTGTGGTTTTCTACATCGTTCACTTGGTAAACCAAATACGTTTCGCTGTTTTCAAACGTAGATCTAATGCTAATTTAAAAATAATTATTGATTATATTATGCATGTATAATTCACCAAAGAAGTTAAAAATTCATTTTGCTATTTTGTCAATTGTAAATTTTAATTGAAAATGAAATTGAATGTTTTTAAGTTTTTTTCAAATAAATGAAAAAATGTCACTCAAAAAAATGTTCTTTTATAAATTTATTCACGAATTTATTTCATTGTAAAACTATTCGAAAACATAAATAACTCCTTTTTAAAATAAATATTTAATTATTATTTTTTTATTATTATCAGCTCATAAAAATATTATCATTATTTTATATATTAAGAATATTGTTACTGTAAGTTCTTCAAAATTATTTTCCTAATTTCAATTGAATTAATATTTTTTTCAGAATTTTTAACTATTCTTCTCAAAATCAACTATTTTTAATAATTTTTGAAAATATTCTTTGAGAATTTGCAGAAACATTTGTTTAAAATTTTTTTTAAATCTAATTTAATTTAAAATTAATAAATTTAATTTAATTTAGTTAATAAATTTTAAAATTTTAAATAGAATTCTTATTTTTTTAAAATTCAATTTTACAAAATTTTGATCATTCGCCAATTTTTCAATTAAACATAATGAAAATTTTTGTAAAAAAAGTAAAATTTTGCAAATTTTGACAAAAAATTTTAGGAAGCAAATTCTATTAATCATTTAGAAAAATTTACTAACACAAATAAGGGAATTTTTCTAAAAAAAATTATCGAAAACTTTCTTTGAGTTTAGAAACATTTCTATGGAACAGTGTAGAAAAAATTTCTAAAATTTGGAAAAATTCTCTTAAATATTTAGGAAAAATTCCTTAGGAAAAATAGGAAAATTTCTAAAAACTTAGGAAAAATTCTCATATTTGGAACAATTTCGATGTAATTTCCATGTAATATCAATTTATTAAAAAAAATTATGTTAACCTTTTTCAGAAAAAAAATTAATGCAGTTAAAAGTCTATAGAAAATTCAAATTTTTAAATATTTAAATTTGAAACCTTTTAAAAGTTACTCATCTTTTGCTTAAATGCAAAAGTAAATAATTTATTAAATAATCGAATGATTTTTAAATTTTATTTCTTATAAAGAATTTTATCAACAATTTTTTTTAAATTATTACACTTTTTTGGCGAATTTTAATCAAGTTTTTAAAAAATAATTACATTTTTCGAGACATTTGATTAAGACTGTACTAAAAATAATTAAAATTCTACGATGAGGAGAATCTGAAAATAATTAAATTCCCAAAATAAATTATTATTATTCATAAAAATAGTTGGATTTATTTTAAAAAATGTATTATTTATAAAATTAATTGAATTATTGTGAAGAAATTTATTAACAATTTTTTAATAATTAAATTCCTGTGAAAATTTTATTATTCATGGACATAATTAAATGTTTGAACGCACCATTTTATTAAAATTTTATTTAAATAATTAAATTTTTTGACAAATTTTAACCAAGTTTTTAATAATACTTACATTTTTCGAGGAATTCGATTAAAAATCTACTTAAAATAATTGAAATTCTGGTATGAGCTTTATTATTTATGAATATAATTAAATGCCTAAAACAAATTTACATATAAATCAAATAAATTCATTGAAAAAAATTTATAATTTATGAAATAAATTAAATTACTGCGAAGAAATTTATAAAAAAAATTTTTAATAATTAAATTCTTCTGTGATTTTTATTATTTATGAAAATGATTAAATGTTTGGGTATAATTTTATTAAACATTTTTTAAAAAGTATTTAATTCTTTTGATAAATTCTATTAGAATAGTATTAAACATTAAAATATTAAATATTAAAATAGTAAAAATAGAAAACATTGAAATAAGGAAATTTTTGAAAATAGATAAATTTTGAAGAAGAATTTTGTTATTTATAAAGATAACAGTGATTTTACGAGAATTTTTCTTTAAATTTTAAACATAATTGAATTTTTCTAAGATGATGAATTTTCTTAGTTTTGAAAATAAATAAAATATAATATTGCAGCAAAATAACTTTTGCTGCAATCATTTTTAACTTCTCGCAAATTGAATTTTTTAAAAAAGTGCTTTTAGTTTTTAGATAAACTTTTCTATAGTTCCATTATTTTAAAAAAATTAATTAATTAATTAATTAATTATTTAATTGATAAATTTAACAATAATTTTAAGAAGAATTTGAATTATTAACATTTTGCAAAAATCTAGAAATTGTACAATTTTTTTATTAAGTTCATTAAAAATTGAATTTTCTTAAAATTTCAAATTAAATTCATTAAAAATTAAATATTCATAAAATGTCAATTTAAAACATTTTGAAGTTTATTTATATATTAATGAATATTATAAACGCAACGCTTTTAAAATTGAATTAATTTTAATATATTTAAGTAAACTTTTCATTAAATAATTTTTAAGTAATAATTTTATGATATTTGTTGAAGAAATGGTATTTCGAATGAAAGTTTTATTTAAAAGGACATTTTTGGGAGAAATGGAAAAAATTCAGGGTTTTTTTATCAGAATTCGTGGAGATTTCCTAGTTTACGAGGCAACGAAATAAGACAAAATAATTCTGGATTTTCTCATGAATTCTAAAAATTTAATGATAGAGAACGAGCCACTAAATATTAATTAGTAGAAAATTAAAAATGTTTACTAATTTGAATTAGTGGCTGTTTGCTTTTAAATTAGTAAATGTTTACTAAATAAATAGTAATTTCTACTAATTTATCAGTGAAAACTAATTCCAAAACAAAAAGTTAGTCATTAATTTATTATTGAAAGTTACTAATTCCGAAGCAAAAAGTTAGTCATTAATTTATTATTGAAAGTTACTAATTCCGAAGCAAAAAGTTAGTCATTAATTTATTATTGAAATTTACTAATTCCGAAGCAAAAAGTTAGTCACTGATTGCAAGTAGTGGACATTTTTTTAGAGAGGAGATTTGAATAAAATGTTTTTATTTCTAAAATGATACATAAATTTTTTTTTGCATAAATAATTGAGTAAGAAATTTTTGAAATGAGAAATTCCAATATTTCCATGGCGGAATATTGATTTGAAACTTGGGCTTCTCGAGCATAGGATTCGGTCGCTTTCGATTTGATTGCTGTTTGATTTTATCGTTTCTTTTTGTGTGAAGTAAACGAGTCGCGTCAGCATGGATACTATAGACGAAATTTGCTTTCTTTCATGAAAATGCCGATTTTGCGGCATGTAGAATTGGTACTCGATAGCGACGCGGCGATTTGACGAAAGTCAACATAGTGAGTAGGTCACGAATTTCAGTACTTTGTTCAAATTCTTTACAAATACTCTGAATAAACCAGAATTCACATTTTCCAAGAAAAAGTGACCTGAAAATAAAGAATTTCAATCATGCAAACTCAAAATACTTTTGTACATACGTATTAAAAAAATTAATAACATTACTCTCGAAAAATCAAATTTTCAATTGTAATTTTTGTTTTTTTTTATAATTAAAAGTCCCTTGAGCAAGCAATCGTAAAAACACAGTTCTAAATAAACTAACTAAATACAAGAAAATTATAACATTTTTTTTTTGTTTTTTTTATTTTATTACATAAGGGTCTTAATAAACCGCTTGAAAAAAGAAACAAAGAAGTTGGAGATCGTATTATCTGGAATTAACAGAAAAGTGAAAAATAAATTCCAAAGTAATTAAAATTAAACTGAAATTGCTTTTTCTAACACTGAGAGCCTTTAATTTTACCTCATTGAATAGAAAGTTTAAATGAAATAATTAAGATGGCTAGAAATAATTACAAAGTCTTGACATTTCAATCTTTAGTTAAGCTGAGCTTAAATCTCCATCCTTGAAAGTTGTCTGCTTTAACCAAAATGTTAGCTAAGCTTATCACTAAAACCTTCGAGGATTTATCAATGTTTAAATGTGTAAATCTTCCACGATATGGTGAAAAATTGACATTTTCATTAATTGCAAATTATTTCTAGCCGACAATATTTTTTTTCATTAAAAGTATTATAATAGGAGAAAAAAAATACCAAAGGAACATTCATTCTTTTGTAGAATCACGTGAACTAACGCTGTTTTTAAAGTATTTTGAGATCATTTTACATGAGAAAAGTTCAAAATTCTCTCATAACTTCAAGAATCTTGAAGTCTATGCTGAAAAAGTTTAAATAGATTTTACTCTCTGAATTTTAATTCACTTTTAATGGAATGATTATGTTTATATAAATAAGGCGGAGAAAAAGTTTGAATTAATGTAACTTTATTGTTTTTCTTTTCAAAACAATTTAAAGGAATTTAAATCTAATTTATCATTCTTGCATTCAATTTATCATTCTATTATTCATTCTTTTTTCAGTTTCTCATGTCTGGTTGTTGTAAATTATATAATAATATAATTTTTCGCGTGTGAATTTAAATAAAGTAAATTTTCTACTCAACGTCAGGCAAAATTTGACGCTTTCAACATTAAAAATTAGAAATTTAAGCAAATAAATTTCCCCGTCAGGCGCTAATTAATTTTAAAGGCGAATTAATAAGCAAAGCAACCAAGAATCATTTATCAAAACAACACCTTTGAAATCTCCTGGTGGTATTTTGTTTATGAACTGTATATCTAATTTCATTATTTGATATAAATAATAAAAAAAAATAATAAAAATAAGCAATAAAAATAATGAATAAAAATAAGGCATAAAAATAATGAATAAAAATTTTATTTTTTTTTATTTTATTTTTATTAACTAAAAAAAAAGAAAAGTAGTAGAAAAATATCTATCGAAAAATTAAACTTGAATAAAAATGAGGAATAAAAATAATGAATAAAAATAAAGAATAAAATTGTATAAATTGACAAAAATAATATTGAATGAATTCTTCTGTTTTGTAATTTTGTTGTTCAAATGCGTTTTGTAAAATTTTTCCCAACTTAAACGCAATGTATCCCCAGTGATTCTGGTTTTTCCTGCGCCTCATTCTTCTCATCTCTCTTGTCCTTTGGCTTCTCTTCTCTCTTTTCCATTTGAAATGGTGCTCAGATAATTTATCGGTTTACGGTTGCACTCCTTTTTCGAGTTGTCGCAGCGTAGCGTGGGCAATTCAATAAATCCTAGGGACAGTCGCTTTAACGAACTCGGAGTTTTCAGATCGTAGAATTCAATTGACGCCAAAATGTTATACTTTAATCTCAGGTATGAAATAATTACAATTGAATAGAAAATATTCTCAGACATCGCATTCGGAAATTAATTTTTAAAAAAGAGTATATAGCCTTCAAACTAAAAAAAAAGAAAAGTAGTAGAAAAATATCTATCGAAAAATTAAACTTGACAACAAAGAAAAATTAATTTTAAAACAAACATTTAATTCTATATTTTGTTATTCTGACTTTTTCCTAATTTTATAATAAAAAATATCAACTTCTTTCTTATTCCTGCTGATAAATTGAGTTGACTTGCAATTTATTTTTTTCATCCATGAAAAAATTGAAAATGTTAAATATTTATAAAAATATAATTTAATACGAATTTTTAAGAATTGATTTTTTTTTTTTGTTGACTAATTTTGATGCGAATTCTCATTTAAATAATATTGAATTCATGAGCAATTTCTATTGTTCATGAAAAAAATAAAATTCTCCTGAAGGTTTTTACATAAAATTTTTTAAATAATTAAATTTATAAGAAAGAATTTATTAAAAGTTAAATTTTTTTTAAAGGATTGAATATTTTTTAAAAATTTTTATTTATGAAACAAATTGAATTCTTGTTTAAAAATTTTGTTCAAAAGTTGAAATTTTATGGAAATCTTACAAAGATTTTTACATGCAATTTTTTAAATAATTGAATTCATAATAAAGAATTTAATAAAAGTAAAACAATTTTCTTAAATAATTGTATTTTCATGGAAAATGTTATTATCGGTAAAAGTAATTGAATTATTGTTAAAAATTGTATAAAAATGTTAATATATAATGATGTTCCCAAGAAGAAATTTATTACTTTTAAAAATAATTTAATTCTTGTGGTGAATATTGTTAATTATAAAAAAAATTAAATTTTCCGAATAATTTTATTAAAATAAGTCAAAGTAATTGAATTTTCAGTTATAATTTTGTTATTTATTTGACATAATTGAATTCTTGGGAAGAATTTTACTAAAATCTAAAAGAATAATTTAATTGATTCAGAAAAAATTAAATTATAATTGTATTTAAAATAATTGGTTTCTTTCCAACAATTTTATCAAATTTTTAAAAAATATTTAAAAATAATTGAATTCGTGAAAAAAATTTTAATAAAATGTTTAAAAAGAATTGAATTTCCATGAAGGTTTTTACATAAATTTTTTTAAATAATTGAATTCATATAGTAAAGAATGTATTAAAAATAAAAATATTTCTTTTAAAGGATTGAATTTTTTTTTTAATTTATGAAAATAATTAAATTCTTGTTTAAAAATTTTGTTCAATAATTGGATTTTTTATGAAAATCTTACGAACATTTTTACATGCAATCTTTTTAATAATTAAATTATTAATTAAATTAAATTATTGAATAACAAAGAATTTATTAAAAGTAAAAAAAGATTTTTTAAGGGTTGAATATTTTTCAAAAATTTTTATTTATGAAAATAATTAAATTCTTGCTTTAAAATTTTCTTAAATAATTGTATTTTCATGGAAAATATTATTATCGGTGAAAGTAATTGAATTATTGTGAAAAATTGTACAAAAATTTTAATATACAATTGATTTCTTAAGAAGAATTTTCTTACTTTTAAAAATAATTTAATTCTTCTGGTGAATATTGTTAATTATACAAAATAATTGAATTTTTCGAAGAATTTTATTAAAATAAAATCAAAGTAATTGAATTTTCAGTAATAATTTTGCTATTTATCCGACATAATTGAATTCTTGAGAAGAATTTTACTAAAATCTAAAAGAATAATTTAATTGATTCAGAAAAAAATTAATTCTAATTGTATTTAAAATAATTGATTTCTTTCCAACGATTTTATTAAATTTTATTAAAATTATTAAAATATTTAAAAATTGAATTCGTAAAAAAAGTTTTAATTAAATATTTAAAAGGAATTGAATTCGTGAAAAATTTTTTAACAAAATGTTTAAAAAGAATTGAATTTTTCTAAAAATTTTGTTATTTCGAAAAATAATTTAATTCTCATAGAAAATTTAATACTGACTTCTTTCGAATAATTATTTTAAAAATATTTAAAAATAATTTAAGTCCTGTAAAAAATTACAATACTTTTGTTAATAATTGAATAGTGATTTTCGAAAAGTGCTCAACTCGGATTTTTTTCCAAAAATTCCCTTTTTTGTATTTTTTGAATTTTTCGCATTATTACATATCCTTTGACGTTTTCTTAAAAGAAACATTTCATCTCAGGTACTTTTAGCAGAGAAAAATGTATTTATATATGTATTCCTTTGACATTTAATCTAAGATTGTTTATTTTCTAACCTAATGCTGAATTCTTGTTTAGTTAAAAAAAGATTTAATACATTTTTAAATAAAATAAAATAAATATATTGTTTCTCGATAGTAAAACATTTCATTAATATATTTTTATGGTTAAAACTAGATATTGAAAATAAATAAATAATTAAATTTCGAAAATTTCTCAAAAGTAATGGAATGATTATAAAGAAATTAATTATAATTTTTAAGAAAAGTTTTTTTCTTCTTTAGTATTTGCTAATTTAAAGTAGTGGAAATTCTAAGAAAAAAAAACAAATAGTGAGTAAGTGAAAAAAGTAGTAAATAGTAGTTTTCAGTAAATGAGTACAAAGTCTGAAATTTTCAATGTTGTATAATGATTCACCTAATTTTATCTCTTTATTCTGATATATTATTTTAAGAATTCACTTGAAAATTTGAGAGTAAAAATATTATTCTTGAAAGAACGTGATGTATTAAATTTCGCAGAAATTTATAAGAGAAATGTGCAAATAGCTCTTCAGTATGAAGAAAAATTTTCATATTACAATTCACCCAACTACAAAAGACACTTTTATTTAAACTACTATTTTCAATATAGAATTTTTTCCTATTCTCAATTTTCAAATATACTGTAAATAATATCAACATACAATTTCTCCCTAATCTTTTTTGACGAATATCACTATGACGGAGAAGAAAGAATTGAATTATAAATTTTTTTCGTTACAAAATTTTTTGTTACCTCGACAGATTTATTGTTAGTAGAAAAATTTGAATTGTTAGGTCAATAAAATAAATTTGTTAGTTCTATATTAACGATCTTTTTGTTTAATAGACGATTTTAACAATAACAATTTTTATTAACAATTTTAATAATACAGACAATTTATTTCATTTATGCATATATAGTTCTTCTAAACACTATCTTTGAATTAATTGATAATCAATATTTTTCAGATCACTCATTCCATGTTAGGAACCTTGTTGACAGATTCAGTTGAATACTGCTGATGTCATCAAGCAAACATTAAAATTTAAGAAACTTTCAAACTCCAGAAGTTTTGAATGGCAGTGACTTGATGTAAAATTCTATCACTTCACAGAACGTATCACCCTGTAATAATTATATTACAAGAAACGACTGACAGGATTAAGGGACTGTGCATAAGAGCTCCTGTCACAAACTCCAACTGGCACCAAGATAGAGTCCAGAGGTGGTAACTTGAGCTACTCGAAAATTAGAAGTAGACATTTCCACTTAAATTGCAGGGGTAGCTTTGGATTCGCACTGGAAAATCTTGTGGTTAACGGTCACAGAAAATACTTCTCTCTAGAATCATAAAACTATTCTTCTTTAATTCCTTAAACTAATCATGACTCTAAATTACAATTTTGGAAAATTTAATCATCGCAAATTAACCCTTTTACATAATTCAATGTCTGCAGATTCACGTCGCAAAAGTTTCAAGTTTGATATGTCCGCTCTGATGCTAATGAATTGTCACAAAATTTATGTTGAATTCGCCTTCCCGGCATTCTTGGTTGTAATTGAAAATCCCGTCCAATTATAAGGGTCAAAAAGTGCTTTCTGTAAAATTAAAAATATCCCAAAAGTGTCCCTATGCTAAAAGAATATTTTTATCTCAAACTTAAATGTGGTATGAACTGTAAATAAAAAGGTAAAACCCCAGTTAAATACTTTTAGGGGTAAAAAAACTCACCAACAAAAAATATTATTTAAAATGTTCATATTTTCATGAGCCCAACTGACCCTAACCCCCTTAAGCTAGGTTCATGATAAAGTTCTCCAGCCTCCCTTAATACCGCAATACGTGAGTACCTCCGGTCTGCCTTGTCCACGATTATTGATCATTGGACGTGAGTGTAAAACTCATGCCTATTTTCCTTTCTTCCCAGAAAATAGAACACGTCATTTTACTTCTCGTAACATCAAACTGCAAAATGTTTATTCTATCAAAGTAAAGATATAATATTAAATATAATATTAAAAAATATTTTAATTTATAATATACAAACCATCGCAGCACGATTTTGAGAAGAAACGAAAATGCAAAAAGGTATTATTAACAATAAGACTTGGCAAAATATATAAATTCTTACATACGTAGAGAAATTTCCTTTGGCTTTTCCTTCATGTTATCTTGTAATTTAGTTTAATCCAATCTTTCACCTCATTTAACGTCTGTTGTTCAAATTGGTGGAGGACTCGTTCATAAAATACCTTGTTCATGTTGATTATAGTAGATCTTATAACTTTTAAGGCCTATGTATAATTTGTAATTTCTGTTTGACCGTATTAATTAATTTGTTGAGTAATCAGAAGGCCCTAGGCCTTCTCATAATCAATGAATAATTTGTAATTAATACGGTCAAACAAAACAAACAAAAATTAAAAAATAATTAAACATTATTAAACATTCTTAAAGCATTTCTTTATTCTATTAATGATTATTGTTTTTAAATTAGACATGGCTCAAGTTTGTGATTGAAAATTAACAACAGAATTATAATTGCCTACTTAGAAGTAGAGCCCAAACTGACTGAATGCACGCTTTAATTCAATTAGATTCGTGAATTCATCCCACAGACCCTTTGACCTCTTACTAGAGCATAATTCGACAGCACCAACAAAACACTTAATGTCAACAGGATCACTTGTACTACATCATCATGAAGGTATTCATAGATGATTAATTTAATTCAAAGCGTTTGATATTTCCAAACATTTATTCAATTTATTGAAATTATTCAAAGAGCGCTCTGAAAGGATTATATTAATTATAATATTTCTCATGCAATAATAAATTATTACTAATTAATCCAGAATTAAAAATATAAGTTTATTAACTTGTCAATAACAACGTTTTATTGAAATTACGTTTTGAGATTTGTCTGCTAATAATGCTGAGATCTGACAAATAGGTAACAGAACCTGATTCCAATTTTGTTCCCATTGAATCATGGAACAATCGCTGAATCATTAAATTTACGACATGTGAGCATAACAAAGCCCCCAACATATGTTCACCTCTCTAACAATTATGCAGACTGGGATATTAAATCTTAAAGAGACATACATATGTCTACCGAGATCTTTAACTGAATTAACCCTGACAATTAAATCACACCTGTATGGTTAACAGTGGATTATAATTTAGATCTGATTTAATTCTATACTGTGTTATATGAACAAATTTAGACAAATCATAAAGATATGGTCATCTTATTAGTTTTAAATGATTCCTTTGCATTTTTCTGGAAATGAAAACTGAATGCCCATGACTTACTTTCTGATCGACGCACTCATAAAGAAATTTTAACGAAAGAAGTTTTATCCAAATTACAATCAATCAATCAAGAACTTATATAATTCTAAAAAATTTAAATGACAATGAATTTCTTAAACGAAAATATCATAATAATCAGTTAACTATGACTAATGCTTCCTTGGCAAAATTTTATGGATTACCAAAAATTCATAAAGATAATGCACCTCTTCGTTATATTATTTCGCTAATAAATAGTCCAACTCATTTTCTGGCCAAAATCATATACGAAGAAGAGTTAAAACTGTAATTCCTATACCAAAATCTCATGTAAACAATAGCTTCGAGTTAAAAGAAAAATTGAAAAATATTACTGTGCAACAAGATTTTGTTTTACTTTCTCTTGATGTTAGTTAACTTTTTACTAATATTCTATGCGATTTAGTTATATAAAGTCTTGATAGAAGAAACAATATTATTCACAATAATAATATTATACATTCATATTGTAATGGATGATGTGGAAACTGATTGTTTGAATTTGCTTAAAAATAATTTCAATTGTGTTCCTCTATTTTATTATAGATATGTCGACGACACACTTTTGTGCGTCCATAAAGATCAAGTCGAACTTTTCATTGATACTTTTAATTCGTTCAATATTAATTTAAAATTCACTCATGAATTAGAAATGGATAATAAAATAAATTTCCTAGATATGACATTAATAAGAAATAGCAATCAACTCATCACTAATTGGTATCAAAAATCCATTTCTTCTAATAGATTGATAAATTATTTTTCACGTTATCCAATTCAATAAAAAAAGAACATTGTTTACAATTTATATGATAGAGCTATTTTATTGTCTCATAAATCCTTTTATAATGATAACATTAAACGAATCTTTAAAATTTTGGAAAACAACGATTACCCTTTAGAATTTATACAAAAAAAATATTAAAAGACGAAAACATTAAATTAATTCAAAAAACAATAGATAAAAAACCAACTAACAATGTCATTAGTACTTATCAAAAATTACCTAAACTATGTATTCCTTTTAATATTTATTATCAGTTATTTAATATTTAAAAAAATATAATTTACTTTCTATTCCTATTGTCGAAAAAAAGCTTAAGCTCTGTAATAAAATTGGGAAAGGACTTGACGAAAAAGTGGCATCGGATAACATATATTGGTGAATCAAAGCGTACTTTGAAAAGAAAAATTAACGAGCATAAAAACGAAAACCTCGAATCTGTTGTGAACAAACATCAAACTGAATATAATCATTCTTTTAATTTGGACGATGCAGAAATTTTAGATTACGAAACTTCCTATAAAAAACGATTAATTTCTGAGATGATTTTTATTAAATGCAATAATTTCACTATTAACCAGAAGGGAGATGTACAGTTTCTTAGTAATTTCTATTTTCCTTTGCTTAATAAATTGAAATAATGGTTATAATTCATAATATTTGTAAATTTAAATATTTTTTTTGTATTGCGTTTTTTTATGGTTTTTAATTTATTTATGTGATGTTTATAATATTATATAATAATATAATATAATATATAAATCCTCACTACCCCTCATCATTCTTTCAATAGTCTTATGAATCGATCAAACCAACGAATCGATGTAGTGAAAGTAGTAGTAACATCACTTCTTCTTTCACGGAAGTGATTTTCTTTGAAACATTATAAAGCATAAAGAAACATGCAGTCTAGATTTTTCTCTTTTCTTTGTCGTATCTTGCAACTTCCGAGAGTACTCGTAAGCACGTGACATTGCATAAGAGATATAGAACTACGAAATTCTTTCGTACTTTGTGAGAAGAGAACTTCTTAAACTCAAGTTCAACTAATTAAACTTTTCGTCATCTAATTAGTGGTTAGCTTATGATTTAAGTTTATATCTTTTACGTATTATTCTTTCATTTTCTCGAGTAGGGAAAAAAAAACTTCTCAACTTGACAATCTGACAATATTTATACACAATTGATAAAATCCCTTTTCTCTTGACTTAACTATTTTTTTAATACACCATTTTTTCCATATATTTTAGAAAGTAAATTTCGTTTCCATAAAGAAATAAAAAAGATTAGAATTCTTTTACATTGGGAAATTTAATTGTATTCGGAAAATACAATGTGAACAGAAGGATTTGTAAAAATTGGAAGAAAAAAAAAGAAACAAATCAATTTTTCTATTTTACGTAAAAAACGGAATTGCGTCGATTTTTCATACGTGTATGAAAAACAATTTTGGTTTTTCCTGTGAGAGTTGTGCATTTATCAGCGGTGGAAATAAAAAAAAATTCCACAGAGTATCAACTGGATATAGTTCGATGGTCGAATGCAAAAATCCAAATTCGCCGTGCGTCATGACGGTCACTAAAAAACAGTCAGCATTCGAATGATCATCCATCGCGGCTGTAATGAAAGCATTCATCAATCCAACTGTGAATAATAGGAGCTCTATTTATGACTACAGTACTCATCTGGAAAATGACTCTTGATAATAGACATTCATAAATTTTCTCTCACTGAAAATGAATTTCATATACTTTCTTCATTAAAAAAAACAACCTTGATGTGATTATAAATATGACATTTGCTCAGCTCCACAAGCGTAGCATTATTAATTAAAATTTTCCTTTTTTTCCAAATAATTAATAACACATTACATATTATAATAAAACAAACATATTTCGTCTACCTTGCTTTTAATCAATGAAACATTCAGAACGTTATGAATTTTTAATTTTTAATCCATCATAATATTTTTCAATGAAATACTCGTGCATGAAGCGTGCATTAAAAGTAAATAATTTTGTAAAATGAAATTTTCCTATATGATGATTCACAGATGGTTCGTAAGGTACATATATGCAGTACTGAAATGACATTTCGTATTAAAAGCACGCATAAAGCATGAAATGTCTGGTAATAGAACGACATACTAAAACGACATCAATGAATTGACACATCCAAATATGTGGAACATATTTATATAAAGGTTAAAAAGATAATAATTCATTTTCAAGTTAGTAAATCACATTTTTTTGTAATATGTAGAAAACAATAGTTCTCGTATGTGGTTAAAATGAAAAAAGGCAAATATTCTGATTGCGGAAAAATATACATGGATTTGGTGAAAACAAACAAACATTTGCAAACAGACTTTGTTTTATAGCTTTTTTTATGCCAGAATAATGTTAGTGTACAATAAAAGTTTTTCTGTTTACAAAGTGGTTTTTGCTTTTAGTTTAAGTTTATTGGGGGAGGGGATTCAGCCGAAGCCATCAAAATTTTTGCAATCGCTTATTAGTTTCCTTGTTTTTGTTGCTTTTTAGTGAAAAGCTCCGAAACTAGAATAAGGTATGCCAAAAATATCGCAACATATTGATGACATTAATTCGTCAGTGGACAAGAATCTTAATAATTTTATTAAAATTTATTTAATGGAAATCGTTAACCCGAAATTCAGTCACTATAATCTCACAAAACTCAAATTCACAAAGGATGCAATATTCAACAAAGTCTCATTAAAGGGAACTGCTGAGAATTAAAATCGCGATGCATCAACCTCCTGATTCCTTGGACCCAATATACAAACTTTAACTGCTTACTAAAATAATCAATTACAAAATATTAACAAAACAAAAATAGCAATATTGTGGGATATGAACAACATCAAAATTCTTTCTGATACCATCTGACATCTTTTGAACATACACTCACATAAGAATCCTAGAGGCAAAACTTTTTTTAAACATTATTTTTTTCCGAAAAAAAGGATCGAAAAATTATCTATTAACATTGGATAACAATATCTTCATCTAATATTTCCGAATCCATTGAGTTCAACTCTCAACAAAGAAGCCTGAAAATAATTTACACACATATTCATTCTCTTTTACTACTATTAGTTTCTTTATCTTTCAAAAATTTCTTAATTATTCTTAAACAAAGCCCTGATGATGGAACTCAATTAGAGGCCGAAACGTTAGCTGGGTAATAATAATAAAGATGCTAGAAAGATATTAACAACATCAAAATTCTTTCTGATACCATCTGACATTTTTTCGACATACACTCACATAGGGATCCTAAAGCCGAGACGTTTCTTAAACATCAAAAATAGTAATAATTTAATAAAAACAATAAGCAAGTTAGTCATGAAAGCGTACAAATATTAACTTAACTACAATTCTGCTTTCAATGTCTCTCTCATTTCCGTACTCACGAAAATACAAATTCAGACCAAACTACAAATTTAACTCTCAAAAACTCAACCACCTTGATTGATATCTAGACGACGAGTGTTCCACAGATCTACGGCTTTCCTGGAAACCTACAGCGAATTTATGGAAAACTTTTTGCTTATCACACCCTATGATTTTTCCCATGAATCCTTCCTCATCCAATTTAAACTATACCTATTAGAAGACGACGAAGACAAAAGTCACTAACTACAACATTGGACTCAAAACGAAAATTCGCCTATACAAGTAATGATTTACTATTCGTTAAAGTTGTCACGTCATCGCGACGTAATGTTTTGATATTTGTAAAGTTAGAATCTGAATCCTCACTTTTTCTAGTAAACCATACAATTCAATTGAAATGTGTATCGTCTTGGACAGACCTTTCTTTATATGGTCATCCACGATTATCACCCTTCTATAAGGTTACTGAACTTTCTAAAACAGTGACGAATCAACGCGTTATTATTGATCAGAATGATGTCTTTGTCTAAGTAGCAGATGCCGAAAATTGGTATTCTGCACATTGTCAATCTTTCTATTGGTTCCCCACTTAAATGTAATAAAAATTTAACTACCTTGACCCAAAAGGAAATAAAATTTTGGGTGGTATGACGTCAAAGGGATAGTATATAAGGTGCCACCCTTGACGAATTCGTCAGTCCAGGAAACGCCGTCAACTTAACTAGTCGAGAAGTCATCCTCAAATCAGCAAGTCGCGTTCTTCGTGTCTGTCGCGATTCCGCGACCAAGTTAACAAGTCGTATACTACCCCTAAGCGTATTCTTCGTGTCAATCCAAAATCTCTTTAAGTACCAAATACATTCTTCAAGTCTTACTCAAGTTATTCAAGAAGAATTTTATCAAGGCGATAATCTCTATTACGAGGCACATTACTAAAACTGCATTATTTCGACTTCAACGTCAAATCAATAATTTGACACCTGGACTCCGGACCTTTCACTCTTACTGGCCCGAAAACAATTCAAAGGAAATCTACTGCATATTCAGTTTTCGCTAGGCAACGTCATTTCTTCGATCTCATACTGAAGGAGATATCACCTGTTGGGTCTACGAATCTAATAATAATTTTAAAAGGTAAGTTACTAATACTTTAAAATCTTGTCCCTTTCAAATTCTCGATTGATCTCACAAAGTAATAATTTGTTACAGTATCTCTGAAGACATCTGGATCTACTCTTTTTCTTGGTTATAATTGTAAAGGATTCAAATTAATAACTTTAATAATTTAACTTTAATTAAACAGTTACTCTTTCTTAAAACCTGTCCCTTAATATCAGAGTTTACTGCTCTGTGAATAAATCAGGTTGAATCAACGATGCCGGTCAAATTAAATATGTAAATTATGATTATGTTTAGTTTCATTTCTTGAGACGTAACACAGTTGTTTAAAAGTATAAATACTGGTTTTGGAAAACATTTACATTTAAGTGACTTTAAAAGTTGATATCTCTCCTGAGGATATGAAGTAAAAAAGAAAAGTTTGGTTAAAAAATAATCCTGTTATGCACATAAGAAGATACAAACTTGACGTATATTTCGGCAGGGAATAAGAAGCTTCATGCGGAATTCCGAAAGCATACGACGTCGTACTATCTGAGTTTATCCACGGTTCAACAGTTCCCAAAACTTGGTAAGCTCATTTCAACTCGCGTTAGAGAATCATAACAATGTCATCTTAGGAAGCATTGGAACGACGCAATTTACTCATGGACATCGTCTAACCAGTAAAGGAGTGTGTATACTCTCGCTCTAGATTTCAACTTTCAGTCCACACATTGTATTAAAGGGATGGACTATATCACTTTCGAACTATGGGGGAAATATTATTACTACAAGATGATTAAATTAGGAATAGTTCTTAAAGCTATTGATCGTTGAATTTGTAACATGTGAGGTTAAAAGGAGTCAAAGGGCAGCTTTCCAAAATTCAATTTACGCTGTCAAAGGAAAGTAGACGTTTCTAAAATTTGTTCTACAGTGTCCATTGAATAAATATACTCTATTTAAACTTAATGAAAACGGGGAATTGGTTTTGAAAGAGTTTGATACCCGGGTTTTATCAAAGAACATATAAAAGGCGATAAGTCTTCCTACTCTCTTTGAAACATTGGATTATGTTTCACAGAATATATTCCGTTGGGTTAGAAAGATATGCTGTATTGTTTGTAATACTTTTTGCAACCTTCAATTTCACGTTTCTATTTTACAATTTTCCCTAATTTGAAGAAAATGTTTACAAATTTTTGCTTGCGTTTCATGAATGTTTCCATTTTAGATCGTAGTAGATGTTTGAGATTTTGATGTCCATTTTTTATAAACATTAGAATAATTGTGAAGAAATAGCAATAATGAAAATTACTAACTGTAAAAAGTAATGTCTTTTTTATAATTAAGCAATAACTTTGTTCCTCTAGTTTAAATCGCGTACGGATTTTAACTTCTTTAAATAATTATATCCAGACGAGAAAGTTAGCAGACTCGTTCGTGCTTTCGGTCCAGTATTTTGGCCAATAGCACGCACGTATTACCGTGTTTCAATTAAACTTTAACTGCCGACATTTACAAGGACTGCCAGTGATGCATTTTCCACAGTTCGTGTCACTTTAAATGGAAAATCCCCTGAATGAGAATACCTTTATCTTTGTCATTAACATATTTTAAAATTACCATAGCCGAGAACAGAAATTTTAGAATCCGTGAATATCTTTTGAATTGATTTAATATTTTTTTTTATTCATTATTTATGTACTTGAAAAGACTGAACTTTTACATTTTACAGTCTATTGGAAAATGGGACCCTAAATAATATTACTAAACTCGCAATGATGCACATAATATATTTTGTGGGTGTGTTTTACTTCACACTCTTCATCATCCATGTCTCGTTATCTATTCCTCTTCCATTCCCGATTACCCGTCGCTCCCACGATCCCATTAGGCGCCTAATGGTTATTATTCACGATTAAAGCTGCGATTTGTGGTGCTTTTGCCAAATCGATAAATTATTAACTATACCTGTCCATTTAGTATTTTTCATCGATCTTTATAATACTTTACAAAACGTTACTTTAAAACATTATTATTCTTTTCAAGAGTTGAAAAAAATACTGTTCCAATTAGAATTTATTCAGGAACCTTAACATCTTTTTTTATTTGCCCAACAGATACAGTCATAAAAGAAGATATTTCTGAAACTTTCGCAAATAGACCTATTTGTTTTGAATTAGTTTCAAAAAGTAAGTTTAAATTAATTGAATAAATAAATAGTTTATTACTTCTTACATATACATCTGATATGTTTTTTTACAACGTTGGATTATTTTTTCTAAAAGAGTGTGATTACGAAGAACTGGTTTTAATAGTGTTTTCTGAACATTATTTAAAATGTGCTCAAACTATGTGCAAGTATATAACCATTTTCAAACATTTATTGAAACCTTTAATTTTATTCTTGGTTTAAATTTTATGTTCCAAAAAATTCTTAGATGTTCAGTGTTATTAATACACTTAAGTAGGAAAATATCAGGCGTATAATCTGAATTAAAAAAAAGAACCAATTACTTAAAAACTAAAGACAAAAGGAATTAAACAATTATTTATAAATTCTTACAGAACTATATGTTTCAATATTAAGGATTGCAAATTTTCCAATAGTAAGAAAAGAAAATTTTGATCCTCTGATCAAACCCATATAGATTAGCTTTCTTATCGGAAGAGGAAAATCATACCACTTTATATCATATCTAAAACAATGAATAGACATCGCATCGAAAAGATGAAAATTTCACTTAATACGAAATATTAAAGAGTTACATTTAAAAAATGATAATTTTACTTACAAGTAATTAGTGACATTTTCACTTTGACTTAATATTTGTTGACCGAATATTGATATCAAAAATAAATGAAACATAAAGATGCATAAATAACTAAAAAACATCAAAAAGATGTATGTGTCTTGCAGTTTTATGATAACCTAAATATGAAAAGATAAAAATTTTATTTATTCTTGGAAACAAACAATTACAAATATTTTCTAGTAAGTCTAGTCTTAGACTGTTATTTATTTACAAACCATTGCTCCTGTGTAACTTATCAATATTATTTCCATACTAGTTCTTAAAAATAAATACGGTGAATAACATTTGTTTACTTTATCCACAAACCTGTACAAACATTAAAGAAGAAAATAAGACTAATAAACAAAATTTGATTATTATATAATTATTGTGACACATGAAATAAGTATACTAACGATATTATGTTAAAGTAATACTTCATACAGTGGGCGGTACTCTTAAACATATTTTCCTCATAATTTTTTGAATCACTAATGTTATTCAATTCGAGTATCTTACACCTAATGAAACATATTACATTTTGCAATAAACTTACATAAAAAAAATGTTGTCAAAAAAAAAATATATATATATATATATATAAAGTTTAAAACTAATAAAAGAAAAACTTTAACTATAAATATTTGCATAAACATAAAAAATAATAAAAACCTCAAAACTTTAAACATTCCATAAGAATGTTGACATAAGGTGAATAATAACAAATCTGGACTAGTTACTGCAATAATAGTAAAGATAGCACTTGTAAAGGAATATGCAGTCACATAAAAAAAATAATCATCTGCTTCGAAGAAATAGTAATCAACTTGTGCAATATACATTTTTTTTCGAGTAACATTTTCTATTGGATAATATATATCCAAACAAGCGGGTGTTATCACTACTCCAACGTATATTGTTGATGAAAGTGCTGTTGTAACTGAGAAAAAAATATAAATAGTTTGTTTTCGTTAAAAAAAAAATAAGAACAAAATTTTTTCGTGATGTTATGAATAAAACGAAATCTATTTCTGTTATTCATTGTATTTTTACATTTTATACTTGCTTTTGTAGTGAAGAATATAAGTTAAAAACACAATTCAGTTTTACAGTAAATTTTAAATAATGCTTACTAAATAATGGTAATTTTAAATATAATGGTATATATTACAACTTACTCGCATAAAAATACACAAATAAATGCCCTTGATGAGCTGCCTTTTGCAATGCTTTTAATTGACTTTCAATATTTTCAAGTGACAGATGTTCTTTAGCTATACACAATAATATGTCAGCCAGCTAATACAAAAAATTTATTCGATAATTATTTAGCACTCTAACCGCATATGTACATACTGACATTCAATAGGAGTCATCTAGCATACAGCGAAAGAAAATTATAGCAAAAATTTTTTTTATTTTTCTTTCTAATATAGATAGAAAGTTTATTAATGTCTTATTTTAATCCGAACATTCCCTTCTTCCATATTATTAAAATATAATTTTTTTTTAAATGTTTAATTATTCTCTAATTGCAGTTAATAATAAACAATAAGTTTAAAGTAACCTGTACGCTAAATTTGTACAAAAAAATTATTTTTAACATTTTGCTCTATAGAATTCTTTTAAATATATATATATATATATATATATATATATATATATATTTGTATTATTTGGAAATTAATAATACAGGTACCTTGGAACAGTTACCGATTAGCAGATAATAACAGACGTATAAAATGAAGGTACTAAAGAACATTGGCAAACATAGTGATATTTCATTGAAGTCGTGTCTTGATGTATATAATTTGAATAACTAGAAACATGCAAGAATTGTTAATTTATAAACATTTTACAATAACACATAAAATAAATTCAAAAATATTCTAAATAATGTAAAAAAAAAATTCAATTATATTTTCATAAATAATGAAATTTCCAAAGCAATTTATTTAATTTAGAAAATAGAATTTTTAGAAAACTTTAAAAAAAATTCAATTATATTTTCATAAATAATGAAATTTCCAAAGCAATTTATTTAATTTGGAAAATAGAATTTTTTGAAAACTTTATAGAAGAAATCTATTATTTGACAAGATTTGTATACAATATTCTTTACAATAATTCAAATTACTTTCACTAATAATAACATTTTCATGGCAATTGAATTATTTTTAAATAAAATTAATATAATTCTATTACTATTATTATACTATATTATTATATTTTAAAAAACTTAATTATTATATAAAACAATTCTATGCAATTCTCATGAAGAATTTCATTATTTTTACAAACAATAACATTTTTCAAAGAAATTTAATTCTTTCTCAATATTATAATCAAATTTTTCAAAAACGATTCAATTATTTTCAACACAAATTCGAAATTCAATTATTTAAATGAACAAAATTGGAAAATTCTACAAAAATTCAATTATATTATTCAATAAAAAAAATTCCGAAAAAAATCAATTAATTTAAAATATTTTCAAAAAACTCTCGAATAAATCAATTATTTATGAAAATTATTTTACAATTCTTCACAATAATTCTATTACTTTTACCAATAATAACATTTTTCATAGAATTTCAATTTTGAATAAAAAGTCTTAATAAAATTTTCACAGAAATTCAATTCTTTTCAACATTTTAATAAAATTATTTGTAATAATTCAATTATTGACATAAACGATAAAATTCATGACACGATTTAAATTATTTAAAAAAAATTTTTTTAATTGTTCTAAAGAAATCAATTATTTTATATACAATTTTAATTAAATTTTATGACATAATTAAATTTTTCTGAGTCATTTTAATAAAATTCTTATAAAATTCAATGATTTTTATAAATAACAATATTCATCACAAGAATTAAATTATTTTTAAAACTAATAATTTTCTTCGGAAACATTCAATTATTTAAAAACTTTTATTAAAATCGTTTCCAAGAATCCAATTATTTTTGAAAATTATAATATAAATTTTTGCAACTATTCAATTATATTTTCATAAATAATAAAATTTCCAAAGCAATTTACTTAATTTAGAAAATAGATTTTTTAAGATATTTTTTAATTATATTATTATATTTCAAAAAACTTAATTATTAATTAAAACAATGTATATGCAATTCTCATGAAGAATTCCATTACTTTTAAAAACAATAAAATTTTTCAAAGATATTCAATTCTTTCTCAATATTTTAATCAAATTTTTCCCAATAGTTCAATTCTTTTCATAAATAATAAGATTCATTAACGGACTTCAATTATTTTTAATACAATTTTACAGAAATTATCCAATTTCTCGTTAAAATCAATTTTTTTTTTAATTCTTTGGAAAATTTCAAATATTTGCAAAAATATAAGAATTTTTTACAAGAATTCAATTATTTTTAATAAATAAATTTTTTGAATTGCATCCATAAATAACAAATTTATTCGCGAAAATTCAATTTTTCGAGGTATTTTAATAAAATTATTTGGTAAAAGTCAAATTTTTTTTCTAAAGAACAATATTCATTACAAGAATTCAATTATTTTCAAAAGTAATACACTTGTTTTTGGAAATTCAATTATTTGAAAAAACTATTAAAACCGTTTCCCAGAATTCAATTGTTTCCATAAATACTAAAATTCATCTAGTGAATTCAATGATTTTTGAAAATTATAATATAAATTTTAGCAATTGTTCAATTATTTACATTAATAATAAAGTCAACGGAGGATTTTAATTATTTTTAATACAATTTCACAGGAATTGTTTGAGAAATGTGATTACTATTTAAAATATAATTTGAATTCCTCGAAAAAATCAATTATTTACAAAAATGTTTTTTTGGTAAATTCTTTAGAAGGATTCAATTATTTGCAAAAATATTAGAATTTTTTTCAGGAATTCAATTATTTTTAAATGTTTGAATAAAATTGTTCGACAGAAAAAAATTATTTTAAATTCAATAAAAATAAAATTTTTAAGATTTTAATATAATTCTTTCCAAAAACTCAGTTATGTGTATAAATAACAAAATTTATTTCCAAAAATTCAATTATTTTAATAAAGAATCAAATTTGATGAATAAATTTTTTTAATAAAATTGTAATAATTTTCTTCTTGGAAATTCAATTATTTAAAAAAACTATATTAAAATCGTCCTTAAGAGTTCCAATAATATCATAAATAATAAAATCCTTTTTAAGCATTCAATTATTTAAAAAAATTTTTTAAATATTATGCAAACAATCAATTATTGTGAAATAAATTTTCAATTATTTGCAAAAATATGAGAAATTTTTACAGAAATTCACTTATTTTGAAATATTTTTAAAAAATTGTTCGAAAAAAATAAACTATTTTGAATACTATTTTAATTAAATTATTCTTTAAGCTTTTAATAAAATTCTTCAAAAAAAATTCTATTATATCGATAAATAACAAAATTATTCCCGAAAATTATATTTTTTTCAGGTATTTTAAAAAAATTCTTTGGTAAAAACAAATTATTTTCCTAAATAACAATATGCATCACAAGAATTGAATTATTTTCAAAAGTAATAAACTTGTTTTTGGAAATTCAATTATTTAAAAAAACTACTAAAATAGTCCTCAAGAGTTCAAAAAATTTCATAAATAATAAAATCCTTTTTAAGCATTCAATGAATTAAAAAATTTTTTTTTAATATTATGCAAACAATCAATTATTGTCAAAAATTTTAATAGAATTTTTTGTAAAATTTGATTATTTTCACACAAAATATTCACAATTCGCTGATTTTCAGTATAATAAAATACGTTGAAGGTAAATTAATATTTCTTTTAATAGCGGAATAAGTAGGAAGTAATTATTTTTTATGAAAAGTTAGAAAAAATTTGGAAAATAAATAAAATACGGGATGGAATTTGTTTTTGTTTTGCGAAGTATCTAAAACGAATTTGAAAGTATTAAAAATTAGGAAGATTATTATTATATAGTTCATTATTACTAATTAATTAATTAATAATATACATACCATAGGAATAAATTGAAAAATAAACAAGATTATTGCAATTGTACGTAATGGGTATGCATATTTTTTAGATTGAAGAGGCCACATTCCAGTGAATGACATAATCATCTTATTGGCAAAAAAGTACTGATTATAAACTTTCTCCATTTTGAAAAATTACGCTTCACAGAATGAAGATATTTATTACTCTATTTAATTCAAAATATCGTCTCTTGCCTAGTATTTTAACAGCACTGTTCAATGGTACAACTAAAGAATTTAGTTTAAGAATTTTTTTTCTAGATATTGATGTCATGTTTAATCAATTCAAACTCTGACATTATTATTATGTTGACGCTTGTCAATCATAAATTTCTATTCCAGAAACTTTTCTAAACCCACCATTACTTATCATGTAAAAAAAACTTAGATGTCAATTTAACATGCTGTTATTTACTTTTAAATTCAAGAAAAAAGAAACTTTTTGTTTAGTGGAACACGATATTATCCACACGAGAGGGTAAAGTTTTTCCAAATTACAACGTAAAGAAAACGTACTATTTTGAAATCTCTGAAATAAATATAAAAGTTTATATATTTTTATAAAGTTAAATAAAAATCAGCTTTTGAGCTTAATCAGGTACATATTAAAAAAGAATTATTTATTTTGCTTTTTTATTTTTATACTTCCAAACGTTAAGATTATGGTTAACAGTTATTGGCTTAAAACAGTTTTGGTCAATACAATTGGAAACCAGTTAAGATAAGGTACAATCCGCTACTGATAAACGTAATATGAATGTAACCATATTGTCGGCATAAAACAATAATAGATGTTAATCTCTCAATATGGCAATTTCTAAAGTTCATTTACGCATAACAATGAAATGATTTTAACATTCAAAATTGTTCGACTCATTTCTTATGTAATTCGAAATTTTCTTTTTATTAATTTTATTTTTATTTCAAGGATTTTCGATTAAGCTGATAAATTCCTTTTTTTTTTAATTAGAAATTTATTTGAGGAGTTTTCAAGGAAAAATTCTCACATCAGGACGACAGTTTTTGGGAACAATCTCTAAAATTCCTTAGGGAAAGGTAGCAGGAAGGAAGAATGATATAAAAAGTGACTGCCTCTCTTGTTCCATTCTCATTCTCAAACTCTTTTGCTTTTCACTACTTATTTCTTTCTTTATCTACTGAATTTTCCTTTTCAGTATTTTCCACCGCAGAGAATTTTCATTTCAAAGCACTGTTTTCCGCTTGTGAACAAAATGCATTCTCAAAAGAGTTTAAATGTTGTTCTGAAAATTGATTGTACATGGAGAAAAATATTTTTTTCTATCCTAACAAATAACGTATCGACAGATTATTGTATTGTTTTCATTTTCAAAAATGAAGAACTAATTTTAAGAAATATTACAATACTAATATTCTAATGAAGAAATAATTCTTTCTAAACATAACAGAATATTAGTAACAAAAAAAAAATACAATATGAAAAACCATTCTTTAAAATGTAAATTGAAATTTTAACGTAGACACATAATTACATCACATGTTAGCTCCCGGAAAAAGTTTCCGTTTCCAATGCAGTTTACATTTTATAAGCGAAGTAGAATTTTCAAAGAAAGCATAAGTAAAATATTCGAAAGTTGAGTTTAAATAAATTTTAATTTACCATCTCGGCCACATTCTCTTAAAAGCTTGCTAACTTTCATGATTTCATTTTCGAAACTTTCAAGATTCTATATCACAAGATAAAGGTAAAGTAGATATTCATAATAGTATACTTGAAAATCCATTTTTGGATATATTTATTTCAGCATTTTTATTTCTTTTAAAACTAATTTCAGAAAATTATAAAAGTTTTCTATAAAAAAAAGGACAAATAAAAAGAATTAACTGAACTTGTCGAATATTTTTATTCAAGATAAAAACTGAATTGCATTACAACTAATTTTATTTGCCTATAGACCAATGTCTAGTTAACAAATAAATTATTTTCAAAAGTGTTATTTTCATTAAAAATAATAGTTAAATTTGAATTTTCTGGAATTTTTTGATTTTTGCAAGGAACGAAATATTACATATATTGAACTGCATATTTTTGTATAAAGATTAATTATAATTATTTTATGTGAATTAAAAACTTTGCACTCGATAATTAATTTTAAAAAAGTAGCCTACAAAGTTAAAAAAAAAGTAGTAAAAAAGTAGCTATCGAAAAATTTAACTTGACGACCAAAAAAAAACTCGTTCTAGATACTTCGCAAAACAAAAACAAATTCCATCTCGTATTTTTTATTTTCCAAACTTTTTCCTACTTTTCATAAAAAATAATTACTTCCTACTTATTCCGCTAATAAATTGAATATTTACCTTCAACGTATTTTATTATTAATGAAAAAATTTAAATATTTATCCAATGATTTAATTCTTACGAAGAATTTTGTATAATTAAAAAAAAATTCATTTCCATAGACTAATTTTATCCAAATTCTAAATAAAATAATTGAATTCCTGAGAAATTTATGATATTCACAAAAAGAATTGAATTCATACAAAAGATTCTGACTAAATTTTTTAAATAATTGAATTTTGTTTGGAAATTTTATAAAAATAGTAAATATTGAAAATCAGTGAATTGTGAATATTTTGTGTGAAAATAATCAAATTTTACAAAAAATTCTATTAAAATTTTTGACAATAATTGAATGTTTGCATAATATTAAAAAAAAAAATTTTTTAATTAATTGAATGCTTAAAAAGGATTTTATTATTTATGAAATTATTTGAACTCTTAAGGACGATTTTAATAGTTTTTTTAAATAATTGAATTTCCAAGAAGAAAATTATTACAATTTTATTAAAAAAATTTATTCATCAAATTTGATTCTTTATTAAAATAATTGAATTTTTGGAAATAAATTTTGTTATTTATACACATAACTGAGTTTTTGGAAAGAATTATATAAAAGCTAAAAAAATATTCAAAATAGTTTATTTATTTCGAACAATTTTATTAAAATATTGCAAAATAAGTGAATTTCAGTAAAAATTTCTAATATTTTTGCAAATAATTGAATTTTTCCAAAGAATTAAAAAAAAACATTTTTGTGAATTATTAATTTATTCGAGGAATTGAAATTATATTTTGAATAATAATCGCATTTCTCAAACATTTAATGTGAAATTGTATTAGAAATAATGGAAATCCTTTGATGAATTTTATTATTTATGTAACTAATTGAATAGTTGCTAACATTTATATTATAATTTTCAAAAATAATTGAATTCACTAAATGAATTTTAATATTTATGTAAATAATTGAATTCTTGGAAATGATTTTAATAATTTTTTTTAAATAATTGAGTTTACAATTAGAAAATTATTACAATTTTATTAAAAAAATTTATTCATTAAAAATAATTGAATTCCGGTTAAAAATTCTTACATTTTTGCAAATATTTGAATTCTTACAAAGAGTTTAAAAAAAATGACTTTAATGAGAAATTGAATAATTCCTGTAAAATTGTATTGAAAATAATTGAAGTCCGTTAATGAATCTTATTATTTATGAAAAGAATTGAACTATTGGGAAAAATTTGATTAAAATATTGAGAAAGAATTGAATTTCTTTGAAAAATTTTATTGTTTTTAAAAGTAATGGAATTCTTCATGAGAATTGCATATACATTGTTTTAATTAATAATTAAGTTTTTTGAAATATAATAATATAATTAAAAAATATCTTAAAAATTCTATTTTCTAAATTAAGTAAATTGCTTTGGAAATTTTATTATTTATGAAAATATAATTGAATAGTTGCAAAAATTTATATTATAATTTTCGAAAATAATTGAATTCTTGGAAACGATTTTAATAAAAGTTTTTAAATAATTGAATGTTTCAGAAGAAAATTATAAGTTTTAAAAATAATTTAATTCTTGTGATGAATATTGTTATTTGTAAAAATAATTGAATTTTATAAGAATTTTATCAAAATGCCTAAGAAAAATTTAATTATGTCATAAAATTTAATTAAAATTGTATATAAAATAATTGATTTCTTTAGAACAATTAAAAAATTTTTTTTTTAATAATTTAAATCGTGTCATGAATTTTATCGTTTATGTAAATAATTGAGTTATTACAAATAATTTTATTAAAATGTTGAAAAGAATTGAATTTCTGTGAAAATGTTATTAAGACTTTTTAATCAAAATTGAAATTCTATGAAAAATGTTATTATTGGTAAAAGAAATAGAATTATTGTGAAGAATTGTGAAACAATTTTCTTAAATAATTGATTTATTCGAGAGTTTTTTGAAAATATTTTAAATTAATTGATTTTTTTCGGAATTTTTTTTATTGAATAATATAATTGAATTTTTGTAGAATTTTCCAATTTTTTTCATTTAAATAATTGATTTTCGAATTTGTGTTGAAAATAATTGAATCGTTTTTGAAAAATTTGATTATAATGTTTGAGGATAATTTTTTTGATTTCTTGTATTAGCTAATTTCAAATATTGTGAATGCTAAAAATAACAAAAATAGTAAATCTCAGTGGCTGAAATCTAAAAAAAATACTCCAATAGTTGCATAAATAAAATTATTTAAATAAAATTATATATATATATATATATATATATATATATATATATATATATATAAAGAACAAATACAAAAATATATTGCTTGATTAATAAAAGCATATAACTTCCAATAAAAAAAAATATTGAGAGGTTTTAAAATAATTGACATATAAATTTTTTCAAGCATGCGTTAAAAAATTTGTAACAATTCATGCATCTACAAAAATATGAATTATAATTTATGTATGAGGTCATGAATTTTTCCTCACAAATTGGTTCATTAATCTTTTTTCCACAATTTCAGTTTTATGTCCAGGCCAAGTCGGTGGCTCACCAATAAAATATACGTGTCGCTACCTTTATTTCTCATTCATTCACAGTTATCGATTTATTTACGACTTTAGCCAATGTCCGGTTGCTCAGCACTTCATCATGTTACGTGCATTCGTTGAAATTCGTCGGACAAGTGTTAATTCACGCTTTGACGAATTTCCTCATATTTAAAGGGAAATGTAATATTATTTTTTTCCTGAGAAAAAATTAATAATTATTTTTTAAAAAATACACTTTTTCAGTAATAATAATTATAGTAAATGGAAATTTTCACATCGTTATATGTCACATTAAACAATTTTTCTAATTTCACACTTTTTAAACGTTGTAAATGAGAATTTAAAAAATCTTTATTCTTGAATTTAGAAATGTCGCCAGACGGACTTAAAAATGGGGAAAAATGTAACTCGTTTAAAAAGAGAGACTAGCAGAATTTTTTTTTTTTTGACAAAAAAGCTAAGAATTTCGAGCGTTAACAAGTGGGAACTCTTGAATGTTTCTTTTGGAAGGAATACAGTATACGAAAGTAAAGTATTTGGGTAATTTTTTTCTAGAAAGTTTATTTTATTTTTGTATAATGTAATTTTTACGAAAATGTAAAGTGGAAAAGATCTTAATTCACAAATATTGTTCGATTAAATTCTATTCTTTTTGGATATGTGCAGCTTGTTCGCTATTTAAAGTGAGACGCTATCACAGAGTTTAAGAAGTCTGATCGACTCGTAAATCTCTTTTCTTGCCGTTTACTGACATGAATTTAAATTATCCAGACCTCTTCAATTCCTCTACGCATAGTACAAAAACGAATAAAACTTTTACGATGGAATAAAATGCTTCGAAAATTAGGTGGAAAATTGTGATGGTTAGATGTAATACGACCTATTAGACTCTATATAATTTTATATTCGTATGCATACAGATAATAACTTCAAGTCCTCATAAAAACCGCCACTTGACTGAAAAAAGGCAAAATATTTTACTACTGCTTAAAAAAAAAGTATTATTTGTAAACCAAACATTTTTATGCAGAAAATGAAAAAGTACTTAAATTGTTTGATGAAAAAATTAACGAAAATAATAATTATCAAACAATAATAATAATAATAATAATAATAATAATAATAATAATAATAATAATAATAATAATAATAATAATAATAACAATAATAATAATAACAATAATAATAATTATGTTCGTAAAGAAAAATCAATAGAAAGTTTGAAGCTTTTCACATATTAATAAAATACACAAACTGAAATGTGTTATTGCAATGAAAAGCACGTTTTTACTTTGGCTTTCTGAATAACCATCCATCTGCATCGTTCTGTCGAACTTTATCCACCACGAAAACGTCTTCCGAATTCAACTTGTCTGCTTTAGTGGAGAATGGAATTCGTGTTTCCATCTTTATGACTTTTTTTTTTAAAAACTTACTTTAAAGCAGACAGTTTGACAAAAGTTGAAAATTTTTCACACCTCACTGCAATCAACACACACACACATACTAGATGTAATCTTATCATGAATGAGTCAACGCTTTACAAAGGCATTCAACAATAAGAATGATGATAGACCTGTCACGAAAACGTTTAACGCTTTACATCCATCTAGGAATTTTTGAAAAATATTTAATTTCACAATTTATGTCCTAAACCAGAAGAAAATTAATGTTTAACATAAATATCATCTGTGATAATATTCATTTAACACAAATTTTATGTTACATCAAACACTAATATAACATAATTCCCGTTTGACATAAAAATCATGTAACACAAATTTCTCTTGACATAAAAATCATTTAGCATAAATTTTCTTTCACAAAACGTTCATTTAATGTGAGATTTTAATTGTCATAAAATTTATTACACATCAAATTCATTTGACAACAATTTCACTTGGCACAAAAGTCATTTAACGCTAATTGGTTACTTTTGAAAATCGCGACAATATTTTCATGTAAAATGTATTTTCATGTAAAATGAATTTTATGTCAAATGAGAAATTTCTTGAATGACTTTTGTGTCAAATGAAATTTACATCAAATGACATTTATGTAAAGTAAAAATTATGTTAAGAGCCTTTTATCTTAAATGAACTTTATGTCAAATGAACTTTATGCTAAATGAACTTTATATCAAATGAAATTTATGTCAAATGATATTTACGTTAAATGAAATTTATGTCAAATGAGAATTATATTAAATAACATTTATGACAAATTAAATTTATATCAAGTGAATTTCATGTTTAAGAAGAATTATATTAAGTGCCTTTTATGTTGAATGAACTTTATGTTAAATGAACTTTATGTCAAATGAGAATTATATTAAATGACAATTATGACAAATGAAATTTATATCAAGTGAATTTTATGTTAAAGAAGAATTATGCCAAATGATACCTACGTCAAATGAAATTTATGTCAAATGAGAATTATGTTAAGTGGCTTTTATGTTAAATTAAAATTATATCAAGTAAATTTTATGTTAAAGTAGAATTACGTTAAGTGCCTTTTATGTTAAATGAACTTTATATCAATTGAAATTTATGTCAAATCATATTTACGTCAAATGATATTTATGTGAAATGTGAATTATATTTAGTAACATTTATGACAAATTAAATTTATATCAAGTGAATTTCATGTTAAAGAAGAATTATGTTAAGTGCCTTTTATGTTGAAAGAACTTCATGTTAAATGAACTTTATATCGAATGAAATTTATGTCAAGTGAAGTTTATATTAAAGAAGAATTATGTTAAATGATATTTATGACAAATGAAATTTATATCAAGTCGATTTTATATTAAAGGTGAATTTTATGTATAATGATATTTATGTCAAATGAGAATCACGTTTAATGACTTTTATGTCAAATGAAATTGTTGTCAATTGAATGTTATGTGAAATAAATTTTATAACAATTAACATTTTAGTTCAATGAATGTTTTATCAATAGAAATTCATGTTAAATGAAATTTATGACAAATGAATTTTAGAAAAAAATCAAATTTACATCAAATGTATATTATGTCAAATGACATGTGTTAAACAAATTTTACTTCAAATGATTTTTCTGTTAAATGAAACTTATGTCAAGTGATTTTCATGTAAAATAAAAGTCAAATCAATTGTATTTTTACTTTAAATGGAAATTATGCCAAATGATTTTTATGTCAAATAATATATTTGTTGCTTTCATTCTATGTCAAATGAAATATATGTTAAATGATTTTTATGTCAAATAATATATTTGTTGCTTTCATTCTATGTCAAATTAAATATATGTTAAATGATGTTTATGTCAAACAAAATATTTATTGCTTTAATTCTATGTCACATGAGTTATATGTTAAATGATTTTTATGTCAAATAAAATATTTGTTGCTTTAATTCTACGTCAAATAGAAATCATATAAAATGTCATCTATGCAATAAAAATTGCATGTTTAATGAAATGTATGCTAAATAAATTTCAAATTTAATGATTTTATACCAAATAGATTTTATGTCAAATGATTTTTATGTTAAATGGTGTTATGTCAAATGAGTATTATGTCAAATAAGATTTCGAAAGTAATGTGTCTCCCTCAGTTGATACAAATCAGTTAGTGATTTAACTCTATTGAGCACACAGGAGTTAATAAAATTAACTCACTTTTTTTTTGCTCTTGTTTGTGTATCATAATTTTAAATTTATTTTTCATTCAATTTTTTTTACGCTGCGATTTCCAAGTTTCACTTGAAACAAGTAGAAGCGACTTTATGCTGATAAATAAGGTAACTCTCAGTAACAGGAATCGGTTTTGGCACGATATCAAGTACATCGTGTATGGATAAACTTTAATCTCCATGTACGACCCATATGCAACAGTAAATTCGTGTACATCGTACGAACACTATTGGCATATTCCACCCCTTTCTCGTTTGGTGCCCGTTAGGTTAGAGTATGAAATCTAGAAAAAAAAGCATTACTCTTGGCTCCTCTCAGTTACATTTTTTTCGAATGTAAAATACATGAAGTAAAAATGAAGTATAAAAAAATTTGACGTTAGAAAAATCCAGTTGACGAACAGTAGAAATATACAGTTAGGACAACTTTTGTAACAAGAAAAGTTGCACGAATATTACACAAGATGTGGCCTCGTATACTTTTTGAATGTAAAGGCTATACATTTTTATGATCCAAATTTACCCTCATCAGAATTTCACCTTTTCTTTTCTTTACTAAAGATAATTTTTTTTTCTCTCTATAGAGAAAAAGTTGATAATAAAAAGGGCGTTTTATACTGAAACGGTGGAAGGAAACTTTCACGTATGCATATAAACTGGTGTATTAATATAAAACATCAAATATATATTTTATCAAAGTGACCAAATATTTTTTCCGTATATTTAGTATTGGTCTCCTTCTATTTCACATGTTAGAAAGATTTTCAGAAATTTTTCGTTATCTCTAAACAATAAGGTCCAAAAGGTGATTTTTCTCAGCTTCTTCAAAACTTTTAAGACACTTTGCCTTTGGAGATCTTTATTTATTAATAATTGAGCCTAAGAAGGTGAAGAAAGAAAGTTTTTGTGAACTTTTGACGACCCGATGATTGTAAATCTTTTACTGAACTATTAAAGGAGATGGTCATTCCGAAGGTAATAGAGATGTTCTTCTTTAATGCACTAAATTAATTCCCATCTAGTTTGTTAAAGTCAAGAAGGGTGGCGTTTGATTAGCTGTGGGAATTCTCAACCCTCCACTAGGAAACCAAATAAAACTTAAAGACCTTTCCTCGACAGTCTCAGTGAAAGGTCAAAGCACCGAATTAAGTTGTAATTTTGAATAGATATTTAGACGTCATTCTGTTTTAAATAAAGCTATTTTAGAACAAAATTTCAAAATAAAGGATGCAGTTTGACTGAACAAAAGACAAAATTAGAACCGCGTTGATATTATTTTCTAAACCTGGAATTTGTATGCAGGCATTCAGTGTACATGATACGCATAAATCATGCGTCATACCAGACCTACGTATTATGTACATTCTGCTTACGCACGTGTACCTACAGAGCTTCTAATGAGACATCATGTATATATCGTAGAACGTGGTATTAAACACGTATAAACAATCATAAACTAGTGCCTTGAATGTAACATGCTCTCACATGAATACGATATTATAATTTATTTTACAAATCTCATTAAAAGCACTTTCAATTCTAATGTGTTAACATTTGAAATATTTCGGGTCGCACTGCATAATGTTTAAATATTTCAGTTTCATTTCTCTACTTTCTTGCGCTATAACTCATTTTACTTTGTTAAAATTCTAATCACAAAATCCACTTGAAATGTAAATCACGCTGAGAGAAAAATAGTGAAGATAATTTTTTCAAATAAAAAATCGTAATATTTAAGTTTTGCTGAGACTTTTTAGCATGAGACAAAAATAATTACAAGTTCATCATCTTAAATTCAACTTGAACGTAGAATTAACATTTCAGCAGAGTCGAAGCCCATTAGGATTAATTATAATCACCAAAGGGTCGATTATGTAATTTCACTACACTTTCACTTTCACTCAAATTTTACTTTCACTCCACTTTCACTTTCACTCAAATTTTACTTTCACTCCACTTTCACTTCACTTTCATTACACTTTCACTTATACTCAATTCTTATTTTTTACTATATTTTACACTTCACCGTTCACGACAATTTCACATTTAGTCAAATTTTATTTTCACTTCACTTTCACTCCAATTTTTCTTTTATTTTCACTTCACTTTCATTTGGATTTTTCATTTATTGAAACTTTGTTTTCACGCCATATTCACTTCAATCTCACTTTTACTACAATTTCACTTTTACTCTACTTTCTCTATAGTTTCACTTTAACTTAAATTTTACTTTCACTCCACTTACACTCCACTTTCACTTCACTTTTACTTTTACTTAAATGTAACGTCATTTTAATTTCACTCAAATTTTATCTTCATTTCAATTTCACTTTTACTGTAATTTTATTTTCACTTCACTTTTACTCTAATTTATCATTTATTAAAACTTTATTTTCACTCAATATTTACTTGAATCTCACTTTTACTTCAATTTCATTTTCACTCTACTTTCACTTCACTTTTACTTTTATTCAAATTTTACTATAACTTCACTTTCAGTTTCACTCAGATTTTATTTTCAATTCACTGTCACTCAAATTTTATTTTCACTCCACTTTCACTTCACTTTTACTCTAATTTCATTTTCACTCTACTTTCACTTCACTTTCTCTTCATATAAATTTCACTTTTACTGTCATTTTATTTTCACTTTACTTTCACGCCAATTTCACATTTAGTCAAATTTTATTTTCATTTTACTTTCACTCCAATTTTATTTTCACTCCATTTTCACATTTTCACAATAAGTCAAAACTTATTTTCACCTCACTTTCACTTAAAATGTATTTTCACACCACTTTCACTCGGCTTTTATTTTCATGACACTTCCATTATCACTCAAATACTTATTCTCACTCCAACTTTCGCTAAAAATTTATTTTTACACCTGAAACGAAATCTTTTTATTCCAATTATCACTATAATTGTTTTACAATTTACATTTTAAAGCAAAGAGGTTAAAAGTTCGAGTTCATGTACCGAATACAATAATTATAATAAGTCCTGACACGAACGAAGTGGAGTGAAACTAAATGTGAAAGTGTAGTGACAATAAAATTTCAATGAAAGTGAAAATGAAGTGAAAGTAGAGTAAAATTAAATTTTAAGTAAAACTGAACTGAAAATAGAGTAAAATTAAATTTTAACACAGAGTGAAGTGAAAATAAATTTTGAGTGGAAGTGGAAAAATAAATTAAAATGAAGTAAAAATGAAAGTGAACTAAACATAAACTTTGAATATAAGGGAAGTGAAAGTGAAGTGAATATAAAATTTGAGTAAAAGTGATATTGAAGTGAAATTAAAATTTGAGTCAAAATGAGGTGAAAGTGAAAGGAAAATAAAATTTAAGTAAAAGTGAAAGTGGAGTGAAAATAAAATTTGAGTGAAAGTGAATTGAAGATAAAATCTCATTAAAACTGAAAGTGAAGTAAAGGTAAAATTTAAATAAATGTAAAAGTGAAGATAAAGTGAAGTGAAAGTAGAGCGAAAATGAAATTGGAGTAAAAGTGAAATTCAAAGAAATACGAAGTGAAAATAATGTTTTATTAAAAGAAAAATTTTAATTAAAGTGAAGTGAAAATAAAATTTGACTAAAAATGAAATAGGCGTGAACAGTAAAAGTGAAGTGAAAATAAAATTTGGCTAAAAGTGAAATTAGCGTGAACGGTGATAGTGAAGTGAAAATAAAATTACAGTAAAAGTGAAATTGAAATAAAGATAAAATCTGAGTAAAACTAAAAGTGAAGTAAAAGTGAAGTGAAAGTAAAATTTCAGTTAATGTGAAAGTGAAGAGAAAGTGTAGTAAAAGTAGAGTGAAAATTAAAGTGAAGTGAAAGTGAAGTGAAAGTGAAGTAAAAATGAAGTGAAAGTGAAGTGAAAATGAAGTGAAAGTGAAAAATGAAATTGGAGTGAATATGCTGCTCGACGAGAAAATAGGCATAAAAAATTGTTTCTAAAATGTATTTGTTCTGTCCTGAAAGAGTTAAGATTTATGTAACTAAACATTTCAAGCTTCAACAATACTGCTGTAAACTTTGTTGGAAGATAAGAAAAAGAAACAAGTGTTTGTAGTGTAAATAATTTTAATATTAAAGTAATGTTAGAAACTCTATTTGATGTTAAAATATTTATTTGAACATCATATAAATATGGGCTCGCGGATTGCTGAACGACTAGTTACTAGTAGAAATAAATTCATCAATAAACATATAATTCCAGTACGTAGTAATAAAATTAAATTTCATAATTATTCTAATAAAAAAAAACAAAGTACTTAGTAAGCTGACGTCAGTGGTAATTTATAGGATCCTTTACTTCCGTTCCGATAATACCACTAAAAATTTATCCAATCCCAACTTCAAGTCTCAGGTTATAAGGTCCTAGAATTCTTCATTATCATAATCGATCCACCTTTGCAACGTCACCAATTTATTTTTACAACTAAATTTTAATGGTTTACTTGATACTAACACTTACGTTGTTCATCAAATCAATTTATTATTATGTACTTTATATTACCAGAATAATTTTCGTATAGTTTTTATCCTTCTGTTATTATTATTCTTCTATTCTTTCATCAAATTCTTTTATCAAATTCTTTCATCAAATTCTTTCATCAAATTCTTTCATCAAATTCTTTCATCAAATTCTTTCATCAAATTCTTTCATCAAATTTATCTTGAAATAATTTATAACTAATACAAATAAACCGTTTATGTTTCAGACGTACAATCAAGACGCTCAAGTCGGAGAATCATCAGCATGTGCTACAGCTCTTCTTTGTGGAGTGAAAGCAAATTATGAAACAGTCGGTTTAGATTCGTCAGCCCGCTTTGAAAATTGTTTCTCTGCGTTTAATGCTAAAGTTCCATCTTTAATGAATTGGGCACAAAAACAAGGTAGAAATGAAAAAAAATATATTATAATAATTTCACGACGCTACCAAAATAATTGTCGTTTTATGCATTTTCTGATGTCTAAAAATTGTGCAGTAAAATATTAAATTTTTAAATCGAAGACAGAAACTACTCAGGATTTTAATTATGCAGAGCCTGATCGCTGAGCTACTGTTTCGAGTTAAATTGAATTCATTCGAGTTAATTAAACGAACAAATATAATTCACTTGGGAATTGAAAAACGTAACTCTATATCAATTCTGAAAATGTTTCCTAACAATGATATGAAAATTCGACATTTTGTTAACCACCACAAAATTCACCATGGGTATATTTAGCTTATATGTTTGTAGAAATTAAAAATACTATTCTACGTTGTTAAATTTATAAACTTATAAATAATCCTTTATTTCAAGTTATAATTAAACAAAGTTTAATAATTTTTCTTTTTCATTGAACGTTATAATAGTTTAGAGGTAAAAGTTTAATTTACCTAATATTATAGATCAATCTAAAAGTGTAGAAACAGAATTTTTAACTCCTTGCTTCTAGAAAAGTTTCAAAGCATACAAAATAAGCTTTTGCAGCTGTAGCTGAAAAAGAGACCAGGGTTTGTACGATTTACTTTTCTTTTATTTTCGCGAAAGAATCGTGTCTTGAATACCACACGAGCTACTGTGAGCAGTTGATCTTTTGCTTTAAGAATAGAGTAAAGAACTTAGGAAGTTGGTTAACTTTCTTCATTGAAAACTTGGGTGAAAATATTTTCAGATGGATTTTTAACTGTTTCGAAAAAAGGAAGCCATTTATTATTATTCTAAAAATTTATCGCCTACATGCGTTTCTAAATTAATTTAAATTGACGCTATAAGACAATTAATGCAAACTGTCTTCAAAAATTTTACCACAACTGTCATTATTAACGTATTTAAAAAGTTTTACTAAATCAATGGACCTTTGTTCAGATATTTGATTATTCAGAAATTTTTCCTAATAATGAACGTAATAAAAGTCAGAATATTATAAAATCTGCGGTGATATAACATTTTTATTTTTACAGGATAACATAATTCTCCGGGGCGATAAAAGATTTTCTCATCTTAAAATGAATAATTATTAAATTGTTAATTTTATTTTTTATTTCTGCTTGGGAAATATGATTTAATGAGAATTTCAAATTAGGTTGCTCATAAGAATCCATATTACTGTTAATTGCGCAAAAATTTACTTTGTCTTGAGTTCTTGGAAAAATTAATTGGAGATTTATGGATTTAGTATAAACTAAATTTTTAATAAGAGAAAAATGTTTTTCAAATTATTTCTGTACTCGTTTTGTAATCGTAAATTAATGCAGATAGAAATAATCGTCCTTGACTTTGTCTTCCTGAGTAAGACAATCCAAGGGGCCGATTATGTAATTTCACTTCACTTTCACTGTACTTTCACATTCACACAAAATTTATTTGCACTTAATTTTTACTTCACTTTCGCATCACTTTCACTTTTACTCCAAATTCTTTTTCATCCTAATTTCACTCTATTTTTACTTTCACTCAAAATTTATTTTTACCCCAATTTCATTTTTCTTTCACATCACTTTCACTTTGACTCGCAATTTATTTGCACTTCAATTTTATTTCACTTTTACGCCAAATTTTTTTCACAATACTTTCACTTTACTTTCAGTCAAGTTTTATTTTTACTCCATTTTCACTTCACTTTCACTCCACTTTGACTTCTACTCAAACTTTATTTTCCCTCCACTGCCACTTTATTTCAATTCAACTATTATTTTTACTATACTTTCATTTCACTTTCACTTAAATTTTATATTCACTTCATTTACACTTCACTTTCACTTTCACTAGAATTTTATTTTCATATCGCTTTCACTCTTATTTCACATTTACTAAAACTTTATTTTCAATCCACATTCACTTTACATCCTCTCTACTAAAATTTTATTTTCATTCTTCTTTCACTTCACTTTCACTCTACTTTTACTTTTACTTAAATTATATTTTTCCTCCACTTACACTTCACTTTAACTCAGATTTAATTTTCAGTCCACTTTCACTTCACTTCTACTCCACTTTTACTCAAATAATTTTTTTCCTCCACTTACACTTTATTTTTACTTAAATTTTATTTTCACATCACTTTCACTTCAATTTTACATTTACTAAAACTTTATTGTCAATCCACATTCTTTTCACATCCTTTTTACTCAAATTTTATTTTCACTCTGTCTTCACTTCACTTTCACTCAACTTTTAATTTTACTTATATTTTTCCCTCGATAAGTAAAAGTGGAGTTTATAGTAAAAGTACATTTCATTTTTACTTAAATTTAATTTTCACTTCACTTTCACTTCACTTCTACTCCACTTTTATTCAAATTATATTTTTCCTCCACTTGCACTTCACTTTTACTGAAATTTTATTTTAACTTCACATTTACTTTACATTCATTCAAAATTTATTTACACTCAAATTTCACTTTGACTATAATTTTATTTTTTTTCCACATTCAATTAAAATTTATTCTCACTTCACTTTCACTCATAACTTAATTTTACTTTACTTTAACTTCATTTTCACTTTCAATCAAATTACGTTCATACTACACAATCACTTTCATTTTCACTCCACTTAGTTCGTAAAAATAAAATTTGAGTAAAAATAAATTTTTTGAGTTAAACTGGAGTAAAAGTAAAATTTAAGTGAGAGTGAATTGTAATAAACATAAAATTTGAGGGAAAGTGAAAATGGGGTAAAAATAAATTTTGAGTTAAACTGGAGCAAAAATAAAATTTAAATATGAGTGATATGTAATAAAAATAAAATTTCAGGGAATATGAAATTGGAATAAAAATAAAATTTCAGGGAAATTGAAAGTGAAGTGAAAATAAATATTGGGCTAATAGTAGAATTGGAGTAAAAGTAAAATTTGAGTTAAAGTGAATGTAAAGAGAAAGTGAAGTGAAAGTAAAGAGAAAGTGAAATTGGAGTGAAACTTATGGAAGTGAAAGTTTTGAGTAAAAGTGAAAGTAAAAGTGAAAGAAAAATAATTTTTAAGTGAAAGTAAAATTGAAATGAAGATAAAATCTGAGTAAAACTGAAAGTAAAGTGAAAGTGGAGTAAAATTAAACTTCGAGTAAAAGGGAAAGTGAAAAGAATGTGAAGTCAATGAAGAGTAAAAATGAAATTAAAGTAAATGTGAGAATGAAGTGAAGAAGGAGTGAAAATAAAGTTGTAATACAATAGAAATTGGTGTGAAAATAAAATTTGAGTAAAAGTGGAATTGAAGTGAAATTAAAATTTAAGTAAAAATGAAGTGAAAGTGAAGTGAAAGTAAAGTTTGAATAACTATAAAAGTGAAATTGAAGTAAATAGGGAGTAAAAATAAAGTTTTAATAAAAGAGAAAGTGGAGTAAAAGTGAAGTGAAAATAAAATATGACTAAATGTGAAATTGGCGTGAAAGTGAAGTGAAAATAAAATTGCAGTAAATGTGAAATTGAAATGAAGATACATTTGAGTAAAAGTAAAAGTGAAGTGAGAGTAGAGTGAAAATAAAATTTGAGTAAATGTAAGATTGAAGTGAGTATGGAGTGAAAATAAAGTTTTAATAAAAGAGAAATTGTAATGAAAGTGAAATTTGAATAAATGTGAAATTGGAGTGAAATTGAAATTTGAGTAAAAATGAGGTGAAAGTAAAAGGAAAATATAATTTGATTATAAGTAAAAGGGGAGTAAAAATAAAATTTGAGTGAAAGTGAATTGTATCTAAAATCTCAGTAAAACTGAAAGTGAAGTAAAGGTAAAGTTTGAATAAATGTAAAAGTAAAGATAAAGTGAAGTGAAAGTAGAGTGAAAATGAATGTGGAGCGAAAGTGAGATTGAAGTGAATAGGTAGTGAAAATAATGTTTTAATAAAAGTGAAATTGGCGTGAAAGTGAAGTGAAAATAAAATTTGATTAAAAGTGAAATTGGTGTGAAAGTGAAGTGAAAATAAATTTTTAGTGAAAGTGGAGTGAAAGTGAAGGGAAATTACGTAATTGACCCCTTGATCATGAATTTCGTGAGTGATTCTTCGATTCCAGACTGGAAAAAAATCGTATTTTTATCAGTTAATAAATAAATAAAATTCTAAATAAGTATTCATGACAATTCACTATAAGGACCTGCTTCAATTAGTTTTAAACATGCATTTATATATATATATAATTGATTAATTGCATATTGTTCAGAATGTTGCGTGATTCATTAAAGCATATCACGTTTTTCCTTTGGAACACAAATTACGTGTACATTCAACTGATAAAGTAGATCAAACCTGCCACCTCAATTCAGTCTCTAAGATGAATTGCTCTGTTGATTAATCACAGAATGTTTTGTGCCAGCATCGATTGATGTGACGTGAAAGCTCAAAAGCTGCGCCCTCCTAATCCAATAAATGCCTTCCGGTCATCTTTTGTTTGGAGTACTTTTTTATTTCATCTTCTCTGTAACTTATTTACTAACCAATTGCCTCCTGAATCTTCGAACCAACATTTTCTCTTTTACACAATTTTTTTTTTCCTTTCTTCATATAATTTCTTGATCATCCTTTATGTAGAAAATTCTTCAGCAATTTAAAAAATATTAAAGAGGAAAATTTCAAAATTACCAACTATAATATTTGACATTAGACTGTAGAATTTGAAACAAATGACGACTCAATAATCGAGGTGGCGATTGCTTTCTCTTTGTTCTCAACAGACAAGACATGTGCTTTGCCTTTAACATCAATGGATTAGTTACTCACAAAGCGATCCTTGAATTGATCTATCGCACTGAACAATTCCAGTATATAAGGATTATCAGTAACCAATTACAATTCGTAACTTTCATCATTACTTTCATTAATTTCTTTTATTTTCTCTCATTAGAAATTGGGTCAATTTATTTTTGTGTTTATTTTTTAAACAAAATACGTGAATTTAATCTTTTTTTAAAAAATAACAGAAAAAAAAGAGAACTCGGAAGGAAAATATTTGAGTTGAAAACCATTCATTCGTATTTTTTTAATACTAGTTAAATATTCTCTCTCTCTCTCTTTCAACCTCGTTTATTTCTTAAGACTGAAAGGGTGGCAGAAGATATTGCCGACTCCTAATTAAAATACGATTCACGATTTGATTTCACGACTAAAGTACTCCATCCACAGTTTCTCCCTTTCGTCGTATATATTTCCTCGAGTGTATATATATAGTGTAGATGTAAACTGCAGTCTACTTTCAATGCATTTAGGCAGCGCTGTTCATTTAAACCCCCAGGAGCAAATTACAAGTGTTCCATATCTTTCAAGTGACAAATATAGTTAAATAAAATGCTCCAGATTTGTCGACATTTTTCAGAAACTTTCCTACATATATCTTGTTTTTTGTTGAAATTCCATCTGATTAACTGATTTTTTTTTCTTCATTTTTTCTTACTTGACACAGATTTTCGTGTCTTATTGACGAATAAGCATTGAAAAATTACTATTTTGTATGGTATATGATAAATTAATAAATTTTTATTATAAATAGATGAATTTATATTATAGAAACGTAAATATCGTATTCTGGGTGGGAAAAAAAAACTTTATTCAACGGTTTATAGACATTGCCAAGCTCTCCTAGTTATTACATAGAGATCAATGGATTTTATATATGAATCTTTTACCGATTTTCATCAGAAAATAATAACTTTTATACGCAATATATTTTCTATTTAGATGATAAAAATAGATGTTCTCGTTTTTTCCAGAATATTTGCACAAAATAGTTGTGTTTTATGTGGTAAAATATTATTTTTGCTTTATAGGCAAATCCACAGGTCTTGTAACAACAACAAGAGTAACGCATGCGACACCTGCTGCGTTATACGCACATTCACCGAGTCGTTATTGGGAAGATGATGGTAAAGTGCCAGCAGCAGCTAGAACAACTTGTAAAGATATTGCTCGTCAACTTCTGGAGGAAGAGCCCGGCAGAAGCATTAATGTTAGTTACATTCTTCTTTTTCACTTAAAATATTTATTAAATTTACGATTCATAAAGTAAAAAACAATTTTTTTTATTTTTTCGAAAAATTATATAATAAGAAGGTTGATTATTTAATTTCACTCCATTTGTGCACAAACTTTATTTTCACTTCACTTTCACTGCGATTTCACTTTTCCGAAAACTTTATTTTCAATCCTCATTCACTTCAATCTTATTTTTACTCAAATTTCATTTTTAGTCCACTTTCACTTTACTTTCACTTTCACTTCAATTTCACTTCAATTTCACTTTTACTCAAATTTTATTTTCACTCCACTTTCACTTCACTTTTACTTTTATTCAAATGTAGCTTCATTTCAATTTCACATTTACTGTAATTTTATTTCCACTTCACTTTCACTCCGATTTCACATTTCCTAGAACTTTATTTTCAATCCTCATTCACTTCAATCTTATTTTTACTCAAATTTCATTTTTAGTCCACTTTCACTTTACTTTCACTTTCACTTCAATTTCATTTTCACTTCAATTTCACTTTTACTCAAATTTTATTTTCACTCCACTTTCACTTCACTTTTACTTTTATTCAAATGTAGCTTCATTTCAATTTCACATTTACTGTAATTTTATTTCCACTTCACTTTTACTCCACTTTCTCTTTTATTAAAACTTTATTTTCACTCCACTTTCACTTTACTATTACTTTTACTCAAATGACGCTTCATTTCAATTTCACATTTACTATAATTTTATTTTCACTTCACTTTCACGTCAATTTCACATTTAGTCAAATTTTATTTTTACTTCACTTTTACTCCACTTTCTCTTTTATTAAAACTTTATTTTTACTCCATATTTACTTGAATATCACTTTTATTGTTATTCAAATTTTACTTTCACTTCACTTTCAATTTTACTCATATTTTATCTTCAAACCACTTTCATTCGAATTTAATTTTTACTCCAATTTACTTATAATCAAATTATATTTCCCTTTCACTTTCACCTCATTTTTGCTCAAATTTTAATTTCACTCCAATTTCACTTTTACTCAAATATTACTGTGGAACCAATTTCTCTTATATTAAAATTTTATTTTCACTCCATATTCACTTTAATTTCACTTTTACTACAATTTTATTTTCACTCTACTTTCACTTCACTTTATCTTCAATCTCACTTTTACTCTAATTTCATTTCTACTCTACTTTCTCTTCACTTTCACTTTAACTCAAGTTTTCAATTTCAGTCCAATTTTACTATTAGCCCAATATTTATTTTCACTTCACATTCACTCTACTTTTAATTTTACTTATATTTTTCTCTCACTCAGTAAAAGTGGAGTTCACTTTATTTTTACTCAAATTTAATTTTCACTCCGCTTTATTCAAATTATTTTTTCCCCCACTTGCACTTCACTTATACTAAAATTTTATTTTAACTTCACATTTACTTTACATTCATTCAAAATTTATTTACACTCAAATTTCATTTTCACTCCAATTTTATTTTCTTTTTCTACTTTCAATTAAATTTTATTCTCACTTCAATTTCACTCATAATTTAAATATACACTTTACTTTCACTTCATTTTCACTTTCAATCAAATTATGTTCTTACTAAATTATCACTTTCATTTTTACTCCACTTAGTTCGTGAAAATAAAATTTGAGTAAAAATAAATTGTGAGTTAAAATGGGGTAACAATAAAATTTAAGTGAGAGTGAAATGTAGCAAAAATAAAATTTGAGGAAAGTGAAAATGAAGTAAAAATAAATTTTGAGTTAAACTGGAGTAAAAAAGAAATTGAGGGAAATTGAAAGTAAAGTGAAAATAAATATTGGGCTAATAGTAAAATTTGAGTGAAAGTAAATATTGAGTAAAAGTAAAAGCCAAGTGAAATTGAAGTTAAAATTAAATTGTAGTGAAAGTGAAGTGAAAATAAAATTCTAATGAAAGTAAATTAATATTGAAGTGAAAATAAAAATAACATAAAAATGAAAGTGATGTGAAAGTGGAGTGAAAATAAAATTTTAAGGATACTGAAAGTGAAGTGAATATAAAAATTTGACTAATAATAAAATTGAAGTGAAAGTGAAGTGGAAATAAAAATTGAGTGAAAGTCAAATGAAATTGAAGTGAAAATAATATTTGAGTTAAAGTGAGAGTGGAGTGAAAGTAAAGTGTAAATGAAATTTGAATAAAAGGAAATTGAATGTGGAGTGAAAATAAAAAGTTCGTAAAAGTGAAAGTGACGTGAAAGTGGAGTGAAAATAAAACTTGAGTAAAGGTAAAAGTCAAGTGAAATTAGAATTAAAATAAAATTTTAGTGAAAGTGAAGTGATAGTATGTTAAAAATGAAATTGTAATGAAAGTATATTGAAAGTGGAGTGAAAATAAAAATTGCCTAAAAATAAAATTGAAGTGAAAGTGGAGTGAAAGTAAGAATTAAGTAAAAGTGAAAGTCAAATGAAATGGAAGTGAAAATAAAATTTGACTAAATGTGAAAGTGAGTGAAAGTAAAATGTAAACGTAAGTGGAATAAAAGTAAAATGAATGTGAAGTGAAAATAAGAATTCCTTAAAGGTGAAAGTGACGTGAAAGTGAAGTGAAAATAAACCGTGAGTAAAAGTAAAAATGAAGTGAAAGTGGAATGAAACTGAAGTGAAATTAGATAATCGACACAAATTATTTTTAATTCAAAAAAAAGTTATATTCAGTATATGATTTTAACATACAAAAGTTTTAATAGACGAAATAAATTTTCAAGATACATATACGGCAATTAGAAAATACTTTTGGATACTTTAATGAATTGTCAAATAGAAGCAAGAGGAATTTTAAGCAGAGAGTAACTAGCAGCTTGCTTCGAACAAAGTTGATATAGAAAAGTTTTTGTTTAGCGCATGACACAAACTTTGCAGTTACAAAGTTGCTTCACAAAGTTCGTATTTGTAAAATATATGAATGCCATAAATGAGAGATTTTAATCTTGTGATAAAATAATACCCACTGGCTTATTATTAATTTTTTAATTAAGACAATAAACTAACTCCTCTTTAAATAATATTTAGTAAATTTTAATCTAACAAATTGACAACAACTAAAATAGAATTTAGGACATGTCAATAAAAATATCAAGAAAGTTAAAAGAGGAATATTTATTTAAAAGAAACGAAAAAGTTATAAGACAAGTCAATTATGAAAATTGAATTTACGAATTTAAAAATAATGAAACTTCTTTCAAGAGGGTAAACATTTATTTAATTTATTTAATTTATTTAATTTATTTTTAAAAAATACTGTTAAATATATTATACTAGAGAAAGCATAAAATAAATGTAGGAGAATTTAAACTTTTTTATTTATTTGAAATTTCCTTTCTAAAATTACTTTCATAATGAAGTGAATCTTATTTTCAGATGCGATTAGTATCTTTATTAGTATATCCAACCGCAAGTTGATTATTAGATTTTCTTTTCTTTGTGATGTAAGATTAAAATGTGAAATTCTCACGCAAAATAAACGAGAGAAAGAGATAATGCTATTTAAGCCAAAGCTTTAAGAATTAAAATTAGTTTTTGAAAGTTACTGATCTTTATGAAATTATGTTCATCAACATCGGCTTTAATTAAATTTACTCCCTTTTGTGTGGGGGAAAAAAAGAGAATAAAAATTTATAAAATCTCATCTATTTCTAACTTATTATCATCTAAAATTCAAAACACACTTTCAGACGGAATTTAAAATATCCAGTCGAAGAAAAAAAAAATTTATTTTTTATTCATTTCAACATATGCTACTATTTCTTAGATCACGCAAAATATAAAACATACGAAACACGTGTAAAGAATTCGCAAATTTCAACGGAAAATTTCGTATAAAACTAAATTTGCATCAAAATATCCCCTCGTGCTTGTAATTCAGTTACACGTTAAATTTTTTACGACGCTTTATGAAGTAGAGATTTACATTTTTTTTTTTTGCAAGAGATTCTCACTAAATTAAAAATTTCACAGTGGATACATACAAAGAATTTTTATTAAATTACACATTCTTTAGTCTATAATAAGTCGTTAGTTTCCGTTAAATATTTTTCAAACATTGTCAGGAAATTCTATGTTTAGGAAAATGTAATAAAATACGATTTTAAACTAATTAAATAGTTTTTAAAAACTAATTATTTAATTAAATATTAATTAACTAATTAAATATTTCTCTATTCGTTAAAAAAATATTTGCATTTTAAGGTTGAGGATTATTTTCAAAAAATATTTTCAACTCGGAATTTGAAATTTTTCGTTGAATTTTATGAAAATAACCTTTAATAATAAAGCGTTAAAGTTGGAAACTTTAGAAGTTTCCAATTTCGAGTCAGTAACTGGGTTCGTTCCTTTAAAAGTGTGGCTCGAAAGTAAAACGTGTCAATTATTTCCATACCAGGTGGTGTTGGGTGGCGGTCGAAGGCATTTCGTTCCAAAAGTGGCATTGGATCCAGAGGAGCCTGAAAAGGAGGGTAGACGCCTTGATGGTAGAAATCTAATCGAAGAGTGGTCGAGAAACCGACGACTTCGTAATCTTCCTGCCGAATACGTGGCAAACAAGGAACAATTCGATAAAGTCGATCCAAGAAAAGTGAATCATTTGTTGGGTAATGTATTATTCATTCTGACAATTTTCCAAACTTTTCTAATTATCCTCTTTTTTTTCACTGTTCGCGCGCAGTTTTTTTTTCATTGCATAATCTTTATTAACAAATTAATTAACAGTTTAATTAGAACCTGAGAAAGTAAAGAGCAAACGTGCACCCTTATGTTTAGAACAAAACTGTAAATATACTGACTCATGAAGAGTTACGTGTACATTAAAAGTTTATATGGTACAAGTATACAACATTATATGCGGAGTAACAAAATAGATTGGTTCAGTTTATTTCCTTTAACGGTATAAAGCACGTACTATAAAATTCATGGATTCAAAAATGAGACTAAGAATTACGAAAATTTGGGAATTCTGGTAGAAATTTTTTTTCGTTAGCAGAATTGTTCAACTACATATAGCGGTGAAATGAACAAATGAATATTAAAACGAACCGCTGAATATCAAGTCGAATTACCGCGACTGAAACTTTTCAAAGAAATGCGCTGCAAAAGAGAATAACAAAAAGAAAGAACTATTTTTCTTTATCCAATTTTAAAGTTTCATTCCACCTAGTTTTCAGAAGCAATGTAAACATTCTACTTAACCTAATGCAATTAGTGTTTGTTAATTAATATCTCATGATTTTCGTTATATCTATTTTCCAATTACTGCGGGAAACTGTTTTTCATTTTCTCAATAATTACAATAATTGTGTATATATTTATCGACTGATGTATTCAATTACCGAATTATTAAATTTTGTAATTAATTATTAAATTTTGTAATTCATTATTAAATTTTATAATTCATTATTAAATTTTGTAATTCATTATTAAATTTTGTAATTAATTATCAAAATTTGTAATTAATTATTAAATTTTGTAACTAACTATTTCCAGTATCATAATTATAGATATGATTTCATCATTTACTATGTTTCAATATTTGCAGGTCTATTTTCATATTCACATATGGATTTTGAGGTTGATCGAAACACAAACGGCACTGGCGATCCTTCCCTTGCCGAAATGGCGGTTAAAGCACTTCGAATTCTTGCCAAAAATCCAGATGGGTACTTCCTGTTCGTTGAAGGTAAGCAGAGCGAAATATCATCTTTAAAGCGCTTTCCTGGCAAATGCTTTTTAAAGGAAACAAATAAAATCAAACTCTAAAATTTTATTTATATAGCAACTTTTCGTCTAATGTAATAAATATGATCATTTATTTTTACTCGTTAGAAAAATAATACAAATAAGATAACAACCGTTACCGTAGACATATGTTTGTATGTGTCAACCATATATAGTTATAAACAATAAATTGTTAGTATTTTTTAAAGTTATTAGCAGTTTTTTACGACGGCAATAAAATCGGTGGCAGCGGTGGGATATTTGAAATTTCAAATTTTCATGCAGATTTTCGGAAAAATCAATTTTTTAATAAAAATTTTTATACAATTCTTCACAATAGTCGAACTTGCTTTCGCTAATAATAACATTTTTTACCTGTATTCAATTATTATTTAAATTTTTTTTAATAAAATTCTAAGCGAAAATTCAATTATTTTCAATACTATTTTTAATTAATCAAAAAAATCAATTTTTAGATTTTAATAAAATTCTTCTTAGGAATTCAATTATTTTTTGAAAATTTTAATAAAGTTCTTAGCAACTATTCAATTATTTTCATAAATAATAAGATTCTGTAAAGAATTTCAATTATTTTCAATACGATTTTAAAGGTATTGCTTGAGAAATGGAATTATTAATAGAAATTTAATTCTAATTCCTCCAATAAATTAATTATTTGAAATAATATTTTATTAATGCTTTGAAAGAATTCAATTCTATGCAAAAGTATTAGAATTTTTCACAGGAATTTAATTATTTAAAAAATTCTAATAAAATTGTTCACAAAAATTCAATTATGACGATAAATAATCAAATTATTCCCAAAAATTCAATTATTTTGAGTTATTCATTTTCAATATTCATTTATTCTCATGAATAACAATACTTATCACAAGAATTAAATTATTATTAAAAGTAGTAAATTACTTTTTGGAAATTCAATTATTTTTAAAAATTTCAATAACATTTTCCGGAAGATTTCAATTATTTTCTTCAAAAAAAAATGCTTTTTAGAAATTTAATTATATTTTAAAACTTTTCGCAATTCAATGATTTTTAATATAAACTATTTTCATAAAATTTTCAAATAGAAGTAAAAAAATCACTTAAAATTTATGTTCTCTAAATTTTCACTTCACTTTCACTTTCACTCAAAATTTATTTTCACTTCACTTTCACTTTCACTCAAAATTTATTTTTTCTTTATTTTCACTCTACTTTCACTTCACTTTCATTTCACTATCACACAAAATTTATTTTCACTTCACTTTTACTCAAAATTTATTTTCACTTCACTTTCACTTAAAACTTATTTTCACTTCACTTCCAGTTCACTTCCACATTTACTAAAAAATTTCGACTTAATTTTAACTTCACTTTTTCGTTTGTCAACCTTGCGAACTCTAACTTCGTATTAGAGAAAAAGAATAATGAAATAAAATTTGTGTGAAGGTAAAAGTTGTTTGAAAGTTACCTGAAAAAGGAGTAAAAATCAATTTTTGGGTGAAAGTGGAGTGAAAATAAATTAATAAATTAATTAATAATTTAATTAATGCAATTAAAGTTAAAATAAATTTTGAGTAAAAGTTCGAGTGAAAGTGAAGTGAAAATGAAGCTGAAAAAATTGTGACTGAAAGTGAAAGCGAAGTAAAAATGGAGTGGAAATTAAATTGGAGTGAAAGTGAAGTGAAAATATATTAAAAATTAAAAATTGAGTAGAAGTGTAAGTGTAATAAAAGTGAAGTGAATATGGAGTGATATAATATTTTGGGTAAAAGTGATAGTGGAATGAAAATGAAGTGGAAATAAATTTTGATTAAAAGTGAAGTGAAAATAGAGTCAAAATAAATTTTGAGTGAAAGTGAAGTGAAAATGAAGTCAATATAAATTTTTAGTAAAAGTGAAAATGGGGTGAAACAAAATTGTGGGTGAAAGTGAAGTGAATATCGAGTGGAAAAATACTTTGGGTAAAAGACAAAGTGGAGTGAAAATGGAGTGAAAATAAATTTTGATTGAAAGTGAAAATCGGGTGAAACAAAATTGTGGGTGAATGTGAAGTGAATATGAAGTGAAAAAATACTTTTGGTATAATTCAAAGTGAAGTGAAAATAAATTTTGATTGAAAGTGAAGTGAAAATGGAGTGGAAATTAATTTTGAGTGGAAGTGAAGTAAAAATAGAGTCAAAATAAATTTTGAGTAAAAGTGGAGTGAAAATGGAGTCAAAATAAATTTTGAGTAAAAGTGAAAATGGAGTGAGACAAAATTTTGGGTGAAAGTGAAGTGAATATCAAGTGAAAAATACTTTGGGAAAAATTCAAAGTGGAGTTAAAATAAATTTTGATTGAAAGTGAAGTGAAAATGGAGTGGAAATTAATTTTGAATGGAAGGGAAGTGAAATTGGAGTGGAAATTAATTTTGAGTGGAAGTGAAGTGAAAATAGAGTCAAAATAAATTTTGAGCGAAAGTGAAGTGAAAATAGAGTCAAAATAAATTTTGAGTAAATGTGAAAATGGAGTAAAAATAAATTTTTCGTGAAAGTAAAAATGAAGTCAAAATAATTTTTTGGTAAAAGTGAAAATGGGGTGAAACAAAATTGTGGATGAAAGTGAAGTGAATATGGAGTGAAAAAATACTTTGGGTAAAAGTTAAAGTAAAGTGAAAATGGACTGAAAATATAGTTTGATTGAAATTGATGTGAAAATAGAGTGGAAATTAATTTTGAGGGAAAGTGAAGTGAAATCACATAATTAACTCCCAGGGAATAATTTTTTTATTCGCACAAATTCTTACTATCTTTAGAATATTACTAATTCGAAAATCGATGATTATCAAGAAGAGGGAATCTAAGTAATAAAATACCTCGTTACAAGACCTCCATTATATGAGATACAATCAACCCCTTAATAATAAAAAAAAATTGCTAGCAATAGAGGTAGTTTGCAATTTTGAAAGTGAAAGATAAAATTAGTAATATGTAAGATGATGAAATCTATTGAGGTCCAGAAGCAATCTGTAAAATACCACTAAATTCAAGTGAATAACTCATATAACGAGGTACAAATGTTTACAGCCTCAACTGCGTTAACGCGAACTATGGCGAATGTTGGCGATAAAGTGAACTGTTGTCGTCGGCGAATAATGTTATCTCTTCAGAAATTCTACTCTTGAAGTTGCAAGCCACTTTGGTTACCCTTAGACCAATCTCGAGTTTTCCTATTCCGTCTAGTTGTAGGATACTGTCGTTATCTACGTGACAAAAAACCAACATCCGTATGCTTATTTAGTTCTTCTTTTGAGTAAAGCAAGAAAGCTGAGCAGTGGTGTATAAAATAAAATAGTAGACTTGAATTCGAAATGTAACTCTCAGAATTCAAGTGGGTCGGGGAATTACGTTTTATGAAAGAATTCACAAAGCAGAAATATATTCTCGTTTCTTTTATTTAATTCTATAAAATTATTTCAAAAAAAAAAAATTGTTTTCACAACCTTTGAATACATGCGTCTTTTAAAATATTAAACAAAAATTCAAAGAAATTCGAAAATAAATTTTACCCCATATTTGTCAAACTTTTATATTGTTAAAAAATAAAATCAGATCACGAAATTGTCATATATCACATATACAAAATTCTCAATCAATTTTTGTCTCCATTTGTATGAACAACATATTTCTCTATTTCCAATATTATATCATCAAAAGAAAAATGAAAACAGAATACTGAGCACACACCTCGTCAAACTAAAAGTGAAGCAGAATCCAACAAAAGAATAAAAAAAAATCTATACTGCAAGTTAATATTGTTATATTCGAAAATATAACGTATTGTATTAAATGTTAAATATTTTTCTTTATTTTTATTTATTAAAAAAATTATTGTGCAAAATGGGTGAAAATTGTTCTTGTATAACTCGGATGATTCTAAAATTGATTTCAATATACCATAGTCAATAGAAAAATTACACTACAATTTCAATAAATATTTATTTTGTAAATCATTAATTATACTTTTATTATTATTATTTATTGTAACGAACTATCAAAATAAAGCTGGCAACTTGTGCCAAATGTTCATGTTGGATTTACTTGCTCATTACAGTAAAGAAATCTGATTTTGGCTTAAAGCCTATAAAAGCCAATGAGCATATTTTTTTTCAAGAAATCACATTTCATTGTAATTCTTATTGAGTTTATTATAATGATATTTAAAATTTACTTCTTTTGACTTAGTTTACTTTCATCAGTATTCATTATAAAGAAAAATTTTTCAATTTCTACCATTTTTTAATTCTTGAAACTTTCAATTTTTTTAGTTTTTCTAAAGAAGAGAGCCGTGCTGTTGAAATGTTAAATGTAATTTTTATTTTTTTTCCCTGACTTGAATTGATTGATAATTATTAATCACATAAATAAAAAAAAATTTAATTCGTAATATTTTTTAATTAAAAGAAATTGGGATAAAATTAAGAATTTTATCAAACATATTTTAAAAAATAAATAAATAATAATAATAAATTAATAAATAATAACAATTTTACATATTTTTATAATTTAAAAGTTGATAATTATTAATTAATTAATTAATTAATTAATTAATTAATAATAATAAAGTACATGTTCCGGTAATCTGTTCGCAGTTTGAAGTTAGTTGTTGTTTGCTTTTTTGTTTCTTAACATTTTTATAATTTTTCTTTACAAATAATTTTAAAATTAATGTATTTTTTATCAAATTATTGTAAAGAATTTTATCAAAAAATTTGAAGATAATAGTATTTTTTCAAAGAATTTTATTATTTAGAAAAGTAACTGATTTCTCGCTAAGAATTTTATTATAATTTTTAAAAATCCAAACTAAATTCTTTTCAAGAATTTTTTAATTTTTTTTCAAACTAATGGAGTTTCTTTAAATAATTTTAATTGAAAATTTTAAAAAACAATTAAATTAAATTATTCCGAACAATTTATTAAAATTTTAGAAAATAAATTAGTTTTATGTTAATATTTGAAGATTTAAATTCTTTCGAAAGATTTTATTAAAATTGTTTTTACACTGAAAAAAATTTATTTGATTCAAATAACCGATTATTTGTCTATAATCAAATAAATATTTACTTGAATCAAATAGTTTTTATTTGAATCAATTAATTAGTATTTGCTTCAAATACTGAAATATTTGATTCAAGTAAATATTTATTAAATTATAGACAAATAATCGGTTATTTGAATCAAATAAATTTTTTTTCAGTGTAAGAAAATTGAATATCTGTAAAGGATAAAAATTTATAAAAATAAATTTATAATTTATTTTATTTATAAAATATACTGAATTTATAAAATTAATTGAAATGTTTCGAAGAATTTATTAAAATTTCAAGGCATAATTAAATTGTTATTGAAGAATTTTATAGAAATATTTAAAAATAACGAAATTTTTTCGAGAAATTCAATTAATGATGTTTTGAAGATTATTTAATTTCTTTAAAGAATTTTATTAAAATTATGTATATTCCAAATAATTGAATTCATCAGAAGAATTTTTTAATTTTTTTTTTAAATAATTGAATTCATTCAATTTTTTGAGAGAATATATTTAAACATTGCATTTAAAGTAATTTAATTTTTACATCGAATTTTTTTTAAAATATTTTGACAATAATTGAATTATTCTTTAAAAAATTTTTTGAAATTCTTGTTGAGATTAAATTTTATAAAAATTTTTGTAAATAATTAAATTCTTTCGTGCAATTTTATTTAAATTGGATTAAAAAATAATTTAATTCCTTCAATCTATTGTAGTACTTATAAAAATATTTTCATTGTTTCAATGAATTTGGGAAAATTTTAGAAAAAAATGAAATTTCTGGAAATATTTAAAAATATTGCAATTCATCCTAGGAATTCAATGGAAATATGTTTTAAAAATAATTGAATTTCTGTAAGGAATTTTACTACTTATAAAATTAATTGAATTCCTCTAAGGAATTTTACTATTTATAAAATTAATTGAATTCTTGTGAAAAATTTTACTATTTATAAAAATAATTGAATTTTTGCGAAGAATTTCTTAAAATTTTAGAAAAAAATTGAATTTTTTCGAAATGTGATAAAGTTTTAGAAAAAAATTGACTTTTTTCGAAATGTGTTAAAATTTTAGAAAAAAATTGACGTTTTTTCGAAATGTCTTCAAATTTTTTTAACAAATTGAACTCTTGCGAGGAATTCAGTTAAAATTATTTTACGTGTAATTGAATTTTTTTAAAGATTTAACTATTAAAAAAAATAGTTGAATTATTTCGAAGGATTTCTTAAATTAATAGATGTAGATGATTTCTTAAAATTTTAGAAAAAAATTGCATTTTCTCGAAATGTGTACAAATTGTTTTAAAAAAATTGAGCTCTTGCGAGGAATTCAATTAAAATTATTTTAACTGTAATTGAATTTTTGTGAATATTTCACTATTTGAAAAAATAATTAAAATATTTACGGGGATTTATTAAAATTTTAGAAAATATGAACAGTAATAATTTATAGTTCATATTTATAAATATGAACAGTAATTAATTTTTTGAAAAACATTTTTTGTATAAGTTGGGTTATAAAAAATGTTTCAGTTGGTTTTTTAAAAATAAATCAAAATATTTTATCCCAAGACATTAAAGATATTAGCATTAGTTAGTTTTATTCAATACTTATATAAAGAAAAAAACTAAAATTATTGCATCGCGTCCAAAAAAAAGTTATTATTATTATAATTGTGATAATATAATAAATTACAAAGAGTTATAATATTATCTCTCTAGAATACTTATATCAAAGAAATATTTCTTTGAAAGCTAGCAGATCCGAAGTAAATCTCAGTGTCAGAATAATATGGAAGAAGAAATTTGTTACAGCCCTCTTTTCTTCTACAGATCTCCACTCGCCATCTTAATGCTCCCCTATCCTTTAGTTAAGTCTGAACCCAAGTGAATCCGGGACAGGTTTCCTTTAGACTCTTCAGTTACCCGAAAAGTGATATTTCAATTCTACACAAAGACTAACGATGATTGAAAAAGTGTACAGAATATTTTCTGAATATTCAACATTTGAATTGAAAGTTTTTTACTTTTTTTGCTACTACTACTATTATTATTATTATTATTATTATTATTATTATTATTATTATTCACATAATTAATAACACATAACTGACTTTTTAAAATTGATTATATATTTTCCTTTTGTTTGTATAAAAAAAAATGTTATTGATTAATTTTGTTTAATACACATTTTTCAAATTTATCGCACAATTTGTTGAAAGATTTATGTTATTTAATGTGAATTTATAATGCAAAATTCCAGAAGCGTTTTGTTTTTGTGTGAGGAAAAAAATTTCCTATTGAAAAATATTACGGCTTGTTACATAAGGGAAAGAGGAACATAAAAAAAAGGTGTAAAAGTGTTACTCACATACAATATGGATTCTCCCCTAAAGGTCTTCTAGGTATAACGTATTATTTTTTAGAATTTCGTCTCACACTTTAGTTTTAAAATATTTTTACACCCCAATACGTATGTATATTTGACGTTAGTTTAAAAGCTACTTTTTTAAAAAATAAAAGTAAATTTTTTCTAAACACATTTTATGGTATAGATAAATAGAATGTCTAGACTATGAGAATAGTTTATTTTATTTATTTTATTTATTTTAATTAAAAACTTTTCATGTTTTTCGTTACGAGACATTATAAAATATATTAAACATTCGAAGCATTTAATTCAGAGTGGATATTGTCGGCTAACATATTTGCTAATGGATTGGCGCAGTTGTATCGCTCGATTGCATTCGACCGTACTTGTTCTGAAAGGGTGTTTCTCCATTTCTGTTTCGTGATGGAAGTTGTTTTACTTCTAGGTGGAAGAATAGACCATGCACACCACTACAACAACGCTTATCGCGCCTTGGATGAAACACTGGCTTTGGAGGAGTCCGTCAAGGCAATTATGGATGAGGTGGATCTCTCTGAAACTCTCTTAATTGTCACTGCTGATCACTCCCACGTTTTAACACTTGGTGGACTTGCTACACATCGAGGAAATCCTATTCTTGGTAAGCATTTATAATCTCAACTTGCAATTATTATTTAGTTGACAATTACTTTTAAACTAGCAAAAATAGCGAGTGCTAAAGCGCGCGAGAAGTTTTTTGTTTCGTTAACAATAAAAAATTCAATTATTCAGAAGAATTCTTCTCAAAATCACTATTTTTCTCAATATATTCAGAAAAGTCGGAAAAAAGTCAGAAAATTTTGTCAAAAGAACTGGAACAATATTCAATTTCGAAAATTCATAAGAAAATTCAGAAAAGTCGGGAAAAAGTAAGAAAATTTTGTCAAAAGAACTGGAACAATATTCAATTTCGAAAATTCATAAGAAAATTCAGGAAAGTCGGGAAAAAGTAAGAAAATTTTGTCAAAAGAACTGGAACAATATTCAATTTCGAAAATTCATAAGAATTTACAGATTTACAGATTTTAAAGAGAATTTTGGTTTATGAAAAACTTCAATAATTCAAATTCGTTATATTTTTTCATGTACACTTCATTCGTTATGAAAAATAATAATGGATTTATGAATAAATGTTACTCAAAAAACTAAAAAAAATACATTTTGGAAAAATTATAAATGATTGCAAAAACTCAATTATGTTCAAAAGTTATTCAATATTCTCAACGAAATTTCAATTATTCTAAAGTTTACAAAATTTTTGGCAAAATTCAATTATTTAAAAAATTTTTAATAAAATTCTTGACTAAAATTCAAATATTTTTAAAAATTTTCCTCAAATCGGAAGATTTTCAATATCCACTATTAGAGGTTTGCAAAACAATTCAATTATTTAAAAACAATTTTAATAAAATTATACAAACATTTAATTATTTTCATAAATAATAAAAATTTTACAGGAATGGAAATATTCACAAGTTTTGTATAAATTTCTTCGCAATAATTCAATTATTTTCATGAATTAATAAAACTCATCGCAGAATTTCAGTCATTTTTAATAAAAAAGAATTGAATTATTTAAAAATTTGTTAATAAAATTTTTAATAATAATTAAATTTCAATTAACATTCAACTATTTAATAAATAATTTACCTTTGTATTTCAACAATTGAATTCTAGTAGAATTTTCTAATAAAAATTTGTTTGAAAATGAATTTTACTTTTAATTTTAGAGAATAATGGAATAAGAAAATCATTTTTAATAAGTTACATAGTAGCAATATTTTTATAATATAAAATAATAATTTTAACACTCAATCCACTTTAATCAAAAAATTTGCAAAATTTTTCTAATTTGTAATACTATTTTATTATAAATCATAAAAAAATACCTGCATATTTTCGATTTCTCAACGAATAATTTTTAAAGAAAAAAAGAACAAAAGCACAAAAATTAACTTCAAAACTGCGGAAAGAATGAACAGAACGAACAAATCACTATTTTTCTAAAAATATTCAAGAATGTAGGGAAAAAGTCAGAAAATTTTATCAAAAGTAGTGAAACAATATTCAATTTCGAAAATTCATAAGAAAATTCTGAATGTTAGATTCCTCATCATTGAAGAGATTTTATTTATTTCAAAATTTTTCTATTTTAAACAACAATTGAACTTTACAGATTTTAAAGATAAATTATAGGTTTATGAAAAACTTTAATAATTAAAATTCTTATAAAATTCTTTATATTCTTTAATATACATTTCATTCCTTATTAAAAATAATAAATGAATTTATGGATGAATTTTAGTTAAAACACTAAAAAAAATTGAATTTTGGAAAGAATTACAAATGATTGCAAAATCACAATTATGTTCAAAAGTTTTTTAATATTCTCGTCGAAATTTCAATTATTTAAAAAATTGTTAACAAAATTTTTGACAAAATTTAATTATTTTAAAAATTGTTAACAAAATTTTTAATAAAATTCTTGCCAAAACTACAATTATTTTAAAAAAATTTCCTCAATTTCATTTGAATTCCATTATTCACAAATTTTCTATAAATTTCTTTCTTTTTAAAAATGTTATTAAAAATCGTCAAACGAAATCAATTATTTTGTATTATTAATGTGATAAAAAAATAATGTTATTTTAAAAACCAGAAAAATTTCCATTTTTTAAACTAAAAAAATCCGGAACCTTCAAATAAACAATTGCCTGAACCCTGATCAAGTCCTTAATAAATTTCTCAAGCAAAACAAATAATAAAAAAAAATATTTCTGCCCAAAAGTCAGAATAAGAATAATCGTAATATATTTAAATTATTTGAAAATAACAGAAAATATTATAAAAAAACTGGGGGTATCCAAAAATTGTTTTATAAAATGAAAATTGTTTTATTTATTTATTTCTTATTATTATTTCGATATAATAGTTTTTAACAAACGAATTCTGTAAATATTTTTTCCAAAATAAATATCAAATTTCTTAGTCAAAATTTGATTTGTAACTTTTTTTTCTACTTGAAACTTGTAGTTTGTTAATAAATTTTCATTGAGAAGCAGAAAATGTGCAAAGTATTTTCTAATTTTAATTTTTCAACTGTTTTTTAATTTTTAGAAAAAATGAAAAGATTAATAGTCCTAAAATGTTTGTTACAAAGTGCTAATTTTTCTGGAAAGAAGAGAAATATTGAAAAATAACATTAATAATATTTGTAGATTAATAAAAACAGTTTTGTATTATTTGAAAAATAAAAATAATATTTCTATGTAAAATAAATAAATACCTATTATTAAATTTAAAAAGTAAGAGTGAAAAAATAAAGAAAAATAATATTATCTATGAAAACATATAAAAAAAAACGAAAGCATAATCATGACTAACTTCAGATGGGGACAGACTTAACAGAATAAATGAATGAATACGACGATTATTATAGTTAGTTTAAAAAATTTTTTTTTGAAAATCATTACTATATATATTTACAAAAAAAAATTTTTTTCTATCGTTAAACTCTTTTTTCCACTGTGAACGATTATAACCTCCATTACACTTGCGACATTCATCACTTTAGGAATTGTGATACGAATGGTGTCTTTTGACATTATGGTTTCGATTTGTTCGCAATGACAATTGATGTCCCTCCTCAATCTCCGTTTGTAATGAACTGGAACTGGAGAGACGAGGACAATTCTCTGAACTAGTTCGACATTGTTAGATTAAAAAGATTTTGTACCTGACGTTTCAAAACGTATGGGTTAATAAATTCTATTTTCACTTTACTTTCACTTTACATGCACTTTACTTTCACTTTACTTTCACTTTACTTTCACCTTACTTTCACTTTACTTTCACTTTACTTTCACTTTACTTTCACTTTACTTTCACTTTACTTTCACTTTACTTTCACTTTACTTTCACTTTACTTTCACTTTACTTTCACTTTACTTTACTTACAATACTTCCCATTCACTTTACTTTCACTTTACTTTCACCTTACTTTCACTTTACTTTACTTTACTTGCTTACAATACTTCACATACACTTTCATATTTATTCTCACTATGAAACTGAATTTTACTTTCGCTTCACTTTACTTTCACTTCACTTTGATAGCAATCTCACTTTTACATCACATCACTTCCAATTTCAAAAGAGTGACAACGTCAGAATGAAATCAAAGTGAAGTCAAGGTGAAAATAAAGTGTAAGTGAGGGTGAAGTTATTGTGATAGTGAAATAAACGTGCAAGTGAAGTGAAAGTGATAAAAAAGCAATTTGAAAGTGTAAGTAAAGTGAAAGTGAAGTGAAAGCAAGAATGAAGTCATTGTAAAAGTAAAGTGAAAGTGAAACGATTCAAAAGAAAAAATAAAAATAAAAGGAAAGTGAAGTGAGGGCGAAGCGATTTGAAAGTGAAAGTGAAATCAAAGTGAAAGTGAGGTGTAAATAAATTCATATCTTGGTAAGAATTATTTCATACTGTCATCAATTTAAAATTTTCATTTAATTTACGTTAGACATTACATACACTTTTTTTGGATTTACAGTTACTTTAAAGAATAAAGATAGTTCTGAAATGAAATGGAAAAGTGCATTTTGTTGACAATAGTATGAACGCTCGAAAGAACTCCAGTGATACCTACAAAACGTATTCTTTGAAAAAAGAGAGAGAGAGAGAGAGGAAGGGTTTTACTCTTAAAAAAACTCATAGCCAAAAAAGAGGGCGATACACTAAATTGTTGAAAAAAAGTCGTCAGTTTTTTGTAAATCGTGAAAAAAATACTCTTTTACCATAATGCATTTCATAGCATTGTGTATTTTAATTTGAAAATACATGTCTGTATTTTAATTTTTGTTCATGTCTGTATTTTAATTTTTGTACATTAAAATTAGACCACATACACAGGTTATCGTAAATTTCTTTATGAAAACGCTTTCATTTGATTTTTGAATTTGCAGTTTTTAATTTCCAACATAAAAGATATTTTTCAATATTTTTTTTTATTTCTATGTTTTCTATTTCCATAGTTGTAAAACTCTCGTCAAAAAGAAAAATTGCCAAGAATAAACTGATAAAAATTACAACAGAGGGGGGGGGACACTCACGATTACTACGTCATAAATCATAAAAACTTGGGCAAAAGTAATAAAGAATTTTTGATGTTTTGATATATCTAAAAACGAAATTGTTGACATCAGTATATTGCTGATACTATATAGGAAAACATAAGAATTTAACTAAATCTTAACGCAATCTTATGGCTTGTTCAGTACTTAAAGTCTTTATAGATACTTTAAACATTTTATTTTCAACTCTTTTTTTTTTTTTTTTTATTTACAAAACTACTGCGCCTAATCAAACTTTACAATAAAATTTATATCATAAAGAAACAAACATGTCATCCTTATATTTTTTTTTATAGTTTATATGATTATTCGAAGGAATTGAAATCGATATTGAAACGAACAATTACTTTATCAATGGTGCATTTTTTATGTTCTTAGAGGAAAATGTACTTGTTTTCAAAACATTATTCCCTGGTTGAAAATTTTTTACGACACTGAATTTTATGGAACATTTTGTGTACTATAAACTTATTTATATCTTTCAATGGTGGACCGATTTTCCTCAAGTCCCTGTTGTACCGTCCAATCGCCTTCAACCTTTTCTCCTGTATCCACTTGCAATTGAATAAGATCCAATCTTCGCAAACGTCATACATATGTAATATATGTATGTGTGTGTGTATGTCTATTTGTGTGTTAAATCGAATCGCCAGTAAATGTAAAAGAGAAAAATTTTCCCTGCCTTAACGACGCTTCAGACTTTCTTATCGAATAAACTCCTGTTACTGGATGAATGATTTGGGTACGCTTAAAAAAAGCAGTTTCTTTAACCTGTTATCCCTCAATAATCACCGGTTTTTCAAATTGAAAATTGAATTTTAGATTGCTAAAAATATGTAATCAATTTAAAAAAAAAATTCCAAGTGGATTTAAATTACTTTACAAAGTAATGCTATTACAAGTCGTTTATTATTATTAATAGTATTAATAATAATAATAATAATAATAATAATAATAATAATAATAATAATAGTAATAATAATAATAACAATAATAATAATAATAATAATAATAATAATAATAATAATAATAATAATAATAATAATAATAATTATTATTATTATTATTATTATTATAATAATACTAACAATAATAATAATTTTATTATTATTATTATACATAAGTAATTAAAGTTATATCCTTCCAAAAGTTCACCATTTTGAATTTTTAAAATCTAATTTTCGATTCGTAATCAGTGACCCTGAAAACTCGAGTATAACAAGTTTCAGGAAAATCCAATCATTTTTTAAACTATTCATCCACCATCTTGAATCCGCCATTTTGAATTTTCAAAATCTGACATCAGATTCGTAATCAACGCTCCAAAAGACTTTTTTGTAACTTTCTTTTTATGTATTGCCCTTTAGTGGTTTGTACTTTGAGCTCTTTAATTGTATTTATGGTAAATAATTGAATTTCAAATTTTTTTGAAAATAATTACCCACATTTTACAAAGAATTCCATTAAAATTTCTGAAAATAATTGAATGTCTGGGTGGTATTTGAAAAAAAAATTCCTTTTAAAATAATTGAATTTTTGGGAATGATTTTATTAGATTTTTTTTTTAAATATTTGAATTCTAAGGAAGAAATTGATTACTTTTAAAAATAATTGAATTCTTGTAATGAATTACAGAATTTTTTTGAATTAATTTTATTATTTATCGATTGAATTGGATTTTTATAAAGAATGTTATTAAAAAAGTATTTCAAAGAAACTGAAATTTTTGGATCATTTTATAATTTATGAAAATAATTGAATTCTCAGGAACGAATTTATTCGAATTTTTAAAACAAAATTGAATTTGCGGGAGAAAATTGATTACTTTAAAAAATAATTTAAATCTTGTGATGAGTATTGTTTTTTATGAAAATAATTCAATTTTACCAGGAACTTTATTGAAAGGCCACGAAATAATTGAATTTTTCGGAATAATATTGTCATTCATCGATATAATTGAATTTTTAGAAAGAATTTTATTAAAATCTATAGAATAATTTAATTATTTTGAACAAATTTAATTTAAATTGTATTTAAAATAATTAATTTTATTTGAACAAATTTATTAAATCATACAGAAATAATTGAATTCTTCCAAAGAGTTATAATATTTTTGCAAATAATTGAATTCTTCCAAAGAATTTTAAAATAATTCAATTTTTAAATAAATTATTTTTTCGAGGAATTAATATTAAATTTAAAAAATAATTACAATACTGCGATGAATTTTATTTATTTATTTTTTTAAATAATTGAATAGTTGCTAATAGCTTTATTAAATTTTTTGAATATAATTGAATTCATGGGAAGAATTTTATTATTTATGTAAATAATAGAATTATTGAAAAAAATGTTATTAAAATGTTAAGAAAGAATTGAATTTCTTTGAGAAAATTTGTTACTTTTGAAAATCATTGAATTCTTCATTAGAATTTTATAAAGAATGTTCTAAATAATTGATTTTTTAAAATTTTTCTTTAAAAATTCTATTCTAGATTAATTGAATTCCTGTAAAAAATTTGATTATTCGTGAAAATAATTAAATTGTTTTTGCTATATTTTAAGAAAATTGTAGATATGGCAAATAATAGAATTTCGATTTTTTTAAAATAATTAAATTTTATAAAGTATTCTATTAGAAATTCTGACAATAATTGAATGTCTGTGTGGTATTTGAAAAAAAATTCTTTTTTAAATAATTGAATTCTTAGGAATGATTTTATTAGATTTTTTTTAAATATTTCAATTCTAAAGAAGAAATTTACTACTTTCAAAAATAATTGAATTTTTGTAATGAATTATAGAATTTTCTGAATTAATTTTATTATTTATCGATTGAATTAGTTTTTTTATAAAAAATTTTATTTAAATCTAAAAAATAATTTAATTATTTTAACATAATTTAATGAAAATTGCATTTAAAATGATTTTATATGACCAATTTTATTAAAATATGAAGAAATCATTGAATTATTGTGAAAATATTTACCTAATATTTTTGCAAATAATTCAATTCATCCGAAGAATTTTAAAAAATCAGTTTTTTAACTAATTAATTTTTTTCGAAATATAATAAATATTATTAAAAATTTTATTTTAAATAATTAAATTCGTACGATAAATTTTATTTATGAAAATAATTAAATCTGGCTTAGAATTTTATTAAATTTCTTTTCTTAAATTGAATTTCCATGAAAAATGTTATTACTATTGAAACTAATTGAATTACTGTGAAGAATTGTATTTTTTTGTTAAATAATTTATTTTCTTGAATTTTTCTTTGAAAAATTTAAAACGCTATTAATTATTGTATAAATTTTTTGTTAAATAATTGATTTTTTCGAATTTTTATTTGAAAAATTTAAAATGCTATTCTAGATTAATTAAAAATTTTCGAAAATTTTAGCTATTGGAAATAATTGAATTTTCAACTTTTTGAAAATAATTAAATTATTTTAAAGTATTTGTTTATCATTCTTGAGAATAGTTTTTTGATTTCCAGCTTTAGCGAATTTAAAGTAATAGAAATTCTCAAAACGACAGAAATAGTAGCTTTTAGTGGCTGAAATCTGTAGAAAATACGTATGTTTCTAATAATGTATTACCCTTTAATGGTTTGTACCGTGGGCTCATTAATGTCACGTAATAAAAAATTTTATCCACCATATTTTGTCCGACATTTTGGATTTGTGAAATCAGACTCTGGATTCTTATATAGCGACGCCAAGGACCTTTTAATAAAAAATTTCAAGCGAATCTAATGATTTTTCGAAAATTTACTCCGCCATGTTGGATTCGCCATTTTGAATTTCTTAAATCTGACCCAAAATTTATAAATTTAATAAAAATTTGATTGACACGCTACTGTAAAGAACGGTTTTTCGATAGGAAATGACTATTTGACAATTTTTTTTTTTAATTAAATTTTTATATGTCTACATATACAGTGTCAAACTTAATGACAAAAATATGTACATGTGGACATTAATGGATTAATTGAAAAAGCTAATAACATACATTTCATATTAAATTGACTATATATTGACACTCAAATTTTCATGCAACGTAATTTTTAATGCTTTTAAAGTTTATTTTATATTATCCAAGCATCAATTAATTTTTTATTAAAGTAACAAATTTCTCTATACAAAGTTTTTAATTAAAAAAAATATATATATATATAACATATTTTTCTAATATCTATGTATTTACACTATTATTACAGTGATAACGGACATTATCATTTTAAAGATATTCCATGAGAAAATCTGCAGAGATTACTTTTTCAATCGATAAATTTCTCTTAACCTGCAGCTCTAATAACAATTCCAATATCTGATCACACAAGTTCTTTGATCCCTGAGATCGTAAGATGCAGGGGAGCAGGATAAGTACTGTAAAATAGATAAGGTCGACCTACAGTCAAACTACAAGTTCCCTTCGAGTTAATCAAGCGAGGAACTTAGTAGAAAATGGCACGTAAAGTGAGACACTAAACCATATGTCTGATGATAAATTTTCTTATCATTTAAAGTATTTAAATAAATTGATGGTCATGATGATGATGACGATGATGAAAGGATTTTTAAGAAACGTCGCCATTTCAATGTTAACATTAGAACAATTACAAAAAACTATTATGTCAGAGTTATATTTTTAAGAGATTTAAAAACTTCTGTTTTTAAAAAACTCCTAAAATGGCAAACTTTTAACAATAAATAAACTGAATTTCAAATATTAAATTTGAAATAAATTAACAATTTTTTAAAGTCTCAAATTTCATGTATCGAGAGTACAACTGCTCTAATACTATACCGAATGATAAATTCCTTTTTCTTTAATTAATAACTTTAAATAATTTTAAAACAAATGTTAACATAGTACACTGGAAAAAAAATTTATTTGATTCAAATAACCGATTATTTGACTATTATCAAATAAATATTTATTTGATTCAAATAATTTTTATTTAAATCAATTAAATAGTATTTGCTTCAAATACTGAAATATTTTATTCAAATACAATTTATTTGATTCAAATAAAAATTATTTGATTCAAGTAAATATTTATTTGACAATAGTCAAACAATCGGTTATTTGAATCAAATAAATTTTTTTTTCAGTGATAGAATTACAAACAAATTTGACTACATTATTCCTAAAGAAAATACTTTCTCATGTGATGAGAATGTAAAAATCTTTTTTAAAAAAAATATATATAGTTGAATTTTATAAAATGCGACATTTTATATTTTTTGTTCGACAACAGTAAAAATCATAAAATCTGAAAAAAAGACAATTCACAACTTTATGACCCTAAACTCAAATATAGCGTTGTTCTTTTAAGGGCTCGTGAAATATCGTCGTAAATTGCTTTCGGCGAAACAATTTTTTAAAAGTTACTTTCTAGAAAAATACTTTTTTTAAAAATATTTATCGATAATTTAATTTTTATAAACCATTTAGTTTTAGATGTTTCTGACAATTCAAAATTCGCATTCGATAATTGACTTGGAGAAAGTAGCAAAATTTTGTTTTTCCTCATCCTGCTAATTTCTATTATTCATAAAAAGAATTGAATTTTTGCGAAGGTTTTTACAAAAAAAAAAATTTGTTTGATAAACTGTTATTTAATATTAATAAAAATATTTGGATTCTAGCGAACAATTTTAATAACATAAATTCAAAATAATTAAATTCTTATGATGAATTTAGTTATTTTTTTAAAATAATTCAATTTTGAGAAGAATTTTATTAAAATGACTCAAAATAATTGAATTTTTCGGAATTATTTTTTTATTTATTGACATAATTGAATTCTTAAGGAAAAAGTTGTTTGAGAAAATAATTAAGTTTTTCTATTAATTTTTTTAAAAAAGTATTTTAAAAAAACTGAAATTGTTCGATGATTTTATAATTTATAAAAATAATTGAATTCTAAGGAACGAATTTATTCGAATTTTATTTATAATAGTTGAATTTCCAAGAAAAAATTTATTACTTTTAAAAATAATTTAAATGCCGTGATGAATATTGTTTTTTATGAAAATAATTCAAATTTACCAGAGAACTTTATTAAAAGGCAACGAAATAATTGCATTTTTCGGAATAACTTTGTTATTTATCGTTATAATTGAATTTTTAGAAATAATTTTATTAAAATCTATAGAATAATTTAATTATTTAAAATGAAGTGATTAAAATTGTATTTACAATAATTAATTTTGTTTTAACAAATTTAGTAAATTATACAGAAATAATTGAATTCTTCCAAAGAATTATAATATTTTTGCAAATAATTGAATTCTTCCAAAGAATTTTAAAATAATTCAATTTTTACATAAATTATTTTTTCGAGGAATTAATATTAAATTTAAAAAATAATTACAATACTGCGATGAATTTTATTTATTTATTTTTTTAAATAATTGAATAGTTGTTAATAACTTTATTAAATTTTTCGAATATAATTGAATTCATGGGAAGAATTTTATTATTTTTTAAATAATAGAATTATTGAAAAAAATGTTATTAAAATGTTGAAAAAGAATTTAATTTCTCTGAGAAAATTTATTACTTTTGAAAATAATTGAATTATTCATTACAATTCTATAAACAATGTTTTAAATAATTGATTTTTTCGAATTTTTCTTTGAAAATTCTATTTTAGATTAATTGAATTCCTGTAAATATGGCAAATAATTGAATTACGAATTTTTCTTAAAATAATTGAATTTCTAAAAAGGATTTAAATTGTTTTTTTTAAATGATTGAATTCTTGGGATAAATTTGATTGTTGGTGGAAATAATTAAATTGTATTTTCGAAAATTTATGAAAACAGTAGATACAGGAAATAATTGTATTTCCAATTTTTTAAAAATAATTAAATTGTTTTAAAGAATTTGATTATTATTTTTGAGAATAGTTTTCTGATTTCTACTTTTAGCGAATTGAATTCAGGAGAAGAATTTTATTATTTATGTAAATAATAGAATTTTTGGAAAAATTGTTATTAAAATGTTTGAAAAGAATTGGATTTCTTTGGAAAATTTTGTTATTTTTAAAAAAAATCAAATTCTTCATAAGAATTTTGTAAACATTGTTTTTGATAATATTAATTTTTTCTAAATGCAGTAAATATTATCAAAATTTTTGTTTTAAATAATTTAATTTTGTTGATAAATTTTATTTAGAAAAATAATTGAATTTATGCTTAGAGTTTTTTTTTTAAAGTATTTTTAAATAATTGAATTTTGATGAAAAATGTTATGATTTAATAAAAATTGCATTTAAAATGATTTTATTTTCCCAATTTTATTCAAATATGAAGAAATCATTGAATTTATCCGAAGATTTTTAAAAGATCAGTTTTTAACTAATCAATTTTTTTCGAAATATAATAAATATTATCAAAATTTTATTTTAAATAATTAAATTTGTATGATAAATTTTATTTATGAAAATAATTGAATCTGGCATAGAATTTTATTAAATTTGTTTGTTTAAATTGAATTTCCATGAAAAATGTTATTACTATTGAAAGTAATTGAATTACTGTGAAGAATTGTATTTTTTTGTCAAATAATTGATTTTTTCGAATTTTTGATTGAGAAATTTAAAACGCTATTTATAATTTTATACATTTTTTGTTAATTAATTTATTTTTTCGAATTTTTCTTTGAAAAATTTAAAACACTATTTATAAATGTATAAATTCATTGTTAAATAATTGATTTTTCGAATTTTTATTTGAAAAATTTATAATGCTATTCTAGGTTAATTGAAAATTTTTGAAAATTGTAAATATAGGAAATAATTAAATTTTCAATTTTTTAAAAATAATTAAATTGTTTTAATGAATTTGATTATCATTCTTGAGAATAGTTTTTTGATTTCCAGCCTCAGCGAATTTAATGTAATAGAAATTCTCAAAACGACAGAAATAGTAGATTTTAGTGACTGAAAACTATAGAAAATATATGTTTTTGATAACAAGATGGTGCTTCATGTCACTAATTTATTAAATTAACCTGGTAAATAAGGTACTCTTGCCCCTCTATCCAACAAGGATATCCTTTGGTAACGAGCTGTGAAACACTTCCAGGAAGTCATTGTGGCATTTAAACACTCTTAAGAGTCCCTTAAATTCTTTTACAACATTTGATGCTTGGGAATTCAAAGTTTCCTATATCACAGGACGAGTATTGTCATGGGATTTCGGTTACTTGCTTCGGTTACTATTTTCGGTTACTACATCTAGAGCCGACATACAAAGCAACTGTATTTTCGTAATTCTGTCTTCTTAAAATGGAATTTTAATCGGATACATAGTTTTGCCACTAAGTTTCTTGATAAGTTTCGGCCCAACCCTCCATCCCACTTAAATTGGAACAATGAATATAGACAACCTTTTTATGTTTAAAAATCGAAGAATTTAATTAAAAAATTTTTTTTTTGAAAAAGAAGAGAAAGAGAGCAGGAGAAAAGTATTATTGAAAAATTGAAAGTCAATTTATTGATTAAAAATAAAAAAAATTAGTTAGCCGGTTAAATTCTTTCCGAACGGAAATAATGAAGCATGGATAGCGGTTGTATAACGTTGGCCATCTAATTTCATATATAGCCTTTACTGAAATCCATTGTCCAATTTAACCTGCAAGACAAAATTTAATGCACTTTCGTGAGACCTTAGCACGACTCTCGTAAGTTTTCTCGCGATCTGCTTTACTAATCTTCTGTTGAGGAGGTAATGGGCTCCCGGAACATGCAATACTAGTTACTGTAGCGAATGTGATAATGACGTGCCATGTAAAATCTCTTATCATTTCGAAAATTAGTTTATATCTAAATTTTAAACATAAAACACATCAATGCGGAAAATAAATTTCCACCTTAAAAATAAATTCAGGCTTCGCACTCATCTACTTAAATCTACTTTATATTACTATTCTTACGTTATGCTACTATTTGGATAATTTTCCAATAACTTTAAGTATTAAATATTTATAATAATTGTAAAAAATGTATTTAATTAATTTACTGAATTTATAAAATTATAATTATATTATTATAATATCATTATTAAATAACTTTAAATTCGCTCTTAAAAAAATAAAAAAAAACTATTATAATTTACAATCAAATTTTTTAAAACTATAAAATAATTATCAATATCTAGTATTTTTATAAAAATTTGCACTATTTTCAACAAATATTAAATGATACGGAAAATCGATTATTTTCAATATTTAATATTTATTCCTTTACAATTCAATTATTAAAAAAAAATTCATAAAATTAATCCAAAATTCAATTATTTCTATAAATAATAAAATTTTCCCAGGCATTGAATTATTTTGGAACAGAATTTTTGAAAAAAAATTTCTATTCATAAAATTAACCCAAAATTTGCATTTTAATGTAGTTAGTATCTTTAAGTTATAAGTATTTTATACAAAAGGAATTTTCCCGCTTAAATAAATAAATAAATCCAATTACTTCTATAAATAATAAAATTTTCACAGGCATTGAATTATTTAAGAACAAAATTTGTGAAAAAAATTTCGAAAAATCAATTGTTTAACAACATTTTTTATAAAATTATGAACGATAATTCAATTTCTATTATAATCATAACATTTATCATGAAAATTCATCAAAATTTAACAAAATTTTTAATAAAATTCTAAGCATAAATTCAATTATTCTTATGAAAAAAAATTTATCAACAAAATTGAATTATTTAAAACAAAAATTTTCATAAAAATTAATATTATTAAAAGCAATGTTTATAAAATTCTTATGAAAAATTTAATTATTTTAAAAAATAACAAAATTTTCCAAAGAAATCCAATTCTTTTCAAGCATTTTAATAACATTTTTTCCAAAAATACCATTATTTACATAAATAATAAAATTCTTCACATGAATTCAATTCGCTAAAAGTAGAAATCAGAAAACTAATCTTCAAAAATGATAATCAATTTCTATAAAACAATTTAATAATTTTTAAAAAATTGGAATTTCAGTTATTTCATATATCTACTATCTTCATAAATTTTCGAAAAAACAATTTAATTATTTTCACCAACAATCAAATTTATCGCTGGAATTCAATTAATCTAGAATAGCATTTTAAATTTTTCAAAGCAAAATTCGAAAATATCAATTATGTAATAAAAAATTTATACAACTATAAATAGCGTTTTAAATTTCTCAAAGAAAAATTCAAAAAAATAAATTATTTAACAAAAAATTTATAAAATTATAAATAGCGTTTTAAATTTTTCAGAGAAGAATTCGAAAAAATCAATTATTTAACAAAAAATTTATACAATTCTTCACAATAATTCAATTATTTTTAATAATAATAACATTTTTCATGGAAATTCAATTTAAAAAAAGAAAATTGATAAAATTCTAAGCCAGATATAATTATTTTCATAAATAAAATATATCTTTCGAATTTAATTATTTGAAATAAAATTTTGATAATATTTATTATATTTCGAAAAAACTTAATTATTTAAAAAACTGTGTTTTGAAAATTCTTCGGATAAATTCAACTATTTGCAAAAATATTAGATATTTTCACAATAATTCAATGATTTCTTCATATTTTAATAAAATTGGTCAAATAAAATCATTTTAATTGCAATTTTCATTAAATTTTGTGGAAATAATTAAATTATTCATTTATATTTTAACAACATTCTTTTTAAATATCGAATTGTTTACATAAATAACAAAATTATTTCGGAAAATTTTGTAATTCATTACAAGAATTCAATTATTTTTTAAAATAATAAATTTCTTTTTTTAATATTCAAATATTTTTAAAAAATCTAATGAAATCATTCCCAGGAATTTAATCATTTAAAAAAAGCAATTTAAATTCTTTTTAGAAATTCAATTATTTTAAAAAGAATTTTTTTTCCAAATACTACAGAGACATTTAATTATTGCCAGAGATTTTAGTGAAATTCTCTCTACAAATTTAATTATTTTTAAAATCTTTTCGCAAGTCATTGATTTTCTATATTTTCTAATTTTATAAAATTTCCAAATAGAATTTAATAATTTAAAATTTGTTTTTTAAAATTTTCATCAGAATTCAATTTTTTTATGCATAATAGAAACTTCTCAGGAGTTTAATTATTTAAATTTGAATATGCATAAAATTAGTCGAAAGAAAGAAATCCTTTAAAAATTTTTAAAAAATTCTTCGCAATAAATTTTTTAAAAATGTTTATAAATTTCTTTGCATGAATTAAATTGTTCTTACAAATATTTAAATTCTTTCATGAATACTAAAATATGTTACAGGTCAATTCAATTAGCAGGATAAAAAAGAAGTAAATATTTTTTATGAAAATTATGAAACAGGGAGGAAAGTAAAATTCAGAAAGGAATTTTCTTTTTTGAAAATATTTAAGATACACTACCGGCAGAAATTGTCGGTACGAACAACGGGCGAGCTACGAAAAGTTGCTGCCGAAATTAAATTAACATATTTAATTATAGAAAAATGATAGAAACTTGGTTCTTGAATCGTTTGAAAGCCAATTAAATAGTTTATTTATTTGTATATAGTTTAAACAAATTTTTAAACAAATTGATTTTCATTTTATATTGTAACGTATAATTTCACATAATAGAATAGAATTATTTTCTTTTGGTCAGATTAACTGAAGAATAATAATTAATTTAAAACATTTCTTTTGATAATATAGAAAGAGATTTTATTTTCACGAAATTGTCCGCTGAATGAAAAGATTAATCAATTTAATGCACTTCGTCTCTTTATATTCATCATGCATTATTCTTGATGTTTTACATATCTCATGGGATTATATTTTTGCTGACTTTTAATATTTTTAAGTTATTCTCAGTTAATACTGATAAGAATATGAGGGAAAACATTCTTTTTTTTAAATTTTTCATTAAATATCTGTCAAAAAAAGAGTTAATACTGAATATGGATATGCTAATTTAGTTTATAGCCACTTATCTATTCTTGTCAATTGAGTTCTCACTGTGAAATGTCAGAGACATTTACGTGTCCCATATTTCCGACTATATAATTCAATCATGGCAAATCACAGAAATTTCACTGAATTTACACTGATTTAACTGTGAAAAATGTGAAAAACTAATAAAATTCCATTGGGTTTTTCGTATAGATAATTTATTGGCAGCTGATGCTGCACTACTGATTTTACTCACTTGGAAATTGAAAAGACAAAAATTGTAATAATATCGAAGTAACTTAGTGTGCAAAATTTAATCTCTTACCTTTCATTTCATTTAGAAACAAATTATAAAACTATCTTGTAATTATCAATTTCTGTAAAGCTTAATTTTATTAAAAGTACCGGTATTTTTTAATAATAATAATAATATAAGTTGAAAAATAAAATTAAAAACAATTCAAAATTTTTTTTTTTAACAAAAACATTACTTTGTAAAATTATTTTTGCTTTTCTGCTCTTAACGTACATTTTCAATTAGTTTTTAATTTTCAAATATTTTTATTTATTGAATACCAGGAATTTGGAACTATTTTTTACTTTAAAGCATTGAAAAAAATTGTGAGATACAAAATGGAATGTAGAAGTACATGGGAAGAAAAAACATTAATTTAAAAATGTTTGTGACAAAGAGTTTTTTTAACACTTAAAATTTAATTTTTTTCACAGTTATTTTTTTAATAAAATATTCCTTCTTTTTAAAAAAAAACTTTAAAAGATAGAGCATCCTTGTTGTCCAGAACTCGTGAAAGTTAAAACACCTTTACGACTTGATCCAGCATTAACTGCCAGCCCTTACTTTTATATTTCTTTTTACCGTTTTAATTGCCTTTCTTCTAACCCTTTTACAGCGGCTTTATTTTTTCTAACTAAAGACAACATGAATTTTATTCTGTTACTCTAGTCTTTTCATTTAAATCATATATATTTAAAAATATCCATTATCCAAAATGCTTTATTTTATACTTGTTAAAAATTATATTCAAGCATCAAAGTTTAGTTTTACCACTCGAAAGCATATATATACTAAAATTATGCTATGTAATAAAAAGCGTCTTCATTTTGCAACAAAATAATTCCATGAATTAAAAAAAATTATTTCCCTCTTATTAAAATTACAAGTTATTATATATACAGTTTGAGGCATTTTTATTCTCTATCGTAACATTAATAAGTATTTTAAAATATGTAGTACCTTAAAAGATAAATGTGGCGTTCCATGATCCAGTGTAAGCATTTGCACTCCAGACGATTCGTTGGTTGGATAAAAAGATTGTTTTTTGGACTCGTGATATATTTGACATTCAGAGCTACTATTTGTAACTGTCTGCGCAAGTGAAAAACTATTACAGTTAAAAACGTGTTGACAGACAAAATTATATTGCCGGCGTACACCACTAAAATTGATTGCTTAAAAAAGTAACTTAAACTTTTCATATTTGAGTATTAAATACTTTTTGTATCGTATTACAAAGTACCTTATTAGTACCCATAGCGTTTAATTAATTCAACTAACTGTGGGTTCTGGAAAAACAAAATCTGGATGAACTTGAAATATCAAATATCCCACCGCTGCCACCAAATATTTTGTTTTCGCCATTAAGTGAAAAAATACAAATGCGCAGAAAATAATTATGTAAACAAAATGGAATAATCATTGAAATGAAGAGAAATATTTATTTTCCTACCAATGAATATCTCTGAATAAATACTCTTAAGCACTTTTCCAATAATCTTTATATAATAAACTCAATAAAATTCACAATTTCATTCAATAAATGCATATTAATTAGGTAAAACCTAATAGACTTGAATTTCAAAAGAGTTTACTTCTATCAATTCAATAATAACCATTAACAAAAAGTCGTATTCGTGTTTTCAAGTTAAAATTATATGAGTGAATGAATAAAGAAAAAAGAAGAAAGCGTCTCTCATAATCTGAATCTCGGTCGAACTTAAGCTGAAGCTTTATACTTGGAGCCTATTGTCTTTATATTTTCAGTCTATCGCTTAATGGCTTTGCATTGGGTGCTTGAGCCACCAACGACCCAGATGCTGATTTCAATAGTTTTTCATGCTATATCGTTGGATGGTGAAAACTAAATATTTTCCTATTCATGCAAAATCAGGAACCATCTGCTTTAGGGTTTGTTTTTCATAAACTGAAGTCAACAAAAACCGCACATTTTCTTTTTTTAAACATACGTGATGATATAAGCCCCTCGTTTATTCACAAAAACTTAAACCAGTCATCTAATAAATTATCAGACAGAAATATTTTCCAAAATCTATTCTCTAATTTCGAGAAAATATTAATTAAATCTTGACGCAATAAGAGATGGTAAAAATAAATAAAAACTGTTTTAAATTTCACTTTTCTTCTATATTTATTTTTTCTAGCGGTTATTTTCATTTTCTTTTGATTAAAATGCGCCATAATGAAGAAAATAAAGATTTTTTTAATGGCATAAAATCCACAAAAAAAAAGCCGCCACACTTAGTAGAAAAGCGATTACTAGAGGTACCTCCTCGAGCGAAATTTTTTTCCATTTTATTGAGGTGAACTATATATATTAGTAAAGTGTAAAAAAGAATGGAGCTGAAATGAAAGAAAAAAGCTTGAGTCATAGTTTAAATGAGAAATTGAGAATGATTTGCTTGGTCAAAAAAAAAAAAAAACCCTACGACCTTAAACGTGATCAGATTCTTTTATTTTACTTTCCATTGAATGAAAAGTTTGAAAAAAGTTTCCGATATTTCAAATTACAGACGTATTTACAATTCTGAAATAATAGAAAAACTTGAGTAAATTTGATAAACTCTACAGTAATCTTAATTTGTATCGCCTATTCAGAATTGTATTCTCCTATTATTAAAGTTTTATCTTTATACTTGATGGCTTTTCTTCTCAACTCTAAACTTTTTCAACCTAAAGAAACCAATTATCTAAAACACACTTTGCAAAAAAGAGAAGAAAAAAAAAATTCCCTGAGGAATCGTAGCTTCCTTTGAAATTTTAAAGTGATTTCGTGAAGCCACTCATTCCTTCGAGAACATTTCTGGCGCCGTCTGACATTGCTGAGAGTTTCCTTCGAATCAGTTTTCCATGCTGCATTAACCGATCTAACTGTAATTACAGCATTCTAGAAAATTATGACTCATTCCAAAGGACTAACTTAATTAACTGACATTCAAAACCATTTCACATCTTGAAACTTATCCCGAACTTTGGAAAATGATAGAGATTTTCATATTCGATTCTCTAGTGACTATATAGCGATTTAAATAGTTCAGTTCGATTGGGGTGTTTTTTTTTTATTATTGAGTGACTTTTTGCCATCAAGGTTTCTTGGGTGATGCTTTTAAAGCATATATCAGGAATTAAAAAAAAAAAAAAAAAAAAGAGCGATGGTTTTGCAATGTCATCGATATGGTGATTAAGAAAAATTCTGGTGGATCGATCAGCTGCGTGCTTTAAGTGCAAATTTTTGGTACAAAAAGAGCCAGATCATCAACTGCTAGTCAGTCTAAACAAAACTCAATCATCAGAAGTAGTCATTCGTACTACACTCTAAAAAATTCGGAAGTAGTTGTCAAACAGTCTAATTTTTCCATAAGAAGTGGTTCTCAGAACATGATTTTGGTAATTAACCAAAAAAATTAAAAATTGAATAATTAATTAATTATTATTAATAAAAAAAATTAATTATTATTATTAATTGATTATTAATTTAATTAATTAAATTAACCAAAAATCTTTAAAATTGGAAAAAGTCATTCTTCTGCATAATTACCATGATTTTAAATGTTCAACAAGTAGTTCTTTAGGTCGTGTCCACAACAGAAGTTTTGGAGAACAACAACTAAATGTAAAATCCTTGTTAGTTCGTTACGCCTGCTCTGGATTTGTTTCTTTTTTACATACCGTCCAATTTCTGTTTTTATAAAAAAAAAAAATTGCCTGGGAGCGTTTTGTATAAAAAGGACTAATCTACAAGAAGACAGTTGTTGTTCGTTTAATATTTCAGAAAATTTAGTCATCAAAAGTCACTGATCTGTACGAGAATTCCTGGTAAATTTTCTTTTCAATTCACAAAATTTGGGCAAGACTTACAAACACAGGAAAAAAATAATATTTGTACTTCAAAACGAATGCGAAGACAACAGGAAAATATTATAGACTAGAAAGTATAAGGCTGTGTCCACAACAGGACTTTTAGTGAACAAAAAAAATTTTTTTAATATTGAATTCTGTTCGGAAATTTTATGAAAATTGTAAATATTGAAAATTATGTAATTACGAAAAGTTATTAAAAATAATTAAATTTGACAAAGAATTCTATTAAAATTTTTGACAATAATTTAATGTCTGTTTGGTATTTTATGCAATTTTTTTGTAACTAATAAAATTCCTGAAAAGCATAATTTATTATTGATGGAAAAAATTGAATTCTTGCGAACGACTTTATTAGAATTTTTTAAATTTAATTTTCAGGAAGAAATTCATAACATTTAGAAATAGTAATTTGATTCTTGTGATAAATATTGTTATTTTTTGAAAATAATTGAATTTTGCAAAGAATTTTATTAAAATGTATGAAAAAAATTGAATTTTTGGAATTATTTTGTTATTTCCAGACATAATTGAATTCTTTCGAAGAATCATTTACATGTAAATAATTGAATTCCTGGAAAGAATTAAAAAAAAACCATTTTTTAAATAATTGATTTTTTGGATGAATTGAAATTCATTTTTTTAACTGAATTCTCATAAAGAATTTTATCCTAGAATTTTTAAATAATAGAATTCTTTTGACGAATTTTAAAAAACTTTTTAAAAATAATTACATTTTTAGAGGAATTCAATTAAAATTTTATTAAAACTAATTGAAATTGAATTTGTAGAAAGAATTTTGATATTTATGAAAATAATTGAATTCTTGTGAAATTTTCATTACATATGGAAATAATTTAACTTTTATAAAAAAAGTTTTGAAAATAATTGAAATATTACCAAGAATTTTATCATTTCTAAAAAGAATTAAATTTCTTTGAAATATTTTATTAAAATTGATTGAATTCTTGCGAAGAATTTTATTTTCTTAATAATAATTGAATTTTTATTGAGAATCTTTTGGAAAATAAAGCAATTTAATTTCTTCCAGTAAATTTATTGAGAATAATTTAATTCCTGACAAATTTTTATTATTTCTGGAACTAATGGAACTTTTATGAAGAACTTTTTAAACAATTGAATTGGTGCCAATTATTTTACTATATATACTTAGTTTATTGAAATCTTGATTAAAATTAAAAATAAATTTTTGAAAATATTGAATTTCTGCAAAGAATTAACACTACTTTAAATTCGCTAATACTAGAAATCCAAATACTATTCTCAAAAATTATAATCGAATTCTTTTCAACGATTCAATTATTTTCAAAAAATATTCAAAATTATTTTCAATATCTTTTAATTTTATAAGATTTTGCAAAAGAATTCAATTATTCAAATTAAATAGTGGATAAAACTCATTCAAAATTTAATTCTTATTAATATTATTTATACAATTCTTAACAATAATTCAAACTTTCACTAATTGCACTAATAATAACGTTTTTCATGGAAATTCAATTATTTAAAAAAAATTTGGATAAAATTCTAAACAAGAATTTAATTACTTTCATAAATATAATAAAACTCTACGAAGAATTTCAATTATTTTTAATACTATTTTAAATTAATTAATCAAAAAATTCAATTATTTAAAATAAAATTTTCATAATATTTATTATATTTCGAAAAAATGAATTATTTAAAATGTTTATAAATTTCATATGACGAATTATTTTCAAAAATAACAAAATTATTCACTAAAATTAAATTATTTTTAAATATTTTAACAAAATTCTTGGTAATAATTCAATTGTTTAGATAAATAATAAATTTCTTTACAGAAATTCAATTATTTTTGAAAATTTTTGTTAAAACTTAATACTCTTAGCGACTATTTAATTATATTCATAAAGAATAACATTTATAGCAGGATTTCAATTATTTTAATTATAATTTTTCAAAAATACAAAAAAAATTACAAAAACTGTAATTATTCTTATAAATTTAATTTCAATTCTTCGAAAAAATCAATTATTTAAAAAAATCTTTTTTTAAATTCTTTGTAAGTTAAAATATTTACAAAAATATTAGATTTTTTCACAGAAATTCAATTATTTTTGAATATTTTAATAAAATTGTTCGACATAAATCAATGATTTTAAATACTATTATAATGTAATTTTTTCGAAATAATTCAATTATTCTTTTATATATTAATAAAATTTTGTAAACGAATACAATTATTTACATAAATAATTCTTTAAGAATTTAATTTTGTCGATAAATAACGAAATTATTTCTGAAAATTTAATTTTGTAGACATTTTAATAAAATTCTTCGAAAAATTTAACAACTTTCATAAACAACTATATTTATCATCACAAGAATTTAATTATTTTTAAAAGTAATAACATTCTTTGCAGAAATTCAATTATTCAAAATTTTCTTTTTAATTTTTATCAAGACTTCAATTAACTAAGCAAATATAGTAAAATAATTGGTAACTATATAAAATATAGTAACAATTGGTTCAATTGTTAAAAAAATTCTTCATAAAAGTTCCATTAGTTCCAGAAATAAAAAAAATTTGTTAGGAATTAAATTATTCTCAATAAATTCACTGGAAAAAATTAAATTGCTTTATTTTCCAAAAGATTCTAAATGAAAATTCAATTATTATTAAGAAAATAAAATTCTTCGCAAGAATTCAATCAATTTTAATAAAATATCTCAAAGAAATTCAATTCTTTTTAGAAATGATAAAATTCTTGGTAATATTTCGATTATTTTCAAAAATTTTTTTAAAAAAGGTAAATTATTTCTATATGTAATAAAAAGTTCACAAGAATACAATTATTTTCATAAATATCAAAATTCTTTTTAGGAATTCAATTTCAATTAGTTTTAATAAAATTTTAATCGAATTCCTCAGAAAACGTAATTATTCTTGAAAAGTTTTTTAAAATTCGTCAAAAGAATTTAATTATTCAAAAATTATAGGATGAAATTCTTGATGAGAATTCAGTTAAAAAAATGAATTTCAATTCATCCAAAAAATCAATTATTTAAAAAATATTTTTTTTAAAAACTCTTTCCATTATTATGGCTGGAAATAACAAAATAATTCCGAAAATTCAATTTTTTTCATACATTTTAATAAAATTCTTTGCAAAATTCAATTATTTTAAAAAATTAACTATATTTATCACTAGAATCAAAGTATTATTTCTGAATGTTATAAATTTCTTCCTGAAAATTAAATTAAAAAAATTCTAATAAAATCGTTCGCAAGAATTCAATTTTTTTTTATCAATAATAAAATGCTTTTTAGGAATTTTATTAGTTACAAAAAATTTGCATAAAATACCAAACAGTCATTAAATTATTGTCAAAAATTTTAATAGAATTCTTTGTCAAATTTAATTATTTTTAATAACTTTTCGTAATTACACGATTTTCAATATTTACTATTTTCATAAAATTTCCGAACAGAATTCAATAATTATAAATTTTTTTTGTTCACTAAAACTTCTGTTGTGGACACAGCCTTATACTTTCTAGTCTATAATATTTTCCTGTTGTCTTCGCATTCGTTTTGAAGTACAAATATTATTTTTTTCCCTGTGTTTGTAAGTCTTGCTCGAATTTTGTGAATTGAAAAGAAAATTTACCAGGAATTCTCGTACAGATCAGTGACTTTTGATGACTAAATTTTCTGAAATATTATACGAACAACAACTGTCTTCTTGTAGATTAGTCCTTTTTATACAAAACGCTCCCCGGCAAATTATCTATAAAACATGTTTGACAAGATGAAAATTTAACAACATTCAGATTTTGTTAGAATTTTTTCCACACGATTGAGCATTAACATAACGTTGCGATGCAAAAAAAAAATCCACCATCAATTCAATAACAATTGTCACATTGAATGCTGAAAATGAATTGCAGTTATTTGTCCCACTTTTAACTTTTCTTTTGTAATACAAATGTCAACAGTAAAATGAAATTTTTTTTTTTGATATCTAACAAATAAAATTAAATTTTTGTAATCTTCATTTTCAATCTAGAATGATTTTTATTCTCTGATTTCAGGATCTGACAGCAAAGTTTCAGATGTTGATGGCAAACCCTATACAACTCTTCTGTACAGCAATGGTCCAGGTCATACAGACCCAAGATCGATTGTGCGAGAAGCTGGGAAAGATTCCATTCAGGTAAAATAAATTAAAAAAGAAAAAAATTTTTTCTTCCAATTTTTGTGACAATCAATCGCTCTAGTTTTACTCTACGTTACATGGAGAATCGTGATATTAAACTTGCCGCTTAATCCATCAATCCTGTATATATAATGCATATAATTGTATGTATGTGTGTGTGTGAGTGAGTGGAAATATCGGTTTTCGACACTCTATTGGAAAATATTTTATTGATAAGCCAGTGAAGGTGAAGAGATTCTCTTACGCTTATATTCATATAAATTTAATACCACTGAGAGTTTCAGCGACCTCAATTCTAGTATTTATTTCTACATGAACTATCTTCCGATACTAAACAAAATCTGTTTCGTTTAACGATAAATTTTTTTTTATTATTATTACTTATAGTATTATTTCATCATTTATGCTTCCTGTTTATTATGACGTGGATTTTAAATAATCAGGTTAGAGAGAGAAATATTTTTGTGGTTTCGGCAAATTTGAGCGAAAAATAATATATTTTTTTTTCTTTAAAAATCAATTTTATTTTATTATTTTTTAATTTATTTAATTTTTTTATTTTTATTTTTATTTTATTTTTATTTTTAGTTTTTGTTTATTGAAATATTTACTATTTGCAGCAAGAAAAAAAATGTAACGAACACTGAACATTATTTTTTGTTTTTTTTTTTTACTTTTCCATTTGGAAAGAGCTTTGAAAATAAAGAAGCATTCATGCGCTATTCAACCCTTTTTTTCTTCATCTTCATTACCAACATAGGAATCTTTAAGGCGGCAGTCATTGGAAAAGCAATTTTTCACAGGATTGCCGAACATTACCCATCCATTTAGGAAAGGCGAAGCTCTGGTCGCCGCAAAGCTTTGAGCTCGGCAAAAGTTTCGCAAACGTTTTCAAGAAACGAGCTCGGGGTGTAAATAACTGTCTCCTTCACTTCTCTATATATTCTCTTATTTCAATAACTCCTTCTTTAAACTCAAGGCAGGACTAAATCTCATCTATACCTTAAGGGCATTCTTCACAATAATTTATGAAATTATAAATTCTTTCATGAGAAAGAAAAATATTCTTCTTTTTCCTTTTTGTAGAATAAATTTTATTCCTATATCAAGATATATGCGGATAAATGTTTAATTCTACAGCTTTATTTTCATACATTATATTGTAAACAATTTAACAATTTCGAATAAATAAATTAACGTAAATAAACTTGATCTATTAATTTGCCCAATAAGGAAAATTTAATTACATATTTATGCAATTTAGTTTTCATTCGTGCGTGAATTGCAAATATTTTCCGTAAATGTTCATAAATTAATTGATAATTAGGATTAAATTTATTCATCTTTCGACTAATTATAATTAACGGAAATTTAATAACACACGTTAGTCATTAGATGAAAATTAAATAACACAGGAGAGTTCTGATATTATACGTATCTATATATATATAAAGTAGCGCACATGTAAATAGTTGGACTGAAAAATTTTCTAATTTCATTAATTAAATCTCACTTGCATTGAGACTTTTCTAATTCAAAATGAATAATTTATTTAGTCTGGCATCTTGCATTAAGGAGCTATTGGGAATTGCGGTAATGGATCCTAATGTCGGTCAGAGAACCACGCGGATCGATGAACTTAGTTTACTCTAAATTTATAATTACATCGTTAATTATAAATCAACGTTTAATTATATTTTCTTAATTATTTCACTATTATTCATTCGCTTTTACGGTAAATTGTCTGTTACTTGTAATTTTTCAAAGGGGGGCGGGGGAGAATATTACAAAAATAAAGAATTGAATTATTTTTAAAGATAACACAATTTTTCAAAGAAAATCAATATAATTTTTTAAACATTTTCACAAAATTTTCAGCAATAATTAAATTATATTCCATTAATAATAAAATTTCTTCCGAAGAATTCAATTATGTTGATAAATATAAAAAATTATTCCTGAAAATTCAAATATTTGAAGGTGTTTTAATAAATTTCTTTTCATGAACTCAATTATTTTTGAAAATTTTTATTAAATTTTTTAACAACTATTCAACTATATTCAAAAAATAATCAAATCTATAATAGAATTTCAATTACTTAATTAGTTATTAATTAACTTAACTATTAATAATTCTCGATAACTACTTAGTTTTACTACTTAGGATGCAAAAGAGCGAAGACATTGAACATTTTTACTAAATTGAAGGGTTTATTTGAATAATATTGCAAATTTCTTTGAAATTCATAATTCTGAGTTTAATTATACGTGCTAAAGTGGATATATAACCGTATCGGAGTATGACTTAAGACCATGATTATACGTCGCGAGCTTTTGCTTTGATGGATTAGCGCTTTGAATGCATTAAGTGAAATTAGTAAAGGTGGTGAGGGTATATCAGTGCACATTAATAATTGAATTGGAAATAATATGCCGGTGTGGTCGAGAATATACGCAGATTATCTCCTTTTCTTAAACAAACACAAATCTTTTTTTAAATGCCGATTAACAACAAAAAAAAGTTAAAAAATTATAGCACTTTTTGAAAGGATTTTTTTTAACGAAGGAAACAAATTAAAAAAGGACTCGAAGTTGGTCCGTAAATCCTGAAAAAGTCCGTAACTTTGCTTCAAGTCCGTAAAAGTCCGTCTTTTTTTTCAAAAAAGGTCCGTAAAGTCCGTAATTTCATTCAAAAAGGGTGAAAACTTCGTAAATTGTATACGATATAATTTGGAGAATTTTGGAGAAATTACAAATTATTGCAGAAATTCAATCATTTTGAAAAGTAAAAAATTCTTCGCAAAAATTAAATTATGTTCAAAATTTTTTTTTTAAATTCTCGTCAATATTTCAATTATTTTTAGAAATATTAAAATTCTTCTCTGAAATTCATATATTTTCGAAAAAACCAAAAATAAAATTGTCAACATTTCAATTATCTGTATAAATAAATAGCAAAATTCTTCATCAAAATTCAATTATTTTCAAAAATTTTATTAAAATTCATTTAAAAATTTCAATTATTTTCATAATGAACAATATTTATCACACGAATTCAATTATTCTTTAAAGTAATAAAATTCAATTATTTTCAAAAATTATATTAAAATTCATTTAAAAATTTCAATTATTTTCATAATGAACAATATTTATCACACGAATTCAATTATTCTTTAAAGTAATAAAATTCAACTATTTCAAAAAGTTTCATAAAATCCATTGCAAAATTTGGAATTATTTTCAAAACTAATAATATTCTTCGCAAAAATTAAATATTATTCAATATCTACTATTTTTATAAAATTTACCAAAAAAATTTAATTATTTAAAAAAGAAATTAATAAAATTCTACAAAATTTTAATTATTTTTAAATAATAATGACAATTTATTAATTTATTTATTTATTAATTTAATAATAAAAATTCACTTATTTTCGTAAATAATATAATTCTTTGTAGAAAATCAATTATTTTTATTAGTTTTAATCGAATTCTTCGAAAAAATTCTTTAAAATTGTATTAAAATTGGTCCAAAGAATTTAATTGTTTGAAAATTTGTTGATAACATTTTTAATAGGAATTGAATTCCAAGAAACATTCAATTATTCAATAAATAATTTATTTTTGTAATTAAATAATTGAATTGTGGTAGAATTTTCTCATAAACATTGATTTAAAAATAGATATCAGATAAAATATTAGATTATAAAAAAATAATTGAATTTGGGAAATTTTTTTAAAAATTTCTTAAAAATAATTGAATTTCTAGCAGAAAAAGTTTTATAAAAGCTTTTTTAAATGTTCGGATTTCTGCTAAAATTCTAATATTTTTTAAAATAGTTGAATTCTTGGGCGGAATTTTATTAAGACTGGTGAAAGTAATTAATTCCCTGCAATGATTTTGATTATTTTACGAAAATATTTTAAATCTTGCCAAAAAATTTTATTAAAATTTCTGAAAGTAATTAAAGATCTGCTAAGAATTTTGTTATTTTTAATTTATGCCAAGAATTTTGTTAAAATTTTTTAAAATAATTGAATTCCTGTTAATTTATTTTACAAGAATTTAATTATTTTTTGAAAATTTTAATAAAATTCTTCGCAAGAATACAATTATTTTCATAAATAATAAAATTCAATGCAGAATTTCAATTATTTTTCATACAATTTTAATCGAATTTCTCTAAAAATGTAATTATTCTTAAAAATTTTATTAAAATTCGTTAATAGAATTCAAGTATTTGATAATTTGTTGATAACAATTTTTTATGGGAATTGAATTTTAAGAAACGTTCAATTCTTCAATAAATTATTTAATTGCGTTTTATTTTTATTTAAATAGTTGAATTCTAGTAGAATATTCTAATAAAAATTGAATTCTAGTAGAATATTCTAATAAAAATTGAATTTTATTTCATAAAAATGAATTTCAGTTAAAATTTTAGATAATCATTGAATATTAAAAGCAAATATAGAGTGAATTTTAAAAAATAATTGAATTTTGTAATTAATTTTTTTGAAAAAGTTTAATTGAGTCTTTTTAATACTATTTTCAGTTTCTATTTTCTAATATTTATTTAATGAAGGAATTTAACTAATAATTGAACTTTCGTAAAACTAAATATTGTAAAGAAATAAATTTAAAAATTGTCAAAGAACTTTTTCGAAAATTATTAAAAATATTCGATATAAAGAAGAATTTTAGATAAAAATTCTGAAAAATAATAATTGAATTGATGATTTTAATTATTGTAAACTATTTTTATTAATAATTAATAGTAATTATTACAAAACATGAAGAAATCGGAGTTATCGATTTCGCCATGTTTTATAGTTATGAAAAAATAAATTTCTAGTTTTAAGTAAAATGTTCTCTTGTATTTGATTCGGCCTGATTGTATTTTTGTCAGTTGGTCCGTAATTTTTAATTTTTGGTCCGTAAAGTCCGTATTTTTAATTACTTTCACTGCTTCGAGCCCTGTTAAATTGACCACCTGATTTTTAGGGAACATTCAAGAAGAAGAAAAAGAAAAACTTAAAATCTTAACAAAGTTCATGAAAATTTGTTTAAAAATAATAATCTATTCATTAAAAAAAGGAATCTATAAATTTCAGACTTCCGGCGTTCCGAGAACATGGGCAACGCACGGTGGTGAGGATGTGCCAATTTTTGCAATTGGACCATTGGCAACTGTCTTATTCTCCGGCAGCGTGGATCAGAGTTACATTCCACACGCTATTTCCTATGCAGCATGCCTCGATCATCATGCAAGTCGTTGCTCGAGAGAATCCGCTTTGAACGATACTATTGCTCCAATCAGTTGTCCTTCTGCTGAACCAAACAGCGCTGCTATATCTAGTGACGTGATGAACGACCAGGCTCGTAATCCACCAGCAAAATCAATTGCCACCGCCAATCGCAATCATCTCATCACTAATACTCTCCTGATAAAAGTACTCTTACTATTTCTCCACCTAACCGAAAGTTAATGTTCACTGTGGACCAAAAGTGATCACTCAATAAGATAAATCTTGTAAAAAAAAAAATTTTTATTATCCAACGCAAGAAAACGAGAACTGTGACTAGAAAAAAAAAATTATTTCCCACACCCCCATCTGGACCAGAAGTGTTAATAGAATCTATCTAGAAGTAATTAATTTTTCTATACTTGAGAAAGCTGTAAAGATTATCATAAAACAATGTTGTGAGTCATTTTATTCCGAAATGAAAAAGCAATTGAGAAAAAGAGAACAATTTGAATTATTTTAATGATTATTGACTTGAGACATTCAATTTAATTAAAAATTTTAATGACTTTTGACACTCAAGTCAATCATTATTTAAGATTCATTCGGGCGTGTCTGCCCTGTTCATTTCGAGAAGATACGCAAACGCTGATTGTCTGTCCAGTTCATTGGAGAAATTACGCGACTGCTAATTGACTATTCCACCGATCAGGCAGATTGTGCGAATGCTGATTGCTTGCACTGTTAAATGAAAAGGTCACGCAATCTCTGCTCTTCACTCTACACGATGAATTTACTCGAAATAAGTTGCAATCTAAAAACTGATTTTTAAAATTTAAGCCTAAATTTCCAGGATATTAATTAATTTCCAAAGTATGTAAATTTGAATCAAAAATTTTATTTATCAGACTTTTTGAAACTTTTTTTTCCCAACAAAAAGTTGACAAATTTCACAACAAAAATTGTACTCTTTTTGTTGAATATTGCAACTAAAGAAGTGTAAAGGGTAGAATTGCGCCCGTGCGCAATCCGTCTGCGCAGCGTCAGTCGCTAAATGCTTGACCTCGTGCGCAATTCGTCCGCGCAGCGTCTTCTTTCAGACGCCACGCCCAATTTCTCTGCGCAACTTTGATTTTATTTTATTTCTAATATAGAAAAATTTAAAGTTTAAGCACAAAAATCAAAATATAATGCAAATAAATTAAGGAATCACAACATTACATCGTTGATATTCTTTATCGAAAAATTCCTCATCAAGTAACGATAAAAAAAAAATTAATGATCTCATCGCGACGCCTACATATATAATCACCCCGGAGAAATATTTAAAACTCACATTTGTATATTAAAATCATAAATCGATTTTTCACGATACATTTTTTTCATATTTTCAATTCCATATTGTCTGACATACGAGAATTAAACCCTCCTGAAGAGAAAATAAAAACTCTGACTGTCAATTTTAAATAAAGCGAAGCACTTCCATACATTATAATTAAAATAAAATGAATTTTTTTTTAAAGCAATAATTTGAAATGAATTTTAAATAATTATAAATTATGTCTAAAATTTCAAATCATAAAAAGGAGAGATGTTTTTTCAGTCTTAAAACATATTTTAAATGCAAGAATTATTTAAGAATTGAAAAATATTAACCTTATTAACTTTTATGGTTGATAAAATTCTATTTTTAGCAGAAAGAAAAAATATTTCTTATCAATTATTATTATTATTAAAATAACGGTGATAATAAATTCTATTTGAAAAAAGAATTTAATAATAAATTTCACTTTTAGTAGTCAAACAGAATTGATGTTTTCTTTTCAAATACAATATATTGATATTGAAAATGAGAATAATACATAAAATAATAAAGAAAGGTTTTTATCTCCTATTGGAATAAGAACTTTTTAAAAAAAACAAGACGTTCAAAGGACACATTTTTAATTTAATACCCAGTATTATTTATTATATTCCTTTTTCACTCAGTAAATTAGAATTTGAGAGAAAATCAACAGACAAGTTTTTATTGTAAAATGAAGTTAATTTTCCTCTCCGCCCCTCCCCGTCTTATTTGTAAATCATTTTAGATTTCCGAAAGAGTGATTAAATCCCTCAATGAGGTATAAAAAAAAATACATGAGCAAAAAATACTTTGTGTCAAGGGAGAATTTTGTAAAAAGAACTTCCGTACAATTGAAAAATTTACTCATGAGTGCATTAAAAAAAAGTGGAGACAAAAAAAATAGAAAAGTAAACGATAACGAGCGAATCGAGAGAAAAAAAAACAGTGACAACACCCAATTTTCTTTTCTTCTAAAAGTAATGAAAGAAAAGCGACGACGATATTTGTGAAAATCGTTTATAGTAGAAATTTGTACATAAAATTGTATATGTAATTTAAATTAAAAGACACACCTTTTTCAAATTCACTATAAATATAAATATTTTACCAATAATTCGTATAATTGATATATAAATTAATATAATTTACAAAAATTTCTTATTTTTTATTCCATTAATTTACTAGAAAAGAAATTTAATTTCGGAAAAATTTTACTAGCGCAACATTTTTTTATAAAGTGAATCGTTATTTATTATAATTATTATTGTTAAAGTCGATATTGTAAATTTATAAAGCGTGATTGGAAAACAGGGAGAATTACAATTTTGAACATTATATAATAACAATGTTAATTAATTTAACATATTTTAGTCGAATTTGGAATAAAAATATACATTTCCAATATCTCCGACTTTTAATGAAATTAATTTTCATATAATTTCATTCAAATACGAACAAAACAAATAAAATATTTTATTTTACTTTTTCATACCTGATATATTAAAAAATTGCCATATGAAGAGAATTGTAAAAAAATATTTTCAAAAAAAAAAACTAAAATCCATGAGCTTTATAACAGTTTAATTTTTACGAAACTTTATTAACTTGTGTTCATTTATTTTCTTCTTGTAAAATTAAAACAAATAAAATAATGAGGTGAAGAAAAAAAATTTTTGCTCAAAATACTAATTTTTAACTTAAAAAAAAATGTTAATAATTATTTTAAATTTTACAATTTTTAACTCCTCCCTATAAAGTGCGCAACACCAAAAATATAAGCACTAAAAAAATATTTAAAAAAATAAATAACGAATTAATGTTGTTAATTTATTTCAAAAAGAAAAAATTATGAGAAACTTTTACAGAACTCATAAAACAAAAAAAAAAATTATGATTCAGTGAAAATTGCTCTTTGGACTGGTTGTTAAATAACAATGAAAAACTGCCTTTTCAAAAAATTCTAAAAAAAAAATTCTAATCAAATGTTACTGTTCGTCTATTTTTATTATTTACGAGGTATATTTTTAATCTGTTTCTAGAATTTATGAAACTGTTAAATTGTATGAAAATTTTTGCCTGAATAATATTTATAAATAAAAAAAGTTTATTCATATTTTTATTCAAGAAAAAAAATAATAATGTGACAAAAATACAAAATGTATTGAATGACACTTATTCTATAAATAATTAAAATAAAGTAACAATCAGTCTATAAAAGCTTGTATTTAAAATACGTGAAGATTCACACACAAAAAAATGAGCTCACAATATACTCATGTATACATAATTATTATACTGTAAATAACGTACACACTTATTACTATGTATGGAATTTTATTATATATATATATATATATATATATATATATAGTTATAATATATCTGTATCATATATTGTTTCCTAAAAAAAGTATATTTAAAATCTTAACAAGTTCTTCTATTTTAGATAAAATAACCACATTGTCTTAAATCCCTTTTTTTATTTTCATGAAAAATAATTCTCCTTTACCGGGAATCGAACGCAAGTAGAATTCACGAAATACTGCGCCTTACGTCTCTCGGCTATTCTACATGTGAACTTCCATAAATCTCAATTATTTACATAATACACTTTTATTTACTTTATTTGTCAATTTTCTCCATTTTTATTAAGCTGATTATTGAAAAATGGTAAGTTTTTGAATATTTGTCATTATTATTTAAGTAAAATTAAAAATTTGTTGATTTCATGTCAAATTTTTTTGATGAATATAGTTCAAGCGCATCGAATAAATCGTTTAGAAATCGTTTATAAGAATGTTGGGAAATAATTGAAAAATATGTCAATTTCAATGTCAATTGTTTATTTAACCTTAATGTTTATTCGATTTGCATGGAAGATAAAATAAGAAAAATATTAATAAATGCCAAAATTAAATACAAATCTTGTCATGTCAATAATTGAGGATTTAAAGGAATTAGTAAACGTTAGTAATGAAATTTCTACCCGTATTGGAGATATCGAACACCAATCATGGAAATTCCCGACAAAAAACGGTAGGAACATTAACGTCCTGGAAATTGTAGAGCACCACAAAGGAACCGCAGGCGAAATGTACATCCTGCTCCTTGAGCTTGCTTACGACAGGTGCTTTACTTCGTATTTTATGACTCGATTTCCAGTCTTCCTCAATTTTTTTTTCCTTTCCTCTCTGCTCAACTTAAAAGCCCATATCAAGTTTTTCTCTATACCATGATTTTCAATCACTATTTTTCATCAATTTATAGATTTTTCTTTTTCTCTTTTTTTTAATACTTCTTTAAAACATAAATTTCATTATTAAAAAAATTTTTTCATCTAGGAAATATTTTATTAAATCATCTCACTGTGTACTTTTTTTTAACGAATTCTTTTTTATTCAGAAGCAATAAAGAAACATAATTAAAAAAAATCTCTTTATTTTCACTAGAAGCTATTTTTAGCATTTTTTTTTTTTTTTTTTTTTTTTGAATTTGAATGAAAAGTTATTGAACAAATGAAAATGAGTTTCTGCTTCAACTCTTATTAAAAATGTATAACGTTATTTCACCTAATTAACCCTTTCATTCATTTTATATAATACAGAAGATTCTAATTATTCCACGAATCTAATAAGTGAAAAGGGGATTTAAAGAAAAAAGAGGAATACTACTCTCGAGATTCGCGCAGTACATAGTGTAATTTATAACAAGTGCAATTCATTATTGCATCTGCATATCTTGCAGAGGAGATTTAATATTTCCATTTCCCATGTGTACACTTGTCAGATGTACATTTTTTTTCTATTCAAAAAAATTTTTTCTTTTTACTTATCTATATTTTTTTTACTTTGGTATATGTAATAAAAAAAAGAAAACAATTAAATTCATGAATTTTGGATAATACCGCGGATATCCTTTCTTTTTCATATACGTACACTACTCGACTTTAATTTATATCATTTTGGTGGTAATAATTTTGCCAATATTCTGGGGAAGAGGAAAAAAAAATATTAATCAATAAACATTGTACACCTATTGAGTATCAATAGGCAATATATTTATTTCAAATGACATGTTTTATGAATGCAGAATTAATTTTGTCTTGCGGCTTATCGTTGAATTCATGGACATTTATCCAGTTAAGGATTATGAAAAAGAAATTAAACTTTTTAAGAGACCCAAGTTTATGTCAATTGCCGCTGTGATTGAACTCATTTGGCAACAACTTAAATTACATTCTGACATAACAACAATTAAGAAGGTACAAAAACCAAAATATATTCGGAATAATTTTTGCTTTCAAAAATAAAAGATTTTTTTCTTGAAAAAGATTTTTTTTTTAAAAATGCGCAATTCAATTTTAAAAATTCTTTTTGTGGAAAAATTGAACTTTTATTTCTTTTTCTCCTTTTTGAAACTATCGACTGGAGAAATTCTTTTTGGGAGTAAAAATAAAAAAAAATTATTTTCAAATCTTGAGTCTCTTCTCGACGAGGGACGAACCACTTAGAAATCCTTACGCTGTGCATTTATTCAAGTGGAATGCATATCTAGGCGAAGATGAAAGATCTGGAGGACAAATCGTTGAGGGAGAAAATCTCACGAGGTTCCCAAGCAGTCAGTGGTTGTTTCAAAGATTGTCGAAGTTGTTCCCTCGCCTCGACTACGATTCTCAACCTGGTGAAAGAAATCGAAATGACATTCGACGAATATAAAATTCAATCGTTTGCTGCTAAAGAGAGGTATAAATAGAATTCGATTTTTTAACCCACGAATTCGGCTGATAAATTTTGAAAAGTTTTTTTTATTAAAATCTGCCAATTTTTAACTTTGATGACCGACATTTTATTTTATTTGATCTGACATTTTTAATTTTGGATAACTAACGTCGGGCTCATTAATAATTAGCGATGCAAAATCATATTGTTATGAAGAATAAATTGTAAGTATTTTTTTTAGTTATTAGTTGTTTGCTACCACGACAATACAATTGGTGGCAGCGGTGGGATATTTGAAATTTCAAATTTTCATCCAGATTTTGAATATCGAGAACCCATCTACTAAAACCTACTATTTACTACTTTCTTCTTAATTTTTAAACACTAAAAGCAACTATTTCTCTTTTTTTTATAATTTCCACAACTTTAAATTTGCAAATACTAAAAATCAAAAGAATCATAATAATCAATATCATAATTTATAATCAAATTTTTTAAAACTATTTAATTATTTTCAATATTCGAAATTCAATTATTTACAATATCCAGTATTTTCATAAAATTTTGCATTATTTTCAAATTATTATTTTGCAAAACAATACAATTTTTTAAAAAATAAAGATTGAATAATAATATATTTAAACTTCTAAATTTAATTTTTTTTTAATTCTAATAAAATTGTTCTGAAGAATTTAAGTACTTTCACCAAAAATGAAATGCTTCTTAGAAATTCAATTATTTTAAAAAGAATCATTTTAAATACCATATTATTATTGTCAAAAATTTTATTCGAATTTTTTCTAAAATAAAATTATTTTTTAAGACTTTTTCGCAATTCAATGACTTTCAATATCGACTATTTTCATAAAATTTCCAAACAGTATTCAATGATTTAAAATAGTTTTTGTAAAATTCTTCGTAAGAATTGTATTTTTTTCATATTTGCATAAATTTTCAAAATTCAATTATTTTTACAAATAATCAAATTTTTCACAAGAATTCAATTAATTTTGAATAGCATTTTCAAAAAAGTTTCAAAAAAATCAATTATTTAACAAAATTTTTACATAATTCTTCAAAATAATAATTTAATTACTTTCACAAATAATAACGTTTTTCATGAAAATTTAATTATTAAGAAAAATTGTAATAAAATTCTAAACAAAAATTCAAATATTTTCATAAATTAATAATAAAAATCATCGAAAAATTTTAATTATTTTTTAATACTGTTTTAAATGAATTAATAAAAAGAATCAATGTTATACACAAATAAAATTTTCCACGAGAGTTCAATTACTTAAAGTACCATTTTCATAATATTTATTATATTTTGAAGTAATTAAATTTAAAACAATGTTTTAAAATGTTTATGAGGAATTCAATTATTTTTAAAATAACAAAAAATTTCAATGAAATTCAATTCTTTTTAAACATTTTAATAAAATTTTTCGTCAAATAATTATTATATTCTGAAGTAATTAAATTTAAAACAATGTTTTAAGATTTTTATGAGGAATTCAATTATTTTTAAAATAACAAAAAATTTCAATGAAATTCAATTCTTTTTAAACATTTGAATAAAATTTTTCGTCTAATAATTCAATTATTATCCTAATTAATAAATTTTTTCTCACGAATTCAATTATTTAACAAATAAAATTTTCCACAAGATTTCAATTATTTAAAATAATATTTTCATTATATTAATTATATTTCGAAAAAGTTAATTATTTAAAACAATGTTCATAAAATTTCTCAAAGAAATTCATTTCGTTTAAAACATTTTAAATAAATTTTTTTACAATAATTCAACTATTTTCCTAAATAATAACATTCTTCTCATGAATTCAATTCCATTTGTAAACAATCATAAAATTCTCAGCAACTATTCAATTATTGTCATAAATAATAATATTCATCACAGGATTACAATTATTTTTAATACAATTTTAAAGGAATATTGCTCGAGAAATGTCATTGTTTTTAAAAATTTAATTTTAATTCCTCGAAATAGTTAATTACTTTGAAAAAATATATTTTTAAATGCTTCGCTTTAAATTATGTACAAAAGTATTAGAATTTTTCACAGGAATTTAATTATTTTAAAATACTTTAATAAATTAATTTTACGAAAGAAATCAATTTTTATAAGTAGAATTTTACGAAAATCTATAAACAAAAATTAATTCCGAAATTCAATTATTTTTAATAAAACTTTTTGCAAAATTTAATTATTTTTACGATTAACAATATTAAGCCAAAGAAGTCAATTATTTCCGAAACTAATAAATTCCTTCTTGGAAATTAAATTGTTCGAAAAAATCCTATTAAAATCTTTGGCGAGAATTCAATTATTTTCATAAATAATAAAATATTTTTTAGAAATTTAAGTATTTTAGAAAATATGTTTATAAATACTACTAAATACTGAATACTACAATAATAACTGTATTATTGTCAAAATTTTAATAGAATACTTTTTAAAATTCTATAAATATTTTCGAAAAGTTTTCGCAATTCAATGATTTTCAATATGTACAATTTTTAAAAAATTTGCCAAACATGATTCAATTATTTAAACAAATTTTTTTGTAAAAATCTTCATGAGCTAGTTTTTGCTACTTTTTGCTGCTTTTTTAAAACTTGGTTTCGAGTGCGAAGTTTAAAAATATATTTAGATACAATGTTTTCGTTGGAATCAGTAAATTTTTAAATTCCACGTCCGCCATGTTGGATTCGCCATTTTGATTTTTGAAAACTGACAAAATATGTTATTTCAATGAAATATTTTATTATACTTTTTCACTATAGGATCTGGACTAAAAGTAATTTTTAAAAACATTTCCATCGATGGGATTGACTAGTGAAATATTTTTAGACAATCCTAAATTTCAGGAGGAAAAACTTCTGCAATTGTGCTTTTTTAAAAAAAAAACTTTTGTAGACAAGTTTCGTATAAAATAAGAGAGTAATTTTCAAAAAAAAAAAAAAAATACATTCTCCAACTTGAAGCGAAGGGTAAAAGGTAATAAATCGAAGTTTACTGATCAACTGATGAAAATCCGTTTTAGAGAACTTAGCAAGTTTGGTCTCTGGGATAAGAGCCAATGGGCTGTAATGAGCAAACTGGCGGAAGCAATAAACCAGGACGTGAGGATCATCCTGAATTTGGTGCAAGATAACGCGCGAATCAGCGAATCGGTGAAAAGGGATCAGGATAACACTGTGAAGATGTTAGAAGTGAATCTAAAGAGCAGAATATCTGAACTTGACGCACTTAAATTGAAAAATGTCACTCTCGAGCAAGAAATTTTAAATGGTAAAACTTTTTTTTTTTTTTTGCTCTTGTCTTCTCTCTCCAGCACGCAAGAATTCATAATTTAATTAAATTGTATAATAAGAAAATCAATCAAAGTTTTTTTTTCATTGTAAAAACCGTCTTTTCATTGACCCACTTTTACAGTTGTGTCTGAAATAAAAAAAGTTGGAAACAATCAACTCGAAACTGAACGAAAAAACGTTGGCTTAATTACAGAATTACAGGAAGCAAGAGGACAGATGTCTAGTCTCGGTTTGTAAAATGAAACCACTGATTAAAGATTTTTCACCTTAATGAGGAACGTACTATATTTTTTCCCCCCTTTTTACAGCCGAATGTAATCAAATAATACAAAATAAGTTAATACAAGTAATTACAACCAAAGACAATTTAGAGAAAACAATCGATGCACTCAACAATGAATTAAAAATTAATCAAAAAAAATCACAGACAAAAATTCACAATTTACAGAACACTGTAAACAATCTAGAAAACGAAAAAAATAACGTAAGTTTTAAAATTTTCCAATTTTATTATTTCACACACTCTCTTCCCTTCATATTTTTGCAAAATCTAATAAAATTCCTCCGATGTAAAAAAAAAAGTTAATAATTTGTTAAAAACTTCTATTCTCGGAAAAGCATCAAACTTTTTCTGTATGTATCAAAACTTATGCATATTTAATGAAGGAAAAGTAATTATTCAATTTTCCTTTTAATTATGAAAATACAAGAAAAGTAAAAAAAACAAAAAATTGATGAAAAATTTTGTTTTCAGATAAAAAGAAAATTTGAATGTAGAATCGTAAAGTTGGAAGAGGAAGTGACGAGAAAATCCTTGACTAACAAGAATAATCAGAATTGCAGATGCACAGGAAGCGTTGAAATGTTGACAAAAACGAATTTTAGCAGTTACTCTCCAGAGAAGTCAGTCGTGAAACCTGAGGATAACCCTGAAATAGACATGACGCTGCAGTTCAATTCAAATCAACAGAAAATCAATGAACTCACACGACAAAATGAAAGACTATCAAAAACAATTGAACGACTAAAAGAACATCGACTTCGAGAAGACGTGAAAAATTGATGGTCTATAAAGAAAAATTCCATTTTTTCCTTTGAATTTACATATTTTTTTCAGAACTTATTTCCCAAGAATTTATTCTTTAAATAATTATTTAACACAAATTAATAATTTATTATTAGAGAAAATGTCTGTCAATTAAAAAAAAAGAACGAAAATACATAACTTTAAAAACATTAACTCATTAACTTTAAAAAAAGTAGTAAAAACGAGCTTTCAAACAAAAAAATAGTTATTGAAAACTTGACGACCAAAAAATTTCGTTTTAGGGACTTTAAAAAATTAACAAAAAATTCCATTCTATATTTTATTTTTCTCACTTATTTCTAATTTTCATCAAAAATATTTCCTTCTTTCTTATCCTAGTAATAAATTGAATTTACCTGCAACGTATTTTATTATTCATGAAAGAATTTAAATATTTATAAAAATAATTTAATTCCTGCGAAGAATTTTATAAAAAACTTTTAGAGAATTTATTTCTTTTGACTAATTTTATGCAAATTATAATTTAAATAATTGAATTTCAGAGAAATTTCTACTAATTTCTCTAAAAGTTTTTTATAAAATTCTTCTTTTATAAAATTATTTTCTCATGAGTAATAGAACTCATGAGAAAATAATTCAATTCTTAGGAAGATTTTGACAAAAATTTTTTTAAACAATTGAATTCTGTTTGGAACTTTTATGAAAATGATAATAGTGTAAATAGGTAATATTAATAAAAATAATAATAAAAATCAATTAAATGCTAAAAGTTTTTGAAAATAATTACAAACTTTTAAAAAGCATTCTATTAAAATTTCTGACAATAATTGATGGACACTTTGGTATTCTATAATTTTTTTTTAATAATTAAATTTTTAAAAACATTTTATTATTTATGAAACTAATTAAATTCTTGAGAACAATTTTATTAGAATTTTTTAAAATAACTAAATTTTCGAAAAAAAATTTTATTAATTTTAGAAGTAATTGAATTCCTATGATTAATATTGTTATTTATGAAAACAATTAAATTTTTCAAGAAATTTTATTAAAACTAAATTTTTAAGAATAATTACATTTCGCAATAAATTGTTCTATTTAAAATTCCTTCGATGAATTTTATTATTTATGAAAATAATTAAATAGTCGCTAAGAATTTTAATAATATTTTCAAATGTAATTGAATTTCTGTGAAAATTTTTGATATTGAAAATAATTAAATTAAATAAAATAATTAAATAAAATAATGAAATAAAATAATTAAATAATATAAAATAATTAAATAAAATAATTAAATTAAATAATTAAATTAAATAAATTTAATTAATTTAATTTAATTTTCAATTAAATTTAGTTAGTTAATTAAATTTTATAAACATTGTTTTAAATAATTAATTTTTTCAAAATATATAGTAAATAGTATGAAAATTTTATTTTAAATAATTGAATTCTTCTGTTAAATTATGTTTGTGAAAATATTTTATTTTTTCTATTAATTAATTTAAAAATTTTTTTGAAATAATTTTAATTTTTCTATGAGTTTTATTATTTTTGAAAATATTTGATTTCATGCTCAAAATTTTACTAAAAATTTTGTTAAATTATTTAATTTTCATAAAAAACATTATTAGTTAATATTATTATTATTATTAATTATTATTATTTGAATTCCAGTGCAAATTTTATTATTTATGAAAACAGTTAAATTCTTAAATGTCTTTTTATTGTTTTCCAAAACCCATTACATTCGTTACAATGAATAATAAAAAAAAATTACAAATAAATATAATAAAAAATACAAATAAATAAAAATTTATTATACAAACAATAAAGACAATAAAAAATAAAAAATATTTACAAATTTTCTTTCTCTAATATTGAAAAAATTTGTCCAACATTTAGTGATAAATTTAAATAAAAATTGAAAATTTTTTTTTATTTTTTTTAACGCAGTGGGGGAGGTAGATTTAGAAACAGAAATGTTTACACAATTAAAAGGAAAAAAGATCGATAGAATTTTTAATGGTTAGATACTTCTCGAAATTTATAAAGAGATGGAAAACAAAAAAATTAATTATTTATTGAACTAAATTCAGCTATTCTTCTCTAATTATAGAACTGGAAGAATATTGTCAATATTTGAACTCCTGCGAATATTGGAAAAATTTCAAAAAGTTTTCAAACCTTATATTAAAGTATGTACTTTGGCCTGAAAATCGATAAATATTTTTTCTAATTATTCATCTTTTATACGTATTTTCGTTAAACTTTCCTTATGGAAAAGATTGAAAAATGTTTTTAATATTCTTAAAGTATTATTTTGATTTCCGTTTTTTCTATGTTTTTAAAAAATAAAGCTTATTAACGAATTAAAAATAAAATTCCAAAGTTAACAATGTAATTATTTTCTTAAAATTTTTTAAATTATCAACACTATTATTAATATCTATATAAAAATAAATATATTAATGTGTTTATTTTTTAGATTTTTAATAATAAAAAATAACTTTTTCACAGATTTTTCATACACATAAATATGTACCAATATTTTATTTAAAATACACGTATTTTACGATTCAATAAATTGTAGTTCATTTTATATTTTGAATTAATAAAATTTTTATATGGACTGAATTTTTCATTAAAAATTTACTGGATTAAAAAATAGTTGACATTTCTTCAAAATATGTATAATTCAAAATTGTTTTAATTAAATGAATAAAACATTAAGTATAGAAGTAATATTAAAATTTTAATTTTGTGACTTTATTGATCAAAATTTTTGTTTAAAATTTCCCTAATAAAAATTAATTTTCTTTATACTATTACATACTGTAAAATAAATTGTTTCCAAAAAAACTTATTTTAACAATGAAAGGACACTAAATACAAAATAAAAAAAATATTTACATAAAATTTCAACATAACTTTATTTTTTTTTTAAATTCATAATATCCGCACCCTAATCGGACATTATTTCATATAGCAATCATTTTACATAATTTTATGATTTATTTTTATCTTTCTTGAAGACATTACAATTAATTTTTACATTAATCAAGCACATAGTTAAACAAAAATTGTTTCATCATTTTTTTTTTGTTTTTATTTAACAAAATGAAAAATCAATTTAGGAAAAAAAATTTTTCAACAGTCTGTGATAAGTAGTAACAAGGAGTTTAAAAAAAAATTGATTCTTTTTTAAAATCACAATTTTGTTACTAATTTACAACAAAATTGTTCTAAATTATTTCAAATTGATGCGAAAAAAAAAATTATTTCCAAAATTTTCATTTCGACAACTTTGTGCTTAAAATGTAACGAATTTCATCGCAATGTTCAACTGGACGACAGAATGATTATCGTAATTGTAAGAATAATGCTAATTAATAATTAAGAATGATAATTAATTATAGTAAGAATAATAATTAATAATAATAATAATAATAATAATAATAATAATATTAATAGTAATAAAAATAATAAGAATCAGAATAAGAAAAAGAAAAAAAAAGAAAAAGGAAAAGACAAAAAAATAAGAATAAGAATAAGAAACTGAATAAGAAGAATAAGAAGAAGAAGAGGATTAAAAATAATTTTAAGAATAAAAAAAAGAAGAGGAATAAAAATAGTTTAAAATAATGAGAATTAAAAATAATTAATCATAATTGTTAGTAATTAATCATTATTGATCATAGTTATTAACAATTAATCATAATTAATAATAATTAATCATAGTTATTATAATTGTAACTATATATAATTGAAATTATTATAATCGTAATTATTTACTAGTAATTATAATAATAACAATAATAAAATTGTAATAATCAAAGTTTAGCAGCAAGAATATACCGCATATAACAACGTTGTATGTTCTTTTTATTATACTGATTTGGTTTAACTTTAAAATATATTTTTTTCTACTTTTTCATATATAGTACATAATATTATGTATATATTTACAATAATTCTTTTTGTATACGATTTTTTTTTATTATATATAATGGGTACTTGTAAGATAAATTTTTTGAGCCCAATTTAAAATTTTACAATTTGTTGTTTTTTTTCCTTAATTGTTGATCTTTTTCTGCGATAGAGAAAATCTTTCGTACAGTGTAAAAAAAGTTTATATAACTAAAATTTACTTTAAGCTTATTTTTTCCCTAATCGTACAAGGGAAAATCAACTTAAAGAGAAATGAAAGGTAAAGACTAATTTTTTACTTTGTACGACAGAGAAACTTTTTTGGAAACTTAAATGTTTCACTTATTTATTTACTTATTTATTTAGTTATTTTATAATTTTTTTTTTTTTTTTTGTTAAAAATGTGAACGGTCTTTTCCATCGCATGCGACGAATCCTGATGAGACGGACCCGTCGAAGAATTTTCATTATATTATTTTAAATTAAAAATATCACTAAAATTGGAGATTTTCAAATTTTCGCACACGACACTAGTGATCATGTTTTTTTTTTCTTTCAGGGATGAGAGGAAGGGACACTCATCGTTGGCTTTTCACGTGTAATTTTTTTGTGTAATTTTTCGTAAAACCATTGTGATCATCCTTTTATTATGTATATTAAGTTGTGTAGATCTCCATTAAAATATTTATCGATTCAATGATTTTTTTTTCTTTTGTCTTTAATCTTTTTTATCTCCTGATAAAGGAACAAGACGGGACACGACAATTATTATTAGTATTGAAGGTAACGGTATATAGAGAATAGAAAAAATATGAAAATTGAAAAATAAAATTTCATTTTCAATTTTATTTTAATGTATTCTTCTTTTTTTTGTTATGTTATTTTTGAAAATTACTTTATAGTTTAAAAACTTTAAATTACTTGTACTCTAATGATAATATATTGGGAAATTGGAAAAAAAAATTTCTCACTCCTGGGGGATTTGAACCTCGTCATAATGTTAATTGCAGAGAGCGGACAGACGACAATTCCACGCGGCTACTATTACTATATTTTCACACGAAAATAACAAATATTCTGCTGTAATTGCAAAAAAAAAAAATTCTCTTAATTTTTTGAATAAAACGTTTTTTGTTTCCTCACTAAATTACAACTTCTCACGCTAGTAAAAAAAAAAAAATTCAAAAAGGGGGGAAAAAAATTACAAATTATTGCATTAACTCTCTTTTTCTTTAAGAAAAAAAAGTATTTTGCTGAAAACAAAATCCAAGATATTTGAAAAGTCGAGGTAAACTTAAAAGTAAAGTTCAAGAGTTTGTAAAAATGGTGTTACTTTGCAAAAATCCATCGAATAGAACTTTTTACTAAAAAGAGAAGAGGGGGAAGAGAGAGAAAAAAAAGAGTAGGAGAAAGAAGAGACGACGGTCGATGATGTGGTTGGTCGACTATGGTGGCTTAAAAATAATGCTTATAAAAGTGGAAAAAGCTGTAAAGTGTACAAGTTGCATGTACGTCTGTACGAAAGCTGCGTCGTTAGCGGTAAGCGGATAAAAAGGTAAAAAAAAAAAGAAACATTTGCTTAAAAAAGACAAGAAATGGAAAAATATCTCAACAAAACCAAAAGGAGAAAAAAATGTCAAGGAAGAAATAAAGAAATGTCAAAGAAAAAAAAAGTAAAAAAAACAAAATTCCTTCAAAACAAAATTACAGTAAAGACTAGAAATTATTAAGAGACATTTTGGATAGAGATAAAATATTCTAGCGGCACACGATTATTGTTAATAACAAAGTGTTTTGTTATTAACAATTTTTGTAAGTTTTGTTTCTACTATCGTGCTACTGTGATTATCAGCGACAGTAGCTATATATATAAATGATTGCGCCGCGAGTTATCTCCCTTGTGAATACGAAAGCTTTTGACAGCGATAATTGGCATGGATGATATTGCATGTTGGCTTTACCACTTGTCGACCACAACCTCGCTCACTGTAACACAATACACACAATGATTGAATTAAACCTCCTCAGAATTATGTATTTTTACAGAACCCCATAATTACCCCATAACACCCAGGAATACCCTAACGCCCAGAGGAATTCTGAGCATGAAAATATTTTAATTTCCCATGAAGTTTTAATGTACCGAGACACCCAGGAATATCCCATAGAACCAACAGAGGCACCCAGAGATATTGTTCACGACTACGCATTAGCACCCAGAAACATCTCATTAGTTATCCTCGATATATTCTAATTTTCGAAAAAATTATGATTCCCATGTCCAGGGACACCCAGGAACAGCCCATAGAATACACAGATGCACCCAGAAATAGTCCTCAGGATATTGCATAAGCACCCATGAATGTCCCGTAGGAAATCCTATCGAATATTACAATTTCCATGGAAATTACAATATCCCAAAGAGTGTCCAGAGTCACCCAGGAATATTCCACAAAATGTTCTAAAGACACCCAGGAATATTCCACGAAATGTCCTAAAGACACCCAGGAATATTCCACAAGATGACCAAAAGACACCCAGGAATATTCCACAAGATGGCCAAAAGACACCCAGGAATATTCCACAAGATGTCCAAAAGACACCCAGGAATATTCCACAAGATGACCAAAAGACACCCCGGAATATGACATAGAACATCCCAAAAATAAAACAGGCGCATCTCATAGGGAGTCCCAGAGACGCGCCCAGGGATTTTCTTTGTCGTTCCTGGGTGCTATTGTTTTCACTAAATATTTATAACATTATAGTTCAAAATTAAATTTTTCGATGAAAAACCATAGCACCCAGGGTTTAACGAAAACGACGCTATTATTTGGGTAAATTTTTTTTATTGTTCCCTGATCGTTAGTCCCTGGGTGCGATTGTTTTCATTAAATATTTATAACATTATAGTTAAAAATTAAATTTTTCGATGAAAAACCAAAGCACCCAGGGGATGGAGAAAATGATGACACTTTTCATCTAATCCCTTCTGATTTCAGAAATGTTTATTTGCCTTGGTTGGTTTGAATATCCTTGGGATACTTATGGGTTCACCATTTGAATCACGACAACCAAAAAAAAATTGTTAACACGAGAAACGAGAATCCTTAGTCCCTGGGTGCTATTGTTTTCATTAAATATTCATAATAGTACAAGTAAGAATTAAAATTTTCAATGAAAAACAATAGCACCCAGGGTGTAACGAAAAGGACTCTGTTATTTACGTGAATTTTTTCGATTGTTATCTATTCGTTAGTCCCTGGGCTCTATTGTTTTCATTAAATATTTATAATAATAGAAATAAAAATTAAAAATTTTCAATGAAAAACAGCACCCAGAGTCTAACAAAAACGACGTTGTTAGTCTCTAGGTGCTATTGTTTTTGTAGAAAATATTTATAATAATGTGATTAAAATTACAATTTTAAAAAAAAAAAAAAAAAACAATAGCACCCAGGTTGTAACGAAAAGGACTCTGTTATTTACGTAAATTTTTTCGATTGTTATCTATTCTTTAGTTCCTGGGCTCTACTGTTTTCATTAAATATTTATAATAATAGAAATAAAAATTAAAAATTTTCAATGAAAAACAGCACCCAGAGTCTAACAAAAACGACGTTGTTAGTCTCTAGGTGCTATTATTTTAGTAGAAAATATTTATAATAATGTGATTAAAATTACAATTTTAAAAAAAAAAAAAAAAAAAAACAATAGCACCCAGGGTCTAACGAAAAGAACCTGAGTTTCTCACCTAAATTCTTTTCGTTCACCAAAACGTAAGCCCCTGGATGCTATTGTTTTTTCATTAAAAAATTTCTAACAATAAAAATGATGGAAAATAACAAATTTTTTCACATCTTATTTTTATTTATTTTTTTTTTAATGAAATACAATAGCACCCAAGGTTTTTTTTCCTTTTAGGAAAAACTATGAAAATGAAAAACAAATTTCTTTTTTACTTAGCCTGGCAGTATAAAGAATTATGTATTCAAACGTTTGTATAGTCACGGGAAAAAATGTTCGAGATCATTGTATTTGTTTTTTAATCCTTTTTTTTTGAGAAAACAGTCCTCCCAAAAATCTCATTTTATGTATATTAATCATACAGAGTGGATTATTTTGGACATTACAATAAAATTGTTGTACAATACATAATTAAGTGTAGAAGAAAATTTGAAGCGTGGGAATACGTGAGATTGATAAAATTTCTTTCTGACACCGATTCACACACACTGTTTTGCGGTTTTTTTTGTTCTTTGTTTTTTTTTTTTTTTATTAATAACATTATATAACTATAGAAATACTATTTGAGTTGAACAGTTTTTCCGTCACCCTCGGCCCCCTTTTTTATCTTGGTCCTTGATCAGCGAGAGTCTTTGCTTGTATCACCATTTTGAAGTGTCCCTATATGTGCTAGTTTTTTTTTTAATTTTTATAGGCAAATGGAGAAAGGAAATATTTTTTTAAGGTAAATTGAAAGGAATTTGTTTGTTTTTTTTGAAATTGTTTCTTTTCACTATTTGCCTATATTTACAATTTTATGGGACATAATTCAGTCTGGAAGGATATATGTATATATATTTTGTCATTGACGACAGAGGAGATTGTTTTTTGAGGGATTGGTTTTCGCAAATTGATTCGAACCATGTCTGCCACGTTGATTCTCTGGTTTTTTTTTTTTTTTGGTGGTGTGACGTTGACGATATTTTATCTCCTGTGGTTGTAGGTGCCGAATCAAGAGTCGGCTTTGGAGTTTACTTCGTTGGCTTGACGGGTGGTGCAACTGTGAACATATGGTTTAAACTGGGTTATCTTGACTGGCCTATTTAACATTTCTCCTTCCTTTTGGCACTAAGCGAAAAGCTACTGGAATACTCTGCGTAAAATGGAGTATTATTTGCTCACGTTTGTGTTGGCTCGTTAGTTGCAAAGCATGTCAGAGGGAATCGTGAATTATAGAGTACCATAATTATTACAATTTAACTATTGAAAAAGTTTATTTAAAAAAAAAAAAAAAAAATTCAAGTGTGAAAGTTGATTTTTGATGATTAGTACCCATAAAGGTACAACAGTTGCAGAAAAAACAGAAAATTCTTTTGATTTAATCAGAAAATGAAATTTTTGGAATTTTGCGATTTGATTAAAGTCAGAAAGATAAATTCTCCAGAGGATGAATCCCCTTTGACACGAAAGTTTGAAACTTATTCACTTCCTGATACTTAAACGGATATGGACCTTCTGAATCAAAGGACCGAACGGATATTTATTTTCAGCACTTTAGAATGTCCCTAGGATGTTATTTCAAAGACATCCTGTTTTCTGCGAACAGAGAAACACTTTGCGTTTGCCGTAAGGGCGATAATCGATCAGCCATAGCTGATGGACGCTCACCCTTATGGAAAACAAAATATTCTTCATTTCTAGAACAAAATCCGTAGAGGAAGTAACCAACTTTCACACTAGTCATCAAATAATCTATTTTTATTATACGAATAAAATAATATTCAATTTTTTGTCAAAAAAAATGAAAATATATAACAATTTGCGAATATTCAATTTTCTCTTGCATAATTTTAACTAAGTCAACAATTTTTTTTCGTAGTTTTATTAAAAAAAAAAAAAAAAGTAGAGGAATATTCAACATTCTACTTGTATCTTGACAAGAACACGGAAGCAACGAAAATTATGAGACCATCTGTTTTTGTGAGCTGCATAAATCCTACAAATTTTTGATAATATACAAAATGAAATGTTTTCCTTGATGGAGCACAAGTAACATTCAACTGGAAAATAAACTTTTATATGAATTTCCGGCGAAACAAATTGTACTATTTTACTCATTTTCATTTTATATTATGTTTTTTTGTCTCTCTCTCTCTCTTTTTTTCTTTTCATCAAATGAACAATTGGAATTTTTGTGATAAATTTCTATAAAATTTGTAATGATGAAAGGTGAAATTAAATTATTTTTTGTTCAAAAATTTATTAATTAAAAGTTTTCATTCAATTTGTCGATAAAAAAAATATTCCACTTTTAAAAAAAAATAAAGAAGCTTGAATTTTTTATTACAGTCGATAGATTGAAATTTTTAATTTAAAAAAATAAATATATTTTTTTTAAATAAATATTTTTTTTAAATTAATATTTTTTGTTAGAAAATCCCATAATTGTATGGAAAAATGTGGAAAAAGTGAAAAAAAATTATTATGTTCCTCTATCAAAAATTGTATTCAGCTATTTCTGTGAAAAATGTTTCAAACCATTTGAATCGCATTAAATTATATATAAAAGTTGAAAACGAGTAATTTTATAAAAATTATTCTCATTTCCATGCGAGTTGAGCGCCCATTTATCATTTTGAGTTTAAATATTTATATAGAGAATAACTAATTTTTCATAAATATATTTAGTTGCAAAAGAAAATTGAAATTCTTCTAAATAAATAAATTATTGAAAATAGAAAGTCGGTATTTTTTTTTTTAATTTAAATAATTTGTGTAACGTGTTTTTTTTAATAAATTAACTTATATAATATTTTCTGAGTTAATAAACATATATGTATAAATTGTAGAAATATTTTTTAAATAATGATTTTTGTAAATAATCATTGAAAATATTTCTAGAAGCATAAAAAAACAGTTGAGAAAATAACAAATTTTAAATATAGCAGAGCGCCAAAAATTAAACCTAATAGAAATAAATATACTTTACCTTTTTAAATCCAAAGTTACGACCTCGAAATCTTGCTTCCTTTTGGACGGAGTGGACTAACAGTTCAGCAGGCAGGAAATATAGCAAAGAAAAACGAAAAGCTACGATCGGGGTCAACTTTTGGATAATCTTGCCATTCGGGATTTTCATGAAATATATATATATATATATATATATATATATATATATATATACTCCACATATATTCAATTGATTCCAGAGATGTAAGTGCAAAAAAATTCCCAACAAAGAATTTTCTAAATTTTCAAAAACCGAAATAATCTTTTCCTAATACCAAAAATTACAATTTTTTTTTTCTCAAAATATTAACTACTCTTGTATATTCTAATAATTTTTTTTCCATTTTCCAATATTCTTACATCTCTGTTCGTGCAATAATATGTAACAAAAAAAAAATAACAATAAGATTTCATAAAATAGAATAAAAAACACATATCATAACTTATTGTAATAACATTCAAGAATTTGAAATTTTTTAAAATAATATTTATGCGATAAAAGAAACATTTAAATTTGATTGAAGATGGCAAAGAATAACATTTTAATGTGACCCCTGATCTTTGTATTATGATAATTAGCTGCGCAAAAAATGTTATTATATCTTAAAAAGTAAACAATTTATGATTTTTTTTCTTTGATTAATTAAATCAATAAATCGAAGCAAAAAAAGAATGATAATGTAGAATTGAAAATATTACAAATTCTACATTAAAAATTATTCGTCTGAAAGTACAATATCCAGAATCTTTTGTTTTTTGAAAGAAATAAAAATTAATAATTCGTTTTTTTTTTGTTCTTAAATTCAATTTTTAAATTAATCTCCAACAATTATTTATTAGATTAATTTTTTAAATTCATATTACCATTATTAAACATTTTTATTACTAAAAAGAAAAAAAAGTCATTTTTATTACTAAACTACGATGAAAAAATTGAAAAAAAAAAGAAAACGGAAAATAAAAAGTAATTTGTAAATTAAAGAGAAATTCAAAAAGTATAATTTTTCACCTACTTCTTTTTTTCTTTGGTACCGATAACAAAAGATGGAAAAAATTTTTTTTCCCATTCTACATGAGAGATTAGAAACTTTTAATCGTAATAAAAATTGATGAGTCTGGATAAAGTAATTCCACACCTGAATAATTATATATCAAGGATAGATGGGAGAGCGCACGAAAGCAGAAAGGTTTTCCGCAATGAAAAGGAAATCAACTTTTTTTATAATTCAGATAAAAAAATTTATTCCTTTCAAATATTTATTACTACTGTGTACTGTTAATATTAGTTAATTATAAATATTACTTTATAATTAAAACAAATTAATATTATCGAAAAATAATAACAATAATTAATAATTAATAATATTAATTAATATTGATAAGCAATAATAGTAATTAATATTGATAATGAAAAATATTGATAATTAATTAATTAATTAATTAATTAATTAATTAATTAAAAAGAACATTATAACGATATTAGGTAAATGAAAGGAAAATATTTTTCCACTGAATTCGAGTTGAAATATTGGAAAGAGCATGAAATGATGGATTATTTTTTATATAAAAAAGAGCCACGAACTTATTAGTAGGCCGATCATTGACTAAAAAAAAGAGGCATTAGTATTACATTTTTTTTCTTTTTTTTATTATTATAACAAGTAGGCAATGCACTAGAGGAATAGTCCTTATACTTTCAACTTGTTATAATATTTTTCCAGTCAATCCTGGCATTCCATGATGTACATTAGAGATAAATAAGGCGATAAATAAACAAATCGTTACTATTTTTGTTGTTTGTTTGTTTTTTTTCTTTTGTAAATTCGTCTACTATTCAACGAATTTCGTTAACAGTACATACCACATGTTGTATATACACAATACAGATCGCATCATTTTAATCATATGATTTAATCGAAAGAGCCAATATTATGCATCAAAATTATTTTTCTTTAACAGCCGGTTCAATTTAATTAAATAATAAAAAATATTCAGCTATATTAATTAATTGTTCGGGTAATTAAATAATTAACCAAGTATTTTTCTTTAAATAAGTAAATAATAAAGAAAATTAATAAATAAATAAATTTATTTATTTAATTATTATTTATTTAATTATTATTTATTTAATTAATTAACTAATCGTGTGTCAATTATCTAATTATTAATTATTGAACTATTAAATAAAAAATTATCCCTTGAAATCTAGTCATTAATTAATACACTTTTCTGATCATCAATTAATTTAAGGAGCAAATTGAATAAATTAATTAATTAAATTATTTATTAATGATAAAAATTATCAATTATAATATAATATAGTTAAATAATTATTATTTGTATTAATTTAATTGATGAATAAAATTTAAGTAATTAATTAACAAAAATAGAGTGCAATCGAATTGGACAGAATTTGATTAATAAAGTTCTGCTTTTTATTTTCTTCTTTTTTTTTGAAAAAGAAGCAGTTTTGTTAATAATTTCAGGTCTCTAAGTAGAATATTGCCCGATAAGAGGCAATTCGACTGTATCTTGTAATTAAAGATGCGTGCTCTGCATACAAAATTACAAATAATTAAATCGGGTATTAACGATCCCGTTGAGAGGTAAAAGGTCGTTGAATAAATTCAGATTTGACACCGGGCTCGGATCGTTATGGAGCCACATTGGCATTTTGATAACGTTTACAGAAATTCTCTCTCTCTCTCTTTCTCTCTCTGACTTTCTCGCACACCTTTCATACATATTCAGAAACAATCGAACAGATATACTCACACATTTACACTGTTGCACTTTTTGTCAAATTCTATATAATCATAGTAACTAATACACATAAATAATATATATTTATATAATATGTAAATATAAATCCACTTATATAATAAATAAATTTATATTTTTTTTATATTATACAAATATATATTTTGAAATATGTAATTATATTTTTTTTTGTATATCTATATATTTATTTAATATGTATATTATTAATTGGTACTTCCTAGACTCAAGAACGTATTATAATTATTTGTTTGCTTTCGATCAAACACGTCTCATATAGCAATTAATTGAGCACAGTATATTAAAAAAAAAAATTTCTTAAACACATTTGTTAACAATTAAAAAAAAATTTTATACTCCTTTTTCTAAAATTTTTCTAAATTCTTAATTTTCCCTCTTGGACGATTGGATTTATTAAAAATTATTTTGTAAGAAAGAAAAATTTTTAAAAACACCTAAATTTTTGTATAAAAAATTCTTAAATAGTTCTGGTATAAAATCACAATTATATTATCTTCAGTACTGCTACCGAACATACAGGCAGCTTATTTAAAGAAAACAATTATTTTCCTATTGCTGCTTCTCCCGAAATTTTTGATTTTTAAAACTCCCCATCCCTAAAAATGATTTTTCGATTCTCATTTTTATATCGTTTTTGTGAAAAACGAACTTTAAAAATTATTCTAAATCAACTATATTATAATCAGTATTTCATTAAAAAGGTGTTTTCCACTGCTAAAAAAAATTTAATCACGATAAAATTCGAGTCATTCTCAAAATTTAAAATAATACAAAAAGTCTACTTTTTTTTGTTGTTAAAAAAACAAGGGCGAAAAAATATTCTTGAAACGAAAGAATAAAATAATATTTTTCTAATATTTATGGAGAGAAAAGAAAAAGTGCCTCTCTCGACATTTTGGTGACGCGTCAAGAATGTGTCAAAACGTTTATATGTATAAAAATATTTTTCATCGTGAGAAAATAAAGTTATTTAAAAATTTTTTGAAATTTTTTTTTAAATCTCTCCCGTCCAAGAGATGAAAGAAAAAAAAACATTTCTTGCTGTTAACGACAAACGGTAATGACACTTGAAAATTTGTCGAGTTCCCGTTTAAAGAAAAGAAGAAAAAAATACCATTCATACTCTATATATATAAGAAATAGTCAGGCAAATAACGCGATTTTTGTTTCTAAATTTTATTTTTTTTCCCCCTATTAAGTTGTGTTCTCGGCCATATACCAAAAGTATCATGCCCTAATTATTTATTTAATAACATTTTCTATAATTTTAATTCTAAAAAAAAATTCTTATCTTTTAATAATTCACTATCGCTTTTTTTAAAAAGGATCTTTTATACCGATCACTAGCCACTGTACTCAAGTCTCATTTTAAAAAAGGAAAAAAAAATCCCCAAATTGGGAAAATTATGATAAGCTGCACGTTTTCATTGAATTTAAACTTTCGGCCAATTGGCTTAATTTTGAATTGTGAAATTAGTGAAACTATAGGCAATTCAATTTTCGAAATTCAATTCGAGCTGAGAATATGAGACATTTTGAGTTGCATACTCGTGCGAATGTGTCTTGTGTGGTCGACCCATTCCTCAAACCCCGTCATCAGTCTTGTTACATTTACTGGGGCTCAAAATTAGGTCACGCACCTTCGGAAGTTCAAAGTGAATTTACATGCTCGAGTTCTAATACATTTTCTGCATTACCAAGTCTAAAACGTCAGCGAATAAACAGTAATCCTCTTAACTGTAAATCCACACGTTTGAATTTCACTCTAATCGCAAGTCTCTCAATTTACAAGAATCATTTTTTATACAAAAAAATGAAAAAAAATAGATTCTAAAATATTCAATTTATTTTCAATCAACAAGTTCAAATTTCACTTTTTATCTACTTTATAATCTTCTTTCGTCAATTTTATAAAATTTTAAAACAATAAAAAAAAATTACATAAATTAAAAAAGCAATTACCCCTTTTGGAAAAAAAATATTTTTCAGAACACTCGATATTTTTTCGAGTCAATGTTTATAATTTTATATCAAAGATTTCAGCAAGCAAAGCGCAAGTACTAAATTACTGCCTATTTTTTTTTTCTTCAAGTTTAAAAGACCTGTTCATTATGTATAATTTCAAGCTATGAGATAGAAGGAAAAAAAGTATATATATATATAGTCAGAAGTAATTAAAAACGATTAAATAATTTAGCAAAAAAAATTTTTAAAAGCAAAACGAAGAGAAGAAGGAATTTCCTTTTTATAAACGCAGTTTCTCTCCGTGTTCTATCAAACTTTTTCTGATAATTTTAACGGTTGAATTAAATTAAAAATTCTCCACTAATTTTTCTTTTCACCGCACAATTATTTCATTTCAAACAATATTTTCCAAAGACTTTCACTAATAATTAATCTCTCATATTTTTTTTTTTTTTTTGGAGGAAAAAAATTCCTGTTTCATTATTACTTGTAAAAATTCAATAAAATTAAAAATGAAAATTAAAAAAAAAACTATATTCTCTATTCAAAAAGTAAATTGTTTCAATTCTTCTCTTCACTCACAGCATTTCTTTTTGTCAGCATCTCGCAAACAGACCAAACTTCATTCACTAAAAACTCGTAACAAAAAATAAATAAATAAAGGAAAATTAAATCCATTCACTTATTTAAACACAAATATTCAATTCATTTACCGATTGTGTTACAAATTCAGATATTTAATAAAAGACCATTTTCAATATAATTCTTATTGGAAAATATTTCTTTTAGAGAAAAATAAATTTTCGAAAATTGCCACAATGACTGGACAGTCAATTTATAACAAAAAAAAAAGAATGTTTAACACAAAATTAAAATTCTATGATTCAAATAATTTATTCGAGCGGAGAAAGTTTGGAAAATTCTCATTAAATGATTTTTTTATTATAAATTGACACTAATAGAAATTATTTTAAAAGAAAAATCTTTTGGAGCATAAATATTTTACCAAATTTTTATTTAATTGATTAAAATGAAAATTATTTCATTAAAATTAAATATTTATTTAATCGGATTTTTCAATTGAATAAATATTTTTTCAGTATAAAATACGTAAATAATCTATTTAAAAACATAAGCCATAAACATAGCTATATTTAGATAAATATTTAAATTTATAACAAATAGAAAAGTTACAAAAATTGAAAATTTGGCAAAAAATATTTTATGCGTTCTGAACGATTTTTCTTTCATTATAATGTCCCAATAAAAGATGAATAAATTTTCTTTTTGCAATTTTTCCCAACGTTAGAAAGCGAGAGACGCATTATGATCAAGAGATAAACATGCACAAAATTTCGAAATAAAGGAAGACATGCAGGTTTTTTTTTCTCTTTTGTTTTGTGGACAAGCTTAGAGCACATTAATTCCAAAGTTGATGCACAATTTTTTATGTGTCACAAGCAAATGAAATATTTGATATTGTGTTTTATAAATTTTTTTTCTGCTTTTATTATTAAAAAGAAAGGAAAAAGTGCATCGAAAGTCTATTTAACGGATTACGAGTTAAAAGCCATTGCGAAAAGAGCTTATGAAAGAGAATCAATGATAAATGATTTTCAATAAACAATTAAATTTTGACGGATTTAAAAAAAAAATAAATTTTGACAGTTTTCAATAAACAATTAAGTTTTTGACAGATTTAAATTATTAATTAAATTTTTCAGAGGCAAATAACTTAAAAGCTGATAAATTACACGACTTAATTAGCAATAGCTAATTTAAGCATTAATTAGCAAAATTTTTAAACAAAGCAAAACAATTTTATTTTTTCAATTTTCCACCAACGATTTCGCCAACAAAAAAAAAATACTCAAAAAAAACATGGTACACGGCGAAGAGAACGAGCGAACAAACTTCTCAACGGCTTTCGTTTAACATTATGTACAACATTGTTATCGCTACTTTGTTATGTACAATTAAATATTAATAGAAAAACTCTTTCTTATTTTCTAGGAAAAAAAATCGTATAAATAGATGTTTCGAGTCGTTTCTCACTAATTATAATAATTATTATTATTATTACATATATAAGCTAGCGTAACGTGTTTTACTTTCTCGAAAAATTGTAATATTATAGATAAGTGCAAACGACATTAGAATAAATGATTCGTAACATCTTACTACACTTTTTTTTTCTATTATAGAGATATAATCAAGGCCAACTGATGCAGAGGAGCAGGCAGTTGGAAACATTTATTATTGTGTTTATATAAGACACGATCACCGTACGTTTGATATATAATAATAAATTGGCTGAAAATCGATGGATGGAACATGCAATTAGTCAGTGTAGTGTTTAAATCCGCTTTTTGGAAAATTCTCCTTAAATACAAAAAAGCGTCTCATACTCACAATATCATTTTATTACCAAAAAAAAAACTTTTAAAATTTTCAAATTTTTCTATATAAAAACATTGTAAAAAATTCGTCAAATAATCATTAAAAAAAATCTTTTTTTCCCCCTTTTTTCATTTTGTAAGTCTACAAAAATTTTCTATTTAAAAAATTAAAGAAATTTTTATTTCAATCTACAAGAAAAATCCCTCTAATTTAGTCCAATTGAATTCTCGAAATTCTAAAGAATGAAGAAAAAATTGCATTGAGAAATTTGATGGAAAAAAAATTAAAATTGTTTTTAAATTTATTGTTTATAATAATTGTGAGTATGAGTGAAATATACGAGAGAAAATTGTGCAGTGAATTTGAACATCATTTTCGTTTACCTTCTGCCCAAAAAGTGTTCATGAAAAGAGCGGCCTAGAAAATAAGCAAAGCGTGTTTAAAAAAAAAAGAAAAAAAACTATTTGGCGCATAACAGTCGAGAATTATTGTCTAGAACCGAATAATGCTATATGTTAGTAATGCTTTTCTTTCTTTCTTTTTTTAAAAAAGGCACTCGTATTAACATTCTATCATTTTTTGTTGCTGTTAAAAATTTACTATAGAAATAACTCAAAAATTGAGTTAACGGCGACGACGACATCTGTCGGGGTACGATGCGAAGGGCGACCTCAATCATGGTGGACGTTCTTGCACTGACTAACACCATGCTTTATAACGGTCAAAATCGGTTAAAAATCTCAGACTTAGACACACTTCATTAATTCATTTTAGGCTCTGTTTGATGTTGTTGTTGTTTTTTTTTTTTTTGTTTTGCTTTTCAATTCGCTCTCCAAGCGCAAATCGGAGAGGAAATTTCTTTTAGTTAAATGCAACTGCAAGTCCAAGATGGATGCCCTTCCTTAGGAAAGGCATCCTTCATTAAACTAGTATTAGAATGATATAATTTCGTGGATGATCTAGATGGGGCAAACAAGTAACAGTCCAAAAAACACGGCCCACATTAGAACGATCCAATGGACGGTGTAAATTGGATTCTCACCGTCTGTTATCTTTCTGGCAACGAATTTAAGTGTTTCATCAAGAAGCACCACCGGTATTGAGAATTTCATTACTGTTATCCATTCCTCGAAGGTCAATGGCGTCACTTGGAATACGGACTGAAAGAAAAAAATTTTGTTGTTAAATATTGAAAAAGTTGATTGAAAATTAAAGAGAAGTGAAGAAAATACTAACCGAGAGAACGTCGACGTATAAAATGACAAAGTGGAGTGTAAATGAAAGTGCCATCGAAGCGATGAGCCATAAATTAGACCACGGTGGCATCGTGATGAGTGACTGATTTTCGGACAAGCTGGAAAAATAATTAATGTCATAAGTAAAGTGAATTTTTTTTTTCTTTTTTCTTCTAAAATACCTGTTCATCGCGTTCAACATTTCAATTGTAACGAGAACGGAGAGAGCCATCGTCATAGGATGAGGATCGTGGAACACTTTGCAATTGACGCCCTTGAATTCTTCTCCACCTCCAATGCAGGCTAAATGATGGGTCTGCAAATTATTTAATTACTAACTTTTTCACAAATTCAATGGACAACAAGATTGATTCGTTTTTAAGAGAATTATTAATCCCCACCAGTTGATAGTAGTTCATTTGTGGACCATTGGGACTGTACAAGAACCACCAGGCTGCTGATCCAACGGTTGCAGCGCCGACGTAAAAGCCAATTGCGAGATAACGGAAGAATAGCCAACCGGAGATGAGTGATTCGTCAGCTCTTCGGGGTGGCTATTAACAAACATCGTTGTAGTAGAAGAAAAAATCGGTTTTTAAATGTTTTCAAACACATTTTCAGTACCTTGCTCATAATGTCAAGATCGGGGGGATTGAAACCAAGAGCTGTTGCTGGAAGACCGTCAGTAACAAGATTGACCCACAAGAGTTGAACAGGAATCAAAGCTTCGGGAAGACCAAGAGCGGCAGTCAAGAAAATACTATTAAAACAAAAGGTTAAAAAACGAAGGTTAAAAAAACAAAGGTTAAAAAAACAAGAGTTAAAAAACAAAGGTTAAAAAAACTATAGTTTTTTTTGTTTCGCGAACTTAAAGGTCAGAAACAAACCTGACGACTTCACCAATGTTGGAAGAGATAAGATAACGGATGAATTGTTTCATATTATTGTAAATAGCACGGCCTTCCTCGACAGCAGCCACAATGGAAGAGAAATTGTCATCAGCCAACACCATTTCTGAAGCCGATTTAGCGACAGCAGTTCCGGATCCCATGGCAATGCCAATTTCCGCTTTCTTTAAAGCTGGAGCATCATTGACACCGTCACCTGTCTATTTTCAAAACATACCATCAAGTTTCATCGCTTCTGAATATCGTTTCTAATTTCTCAAAATAAAATTCTTACCATGGCAGAAATTTCGTTCATACTCTGCAAGAATTCAACGATTTTCGATTTATGCGAGGGCTCAACACGAGAGAAAAGTCGCGCTCTGGCGCAAGCTGCCTTCTGTTCACTCATTGGCAAATCATCGAATTCACGTCCAGAATATGATTTTCCAGTGGTGTCTTCGTCTTCGCCAAAAACACCAATACGTCTACAGATAGCTTCAGCTGTTGCCTTATTATCGCCGGTAATAACAATGACACGAATTCCAGCCGCACGACATCTGACAATTGAATCGAAAACTTCCTTTCTAGGTGGATCTAACATTCCCACGACGCCAACGAATGTCAAATCTTTCTCGTACGTATAGAATTTGGTCGAATCGCCAAGATCCATTTCGTCTGGTTTCATTGGATGATCAGCTGTCGCAAGTGCAAGACAACGAAGTGTATCACGTCCCGTACCGTATTGACGTGTAAGATCGAGAATACGATTTTTCAATGTCGATGTAAGTGGGAATTTCTGTGAACCAATACGAGCGTGTGTACATCTCTCTAGAACACCCTCAGGCGCACCCTTAACGAACAATTTCGGTCCACTACCAAGTTTTGTTGTTCTCAATGGCACGCAATATGAGGACATTGATTTACGATCACGGGAGAATTCGAGTGTGAATTCCTTCTTCCATTTTGATTCCAAATCTTGTCGGACAACAATGGCGCTTGTACGACGATCGAGACCAGTCTTTGGAACACCAAACGGATTCACTTTCTCCGCCAAGACAATTAAAGCAGTTTCCGTAGCCTCGCCAACCTTCTCGAAAGCTTGTTTAAATTCGTTAAAATCAATCGCAGAATCGTTACACATTATACAAATTGTTCCCATTTCATGTAGTGTCTCATAGTCCTGACCCTTAACCTTCTGTCCTTTTAGGAAAACATCCCCAATTGGCTCGTAAGTGGAACCAGTGATTTCAAATTCATGGAAAGTACTGTCGTTACCCTCAATCTTTTCAAAGACGAACATACTGTGAACAGAATGAATAGAATGAATAGAATAAATAGAATGAATAGAATAAATAGAATGAATAGAAATTTTCATTATTATCGGGAATTAATTTATTACCACTGACGAGAAATATAATATACGTACCGACTGACGGACATTTGATTTGTCGTTAGTGTTCCAGTTTTATCCGAACAGATAACGGACGTACAACCAAGTGTTTCAACAGATGGCAAAGAACGAACAATGGCGTTCTTCTTGGCCATTCGTCTTGTTCCTAAAGCCAAACAAGTGGTAATGACGGCTGGTAAACCTTCTGGAATGGCGGCGACAGCTAAAGCGACGGCAATCTTGAAATAGTAGATTGCACCCTTAATCCAGGAACCACCGTGCGCTGGATCATTGAAATGACCAATGTTAATGGCCCACACAGCCACGCAAATCACAGAAATAACTTTAGACAATTGCTCGCCAAATTCATCCAATTTTTGTTGCAATGGTGTTTTAATTTCCTCTGTCTCGGACATTTCTGTTCGAATTTTACCAATGGCAGTATTCAATCCAGTTCCAATGACAACACCACGTGCTTTACCAGCAGCAACATTTGTTCCCGAGAAAAGAATATTTTTCTTGTCCTGATTTTTAATGAAAAAAAAACAAAAACATTAGTTTCGCATTGGGGGAAATAATTTAATCAAACATGTTGCAATTTTAAATATTTTTCTACAAAATTACGGACCAGAAATTGAGGAAGTAAGACTAGTTTGCAGAAGCAGCCATCGACCAAAAAGGAAAGACTGGAGAATTTGGGTTATGATGATCTCAGGGCTCGAAGCAGTGAAAGTATTTAAAAATACGGACTTTACAGAACAAAAATTAAAAATTAAGGACTAACTGACAAAAATAGAATCAGGTCGAATCAAATAAAAGAGAATATTTTACTTAAAACTAGAAATTCAATTTTTCATAACTATAAAACATGAAGAAATCGATAACTTTGAGTCTTTGACTCGAAGTTATCGATTTCTTCATGTTTTATAATAATTTATAATAATTTATAATAATTTATAATAAAAATCATTTATAATAATTAAAATCATAATCAATTCAATTATAATTTTGCAGAATTTTTATCTAAAATTCTTCTTTATATCAATTTTTTTAATAATTTTCGAAAAAGTTCTTTGACAATTTTCAAATTCATTTCTTTACAATATTCAATTTTACGAAATTTCAATTATTAGTAAAATTCTTTCATTAAATAAATATTAGAAAATAGAAAATGAAAATAGTATTAAAAAAACTCAATTAAACTTTTTTAAAAAAATTAATTACAAAACTCAATTATTTTTTAAAATTCACTCTACATTGCTTTTAATATTCAATGATTATTTGAAATTTTAACTGAAATTCATTTTTATGAAATAAAATTTAATTTTTATTAGAATATTCTACTAGAATTCAATTATTTAAATAAAAATAAAACGCAATTAAATAATTTATTGAAGAATTGAACGTTTCTTAAAATTCAATTCCCATAAAAAATTGTTATCAACAAATTATCAAATACTTGAATTTTATTAACGAATTTTAATAAAATTTTTAAGAATAATTACATTTTTAGAGGAATTCAATTAAAATTGTATAAAAAATAATTGAAATTCTGCATTGAATTTTATTATTTATGACAATAATTGAATTGTTGGGAAGAATTTTATTAAAATTTTCAAAAATAATTAAATTCTTGTAAAAAATGAACAGAAATTCAATTATTTTTGAAAATTTTAATAAAATTCTTGTTATAAATTAAAAATAACAAAATTCTTAGTAGATCTTTAATTACTTTCAGAAATTTTAATAAAATTTTTTGGCAAGAATTTAAATATTTTCGTAAAATAATCAAAATCTTTGACAATTATTTTCAAAAGTCTTAATAAAATTCTTCGCAAGAATTCAACTATTTTAAAAAATATTAGAATTTTAGCAGAAATTCGAACATTTTAAAAAGCTTTTATAAAACTTTTTTTGCTAGAAATTCAATTATTTTTAAGACAATTTTAAAAAAATTTCTCAAATTCAATTATTTTATTATAATCTAAGATTTTAACTGAAATCTATTTTTGAATCAATGTTTATGAGAAAATTCTACCACAATTCAATTATTTAAATACAAAAATAAATAATTTATTGAATTATTCAATGTTTCTTGGAATTCAATTCATATTAAAAATGTTGACAACAAATTTTTAAACAATTAAATTCTTTGGACGAATTTCAATAAAATTTTTAAGAATTTATATTATTATTATTATTAATTATATTGTTCAATATCTACTATTTTTATAAAATTTACAAAAAGAATTTAATTATTTAAACAAGAAATTAATAAAATTCTGCAAAAACTTCTAATTATTTTCAAAAAATAATAATTTATTTATCTATTTATTTATTAACTTAATAATAAAAATTCAATTATTTTCGTAAATAATAATATTCTTCTTAGAAATTCAATTATTTTTAATAAAATTTTTAAGAATTTTTTCGAAAAATAATAAGAAAAATTTAATTATTTTCGTAAATAGTAATATTCTTCTTAGAAATTCAATTATTTTTAATAAAATTTTAAAGAATTTTTTCGAAAAATTCGATTAAAATTCTATTAAAAATAATTGAATTTCTAAAAAGAATTTTATTATTTACGAAAATAATTGGATTTTTATTATTAAGTTAATAAATAAATTAATTAATAAATTGTTATTATTTTTTTGAAAATAATCAAAAGTTTTTGTAGAATTTTATTAATTTCTTTTTCAAATAATTAAATTCTTTTGGTAAATTTTTTAAAAATAGTAGATATTGAACAATATTTAATTTTTGCGAAGAATATTATTACTTTTGAAAATAATTCAAATTTTGCAATGGATTCTATTAAAATTTTTTATAATAATTGAATTTTATTACTTTAGAGAATAATTGAATTCATGTGATAAATATTGTTAATTATGAAAATAATTAAAATTTTTAAATGAATTTTAATAAAATTGTTGAAAATAATTGAATTTTGTTGAAGAATTTTGCTATTTATTTATACAGATAATTGAAATGTTGACAATGTTTTTTAGTTTTTTGTTAAAAATATATGAATTTCAGAGAAGAATTTTAATATTTCTAAAAATAATTGAAATTTTGACGAGAATTTAAAATAATTTTTGAACAAAATTGAATTTTTGCGAAGAATTTTTTTACTTTTAAAAATGATTGAATTTCTGCAATCATTTGTAATTTTTCTAAAATTCTCCAAATTATATCGTACAATTTACGAACTTTTCATCCTTTTTGAATGAAATTACGGACTTTACGGACCTTTTTAAAAAAAAAACGGACTTTTACGGACTTGAAGCAAAGTTACGGACTTTTTCAGGATTTACGGACCTACTTCGAGCCCTGTGATATTGATCATCAATGAAGAAGAAGCTGCGTGATTTAAGTCCCCTAAGTCAGTTTTTATTTACAGATCAGTCTTTATTGACGCTTTCTGAGTTTTGGGTTTAGAATCTAATAAAGCTGTCAAACTGTTATATCTGATGAACCATCAAGGAACAGTTTATCATCAATTATCTGGTTTAAAATTTTGTAGCTATATCTCACTTTTACGTGATGTTTGTGAATTTATAGGCAATTTGTCTTTTCAATTTTTCAAAACATTCTCTTCATAAGTGTCTTAAATTCTAACATGCCCTACATTAAGAATAAATTTTAATAAATTTCTTGAAAACTATCACAAACCTGATTGACAGCCCTAGGATCTGGAATGGCGTCTGTGTGTTTTATAACTGAGACCGATTCACCAGTCAGAATGGATTGATCAATCCTAAGGGTGGTTGAGTAAATTTTCGATAATCGAATATCAGCCGGAATTTTATCACCGACTGATACTTCAACAATGTCGCCGGGGACAATTTCCTTTGCTCGAATCCTTTGAACACCGGATTTGTCACTTCTGACGACTTTACCCATTTCGGGCTCGTATTCTTTAAGGGCTTCAATAGCCGACTCTGCATTGCGTTCTTGCCACACACCAACGACGGCATTGGCAATAAGAATGAGCAAAATAACGAATGGTTCGACAAACGCCGTGAACGCATCATCATGCTCTTCAAATAAAGCTAATACCTGAAAAGAATAATTTACAAAATTAAATTTCTTTTTTTTTCTTAACTTTCTCGAAATTTTGAGAAAACAATTTGAAAACAATTGGAAAACAATTTGCAAACAAAAGAATTACTTACGAAAGAAATAATAGCGGCTAATAGAAGAATCTTAACTAGAAGGTCGTCGAATTGTTCCAAGACGAGTTGCCAGATGGATTTTCCTGTAAGCAAATGGAAGAAAAAAAATTATTAACAAAAAAAGAAGAGGTGCATTATATATATATTTTTTTCTACTTTTTATTGAAACAACTAATACGACGAGAAATTAAAAAAAGAATTTACGTCACAGGCAACTCAACGCGAAGTCCGCCTTTAACGTCACGCTCGAATAAGTACCTCATATTGACAAGCTCTCTGTTAATAATAAACGCTTAGAATCCTTGGACTTCAGTGTCACTGGCCAAAACCTTGGCGCAAGAAATAGTATATTTCAAGAAACTGGTATCGTTTTAACACCGTTTTGTTATCTAATTATTGTTAGAAATGCCAAACAATTTTTGTGCCGTTGACTATTTTTAATACGATTATACATCTAGCACATAATAGGATTAGCAGAATTAACAGCGTGCGACATTGAAAATTACTAGTATAATTTGGAATGCTTTCAGGAAACTTTCGAAACATTTGCCACATTATATGCGTATACAAATTTAATAGTCATAAATCGTTCCAATTTTTCTTTTTGCCATTCGACAAAAAAACAGGCATTTACAAATTTTGTCTTTAAATTAATTCTACTACTATAACTGATGATGACAATTTTTCTTTACTCCATTTACTTTCGAAATTTCAAAAAATTGTAATTAATTTTCATTATTTTTAAATACATTGGCATTAAAAAAAGAAAATAACAATGCAAGAGTCTTATGACAAAAAGAATGAAACTCGAGACAGTGCTGTGGTAAATCTTATGACCTTGTTTAGTAAGTGCATTTGCCATCAAGCAATTGACGTCATATTGTTCCTTGGTCTACGTTTACCGATTTCATTAATTACAATTTAGTGATGAGACTAGAAAACGATTAAAAAAAAACTGACAATATGAGTCAACTTTTAATCGAAGAAAGTGTAATGCGCATACGATTCAAATCATTTAATCACTTGTCTTTTTTATGTCTTCCAAAAATGTTTAATATTCGAAAGATGAAAAAAAAGGTTTCTCTCATTTTCTTTTCTAGAATTTAAAAGCAATAGTTATTTTGGGAATTATTTTTGAAAATTTCTTTTTGAAGAAATCAGAATAGCTTGAAAATTGAGATCTAGGTTCAAGTTTTAGGTGTAGAAGCCAAGTTTTTGAAAGGGGATAGTGAGAATTTTTTTTGTATTTTCTGAATCTAGAGTTTAGTCTACAGAATTTCAATTCAAAAATAGGTTTTTATTTTGACTCATAAAGAACTAGGGACCTAGTGCAATTTGAACCCTTAATGATAGAACGTCCAAGCGCCCGTCCTGCCGGAAGGATGTTCCGAAAAAAAGGCTTTTAAAAAAAGAGAATTCAATTTTTCTTTTTCGAAACTTCTTGGGATTAAAGTAGGTAAAAAGACGAAAAAATCTATATATTTGACTTTTTAAAATAATAATATTAAACCATTTTTCAAAGCCCTCAAACTTGCTGCTAATAAAAAGTAAAAAAAAACATTTTTTCGTAAATTTAATGTAAAACCCACAAAAATCAATATATTTTGGCCGGTCTAGTCTCTTTTTATTCAGAAACGTTCAAAGAATGAAACCTATTTGTTTAATTTAAAAAAATTTCATTTTTAATGTTAATCAGCAAAATTGCGGCCAATTGAATAAAAACTCTTCTCAAATTTTCTTTATAAAATTATTATGCAAGCAGATAAAAACAAAAACAAATATATCGTTGGAAAGGTAATGAAACAAGCTTTCCAATGATGTAAATATCAAATTTCTAAATTTATATGCTTAGGCTTGGTAGCCTTTTAAACAAAGCGAAAAGCGTCCTGCCGGCAGGACCGGGTTCCATCATTTTGTGACTAAAAATTATATGAATTTTTGGAAAATTCAACTTCTTTAAGCTCCCCTGCTCTTCGGTTTGAACTTACAAGCTCGACATTTACATGCGCTGAAAGCTTGTTTCATCACCTTTCCAACCATATATATTACTTTTTGTTTATGTCAATCCATGTTAGTTTTATTCAGCGATTTCGGACGGACTCACCTGAGTCTTTTTGGTCCTGCCGGAAGGACGTTGGACGTTCTATCATTAAAGCTCACACTTTTTATAAATCATCTTGTTTCGAATTTCTTTTAATATTTCTCGCCAAGTTTTTTTTTAATACTTAAAATATAACGATTTTCAAAAAATCCCACAGAAATGAAAGTTACTGTTTTCCTTCTTAAAAGAATGTTCTTAAAAATAAGTTCTTCAAAAAGTGCTATTTTTATCTCTGTCTTCAAAAAAAAATTTTTTTTAGTTCTATTTATTTATTTATTTTTTTTTGAGAACTTGAAACGCTTTTTTCTACGAATCTTCATTTTCAAAATCGGGGAACGTGATATCTCTAAAAATACTAGAACGATTTTTTCTAAAATTCTATACACTTTTTTTAAAATTAGAATCACTTGTAAGTGAATGAAGGATTTTTATTTTTAATGTTTAGACGTTTTAAAAAAAAATGTGACTTTTTTACAGTCACAAGTAATCATTGTTTACAATTTGAATAAATATTATTTCTTTTCTTCTATAATTTTTTAATTCCTACTATTTTTCTATTTTTTTGTATAGCAATCATTTTGAATTCGTTAAATAAATTTTTTAAATCAGGGACCAAAAATTCTCTCAAATTCAGAATATTTATTTTATTTATTATATTTCAATTTTTGTCTAATTTGTTACTGCCGAACTAGATCCACAATTTTGAGTTTGGAAAAGTTAATAGAATTTTGTGAATTTTTATTAGCAAAAAATCACTATTTTTTAATCGATTACTTACAAAATTACATAAAAAATCGCGAAATTCACAAAACAAAAATTCTAATCTTGTTACAAATAAGAAGGATTATTACAATATTCAGGCTTCGTATTCGATAATTTATTTTAAAAAAGTAGCCAAAAATAACTTATAAAGAGAGACAAAAAGGCAAAAAAAACTTGACGATTGTATTTTTTTATAATTTCTTAATTAAATTCAAAAGTAAAATAATTTTTTAAAAATAAATATTTAAATATATCTAATATTTCGTCTATAGGAGTTAAAATATTGCAGACGATTTCAATGTAAAGCATATTTTAAAATTTAACTAAATTAAAAAAAAATACAAAAGTTATTCTTTAAAAATAATTTTTTTTTAAATTTAGGAATAAAATTATTCAAAAAATTGTAATCAGTTTATTTTATTGAATTCTAAATCAATTGTTATTAGAAAGTTCTAAACGAGAAAGAAATTATTTAAATAGAATAATAAATAATTTAATGAATACTTGAATATTTTTGTAATTTTAATTTTAATAAAAAACTTTGTCAATTTTTTTTTTAAATAATTCAATTAAAAAAATTCAATTAAAAAAATTCAATTAAAATTTTTTATTTCAATGAACTTTTAAAAAAGTTTTTAAAAGTAATTTCGAAAAATATTAGTAAAAATTTGTTACAAATAATTGAATTCCCGTAAAAAATTTTTTGAATGAAATTAATTGAATGTTTGAGAAGAATTTTAGAAACATTTTTGTTTTTTCGAATGATTCAGGTCTTTTGGTAAATTTTTTATTAAAATAATACTACAATAAAATAATACTTTAAAATAATACTATTAAAAATCATTGAATTTGAAAAAATTTGTGAAAATAATTGAATCGTCTTAAAGAACTTTATTAAACTTTTTTCAATTTTTTACAATAAGTTTATTAAAATGTTTTGAAATATTTTTCCAACTATTAACAAATTTAAGGAAGTGTAAATTCTCAAACATGGAAAAAAACATCTTTTAGTGTATAAAAAATAAAAAAAAGTATCCAAGTAGTAGCAAATCGTAAAAAAATGTAATCTTTGTTGACTTGATTAGAGGTTTCGAAATTAAATTTACCTGTCAAATGTTTTTAATATTTAAAATTTTGAAAATTATAGAGTTTATAAAAAAAGACGACCTAGGTACTCATGTCAGTTCACATAAACTCCATTGGATAAAAGTTGACCTAGTTCGATAGCAACAAATCCCATGTCATTTATAAATTTCTTTTTCTTCGATAATGTCAGAAACTCCAATGTATTTCGTTCAAAGAGACGTTTTGTATTTTTTTTTTCGTTCTTTCTTTTTTTTTCTTTTTCCTTTAAAACCAACAGTTTCATCAAATTTTCAGTTTCAATAGTCATTCGAAACATATTTTCTCTTCGAATGAAAGTTTCATTTTTTATTTTCAATTTGAAAGATTAAAGAAAAAAGAAACGAATCTCTTTCGAAATCGTTTGAAAAATGCATTTCTGATTGAAACCTTTTCTTAAGAGATAAAGAAAAATTAAATATTTTATTTTCGCTGCAATTAATCAGAAGTCTGATGGTGCAAATTATTGTAGAACGAAAAGAGAGAGAGAGTACCTTGACGTAAATTCAAACAGCTGTTTAAGAAAACTTGGCACACTTCCTCACCAGATCTTTATCTTGTTACGTCATCAATTCAATATTAATCATTTGATTAGAAAATCGTTAAATTTAATTAGAAATATTAAAAATATATTTTGACTTTTTAATAGAAATTTCTTTCCTTTTATTTACTGATTCTTTCAAAAAAGCAATAGTGACCATAATGAACTTTGATATTTAATTAAATTTTTGCATCTAAAAAAATGGCTACAATTTTTCCGTGTGAGTCGCAAATTGAATGGTAAAAGAAGACTTAATGAGATTTCGATTTTTTTAACACGCCAATTCACTACTTACTATCTAGAACAATTAATCTTTAAGGAAAGATTTTTTTTTCTAAAACTTAATGGAAAAAAGCAATTTTTATACATATTGAAAAATAGACGCTCCTGCAATAATCTTTAAGAGCGAATAATTCTTTTGATATTTGTCCTCACGTTCAATATTTTATTGAAATTCCTTTCATTCATAAGAATTTAAATCGTCCTGAAAATTCATAAATGCGAATTTAAAAGAGCAAAAAAAAAAAAGAATAATTCCCTCTAACGTATTTTCAATTAATTTTTACCTATCAAAATCCTCTATTTAATAATTTTTCGATTCAGAAATAAAAGTAAATGTTAATAATAAATTAATTTAATTTCTCTTACCCTCTTCGGCTGGCAATTCTGAAACAAAAAATAAAAATAGCGTTATTAATATTCTGTTGAAAAATAACATTCTTCTTGCAATAATTATTCACAGTGTTGTAATTGATAAATAGAAAATTTCATCAATCGAAATAAACTAAGAATATACGCTTTTCTAGAAATAAAAAGAAAACATTTTCTTTTTCAGAAAATAAAAATACTTCTTCTCATTGTAAAAGTTTTTGTTAAAATATTTCTCTGCGCTTTTTCTTATTTTAAAACTGATCTTTTTAGAAGCAGAAAATGAATTTTTTTTTCAATTTGTAATAAATTCAGTCTATGTTCGTGTATCGATCGCAATTGTATACACTCTAATACCTTGAATTATTCCAATAAAGTATACACTAATCATGTTTCTAAAGGAGATGAAAATTTAGAGAAAAGTAGAAAATTAAAATTTTTTTTCCCTCTAAATTCGAAAAATATTAAATAAAAATATTTCTTGAGTGGCAAATTTTATGAGTTTAGACATTTTTCCAAAATAAAAGAATCGTATACCTTTTTTTAAATTAATATTTCGGGGAAGGGAGACTAGAGGAGAATTTAAAAAAAAATTGTATAATAGAGAAATAGGACGAGAGATTTCGTTAATAAATTTTAATAGTGAATAATTTTTATTGTCGCAGGGAGCTGGAAAATATAAATACGTTGATGGGATGTATACAGAAGTAAAAGAGGTGTTAATCCAGTGGGAAAAGTTGTAAGTGGAAGGCCGAGTTTTCACTAGAAGCTACATGGCTTAAATTTATCACACGACAACGAGTTGTGCAAGGACAAATCCAAAGTTGATAACAACATTTTTTTTTCTACCCCTGACAAAAAATTAAACTAAAAAATATCCACTTTTCTACTCTATTCTACGAGACATTCTTTTATTTTTTCTTTCTACTTTCATATTACATTCATTTTTTTATTTTTGTAACTAAAATTTTTCCATAGACATTTTTTTTTAATTAATTTTAGAAAAGAAGATTATTTTTTTTTCAATTTTGATAAAAGAGTGCAGAAGATTTTTGGGAGCATCAAAATATAAACAGAAAAGGAAGCGATAAATATTCTCGTTTCTTTCAAGCACAAAATTAATCCACATTTTTTCGATTTCACACTTAATCAAACGCCTACTTGTTACTAATTTAAAAATCAAAATAATTAATGATATTAATTTTTAAACCTTACGTGATAAATTTTATTTCGAAAGAAAAAACAAAATATTAATAAAAATTTATTGAAGATTGTTAAATAACAAAACGAAAATAATGATTTGTAGAAATAAAAGAACATTATTCACATAATAGTAAATGTATTTTCCATTCTACATCACAATTATATGTACAAACGAATTCTTGTGCTTTTCTGCAATCAGTCCAAATATTTGGCTAACCACGACTTTCAGTTTGATTTAAGATCAACTTTACACGATCTCGTTAATGTACCACCAGTTTATATAATCTCAATGCGTCGTCGTTTTACATAAAAAAAATAAATTTTCCGCCAAACCACAGAATTTGTTTTCAACATCAAAAAAAAAAATTTCAAAATGCAATATATTTAGTCGGAGAAAATTTTTTTTTTTTCACTTTGACATAATGACAGAAAAGGGAAAATCTATTTTTACTTGACGAATTTTAATTTTCATTTAAGAGAACTTGAAATATTGTTGAGAAAATAAAAATAACAAATCACTAATGACCATTATGTAACAAACTTCAAAGATCTTTTACCCCTGAGTCAGAGACGATATTTCGGCATCAAAATTCTATTTTCATTGATTCACATCGTTAACAATTTTTTTTCCCTTTCGTTTTTTGTCAATTTTATAATAATAGAATAGAAAGTTAAAATTTAGCAACATCACAGACACGTGTGGCAAAAAAAAGAAAGAAACGAATCAAAGAAGATTTAGAAAATTAATGATCGTTTTTAATCATTTAAAGAATTAGGAAAAAAAAATTGAATAGTTTTTTTAGAAAATTGTTATCGAAACTATTATAGTAACTTATTGGACTGTGATAGCAATATTGCAGTTAAAGATTAAACACGTGTTGTCATTAATATTCAATTATCCTAAGGGACAGTACATGACGTGGTTACTTGTGTTTCAAGTCGTTGACCACGTCATGATGTGCATTCGTACTTCCGTATGTGACTAATTCAAAAAGCCATAAAACAGTGCAAAAAAATTCGTTTTAATGAAAAATAAACAAAAAAAATTTCTATTAGCATTATTTGTTCTTTTCTCAAATCATATTTGCCGTAGAAATTGTTTTCAATCACAATTTTACAACAAAATTTGTAATAATTATTTGTCGTTCTATTTCTAAAAAAAATTTTCCTTTCTAATTTTTAATTTCCTTAAAAATAATAAATTTTTTTTAAACAATTGAAGCAAATATTTTGAAATTGAAAACAAGTCACTGACACGCAATTCAGCATTTTATTTAAATAAATTTATATTCCTAGAATTATTCAATGAATTGCAAAAGACAAAACAGACAGAAAGTGTAAATCTGAAGAATAACTTTAATATTGCAATGTCGACAGTTTCTAAAAATATTATATATTGACTTCGAAAATAATATTTCTCCCAAAGTTCTTTTGTACTATTTGAATTATGTGACACGACGTGATTTACAAACACGACAATATCTGCAATATTGATTAATTTGCAGGGCTTATTTTCGTGCACTGCTGACTTTAAATAAATAAATATTCTTCCATTTCAAAAATTTATCTTTATTTGATTTAAAAATTCACTGAAAACGTTTGAATGAAAATGAAATTCATTCACATTTATAAATGAGTAATAAAACCTGCGACAACTAGTTAATTAACAAATTAAAGTAATTTCTCAATTTCTCATGAAACTTTCCAACAACTTTTTGTACAGAAAACAAACTCCTCTCATCCTCGTCTTTTAAAACTTTCAAACTTTTTCTATTTGAATATAAAGCAAGTTAAATTAGTTTTGTCATTTAAAGAATGTTTTCTTCTTCGACAATTCTTGAGAATAAAAAAAAGTACTCATAAAATAGTTGATACAATTTCAACAGATCTACATATTATCAGAAAACTTTAAAAAAAAATTACAAAAACATTCAAAGTGCAATTAAATTAAATTTTTAACTTATTACAAATAACATAGATTCATCAGAATTTGTATATTCTTTTTAATACATGTCAAATTAAGATAAAAGTGTTCCTTTTTTTCAAAACTATTCAGTGCACTTGAAATAACGAGTTTCTTTCAAATCCTCAACGAACAAAAGAATTTTTATAAATCTTTCCTTCTTTCATCAGTACTCAAATATTTCTTTCTTATAATTCGACTTTTTAATTTTCCCTAATTCTTTATTGGAAAAATATTAATATTTCCATATAATTCACAAACCAGACAAAAATTTCATACGTTATTTAATTTTCCTGACTTTTTCCCAATTTTCATAAAAAAAAATAATAAATTAGTTCTTACTGCTATGTTCCTAATGTTTCGAACATTCAAACGAATGACAATATTTTTTAACTCCTTCCAATTTGTATTTCTTTGTAAAAAAATTATTTTTTTAGATAAAAACAAATTAGTTCTTAACTAAATGATTAATTAAAATTATTTTTCTTTTTTATTAATAATTTTTTTAATCACTTAGGGTGGAAAAATTTTTTGTTCATTTGAATGTTCGCAACTTTCGCCACACAACTACTAATAAATTGAATTGACCTGCAACGTATTTTATTATTCATGAAAATAATTGAATTCTTATGAAGATTTTTACAAAAGATTTGTTAAATATTTGAATTCTGTTTAGAAATTTTATGAAATAAGTAGATATTAAAAAATTATTGAATTGCGAGAAGTTTTTAAAAATAATTAAATTTTACAAAGAATTTTATTAAATATTTGTCAATCATTGAATGTCTGTATGGTATTTAAAATTTTTTTTAAATAATCGAATTCCTGAAAAACATTTTATTATTTATAAAACTAATCCAATTTTTGAGAACAATTTTATTAGAATTTTTTTTAATAATCGACTCCTTATAAGACGAAATTAATTATACGTTTAAAAATAATTAAACTCTTGTGATGAATATTGTTATTTTATTGAAACGAATTAAAAGCCTCAAAATAATTGAATTTTCGAGAATAAATTAAAATATTTAAAATTAATAATTAAAATCAATAAATAATTACTTAAATTCTAGGAAAGAATTTTATTAAAATCTAAATAATAATTATTTCAAAAAGTTGTTTTAAAATTTGATTTTAAATAATTGATTTGTTTCGAACAACTTTATTAAAATATTTAAAAATAATTGAATTCCAGTGAAAACTTCTAATATTTTTGTAATTAATTGAATTTTCCAAAGAATTTTAATAAAATATTTTTTTCAAATAACTCATTTTTTCGAAGAATTGAAATTAAATATTTAAGAATAATTACATTTTTCGAGTTATTTATGAAAAATTGTATTAAAAATAATTAAAATCCCTTGATGAATTTTATTACTTATGGAAATAATTCAACAGTTGCAAAGAAGATTATTAAAATTTGCAAAAATAATTGAATTTAAGAAAAGAAAATTTTATTTTCTTTAATAATTAAATTTCTAAAAAGTATTTTATTTATTTTTAAATAATTGAATTCCTAAAAAGTATTTTATTATTTATAAAAGTAATGGAATTTTTGAGAATGACTTTATTAGATTTTTTTTTAATTAACTGAATTTCCATAAGAAGAAATTATAAATAATTAATTTCTTTTGATGAATATTGTTATTTATGAAAATAATTGAATTTTGCAAAGCATTTTATTAAATTTTTTGAAAAATAATTGAATTCATGAATAGAAATTGATTTTTTTAAATATAATTAAGTACCTAAAGAGCATTTTATTTATTTTTAAATAATTGAATTCCTAAAAAGTATTTTATTATTTATAAAAGTAATGGAATTCTGGAGAATGACTTTATTAGAATTTTTTTAATTAACTGAATTCCCATAAGAAGAAATTTATTATTACATTTAAAAATAATTAATTTCTTATGATGAGTATTGTTATTTATAAAAAAAATAATTGAATTTTGCAAAGCATTTATTAAATTTTTTGAAAAATAATTAAATTCATGAAAAGAAATTGATTTTTTTTTATAATTAAGTACCTAAAAAGCATTTTTTTAAAAAAATAATTGAATTCCTAAAAAGCTTTAAATTAATTATAAAAATAATTTAATTCTTGCGAACAATGTTAGAAGAACTTTATTTATTTTTATTAACTTTTAATTACATTTGTTTTATAATATTTTTTTATAAATCAATTTTTTAACTTATTTTAAAATTTGACTCGAGATTCTGTTTGCCTCCCAATGTTTGGGTGTAATATTTTTATTTATGACGATTTTCTTCAATATGTTTATGAAAAATTTAAGTTTTTATTTTAAAAATTCCCCCTAGGATCTCTAATTTTTAAAATTAGAAAAAAAGTGAAAATTTTTAAAATTAGAAAAAAAGTGAAAATTTTTACAATTCATCCCAGAGCATTTTATGTGAAACTGAGGGAAAAGCATTTTCAAAGTCTATACAAACAAAGCAAAACTATTTAATATTCAGATGAAACGGGGAAAAAAGTATTATTTAATGCATAACTAATTATTATTAACTGAGATGTCAAAGGAACATTATTGAAGGTTTTTTTTTTCTAATAAGATTATAAACGACTTCTCGAACTCAATAATCGTCTCACTGACGCGCACAATGAACTGTAATGAAGTGTCGACAACTAAACATGCTATTTACATACGAAAAATCTTCACAAGTTTGACGTCTTTTGAGGAAAATTAACGTCATTCATTCTATTTCTTTTAGATTTATAAAAAAAAAAGATAGAAATATCTCGATAATGATGTAAAAATTGATATAAACAAACGATAATTGCAATTGTTTGGCAATTGTTTAACAATTGTTTGGCACTTTTTTGGCAATTGTTTGGCAATTTTTTGGCAATTGTTTGGCAATTGTTTAACAATTGTTTGTCAATTGTTTTACAATTATTTGGCAATTGTTTTACAATTGTTTGGCAATTGTTTAATAATTGTTTAATAATTGTTTAACAATTGTTTAGTAATTGTTATTAATAATTTTGTGAATTATTTTTCGCTTTGGAAATTCTGTTATAAGCATATTTTGCCGGTATAATAATTTTAGTATTATTATCATCATCATCGAATATTAAAAATAATAATTTATGCTCGTGTGTTGAAAGGTAGAAAAAAAATTGTTCAATGATTATTTGAATTGCGTAATGTAAAAAATGTGTCTCAATCACAGTTTGCATTTTCATGGCCGTTGCACTTTTTTTTTTGCTGAAAATCTCTCAATACGAGAATTTTGTTTGCAATGGCAGCGTGTTGTTGCAACGTATAATCTGCTCGTGCAGGAAAAGGCTTCAGGGTTTTTTTTCCCTCACTTAGACAACACAACACAACACAGATACTGGTTAAACATAATGAGAAGTGTGTCTATTAATAAGAGAGCTGCCATTAGTCAACCCTACGAGATACACGAGCAGATACCTTTTATTAGAACATTGCTCGTTGTTCCATCAAGTTAGGTGGGGGCTTTTTGACTGATAGCGCTCGATAATTATTAGTTCTCATCTTCTATCCTCATATATATATATATATATATATATATATATATATATATATATATATACAAAACATATTCTAATTTTTATTTTTCATTTCTTCTCTCATATAAAAAAGGTCATTCAACTAATTTCGATAACGAAAATTAAGTCGCAAAAAAAATAAGTGGAAAAATTGCATTTTTTCGATAACAATTGGCAAAAAGTCATAATATCCAAAGTCTGAATATTATTTTCAAAAAGAAACAAGTTTATACTTGTTTTTTTCTTAATTGTTATTAATTATTTAAATAGTTGAAAATTTTAAATACTTAATTTAAGAATAAAAGAAAAAAATTTCACTCGATAAACTCTATATCGAGAAATAAATAGACAAACAGAAAGAAAGAGATATAATTCAAAGTAGTTAATAGGTTTCATGACTGCGAGTTACGATAAAAAGGGGGGCACGAAATGTGAGCGCCGCTTGATAAAGTGAGACACATAAACAGAAACAGAGCACGTGGAGTACACGCGAACTTCTTGAATTGCTTAATACAGTCGCTTTTCAAGCAATATTACATCTGCAAAACCCACAAGATAATACAGTTCAGAGCGCATATATGTACATACAATAGTGCTTTATTATCTCTTGATGGATCTGTAAAAAAAAAATTTTAATAACCATCCTCTATATTTACCAGTCTCTCTCTCTTTTTATCCGTTATTTTTAAAATATTCACAATTTTTTCAAGAAACATCAAAAGATAATTATTTTACGAAAAATATTTAAAAATAAAAATCTTATTTTTTTCAATAAAATCTAATCACATGAGAAGGTAGATTTATTTTGTGTAAAAAAAATTTTAAATTTCCCGCTAAAATAATTCAGGTATAACATAACCTGAACAAAATATTTTGTTATATTGACAAAAAAATTGTGGTTCTAATTTTTTATTCAAATACAACTTTTAATTATACTTAAATTCACAATTTTCCCCAAAAATATTAAATTCGATGTCAAACTGAGCAACAATTTGTATTAAATTTGAATTTGACATTCAATTTCACATGAAATGTTGATATTTGAAAAAAATTTAAACATAAAAGTTGCCTTTGAATAAAACTTACACCCCGAATTTTCGTCAATATAAAATATTTATGTTTAAGATTCTAATACAAAAAATTTGACTCAAATCTTTCTTTTTTAAAATAAAAAAATTTCAAATACAAAAATATAATAAAAAATTTTTTTTGCTAATTCCCAAAATTCCCGCTAGGCGTTCAATTTGTCGATAACGATCATTTTAAAATAAGCAAACTCTATTTAAAGTACTTCGATAAACGAAACATTTGCTTGTTATGATAAGAATTCTAAAATGTTAACTATATCAATATTTAAAAAAAACATTAAATGAATCAAAAATTTTATTTACTTAATGACTAATTAAAAGAATCAAATATTTAATTTACTGTACTAACATAAAAAATGAATCCTACTGTACTAACATAAAAATTTAATCGTGATTAAAAAAGAAAAATTTGAAATGATTGAAAAACAAATAATTTAAAAATTCCCTTACCGTTGAGACCATATTTTTCTTGATTTCTTTTCACCTGATCTGGTGCTAATCCTTTCTCAGAATCGACACCAAAAAAATTCACCACCTCGTCCACATTTTTACAGTGGCCGTCCTCCATTATTGCTTTTCTTTAACTTTGTGACCAGTCTTGTTAATGTTTATGTACGTTCATTCACCCAAATAATTTCTGAAACAAAAAATAATTTCATCAGGTAGTAAACAATCATCTTTTTTAAAATATGCATGAATAATATTATTAAAAAAAAAAAAAAAAAAAACGAAGGAACTTTTGTAAAACTGTCTTAAAAATTTTCCGTTTTTCTTTCGTTAAAAATAAAAAAAATATTAAACAGACGAGACAATGAACTTGGCATTTCGGTAGGTTAGGGAATCATGACAAAGTAAATGTATCTCACATTAAAGATAAAGTTGTTATAAAGCCACGCCACGAAGGATGAATCTATTTTCGAACCTAACCTCACTTCCCCCTTTTGTTAATCTTTCGTGTACTCTATCTCTTACTATATATAACGAAACTAAAGTAAACAAAACATAAAAATTCATCCACAGTAATTTCACAAATTAACACCTCAAAATCGAAAAGAGTTATAAATTTCAGAAAAATTTAAAAACCTAGTCAGCTGTTATTCTCATATAAAAAAAAAATAAGTCTAAGAAATTTATATCAATTTGAGAATTTTCGACATTTCTACATCTTTTCCATTCAATATTTTTTCAACATCTAATTATCCAAAAGAAATCTTATTTTTTTTGGAGCAAAACACGTGTCAAAGTAGAAGAAAAAATTTACACAAACCTATTTTTTTTTCTTATATGTTTAGAATATCGCGCGTCCAAAGAAAATGTAAAACTTTGAAGGAATATCAGCGAGACGAATAAATATCGATTACTTTAAATTGTAATAAAATTCAAATTTTTAAATTCAAAAGACAAGAAAACTCTAAAATTAGTCTCTGTTTGCTAAGATTATGCTGCACTACAAAGCACGACAACGATAAGTCTCACACACATTCACCACAATTAAATTCAAACTAGACACGTTTACAAAAATCATCACAAGACGCCGGTTTCACTAAAATCTAAGGTATACGTCATTTTTTCAAGCGTCGCAAACACTTAGACCGCATTATCACACAAACCAGCTTGCCTTTACTTTCAGAAAAACTGACACGACACCGCACTATGAACAGCAAATCATTCCATCCCCCTCTGGAAAAATTCTCTGCGCACGTGCGCCTCCTCGCGGAACATACGACTTGTTACGATGGCAACGCCATTTGGGTAAGTTTTTTTTTAATTCACATTTTTATTATTAATTTTCAGAATAGCGATAATTAAACATTAGCAGCTAAATAAAATAAATCATTGAAATTTATTCTCTTAGAATTTCATCGACATTATTCATTTTAATTCATGATATAAAGCGAGATATAAAGTTGAAAATAAAATTACATTCGTTTAGGCGGAAAATTTTTGAATTGACGCATGCGATATTGAAAAACAGGAGCATGTGGAGCAATCTGATTGGTGTAGAGAGGGAAGTGTATTCTGTTATTTTAGGGCTATTTCCTTGGCGCGTACTTTGACACACTTGAAAGCGTGAAGAACGTCAATTGAAATTACGTAACGATTATAGACATTGCGAGAGTTTGAGTTTTACGAAAACAATATATGTTTAACAAATAAATATATAAAAAATTCGCATCACAGGAAAAAAGCAATTCATTTTTTATTTCTATTTCAGGTGCAGCAGGCGGATCATCAATGAAAGTGGAGTAATGGTAGCTTTAGAAAACCAAATCGTATCTGTCTTTCATTAATTTGCAAGCAGGCCAAAACATTCTTTTCCCGTGTACTTTCCAAGGGTTTAAGGTATATAGTTTACGAACATCAAATTCTAACAATCTTTCAAGCAAATATGTATAAATTCAAATGTTTAATCATTTTTACTGTTTCAGAAGCAGCAAGAGGATCATCGATAGAAATGGGGTTTTAGAAAACCAAATCGTAGTTATATTCCAATAATTTGGATGTAGCATCGAATTGTTCTTTTTAGAGTACTTTTCAAAGGTAGGTAAACAAAAATGTTATGTTCAACAAAATTTTTACTGTTTCAGGAGCAGCAAGAGGATCATCGATGAAGTTATAGGGTTTTAGAAAACCAAATCGTATCTGTCTTTCATTAGTTTGAAAGCAGTCCAAAACATTTTTTTTCAGTGAACTTTCGAAAGGCAGGATGAAGGAAGTTTTAGAAAACCAAATCGTATCTGTCTTTCATTAGTTTGAAAGCAGTTCAAAACATTTTTTTTCAGTGAATTTTTGAGAGGTAGGTTGAAGGTGGTAGTTTTAGAAAACCAAATCGTATCTGTCTTTCATTAGTTTGAAAGCAGTTCAAAACATTTTTTTTTTCAGTGAACTTTCGAAAGATAGGTTTAAGGTAGGTAGGTCGTAGGTAGGTAAACAAAAATGCAATGTTCAACATTATTTTTACTGTTTCAGGAGCAGCAAGAGGATCATCGATAAAACTGGGGTTTTAGAAAACCAAATCGTAATTGTGAATGAGTCAATACTACAGAGTAATAGGTTTAAGGTAGTTTTATAAAACCAAATCGTATCTGTCTTTCATTAGTTTGAAAGCAGTCCAAAACATTTTTTTTTCAGTGAATTTTTGAAAGGCAGGATGAAGGTAGTTTTAGAAAACCAAATCGTATCTGTCTTTCATTAGTTTGAAAGCAGTTCAAAACATTTTTTTTCAGTGAATTTTCGAAAGGTAGGTTGAAGGTGGTAGTTTTAGAAAACCAAATCGTATCTGTCTTTCATTAGTTTGAAAGCAGTTCAAAACATTTTTTTTCAGTGAACTTTCGAAAGATAGGTTTAAGGTAGGTAGGTCGTAGGTAGGTAAACAAAAATGCAATGTTCAACATTATTTTTACTGTTTCAGGAGCAGCAAGAGGATCATCGATAGAAGTGGGGTTTTAGAAAACCAAATCGTAATTGTAAATGAGTCAATACTACAGAGTAATAGGTTTAAGGTAGTTTTAGAAAACCAAATCGTATCTGTCTTTCATTAGTTTGAAAGCAGTCCAAAACATTTTTTTTCAGTGAATTTTCGAAAGGTAGGTTGAAAATGGTAGTTTTAGAAAGCCAAATCGTAGTTATATTCCAATAATTTGGGTGTAGCATCGAAATTTTCTTTTTAGAGTACTTTTCAAAGGTAGGTAAACAAAAATGTTATGTTCAACAAAATTTTTACTGTTTCAGGAGCAGCTAGAGGATCATCGATGAAGTTTGGGTTTTAGAAAACCAAATCGTATCTGTCTTTCATTAGTTTCAAAGCAGTTCAAAACATTTTTTTTTCAGTGAACTCTTGAAAGATAGCTTTAAGGTAGGTAGGTCGTAGGTAGGTAAACAAAAATGCAATGTTCAACATTATTTTTACTGTTTCAGGAGCAGCAAGAGGATCATCGATAAAACTGGGGTTTTAGAAAACCAAATCGTAATTGTAAATGAGTCAATTCTATAGAGTAATAGGTTTAAGGTAGTTTTAGAAAACCAAATCGTATCTGTCTTTCATTAGTTTGAAAGCAGTCCAAAACATTTTTTTTTCAGTGAACTTTCGAAAGGTAGTTTTAAGGTAGTTTTAGAAAACCAAATCGTATCTGTCTTTCGTTAGTTTGAAAGCAGTCCAAAACATTTTCTTCCATGCACTTTCGAAAGGTAGTTTTAAGGTAGTTTTAGAAAACCAAATCGTAACCTGCCTTTCAATGATTTTGAAACCACAGAAAATATCCCTTTTAGTCTACTTTTCGAATGTATGTTAAAGGTAGTTTTAAAAAACCAAATCGTAGCTGCTTTTCAATAATTTATAAACAGCACAAAATTTACATATTAGTTTAAATTTTAAGGAATAATTTAGTTTCTATTGCATAACTTTATGTGCATGTTTGTGTTTCGCAGACGGAGCAAACCGACTTGCTTCCAACTGTGAATGTTTGTCAAAACACAGGAGTTCGAAGTTTCTCCCCTCCTTGTACATGAAATTTTTCTCTAATCTCGAACATGTTAGTACATTTAGCAATAATCAATTTTTCTCAAACAAGTCACGATAAATCACTATTTTTGTTGGTTAATTTTTCTTTTTTTTTTTTTTAAACAATGAATTAATTCAGGTTAATACAGGTGCAGTGAATCAAGAAACGAAATACCTCCAAAGTTCGTGTACGGCAAACGGAGGCGCTGAGTTCGCGATGCGCGGCAAATATAAAATCGGATGTATCATGGGCTGGGGAGAATTTCCCAGAGAAAAAAAATTTTCTTAGTGAGCGAAGAAGAGAAAAAAATTGAAAAGAAGAGTAAAGACAGCAGGTATCGTTCACGATGTCAGTACACAAACTGGTGAATTTGGAACCGGTCCGGATTTACTACCCACGAGGATAACTTTTCTCTAAACTCCCGGGATGTGGCTAACGCAGCCAAATCGCGCGTGCCCGAGCGAACGCTTTTAGCACATCCCGAGACGACTTCCTAATTATTTTGGCAGAACTATAGTCGTGCTCGCAACACTGCCAACTAGATTTCAGGGACTCGATCACAATCGCCACAAATTGCTAAGAAAAAAAGCTTCCTCAAAAGACTTAATATATATATATGAAAAATCAAGTAAAGGAAAAAATTTTTTTTAATTCATTTACCAAGAATTTCAATTTTTAAAGTCACTGTTTTGTTAAGCTATATTTTAAGTAAATTTTCTTTCGCAACGAATGATTAAAATTTTTATATTATTCAAATAAAGCTGATACCATATTTTAAACGAAACTTCGAATTGCATTATGTCTTTCTGCATTCCTGGCACTGATTTAAAAAAAAAAACTTGTGTGAACCAAGTGCTTCCTACACTTCAAGAGTCGCTTTGCCAAGTTACGTCATTGCCAAACGCACACAATCATTATTGCATTGCATCCGCGTCATTTTATGTCGAAGCAATTCGTCAACGTCATCAGAAAAGCGTGAAAAAAAATATACACCCTGTGAAGAATTATTTATTTCACTTTTCTAAAAGGAAGCGCAGAGAAGAAAATATTTTATCTCTTTGGCATTTTAAATTTTTTTCTCATACAAAAATTTTTCATTATCACGACATCTTCATCATTAGCATCAAGAGCATCATCAATATTATACGTTGAGAAATAAAAGAAAAGATTTATTTCCAAAGAAAAAAAATTTTTTTTTAAATAAAATACTATAATACTATAATACTATAATACTATAATACTATAATACTATAATACTATAATACTATAATACTATAATACTATAATTCCATAATATTTTAATAAAATACTATAGAAGATTGCAAGAAAAGTCCAAATAATTTCTTAAACATTGCAAAAAAAATGAAAGCAAAATAAAACCTTTGAAGAAGCCATAATGTCTCTCGCAAGATTCCCAAAAAGAAAAAGGAGAAAAATGATTTTATCCTTCTCTTTCTATAAAAATGAGTCAGTTGCAAGTTCATTAAACTTTCGCGAAGTAAACGCAATTCTAAGAAGTAAAATGTGTGATTGTACCGCAAAGAAGTTCGACGAAAAAATATTAATCGTAAACTTGAGAAAGTGTTTCGTGATGCAAAAAAAAGCGAGTAAGATAAATGATTTTAACGAAAAGTAACAGTCACAAAATATTTCAGTGTGTCGTAAGTTTCCTCTTTAATCATGCACCCTCAATGCAATCCAAAATTTATAGTGCTTTTAAAAGAATACTTCTTCAATATTTCCTCATATTTTCTTCTATCTTTTAGTTTTTTTCTATCTTTTAGTTGTTCTAAACCTAGAAAAGATATTTTATTATTGCATTTATCCTTTAAATATTTTTAACTTTTAAGTTTAATTTTTGTACTTCTGATATTTTCATTATCGATACATTCTATATATTAAGTATAGACGGTAATAGGAAATTAATAAAGAAAAACATTATTTATTTTCACTTTTTTGTCATAGTTTTCAATTATTTAGATTCTAAATTTATTGTAATTATTTTAGTCTGTTGTAAAAATAAAATCAGAAAAAGGAACAGAAGTTTAAAGATTTGAAGGTAGATGTTTGGAAAAAAACTTCACAATTCACTAAAGTTTATGAACTTCAAGAAAAAGAAAAAATTGAAAATTCCTGCTACATTCGAGTTTGAGTTAAAGTACAAAACAAAAAAATAGCGAAAAAATTGTTAGCAATTTAATTAATTAAATAACAATATCATTCGAAATTTGAATTATAACTTTCTATTGTGAATTTTACCTTTTTCACTTGTAATGTGAATTTTCAGGGCATAAAATGAATTACTAAAAAGCATTAAGCTAAGAGAAACGACCCCCCACCATCGCTTATGCATAGTGGGAGACGCTTCTTTTATTACTTTTAACATTTCATTATTAATATTATTATTGATATTATTATTAATATTATTATTATTATTATTATTATTATTTTTATTTTTATTTTTATTTTTATTTTTATTATTACTTTTATAATTGTCATCTTTATTTAAACTAATGGTTTGTAAATATTGTGTATTTAATTTTTAAATGCTGACAAATTTTGTAATTCTTAGAAAATTGTGGAATATTATTTTAACACATTTAAAGGGAATTAAAATTCATCCAAAAATTAAAATAGAAGTTTCATTTTTTCAAAATATTTTTCAAATGATTTTGGTGTTTTGGATTTAAACAAATTTTTTTAAGGGCAAAAATCAATTTGAAGATTAACAAACTAGTGAATAAATAATAATGTTAAGAGATTAATTTAATTTTTTTTTTGTATTAATTTATAATGCAACGTTTTTTAATGTCTCTTATAGTTTATTGTGATTTTTAAATTGCAAATTACTTATTTTTATATTTATTAATATGGCATTTATAACATAAAAGCAAAAGCTATTTTTAATAATAAGAATACTATAAAGATTTCATTGATCTTGTTGTGTCGTATCTGGAATCAATCTTCTTATAACCCTTTAAGAAAATTTTCTATTTCTGTCCGATTATACATATATATATATATATATATGTAATTTTGAAAATTCTTTAGATTTTCTATTCAAAATTAAGATATTAATAATTTTTTAATTAAAAAATATGATTGTTTATAATATTATTGAAATAATATATATTGAAAATTGAAAAAAATATTAAATAATTAATATATTGTACGTTAATAATAACAATACTGTTAGAAACATTTTTTAAAAGTATAAATTATTTTTAAAGATCTACAATTTAAATAGGATTGAAATTTAACATAAGTTTTAAAGAATGTTTTCTTTTTTAATTCTTAGAATTGGATTTTTGTAAAATAATTTATAATTAAAAATAAAAACCTATTTTTTCATTTTTAAAAATTGCTTTTTATTTTCATTTCTCAGTTAATTCTTTTGGTCGTTTAGAAAAAAAATCATCAATATTTTAAACCGAGCGGTAAGAAAAGCATTTGCTTTAAAATATACCTTCACTTTGAAATAAAGTGTATTAAAGAAAATTTCCACTTTTTATATTGAAATTTTAATTATAAAAATTATTTGCCAAGCTTTTGCAATAATTTATGGAAGTAACCTGAGAGAATATATTTACTTTTTAAAGAATTAAGGATAATTTTTGAAAAGAAAATAATCTTTTTTTTTGCAAAATAAAAAGAAATATTTTGAAAAACTTTTTTTTAATATTCAAACATGTTAATTTTTCTCTGCGTTATAGAAACATTATTTTTTGAAATTATGTATTTTAAAATAATAAGCGAATAATTCCTGTTCTTTCAAAATAAAATGTAAAATATCTAGAAATTTAGAGTTGTTTTAAAAAAAATATATAAAAACTTAAAATATGAAGAAATTTGAAGAAGTTATTCCATTTTACTATAATGGTGATATAGTATTTTAAAAGATTTGATTATAGAATTTAGCTTTAAAATAAATATGTATAAATATTTATTAGAAATATAAAAATAAAACCCTTATCCTCTGTCCCTTCAGAAATTGCAGTAAATCCCCTTTATTTATGCACATAATCCTGGTTTGCAATAATCCGCGCGCATGCGCGCATTCACACACTGAAGGGCGCTAAAAAATTAAATTTTCAATAAACCTTATGAATTCACATAAATGTTCTTGTATTTATAAATCCTGATCTGTCATTTCTTTTTCATTATTCACAATCACTGTTTTCATTTTCTTTGAAATTAATTCACTCTGTTTCACTGAGTTTCGTTAAAAAAAAAGAAGAAGATCACAAATTCACTCGAAGACTTACCCAAATAATTATTATATATTGTAAAATCCCAAACCAGTAACCGAAGAGAGTTCTTTCACACTATATAATAACCGGAGATAAACGTCAAATAAAAACACAAAAACAAAATCAAAAACTCGAATCGGAACAATATAGAAATATATAAATATTTATATAATTAGGAAACTATTTTTATTTTTATACTTTTTAATTAATCACACTTGTACGAGGCCCCTGAATCGTGATCGTTACTACTCTTGGAACATTTTTTTTTCTTTGCGTGCGTCGTGTGCGTGAGTAAACAATAAAAAAAATAATAATAATCGTACAAACGTCGCAACGCCTGCGTTGCTCAACGAAACGGGGCGACGGTTGACGTTGAAATTCGTTTAAATAGTCGTCGGCATCGCACCCTGGCGGCAAGACATTAAACGAGGGAAAGTCTCTGGATCGGAGCCAGTGATCCCCGGCTGTTTTATAGGCTTGTTCTGTTTTCAACAAGTATAACCTTCATATATATATATATATATATATATATATATATATATATATATATATATATATATATATATATATATATATATATATATATATATATATATAAATTAAACAATTAAAAATTTTCGCCATTCAAAATTAATAAAAAAATATTCTTCTATTTTTTTGAATATTTATTTATTTTGAATATTTATTTTTGTTTGAATATTTTTAAATAACACCATAGTCTATAATTATATTCTCTAATGTAAAATATTTAAATAAATGTTAAAAATACCAATCTCCATACATTGGTATCATAAATAATTATTTCATTTATTTAAAAAGTAAAAAAAAAACTATAAAAATCGATAACAAAAATCAAACCTTTCATATATTGCTTCGGCCATGTTGAATTTTAAAAATAAAAAAAATAACAATTTTTTTCTTTTCTTTTTTTTTTTGTTCAACGAAGGGAAAAATTGGAAAAAATTCTTAGCTTTCCAAATTCACATCATAGTGAAGTATTATAGGATATTTTTCATTTTTAAATTTATTACACGCGCTCACATGTATTAATCCGATGATGTGAACTCTTTAGCAGCATGTTTATCGTTTAAATCGTAAAAACCTTTATGAGCTCGTAAAATTTTTAACCTTTTACTTTGAATATTATTTTCATTTCTTTATACTTTTGAAAATTCGTGCACTTGAAAATTAAACAATTTTTTTCATTTCATCCTTTAATAAAAACAATAATTATTAAAAATAAAATTAAGTATTGTTAATAAAATAAAAATCGTGAACTTGAAAGTAAAACAATTTTTTTCATTTCAACATATAATAAAAAACAAATAATTGTTAAAAATAAAATTAAAAAAATAAATAATAAATAAATAAAAATAATAATAATAAATTAAATTAATTAATTTGTTAATAGAATAAAATTGGTTAACTTGAAAATAAATCAACTTTTTTACCTTTAACCTAAAATAAAAACAATAATTGTTAAAAATAAAATTAACTATTGTTAATAAAATAAAATTCGTGAACTTGAAAATAAAACAATTTTTTAACTTCAATCTATAATAAAAACAATAATTGTTGTTAAAAATAAAATTTGTTTTCAACAAAAAAACGCGCTTTTAAGAAAATAGTAAATAAATAATTGTTATTAATTTTTAGTTAACACTTTTATTTTTATTATATTTCATTAAAAAAAAAACTATTAATGAGATTCAGTTAAAAACAATTTCAAAAATTGCTTACTTTTTAATTTTTATTCTACAATTTTTTTGATAAAAATATATTAATATTCATCATTATAATTATTATTAAGTAAAAAAAATACAACAAATTTTATTTTAAAAAATGTGAAAAAAATGGCAAATGTTTTTCTATTACTATATTTATATATTATACGAAACTCGGAAAATTCTTGCTATTTTATTTCCAATTAAAAATTGTAATTGACAAATTAAATTTTAAAAAAATTTTCTTTATTTCACGAGAAGAAAATTTTCCACATTGACAGAATATTTTAATTGAAAAATTGAAATCATGCAAATTATTTTCTTTTAAAAGCGTACTGAAAATTTTCCCATTAAAAGCCTGACCATAATGCTTAGAAATTTTTGTTTTTAAGTGAATATTATTATTATTATTATTATTATTATCATTATTATCATTATTATCATTATTATTATTATTATTATTATTATTATCATTATTATCATTATTATCATTATTATCATTATTATCATTATTATCCTTATTATCAATATTATTACTATTATAAAATAATAATAAAAATAAAAATAACTTAACTTTTGTCAATTAATGAATTTGTAATCAATTATCCAATTTTCCTTCTTGCTTTTATTTGACTAAAAATTGCATCAGAGGTAAAATTATTTACAATAATTATAAAATTGATTGAAATAAAGTTACGATATATAAGCACGAATCGCTTATTTTATATCGGTATGCCTCATAATGAACCGCAGAAATAGACATCGTTATTTCACCACTTATTTCGACTTTGTAGTTCAACGCGTGGATGTTGTATTTTTAGTTGAACTCATCGGATGTTATGTAAAACTCTCCCTTTAATATTGATTTACTGAACATTATTTGCTTTTAAACAAAATGAAGAAAAACGCATTTTATCGAAAGAAAGCGAAATAAATTGTTGTAAATATTTTTTCTCCTCTCCTTTTCATTTAACTCATAGTGCGACTATATAGAAATATTTGATATTACAGAAAACCTTTTGAAAAAATAATTTTTAAAAATCATTTCTTCTAATCAATTTACAGGTATTTACAATATCAATTTTTTTGTTTATAAATATTTTATTTGTAAATATAAATTTTTTTAAAGAAAAATATTATTTATAAAAAATTATTAAAAACTATATAATTATTAATGAATACTCGACTAAATAGTTATAGACATTAGTCAATTAATTATTAATAAACATATTTACAAATAATAAAGTATTATAATACATATTAATACTTATTAATTAGGAATTAAAGTAAATAATTATTCCATAAATTGAGGAAAAAATCAATAATTTATTAAAAATTTATTATTTATTTATTATTTATTTATTATTTATTTTTTTATTTATTAATCAGAATAAGAAAAATTTTGTTTTAAATTGAACAGTTATTAATAGTTTCTTTTTTTAAAATAAAGTTAAGAGAATATTGCTTCTCCGACTAAATGAGTATTTTACACTTTATACTTTAAATTTTAAAAATAAACTGTCTTAACGAACTTATAAAGATATTTTTAATTTGCTTATGAAATTTTTTGAAAACTTTTTCAAGGAAGTATTTTATATATATATATATAATTTATTTTAACAGTGTCAAGTTTTCAATCAATGTCAAATTTATCATGTGTTTAGTAATTAAAAAAAGGGAAACAAACATCAATTTTAATGATGAAGGAGAATTTTTTTTTATTTACCACTTTTTCCATAAGTTACATTAAATAATTTTTAAATAATAATATCATTTTTGTGGGATTTTTTTAACATTGAAAACATGAATATTAATTAAAAGTTATTTAGTTTTGACACAATTTTTTGAAATTTGGATGTAATATATAAGTATTTTTTATTTTTGTATAATCGCTCAAATTTTTGAAATTTAAAATTTTTAAAAATAAATCTTTTTTCAAAATAATTTAACAGTTTGGAAATATTAAGGGGAGGGACCGGTGAAATTTTGGTATTTTAAATTATAATATGCTTTTGGAAAATTAAAAAAATATTTTATAAATTACATTTTTTTTAAAATAATTTTAATTTTTTAGCTTCTTTAAAAATTAAATTTTGAACAATATTATTTCAAAATTCTAGAAAATTAATTGAATTTTATAACACTTGCAGTTCATATTTTTAAGTATTTTGAAATTTTAAGCAGATAAAGAACAATACGTAGTTAAATATTTATTTTACAAAAGTTATTAAAATTTGAAAAAAATAATTTGGAAATTTTTAAAAAATTAAGTTTTTTGAAAATACTAATTAAAATTTTTCAATGAAAAAAGTACTTGAATTCTCAATAATAATTTTAGTAAATTGAAACAAGTTGGAAATATTATAATAATATTAATTATAATAAATAAAAAATATATAAGAATAATAATAATATATATAGTATAATATATATAATATTATATATTAATTTATTATTAATTATATTCAATTATTTTTTGTAAAATTTTATATTTTAAAGAATTTTATTTTTTCCTCTTTAAAAATTGTCTTCAAATATAATTATATTTTTGAAATTATATCATTTTATGAATTTACAAAAATTATTCTATTTAAATAATTGAATTCTCGTAGTTGAATTCTGATCGGAATTGATTTAAGAAAAATTTCAGTTAAAATTTTAAAAAATTGTATATTTAAACCGTTATAATAGGAATTTTAGGAATTAATTAAATTCTAAATGATTTTTAATTTAAATTCCATGAAAATTTTCAGGAAGCAAAAGTTTAAAAATATTAGAATTTTTACTTTAAGGAATTATTAATAACATTATTCTTCTTTAAAAATTATTACAGTTTTTCAATAAATTTATTTAAATATTCTAAAGAAATAATTGCATTTTGGATGAATTACAGTTGCACATTTTAGAAATAATTGTATTTCATGGGGTTTTTTCATTGAAATTATAAAAAATTTTAATTCTTTGGGAAAAATAAATATGAATGAGTTTTGAAATTTGTCTTTAATAAAAAGTATTATAATTTTTGAAAATTTTAATTTAGAAATGTCTAAAAATTGTTTCCTGAAAAAATGAAACTAGAATCTTTTAAAAATACTTCTATTTCTGAAAATATTTTTGAAAAAATCGAAACAATTGCAAATTTTGCCAACTTTTATTGAAATAAATGTTGAATTTTATTTTAAAAGTTGGTGTTAGAAATATTTTGGCATTTACTTTACGAGTTGTTGAAGTAATTAAATTTAATGGAAAACCATAGGAAAAATTATAGTCTTTAAAAAATTAAGAATTTTCATTATACATTTGGAAGAGCAAATTTTGAAAGTAACAATGGAAAAGAAAATTTGCTAGTTCTGCTAGTTTTTTAACAATTTTCGTTGTCAATTTTTTTATACACTTATTTCATAATTCTGAACAATGAATCAATTTTTCTGAAATTTTTAATTTTTTCCAAATATCACATTTTTTGGGAAAAAATAAAAAGAAAATTACAAAAAAGTGTTGAAAAATTTGTTTTTACGTCATTATATTTTTTATATTATATTTTAAAATTTGAATTTTGTTTAATTTAGGAAAAAGGAGATATTTTTTCGAAACCTCTATCGCTCGAATGATTAATTTGTTAGCACCGACATTCATGTCGTATGCAACGTATTTCTAAAGGTATTTGATTTGTAATTCAACTGGCGCGATGAGTGAAGAAAGATTTTCGGGTTATCGTACCCATATATACAACAAATTGTCTATTGACAATTGTCATATAAATAATTTTCAAATCTATAAACTGACAACGGTTGGGATTCATAATTTTGTTCCTTAAAATAAAAAAAAAGTATTTACTTTTGCTTTTCTAATTTATTAAATGTTCGCTGTTAGAAATTGTTTTTTTTTTTGCGCATAATGTAAAGAAAAAAAAACGATAGCAATATTTATAGGTTATGTCGCATGTCCTTCAAACTCACTGCCTTAGCTTATTAATGATTTGTAGTGATTTAAGTTCCGCAACGGGACACTTGCCAAACATTGCGATCTCAAGTATATAAATTTGCAATGTCCGAAGCAAAAAGATATCAGTTTTTTTTTAATGTCTTCCGGGTCTTTTGTGTAAAAGTTATTTCATAAATTCGAAAAAAATTGGAGTAAAAATTAAAATTGTATAATTGGAGGAATTTTTTTGGGGGGGGGGAAGTAGAAAAAAAGTGGCGCTAGCTAGGTAACGCTATAGATTATACTGACATCTTGTACTGACTTCTTATGCCAATTTTATCATAGATTTCTTACTATATACCGATTCGCAGATGTCGGACTATATTTGGGTGGTTGAGACACGGTTACTTCACTGGTCCACTTGGCCGTTGATTGGATCCACGTATTTTTAGTGAGGTCACTACATCATTTTGCTTAAGACCAAGCGAACGATTTTCCATTGCTCCCTCTCGTGAATTACCACAGTTCTTGTAGATAATCAAGATATACAAATTACCTGGCCGTCCTATTTATATTCAGCTCAATGTTACTCATCCAGGATCTCGTTTAGCGTCTCGGAATCATTCCAATCCGGTAATTCTCAGTGAGTCTAGTCGGCACCACGTGTCGAGGACATTTTTTCACTTCTCAATTTAAGAAATTGGAGAAAAGAAAATTAATAGCCAAAAAAAAAGAGGGAAGAAAATAGTAGTATTTTTTTTTAAGTGTGAGAGAAAAGGAGAGTGTGCGCGCCAACTAGGAGCTTATTGTCAAATTAAAGCATGGGCGGGAATATTTGAAAATATTTAATTTAATTTAAATTTCTCTTTTCGTTAAAATTTAAAAAAAAAATTTTTTAATTAAAATTGATCTATATGCGCTCGCATGCATTGTTTCGTGAATCTTAATAATAAAATTATTTGAAGCATTCAACGGCGCGACGAGAAAACTTTGGCAGATACCAAAGCGTACGACGCTCGGTCGTTGTGGAAACGCAGAAAATTCTCATCTATCATGTCGAAACGTGTAACTCGAAAATAGTCACAAGGATAGTACGAGGTCATATTTAGTTTGATATTTTACAAGTGTAGAATAGAAATTCAATTTTTAATTTTCGCAATAAATTTAATACACCTTACCCTGCATAATATTGGTTCATAAAAATTTTTTTCTTCACACAAGTTTTTTTTAACTTTCAGTACAAGAAATACAAAAAAAAAGAAACATACTGATCGATGTTTCCATAAGGTGGTTTTTTCTTCATCGGTTTAGATTGTAAATGGCTCGTGCCAAGGGAGACCGAAATGGACCGAAATAGAGATATTGTAGCATTTTCTGCTGAGCACCGAAACGATGTCCTCGATATTTATGTCAGTCCCTTCTTTATTCTATTCTCTTAAAACTAACAATAAATCATTATTTTCGTCTTTTTGAACTTTAGAAAATGAATTTTTTTTTTCAATCATTTCTTGTGGGAATGGAAAATTTACGAAATGATAAATTTTTAAGAAATTACAGACGAGCAGATGGTGCGCACACACGTGTGCGGAAATCACACGTGGTGATTGCTGAAAATTTAGACAAACACACGTCATATCGTGTGTCATCAAAGGAAACGTTATTAGAAGTAAAATATAAATATATTAATTTTTTATTGAAGGAGAAGAAAAATTATTTTCAAATTTTTCTTTATGTCAATGTCAAAGTGAAGAAAAGCAAAGAGCTGAAATCTTCACGTCTTACTAAAGAAGATGAACTCACTAAAATTGACAAATGTTACGGTTCGTCATCAATCAGAGCGATGTTTTTTTTTTTCTTGAAAACTCGTATTGTGCTTCGACTTTTTCCTTCGCCCCACTATCAAGAGTTAAAGGAGAAAAAATTAATGAAAATTGTCAATTTTCTTCTTTTTTTGAAATCCTTCAAAGTTCTTCTTGTAGAGATATTATTCGGATATTTTTTTTCATATCGGAGCAGGATATTTTTTGACTGAATCATCTAAAAAACCAAAAAATTTTCCTTAATTCAGGGCTCAGATTGTGCGATTTTTTCGACTTTTTTATTTATTATTATTATTATTTCTTTTTTTCCATAAGAATTAAATTTTTTCAAGAGATTCAAATTCAAACCTTTTTTAAAATTAAACTACTTATAGAAAATTATTATAAAACATGACCGAGTGATAAAATCATTATTTTATATTATAAGATTTTAAAAGTAAAAGAATTTTAAAATAATTAATTTCTAGGATGATTTTTTGATTTATAAATATAATTAAAATTTTAACAATAATTTTATTAAAATTTTTTGCAAATAATTGAATTTCAGAGGAGAGTTTTATTATTTATAAGGATAATTGAAATTTTGAACAGATGTTTTTTTAAAATGATTAAAAGTAATTGAATTTTGAAGAAGAATTTTGATATTTTTAAAAATAGTTGAAATTGTGGGGAGAATTTAAAAAAATTTGAAAATAATTGAATTTCTGCGATGAATTTTCTTATTTTTTGAGATAATTGAATTTTGCAAAGAATTTTATCAGAACTTTTGAAAATAATTAAATTTCCATGATGAATTTTATTATTTATGAAGATAATGATAATTTTGACGAGAATATTAAAAAATATTTTGAAAATAATTGAATTACTGCGAAGAATTTTATTACTTTTGAAAATAAATGAATTTCTAGGATGAATTTTATTATTTATAAAGATAACTACAAATGTACAAAAATAAATAAATAAATAATTGAAATTCTGACAAGAATTTTATTAAAATTCTTTGAAAATAATTGAATTACAGAGAAGAATTTTATTATTTATAAAGATAATTGAATTTTTGAACAGATTTTTTTTAAATGTTTAAAAGTAACTGAATTTTGAATTTTGAGAATTAAAAAAAAAATTTGAAAATAATTGAATTTCTGCGATGTATTTTCTCATTTTTTGAGATAATTGAATCTTGCAAAGAATTTTATTAGAACCTTTGAAAATAATTAAATTTCCATGATGAATTTTATTATTTATGAAGATAATGATAATTTTAAGGAGAAATTAAAAAAATTTTTTGAAAATAATTGAATTTCTGGGAAGAATTTTATTACTTTTAAAAATAAATGAATTTCTAGGATGAATTTTATTATTTATGAGAATAACTACAAATGTATATAAATAAATTAATAAATAAATAATTGAAATTCTGACAAGAATTTTATTAAAATTCTTTGAAAATAATTGAATTTCAGGGATGTATTTTGTTATTTTTTAAGATATTTGAATCTTGCAAAGAATTTTATCAGAACTTTTGAAAATAATTAAATTTCCATGATGAATTTTTTTTATTTATGAAGATAATGATATTTTGACGAGAAATTAAAAAAAAATTGTTGAAAATAATTGAAATTCTGCGGAGAATTCTATTACTTTTGAAAATAATTGAATTTCCATGATGAAGTTTATTATTTATAAAATTTTGACGGGATATTTAAAAAAAAATTTTTTTAATGTAATTGAATTTTTGCGAAGAATTTCATTATTTTTCAAAATAAATTAATTTTAGAAAATAATTTTATTATTTATAAAGGTAATTGAAATTATGGCAGGCATTTTATTAAATTTTTTTTTAATAATTGAATTTTGTAAAAGCATTTTATTATTTATAAAAATAATTGAAATTTTGAACAGATTTTAAAAAAAAAATATTAAAAATACCTAATTAAAATTTTGCCATGTGGCATTTTATCAAATTTTTATTAAATATTATTCCAAATTGTTCGATGTTAAAATATGTGTTGGCGAGAAATGTGATTTTTTTTTACAATTTTGACAATTTCGTGTTTCCTTTTCGGCGTTTTTTTCCTAAAATTTCATTTGACCTTTTTCCGACTTTTTCGGAAATTTTATGCGACTTTTCGTGACTTTTGTTGTAAATTTATGCGACTAAAGCGACTTTTTTTGAGTCTTTAAGACGATCCGAGGCCTGTTAATATAATAGATTATTACTAGTGGCAAAAATAAAACAAAAATGAAAAAAATGTAAAATTGTATGTAACCTCTTAGTCAATTTGGAAATAAACAAGACGTACGAGAATAAAGCGGTTGAATGAACTTGAAAATCGTTGAATCTAGAAACACATCACAAGGATCTGATCTCTTTCGGCATTACTCAGTTGATTTTTTTTTTTTTTATTGTTAAAAATCCTTGAATTCTTTTTGTTGATATAGTGGCAGGTCAAGCCTACACTCTAGGCCAGGGACTAGGCTAGTCTATTTTTGCACATTTAGCTTATGGACAAAAATAATTCAACAGTGCATTTCGATGTAGATGGCAATTATAATTTGATGAGCAAGAGAGGAAAACATTTTCTTTATTAATTCCTCAAATTTTTCTTTTCTCAAACTTTGTGTTTTTATCTACTAGTTGCGAAACGAAACCAATTTTTTTTTAAAGAAACAATTGAAAATAAACAAAGCAAAGAGAGTAAAAATTGGTAAATCTTTTTATTTCCTTAAACAATGTATAAAAATATACAAAAATATACAAAAAATCGAATTTACATTCGAAATCACAAAATTAAGTTTTTTTTTTGGAAAAATAGAATATAAAAAATTTCCGCGAATATGTATTCACACGTGACCTCTGCACTTTGTTAAAGACATGATACTCTGCGACAGATTGAGCCTTGAGTTCCCCACCTGCCTTAGCGATCAATCTGACCGATAGAACGGTTATCCATTCGCCCACACGAACTTGCTCTGCTGCGTTATTTTTGAGTATTTTGGCCTTGGGTCTTGGCCAGAGAAAACTTTTGAAATATTGGAGAACGCTACAAAATTTCGGCTCCTTCGCGTCTTTGAATTTTCTCATATCTCTCAAACAACATGAAATTACATCTTAAACGACTTGTGACAGCAGTGGCGACATCTTTTATTTTCCCACTTCTTCTAATTCTGCAATTACAAAAAAAAATATTTTTTTTCTTCTTTGCTTCTTTTTGCACCAGAAAATAATGATTTTCTTTTTAAATAAAATAAACGACAAAAAAACGACTTTCTCTCTTCTGGAAAAATCAGTATTTTTGAATATAGAAAGAATAATGAGGTATTTTGATTTTTTTTTCAAGAGACTATTAACAGAAAAACAAATTTTTACTCTGCGTCAGGTACTTCCGGAGGGAACAGAAAGAAAAGTCATTCGAAAGAATTCGTTTAAGCATTTCGCCACATATTATTTAGAGAACTTGTCAAGATGTTGACAGTTTTTGTCCGAGCAACCTACGTCAGTAAAATTAAAAAAGAAACACACGAAGAATAATATCCTATGATTAATTATATCCCAGGGATATAATGAAAGAATTTTTAATAACAAATAAAAAATTTTTTTACTATTAAAAAATTCTATTTGAATCAGGATTTGAATATATAGACAAATTTCGAATATACCTTTCAAAAAAGTTTGTTTCAAATTAAAATCTTCGCTGCAACCACATTGTGATGATGCATCCAGAAATAATTAAACTGGACCTGTAAAAAGTAGTTTAAAATGAAAATAATTGCATTAGAAAAAAATTAATAATAGTTCTAATAGTAAACATACCAATAGAAGATTTTCACTTTAGTGGAATGTTGAAATGAATTGTAAGGTTTAATTTGAATTTCTGCATGTGCTTGAAAGTGTTGCAAAATATCACGAGCACTAGAAGAAAGAACAAGGAATATCAAAATACTTTAAAGATTAGAAGAAAAACAATTACAATGTTCTTATAATAATGATAATAATAATTGACACATTAATGTTATAATTTGATAAAATACAAACGATAAATAAACACGAGATGCCCTTGAAAGTCATCCAAAATTGTTTTCATTGCTTTGCAGAAGATTATATACTTTTAAATACAAACTGCGTATTAAAACATTTTTACATTATGGACTTTAGTGAAATGGAAAAAAAGGAGTAAAGATCTTTTTTTTGGAAAAAGATGAATTTTTTTATTATTGACTTTAGGTCAATTTTATTATGTTAACACATAAAATTCTATTGAACTAAGGGGAAGGACCTTTCTTCTCGGAAAAGAAACACGGTTGATGTCATTTTGACAAGTTACAGCGGCGAATAATGTTTATTCAAGTTGACATGCTCACGAAATGTTATAAAATGGATCTATTTTTGTATTAATGTTGATCACTTATTTCATTTGGAATTTATTTATACATCGATTTAAAATTATACGACAGATAATTTGAAAGGTAAATATTCTTTTGAAAATAATAACCATAAAAATGCGACTGAAAATTTAGAAATCGATAGAACAGTAAATTGAATTTCACCGCTTTTTATGGGACTTATATGCAAAAAGAAATTATTGATTTGCTTAAAAAAAGTTTTTCATTTTTAATTACACACTCCTCTATAATTCTACTGTTTTCTCTTTTTTTTATATTCATTTCGACATTTAAAATTTGGAAAAATTGTCTTTAGATTCAATTTAGGGACCTCAAAATTTCGCAGTTTCTAAGTTTAATAAAATTCGACTATTTTCTTAAAACTTGTCTGACATATTGGATCCGCCATTTTGAATTTTGAATATCAGACTTCAGATTCAAATTCAGTTTGATTTACAAACTTCTTTCTACTGAATGACATTGACAACACTTCGAAAGTATAAATATGTTTTATTTTCAATTGTTATTTTTGGACGAAATTTATTTAAGAGACAAATTTGAATGAGTAATCTGATAAAATCTATTGGGATCTTTAGTAGTAAATATTACAAAGACTCAGTTGCGGTAGGATATGTAACGACCGGAACTCACATAATCTGCTTAAATCTTTTGTAAACAAAACGTGTTGATACTTTTTCAACACATTTTTTTTAATTGACTATATTATCGAGTGAAAGAGTATTCCATTAATCTTTTTCTCCCATAAGTGGAAATCAGTTTGTTACCCTAAATTAGACTTTTAAAACTCACAAAACACATTTTCGGATAGTGATCATAGCCCATCAAAAGAATCTTTTCAATTCGTCGTTAAAATCAGACCATCGTAATTTTAATGTCACCCAAACTTAAAGTTCCAAATAGATCTTAAAAATTTCAGGAGTTGGACCATCAATTTCTAAAGTTTAATTATCAAAAATCGACCCTTCACAATAAACAGATTTTTAAACAGATTTTTAAACAGATTCCCCTTTTTGGAAATTTTCAAGATTGAACAATGGTTTTTTTTTAATTGTTGTACAATAAATTTCAAAAGTTTAATAATCAAAAACTGAGCCTTAAAAATTTTTTAAGTCAATTTTTAAGACAGTCTGTGTCAAGGAAATATGAAATCAAATAGATTCCACTTTCTTGCAAGTTTCATGATTGTAAAATCATGTTTAATGATTGGACAATCAATTTGAAGAGTTGGACAATCAAAAACTGACTTTTAACCATTTTTAAGTTAATTTTTATGATAGTCTGCGTCAGGAAAATCTAAAATCAACTGACCCTTAAGTCAATTTTTAAGACAGTAAGCGTCAAGGAAATCTGAAATTAAACATATTCCACTTTTTTGCAAGTTTTGAAATTGGACAATCATTTTTAATGGTTGAACAATCAATTACAGGAGTTGGACAATTAATTTAAAAAGTTTAATAATCCAAAAACTGAGCCTTGACAATTTTTTAAGACAGTTAGAGTTAAAGAAATCAGTAATCAAACAGATTCCACTTTTTTGCAACTTTCAAGATTGGACAATCATTTTTAATAAATGGACAATTAATTACAGGTGTTGGACAGTAAATTTTAAAAGTTTAATAATTAAAAACAGACCCTTAACAATTTTTTAAGTCAGTCGGTGTCATGATTTGCAATCAAACAGATTCCATTTTTCAGTTTTCAAGATTGGACAATTATTTTGAATGAAAGGACAATCAATTTTAAAAAGTTTAATAACTAAAAACTGATACCTATTAATTTTTACATTCATTTTTTGGACAGTCTACCTCAAAAGTGGAATCTGTTTAATTTCAAATTTCCTTGATGTAGACTGTCTTTAAAATTGATTTAAAAAATTGTTAACGGTCAGTTCTTGGTTATTAAACTTTAAAAATTGATTGTCCAACCATTAAAAATAATTGTCCAACCTTAAAACTTCCGAAAGAGTGGAATCTGTTTGATTTCAGATTTACTTGATGCAGACTGTCTTAAAAATTGCCTTAAAAAATTGTTAAGGCTCAGTTTTTGATTACTAAACTTTTTAAATTAATTGTCCACATCCTAAAATTGATTGTCTAACCATTAAAAATTATTGTCCAATCTCAAAACTTCCAAAAAAGTGGAATAAGTTTAATTTCAGATTTCCTTGACGCTGTCTGTCTTAATAATTGACTTTAGGATCAGTTTTCGATTATTAAAATCTTGAAATTGATTGTCCAACCATTAATAATGATTGTCCCATCTTGAAACTTGAAAAACAAGTGGAATCTGTGTGATTTTAGATTTTCTTGAAACAGAATGTCTTTAAAATTGACTTAAAAAATGGTTAAAAATCAGCTTTTGATTGTACAACTTTTTTTTAAACATTTAAAAATGATTGTCTAACCTTCAAACTTCCGAAAGAGTAAAATCTGTTTGATTTCAGATTTCTTTAATGCAGACTGTCTTAAAAATTGCCTGAAAAAATTGTAAAAGTTCAGATTTTGATTGTCCAACTCCTGAAATTGATTGTCCAACCATTAAAAATTATTGTCCCATCTTGAAACTTGAAAAACAAGTAGAATCTGTGTGATTTTAGATTTTCTTGAAACAGAATGTCTTTAAAATTGACTTAAAAAATGGTTAAAAATCAGCTTTTGATTGTCCAACTTTTGTTTAATCATTTAAAAATGATTGTCCAACCTTCAAACTTCCGAAAGAGTGGAATCTGTTTGATTTCAGATTTCTTTAATGCAGACTGTCTTAAAAATTGCCTGAAAAAATTGTAAAGGTTCAGATTTTGATTGTCCAACTCCTGAAATTGATTGTCCAACCATTAAAAATTATTGTCCAATCTCAAAACTTCCAAAAAAGTGGAATAAGTTTAATTTCAGATTTTCTTGACGCTGTCTGTCTTTAAAATTTAATGAAGGGTCAGTTTTTGTTCATTAAAATCTTCAAATTGATTGTCCAATCATTGGAAATGAATGTCTAACCTTGAAACTTGCAAAAAAGTAAAATCGTTTTTATTTGAGATTTTCCTCACGGAGACTATCATAAAAAATGACTTAAAAAATTGTTAAGGGTCAGTTTTTAATTGTTGATTGTAGAGTATTTATTTGACATACTTAGACCTTCTCTAGACAAACGATTAGTGTGTCTAAAACATGTAGTTTAGCGTTTTTTTTCGATTTTTCAGTATTTTTCATCATTAAAATGACGTTTTTTTCATTTTTCTTGTTTTAAATAAAATTGGATAAATAAAATTTTTGCTGGACAAACGTGGACTAATCGTGGACAAACGAATGTAATACAAAAGTTGAAAAAATTTTACGTTGAATCTCGCAACTTTACACAGCTTGTAACTAAAATAGTGTCTTATTGAGATTTTTAATTGCAATCATATTTACAAACATTTGCAGTAATTATTGAAAAATAAAATACTAACCTTCGATGATTGGAGACAGCAACTAGAGCATAGCGTGAATTAAATGATTTCACATCAACGCTACCATACGAGGACAATAATTCTGCAATCTAAATAATTTCATTTGGGTTAGAGAGACATTAATGCAAAAGAAAATTGTTTTTGAAATGCAATGTTCCTAGTAATTTTCATTTTTAAATAATTACCTCAGAAACGCAGAATGTTTTTGAACCCTGTGATTGAACAACGAGCCATTGAGGTCTCCTTGAAATTGGGTCAGGTCCTCCAAAATTCTACAAATTTTTCAAAATATTTGTTAATTCATGAATTTTTTAACTTTACGTTCTATAATGTCCAATGAATTATGCTGACAAAATCAGTTTAGATTAAATTACAAAATATTGAGAAATGCTAAAAAATTAGTTTCCTACCAAAAACGGTACATTGCCGCGAATAATATTTATACAATTGCTAAATGACTTTACTCCATTTAAAATTTCAATATTTGTCATCGGTTTGTATTGGCTGCCTCTAGAAATTAAAAAAGAAATTAATCGTGTTATTTTACTTTAATGAAGCAGAATGATTTTATAGAATGATAAAAGGTTTAATCAAAATATCCTCTGAAGTATATTAAATGAATTTTCTTACTCTCCACGTTTATTTGCAGCAAATACATGTGCTAATTTTATGAAACAAAATCCAGCGCAATATGAATCCCATCCTGCGTCATGAAATTTATCCTCATCTGAAAAGAATTTTTTTAATAACAATAAATTTTTTATTTTTTATTTAAAAACAAACGGTGCGTTATACCATTTATGAAATACGTTTGTGATCTTATATTCGGTGAGTGTAATGAGAGAAATCTTCCCTTCTCATTTTTAAAATAATAATACAAAGTGCTGAGCGAATTTGATGAGAAGTTATCTAAAGAAAAATAATCATTAGAATACATAAAAATTTTAATTCTTCTAAATAAATATTTTAGTAATTGTTCATGAAAAAACAAACCTTCCTTTTGTAAAACTTTCTTCAGCTCATAACTAAGATATTTTGTATCAAATAGTATTGGAAACAGTTGATGAATATTCTTCTTGAATGTGGAGTATTTTTCTAAAGAAAAATAATAATCATTTTTTTCAATAAAGAAGCAGAAATTTTTTACTTTTTCAAATAAACTCACTTGGTAAAGGTTTATAAAATTGTTGATGCATATACATCAAGTCAACTAAACTGTTGTGTCCCACAATTGGTTTTTTTAAATCAACAAGAAGTTTAAAAACTTTAGAAAAACCAATATAGTAATTCAATAATTCCTCCTCAAGTTCTCCTTTTTCCCTTAATTCAAATTCTTTTCTTTGCTCTTTCGTTACTTTAATAACACTCACCTGAAAAAAAACAATGCAGTCAATTTTTACAATTATTAATTATTTCAAAACATTGTATAAATTGTAAAAGAAAAAATTCTTACTTTCTTCTTTCCAGAATACGTCCAAATATCTTGAAATTGATTTCTAAATTCTTTTTGCATAAGATACTGCAAAAATTGTGATTCAGATGTAATGTCCAATACATCAAATGGTTCAGTCTTTTTAATTAACCAATCAGCAACTGTATTGCGAGAATTTCTCAAATCATCAGCATCACGATTGCAAAGTAATCGTTCTAAATTTTGCATTAAAATATTCTGCTGTAAATTATTTTGCAAATCGACTTCATCCTCTTCATTTAAGTATGATATTCCATCGTAGGCAAACTGATAATGCAAAAAAAAAGATCATTTGAAAACATAATTAAAATTTTAAACAGTTTTTGAAATTTAATTATTATTTTTCTACAGACTTCGCACTCGATAATTAATTTTTAAAAAAAGCCAAAAATTATCTTTGAAACTAAAAAGAATAGTAGAAAAAACGTTGCTATCGAAAAATTAAACTTGACGACCAAAGAAACGATATTCGTTTTAATATTTATAGAATTTAAATGTTTATAAAAAAAATAATGAAAAACTGACAAAAATTGCATTCTATATTTTATTTTTCTGTCTTATCCTAATTTTTATGAAAAATAAATATTTCTTTCTTGTCCTAGGTAATAAATTAAATTTACTTGCAACGTATTTTATTAATCATTAAAGAAATGAAATATTTTTAAAAATAATTTAATTCTCGTAATGAATTTTATAAATATTTTTAAAGAATTGATTTCTTTCGACTAATTTTAAACAAATTCTAATTTAAATAGTTGAAATTCCTGAGATATTTCTATTATTCATTTAAAAAATTGAATTCTTACGAAGGTTTTATAAAAGAAAATTTTAAATAATTGAATTATGTTTGGAAATGCTATTTTATTACATTTTTTTGAAAATATATGATTGAATTTCTGAAAAACATTTTATTAAATATGAAAACAATTGAATTCTTCCCAACGATTTTATCAGAATTTTTAAAAATAATTGAATTCCCCAGGTGAAATTTATTTCTTATAAAAATAATTGAATTCGTGAGACAAATTTAAAAAATGTTATTTTAAATAATTAAATTCTTGTAGAAAATTTAATTTCTAAAAATAATTGAATTCTTGTAGAAAATTTTATTTGTGGAAATAATTTAATAGTTGCTAAAAATTTTATTAACATTTTTTTTAAACAATTAAATTCATGAGAAACATTTTATTATTTATGAAAAAAATTTTGAATTTGTTTGAAATTTCTTTTGACTTTTAAAAAAGATAAATTTCTTTAAAAAATTTTGTTATTTTTAATACTTAATAATTCAATACTTCATAAGAATTTGATAAACATTATTTTAGATAAATAATTTTTTCGAAATAACTGTAATAAATATTTTAAAACTTTATTTTAAATAATTGAATTCGTGTAGAAAATTTTATTTGTGAAAATAATTGAATTGTTGCTAAAAATTTTATTAAATTTCTTTTAAAATAATTGATTTCATGAAAAACATTTTATTATTAATGAAAATAATTGAATTATTCTGAAATTTTTTTTAGTTTTATTTTAATAAAATTAAATTTCTTCGAAAAATTTTGTTATTTTTAAAAATAATTGAATACTTTCGTAAGAATTTTATAAACATTGTTTAAAATAATTAATTTTTTCGAAATAACAATGTGATAAATATTTTAAAAATTTTATATTAAATAATTCAATTCTTGCAGAAAATTATATTTGTGAAAATAATTGAATTCATGAGAAAATTTTTATTATTAATGAAAATAATTGAATTATTCTGAAATTTTTCTTTAGTTTTAATAAAATTAAATTTCTTTGAAAAATTTGGGTTCTTTTTGAATAATTGAATACTTCATAAGAATTTTATATAGATTGTTTTAAATAATTAATTTTTTCGAAATAACTATGTAATAAATATTTTTAAAATTTTATTTTAAATAATTCAATTCTTGTAGAAAATTTTATTTCTGAAAATAATTGAATTATTTAGAAGAATTTTAATTTTTAAAAAAAATAATTGAATTTATTTAGAAGACTTTTATTATTTATGAAAAGAATTGAATGATAGTGAAATTTTTTTTATAAAATTAAAAAAGTTGAATTTTTTTGAAAAATTTTGTTATTTTTGAAAATAACTGAATACTTTATAAGAATTTTATAAACATTGTTTTAAATTATTAATTTTGTCGAAATAACTGTAATAAATATTTTTTAAAATTTTATTTCAAATAATTAAATTGTTGTGGAAAATTTTATTTGTAAAAATAGTAAATTTTTTTTAAATAATCAAATCGTTAAAGAATTTTATTATACTTTTTGAGAATAGTTTTTTTTCATTTCTAGTATTTGCGAATTTAAAAATAAAATTTAAAAATAAAAAATAAATTTTAAAATAATATAAAAAAATAGTAAATAGTAGATTGTAGTATATAGATGAGTGCGTAGCCTGTTTTTTTTTACAAGAAATTTTAATATTTTAATGCAACAATATCAGAAATAATTTGAAGAATTACAAAGAAGCTTACTTTATTGAAATCGAAGTTGTAAATGGATAAAAATTCCAGAGATGAAATTTGCCACACAAAATGTCTATTTTTTGATGGAATTGAACGAGGTAAGAGATAAAAACTATATGTCTCAGCACTGTATGTATTTTGTTCTCGAATATGTCGAAATGCAGTGAGACCAAATTGAATAATAATAAACGGTTTAATGTTAGTCTTTAATTTTGCATAACGTTCATTTGGCGAATCAAAGAGGCTGAAAAAGAATTTTTAATTACTTCTATTGTTGAAATTATTTTTTTCAACTATTTGAAAATAAAATTAAACAAAAAATTGTAATTAAAATTCTTCGAAAAAAATTAGTTCTCCAGAATTGTTAATTTTATAATAAATTTTTTTTTAATGTTCCATGAGTGCCTTATCTTCATATTTTATCTTCAATATTTTAGAATTCTATCTTATTGCTTGTTTTTCGGCGTTACCAACAGAAAGTTACTATATTCACTGCTCCAGGAACTTTCTGTCAGAGATTTAAAATTTTTTGTATAGTTTTTGTTCGTCATTTTTGTTAATAGCTATTAGCAGGGAAGATACTTTTTTCTATCACTACTAATTTTTAGAACTATTCTATGATTCATTTTTAAATACACATCAAAATATAATCAATGTTTTAATTTACATTGTGAATTTTGTTCATTTTCTATTTGAAATGCTCCAAGAGAAATTCCCCAGATTGGAAATGTAAACAAAGTATAATTTTTAAAAAATTGTTTACAAATAAATGATGCTAATTATTATGAATTACAAATTTCAATATTCTAATGGAGAACAATAGTATTTGAATGCATTTTTTAAATGAAATAATAAATTCAAAATTCAAAATTCAAAACTAACCTCTCTTTTACGAAGAAATCTGTTTTTACACCGCTAAATTCAGTGTCAATGGAAAAGAATGTGGCATTTTTTAAAGTCTCTTCAATTTTAGGGTATAATGCCTTAAAATTTTGATCCGTCACTTCAATCATTTTTGTTTATTTTGTCTAAGAGGAAAGAATAAATTAATAAACATACACGCAGTTATATGGCACTTGATAAATATATAAAAATATAGCAGAAGACATTTTGGTTTCAGGTTCATCACGCAGACGCAAGCGTCATAAATGTACAAACCAAGAAGACTAGAAGTACAAACACTGCTTATATGTTAACACAGTCTAAATAAATTATAATCAAGAAAAAAAATATAGAAATTGAAAAATTTTTATTTATATTGCAACCCTTGCTTTCACAATAGATCCAAAAGCATTTTTTTTTGTTATATGGAATTATAATTTTATGACTTGAAAAGTTTGCAATTTAAATAATTTAATTTTGCATTGAACAAAATTTTTATTTTATGATGTTTTATGATAATACAAATATCAAAATGTGATTCAAAAAAGTTATAAATTAGATCACAAACCCTATAATTGTATACGTAAAAACGAATAATATTAATATTTAATTAATTAATTATAATAATAATTACTTGTATACATTCTGAGTTCATAAAGAAGAAATTTAATTTTGAAATATGAATAAAAATTATTAACATTAACAAACAAATACTTTTGTCCGGCAGGGTAAAAATAGTTTTTTAAAGAGTTTAAAAAAAATTAATTACTAAATATTTAACCTTATTTTATATACCTATAATATTCATATGTTTATATGAATATTCAATAAAATAGATTTATAAAACAATTTTGCGCATTGGGGAATTTTGAACCAAATATGACGTCAGAGTTTTAAAACAATGCATAAATGTGACGTCATAATGGTTCAAATTTCTTTAAAATTTAATGCAAAATGAAAGTTAAATGTTTAGAAAAATTAATAAATAATAACATACTTTATATGATGAAATGTGAAAATTGAAAATTTTATTTTGTATTAATCACTTAATTCAACAATCTAACCGTCTATATTTGCGTTGATAAAAAGAATTATTTATTTATAGATAAAATTTCATTGTATCATAGAATGAATATTAAATATTCTAAAAAAATATAGCTTATTATATGTAAAAATTTTCATATAAAATTACATATTAAAAATTTTGTAAAATGCATATAAATAAATTATAAATACAAATAAAAGTTCCATATTATAATATAGTTAATTTTCCATAAATATACATTAAATTTTTTTAAATTATAAATGAAATATTTTTTCCATTTTAAAAATTCAATCATGACACTCATCAGTAAATCTGACAATTGTATAGTAAAATTATGTTTGTAATTAGTCATCCCAAAATATATATAAGCTCGAAAATTTTTTTGGTAATAGTTATATATATGGCAACACTGTAGAAATATCTGAAAACTTGGCAGCTTGTTATTCTCACAATAGTATATGAGTGAATTTAGTTACGTATCTATCGAGTGTTGGATGATTTTTTTAAAAACTTTTACAATATTAAACTTTAAATGTTCCCGCATTTTACAAAAATATTAATTTTTAATACATCATCGATAGGTAATTGCTTTTTTTTTTAAATAAATACATATTCAAATCGTTTTAATAAAATAAAATGCGTTCTTTTAAGAAAACAGATACGTCTATTTGTACATAATATAGACACTTTACCGAAAATTTGATTCTTGTAAAAGAACATTTTTTTCATGCTCTAAGATTAAATAAACTTTGATGAATTAAACTTTCTGAATTTTAACTAAAGAAAAAGTAGTGTCTCCTAATTATGTGCATTATTATTTTTATAATGTTACTTTAAAATTTATACTATTTATACCCACAGTTTATAATTTTTTTTTCTTTTTAGATTATGTTTGAAAATATTGACAGAATATCGAAATAAATAAGATGGCTAATGAATTCATGGAAGATGTTCAACCAACATCATCAACAGTAGTGGTACCAACAATGTCCATTGGTACAACAACTGTAGCATCGTCAATTTCAAATTTGCCAACAGTTTCAACAAATACTGAATCAATAAATTCAACAAACACCATGCAAAGAATTGATGACTCTCTAACACGATCTAAAGAAATGAAATCAGAAACACTAAAACAAATTGAAACCCCAAGGAATTCATCGACTCCTCCAATTACTTCAGATGTAATCACAATGCAGCCAATAGTTTCTTCGAAATTAGATTTAGTTGAATCTTGTAAAAAAAATGACATCTCAAATAATATGTCATCAACCGTGTCTTCAATTAAAATAGAAAATAAATCCAATACTGACAGTAACAAGATTACTGAATTTGAAATGAAATCACTAATAACGGAATTAAGAAGAACAAAAAAAATTGTAAGAAAACTATACTCAAGAGAGGAAGAAAAGAATATTAAATTAACCGAGTCATTAGAAAAGATTTTCACTTTTGTCATTAATTCACGCAAGAAGATGACAGAAAAACAGGCAACATTAATAAATGACGCATTAAGGAGTATTTTAAAAGAACGAAGAAAATTTGAAATCATTCCATTTGGTTGGATTTTTAATTTTCTGATTACTATCATGTTATTGAGAATGGTAATCACTATATGTATTTAATTTATTAAATTCAATTTATTGTCACATTCAATCAATTTTTCTTCTTTTAAATAATTTTTCTTTAATTCCAGATTTTCGATATTTTTTCAATTGTTCAAGTCATCAAGTCAGGATTAATATTTTCGAAAATATGTCTGCTTGTAATCGATTTATTGGGATGTACTTTTACAAGTCTTATAATGATTTCATTTTGTTTTAAGTCACCAGTACAAATAATTGTGAGTATTTTATTCACTTATTCGTTTTTTTTCACGTAGTAGAGCCAGAAAATACGAGTAATACTATAATTGAAAAAATTACCTCTAATATTTATAATATAATTTTTATTTTTCAGGATCTTTTCTTTTGTATTATGTGGACGATGTTGTATGGAATTATAACAACGGTAGTTATTGTTACATCACCTATTACGCCAGTGTCAATAATTGTAAGTGCTCAAAATTGTAATAATTTTTATATTAAAATTTCCTGCAACATATATAATTCGTAGAATATTGATAAACAGTCGAATATATTGAGAATACAATATTTTACTTTTTACTTGACCACAAAAATAAAAAAATTTTATCAAAAGAATTCAATAATTGAAAAAAATTTTTTAATAAAATTCGCCTCAAGAATTAAATTATTTTCAAATGTAATATAATTCTTTGCAAAATCGAATTACGTTCAAAAATTTACAAAAATTCTCGTCAATATTTAATTACTTTTATAAATAATAAAATTTTTCTCCGACATTCAAACACTTCTAAAAGATTTTAATAAAAATCTTTGTCAGAATTTCAATTATTTTTAATATATACGTACAATTATTATCAAATTTCTCGAAAAATGAAATTATTCCTAAAACTTTTATTGAAATTTGTCAAGAGAATTTAATTATTTAGAAATTTAGAAACTTGTTAATAAAATTTGTTATGAAAATTCAATTTTAAAAAAACATTCAATTTTCAAATAAAATATTTATTTGTATAGTCACAAAAATCAATTATTAATCTAAAATGTTTATAATATTCTACACGAACATTCAATTATTTTTCCAAAAAAAATAAAAATTTCAAATATCAAAAACTCATTGCAAACTTTCAATTATTTTTAATAAAATTTTAATCGAATTTCTGAAAAAATTTAATAATTCTTCAGAATTTTATTCAAATTCATCGAAGGAATTCTATTATTTAAAAAATTTGTTGATAAAATTCTTTACCAGAATTGAATTTTAAGAAAAATTGAATTATTCAATAAATTATCTTTGTTTGTATTTAGTAATTAAATTAAATAATTTAATTTTCTGAAATCAATTGATTTTTAAAATGAATTTCAGTTAGAATTTTAGATAAGATTTGATGTTCTTAATTTCTTACATTTATATTTAATTAAAGAATTTACGAATAATTAAAATTTCGAAAAAATTGAATATTATAAACAAATGGATTTGAAATTTTTCAAAGAACTTTTGCGAAAATTATTAAAATTAATTGATTTAAAGAAGAATTTTAGTTAAAAATTCTAAAAACAATAATCGTATAATGATGAAAATAATTTTTAAAGAACTTACAGTAAAAAAGTAGCAAGTAAACTTTTCTAAAAAAATTAATTCTACAAAATCGATCCTTAAAAGGATAAAAATTAAATTTTTCAAAAATTTTAATTTAAAAAATTTTTTTTAAATTTAATTATTTTTGAAAGTTTAAATGAAAATTGAATTCTTTTGATAAATTTTAAATGAAAATTGAATTCTTTTGATAAATTTTAATAAAATTTTGAAGAATAATTTGTTTTTGAGAAATTTGATGAAACGAAATTTATCAAATATATTCGAAATCATTGAAATTCTGCCTAGAATTTTATTAAAATTTTTCTAAATAATTGAATTTCGAAGAAAACTTGTATAAGTGATAAAGATAATTAAAATTTCTATGAAGAATTTTATTAAAATTATTTTGAAGAAATTTGAATTGTTAAGAAAGAATTTCATGAAAATTTTTCAAAATAATTTAATTCTTTAAAGAGTAATTAAAAAAAATAATAAAACATTTGCATTTTTGAAAAAAATTTTACTACTTTTAAAAATAATTGAAAATTTTATTTATATTACAAAATACTTCGAATTATTTTTTATAATTTTCTACAACATACATCAAAATTGCGGTTATGCCGCAAATTTTACAGAATCTAATGAATTTTTTGTTTCTATTATAGATTTGCGGATATATGTCAATGCTAACGTGCATTATTCAGGGAGGTATAAAAATGTATTCTAATTATTGGAAAAAATCCAATAGATTGAAGCACGAATGCAGTGGCAATTCTATTGTTAATAATAGTAAAAATGTCAAGTTTTCTGCAATTGATGTTGAATCATCAAATCAAGATAGTCAAACAAATCAAATTGAAATTTCAAATTCATTTACTATTCATTCTGCTAATGGTCATTTTGATTCTCGAATAAATGCTATTAAGAAATTGGAGCATACAATTAAAGAATTTCTTATTGAGATTAACGGTGCAAATTACATAAATAATGAGAGATTTAATTCCGTTGAAAATCTAAATTACAAAAATCCGTATGAATCGCAGAATAGTGAAATGAAGAACAAGAATGTATTTGACAATAATACCTATAATGGTAATTTAAATGATGTTGATTGTTGTTTATGTTGTTTTGCAATTGATCCACATCCAGACATTATTCCTGTTTGGATTTGTTTTGGAAATAGTGGATTTTGCGATCGTTTAAGTAATGATTGTGATTGTGGAGGCTGTGATTGTGAGGGTTGTGATTGTGGAGGTTGTGATTGTGGGGGTTGTGATTGCGGTGCTGTAGATTGTGGTGCTATAGATTGTGGAGGTTGTGATTGTGGTGCTTGTTGTTTTTAGACTCTGCAAACAACACATTTCTTCCTGACAATCAAATAACTGAGAATTGAGATTTTACTGTTATTTTCAATATATTATGAACTTTATTTAACCTACTGTATTGAAAACTTATGTTTATTTGACTTTACATCTTTTTGTAATGATTTTTATCTTTATATTATGTTTTCCAAATAAATAATATGTTTTTCAAACTTAGTACATCACTGATTGTAAGTTTGATTTCTTAATAGAACGTCAGACATAATTGAAATTATTTTGACATACCTAATATCTTATATATGAATAATGCAGAAACGATTCAATGAATGATTCGAGTATTTCAGTTATGCTAATAAGCTTTTATTTTCGTGCCATACATATTGTAACAATGATAAAGGATACAAAATAACAATGTTTTAATATTAGTTACAAGGAATACGAGTACAAATCTAGGAATACCGAAAATAATATAAATAGCTATTTTAATCGTTTCACCATTCAATCAAATATCCATTAAACAAGACTTTCATTTACTTTAGAAAATTATTTTGAACAAAATCAAAATTAAAGTGAACTATTTATACCTTTCTCAGTTTAATTTTTATTGGTTCACGTAGATGTGTAAAAATTCTGTAATCCAATTTTACCATGTGTAACGGGATAGTTTTATCACATGACAAAACAAATTTACGAAGAATTGAAGAAATAACAATCTTCAATGTCATTTCGGCAAATCTGAAACCTTTGAAATAGAGAAGAAATTAAAAAATTTTTTTTTTTATATTTGTACTGTTACTTTACACATATATTAAAACATTTTATTTGAAAATTGTTTCAATTTACCTACACAACTTCTTGGACCCGAACTAAAAGGTAAATAGTTGCAGGAATTTCGTTTTAAGATTTCATCAGGTAGAAATCTATCAGGATCAAATTTTTTTGGTTCAGGCCAAAATTCTTCATTTCTTTGAATTTGTGCAATTGAGATAAATACATTTGCCCCTTTTGGTATAGTGTACTTTCCTAAAAATAATATTAATATTTAAATAGACATATCGCGGTTGCAATATATATATATGATAAAAGTAAGGTCGTTAAATTTTTTTAGAAAAATAAAGGAGACGAACTAATTTTAATATCTTTTGTAGCAGTTCGACTAATGTTGGAGATAATCGGAAAGTATCGTAATGTCTCCTTGATCACTCTCGATAAATATTCCATTTTAATTAGATCGCTAGCATTTGCTGGATAATCATTGGGATCCGTATTTCCAAAAATTCTATAAAGTTCTTCACGTATCCTTGTCTAGAGGTTATTTGAAAAAAAGAACATAAATCTTAAACAGTAGTATTAAATGACAATTGAAAATACTTGAACGTTTTTCATGCTTCTTCAAGAGAATATTTTTCTAAGCATATGAAACATTTTTATTACCTGTATTTCAGGATGTGTTACAAGTACCAGCATAAGAAATGAGAATGTATATGTACTAGTATCAATTGACTGAAAAATTAAATACAACCATAGAAATAATTTTAGGCAAAGAAAAAAAAATCAGTTTTTGTTTTTAATTACCCCAAAAACTATTGTAATGGCTTCATTCATCAATTCTTCATCAGTGATTGAATGTTGTTCATCACATTGCTCTATTAATGTATCCAGAAATGTTTTATTATAATTTTCATCTATTAACAAGATAAAGAAATATCATTAAAAGTGTTAATTAATGGAATATGCAGAATGCAAAAAAAAAAAAAGATTATCACACACCTTTCTCATCTATAGTTTTCAGAAATTCCCTTCGCCTCTGAATGATCTAAATCAAAAATACATTTTGTTAGTTCAATTTCGGGTCAAAATGAAACACAAAATCCATGCGAAATTTATTTCAATCTCTCGTAGAATTTTTTTTACTAATGTATACATATATATATAAATATATATTCAAAATTACCCGACTTAGAAAATTTTTTATTAACGCAGCACTTGTACGTAAGTCTCTCGATAGTTGTGTAAAGTTAAAAATAAAATCTGGGAGTAAGAAAACATTACTTATTCTTTTCATTAGAAATTTGACAGATCTAGAAAACAATTATTTGATTACATTGGTTTACCTATTAATATCACTAATATTAATCTTTATTTGTTATTAAATTTAAGTGCGAAGTTAGTTTTAAATAAAAATTTCACCAACCTCGTTTGTAATTCATCAAATATTACTATTTCATCGTCACACATATTAAATGAATTATCCATTAATGTTTCTAAAAACAAGACCAAAAATTGTCTATATTATTATTATTTATTAAAATAATTATTTGTTTGTAGAAACTTCTATATTTTATTACCTAAAATAGAACGTAGTCCATGAATCCTATAAATTTTTGTTATATCGAATTCGTCACAATTTTCTTTACTCAATAAAACATTCATAAATTTCACTACGTTTTTGTTAATAATTTCCATAGACTGTTGCAATCTTCGAGTTTGTAATGTTGGCATTATTATTTTTCTATGAGCACGCCACGATGGAACTAAAATAAATTTTTAAATATTTTTAAAAATCAAACTTTATAGTTGTATCTACCAGATACATTTAGACATTTAGACTTTTGACAAAATCTAATACTTTAATTTTAAATAAAAAAAAAATTTCGTCAAATTTTTTTAAAAATATATATATATATTAGTTTGTTTGGCTAAAAAAATTGATCTCTATAATTTTATTGAAAAAGTCAAACTTACCCGATGTCGTTAATAAGCCATCGCCTATCAGTGATTTAAAGACTTTATAGATTTTTGTTTTTTCTAAAGCATTTCTGTCATAGAGGACAATCTGAAAATGTTTAAATTATTATAAATAACATATGATCATAATACTACTAAGCAATATTAATTTGCATTTAAAATTAAAATTCTTACTTTAACAAGTTCTGGATCGGAAATATTGACTATTAAACAGTTTCCTAACCATAATCTGTATAATGTTGGATACGAGTTTGACAATTGGCTCATTTCTGTCAGTATATCTGCAAAAATATATAAAGAAATAATTCCATTATATCACATAGATATATTCAAATACATTTTCTCCCATCAAAAATTTGATATATTTACTATTGTAGATTTAAATAATTTAAAAATTCGTCATTTCATTTCGTTTTGAAATTAGTAAATATAGAAAAAGGTTTTAAATAATATTATAAAAGTGTATTTAAAAATATTTACAACATTTTTAAAACAAAAAAATATATGTAATACATTTATATTAAAAGTATAATACTCACTGCCCACCCGATGAAAAAAGAAATTTACATTGCCTAATATTGGAAAAGCCTTAGGTCCAGGAAGAGAAGAAGCTTTCTTGAAAAATGCCCTATTATCAATATAGTAAGCAATAATTCTGAATATTGCAATAATGATCAAACAAAGAATTAAACAATTTGTTGAGAACAACATTTTGAGCTAAAAATAAAAAGTAACTTTTAAATTCAAATAACAATTGTTGAAATTTAAAATAAAAAAAGTGTACATTGTTCATTATAAATATAAAGTAAATTACAACTTAATTATAATTTCATATACCTTCAATAGTAATTAGTATGAATTTCTTTTTCAAATTGTCAAAAATATTATTTTCAATAATTATTAACTATTTTCTTCATGCATGTTAGAGCTTATCATAAAAGGAACTAAATTATTTTTGTTCCAAAAGAGTCTTTTATAACATCAAAAATGAATTCATTAAAATAAAAAAGTAACAACTGTATATTTATAAAATTTTTTTTTAATATTTACAATTCAACTATTCTTATTATTTCTAAATAAAATTTGACCTATGTCAATTATACCATCCGGCGTATCAAATCTTTTATAATTTGAATGAGTGTTTTTTAATTCTCCTTCTTATCAGAAAATGTAAGAGTGTGTTTGTCAAATTAAAAAAATTAAAATATAAAATTTTTCCTTATATACATAATGACAAAAAAAAATTATTATAACACAATTCACTAGGAAACGTTTGACTGAAGAATGCAATTTTTTTTTATTTTACCATTAATCAAGAAATCATGTTACTTTGTTTCATTCATTTTCTTATAAAATAAATTATACTTACAAATGAATGACCTTTCATTCACTTTATAAGGTAAAAGTTGACCTGTTCAACCTGTAAGGAAAAAATATTTGTTCACGCTCAATTAATAGTTGTGTTACAAATAAATTATTATTACATATTTTAATGTAAACGAGAGAAATTTAATATTTATAGTTATACTAAAATTTTTTTGTCTCTCTATTAAAAATATTTTCAAAGAATAACTAATATTAGAATTTTAGATTTAATTTTCAAAAAATCGATAAATACAACTGCCAATCATTAAATTTAACAATGAAGACATTAAATTATTATAAACGAATTTATTATAATAAAAAATAAATAAAATTGATTTCAAGCATATAAAAAGGTTTTACTTACATATAAATTCTATTTATCGTTACGATTTCATCATAAAAATCCAACTACTTTTTTTAAAATGTGTCCATCATTTTGAATTTTGAAAATTCTATTTTTAGATTTAAAAATAACTTTAAACAATTTATAGTAATAGTAATAAAAAAATTGTCAGATAGAATTCAATGTTATTTGTAAAATTATTTATTTTTAATATTAACTAATTAATTGTTTATTAAAAAATACATTAAACAACATATTTGGTAACGTCATAAATTTTATTTAACAAGAATCGACTATATTGAAATGAAATGCAAAACTCTATAGGTTTGACAATAAATATATGATTATTATTTGCTCGAATTTTGTTTCTTCATATACAAAATTTAAAATATATTTCCCATTTACTCATGATAAAATTTATCTTCATGGAAAATTACTTCACTGAAAAATTTTCACAAAGTTATTGTCATTAAAAATAATTCTTTCTTTCCTCAGTACTTAAAATAAAAATAAGGGTTTATTAGTAAAATTTTCTTATACTATTTGGATATATAAATTTTTATTTTTGATAAAATTTATGTAATTATTGGCTTTTAATGTAAAAATTAAAATTTAATTTTTCTGCAACAAGTTGTGTATATATGAGTTTTATGCTAATAATAATTATTAATGGACTGATAGGAATAATTTCATTCTGTAAAGCGATGCCTGGTAATCAAACTTGTCCAGATATAAAGAAGTCAGCTTTGCGAAAGCAAATATTAATCTTTCATCTCTATTATTCTTCTGTTTATATTTCCAGTGAACATTGTATTATTTTCTCCATTTAGCATTTAATGATATTTATTAATTTTAAAATAGACTTTTACATGTGACAAAAATATTTTTTAAAAAATTGTTTAATTTTTTTTCTTTTCTTACAATAATTCTACATATTGGTGAGTAAATTGTTTACATTCAATTTTTATTTGAAATTGCATGATGCTTGTCAAAATATTATCAACAAATTTTTGGAATATTATGGAAAATTTTTATTTTTCTTATCGCACTATAAAATAGCTTTATTATAGAAAACAAAAAAAAATGACAAGGGACACACATGTTGTTGGGATAATAGAAACCAACACAAATAAAGAACCATCGCCTATAGGATTTCTTCCATCCTATTTACCAAGTTCATCAAAAACTATTGTTTTGGAAAGAAATGAAAATTTTTCTCCACCCTATCCTATTGATGAGTCATCAAATGGATTATTTCCTATTCCCATTATTCCGAGGGGAACAAATTTTAATGATAATTTAACTAACGTGGAACGCAATGAAAATTTAGTTCTTCCATCAGCACCAATAATACATAATCTTAATAATGAGAAAGAAATAAAAAATTTTGAAAAACAGGAAATTGAAAATGAACTAGCCAAATTGAAAATGCAAATGTTGAATAAATCTGATGAGGAGAAAAACATTTTTTTAAATAGCCAATATGAAGTGTTGGAAAAAATTGATAGTATTAAATTAAGATTATCTCCTGAGGAAATAAATGATTTTCAGAAAAAAATGAAAGAAATTGATGATATTCGAATTTTAAATGAAGAAATGAAAAGTTTACATCAATTTAATGAGGAAATTGATACTAAAGACAGTAATGATGAAGAAATTAAAAAATGCTCATTCGATATATCTTCGTTGTTACCAAAATTTCCTCAATTGGTAAGAAATTGATAAAAAAAAAACACATTTTTCAAGCAATTCTCATTAAAGTATTTTCTTTTTTTTTGTATTTTAGGTAATTGATATTGTTATTTGTGTAAAAGGAGCAATGCAAGGTTTAATGAATGTTTCAGGAGCCACTTTCTTTATAATTTCTTTAAGCGCTTCACTTTTCACAGCATATTTCTTGCTCTTATTTTGTACATGTAGGCGATCGAAAAAAATCCGTATTTCTGTAAGTAAGAAAATAAATTCACTTTACATTATGTTATATATGTAAAACAGTAAAATTTAAAAGAAATATTATTTTTATTATTATCCAGGAATTTCTTCACAGTCTCATGTATACAATTCTCTTTTTGATTGTTTCAATTTTTTCCACCTCCGATGAACAACTTCGAGTAATATATATTTATATATATTTATTCACTAAAAATGTTATTACAATATTTGTATTTAAAGAAACAAATTTTTAATCTTACATTTTGCATTTTTAGGCATTTGGTTTTTTAGCATCAGTGCCGTACGGAAGTGAAGTTTGTTGGAAATGTTGGAATTATCTGTTTAAGAAGAAATTGTAATTATTAAATGATAATTATAAAAAGTATCTATACACTATAAAAATAAATTTAGCAACTTTTTAACAATAAAAGTATTATTATCTTAGTATTATTATCTTAATAAAAGTATTATTATTATCAATAAAAGTATATTTATCTTCATGAGATTGTAAATTTATTGTAAATTAAAATGGGGATGTTTCTCATTTAAAAAATATATCTTATCTCATTTGTCTCGACTGCATTCTATTAATAATTTATAAGTAGTATTAAATTTTCATCCCTAACGTCTTATAGCTTATTCTTATAATTAGAAATTAAAATAAGCATAAATTTTCAAATTTAATTGGTATCTTCCAATCTCTAAGAAATACAAAACATTGAAGACTTGCTGCAATGTCATTTTTCACTTTTGTACTTTACGAATTAGATAATCTTTATTTGGAATTTTTTTTTTGAAATTTCACTTCAAATTTGTAATCAGGGGGCGAAGGAAATATTCTATTATATATAATTTTAGATCGTAATTTTTTTAATTAAAATTTTATTCTTCTAATAATTAATGGGATATTGATAATTAATTTAAATATTTCTTAAGCAAAGTAAAAAAAAATTAATTTTTCCCCCGATTTGACAGTTAATTTACGAAAAATTGTTCTGTCTTGTATAAAATTGTAATGTGAGTATAAATCCATCAATATATAATAAGTGTGCCTGGTTTGCCGTCAAGCGGTAGAATAATTACACAGAAGAGCAGTATGCAATTTTAAACCTAAAATACACTCATTTAAGTTTTTGATGTCAATAAATATTAATAAGTAAAACTACCTCTATATTAAATGATAGACTTAATAGTGCAATTTTACTTGAATTATTATATATTTTCTGTAATTTTACTTACTTGAGTGGAAAATTTTAATGCGCCATGAAACTAATTTATTAAAAGTATTTAAAAATTCAATCATAAATAAGTATTAAAGGCTAGGAGCATATAAGTGTCTGTGTGGTCATGCCTTTTATTTAAAAATATAAAAATTTAGAGGTCCTGCGACTTAAAAATAATAGAGCGAATTCAATACAATTTTTTAAATTTCACTCATCAGATAAGACATCTTTAATTAATTATTAAAAAAAAAATTTCTGTACCAAGAATATTTTTAAAACTAAGTGTACATGGAAAACATATTATAATACACTGTCATATCATACAACTCACTTATTGACAATTGTTCAATAATAATTAGCTTTAGCACTTTTCATTGAATAGAATTAAGTGCGGATAATTTAAAATATTATAAGCAAATTTCGAGGATTTTAATATTAAAATTTCTTTATTTTCCTAAAGTATGAAGGCAGTTCATCCAGAATTAACATCTTCTTTTTGGCTTCTGAGGGTATATCTTAAAATTCTTGCATGGTGGCCATTTGTGGAAAAAAAGAAATTATTTTTGCTTAGACTAGTCTACTTTTTGCTCCTGGCATCACTAACATTACCTTCGGTAAGCACCTTCGGTATCATGCAGAGTGTGGCAAAAGTATGAAAGCCTTTTTAATATTTTTAAAAATTACGTCTTCATTCATATAGGTCCCATATGAGTGCCTAAGGAATCGTTCACTTCTTTCATTATAGTTCATACATTTTTTTAAGCGCAACAACTTTTGTTTAGCTTGGAATACTTTAAAAATCTTGACCTCACGGTAAATCGTTAGGTATTAAAATAACACCAAAATGGATTAAAATAACACTAAATTGGATTATTTTAATCCTTTTTGGTGTTATTTTAATACCTAACGATTTACCGTGCTATAGAAAAGGATTCCACTAAAAAATCCGAAGTTCCAATATTGGAATATTTTGGTTATGTTTAGAGATGTAAGAAAAAAAGTTTTCTAATTGAAAATAACATGTATTTCAATTTAAATATCTCAGGATGCCTGTCGTCGACGGGCGAAAGCTCATAAATTGATAAAAAATTTTGAATTATTGAAATTATGGATTATTAAAAAAACAAAATAATATCACACTAAAATTGTAAAACCAAACAAAATAACAGCACAGTAAACATTTTTTTATGTTCACATTCGATTTAAAAAAAAATATAATAAATAAAAAAATTACTAAAAAACGATTAAAATTCAATAATTATAATAAACGCTTACATATTTCATAAAACTGCGCCATACTTCACTTGATTCAATCACTTTTCTGTATTCTTTTATTTTATTTTGTGCAGAAACTGCATAAGTCGAAAGGTTAACTTAATTTTTTATTCTTTATATTAATTTAAAAAATAAATCACATTGAACTTTTAAACTTACAGTTTAGTAGAATATAATGCAAAAAGCAGAATTAGAAAAAATCTCAACATTTACAAGTGAAACAGTTTTTATTGATATCTGAACAATTTCGATGTGTGGTCCTTATGCGATTTCTGCACAATAAAACTCTTCAATTAATGTAAAATTGAAACTAATAATTCTATCTTACAGTGGATACAGCTTTATGAGGCTCGACATGATTTGGATTACTTCTGTGAATGTATGTCAATGGCAGCTGTTATGCCCATGTCTTGGATTTGTTATTATTTTAAAGTTGCAAAAACTGATAAAGTATGTACAACAACTTCTTGAGAAAAAAATTTAAACTCGGGGAATTTGTTGTTCTATCAAGTGGAAATGTGACACAAAAAATATTTCTGACTTTTTCGAAAATTCGAAGGGGGTAGAGGGGGGCCAATTTGACCAATTTCGCTAACACCGGCTACTTGGCGAATTCTTTCTAATTATACTTTTAATGGGAAAAATTTTTTAGAATATGTTTCTGAAAGGTTTTTTCGTCCTCTTTCCAATGGTGAATTTTATTTTTTTCAAAGAACACCAAATTCTCCGAGTTCAAATTTTTTCAAGAAGTTGAAATTTCAACTTAGGACATTACACGTAAAATTCCTCATATATATATATATATATATATATATATATATATATTCTTCTGAAAGTGACACTTTTAAATTTCAGTTTCAAGGAAAAGACTTCGGAGATGAAAAATATATTTTCTTTCACATTTATATACATTTCGGGCGTAATTAAAATATGTTTTTTTCAGTAAAGTATACAAATCTCACACCCTTATTTTGTCTAAAAATTTTTAAAATGCACATAATGATAGAAAAAACATTGTATCTGACAATATTTTTAAAAAATTTCTGAGAATTTGTAAAAAACCATAAAAATTTAGTTTCATTATAGAATTATAGACATGTTGATAAGGCTTCGGAGATGAAAGTAATTTAGTTATGAAGTAAATTAATTTGAATAAAAAATATTTAATTTCCTTTTAAAAATGATAAATAAGTGCTAAATTTTCACTATCGAAATTGATAATAATTATTAAAGAGTAGATTTATTATGTTAATAAGTATGTGAAAAAATTTTCAACAATTTTAGTCAAAACTTCAACAATCTTTATTTTTAGAATTTTTAACGAAAATTCTCCTTCAAATCAATTCATTTTAATAATTTTCGAAAAAGTTCCTTGACAATATTCAAATCCATCACTGAGAAAATATTATTCTTAAATCAAATAGAAAAATAATTTTAAGTGATTTTGTTTAACTGAAATTATAGTTTGTAAGTTTAATCCCAATATGTAGAAAACATCCACTGCTTTGATTCAAAACTATTTTTTGTTTAAATAATTATGTTTAATTCAAACATATTTTCTGTTTTAAGTTAAGCAAAAAATATGTTTAAAAATGTCAGGTTTGATTCAAACTTAAAAATTGCTTGAAAATAATTTAAAATCAACCACACCTTATGATTAAATTAAAAATAAAATATTTCTTTAAATAAATCAAAAAATATGTTTTAATTAAATTTAAATATTTTTGACTGTATGGCAAAGATATTTTAAGTTTTATTCAAACAAAATATATTTGAATCAAATAAATCGTCTTGTCAGCGATTTGTTAACAATATTCAATTTTAAGAAATTTTAATTATTTGTAAATTCTTAAATCTTCTTACATAAATTAAATTCATGCAAGAAACTAAAGACTTCGAATTTTATCTAAAATTTTAACTGAAATTCATTTTGAAAATCAATTATTATCAGAAAATTCTACGAGAATTTAATTATACTTAAATACAGAAAAAACCTAATTTATGGAGTAATTCAATTTTTCCTAAAGTCACAGATTTCAAAATACAATTAATCAAAAATTGAATAATTTTTCTAAATAATAATATTCAAATAACTTAATTAAATTATTCTATTAAATTCATTCATTTATCTCTATATTATTGATTGCAGATAAGAAAACTTCTTAAATGTATTTATGAAGATTTTGAAATATTACAAAAAAATGAAAAAGAATTAATTATCCTTTTAAAGTTTGGATATTTAACAAAAGTTATCATAACAACGTATTTGGGTAAATAATAAAACGATTGAATAAACATACTAAATTTTAACAAAATAAATTATTTATTATGAACTAAATACTTCTTTTGTAAGTTTATTGTTATTGTTATATATATATATATATATATATATATGCGTGTAAAAATTTTACAATAAAAATGTGACGCGTTTCGCGTCTACCCATCGAAGATGACTACGAGATAGTTATTAACTATATTCATATAATAATTAAATAATTAACAATTTCAGTTTATACGACATCGACAATTTTTTTGTATGTATTCATTGGAACAGTTCCATATTGCATGGACTTAATAGTTCCCCTAAATGAATCACGTCCGAGATATTATCCAATTGAAGCTGATTATATCTTTTTTGAAAAAGATGATCATTATTTATTAATAATATTGCATAATACCATTACTGCTCTATATGCTGTGAATTTAATGGTTATGACAGATTTGTTACTATTTTTGTGCTCCCGACATACCTGCGCATTGTTTGCTGTTTTAAAGTAAGCAATCTATCTTCTATATATAAATAAAATAGTCAATTGCTTAAAACTTTTCACATTTATGCATAACTTTTATCCTCAATATATTAAAGATTAAAAAATATTGTAATACAATTTTTAATTTATTTATTACATTTTTAGATATAGAATATCAATTATTGATCAAAGTAATGATGGTGAAACTCTTGACAAAAATGATCCTTTAATTTACAAGAAAGTAAAAATTTGTGCAAAATTACACGTAAGAATACTCGCGTACGTATAATTGTTGTTTTTTATTTTCAATCTTTAAAAGTCATAACTACTGGTATTTAAATATATTTGTTCAAAAATTATTCTTTCCTTACGAATAGATTCATACAATTGACTAATTCATGCTTTTCAATGAGCCTTTTTTTATTACTAGGCATAACGGTTATAATAATGAGTTTTCATGGATCAATGGTAAGTTGTTTTTTCTTCACTTCAAAATGCAATATAAGCTTGTATTTTTTAACGATAAAAAAACTCGATTCAATTATTTTTGTGTTCTAACTTAGCTCGAGAGTAAAATTTCCAAATTGAAGATTAAAATTGGAAAAAATGGTCTTAATATTTAGTTATTAGATTTAAATATTCATTTCCTCTGTAATTCATTATAGATTATCATAAGACTACAAGACATAACCTATATAATAAAAGGAGTTGCCATTGCTATTGGACAATCTCTTCATATATTTTTCAATTGTTATACCGGCCAAATGGTACAATCTCAAAGCGCGAATTTAAAAACCTACTTGTTAGTATCAAGGAATCATATAATAATTATATAAATGCATTTATTTTATTCTATACAATATAACACATATTTTGTATTATGCATTAATTTTATTGAATACACATAAGAATTTCAAAAATTAAACAAATATTGTATTTCATTCATAATAATTTATCAACATTTTGTTAATACTTTTATAATGTAACTTATTTTACAGATACAATTGCAATTGGTATAACATGAATAAAAAAATTATAATGGTTATATATTTTATCACAATACGAAGTATGAGTGAATGTAATTTAAACGTTGGTAAAACATTAGTATTAAGTTTAGATTTATTCACGACGGTAAGTAATTATTACAATACTGTATGATGTAAAATGCTTGTTTTTAATTTAACATTTAATTTAATGTGCCAAATAAAAAAATTTAACTAAATTTAAATTTAAATTTGTAAATTTAAATTTAATTTAATTTAAAAAAATTTAATTTAAAAATTTAATTTTAATAAAAATTTAACTAATAACTTCTGTTTACTTTTGTTGCAGATTATGAAAACAATTTTCTCTTATTTAAATGTCTTGAATTCTCGTAATGTGAAATAAAACTTGTCATTCGACAATGCGCTCTGAAACAATGTTAATGAAAACTGCGTTATATTTGCACCGCTGTTCGATATAATTTTAATATCGCATATTTGGAACCCTGAGCAATATTTAGAAACTGAAGAGATGCTTGAAAGATGTCTTGAAAAATTAAATATTCACCCTTAGGCACGTGATTAATAATAAAATCGCATTTTCTACACTCTTTATTCAAGTACTGTGAAACATTCGTTTTACAAAACAGTGTAATTTTTTATAATCTGATTTTTAAGGCAAGTCTTGATCTTTAAACATATGTCAATAGACTTAAATGAACAAATTTGTAAGTTTTGTTTAAATTTTTGGTTATTATATAAATAAAATTAAAATTGCTGTTGTTCTAAATTATTTTCATTTTTTTTTTTAAGAATTTTCAATACTTCAAATTCGTTAATATACTAGAAATCATGAAACTATTCTCAAACATGATAATCAAATTATTTGCAAACGATTCAATTATTTTCAAAAGAGAATATTCGAAAATCAATTATAGTTTCAATATTTTCATACAATATTTCGAAAAAAGAATTCAATTATTTAAAGAAATCAATTTATAAAATTCATGCAAAATTTAATTATTTTCATGAATAATAAAATTTTTATGGGATGTCAATTAATTTAGAGTAGCATATAAAAAAAATCTAAAAAAGAAGCAATTATTTAAGAAAATTGTTATACAATTCTTCACAGTAACTCAATTATACTTTCAATTATTTAATGAATTTTATGGAAATTCATTTATTTAGAAATAATATTTTTTTAAAATTCTTTAGAAGAATACAAATATTTACAAAAAAGTATTAGAATTTTTCACAAGGACTTCAGTTACTTTAAAATATTTTAATAAAATTGTTCGAAAAAAATCAATTATTTTAAATACAATTTGATTTAATTTTTTTTTAATAATTCAATTATTCTTTTAGATTTTAATAAAATTCTTCCGAAAAATTCAATGATATCGATAAATAACAAAATTATTCCTAAAAATTAAAATATTCTGAGACATTTGAATAAAATTCTTTTCAACATTAATTTATTTTCATGAATAACATAACGTAAGAGTTCAATTGTTTTTAAAAGTAATAAATTTCTTCTCAGAAATTCAATGATTTAACAAAGATTCTAATAAAATCGTTTATTCGCAAGAGTTCAATTTTTTTATGAGTTATAAAATACTCTCCAGGAATTCAATTATATTTAAATTAAATATTAAAAAATTATTAATATTTAAATAAATATTTTTAATGGAAATTAGAAAAAAGTCAGGGAAATGAAATGAAAAATTAAATTCTTGTCAGTTTTTAACTAAAATTCTTCTATAAATTCGCTATATTAATAATAATTAAATATATTCATTAAAAAATGTAACTAATTTTGGAAAAAATTGAATTACTAAAATTTTTTTAGAAATCTGTTTCTTAAAATTTCGAATTGTATTTATTGAAATATTCAATCCATATATTTGAAACTGTTGAATTGTCTACAACGTATTTAAAAAATTCATGTACGAATGTCACACAATTATTTAATAAATAAAAACATGTATAAAAGCATGTTTGACATTTACTCTGATTATTTACCATCACGAGGTCTCGAACGCAAGACACGCCGCCAGGAGAGGATTATAATATAAATCAAACGCTCTAACCAATTGCGCTATAAAACTATGGAAACATGCTCCATGTTAGTAAAATAAATTTAAGCCTAATTAATTTTAAGTTTTTAGTCTTTAATTATATTAAATTAATTATAATTAATTATAATTTTTATTTTAACTTTTTATTTAATTACCTAAATTGTAATTATAATTAAAATTTTATAAAATTCTTTGTCAAATTATTTTAGCCAAAAAAAAAATTTGCAAAAATTCATTGTGTAAACATTATTTTGCATAAATTGTGAATAATTTTTTCATTATAATATTTAACAATAATGCAAAATACGGTAATAATACTGTACTACATGAGAAGTATTATTTATTTTTTTTTTTTTGAAATAGTTGAACTGTATGTATGTTATTTTATTTAGGAATCTGTTTTACCATGACGCGTAGATAAAATTTTGGGTGTCTTCGTAAGCAGCTGGATAAATTTTTTTTCTCCACAAAGAGAAAATGTAGGTCATTCTGTATTTTTGACTATAGCCTTGAAAATACAAAACATGCGTTTCCCCATTGCGTAGTAGTAGAAGAGTACAAAGTTTGATTTTAGTATACACAACAAAAACTTACAGTCTACACTTAAATATTTTACTTCACTCTGTTAATAAGAAATTTTCTATGAAAAAAAGTGTGAACTCTAGAAAAAATGTATTATTTTTCTCAATCTTATAGAGAAAAATAAATTGCGTGAAGGAAAAAGAAATATAAAAACTATTTAAAAATGAACATTATTTAGTTTTATCGATATACATTGCAGTGAGTACTTTTTTATTTTTGATTTTAATACTTTTCTATTTCCCTACAAATTTATTTAAATTTTCAAATACTAAACGTTCAAAAGTTAGTGTATTAATTTATAATCTTTATATTCTCTAAATTAAACTTAGACCTCAGAGAAATTGTGTAACAAATAAAGACAAAATTTACAGTCTTTAATTATCGCTTAAAGAAAAAATAAATTTCTAAATCATTAAAAAAAAAATACTTTTTTATTAGTATTAACTTTTTTGTTCAATTTTCAATTAAATTAAACATTAATATTGTTCTAGTTTAAAAACATCGCAAATATGTCGACAAATCAAAAAAATCAATCAATGAAAAACTCTTCAAACAACACTGACAATTATCCAACTATTGGATTTTTACCAGAATTTTTACCAAAAGGTTATTTAAACGATAATGGTTCGTCTTCTGCTAATGTTACTTCATCTTCTTCAAAACCGTTAATAAAAATAAAAATCGATCCTCCTCCTCCTCCTTCTACTTCACATGATGAATTATCGAAAAAACCAGTGAATTCTAAAAATTTCCCATCAATATATAATATATTTAAAAATTTTCAAAATGAAATTGAAGCAACAGCACCAACAATTGAAGAAATTAATTCTCAAATTAATTCTGATGATACGGAAATTAAGAAACCTGATAAAAATGATGTATTAAAGGAATTCATCAAATTAATAAACAATAAAGAGAAAATTAATGGTAAACTTGAATTCGAAGAGGCTGAGAGAAATATAACTGAATTATTGTCGAATAAAAAAACGCAAATAACAGTAGATGAGAAGAATGAATTTTTAATGAAGTTAAATAAAATTAGAGAGGAGAGGAAAAAATCGTTAAAAAAGATGAAAAAAAAGAAAGTCAAAGATTCATGTTATTCAACGACGTTTCTTCATTTCATTTTGATTGTAAGTGGAAAAAAAAATTAATTATTTTCTCTGCAGTAGTGATCAATATATATTTTTTTTCAGATTACTCAGCTGATTCTGTTTAATTGTTGTGTTTTGTACAGAGATTATATTGGTAATGGAATTATAATTCAATTTGTCGTATTCTCATTTCTTGTAACTGTAGCTCTAATAATGCTAAATAGATTATTTACTGTCGAAAAATTATATTACATTATGGTAAGTTTCCATTTTCTTTTAAACAAATTTTTAATAATTGAATAGAAAATTTTTCTTATTTTATCAATAAATATCTTTTTTTTCTACAGGACATAATATTCAGTTCTACATTCAGTTATTTCTACTTAATTAATTTCCCACCAGGAATTGAACATCCAATAATACTGGTAATTTTAAACATTTAATATTTAATTCAATAAAAAAAAAAATAAAAAAATAAAAAAAAGATAAAAAACAAAAAAAGTTTGATAAAAATTCAATTTCTTGTGTATTTTTAACTAAATTTTTTAATTTACAATTTTCAGAGTGTCATGTACTTTTTGGGATTTGTATTTGTAATGGAAATATTAATGAATATTTATTCGATGGCTACAGAAAATGACTCTGATCATAATGACACTTCTCAAGTGCCTTTGCAAAAGTCTTCTAAACCTGATAATAATGCTCATAAGAAAATTTACACTTCTGTTCATTATCGGTCGGGATCAAATGGAAATTCAAGTTATTACTCGAATTTTCATCAAACTAGTCATATATTTCATAATCATTATTCTTCATCGCCGATTATGAATGTTGACGAAAATGTATTTGATAGAATCAATGTTCAAGATTTTAATGACTATCAAGTTGATAATAATTGTCAATATAATAATGAAGATAATAATGAAGATAATTATGAAGATAATAATGAAGATAATAATAAAGATAATAATGAAGATAATAATTGTCAATATAATAATGAAGATTATAATGAAGATAGTAATAGATGTAATAGTGATGAAAATTATACATGTAATGACACTGATTATAATAATGATGACTATGGAGGAGACTCTGGATGTCAAGATTATTGTGACGAATAATAAGTTAATTATTATTGATATTTTTTGTACTATAACAGGCTTCGTACTATCATCTACTAAAACTAATCTATTTTAACTTTTTTTTTTTTTGATTTGCTACTATTTCATTTTCCATTTTTTTAAAAAGTTTTGTGACACTAAAAGTTACTTTTTTCTATAAATATAAATACATATGTTTGAAAATTTTAACTTATTTTAAATTCGGTAATAAGAAAAAAAAATTATGCTAAAAAATTTTACTAAAATTCTTAGAAATATTTGGACAAATTTTAATAAAATTCTGTTGAACGATTTTATTGTTTTTCAAAAAAAATTTTGGATATTTCAAACTTTTTCTACTATTTTAATAAAAATTTTCCCTAACGAATTTAATTATATAAAAAATTTGTTTTTTAATTCTTTGCAAATATTTAATTATTTTCATAAATAATAAAATTTTCACAGAAATCCAATTAGTTAAATTACAATTCAATTAACATCGCGGTAAATCGTTAGGTATTAAAATAACACCAAAATGGATTAAAATAACACTAAATTGGATTATTTTAATCCTTTTTGGTGTTATTTTAATACCTAACGATTTACCGTGTATTTTGGAAAATTTTCCAAAATTTTTCGCCAAAAATTAATGAATTAAAAAGTTTATTCAAAATTCAAATATTAAAAACAAAATTGTTAATATTTTTCTTATAAATAATCAATTACATAATAGAAATAATTTGAATTTTAGAGACGTTGTAGTATTAATTTTTAGAAATAATTAAAAATAAAAATATGAATATATAAAATATAAATATAAACATGAATATAAAGGAAGATAAAAAATTAAAATAGAAATTATTTGAAGAAGTTAAAATATCTTCTTTTTTTAATTGGAAAAAATTCCAATTTTAAAAAATCTCAATTGTAGTAAAACTTTATAATAAATATTTAAATTTTTATTTTTCAATAAAATGATTAAATATTGAATAATTTTATTTAAAAGTCAAGTTTAATTGCTTGATAGCTACTCTTTTTTGACAATTAAAAAAAAAAATTATTTATGAAGTACGAAGCCTGCTATAAAAATAACCAACTACCTCAATATTTAATGACAAATGTTAATGTCATATAATACTTAACGAAGCATTTGTAGATATAAAAAAATTTTTATTTTTATTTTTATATTCACGGCATTTAAATGAAAATCATAATTGTGGAAAAATTTTATGTATTTTCTTCAAAATTCTATTATAAAATTATTAAAACTAGAATTAAAAAAAAATTTTGTTCAGAATGTGAATAGAATTGCAATTTAAAATGAAAGTGTTGAATAGTTTTGCTAATGTAAACTTTTTTTTTGAGGATAAAAGGGGTGAAAAAAATTATCAGATAAAATAATTGCATGAAAGGAAGAAGATCAATATAAGTTTAATTTCGTCCTAGTTTTCACCTGCAGAATATCAGGAGATTGTATATAACAATTTAATATTTTAGAAAAACAATTTTAAACTAAAGTTAATTAAAAAATTTTTTTATTCTATATATTTTGGGAAATTATTCTTCTGCGTGAATATTAATTTTCTATTTTTCCAACAATTGGTATAAATGGGGGCTTATCGATTTAGTTCCTCGCAGTAAAATTTCACACTGTGAACACGATAGTCGACTTATTATTTTCCATCCCTTCAATTTTCGAAACTGAAATTATTTTTCTAGGTTTTGAATTAAAAAAAAAAAGTTTACGTAAATAATTGTCGAGAGTGAAAATAAAGTTCTGTTAATTATATTATAATTAAATTTGTCACTACACAATATAGAGGTAAATTTATTAGAAAGAAAGTTTTGCTCATGCTTGTATTTTAATGAGAGAAATTCATTGATTAAAAATTGCACACTTCTTACCGGTGAGTTATAATTTTTGTTTAAGAGAGAAATTTTTGCTGTAATATACACGATTTTTGTTTGTTAGTTTGAATTTAAAAATTGAACGTCAATTTTTTTTTTGTACTTATGATTAATTTGTATTTTTTAGAAGAGAAATTATATACAAATGGCAGATATGGATATTAATAAATTAAACGATACCAGAGGAATAGGTTTTCGTTCTTCTTATTTACCGGATGAAATAAATTCCGAATCAGAAACAAAGCCACCACCGTATCTTTTAAATTTGCCATTCGATCAAAATCCACCACCTTATTCATCGAATGCACCTGATAAATGTGTGAATAGTGAGGAAAATATTATAGAACCACCACCGTATTCTACAAAATTAATTCATAATGATAATCATAATGATGATGATGATGATGATGGCGATGATGATAATGGTGATGATGGAAATGATATTAATTTACTATTAACAAAACGATTATATCCAGAAATACCCTCAGCACCTTCAATTGATGAAATTGAATACAAGACAGGTTTAACTGAAAATGAAAGAAGTTGTATTTTGAGTGCCTTAGCAAAAATGCGTGATAATGTTTTATGGAAATCACAGGAGGAGAAGAAAAATTTTTCTCTCGCTGAAGATGAAGTCATTGAATTGTTACATAATGTTGAATCCAGACTCACCAATTCGGAGAAGAATGAAATTTTAACTGAAATAAGAACAATTAATAAAATACGAAACGATGAGAAAATTAAAAATCATGGACTTACGCAAAATGAATTTCAATGGCGGCAAAATATTGTGACAATTGGAATTAAATTCTTTGAAGTGGTATGTGTTTTTATTAATTACAAAATGTTGTTGAAAATTAAAAAAAAAAACATAAACTTAAATGAAATAAATGGTAAATAACGCTTTTTAATATTATAGGCCTTGAGCGTTACAGTTTTCGTCAATTTAACTGATTCGAAACACCCATTCAATAGACGGTTATTTGTACTATTTTTCGAATTTATTGGAATAATTTCAACATGCTTTTTGGTATATTACTGGTGTGATAGCAATAAATCTCGCAATATTCGCATAATGGTAAATATTTTTTTCTATAACATTAGATTTATAAAAAAAAAAAAAAATAAAAAAAACATTGAAAAATGATTCTAGGACTGTATTTTTTGTGCATTCAGCGCAACAGGCTGTGCAGTAGCTGCTTACACATTTCCCTTTTATGGAAATTCGGTAAACTATTTTAAAACATAAAATCGTAATATAAAATTATTCATACTTATTTTAAAATTACTTTGAAAAAAAATTGTAATAACGAATATTTTCTTTTTAGATCTATACATATTCCGGTATGACAATTTATGGACTTGACTTCCTTTGGAAATTTTATTGTTAAAATCTTCCTATATGTGATAATTATGAAATATATTTACCACTATATATTAGCAGTAGGATTGCCACAAGTTAGAAAACTTAGGGAAAAATCAGATAATTTTTTTAAACCTACTCGAAAAGATTTAGTTTTTAGAATTCAAAAGTCAATTTTTCTGAACAATTCAAAAATAGTTATAAATGAATTTCAATTTAAAAATTTAGAAAATTACATTTTTTAAAGAATTTAATAATATAGACATCTTTAAAGAACTCGATTCTTTGAAAAATGGTAATGATTCTACGTCTTTTTTTTTCTTTTATCTGAATTTTTCAAAGTACTAACAATTTTTTTTTTAAATTTTAATTTCAATTCCGTTGAAATTATTGTCAGGTATTTTACTCAAGTCTTTTTCTCGCAAAATTCAATTTTCTTTTCGAAAATAGAAATATTTATGTGATAAAAATTTCATTATTCTTAAAAATTAAGAAAATTCTTCGCAGAAATTTAATTATTTTCAAAAACTTTTAACAAATTTTCGTCAACACTTCAATTGTCTTCGTAGGTGTATAAATAGCAAAATTCTTTGCTGTAAATTTAATTATTTTCGAACATTTTTCTCAATTCAATGACTTTCAATATTGACTATTTTTTAAAAAATTTCACAAAAGAATTAAAAACAAAAAAAAATTGTAATAAACGCAAACATTCAATTATTTTCATAGAGGATTATTTATTAAGGTAAATTATTTAAAAAAATTTGACTGAAATTCGTTGCAAGAATTCAATTATTTTCTCAATTCAATGACTTCCAGTATGTACTGCTTTATAGTATTTAAAAAAAAATCAAATTGAGAAAAAAAAATTACTATAAAATTCTAAGCAAACACTTGTTGATTTTTATAAATTATAAAAGAATTTTATATGGATTAAATTATTTTTATTAGTAATAATAAAACTCATTGTAGAATTTCAATTATTTTTACTTTGAATTCTTAGGAAAATGCTTAGGAATCTTAGGAAATCTTAGAAAAATTTTATTAAAAATTCGTCAAAATAATTTAATTACTTTAAAAATTGGTAAATAAATGTGTTATTATTATTTTTATTGTGGCAATCCTGATTAGGGCCAATTTAAAAAAACATAAGCACCGCTTGTCTGATTAAAAAAAATGCTCAAATTATTTCTTTATTTTCTGTTTTATTTTATTTTTCTTCTCGTACTTTTTTTATGTAGAAGATTTCATTAAAATTTACAATAAATTTGTATATTTTTAAGGTTTAAAATTTATTAAATTTTTATTTTTTATTATTATCGTGATAAAATATCCGTCCATATTGTTACAAAGTTACAAAAATAATTATAATAAATAAGCATAAAGTACTGCCACTAAATGATACCAATGATAATGTTAATCATATTTTTTTTTAAAAAAAGCTTCCACAATATTTGTAAAATTTTTCAATTTATACTCTACTGTACGAAAAAGTATAGCGTCTATAAGATTATATTTCAACTAAACACGAAATTATAACAATTTATTGTAAAATTTTTTACACAAACTACAAATGTTAGAAATTTATTATAAAAGAAAATGTAATTCATTCACTGTAAAGTGAAGAATTTAATAAAAAAAAAATTGTTTTCACTATTTAAACAAATTAATATTTAAAAGTTTAAGAAAATTTTAAATAGCAGTAATATTTGTATGAAATATAATAATAAAAAATGTACATTTGTAATAGAAAGTAATAAAATATATTGTAAGGTCTAATTATTGAATTTTTCTCTGAAGTTTTTAAAAAAGTTTTTAAAAATATTTTTAAAAATGTTCTTAAAAATGTTTTTAAAAATGTTTTTTTTTAAAGAAAATTCCTCTAATAAGGAGAGTAAAAAAATAAATGTTATAGAATAACTATGTTTTCTACATAGTTTATGCTTATGTTGTATCGATTTTCCTTGAGGGAGGTGTAAACGGGGGTGAAGTTTTAGGGTCCCGTTTTATCATTCTAGTAACTTTTATGGTTGAATCTTCTTTTCTCTTTTTACTTCCATTGAATGAATGAAGAGACAATATTAAAAGGAAGTTGCGAGGGCGTCATTTCCATTTCAGTTGCATTTTCAATCTCGTTAAAGCTCTACGTGTTAATATTTATTGTCTTCCAATTATATAATACTTCATATAAAAAAAAATAAACAGAAACATGTGAAAAAGTAAAAATATCTTTTACCGTTAAAAAGTAATTTTTAATAAAACTTTAAAATATACAATTCACTCCTATTTTTAATTTCTATAAGTTATTTTTTTTCGGAAAAAATGTTTTTTTTTATAACAACTTCTCGTTTATAATTACAAATTTTATCTAAACGAAAAGAAAAGTGGTGAAAATACAAGAATTTTATAATACAGTTAAAAATTTGTAAAGGTAATATTATTTTCATTTTTTCTTCTTTTTCTCCTTCGTCAATTTTGTGAACATAATGTTAAATTTAAATATATATTGATAATTATTTAAACAATTCTATCTATAAAAATGTAAATCAAATAATTTTATCAAATTTTAATGAAAAATGAAAATTTTCAAATTTTCTCTTTTCGCAATGGAATGAAAATGAAGAAAAAAATTTATTATTCTTTTTGCATATGTAGAAAATTAAAAATATTATTTTAATATAGGTATTAAAAAAAAACTAAGGAAAAATGGCTATAGAATTTAAGGATGTTAGTAGTGAACCAGCAACATCAGAAACAACACAATTGTCAGTATTGCCTGCTTATCAAACAACAATTTCTGAAGATACATCATCCTCTTTAAATACAACAAATCATCAATTAGAATTAACAGTCGTTGATTCTGCCTCAAGACAAGAGAGATGCGAAAATGAAAATCTAAAACATAAAATGCATATGTCACAAGTTAAAAGTGGAGTGATAATTGTAAAAATTGCAGAAATGGTAAAGTTTAATAATAAATAATAGAATTTATACGCACAAAGCATTTTTTTCAGTTTCTAAATATTTCATACCTACGAATTTTTTTTATTTTGATCTTTACATATAACCTATTTCGTTATTCAAATTATTAATTTTTTATTATTATTAATTTATTATTATTATTAACTATTAATTATTAATTATTAATTATTAATTATTAATTGTTAATTATTAATGATTAATTGTTAATTATTAATTATTAATTATTAACTATTATTAATTATTATTAGTATTATTATTATTACAAGCTTCGCACTCAATAATTATTTTTAACAAAATAGTAAAAAGCAGCTTTAAGACAAAAAAAAAAAGTATAAAAACAGTATAGCTATTGAAAAATTAAATTTTACCGACTTAAAAACACTCGATTTAGAAGCTATAGACAAAAATCACAAAATTCAATAATTTTCTAAATTTTAATTTTAAATTTTTCAAAAATACGATATTTAAAAATAATATTTCCAACGCAAAAGAAACATTCTTCAAATTATTAATAATTTGTTATTGATATTTCTTAAATTTAAATTCTTAAAAAGAATTTTGTCAATATTTTTTAAACTAATTCAATTTTTGGCGAAGAATTGCATTTATAAACTTTTTAACAATAATTAAATACGTTCAAAAAATGTAATTAAAAATAAAATTCCACTCAAAGAAACAAATTATATCACATTTTTTAAATAATTGTAACTATTTGAAGAATTTAATTAAAAATTTTCAAGCACAAATTGTGTTTTTAGAGGAATTTATTAAAAATTATTGAAATCGTGCGCGACGACTTTTAATATTTATAAGAATAATTGAATTCTTGTAACGATTGTTATTAAAATTTTTTTAAAATAATTCAATTCTTTCAACGATTGTCATTGGAATTTTAAAGAATAATTTAATTTTTTCGAAGAATTTTATAAAAATCTAAAAATAATTTAAATCTTGCGAGGATTTTTATAAAAATCTTTTTAAATAATTAATTTTTTCGAAAAATGTAAGTAAAATTCTACATAAAATAATTGAATGCCTGTGAAAAATTTTTTTTTTCATGTAAATAATTAAATGTTTGCGGAAAAATTTATAAACATTTTATTTTGTCGAAAAAATGTATGCAAATTCTATTTTAACTAATTCAATTGTTGTGAAATTTTTATTATTTCTTTTAAAGACTTGAATGTTAGTGTAGAATACTGTCAAAAAAATTGTTCAACAATTGAATTCTTTAGAAGAATTTTATTAAAATAATTTTATAAATAATTTCCTTATATAAATAGAATATAAAATATATAAATATATATGCACATCTTTTAAAAAAGAAAAGAATATTGTATTAACAATAATAAATTTAAACAAAAGTAATAAATAAAATACAAGCTTTAAAATTGTGTAAAAAAAATTATTTTTTATAACAATTTTAATTTTTATTACAGGTGTTCAATCTTATTAGTTTTATAGCAGTGAGAGAATCGCCTTTTGCCAACACAACACCTGGAATATGTTTCAGTTTAGTGTCATCTCTTGGACTAACAATTACCGGTTGCTTATTGGCACTATATGCCTGTGGTGCATGCAAAAAACCATGCATAACAGTTCTTCCATTTGTAAGTAATTTTTATTCTATTTTATTTTTTTTTAAATTAAATATAAAATTTCTTTTTTTAAAGGATCTTTGTTTCAGGAATATGTGTTCTGTATATTGTGGACTTGTGCTTTTTTAGCAGCTTCTTGTTTTCTGATCAATAGCAATGGGATTTTTAAAAGTGATTACAACAAAGCACCAGTACGTGATAAAATTTAAATAATAAATTTATTCATTTCATAAAATTTAAATAATAAATTTATTTATTAAATAAAATTTAAATAAAATTTAAATAATAAATTTATTCATTTCATAAAATTTAAATAATAAATTTATTTATTTCTAAAATTTAAATAATAAATTTATTCATAATATAATATTTAAATAGTAAATTTGTTCATTAAATAATATTTAAATAATAGTTTTAGAATACATAGGATTATAAGAATAGAGGATGCGGATGACTTGAAAAATCCCTCTTCTTTCTGCCTGTTGAGACGCATGCGTTGTTTCTACTGAAATGTATTAGCGCGCATGCGCGTTTTAGTAGCAACAGCGCATGCGTCTCTAGAGAGAGAAAGAAGAGGGGACGCTACATAAACTCAGACTCTTTCTATCGGACTGACACTTTCACTCATTTTTTTTTCCACCTGAATCTCGTACAGACTATTCATAATTAAAATTTCTTTCTATTCTTATTTTTGACGACACGCATATGATTAATGTTTAAGTGCAGTGTCAAATTTTGTTTAAAAAAAAATTTTTTCCATTAAAGACTCATTTTTCTTTCTCTCTAGATTTACGGGTTCGTGTCAATGATTCTTTACAGCGTCGAAGCGTGCTTAAACTGTAGATTTATGGTTCAACGAAACAAGGAATTACAAATAGAACGTGAAAATAGTAAAGTTAGTGATAATTTTAGAGGGTGGAATCAACCAGCAAGTGAAGCATACAATGGTACAGAATCGTCTATTGGCAACAATAATGACCCAAATGAACATTGGACACGTTCTTACGATTTGAACGCCATTAGTGATGGTTGCATAATTATTTTCTAAATTCATTTCTCTTTTTTTTTTATTCTCTAACCTGAATAAAAATAATTTTCTAATATGGAACATTATTTTTATAATAAGAATAAATTTAATTTTTTTAAATTATTAAAAAAAAAATTGTAAATTTTACTCGATCGACTGGGTAACACGAATGTCATCCAAACGAAAGACAAAGACTTAATTAAAGAAAAAAATGTTCTAATCGTCTTTTAAAAAAAAAATAAATAACAGGGATTAAAGCGTACATAAGAAAGATCTATTTTCAGATCCAAAATAATGAAAGACATTACATAGAATTGTTGTATTTTGTGATAATACTTAAACAAAGAATTTAATAGTATAAATAATTATTATATTATTGTCATTTAGTAACTATAAATATGAAGAAAAATTTTTGATAGTAATATGCAGAAAATTATAATGTACTTAAAAATAATTTAACGAAATTTAATTTTAACGCAAAAATTTATTTTTTATTATACATATAGATATATATTTATTATATCAAAATATAAAAAAAATGTACGTAGATTTAATGACTTTTTAATAGAAACATTTTCTTCGTAAAATAGTTTCCAGTGTTTCATAAATTTACATTTACACTTTTGAATTTTTAATGTAAAAAGAAAATAAAATTGTTAATTAATTTAATTAAAAGAATTATTCATTTATATGAAAAAAACATTGATTTATTATTAAATGAAAAAAGTGACAATTCATTTAATTTTAAATTTTCAAATATTAAATACCTTCTTGTCAAAAATTTGTCAAAATAATATTTTTTAACTTTCACAAATTGGCCCACCACAACAGTCAGGATACATTTTCGAATTATCCTCATTCTTGAAATCAATTTGTTTCCCCTCCGAACATTTTATATCCGAACATCTAAAAAAATGTATATTTCTTTTTAAAATTTATTAATTATAATTTAATAGAAATAAGCAGGTATTTTGAGAAAATTTTTTTGTTTTTTTTTCTTAGAACTATTTTTGTTATTACTGTACCTTATCATGTCAAATTTTTGAGGGGAAAGACAAGTTATTCTTGCGCAAATTTGTTGCTGATTTTTCACCGGTACAATGTCTGATGGACAATTAACTAAAAGAAAAAATTCATTTATTTATAAAGATTTAAAAATATTTCCAAATATTCTATGCAGTTAAAAATTACTTAGTTGTACGAATTGTTGTGAATTAATTACAATTTGAAGTATAATGAAAAAGAATACAAGAAATTTCATCTTAAACGACAAGAAATTATAGAATGAATGAAGAGAAAACAATAAATGAATATTTTTATCATTTAATTAAAAGATTAGTGAAAAAAAATTAACTTGTCGAGACTTAAATATCTCTCATGAAAAATTGAACTTGTGTGGTATAAAAGTTTAAAGGTTTCTCTTATCATTATCTTTCAGTAATTACTTGGAGAATTTTCATAAATTCAAATATTTTCGGAAAATTTCTTCAAGTACAAATACAAGTAAAAATAAAGATTTTATTAATAGATTTTTTTTTGAACTATTTAGAAAAGTAGAAATATAGTGATTAAAATAAAGATTGTCCGGTACAAATTTTTGCAAGTGCGGCGCTAGGATTGGAGTGGGGGCAATGAGAGCGAGAGAGAAATTCACAGATTTCTCTCTCGCTCTTATTGCCCCCACTCCGAAGTGTAGTGTCTATTACTGGTTTTACTTTTAATTCATATCCTAAATAAAGTAGAAAAATAATTCAAATTGAAAAATAGAATTTGACATGAAATGTTTTTTGTCAAGACAAAGCAGTTTCAATAATTCAAAATAAAAATTCTTTCTCATTACTTTTTTTAATTGAATTTACTTATTATTATTAATCAACTTTATGACTTTCTCGATTCGTAATAGTTTCAATAATTTGTCAATTAGTAAAATTTACATTTTAGAGCAAAAGCTGCTGGGTCCATACAATGTGAACACAATACGCACGTGCTTAACGTGTACTCTATTTTTGTAACCAAGAGAATCAGACGTGTCGGCGTTGGCGAATTTTAAAAACACTCAGTAGCTCGTTATAGTAACACAGTGAAACCTAAACAAATTTGCTTTATTTATTTATTTACCAAAATTTATGCAGTATTCACTATTTCGGAATTTTCATTTATAATTTTCCTTTTTCTTGCATTTAATTTTCAACTGAAGGAGAAAAAATTTTTATTGAACTTCCCTCCGGATGAATTGACGAGTGATTGATATCAACAAACAAGTGTCTCTTTTAATCGAACTCTACAATTTTTTATCCTTAACATTTGGTAAGTTTCAGTAAAAAAAATTTTTTTTGTAATTCTATTTATTATCACTGATGAGAACTATTTTAGTACGTGTCAAGGTCGTTCAAATCTGAACCTGGTTTATTTTCGGGTGTGAAAATAATTTTTGCATTTGATATGTTTTTACAATAGAAAAAAAAACGTGTTCGTAACTATTTTTTTTTAACTTTAATTTTTTTTTGTATTGCAAAACTTCCCAGTAACATTTTGTCTATAATTAAAATTTCTTCGGTTGACTTGCATAATATTGGCTCATAATTTAAAAAATTTAAATTCGTTTTTCTGAAAAAGTAATGTGGGTTTTTTTTTGACAAATGGAGAGAAAAGATTTATAACTTTTTATAAAAATAAAATTTTTTCAGCCAAAGGGAGAATTTTTTTTTAACAAATATGGCAGTACCAACAGTGGGTATAAGAATGGCAGATATGCTAACAACACCAGTAACATCAATTCTTCTACCAAATATCTCTTATACGCCGAGTGCAGAATTTTTTGAAACTGAAGTCTGCATTTCAAATGGTTTTGATTTATTGAATTTTTTGGATATTCGAGGTTCATATAATTTATCATCGAATAATCATGAACAATTGAAAAACTTTGGTCTAACTGATTTAGAAAAAGAGGAAATAATACGAGCATTGTGGAAAATAGAATCATCATTCACAGGATCGTCGTCAGTTGAAGATAGAGATATGTTTATGGTGGCAATTAATAATGCCGTGGCAATGACAAAAAAATATTTTTCCAAAATGACACCAAACGATAGAGAGGAGATTTTCGATAAAATAACGGGCATTAAAAATATTTGCTCACATCGAATGAAACTGAGAATTGCTCAAACTGAAGCTCAAATTATTTCAATAAGAAATGAAATTGAATCGCAATCAACGCGCTTTGCGAATATTTGCTCGAGAACGTTGAAAATTTGTCAAATGGTAATTTCGTTTCAACTGTATTATTATTTATTTCAAAATTTATTGTTTCTGATTATAAATTATAATACTTTTAATAATAATGATAATGTTGATAATCTGGAGTACATAAAATATTTTTATTCACTGGAAGGTTTTTAATATGTAGAGCGCCGTGACTTTATTCGACGCTGGAGTGGGGGCAACGAGAGCGAGAGAGACATATTCAAACTTCTCTCTCGCTCTCATTGCCCCCACTTAGTTGCGTAAAGACGCGCGCAACCTTCTTCAACTCCCAATATAATTTTATTTAATTATTTTCAGATTTTTAGCATTTTTGGTTTCTTTTTCCTCAAGCTCTCAACTGAGCCTTCAGATTATGAAACAACAACTTTTTACAATATTACCAGTATGCTTGGATTTGCTCTATCAGCATGTTTCTTAATGATTTCGATACCAAGCAATATTAATGAACTCGATCCCACTGTCTGCTCAATTGTAAGTTCATTACAATTAATTGTTTATTAATTTTTTTTTTTGATAATTTTATCAAAAACAAAATTTTTTCAACCCCATATAGTCTTTAGATCTAAACTAATAGCAAGTGATCAAATATTCATTAAGTTATTCATTATATTTTAAAAAATAAAGAAAAGGGTTGAAATAAAATTTTTTTCAATTTCAGGATACCGTTTTTTGCATATTATGGACAATTCTAACGTGCATCTCCACTTCTTTACTATTATGGCACATGGAAGTGAAAAAAAATGGCCCCTCTATTGCTGTGGTGAATAATTTTTGTACTTTTCAAAAAAAAAAAGAAAAGTATATTTCAGGAATATTTTGAAAAGAAATTTAAAAAATTAAAATTTAATAGAAAATTTTTACTTTCAATTAAAGAAAAAATTGTAGGAAAAAAACATTTAAATTTTGTTGTTCTTTAATTTCAGATTTTTGGATTTGTTGCAATGGGATGTTACGTGGGAAATGCGCTTGTTTTAATTCGAACGTGTTATAAGAGATGATAAATAAGAGTTAAAAAAATATATGAAAATAAAGGAAAAAAATTTTTTTTTAATTCCAATGAATAAAAATTTTTAACGTGAAATAGTTTCTTAATTATTCAAAATCCCCCATATTTATAAAATTCATTTTTCTTTTCTTTTATTAGAACAAAATTAAAATTATTTACGGGAAAAAGGAAAAAAATAAATTTTTAATGATATGCCATATATATATATATATATATATATATATATATATATATATATATATATATATATACATAACAAAAAGTAAAATAAGTTTAAAAATAATTCACTCGCATTGAATACATATAGATATTTAGTTTCATAATCAAAATCCCCACTCATATCATAAAGACATTGAGAGAAGTTTATGCGTATTTTTAGAGAAGTAAAAAAACCTTGTAGTTTTAGTTATGAACCGTTGTTGATACTTTCGAGAAGAAAAAATTTCTTATTACAATAGAAAAGAGGAATTAAATGACTAAGGTAGAGTTCTTAAATTTTTTGCATTCTAAAGAAAATTGTATACCCTTCACTAATTATTTAGAAACAAACATCAGCAATCATTATAAACAATATGTCAACTGTTTATTTGTTTACTAACAAATACTTTTTTCGTTATCATTTCAAATTCAATTCATTACAAATTTTCATTAAGAAAAGAACAATTCCTATTTTTCACGATTTTATATTTTGTAATTTCTATTTATTTTTAGTGAAAATGTATAATTCACGAAAGAAATATTGAAAGAAAGAGAAAAAATTTTTAATTCAATTCGAAGAAATTATTTTTAAACTCATTTTCATTTATTCTTGGATTGTAATGGATAATTCAATAGTACTACCTTATAATGAAGAACAACAATCATCAGTCGCAATCTTTAAGAAAATTCAATCGCCTTATTTAAAACTAACCAAGAATAATGTAATATCAAAAAACAAGAATAAAAAGCAAGAACAAAAAAATTTGTCACTCTTCAATGACAATGAATTATCACAAATAATCATTATTATTGGCAATAATTCAGAAAATAATAAATTCATTACCGACATTACCGATGAACGAAGAATTAAATTTAATTTTTTAAAAAAAATTTTCCTGAATAAAATTATTCAGTCGATAAAAATTTTCAAGAGTACATTGAAAAAGGTAAAATTAATGATTATTATTATGACAATGAATGAAAATATGACAAATGGATCAATGGACATTAAAGCAATTTGTTGGAAAAGAAATATTGAGGGAAATAATTTTCCAATGCAGTCAGAAAATAATGAAGAGTGTGAAAAAATTACTTTTTACGAAAACAATGTTGTTAATTTTCAAAGTAACACCATTTGGAGTAAGATGATTATAAAATTTTTAGAAATGGTAAGATTCATAATAAATAATTTATGATTTATATATTTATGCGATATTTTATTTAATTTTAATGTATTTCGTATTATTTACCGTGTGATAGACACTTAAACTAAATTTTTTAGTAGAGCGCTTGCGCCAGATCAATGAGTGTGAGAGAGGAAAACCGAAATGTCTCTCTCGCTCTCATTGCATTTCCACTTCTTCGCTTAAAAAATTAATTTTTCTATCCAAATAATCACATTTTTCTTATTATTCATTTCAGTTTCTTAGTGCAATGTTCATATTTGTCTTAGAACTACAACCAACAAGAATGTCTTACATTTTTGATTTCTATTCCCGTTTTATATGCATTTTTGGTTTCTGTGGAACATTAATTTTATTAGGCAATTATATTAATGTGAAAAATAGCGAGTCAAATAGGAAACTATTTAATTGGGTGAGTTGTATTCATATAAAAGAATTATAAAGATAAAAAAGAACTAATTATACTCTTTTTTTAGGATATTATATTTTGTATATTTATGTTGCTCTCATATTGTTGGCTCACTTTTGCAATTATTTTTATGTATCAATTTTATATTACGTACCCTCTTTCATCATTAATGGTGAGTATGAATTTATTTTAAGAAGATAACAATATTCCTCTTGTTCGTGATATTTTTAATAAAATAAGGATTGTTTTTCAAATTTTATAATGTTTGTTTTATTACAAAATAGATTGTATGAGAATGGAGTCGAGGTGGGGGGGCAATGGGAGTGAGAAAGAAGACTGGAAATGTCTCTCTCGCTCTCATTGCCCCTACTTCTTTATTTCTACGAAACTTTAACGAGAAAATAAAAATCGAACGCGATTTATAATTTAAAATAAATATTTTAATCCTTATTTTTTATTGTCTTATTGAAAATTATATTAAATTTCAGGTGTTCGGCTTTCTAATGCAATTAATCTTCTATCTAGATATAAAACTTAATTTAATCTGCAAACGAAATTGTAATTAATGTAAGTTTAATTAAAATATTGTTGTTATAAATATTTTTCATTTATTGTAATTGAGAAATTTCCTTTTACTTATTTAAAAAAAAAATTTTTTTGTACTGTAAAATATATTTCTGAATATTTTTTTTTTCTTTTAAGAAAATGATATGGGAAAAATTAATTTGAGAAATAAATAAAAGAGGGGACGAATATCATAAATAGTTGAAGTTACTTTTGTTTAGTGTCATTTGAAATAAGGACTTGTTGAAATAAATAACAGCGTTTGTGTTTATATTTACATGTATATGTATATTATTTGAAAAGTGTTAAAATGTCGTCCAAAACATGTCAAGTTAATTTATTTTCCCAACAAATTGCAGTTCCAAGAAAACCTTATTGGTACTTGATGACTATTTCTGGACAATTAAAATTCACTGAATACGTAAGTTTCTTATAAAATAATTTTTTTTGAAAAATAAATAAAAAAAATATATATATATTCTTTTTTAGATAACTACTTTGCTTGCTTTGGTTGCATATTATAATTTTTACTATACAACCTATGATTATGTTATTAGTGGCACTGGAAATGATTATAAAATTGATGAAACAAAAAGAATTTTAATAACAGGTTTTTATTGCTATAAATTTTCGACTTTTGCTATTGTTTTCTTTACAAATATAGCAACTGTATTTGACGTATTTGAATTAAGGGAGAAGATTAATAAAATTTTTTACTATATTGTAAGTAAGAGTTTATTGTTATGTGGAAATATTTAATTGCTTTATTTTAAATTAAAAATCATGAAAGTAACTTGAAAAAATTTTTTTTAGGAATGTTGTTTTTACACATTTTCATGTTTTTTAAGTATATTTTGTGGCTATTTGGCAATATACACTCTTATATTACTTGATCAATATAAAATTATCATTGACTCCACTTTACTTATAGCATCGGTAAGTTTTTCTCCATTTTAAATATTTTTAAATATTTTTAATTATTTTCTTTTCTTTTTTCAAAAAAGTAATTATGTATGTAATTAAATTAAATATAATTTTTTAAAAGAAAAATTATGAAAAATTACATTTAACTTATACAAAAAAAAATTTCAATTAAATTTTAATTATTTTTTTCTAGGTGTGTTCATTTGTAGGAGCTGTCTTATTCTTTTGTGATTTCTGCCGAGTTTTTTCGAAGGAAATAAAACAAAATGAACAACTAAATTAATTATAAAAGCTAAATATAAAAAAAATTGTAATTTTATCTTTTTAGACCGATTTATAATTAATATTATTATAAAGTATTTTTTAAATATACAAATTTTTGCTGTAACATAAGAATTAACATTGGAGAATTTTCTTTTTTTAAATTCATTATTGAATATAAAAATGTTATTCAGTGACACACTTTTCTACATATATGTATTTTTAAATTCTTGTAATAAATATTTTACAATGTAATTACACAATAATATTTATTATTATTTTTCATTCTCATATTTTTATATGTTATTATTATTTATTCTTATTATTGTTATTATTATTATTATTATTATTATTATTATTATTATTATTATTATTATTATTATTATTATTATTATTATTATTATTATTATTATTATAAGTAGTAATTAACGAATTATTACTTTATTTTTCGTACATTATTCTCATTTTTATATTTGATATCGTGAATGTAATGTCCCCTTGAAATTTTGTTTATATTTTCAAATCAACTTTAATTAAACGGAAAATTTTTAGACACACCTTCCAGAATCTGTAATTAAATGAAAATTAATTTTTTTCTACTTCATATTTATTGTAACAATAACAAAATTTTGTTTTAAACTTAATTTAAAAAAATTATTCGTTTAAACAAAAATTAATTCATTAAAGTAAATATTTATTTGTTTATAAACAAACAAACGGTTATTTGATGAAATAAATTTTTTTTAATGAATACATTAATAAATGAATTTTATAAAAATAAAAAGAATCTCACATTGTATACAACGTCTACTGCAACAATCCAAATTAAATACACAGGGTTTTGTTCTGCCTTGACATTGTTCACTAACTTTAATTTTGAAGGCAATTAAGCAGAAAAGTGTGAAAATTATTTTTTTAAGATACATTTTTCTTCTCTCAGCTCTTACACATCTATTTAAAATTTAAAAATGTTTATATATTAAAACCCCCAGATTTTCTTTTCTTCTCTTTTGAATAAATTGATGATAATATATATAAAATTAGAATTTTCCCTGTTTATATCGTTTAAATGTTATAAAAATGTTGTAAAAACATCAAACAATAATAAAAAAACATACAAAATGCATTATCTTGTTTTATTTTTCATATAGAAGGAAAATTTTTATTCTTCTCTTTTTTGTCTACATTGACAATATTGAATATAAAATAAAATCATTTAATGTAAATTTCATTTGACATCAAATTCATTGTTCGTTAAATTCATTTACCAAAATTTTCATTGCCAGAAAATTCATTTGACGTAAAGTTTATTCGACATAAAATTAATTAACATGACGTTATATAGAAAAAAATATTATGACAAAAATTTATTTGTCATAAAAGACATTTGACATTAATTTCATTTGGCATAAATGTCACTTGACATTAATTTCATCTCGCATAAATGACATTTAACATTATTTTTATTTGTCAAAAATAACTTGAGACGAAAAGTAAATCAAATAAATTTAATTTGTCATCAAATTCATTTGAATTAAAAATCACATGAGAAAGTGTAATAAATTTTAATTATCGTAAAATTCATTTAGACGTGAAAATCATTAGACATAACATTTATTTGACATAAAATTCAATCGACGTAACATATATTTAACATGAAAATAAAAAAAATAACTTCACATGAAATTTATTTATCATAAATAATATTTAACATAAAAATCATTTCACAAATGTCAGTTAACGTAAAAATTTATTGGTCGTAAAATTTATTTCACATAAATCCCTTGATCCTAAAATTCATTTGACATAAATTTAATTTGACATAAACTCATTTAATATAATCTTAATTAGAAAATAATATGACAAAAAATTATTTGGCATTAATTTCATTTGACGAAGATAACTTGTCACCAAAAATTAAATAAAGTAAGTTTCCTTTTACAATAAAATTCAGTTGACATAGATTACATTTTACATAAAGATCATTTGACGTAAACTTCATTTGACGTAAAAAAATTTTCTTGTAAATAATATTGGACGAAAAAATCATTTAAGGCATTGCAGTTGACATTAAATTTATTTAACATAAATTTCATTAGTCAAAAATAATTTGACCTAAAATGAATTACAGTTAATTTCATTTGACATAAAATTCATTTGACATAAAGTTTATTTAACCTAAAGTTTATTTAACATAAAGTTTATTTAACATAAAGTTTATTTAACATAAATATCATTGGACAAAAATAACTTAACATAAAATTTACTACTTATAAATATTATTTGGATACAAATTTTATTTGACATAAAAATCTGTTGACGAATGACAGTCGACATAAAATTCATTTAATATAAATTTCCATTGATAAAAAATAACTTGACACAAAAATTATTTGAAATTAATTTCGTTTAACATAAAATTCATTTGCTATAAATTTCATGTGACATACAATTCATTTCATGATTCATTCAGTTCATTTAACATGATATTTATTGACATAAAGTTTATTTAACATGATAATGGATTAAATAATAATAACTTGGCATTAAATTTACTTTTTATCAATAATGTTTGACCTAAAAATCATTTGACAAATGACAATTTACATAAAATTCATTTGACGTAAAATTTAATTGACATAAAGTTCATTTAACATGAGATTGACTAGACAAAAATATATTTGCAAAAAGTTTACTTTTCTTAAATAATATTTGACATTAAAATTTCCTTTTCTTAAATAATATTTGATATTAAAGTTTACTTTTTAAAAATAATATTTGACATTAAAGTTTACTTTAACCAGAATATAATTTGTTACAAAATTCATTATATATATATATTTGACGTAAAATTCATTCGACATTTTATTTAACATGGTATTTATTAGATATAGATAATTTAAAATAAAATTTATTTTTCATACATGACATTTGACATAAATCATTAAATTTACATACTATTTTTTGTAATGTAAGAGACTTTAAAACTTTATTTTGAAGTAATATTTTTCGTTCCTTTTGCTACTCAATATGATGCGACAAGTTTTTGTACTCACTACTGAAACTTTATTCATTTCAGTACAATAAGATAAATTACCGACTATGTCCAACTGTAGATTACAATAGGGAAACTATACCTGAACTCCAAGCGGCTATCACAGCAAGACCAGAGATGACAACACAAGTTCAGACTTGCTGAATACATCCTCTATACTATACCTGGATTTAATGATTTTTTATGTAGAAAATTTTTCAGTATAATATGCATCTGTAGTAACTAAAAAATTTTATTTTCATAGAAGAAAACTGAAAATTCATAAACAAATTTCTTTCTAATTATTATTTTCAAAGTTACAATTTCTTCTTCTCTTCTTCTTGCAAATAATATAAAAAAATCAACTAATTTAAAAGAAATAAAATTATTCCTGATTTTTAAAAGAAAAAAATTGCTACAAAGTAACTAATGAATTTATGTCTATTTTTTAATTTAATGAACATAAATTTTCAACGAATGCAGTTAGTAATTATTGATAATTTTTAGTAGAGAAAATTTTTTGGAAGGTTAGGTTGTATCTTATAGGGTAGTATATACATGTTTTAGCTCGTTGTGGTTTTAAGATTCAGGTCAAAGTTGGTATTGAATTGAGGTGCTTTAAAGTTAATCTCTTTTATTACATATCAGAATAAGTAAAAAAAAAAGAAGAAAAAAAAATTATGGATTGGGAATCAGTTTCATTATCAAATTTACAACTTACAGAAACTGAGCACAGATATTATGGTGATATTTTCATCTATTGTTGTGAAAATTCTGACACCGATACTACTGTGCCGATGGTCAAGGTCGCTGATTTGCTTCGATCTGCCAATTTACCTCGTAATATTACTCTAAAGGTATATATATATATATATAGATAATCTTGACAATATTATAACATTACTTATTTTTCTTCTGACAACAATTTTCTTTTTTGCGCCGTATGCGTCATTTAATTAGATTAAAATTAATTTCTCCTCTAGCTGTTATGAAGAAGGATATAATTTTTCTACTTCCTAATTTTCAAATAAATTCATCGTTTACTCATTTTCATTTCGTTCTTATAATTGTCACGGTTTTTTATTTCTAACATAAAGAACCTATGTCCTTAGAATTACTTTAAAGGTTATGTTGCTTTATACATTTACAAGCGAAGAGAAATTTTTCCTGAGTGTATAAAATTAAGGAAGAAATGAATTGGATAAATTTCCACTTTTTACTATTTAGTTGAAAGTTTTATTGTAATTTGAAGATAATGTTAGAATAACAAAAGATTGTTTACGAAAAGATTTTTGGGTATTTATAGCTGAAAATCGTATTCTTTAACCACCTTTCTCTATATTCCAAACGGGGACATGGTTCGTTTTTAGGATATTAAAGTGGTATCTTCTTTTGGATGTTCTTTAAGACAAATATTCTAAGGATATCCCGAGGAAAGGCCATGGCCTAATGATAATGACCTTGAACCTAATGAAATAAAATCATGAGGAATTCGTCTGCTAACTAAATTCTTTAATTGTAGATATTCGAAATTTGTGGAGGTACAAAAAGCAGTAATCTTGGTCGCAAGCAATTTTATGCAATACTGAAATTAGTGGCTGCTCATCAGGCAGGACTGGAGATAAATACTGATTCAGTAACGTCAGTTCTTGACGAAATAGCACTTCCAAGATTCACATGGTCCAATGAGGAAGAAGAAAAGCGACCGACAATGAAAAATAAATCAGCAAATCGTGTTCCAGAAAGTACAACTGAAAGTGAGAGTGAGCAAGAATCACCACGTGAAACAGGCGGGAGTACAGATTCGCCAACACCAACGAATAGCGTCACTCAAGAGAGAAATGAAAATATTCTTGGTAGCGAGGCAATTCACAATACAGTCACAAGTGGTTGGCAAGGTCTTCTAGTGTCTGAGGAGCAACGTCAACTCCTAGGTACCGAAGAGGAATCCTCCGAACGTCACAGCAGTGATGATGGCGATGCCGATGGTTTCCCACCTGAAGAAGTTTGGACAATTAATGACGAGCAAAGAGATTATTATGCAACTCAATTTCAACTGTTGCAACCAGATCCTGAGGGTCTTCTCGCTGGACCCGTGGCTAGGACATTTTTTGAGAAATCCCGTCTTCCTGTTGCGGAATTAAGACGCATTTGGCAATTGGCGGACGTTACTCGCGATGGAGCATTAAGCCTACAGGAATTCTATGTTGCAATGCATTTAGTTGTTTTGAGAAGAAATCACATTCCCCTGCCGGATGTCTTACCCCCAACATTGTCCTCTTCTCTAATTCAAAAAACAAATAAAGTTCCTTTAGTTGCTACAAATTCAGGCAATGGTAAAGAAAAAAGTAAAGAGTGGACGAAATTTGTTGACTCGCCAACGGGAACTGGATCATTAACAAGTCCAGGACCAAAACCAGTGAATTTTGATTTTCAAAAAGCCGCTGTTGAAAGGGATCCGAAAATTCTTCATCCCGTACCATTGAGACTGACGCCAGATGCGGCGATTTTAGCGTCTAGTGCAAATGGCAGTAATGGCACTGGATCGAATTTAGGCGATGAGGAATTACAAATTCCCTCAACAACATTAGTGCAAAGACCCCTTGCTAAGAAACCACCACCACCTCCTGAAGAGAGTGTTATTGCGACACCAAAAAAAGAGCCACCACCACCACCACCACCTAGACCGTACAGAACGCACACCAGAAGTTCGAGTCTTGATCTTAATAAATTAGGTAAGTTAACAACTAACACCATATAGGGTGTTACCATTGTACTATGTCTAAAAGCATATTCATCTAACTGTTAAAGAATTACTTGCCCCCTATACAGCATCTAAAATTGCAGCAACTATTGGTAAAATTTATTCACACTTTTTCAATTCTTTTATTTTCAAAAAGCAAAGTAGTGTATAGCGTACTTTTATTTTACAAAATGTTAATCGTATTTTCTTCATGAAAAATCAATTAAAGTAAACATTAACTTATGAACTCTTAATTGTTGATACAAAGATTAAAAATTAATTACCTTTCAGGAAAAAATGGCCAGAGCTTCTTAGGTGCTCCTCCTCTTGTACCACCAAGAGTATCACCTGGAATTGTAAGTTTTTAATTTTTTAAAAAAAATTTTTCAGTTTAATTTATCATTTCTGATGGTCCTCGGTGACTCCCTTAATAATGATATGTAATTTATTAAAATTTCCAACCGCCTGTATTCCTTTAATTTACAAAAATGAATATAAATTTGAATAAATAGATAGCAATGTGCGACAGTCGGTGAGTGGGGCATAATATTTTTTCTCAATTTTCACTTGATTTCAAAGATTTTCTTTTCAAAATTAAAGATGGTAAAATTTCGCATCGATACAACGAGAGATATTTTAAAAACGTTTTGCTAATAAATTTTTTATTCAGCAATAAGAAAGTAAAAAAAAATTGTTTTCTCAAGAAACTTCTTATTTTGTAGAAAATTTTCAGTTTTGATGAAACATGACGATTTTGAATGCAGAAAGGCTTGAGAAATAAAATACAAAACCGCCTGTTTAATAAAAAATGTTTTTTTTCTGAAATGTTATAAACAAATTAATTGTACATTAGAAGTATCTTTATTAATTTTAATAATAAAATATTTTAACTTTGTTTATAAAATGAAATAATAAAAAATACTGATATTTGAATAAAATTTAAATATTTTTTAACAACAATTGGTATTTTTTTAAAAACTTTTAAAAACAAGGTAGTATTATACCCATTTTTCAAATATTATACGTTCAAAAAGTTGTTATTTTTTGAAAAAATTACAAAAAAAAAAAATTGCATCGCTTGAAATGAATTTATTTTTAAATGAATTTATCAAAAAACCAATATTTTTTAGACGCATGACTACTTCCGAAATCTTATTTAACAGAATACTCATTTGGCATAAAATCATTTAACATTCATATCATTTGCCATAAAATCTATTTGGTATAAAAAACATTTAATTTGAAATTTATTTGACATACATTTCATTAAACATACAATTTTTATTTCATAAATGTCATTTTATATGATATTTAACATTATTTTCCCTTGACATAAATGTCATTTGACATAATTTTCATTTGGCATAAAAGTCATTCAACAAAATTCTTATTTTAAACATAATTACATTTTAAATAAAAATATTGGCGCGAACTTCAAAACTAACCAATTAGATAATATAAAAAACATTCTGATTTGTCAATTTTGAAATTCGCGCCTTTATTTTCATATCAAATGATCTTTATGTAAAATGTAATCTATGTCAACTGAATTTTATTCTAAAAGGAAACTTACTTTATTTAATTTTGGTGACAAGTTATCTTCGTCAAATGAAATTAATGCCAAATAATTTTTTGTCATATTATTTTCTAATTAAGATTATGTTAAATGAGTTTATGTCAAATTAAATTTACGTCAAATGAGTTTTAGGACCAAGGGATTTATGTGAAACAAATTTTAGGATCAATAAATTTTTACGTTAACCGACATTGGTGAAATGATTTTTATGTTAAATATTATTTATGATAAATAAATTTCATGTGAAGTTATTTTTTTTATTTTCATGTTAAATATATGTTACGTCGATTGAATTTTATGTCAAATAAATGTTATGTCTAATGATTTTCACGTCTAAATGAATTTTATGATAATTAAAATTTATTACATTTTCTCATGTGCTTTTTAATTCAAATGAATTTGATGACAAATTAAATTTATTTGATTTACTTTTCGTCTCAAGTTATTTTTGACAAATAAAAATAATGTTAAATGTCATTTATGCGAGATGAAATTAATGTCAAGTGACATTTATGCCAAATGAAATTAATGTCAAGTGACATTTATGCCAAATGAAATTAATGTCAAATGTCTTTTATGACAAAAAAATTTTTGTCATAATATTTTTTTCTATTTAATGTCATGTTAATTAATTTTATGTCGAAGAAATTTTACGTCAAATGAATTTTCTGTCAATGAAAATTTTGGTAAATGAATTTGATGTCAAATGAAATTTAGATTAAATGATTTTAATTTTCATTAAATTGTCAAATGAAATTTATGTCAAATGAGTTTTATGACAAACGAATTTTGTGTGAGGTGAATTTTATGTAAACAGATATTAATGTCAAATTATTTTTGACCAATTTAATTTATGTCAAATTAATTTTATGTTAACTGCTATTCCTCAAATTATTTTTGGGCCAAATATTATTTACAAGTAAATTTTTTTAAGCCAAATGAATTTTATGTGAAATGAGTTCTATGTCAAATAAATTTTATGTTAAATGAATTTTACGTTAAATGAATTTTATGTCTAATGAAATTTACTTCATTTAATTTTTGTGACAAGTTATTTTCGTCTCATGAAATTAGTGGCAAATAATTTTTTGTCGTATTATTTTCCAACTAAAATCGTGTTAAATGAATTTTATATAACATGAAATTTGTGTTAAATTAATTTTTTAAACAAATGATATTTATGTTAAATGGTTTTTTTTGTACAATGAAGTTTGTGACAAATAATGTTTATTTTATGTGAATTTTAATTTAAGTGGTTTTATATCAAATAACTATTTTTTCAAAAAAGGTTTTCGGGAATAAGCATGCGCCTCGTTGTATAAGTGCGGAGTTTCACCAACTTTTATTTTGAAAAGGATGAAAGAGTAATTGAAATCGGCTAAAAAAATGCAGACCCAATGAATTCTTTACTATATGCACTAGCTTTTTTTCTTTAAAGTACAGTAGATAATAAATTTTTTTCATTAAAACAAAAATTCGTGAATAAATTATTAATATAATTTTCTTTTTGAAAAAAAAAATGTTTTCGTAGACTTCACCACGAAAATTGGTTGGTCAAAGAAGTGAGGGCGAAACACAACAACGTACTTCAAGTGAATGTCAAGGATTTGTTGCTGATTTCTCGCAATTCACAACAACAAGGCCAGAAGTTATTGATTCTCAAACAATTGAAAATATTGCTTCACAGCAATTCACCGGTGTTTGTGGTGCGTTTCATATCTACAGAAAACCTAGTCCAAGTAAGTCCATTCGATGGAAAAGAAAAAAATTAAATTAATCGTTTGAATTGATTTCAATTTAGGTTTGGTCGTTTCAGAGCGTGAGGCCGGTCAGCATGATGCGGCTATTGAAGATCCTGAAGATAGTAAAAATTTAACTTTACAGGAATTACGAGAGAGAAATGCCGAATTGAGGCAAGTTTGTGAAGAGTTAACAAAAGAATTAGCTGGTGCTCTTCAAGAACGAATTAATTTGCGTGCGAAACTTTTATTATTGACATGATCCCTTCGTCAATCTTCCCTTTATTTTTAAGTTAAACATTAGATTCTAATTTTTTTTTTTGCCCTCATATAATTGGTAATTTATACCTTTTTTTTGCATTTACAGAAAAAAAACAAGGGATTTTTTTTATTTATTTATTAAGACTTAATTTCTGCTTTTTTATTGTTTCCAAATATTAATTTTAATATTTAAGTTTTAATTTTTTAAAAATACTAATTATACTTGAAACTGACCAGCACCTAATTCTCAATATTTGTATACAATTGCCGCACGTTAATCGATGTTAATTTCTTGATTAAGTTTTACAATATTGTTATGAATTAATTTTACGAGATTTTTAAAGATTCTGAGACTAATAGGACACAATTTTGTTTATCCGAAGTTTCATTGGTATTTGAATTGTTATTTTTTCGTTTTCACATTTAATTTCTACACACCACAATATCTTTTTATTCAATTATTATTATTATTATTATTATTATTATTATTATTATTATTATTATTATTTCCATAATTATTGAAAATAAATTAATGATTAAAATAACTATTGAAATTTCGGAATTTATAGATAGTTTTATAGAAATATTATAATTCTTGCTCATATATTGAGTTAGATATGAACAACGGGAAATGAAAAAAAAATCTACAAAATTTTAGCGACTTGTTATAAAACAAAAAAGGAAAAAATTCTCTGTAATTCCATTAGATTCCATTTTTATATATTTAAATTAATTTCAATATCCATCAAACTTTTTCAAAGGCACTAAAATGATTTTGTAAATCGGTTATTATAGTAAAAGATAATTTGAATTTATGATAGGACATTTTAATAATAAATAAAAAATGTACAGAATTGTAAATTATTATAAATGGCAGATTTATAAATGAAATTAGAAAAAAAAGATAAATTTAAAAATATGTAAATTTTTATCAATTTTAATAATATTAATAATATTAAATTTTCTTGATATTCATAAGCAAGATTGTTCGTTACATAATAATATAAATATACAAATATTTATATTTAATAATATAAAAAAAACAACTTTTCTTTTTTAGTGCGTTTAAATAATTATTAAACGTTTCTGTGCCATATAATTGCGATGTGATATTTTGTTAAAATGTATATCTTCGACATCGCTTAATTTTTATTTTTCGACACACGAATTTTGTGTCCTTTAAACAAATTTTTGCATATATATATTTAATCCCAGGATCATTAAAATATATACTTAAAGATACGCTCACAATTTAATTAATTAAATAGGGTTTCAAAATTACGTGTACTATAATTTTTTGTAATTTTTACCCTATATAGGATTGCATAAAACATTTACATTATGTAATTACGTGTAAAAAATATATATATAAATTATCAATGGTTTCTAATTCTAAATGAAAGGTAAAATTAAGAAAAATAGACAAAAAATGATATTAAATTGGACTAATTTTTTTTAACTTATAAATTACTTATAATTTAAACAAACTTTAATTTAGATTATGACAAACAACATTTTCATTTACTGTAAATTTATATTAAGTAGAATATACATTTTTTTTCTTCGGGTTCGAAAAATAAATGACACATCTTTTTTGCACTAATTAAAAAATATTTTTTTATTAAAAAATAATTTCTGTTCTTTTTTTTTTATAAAAACACAGATTTGTTTAAAATTCTTAAAATTTCTTTTCAATTTTTTCTTTTTTAGTCACAAATTTTTGGATTAATTTATTTTCTTTTTCTTTGTAGAATTTTATTTTTTCTAATTAATTGAAATCAAAAAAGTGGAGAATATATTTAATATAGAAGTTTATAAATTAAATTCGTTTTAGAATTTTATTTCCAGCCACTGAGCCTGGTCGGCTTTGAAACATTTCTCCAGACAACATTCCACTCCAATCGCCGGTTATGACGTGGCTGAGAGTAGAGGGGACTTTAGAGAACTTTAACAAATTGAAACCTGAATCTTCAGTCTATCTGGAAATTAAATTCGAACTGGAGAGAATCCTGACGCTTTTAAATAAGAAAAATAAATTTCAATATTCTACTGGATTTTTAAGGTGATTTGAAAAATTTGTAAGAACTTTAATTAATAGGAAAAAAATAATTTTTCCATTAAAAACATTCTTCAGTGTCCTATAAATATTATTCAGGTCTTTTTTCTGAAAACAACTATAATAAGATATCAAGAACTTGAAGAATTAAAATATTTTGTTTCAACTTATACTTTTTACATTTTGAATTATTAATTTTTAAATTATTTAATTAATTAATTTATTAATTCATAACTTTTTTACACTACAAATATTATGATAATATTTATTGATTTAATGTTAATAGATGAATTAATTAATTGAAATTACGTGTAGTAATTATAATACAAAGTCAATGAAAGACTAGAAAGAATTTAATTTAAAAAATTATATTAAAATTAAAACTTTTATTCTTATCGAATTAAAACCATTTTATTAAAATATCAAGAAAATATTTTACAGATTTGTAAAATATTTTGAAAATAAATTAAACTTTTCTTTACCCACAAAGCACTAACATCAAGAATATTTTTACACATTCATCTAATTTAATTCAAGGTCAAAGTGTAGTGAATAAATCAAAGCTTTTTATAATTTCAATGAATAAATCTAATAAAGTGAAATGAGAAATGTTTAAATTTTCAAATTCTCAAAATATTCATAATTTTATCAGTTTTTAATTTATTATTTATTTAAAGATCGAACTTAATTTCAAATTTATAAAAAATTATTAACAAAAAGAAAAATTTCATCCTCAAAATTTGTAATATTCTCTTTGCTTGAAAAATTATTTAAAAAAATATATTTTACTCTGTAATTTATTTTAAAAAAATTCTATTTCGGGTTCCTGAAATATTTTCACCGAACGAATAAAAAAAAATTGATAAAAATTACATGATTACGATAAGATTGTAGATAAATGATAAAATTAATCTTTGAATCAAATATTTATTATTTAAATTCTTTTACCAAAAAATAATTTAATTAAATTTTACATTTTTTGAAATAAAAAAAAAAAAGAAAATTCTATTTTATAGAATAAATGAAATATTTTTTTATAGGATCATCATGTCTGTTGAAATAAAAAGTGTCCTCGTAAGTGATCCTGTGGACGAATCATGTATTAAACTATTAACTAGTCATGGAATTCAAGTGACTGCAAAATATAAATTACCAAAGGAGGAATTAATTAAAGAATTACAGGTAATTTATTTGCAAAATATATGTCTAAAGATTTTCTCTTTTTATTATTAGTGTAATATATATATATAATTTTTACACATATATCAGAATCTATTTGATACTGAAAATTTTTTCTACGCCATATTGGATCCGCCATTTTGAATTTAGAAAATTTTTGATGTCAGATTACTCAAATCAGAAAATATTATTACTTTTAGAATCATCAAGCTTTGATTGTAAGATCAGAGACAAAAGTAACAGCCGATGTTCTAGATGCTGTAACAAATTTAAAAGTTGTTGGCAGAGCCGGAACGGGAGTTGATAATATTGATGTTCCAGCCGCAACGAAAAATGGCGTTATCGTTTTAAAGTAAAACTTTTTTTTCTTCATCATTATAGTAAAATAATAATTCTTTTGTTTCTTTATAAATATGAAGATTTTTCTTTTAAACAGTACACCAGCTGCTAATAGTATCAGTGCTTGTGAATTGACATGTGCATTAATATCATCATTGGCACGAAATGTCGTTCAAGCAAGTCAATCCTTAAAGGAAGGACGATGGGATCGTAAATTATATTCCGGTTTTGAATTATATGGAAAAACTCTTGGTGTTATTGGAATGGGTCGCATTGGTCGTGAGGTTGCAATTCGAATGAAATCATTTGGAATGAAAATTATTGCCTTTGATCCATTACTTAAGAATGAAGATGCTGAGGAGTTAAAAATTCAAAAGGCTGAATTAGATGAAATTTGGCCAGTAGCTGATTACATCACTGTACATACGCCTCTTATTCCTCAAACAAGAAGTAAATTTCAGAAAGTTTATCATTTTGTTTTTTTTAATTAATAAAGTAATAAAGAGCCTTTGAAAAGAATATGAGGACAAATTTGATTTCAGATTTAGTTAATGCGACAACATTGGCAAAATGTAAACAAGGTGTTTATGTAATTAATGCTGCAAGAGGTGGAATAATAAATGAGGAAGATTTATTAAATTCAATAAAAAGTGGTCATTGCGGAGGAGCTGCTCTCGATGTTTATATTGAGGAGCCACCAAAGAATCCAATTACATTGGAACTTATTAAGCATCCAAAAGTTGTTGCCACACCTCATCTTGGTAATTAAATAAATCGAAAAGATCTTTTTTTTTTAACGATTAGATTCTAAAATTAATATTGATTAAAACATATTTTTCATTCTAGGTGCGAGTACAGCAGAGGCACAACAAAGAGTTGCTCTCGAAGTAGCCGAACAATTTTTAGCATTATCAGAAAAATCAAAAGAATACAGTGTCACTGGAGTTGTGAATCCACAGGTTCTAAAATCTGCCTAATTTTTGTTTCACATTTTTTTATATATATATATGCTCCTAGTCTATATGCATTCTCTAAAATTAAGATCCATTTTTCATATGTAAAAGAAATATAGAACATCAGAAAAATTTCTTCTTAATTGTTGTATTATTATTTATTTACTTCCGAGTTTTAGGTTCAGAAGGGACCTCTGTAAAATATCTCATACACAGATATACCTAAAAATCTCACCTTTTTATTGTTAAATTAATTTTTGCTTTGCATAAATTTAATGAGATCGAGCAATCGTACCGAGTAACCATACTCGTTATCATACCAGGAGATAAGTTTGACGAATTTTTCATTTAATGCAATACTGGCCTTCGCATCAAAAACACTGGAATAGGCGCTGGTCATAAAATCAGATGAAACAACATCCTCATTAGTGTAGCCGAGAATTCCATGAAGCGGACTTCCGTCACATGTTGCTTCCTTAATTTTATTCTTAATCTCGTCAAGATTTGTTGCCTTACAGAGACGCACCGTTAAGTCAATCACCGAAACATTCGCCACTGGAACACGAAATGCCATTCCCGTCAATTTTCCATTTAATGATGGAATTATTTTTCCTACAGCTTTTGCCGCTCCTGTTGACGCTGGAATTATATTTTGCAAAGCACCGCGTCCTGATCGTCGGTCCTAAAATTTCTTAAAATTAATATCCATTTAAAAATTACGGTTCGAAGAAACACATATATGTGAGTGGAGATAAAATTAAATACTTTGCCCGAGAGTGTGTCTACGGTTTTTTGTGTCGAAGTAACTGCATGAACGGTTGTCATGAGTCCTTCGGCTATTTGAAAATTATCATTTATTACTTTAGCAAGGGGAGCAAGACAATTGGTTGTGCATGATGCATTGGAAACAATATTGTCATTAGGATCATAGGAATTATGATTGACGCCAACAACAAACATTGGCGCATCTTCGGATGGTGCTGAAATTATCACCTTTTTCACTCCACCAGTCAAATGATCCTAAATGTAAACAAATTCATTCTCATTGTTTCTAAAGTTTTCATTGAAACTTTGGAAGTATAATAAAAAAAATTGCATACCGAAGCTTTTTTAGTGCTAGTAAATACACCTGACGATTCAATTACATATTCCGCTTGAGCATTTTTCCAGGGTATATTTTTCGGTTCTGCCTCTTTAAAGACTTGTATTTTATTACCATTTACGAAAAGACAATTATTTTCGGTCTTAATTTCACCATCAAATTTATTGTGCGAAGAATCGTATTTAAATAAATAGCCCATGTAATCCACATTTGCAAATGGATCATTAATTGCAACTATCTGTTAATAAAAATAATTAATCAAAGGAAATCAGAAATTCAGAATCAGAATCAGAATCAGGAATTTCATTTTTATTTTATAATTAAAAGAAATGTTACTTTAACATTTTTATCAAAGGAAGCTCTCAGAACCATTCGACTAATTCGACCAAAACCATTAAGACCAACATTGCACATGTTTGAAGAATAATTTTAATTATATCAGTGAAAGAAATTCTTTTTTGGTTAAGTTATATTAATAAAATGAAGTTGGGTTTGGTCCAACTTTTTTTTTTTCTTTCAAGCATAAAAACTTAAGGAACTTGAGGAAGGCACGAAAAAAGAGACAAATTTGACGTTGTAATTAACGTTTATTGAAGTCAATGATCAAATGAAAAAAAAGATTTAATCTTAATGGCATAACTCGATATAACACAGAAATGATACATTAAACATTACAAAATGAACAAATTGTTACAGAACATTTCACAGAATGACGAATCAAAAATAATACATCAAGGACTATATAATATCACTAATCGGTTCAAGCAGCAAAAATTCTAGCTTTTCCATTTTTAAAGAGAACTATTTTCATCGTGATGGATAAGAATTTTTAAAATGTCCTTGCAGATTGCCTAATATTTTGTTTTTCAAAACAAAAATTTTTTTTCCAACAAACTTTCGTTATTGATTTTGCCAAAACAAAAAACGTTTTCATTAAACGAACATATTGTGTTTATTGATCTTTGGTTTGCATAAATTTAATGAGATCAATAACACGACTGGAATAGCCGAATTCATTGTCATACCATGAAATAAGTTTGACAAATTGATTATTCAATGGAATTCCAGCTTTCGCGTCAAAAATACTGGAATGATTGTCGCCAATAAAATCAGATGAGACAACTTCGTCTTCAGTGTAGCCAAGAATACCATGAAGTGAACCACCCTCGGCGGCTGCCTCCTTTACTTTAGCCTTAATTTCATCATATGTCGCTGGTTTTGCAAGACGTACGGTCAAATCAACAACTGATACATTAGCAACTGGAACACGGAATGCCATTCCCGTTAATTTTCCATTTAATGATGGAATTACTTTGCCAACGGCTTTCGCTGCGCCAGTTGCTGCTGGAATGATGTTTTGTGCGGCACCACGTCCATCACGCCACAACTAAATGAAATTAATTTTTTTTTTTATTAATGAATTATCATTGATGAAGAATAGTTGTTTTAAAAATAGAGAAATGCTTTTTTTTTTCTTTTTTGGAATCAAAAGAGAACAAACCTTTCCAGATGGTCCATCAACGGTCTTTTGGGTGGCAGTTGTTGCGTGAACGGTGGTCATGAGACCCTCGACAATTTCAAAATTATCGTGAATAACTTTGGCAAGAGGAGCCAAACAATTGGTGGTGCAAGAAGCGTTAGAAACGACTTTAGCACTTGGATCGTAGGCATCAAGATTAACACCGACAACGTACATGGGTGCATCGGCTGATGGAGCTGAGATGATCACCTTCTTTGCTCCTCCTTCCAAGTGAGCCTAAAATTATTCAATTATTCAATTCCCAATTGATCTTCAATTCATTCATAGCGAAAGTTAGCTTACAGATTAATTGAATCTTCATCTTGTTCTTTTTTTCTTTGCTGTAAAAATTAAAAAATTCATTCTCACTAACCGAAGCTTTATCAATGGTGGTGAAGACACCAGTGGATTCCACTACATATTCAGCACCAGCTGATGCCCAGGGAATGGCTTTTGGATCACGTTCGCAGAATACCTTAATTTTATTACCGTTTACAACCAAACAACCGTCCTCGTGTTTAATATCTCCCTTAAATTTGCCATGAGTGGAATCGTACTTGAAAAGATAGACCATATAGTCAACTGTAATGAATGGATCATTGACGGCAACAACCTGTGAGGAGAAATTTTTTCCAATTAGCAAATATGCTTACTGAATGTTAAAAAAAATGTCTATATGATTAAATTAAAAATATATATTTAGCTCCATCAAAATTGCAATTATTACCTGTGCGCCTTTTTCAATGGAAGCTCTCAACACCAAACGACCAATACGGCCGAATCCGTTGATTCCGATTTTGCTCATTTTGTTATTGGATAAACTGTAAGAAAATTTTCTTTTTCATTTTCTTTGAATAATAATTAATCAACAATAACATAAACTCAAAATTTTAGCTTCTTCAGATACCATTCTTCAATGTGTGTCACAATTACATTAAAATTTTATAAATTATAATCACAAACAAAAACGTTTAATTGCCAATAGTTAATAAATGCAAATAAATGTTTAACAATTCAAAATATTAAAAAAAAAATAAATAAATATAATCAATAACTATTTAAAAAATTATAATTAATGATGAAATATTTACTTATAAATTAAAAAGAAGTTATAAATAATAAAATAAATAAAAATAAGTAGAAATACATAAAAATAAGTAAAAATAAATAAAAATGAGTAAAAATAAATAAAAATGAGTAAAAATAAATAAAAATAAATAAATGTTTATTTACCAATAACAGTAGATACTTGTTTAACGTTAATATTAAATAATAAAAAAATTTATTTTTAATAAATATTAATTAATTATTGTAATGAAGTACTAAAATTAAAATAAAATAAAATAAAAATGAAATTAAATATTGAAAATATGGTTTCGTCCAAAAATTTCGTTAAATTTAAAGGTCTTTGAAGGTCACAGTGCCCTCCCCCACTTTGACCTTGAAATTCAGCTGTCCTTAAACCACCCCTCTTGACTACATCTAAATGTCGATTTAAAAAAAAGAATTTCTTTTCGGTTTATTAATATTGTAAATGTCTAATTAAGTTAGCCAATTTTTAACTGTTTTAATGTAAGTAGCCTAACATATAAGTGTCAAATAATTCAACGAAACAAAAAATTACATCATCTGAAGTGAAGAAAATTTTCCAAATAACATCATTTATTTTAAATTAATTTTATTTTCCCAAACAAATTAATTTTTTAATCAATAATTTATTTTAGTTTTACCATTATTAACTGCCATTATATAACCTTGAAACAATTTTTTCCCTACGTTTTACAAAAATTGCTATATAGAGAAAATTATTTCAAAAAAATTATTTCAAAAAATTATTTAAAAAAATTATTTTTATATAAAAAATTCTTTATTACAAACAATTACTAGTTTAAAATTGAAAAAATTTCTATGTCGATAATGAGAAGAAATTATTTAGAAATATTATTAAGGCCACCATTTTTAATTTACTCTTAGCAACCTTCAATTATTATAATTGATGTCTAAACGATAAAATTTATAATCTTTACTTTTTTATATTTTATTTATTATTGTAAAATTTGTTAATGTCTTTTGCCGGTAGTTTTATGTGTTAGAAAAAAATCCCATGTCGAATACGGTTAAAATCGTCTGCTACGTGATAGAAAATGTCGTCATTACGTCAAAGAAGAAGCGATTTTTTTAACCAAAAGTATATATATATATATAAAAAAATAATTTTTTTCTTTAAATAATCTTTTTTGTACAAATTTTTTCATTATTAATATTATGAAATGAGACAATTCCTTGGAATTTCTTAATGAAAAAATTTAAAAATCGATAAATCAAAAATGGAAACTTTATAAGGAGCACGTAACAATGATGAGAATTTTAACAGTCCAGGGGGTGATATTCTTGATTTACAAAAAGAAATTTTTATTTCAATTTCAAAAAACTAAGAAATCTAATTCAATTATCACGAGATGAATCACAAAACAACCGGTATTTAATACATCAAGATAAAAAAAAAAAATTACGTATTCTTCAGAGAAAGAAAAACGAATCACGCCCGTAGGTATTGTAAATTTGTTAGTCATTTTATTAATACAAGAATTTCATAATATTCTGTCGATGAAAAATATTTTTTTCCTAAAGATTTTTTTTAAGAAAAATATAAAATTTAAAGAAAAAAATTCTTTTTTTTTTTAAATATTTTTTCGGTAAATTTTTGAAGAATTTAAGGTAAAGAAAAAATTGTTCCTTTTTACTTACAGAATTGTACAGAAGCACACACTATGATAACCACAGGAACAGTGTCATTTGAAGGGCAGAAAACGTTAATATAACCGATGTGAAACTACTGCGAATGCGCTGAACGTATTCTTCTTCATTGGTTGAGAAGAAGTTCACGTGTCAAAAAATCATATTGACCATGTTCAAGCGGTTTATTTCAAAAATTTTATAGTAAAAATCTAAAACTTCAAAAAAACAAAAAAAAAATAGAATAAATAAGAATAACAATAAATAGTATTATTTTTTAATTTATTAATAGTACATTGTTGATAACAATTATAGCTTTTAAATTATTATTTATGTATTAATTAATTTGTATAATACTACTATAATCATTATTATTATTGCTAGTATCATTATTATTATTAAAATAATTTTCATTATTATAATAGTTCTTTTTTTAAACGCAATCATTAATTTATGTTAATTAATGACTTAATATTAATACTATTAATTCATTAATATTATTTAGTTAAAAAATTGTTATTAAGTAATAACAATAATTTCATTAATACATTATAAACTTGTAATTAATTAATTATAAATTTTACAATTTTTTTTTACATTACTTGTAAATTAATGTTAACAAATAGTGATAAATAATTTTCTATAGTTCTCAAAAAATTGAAAAGTGAGAGCGATTCATAAATAGACAACTTCTACAATTCGGCAGTCAGTAAGCAATACCTTCAGTTAATGGTGGGGTCCTTCTATACCTGACTAAGTTAACTACTCGAACACATAATTTATTTTCTAAAGGAGATTTCTATTATACAACTTTCTACTACAAAACAATATCGATTTTTTTTTATTAATTTTCTTTCATTATTAATTTTTATTAGCAAATTCGTTATTTTTCAATTTTAAATAATTCTAATTTAGAGAACAATATTTGCTAATTTGTGCGAATTAATATAATAAAACATTTTTTATTTGATAAGAAAATTATTGGTTCAGCTTATTCATATTTTTCTAGCAGATATTTTAAAAGTTTTCCATTAAAAATTGTAAAATTTGGAAATTTTAGATTCTTCGAAAAAATTTAATATTTAACATAAATATCATTTGTCATAGAATTCATTTAACAGAAATGTTAAGTTACATAAAACTCAGATAACTGAATTCCTATTTGACATAAAAAATATGTAACATTTCTTTTGACATAAAAATTATGTAACATTTCTTTTAACATAAAAATTATGTATACATTTGACATAAATATCATTAAACATAAAATCCATATCACATAAATTTCATTTGACGAGCATTTCATTTAATATACACAGTAAAAAGTAAATCTTATTTTAAAAACTGTCTGAAATTAAACAAATCCTGAAAGTAATGCCAGTCTTAATTTAAGTTCCAGCTTGCGTGAAAATAAGAATAAGAAATCGAAATTTATAGTTCTACTTTTTAAATTAAGTATAGAATAGCTGATTTTCAAAAATTCACCACATTGTTTGCTAAAATTCAGCAAGCTTTGGTTCTTTAAATTCAGCAAAAAAATAAAATTTGAAATTAAAGAAAAACTGACTTAAAAATGTTGCATCTTAAATTAAGGTACCTTTCATGACTGAAAATAAGACATTCATTTTACTGTGTAACTATTATTTAACATACATAAAAAATTTCATTTCCCATGAATGACATTTAACACATGATTCTTATTTGACGAATGAGTCATTACACATAAATTTCCTTTGACATTTATAATCAATTTTATTTTACATAAAGATCATTTGACATAAAAATGCAGGCGCGAATTTCAAAGTTAGCGAATCACAATGTTACTGATAATATCTATAATTGGTTAGTTTTAAAATTCGCGCCGAAATTTTCATGTAAAATGATTTTTACATTATTTATTAATTTTAAAGTACATAGCTTCAAATTCTGAAATTTGCTTCATAAAATTTCTTTAAAAAAAATTTTAATTTATTATTTACTAGGAATCAATTTTAATTTTAATTTAATAATTAATTGAATTAATTTTTAATTTTTATTTTTTTAGGAAATTATGAGTGTAACTTTATAACAATGCTTGTAAAATAAAAAAGCAGTAGCAATAATATAATATTTTAATTAAATATCACATAAAGTAATTGAATTATATTTATTTTAATTTCATAAAAAATTTTGTCAATTTTTTATGTGATATTCACCTATTTTATGAGAAAGGTTTGTAACCATTACGATTTTCTGGGTTTTTTTCCATAACTTTTACAAATAATATTCACTAATTTTTTGTGAAAAATATATTCATTAGAATTTACGTGAATTACCCCTGACATTTTAAATGATATTCATTAATTTTTCAGGGAAAACATTCATTAGAATTTTAAGTTTTAAATTATAATTTAATTTATATAATTATAATTTTAAATTATAATGAATTTTTTTTTTTGATAATATTCACCATCTTTTTTTTTTTTTTTTCTTAGAAAAAGTGCATTTTACCCAGAAAATGTAGAAAATCCACCATAAAGAATTGATGAGAATTTCCAATATTTTTTAGTATTATAGCAGAAAATTTCTTCACTTAAATGCCGGAGAGTTGTTGGAAATCAAAACAGAAAGGTTTTTTGATCTTCCTGTGCGGTGTGGTGTAAACTACGCGCAAATGAACAAATTAATTTATCATTTTAACTTTCAATACTTATAACAATGATTTTTAATAACATTTGTCACATCTTACTTATTTACTTACTAAATTTATTTCCAAGTTGATTTTTCTATTTCCCTCAAGCGCGATTTTTTCAATTTTAATCATCATCATTCTTTTTATATATATATAAAATAGGAAAAATTTTTTTTTTCTTTTGCTTTTTATAACTCCATGAGCATAATTTTAATTCTGTTATTGAAAAAACGATATCTTCTTGTAGAAAAAACTGCGAAAACGAATTTAAAGGAAGTTATTTTCCGTTAAATATGAATATTCTTGAGTAGCAAAAGAATTTTTGAGTATTTTTGTACCTCACCTTGTACTTCTACGGTTTATTGCCAACTATATTTTACTGTTTAGGGTGAAAACATATCCCCCCTCCCATTTTGATTATATCGCGTGAAAGTAATGGCTCTAAAGTTTTCTACGATTTGAATATTTGATATAGCAATTTAAAAACTCTTAAAACAAGCAACTTTACACTTTCAAAGCATTATTAACAGGATATTAATTTGCAATATTTATGTGCGAAATAAATAGTGCTTTTGCACATGAACTGAAAAGGTTTCTTTGAAATTTATTTTAGTCGAAAATTATTTAGTCCATTAAACGATTTAAAATGGTAAAAATCGTGGAAACAAACTATTCTCCACTCTTGGAAAATGATATATGGGTTATGAAATTGTACTTGACAATCTGTGGTTTTTGGCCTTTTACTAATAAACATATTAGCTTTTGTCAACGTTGCTTATATGTTTGCTTTATATTCTCAATAACATTACCATGTGTATGTATTTATCAATAAAAAAATAACTTCTTATTTATTATATTAATTTTTCGTCAATAAGTAGAATTAATTATAAAAATTATTTCATATGGTCAACGCATCGCGAAGCATCTATGAAATAGTCTTTTTTTTTGTTCGTAACTTTTAAATAACAGAAAATTAATAAATTTGTTTGGATGCATCTTAAAATATATATTTTTTTTCACCAATATTGCTTATGGAAATAATTAAATGTAAATTAATAATTTTCAACATTACAGATAATAAATATTTACCGTAATCGTACGGATATAAATGAAATTTGTGAAAGTATATCAATGGGAGCTCTTATGCCTTTGGCAGTGATAAACTTAATATTTTTGTTTATGAATCAGTCAAATGTAATTTATTTTATGTGTGTTATAATATCAATCCTTTCTGGCACAGTGCCCGAAATTTCCCCTTCTCCTATTCTCCCCATTTTTTCATGGCTCTCCATATTGTATACACTATTTGGGACACACTGGGGTAATTTTCTTTAAAAAAATGTAATGTGTATATATTATTTATTTAAACGTACTAATTATGAAATTAATTAATTGTCCAGTAAAAATATATCATTGGGGTACATAAGTTCCAAAACGGAAATTCCAATCGAAAAGTTCAAAAATCAAGTGATCAAAAATTTCTTTTTACACATTACAAAAGTTCCAAAGCCCTAAATTTTCAAAATATAATTTTACCAATGTATGGCATTTCCAAAATAAAAAGTGTTGAATTGGAAAAGAAGTGAAAAGTATTGAAGATGTTTGGAAAAGTAAGCTTAAAAATGTAAGTTGCCATGGCTTTTGGGTATCCGAGAATGTTATTATTATCTACATAATTATCAATTTTCTTATTTAACTAAAATTTTTAATTTCACTAGTTTACAATTTTATATAATTTTACTGTCAACTATTTATTAATTTAAATAAAATTTTTAATTTCACTATTAATTTTAAAATGACCACACGGCAAATATCTACTTATGAAAGTAACAACGATAAGAAATACAGGGCTCGAAGCAGTGAAAGTATTTAAAAATACGCACTTTACGGACCAAAAATTAAAAATTACTGACCAACTAACAAAAATAGAAACAGGCAGAATCAAATATAAGAGAACATTTTACTTAAAACTAGAAATTCATTTTTTCATAACTATAAAACATGACGAAATCGATAACATCGACTTCTTCATGTTTTGTAATAATTACTATTAATTATTAATAAAAATAATTTATAATAATTAAAATCATTATCAATTCAACTATTATTTTTCAGAATTTTTTTCTAAAATTCTTCTTTATATCGATTATTTTTAATAATTTTCGAAAAAGTTTTTTGACAATTTTCAAATTTATTTCTTTTTACAATATTTAATTTTACGAAATTTCAATTATTAGTTACATTCTTTCATTAAATAAATATTAGAAAATAGAAAATGAAAATAGTATTAAAAAAACTCAATTAAAATTTTTCAATAAAATTAATTAGAAAATTCAATTATTTTTTAAAATGCACTCTATATTGCTTTTAATATTCAATGATTATCTAAAATTTTAACTGAAATTCATTTTTATCATATAAAATTCAATTTTTATTAAAATATTCTACTAGAATTCAATTATTTAAATAAAAATACAAATAGCAATTTAATAATTTATGAAAGAATTGAACGTTTCTTGAATATCAATTCCCATAAAAAATTGTTATCAACATATTATCAAATACTTGAATTCTATTAACGAATTTTAATAAAATTTTTATGAATTCAATTTTAGAAAATTTTCAATTTCAATTTTAGAATTTATGAATTCATTTTTAGAGAAATTCGTTTAAAATTGTATTAAAAATAATTGAAATTCTGCATTTAATTTTATTATTTATGAAAATAATTGAATTGTTGCGAAGAATTTTATTAAAATGTTCAAAAATAATTAAATCCTTGTAAAAAATTAACAGGAATTCAATTATTTTAAAAAATTTTAATAAAATTTTTGGCATAAATTAAAAATAACAAAATTCTTTGTAGATCTTTAATTACTTTCAGAAATTTTAATAAAATTTTTCGCAAGAATTTAAATATTTTTGTAAAATAATTAAAATCTTTACAGGGAGTGAATTATTTTCAACAGTCAAAATAAAATTCTTCGCAAGAATTCAACTATTTTAAAAAATATTAGAATTTTAGCAGAAATTCGAACATTTTAAAAAGCTTTTATAAATTTTTTTTGCTAGAAATTCAATTATTTTTAAGAAAATTTTTTAAAAATTTCCCAAATTAAATTATTTTTTTATAAACTAAGATTTTAACTGAAATCTATTTTTAAATTAATGTTTATGAGAAAATTCTACCACAATTCAATTATTTAAATACAAAAATAAATAATTTATTGAATAATCGAATGTTTCTTGGAATTCAATTCCTATTAAAAATGTTATCAACAAATTTTTGAAACAATTAAATTCTTTGGACGAATTTTAATAAAATTTTTAAGAATTTTTTCGAAGAATTCGATTAAAATTCTATTAAAAATAATTGAATTTCTAAAAAGAATTTTATTATTTACGAAAATAATTGAATGTTAATTATTAAGTTAATAAATAAATAAATTAATAAATTATTATTTTTTGAAAATAATTAAAAGTTTTTGTAGAATTTTATTAATTTCTTGTTTAAATAATTAAATTCTTTTGGTAAATTTTATAAAAATAGTAGATATTGAACAATATTTAATTTTTGGGAAGAATTTTATTAGTTTTGAAAATAATTCAAATTTTGCAATGGATTTTACTAAAATTTTTGAAAATAATTGAATTTTATTACTTTACAAAATAATTGAATTCGTGTGATAAATATTGCTAATTATGAAAATAATTGATATTTTTAAATGAATTTTACTAAAATTTTTGAAAATAATTGAATTTCTTTGAAGAATTTTGCTTTTTATTTATACAGATAATTTGAAATGTTGACAATGTTTTTTAGTTTTTTTGAAAATATATATGAATTTCGGAGATGAATTTTAATATTTCTAAAGATAATTGAAATTTTGACAAAAATTTTAAAAAAATTTTGAACATAATTGAATTATTGCAGAGAATTTTATTACTTTTAAAAATGATTGAATTTCTGCAATCATTTGTAATTTCTCTAAAATTCTCCAAATTATATCGTACAATTTGTACGAACTTTTCATCCTTCTTGAATGAAATTACAGACTTTACGGACCTTTTTTTTAAAAAACGGACTTTTACAGACTTGAAGCAAAGTTACGGACTTTTTCAGGATTGACTTCGAGCCCTGGAAATAATCCTCACTTGAAGTTGTACTTTGAAATTTGAAAAATAAGAAAAAAATCAATATTTGAAAAAAACGATTGTCGGAAAAAACAATATTTTGGTTAAAATGTCATTTGGGAAAATAATAATTTGGGCCATAAGAATTGGAACTTTTGTTTCCATACTAAAAGTATAAATAATATTCATATTAAAGTAATTGTGATATTAATTGTTATAATAATTTATACAATATATTATTAACAATTGATTTCTTATATTATATCAATATTATATACTATTTTATCAAAATATAATTAAACTTTCTAATTATTTACATATATAAATGAATAATGTAGTTAAAATAATATGCGTTATCATTTAAATTATTTAATATGTAAAAGAATAAACATTAAATTCTAAATTATAAAGACGATTAAAAGAAATTTTGAATGATACTGGAACTAAACCGAACCGTCACTATATGGAGAATCCGTCATTATAAAAACCGTCGCATTATGAAGGATTGATTTATAATCATTTTAAATTTCAGTTAAAGAACATTATTTTACACATGTCCGAAGATTATGAATTAATTTCAAGTAACAAATATGAATTAATGATTTTACTAAAAAACACAAGAATATCAAAACTTTTAATTACAATTTACATACGTGAGTAAATTTTAACTTATAATAACTCATAAATAAATTCGTAAAATCGTATATGCATAAAAATCTGCCCGCCCTTGTTGTTCATTATTTGCGTTCTTCTTCCTGTTTCCAATGATATGTTTCGTAAAACATTTTTTTTTCTTAAAGTTACTACGACTTTAAGGATTACATTCTCATCACATGTTTTTACTGATGATTGCGAGATTAAGTAGACTTACAGTAAATTAATACTGTAAATGAAGTAAATTTAGATATTTGATTTTAAATTTAGTTACTATTAATTAATTACTATTAATCTTACATAAAGCAACTATTATTATAATGATTAATACAATCTTCATTGAAATTTTAGTGTATACAACTTTCACGTGTATAATATTTCTTATCACCTTATTTGTACCACCACTGATATTTAAGGTTTTGAATATTAATAAGACATTCGAAATGAATTTACCACTCAAGACTGATTATTATTTTTTCGACAAAAATGATTATTTTGCGTTGACAACTATTCACCAATTTACAACAGGATTATATGCTGTAGCAACAGTCGTGTGTGTGGATGTACTGCTTTTTACATTTTCTTTACATGTTTGTGCACTGTTTTCTGTTTTAAGGTAAGAATCTTTTTTTTAAGTTCGACTTACATCAAGTTTTACACAATTAGTATTTATTTTTCTTTTAGATATAAGTTAAAACACATTATGATCAATGAAGAAACAATGGAAAATCTATCTGATAAGAAGGAAATGTATAGAAAATCTCGTAATTGTGTTCTGCTATACATTAGATTACTCAAGTGTGTAATTATAATATTTATTTAAATAAAAGATGTTGAAATGACTTTTTTTCAACTAAACCCTACATTATGTCATATGGCTTCCAAATATATTGAATTAATAACATTATTTATTAATTATTATATATAGCACGATTCGACATCCAATTTATAGCATTCACCATATACTTTCATCACAATCTCCACAAATAATTTATTTTCATTTAAAAAAATAAGTTTTATTTAACAGAAAATTAATTTGTGGTAAAATTTCTTTGACATAATAATTTGATATAAATTTTATTTTATCTTAATATTCAGTTGCCATAAATTTTATTTGACAAAAATTTCACTGTAGACTAATGTTCACTATAGACAATTTCATTTGGCATAAATGTCATTATTATTATTATTATTATTATTATTATTATTATTATATATAATAATCGTCGTGATTCCAGATTTCCGGATCTCTGTCCACACTTGAAGTTAGTTATAGTTATTTTTTTGTTTTTTATACGTTTTGATAGAAAATAGAATACATATATACATACATAATAATCGTAAGTTTTCTTACCGTTAGCAAATTATCTGTATTCATTTGTTTGTTTGTTTTTTTTTTGAAAATTCATTTTTGTGGGTTATTGTCATTTTTTTAATGTCGAAAAGAAACCAAAAAAACTCGTTTTCTTCACTTCACAAAATTGACAAAAATTCCATTCCATATTTTTTATTTTCCTAGCTTTTTCCTAATTTTCATCAAAAATATTTACTTTTTTCTTATCCTGCTAATAAATTGAATTTATGCTACGAATTTTATTACTTATGAAACAATTTAAAATATTTTAATTCTTGCGAAGAATTTAAAAAAAAATTGAAAATAATTGAATTTTTCAAAAGAATTTTATTATTTACAAAAATAATTCATCTTTTTAGGCAAATTTTGATATTTATGAAAATAATTGAATTTTTTTGAAAATAATAAAATATTATTATTTATTAAAATAATTAAATTCTTGCGAAGAATTTTTTTTTTAATTTGGAAAATAATTGAATTCTTGGAAAGAATTTTTAAAAAATTTTGAATAATAATTGAATTTTATGAATTTTGAGAAAAATTGAATTTTTTGAAGAATTACATTTTTTCAAAGGATTTTGTAATTTATGAAAATAATTGAATTCTTTCGAGAAATTTTATTAATAATTGTTGAAAAAATAATTTAATTACTTTCGAAGAATTTTATTATTTATAAAAATAATTTAATTCTTTGAAAGAATTTTATTAAGTAGGTAAATGATTAAATTCTTGCGTCGAATTTTATTATAATTGATGAAAATAATTGAATTTTTTCCTACAATTTTATCATAAATTTTTTTGAATAATAGAATTCTGTTTTGTTATTTTATAAAAATAGTAGATATTGAAAATCATTGAAATGTGAAAAGTTTTTAAAGATAATTAAATTTTACAAAGAATTCTATTAAAAAGTTTGGCAATAATTGAATGTTGGTTGGAAATTGTATTAAATTTTTTTGAAAAAATTGGATTTTCCAAAAAAACATTTTATTATTTATGAAAATAATTGAATTTTGAAAAGAATTTTATTGAAATACCTCAAAATAATTGAATTTTCGGGAGCAATTTTTTTTATTATTTAAAAACAAATTTTTATTAAAATTATATTAAAACAATTAATTTCTTTCGAATAATTTTATTAAATTTTTGAAAATCATTGAATTATTGCTGTAAAGTTTATTAAAATGTTTAAAAAGAATTGAATTTCTGTTGAAAATTTTATTACTTTTGAAAGGAATTCAAATCTTCATATGAATTTTATGAACATTTGTTTAAATAATGAATTTTTTAATGTTATGAAAATTTTATTATTTTAAATAAATGAATTCTTGTTCAAAACTTTATTTGTGAAAGTAACTGAATTTTGCGATTATGAAAATAATTAAATTCATGCTTAGAATGTAATCAAAAATTTTTTTGAAAAAATGGAATTTACATGAAAAATTTTATAATTATTAAAAGTAATTGAATTATTGGGAAAAATAAATTCCATAAAATTTTGTCAAATAAAATTGATTTTTTTCAATATTAGCGAATTAAAAGTAGTGAAAATTCCCTAAAAAAATATTGTTTATATTCTTTGTTCGGAAAGTTAAATACTTATATATAGCTAATAATTATTTTTACCTTCTCTATTCTTTAGAATAATTAAAATTTTCGTAATGAAGTTTTTTTTAATTTAGGTATCAGATAACAATTTTTGGGAAATTTAATTTTCCTCGTACAAGAAAGTTTAATTATTTTCAATTGTGAAAATCTGATGCTAAATTTGAAATTAGTATCGAAATTTGTTTAAAAATTGTTAAAAAATTGTTTTTAAAAATGACTTAAATTAAAATGACTTGAAATTGTTTATAATAAACATTGGAGCACAATATTCCCGCGCGCTTGCGCGCGGATAATTTGGCTAGTTTAATATAATTCTCATTTGACATAAAATTCATTTCACGCAATGTAATACACTTTCTTTGTTTTGTAATATTAAATTAATTTAACTTTCTTTTCTATTAAATAGCATAGTTGACTATATCAATGTCTGTTTTTCAAATTGCTTATTATTTACGATGGGAATGATTATACTATTGATCACGTTTCATGGGACTGTGGTAAGTTTTTAGTTTTTAAATAATAAACTTTTGAATAGTGAATAGTGTGTTTTAATTAGCATATATATTTACTAAATAAAGAAATGAAAAAGTATTGGAAAATATGTGTGGAATAATTTTGGATCTAAATTTTGTTTTTGGAGATGGTCTATGGAAAAAGAGAGTTTAAATTTATTCTTATGGAATCACTTACTGCAGCAGGTCAAATAGTTCACTTATTTTTCAATTGTTTCACAGGACAATTGGTGAACAGTCAAAGTGTATCTTTACCCGCAGTTATGTGAGTTTAAATACAATAGCAAATACTGTATTATCTAAAACGTTTTTTGAAGTTTATATTATTTGTACTAATATATATATATTTTTTAATATTAGCTACGATATTAAATGGTACAATGCATCACCAAAAATAAAAACCTTACTACAAATAATGTTGTATCAAAGTCAGAAAGAATGTAATATATGTGTTGGTAAAACGTTAGTTTTATCTAACGATTTTTTTGCATCAGTAAGCTATTTACTTAATTTTTTTTTTCTCTCAATGCGCACTTTAAAATATCAAATCTCTTCAGATCACTATACGATCTTTATATTTTCCATAAGAGCACGCTAACTGTGCAGATAATTCATTTTCAAAAATGTTCATAATTTCGTGTGTTTTTATTGCAGATTATGAAAACAATATTTTCTTACTTAAATATTTTAAATTCCCAACGCTAACACACTATTAGTGTAAAAAGGAAATTTTTATTTTCACCTTATTTGCCTTCAAGTTACATGGAATTGGAAATCGATGAACATTTAATAAAATCATATACATAAAGTATTGTAATTATCAATATTAAAAGTAATACATTTATGCAACAGCAGAAGCGGAGTTGCTATCATTATTGTTATCAAATTCAATTTCATACATGTAATTCAATAGATCGATGACACGACGAGAGTAGCCATATTCATTGTCATACCTGAAAATGTTTTTTAAATTAAAAAAAAAATAGACAAAAGTATGATCTTATTTACAAATAGACAAATAGATGCGATGTTATTACCATGCGACAACTTTCATAAAATTATTTGTTTGTGGAATTCCAGCTTTTGCATCAAATATACAAGAATATGGTGAATTGTTGAAATCTGACGAAACACAATCATCTTCAACGTATGCAATAATATGTTTCATTTCATCTTCAGATGCATTTTTCATACATCTTTTAACATCCTCGTAAGTTGCTTCTTCGTTTAATCTATAAAAATGTATTTTTTAATTCTATTCAACTTATATTTGTCATTATCATTTTTTGTTTCCTTACTTGAATGTTATGTCACAAACTGAAACATTGGGAACTGGTACTCTAAATGCCAATGCCGTTATTTTATCCCTCAACTCTGGAATAACTTTTGTCACGCATTTAGCAGCTCCTGTTGACGTTGGAATAATATTCTGTAGACATCCTCGTCCGTCTCTCCATTTCTTTAATATATTCAATTTTATATTTTATTTATATGAAAAAAAAATTGATTTAAACATTTTTTAATTTTATTATTCTTCAAATTTACTCAATTTATTTGCAAAAAAAAAAGAAAGTAAATGAAAACTGACTTTTCCACATGGACCATCTAGTGTTTTTTGTGTGGGAGTAATTGCATGAATTGTTGTAATCATTGCCTGATCGACTTTAAATTGATCGTTCATCACTTTAATTAGAGGAGCACAACAATTTGTTGTACAGGAAGTTGCTGACACTACTTGTCCTCCTTTTTCTGCTGTATAACATTTATGATTCACTCCATAAACATACATTGGAGCATCAATTGATGGTGCTGTGATAATTACACGTTTTGCTCCAGCATCCAAGTGGCGCTAATAATTAAAATTTCAATTTATTATATTATCATCATTTTTAGAAACTGTCGAACAAATTTTCGTGCAAAATTTCCAAAAACTTGAAATAACATAAAATTACGAACGTAAAATTAAAAATTCAAATCAATACTAAACTTACAGCGGCTTTTTCTATAGTGGTAAAAATTCCCGTTGCTTCGATCACAAAATTGACATCGTTATCAGACCATTTTAATTTACAGGGATCTTTTTCGCGTGATGTTTTTATTCGCCTCTCTCAGTCAATTAAACGAATTTTAATTAATTTTCTCATTAATTAACAATAATTTTATATAAATAATTATAATAAATAACATATAAATAATTTATAAATAATTTGTAAATAATTTATAAATAATTTGTAAATAATTTTGAAATAATTTATAAATAATTTTGAAATAATTTTGAAATAATTTATAAATAATTTTGAAATAATTTATAAATAATTTATAAATAATTTATAAATAATTTATAAATAATTTTGAAATAATTTTGAAATAATTTTGAAATTATTTTTTAAAACATTTTCCTCACTTAGTAAACACTTTTCATTCCCCACTGTTTTCTGTATTAACATTAAAAACCACATTTTCAAATCTACTTCAAGCTATTTGTTCTCACAATGTTTTTTTAATGAAAAAAAAATTTTTTTTCAAACAAAAAGTAAAAAAATAATTTTCAAAAAGTTACCACTTCATGCAGAATCATTACAACTAAAAAAAAAAAATGTTAAACTTCTCTACTTCTCTAGTCTTTTTAATTACATGAATAATATTTTCTAATTTCTTTATTGTAAGTGCGTTTAAAAAATTACAATAATTTCAAATTTATCACAGAACAATGAAAATATATAGGATATTAATTTTTTGAAACTAAAATTGATTATTAAATAAGCATTCGAATAAATAATTACCACCAATAATTATTGTTTCAGAATCAGATTCAATTGGTTCGGTGAAAGTTCCATGAGTTGAATCATATTTAAATAAATATATCATATATTCAGTATCAATAAACGGATCATTAATTTGTTTAACCTGTAAAAATGAATTTTCCTTATTAAAAATAATAATAGTTCTTATTAAAAATTGTTTCTTTTTTTGAATTCATGAAAATACTCGCATAAAAAAATGAAACATTTAAAATTTCTATAAAATTTCCACTCAATTCTATACCTCCAAATTTTTTTCCAAACAAATTCTCAAACACATTCTTCCTATTCTTCCAAAACCGTTAATTCCTATTTTTGCCATTTTGTTTTCAATTTTAAAAACAGAAAATTTTGTACTTCATAATAGAATTTTAATAAAAAAAAAAATTCTTTTCTTTGTCAAAATTGTCCATACAACTGAACTTATCTAGAAAGAAATAAAAAATTCATCTGTTTCTATTAATACGAAAAAAAATATTTTAATAATTTATATATAATATAATAAAAAATAAGTTAAAAAGCAGCAAAAAAAAATTATATATTTTAATATTATAATTATTATAACTATAATATTCCGTTATTTAAATTATTTTCTTGGAATTTCAATCGAAACAATATTAAATAATATTATTTGGGTACAAATTTTCTATTATACACAATAGAAACTACGAATAAAAGAAAACACAAAATGTAAATAATAAACTATTCTGTTTCATACTTTTCCTTATTGATATATAGTAAGGTTTACTCGAAAAATAATCATCAGAAAATTTAACATGATCTGCAAATTTTAGTCAGTTTAAAAGAAATCGTGACAAAGTAATCATGTTTAAATCAAAGATAGTGAATACAATCCAAGCGATCATTTCTAATTTTGAAGATGGTCTAAAGATTGAAAAATTAGAAGGTAATTTTCTTCACATTAAAAGGAAATATTCTTTTTTATAATTTTCCCTTGAAGTATTAATTAAATGAATTTATTTAATTTTCAGATGAATATGAAATGTGGACGCAAAAATCCATTCCATATCTCAAAATGGGTTTTCGAAGTTTACACGATTTATTAAGGGCATGTCCTGAAATAAAAATCACTAAAAACAAGCAAAACGAGAGTGTTTTCACTATAGTGCCGATTAATAATTATTCATCATCTAAAGATGAATTTTCGAGATTCGAGAAAAAGGTATTTAAAAAAGAGTATATTTTTTTAAAATTATTAGAAGTATAAAAAAAATAATCGATTGATAAATAATTGATTTATTGAATATTATAATTAGTTATAGCATTAATATTCAATAAATTCATTGTTATAAAGTGTAAAAATATTAAATAATTATTGATACTGTAAAACAAATATAAACAAACGTAATTTTCAATTTTAAAGATAAAATATACTTTTACTTTTTTTTATTAAATAATTTTTATTTTCATTTAAAGGATTTTTTTTATTTTCTTTTTTAGAATAATAGAAGAGAAAGAAGATTTATGCCTTATAGAAAACCGCGAACATCTGGGCCTCGTAGATCAGGGACTCCAGTGAGTTTCGATTCATCTGCAAAAGGTACAACTATAATCAAAGTTATTTATTATTTTTCATTTCAATTATTATTATTATTATTATTATTATTATTATTATTTATAAATGTGGATTCAATTAAAAAAAAATTTTTAACTTAATTCATTTAAATAAAAATTATTTGATTTAAGTACCTACATTCTGTAATATGTTATGAGAAAAAATTTGTTTAATACAAAAATAACTTGCGAACCGAAAAAAATATGTTAGAATTAAACATATTTTATAATTGAATCAAATTTTTGATTAAATCAAACTTATCAAGCACTGAAAAAAAATTATTATGTTTAATTCAAAAATAATTTTTATTCGACTCTATAACAAAGATATTATTCAACAATAATATTAAAAAATTAAAATTAAAATTATTATTATATTAAAAGATTAAAAATATCGTTATTTCAATGATTGTTTATTTATTATCATATTTATATATTTATTGATAAAAATGTTTTTCTTTAAGAAATAGATTCTTCTCGATCGAATTCTTCTTTTCGTCCAAGTTCAGCTTCATCGATGCGCACCACGTCATCTTACAGAAGTAGAAATTCGCGAGGTCCTCAAATTATAATTAATCCGCAGAAAAAAATGGTAAAATTATAATTATTATTTAATAAAATTAAAAATTAATATTAAAAAATTGTTTGCCTTTTATATCTATTATAATTATGTATGCATAAATTTTATTTAATTGCTTTTTACAGGACAATGTGAATGAACCAATTTTGAATGGTCAACAATTGATTGGCGACGATTTTTTCCTTCAAATTGCAATCAAAACATTGGACTCAAAACTTTATAGAAAATCAGGTAAAATGTTTTTTTTTTATTTTTTATAATTATTTGTTAACATATTTTCATCTCAATATTTATTTATTTTCTAGATAAATAAATACTAAATCTAGATGAATAAATCACTAATTGAAAAATTTTTCTATAATTATTTCTTAACATATTTTCTTCTCAATATTCATTTATTTTTCACTAATTGAAAAATTAATGGTCTAAAAATTTATTTATTATTTTTTAATTTTAAGAATGTAATTAATTGATTTTTTGGAAGATGAAAATTATAAGAAAAAGAAAAAAAGAAAAGTATAAAATTATTAATAAAAAATTTTTTTTTAGAAAATGCTCCATTATATAGCGGTTTATGCGTCTCTGGACAATCAATTAGAGCTTGTACAAGAAGACTTAAAACCATAGATACAATTTCGAATAAAGTGACAATAATGTTAGGATCTGTTGATATTTACGAGGTGTGTATATTTATTCTTGCTTTCCACTATTTTCTACTTAAATTAAATACAAATTATTTTTTTTTATATTTATATATTAATACGTTTTTAAAATATTTTTATTAATAATTATTTATAAAATATTAAAATATTAATATAATAATAATAATAATAAATAACATTAATTTACATAATGTAATTATGCAGGTTTTTATTTATTTACTATTATTGATATTTATTTGCTTGTTTAGTGTCATTTAGTATTTATTATTTATAAATTTATATTTACAATTTGAGAGAAAATAAATTACTAAATTTTAATAATAAAACAGGGATTTTGATAAATAAATAAAATATTATTTATTTAATTAATAAAAAAAAATTTTTTTTACGTTAAAATTTAGGGAAGAAATTTAGAACAAATGAAAGAGGATTATTTGCAACTTCTCGACACACTGGAGGAGAAGTTTAATCTACCAAAATCGTCAATAACAATTGGAACAATAGCGCCATTGGCCAATGTGAATTTTAGGACACAATTTGAAGAATACAGTACTTTTGTTTGCTTTAATAATTGGTTACGACAATTAATTGACAATAGATGTGACGAAATAGGACAAAGAAAATTTTGCTACAAAATCATGGATTTTCACAAGGAATTATCAACCGACATTGAGGGAGTGAATTATGATTATTTCCAAAAGTACGTTTTTATTTCTTCCTTCAATTAAATCGACAAAAAAATTAAAATTTTTCTTATAATTTTCTTTAATTGTAATTAAAAAAAAATGTAATTTCTTTTCAGTGACGGAAGAAATGTTTCTGGTACGCGACACGCTTACGTTCTGCTAAATCAAGTTGGACGATCGAAACTTGTTAGTCTTTTTTTTATCAAAGCATATGAAAATAATAATAATTTTATAACAAATAATCAAAAAATTTACGATGAGTTTTCAAAAGAATTGAACTGGTTTTAATTGATAGAAACAAAATCAATATATTTTCCTCTTCTTTTATTTTTTTCGAAAAATTATCTTTTAATTTGTTTTTGTATCTTAAATATACTTAATCCCCTCATATATTTCAAAATACTAAAAACAAAATTTAAAAGATAATTTCATGGAAAAAAAGTGAGAGAATTTATTTGAAATTTGACTTTTAATTCGACAAGAAAATTTTTCATATGTAACCAGAGATTGTTTTCTGTGAGTCGATTGATTTTTTTTCATTTTTTTTTTTTTTAAATCAAATTGAAAAAGTTTTAAACTTTTTTTTCAATATTTGCAAAACTGTGATATGAATATTTTTAATAGTAGACAATTTTACTTACTTTGTATTTTATATAATTATATTTATAATGTTATTGACAATAATTGTCATTCGAACACTATTTACAATATGTTGTACTTCGTAGATATATAAATATATATTTATATTTCAATAAAAGGATATTTTTTAAAGAAACTATTTATTTTGATAGTAACAATTTTTAAAAAGCTCTTAATTTTCAATTGTAACAGATTTAAAGAAGGAGTATAAAAATAAATGATATATTTACAATTTCTTTGATAAATGCTTATCTGAGTTTTGTATTAAAATATTTTAGTAGATTTGGAACGAATTTTCAAAAAGTTGAGCAAGATCCTCTTCACTCTGTTCTCGAGGTGCTAGTTTTGTGATGCGATGCTGAAATTTTATTCATAATACGTTAATTGTTAATTAAAATTGTGTTTAATGTATTTATAAAAAAAAAAAAAAAAATTAATACCTGGGGCAAAGTTCCTTGAACAAGATTTGGAATGTCTTCCTTTTTAAAGCCAAGTTCTCCCAATCCGTTTTCAACTTTCATTATTCTCATATAATCCCTAACAGTGTCGGCTAAAATTTTACCAGCGTCCTCACGTTTTGCTTGACTAACATCAGCGCCAAGTAGTTGTGCTGCTTCCAAATGTCTCTCTGGACATGCATTTCCGGTGAAGGAAAATACAGCTGGCGCTGAAATAACAACTGAAAGTCCATGCGGTACAATTGGATGATCATCACTATAGTCCTGTTGGAAAAAAAATTTTATTATACAATTAATTAATTTTTACATACGTCATACTCTACTTAAAAAATTATTGTCTTTGTTTGTCAAGACATAAACAAAAAAAATTTTTTTCTTTAATATTACGTTAATGTAGCAATTAAATTTAACACAATGTGCAAGAAAAAAAACAAGTGAAATTTATTGTTATAAACAATTACTTTATTTTATTGGTACTATAAACAATTTATTCATAAACAATTTTTATTTCATTTTTTATTTCATATTTCATTAACAATTTTTATTTCATTTTTTATTTCATATTTCATTAACAACAATTATTATCATGTGTTTATTACTTTCATTGAATAATTTAACGTTATTTAAACAACAACTTGATAAAGAAAATATAACCTGTAGAAAAGCATAAGTTATAGCAATTTGTTTAAACAATTACTAAATAATTTTAAATAAAAAAAAAATTTTTTTTCCTTGCCTTACAAATTTTATTGTTCTTTTCTTAAAAAAATGGTCGGATTTTTATTCCGTTAACTTTGTTTTAAAGGTGTTAAATATTTCTAAACAATTGTTAATAACAATTCCAATTATTAACAAATATGAAATTTTAACAACAGAGTAAGAAAGTACTTTACATGTAAAAATATATTTTTTAAAAAAAAGGAGACTTAAAAAACTAAAAATAAGGAGATTGTGCAATTATTAATTAAGCTTTTATTTAAACAATATTTAATTAATAAATGAAAGATAGAAAAACATCTTGTAAATCGTAACCAATAATAATGTGAATTATCATCAATTGTCGTCAATTTTATGGTAAAAAAAAATAAAACAATCCTAATAAACAAATTGTTTATAAATAACAAAACAAGTGATTGCTTATAAAAATATTTGTTTAAAGTCCAAAATTTTTTTTTGATATTTAATAAATAATGAACTGGATTTTTTCCAAAAAAAAAATTATAAAAGTACGTTTTATGCAAAACTCTACTATCTTTAATTAAAAAAATTTAATTTTAATTAATTAAAACTTTTTAATTAAAAAAATTGTTTTCAAATAATTTGATAGTGAAATAAATTATGTTTATTGTAAAAAAAAATATATTCAAAAAAAAAATATTAAAAAAAGCAAAAAAAAATATTTTAAATATTAAATAAAAATAAATAAAAAATGAAAATAAATAATATAATAAATAAATAATAATATAATAATATTTTTAATATTTTTTCAGCAAAAGAAAATATATTCAATGTACCTTTGGCTGAAAATTACGAACATTCCCACTAATGGGATAGGAAAGGCCGTGACATAAATGAACACCAGCATTTCCAAAACCTACACCAGCCATTGTACTAGCCAAATGCATATTACTTCTTGCTTCCAGATCATCAGAATTGTAAACAGCTCGCTCAAAATATCTGCCAATAGAGATAAAAAATTTTTTTCGTTATTAAAATAAACTCCTTATTGTAGTTTAGTTGAAATTAACTGCTTTGTTATTTAATATTTTTTTATGGAAAATTATTGAAATTAAAATTAAAATAGAAATAAAAACAGTATTTCCAAAAAAAATTGATTAAGTTTGTTAACGGGTGTAAAGATCGAGAGAACATGCGCGCGCAGTATGTAGAGAGTGGGGGGAGTACCAATCACAGCACACCCCCACTCCTTCTGCCCGGCGTTCTCAACTAAACCGTTAGTCCGAGAAGCCATTGTTGCCAGATTGGAAGATTTTTCTTCAGATCTCAAGAAAATTGAAGCAATCTGCGATATTTAAAGAATTTGAAGAAATATTGTAAAAAATTGGAAGATTTTTTGAAAATTTTGAATGAATTAAAATGGAAATGAATGAATGAATGAGAATATTTATAAACATTTAAATAATGTAAACAAACTATTTTTAAAGATTAAAATTCCTAAGAATTGTTCTTTACATTCTTATGATTACAATAATAAATGTAATGATTATTAATTACTTCAGTAAATGTTGCTGTACCATATATTATTTTGCAAATTACAAAATTTTTTTTTTCCAAACATAAACATTAATTATTGAATAATTTTTGATTCTAAAATTTAAAAATTAACTCGTTAACTACATAAATAAGAATTTTTTTTGCAAAAGATGAAATTCTTTTGAAAACATTTTAATGAACAAGTAATTCAATTATTTTTATAAACAGTAAAATTTACCAAAGAAATTCAATTATTTTCAAAATCATTAAAATGAAATTTCATGAAAAAATTTAATTTAAAAAAAAATTTCTTTTAATTTTTAAAGAAAGATATTTCATGACATTGTGTTAAAATTAATTATATTTTCGCAAAGATTATACTAGTTCTACTTACAATTGAATTGTTTCGAAGAATTTATTAAAATTTTAGAAAATAATAAATGAATTTTTTTGAAAACAGTTTATAACGAATAAAGAGAAAAATTTAATTCTTTCAAAAGAAGTATTATGTATTGAATATAATTGATATTTTGCAAAGATTTTACCACAAAAAGAATAATTAAATTGTTTCGAAAGAATTGTTAAAAATTTTAGAATAGATTTTAATATATTTGACAAATTTTATAAAGAAATTAAGGAAAATTTTACGAAATTTATAAAATATAATTACAGTGTTTGCAGTTTTGTGCAAAGAATTTACTATATAAATAAAATGAATTGCTTCAAAGGCTTTATTAAAATTTTAGAGAATAATAAGTATTTGTTCGTGAAAATTTATTTTAAATTTTGCTTAAAAATAATTGAATTTTCTAAATAATTTTACTATTCTAAAAAATAATTCAATTTTTCAGAAGAATTTTATTAAAATTTTTGATATTTTCTAATTTGCGTAATAATATTTCATGAAATCTTGACAAAGAATTAAGTTATTTGCAAAAATTTTAATAAAACATTTTTCTGAAAAATTTAGTTATTTTTCTAAACGGTAAAATTCATCGCTGGAATTTGATTATTTTAAAACCATTTCAATAACATTTTACGAAAAAAATTCAATTATTTAAAATTAAAAAAAAAAATTCTTGATTAAGAATGAAGTTTTTTTTTCTCTAATTTTAGAGAATTAATTAATTCTTGGGAAAAATTGGATTCTTCTTACAAATAATAATATTTTTTGCGAAAATTCAATTATTTGTAATACAATTTTAATTAAATTTTCTCGAAAGTATACCTTTAGATTTAAAAAATTTGTTATAAAATTCAACAAAATGATTTAAATTATTTTCAAATTTTTTCTTCAAAACTTGGCAAGAATTTATTTATTTTTAGGGTCTTAATTTTAAAATTAAAAACATTGTAAAAGAAAATAAGAAAATTGAGAGGCAAACAAGAACTAATCTTCGAACTGCGAACATATTCAAACACAACAAATATTAATTTGTTTTTTTTAACTGTTCGTGAAATTTAAATTAATTTATCATATTTCAGAAAAAATTATAACCATAATCTTAAGAAATTTTTTTAGCTATAGTTTTAAGTTTTTTGAAGATAAACAAGAAAAGTTTGATGATTTGTGTTTTTAATCATCTGGCAGCATTGATCAGACAATAAATAACAAGCTAAGGAATTTTAATTCTCAACAATTAGTTTTTTGAAAACAATTTCCTGTACTGAAGAATAATTAATTAATATCTAAAATTTTCCATTACTTTCTCATGACTTGAAGTGCAAATCTCGCCCAAACATCGCTAACAGGATTGCTTCCTTGATAGGCGGGTCTTAAAATGGGATTCGTTGGACAAGGCGTTCTCTCAGTGTACGGAATTGCAGTGAATGATTCAAGAGCATGACAAAGTACATCAAATCCAGAATAGGCACAAACCTTTTCCGGTAGTGTTAATGTATGCTCTGGATCTATTATTCCCAAGGTTGGTCGCAATGCTCTGAAAAAAATTCAATAATCAACGAAAATAAATATATTTTAACTGTTTCTAAATAACAGCAAGAAGTGCGAAAATTTAGAGTAAAAGAAAAAACAAAAATCGAATTGCAAACATTTTTGAAAGCTAACCTATTGGCAATACCAGTTTTTGCCTTCAGTGGTCTATAGTCAAAAATGGAAACACCCGTTGTTTCTGAGCCAGTACCGGAAGTTGTTGGCACTGCAATCAATGGTTTCAATGCAACTAATATTGGCTTACCCTTTCCAATTGGCGCATTAACGTAATCGAGAAAATCGGCATTTGGATCCGATGCGTAGAGATTTGCAGCTTTGCATGTGTCCATCACAGAACCACCTCCCACCTGTTAGTAAAAAGAAAAAAAAATATTCAATATTTAATTCCCACCCGAAACCAAAATCAACTCAAAATTTTTAGAAACTGATACTTCAGAGGAACCTTTTTGGTTTTTTTTTGCTTTTTTAAAGGACCAAGGAAAAGAAGTTATTTTCAATAAACGACACTACTATATGTATCGAAATTTTCAGAGTTGTTAAGAAAACCTTTTAAAAAATCTAATTTACTAAAAAAAATTTTTTTTTACTTACAGCAATGTAAGCGTCGAATTTTCCATTCTTGGCAAATCCAATTGCATCTTGAAGACTCGCTTCCGTTGGTTCAACTCGAACTTTATCGTAAATTTCAACGCTCACACCATGCTTTGTCAAACTGTCAAGAGCCTTCTTTACTGGCGATAGTTTCACTAAATTTGAATCTGTCATTAGGCAAATTTTCTTCGCCCCCAAATTTTGAGCGTCCATACCCAATTCCCTAGTTACTCCAATTCCATACCTAACGGTCGAACAAGCCATCTGTAATATACATAAAAATTTGGAATTTTGATTAAATCCTAAATAAAATTTCACTGCAAAAAAGAATGTTTTTTTATAAAATGAATTTTAATTTTTTACAAAAAATTTCACTGCAAAAAAACTTTTTTTTTATAAAATGAATTCTAATTTTCTAAAAAAAAAATTATAACAGACAAAAACAATAGATTCACAGTTAATCGTGAGGTGCTTTCAATAACACCAGAACAAACTGAAATATAATCTACAATTTAATCCCTCTAGAATTGAATTAACACCGGAAAGGATTAAAATAATAATTTTTTGTGTTATTTGTTTACTACGAATGAAATTTCACATTAAATCTTTGAATCCGATTGATTTTAAATATTTTTCATCCGCCATATTGGATCCGACATTTTGATTTTTAAAACTCTGACTTCAGATTCGTAAACAGCAATACTTAAACCCAGTTAAAAAGTATTGTCAAAACAATATGAAAAATTTTCGAATTTTTTCTGCCTAAATGTTACTATTTCCGTTTATTTTTTTTAATTTCTACTACTTTAAATTCGTTAAAACTAGAAATAAAAAAACTATTCTCAAAAATTGTAATTGAATTCTGTAAAACGATTCTTTTTCATATTCAATATTCAAAATTCAAAATTACTTTCAATATAAAAATATTTTTAAAAAAATTTTTCATAAAATTTGGCAAAATAATTTAATTATTGAAAAAATTTTAATAAAATTAATCTCTATTTCAATATTGTTTTCATAATTAATAAAATTTCCACAAGAATTCAATTAATTTAGATTTTAGAATTTTGTTTTTCAAAAAAATTTCGCGAAAAAATCAATTATTTATGAAAATTTTTATATAACTCTTCACAATAATTAAAATACTTTCATAATAATGATATTATTCATAGGAATTTAATATATTTTAGAAACTTTTTTCTAATAAATTTTAAGAAAGAATTCAATTATTTTCACAAAATAAAAAAATTTCATCCTAGAATTTAAATTATTTTTTTAATACCTACTCTTTTAAATTATAATTAATCGAAAAATTCTATTATTTTTACAAATACAGTTTTATACAATAATTCAATTATTATTTAAAATAAAATCTTCATATATTTATTTTGCTTTGAAAAAAATGAATATTTACAAAAATTCATTTGAAGAAATGAATTTTTTTTCAAAAATACAAAAATTTATCACAGAAATTTAAATCACAATAATTCAATTATTTTCATAAATAATAAAAACTCTTCATGGCAATTCAATTATTTTTGAAAACTTGAATCAAATTCTTAGCAGCGATTTCAATTATTTTCCTAAATAATAAAATTCACCGTAAGATTTCAATTATTTTTAATAGAATAATTCTACAGGAATTGTTTAAAAAATGGAATTTTATTCTTAATAATTTGATTTGAATTTTTGGAAAAAATCAATTATTTAAAAAAATGATTTTTTCAAATTCTTCGGAAGAAATCAATATTATTTTGAATACAATTTTAAATAAATTTTGTTGAAATAATTCACTTATGCTTTTAGATTTTAATAAAATTCTTAATAAGAAGTCAATTATTTATTTCACTAATTCTTCGAAAGAATTTAATTATGTCGATAAATAACAAAATTATTCCCGAAAATTCAATTATTTTTGAGGTATTTTATAATAAAATTCTTTGTAAAATTCAATTATTTTCATAAATAGATAACAATAATATTCATAACAAGAATTCCATTATTTTTAAAAGTAATAAATTTCTTCTTGAAAATTGAAGTATAGAATTTTAGAAAATTCTGAAAAAAATCGTTTGCAAAAATTCAATTATTGTCAATATTTTTTATTAAATTTAAAAAACAATTTTACTGTTTTTAAAAACTTTTAGTAATTGAATGTTTTTCAATTATCTTATATTTTTTTATAAAATTTCCAAACAGAATTGAATATTAATCATAATTTTTATTTTGTAAATATCTTCGTAAGAATTAAACTTTTTTCATGAATAGTAAAATGTTTTTAGAATTTGAATTATTTAAATTAGAATTTGAATAAAATTTTTAAGTCGAAAGAAATCAATAATTTAAATGTTTTCTTTAAAAAAATTCCTCACGAAAAATGAATTATTTTTATAAATATTTAAAATTCTTTACCTCGAAAGCATAATCTTTCGTCGGAGCTGTAGTGGCAGCAGTGCTCCGCGTTTTTCCATGATTTATTATTCCATTTCCGCCTGGATTTCCATGTGCTGGACATTTACATCTAAGAATATAAAATTGCATTCATTTTGAAAAATTATTTCAGTAAATAAAATTATACAATTAAAGAAAATAAAATATATATTTTATTTACTTCTGAAGAAGATCTAAATAATGAAACAAGTGTTGATAGAAAAATTATCGTGTTAGCAATGGAACCTTGTAAGCATACTCTGATTGTACTGATTAAAAAATTGCCAAGCAGATTTTTTAATCCAAGAGTCCATCCAAGATTCCATTCAAGATTAAAAGTATTCAAAAGAAAGTTGTTTTCATAAAACTCAACAAAGATGATTCATTTCAAAAATAATTTTAAAGATTTTAAAAAATTTTTTATGTAAATAAATAAATATACATTAGTATTATTAAAACCGAATTTGTATTAAAAATACTTCAATTTTTAAGATCTGCTGCAATTTTTAACAACTGAGCGATTAAAATCTTTAAAAAATCCATATCACTTATTAAAATGTGGATCTTAATAATATTCAGAAACATAACATATGATTGTGGAATTTGTTGACCTCATTAAAATTGTCAATCATTTCATTTAGAATATATTGGGAAAAAATATAATTCAGAGAGTGAATTAAAAATCTTACGATTGTGATGATATTATTTGAAGTAGATCAACGACACGTCTTCTTGGCAACATGATTTTGAGGAAAAGAAAATTTTTTCTTTTCTTTAAGGAAAATTTTTTGATTATTCGCTATTTAAAATAAACTCTCACAGTTATCACTTTTACAAACACTGTGGCGTGGACTTGGGACTAACAAATTGACTTCTCATATAGTATGTTGAATCTTGAAACCGGTAGTACGCCCCACCATTTCCCTCCTACATTGACTTAAATCTTCTTGGCAAACACATATGTTTAATTCTAATAAAATTTCTCTACAGAATACTATTATTTAAAAAAAAAATTATTCGATTATTTTCAACAATTTTAATATAAATTTAATTCTCTTGACAATTTTCATGAAATTCTTTAATTAATTATTATTACTAAAAATAATTATTTTCATAAGAAAATTCTTAGCAGGTGAACTCCACGTCAACTCATCACAGATATTTTTTAGACTAATTGGGATTTGGTTAATATTTTGTGTATATGCTCCTTAGGCGATATGAAAAAAGTTCCCCAAACATTTTTTGAAAAAAATAAAAAAATGTCGGAGATATGACACTTTGAATTTTTTAGTACTTTTATTTTAAAAAATTCATAACTTCTACTCTAATAATCCGATTTTAATTTTCAATATCAGAAATTGTTCGTAAAATACCATATTTTAAACTAAAAAATATTATAATTAACAAAAAATATTTTTGCTCTATTTTTGTCAAATTTGAAAAATAAAAATCGTCATTTAAAAAATATGGGGTTTTCAATTTCTTTTTTATTTATACCAAAAGATGCCAAAATTTGTCTGTTAAAAATCTGGTAAGTTTCATTGTGGGACCGCCATGGGTTTTTGAAAAAGAAATAAATTTAATGTGATGCATAGAAAAAAAACTTTAGAAAGACAGGGAACAATTAGCAATGAATTCATATTACTTGTGATGGTCATTTGTTTTTTTTACATTTCCTGAAAGAACGTATAAATTTGTATCATGCATCACATTAAATTTATTTCTTTTTCAAAAACCCATGGCGGTCCCACAATGAAACTTACCAGATTTTTAACAGACAAATTTTGGCATCTTTTGGTATAAATAAAAAAGAAATTGAAAACCCCATATTTTTTAAATGACGATTTTTATTTTTCAAATTTGACAAAAATAGAGCAAAAATATTTTTTGTTAATTATAATATTTTTTAGTTTAAAATATGGTATTTTACGAACAATTTCTGATATTGAAAATTAAAATCGGATTATTAGAGTAGAAGTTATGAATTTTTTAAAATAAAAGTACTAAAAAATTCAAAGTGTCATATCTCCGCCATTTTTTTATTTTTTTCAAAAAATGTTTGGGGAACTTTTTTCATATCGCCTAAGGAGCATATACACAAAATATTAACCAAATCCCAATTAGTCTAGAAAATATCTGTGATGAGTTGACGTGGAGTTCACCAGCAATATTAAAATATTTATCAGAAATGATAGAATTCTTCAAACGATTTCAATTCTTTTCATAAAGTTTTATAGAAATTCAATTCTTTTTAATACAATTAAATCCTACGGAAGAATTCAATTATTTTTACAGATAAAAAAATTTTCCATTCGAATTCATTTATATAAAAAAAATTAATAAAATTCGTTGCAAAAATTGAATTATTTTAATATAGAATTCTAAGCAAAACTCTTTCAAAATTTTATTAAATGTCTTGGAAAGAAATCAATTATGAATTTAAAAAATTTTTAATTTAATAATTAATTCATTGACAAAAATTCAATTATTTCCAAAAACTGTTATTTATTATTTACAAATAACAGTAAGAAAACTTTTGAAAAGATTTTAATTTTCCAAGAATAATTTTATTGTAATTTAATAGGAAAATTATTTTTATAAAATTATTTTTATCTTCATAAAATTCAATAAATACTTTCAAAATTTTCAGTAAGAATTATTAATGAAAACTTCATTATTTTTAAGAAAATTGAATTAAACGTGTCAAATCAATTCAATTATCTATTTTAAAGAATTTTAATGAAAATTTGGCTAATAATTAAATTAAAAATGTTCAAATAAATAAATTTTCATTATAGTTTTTATTACACTTTCCTAAATAAATGTTAATTAAATTTTTAATAAATTTTCATGAGAAAATTTCTATGTGGGTATAGACCTCTATAATTATAATTTCGATCTAACTTTTAAATTTTTTCAGGAAAAATATAAATAATTTAATGTTATAATAAATTTTTTTTATTTAAGAAACTTGAATCCGCACTTGATATTAAGATGGCGCAGGCAAGAGGCGTTTCCATTTTGGTTGCAGTTATTTTTATCCTTCTCCCACTATGCAAATATTTTTGACGCTCATACGTTTTTCGACCACTTTTTGCCCATTCTAGTTGTCTTTTTATATCAAGTGAATAAGGACTTATCATCAATTTATCAATTTATTAAGACTTTTATCATCAATTGTTAAATATTTTTATATACAGTGATAATAAAAAATTATTTTCAATATCAGAAGAGATCAAATGTTATATTGATGATATGATAAAATTATTTAAAAGTCTGCTACTGAATTTATCAATTTAAAATTGTATAAGTGGTGATATCAGAAGTAACTAACATCTCAAGATTGTTCCATTTTTCCATCAAGAATGAATTTAATACCAGAAAATTGCAGTATTGTGAACTTTGGTGTCGAAACATCAGGATTTTGTAAAGAAGACGAAGTTCTGCAAATTGGGGCAAAGTGCGGTGAAGCAACATTCAGTGTGTATTTAAAACCAACCATTCTTATCGATCATCGTTCAAGTGACTTACATAAACTTCAAAATAGAAATGGAGAATTATATCGCTATGACAAGAAACTGGTGTCACTTGAAGCAGAACTTGCTTTACAGTTATTCGAAGAATTTTTAAAAAAATTAAAAAAACCATGTATTCTTCTTTCATATGGTCATTTTCATTACAATCGTCTGACACGTCTCATTGTCAATAATAAAATGGTTGATAATTTCAATATGATTGCAGGCTTCTATGATGCGACAAATTTATTTAGAAAATATCTAAAAAAGCAATCTAATGATGAATTTAATTATAAATTAGAAACATTGTCAAATCTTTATCTCAACAAAGAAAAAAATTTCGAAGCATTACACGATGTTCTTTTGGTAGAAACATTGACTAAAAAATTAATTCCAAACAATGATTTTTACAAATATTTGATGCACTATCAACATTATAAACAGTGCGTTGAGAAGATTGTTTACAAATTACCAGGAAAATCAGAATTAAAAAATGACAACTTAACTGAAATTTATCTAAAAATGGAATCATACAAAGCGGACAATGCCAGTAAAGAAAGGGAAAAAATGCAAATGAACTCAACAACTTTTGTCAATCAAGGGGCAAATAAAAGAAGAAGTGGAATTACAGACTTTTTCAAAAAAGAAAAAATACAACGAAAATATAGAAAAAAGGAATTCAAATTTTTGAGGAATGACGATAAGTTCAACTTTTTGGAAAGTTCTTAATGTTGCGATTTATAACAAAAGTAAATCTATTATTGGAAAACTAATAAAATACTTTTAATACTATTAAAAATTAAATATTATATAATTCGTTTTTCTTAATAAAAAAAAAAAAAAAAAATTAAAAAAAAAATTACGAAATTACGAAATTACGAATTGTTTGTTTTAAATACTCTCATCGTTATTAATATAATCATTTTATTAAAATATTATTTACAGCTTATTGCGTGGCATACACGTTGATAACATATCTCAGCGCTCTAAGCTAACATTTGTTAACAATAATTTTATTAATAAAAAGGCACTTAACAATTAGAAAAAAAATTTTTTTTTTGTAAATCATATATAACTAAAATATCCCTTAAAATTTATCCTCACATTCTTTCCTATCTAAAAGTGCATTTTATAGTCTACATGATTTTTTTTTTCGTCTTCTATTATATAATGATATAATAATACGATTATTTAAAAATCTTATCAAATAGACATTTTTAATATATAAATAGTTTAATAATTTTCAACATTATTCTATTTATAATTTCAACGAATTTTTTTTAGAAAAAACATTTTTTAAATGAATCTTTAAATTCCTTATTTTTCTACTCATAGTGAAGTAAGAAAAAAAAATTGTAAATATATTTTTGAAAAGAAAAGTGAATTCTTATAATTAGTTTTCATATATTACTATGACTGGGCAATTCTCATTTTGTAAAGCAGTCCAGAACTCTCATTTTTTTTCAAATTAATACCACCCAGAATTATGACCAAGTCTTAATTAAAAATTTTTTTTTCTCGCTATCAACTTATAAAGCTATATAAGTTATTATAAGTATTTTATGCCACGAATTTATTATGTATCTCTTCATGTATACATCATGAATCTTACTAGAAGAAACCACTGGATTTTACACACAAAAAAAAACAATTATTAAAAATTTAATTTTTTCAGAAGAGTAAATAAATTTTTTTAGTTCTTTTTTCCATTGCAAGGAATTTTTTTTTTTTGTTAAAATCGGAAAACTTTGGACTGAACTTTTATAATAATAATAAAAAAAAGTAATATTCATGATCACTTTGTTCGTATAATTAACCAAAACTCTTTTGACAAAGAGAAGGGATTATAATTTTACCGCATGAGAGAATGATTTTCGAGGTAAAAATTGAAAATATCATGCGAGACATTTTTATTATTATAATAATTTTGATGAAGTTTATTTTTCTCTTTAAATAAACAATTTTTTTGTTTCTCTAAGAACAGCAAAAAAAAAAAAAGATCACAAAAATAGTTCCTCAATATGACATTCTCTCAGGACAGTACGAAAATTTCTAATTCGTAATTCTCAGTCTCAGGAGTCTATATCTTTTTTTTTTGCATTCTCTTATACTTAGAAACAATAGAAAAATTGTCGATCACATTATTCATATGTGTTGGACAATTTTTTTATTCGAAAATATTTAAACACTTTCTGGTACAATTTTGTCGTAATGGAATGTACTGCTTGAATAGAAAGCGCCACGTTTTGGTAAATGTGGTGTTGGTATTTCTTCTTGAAGTGGTTTATAAACTAGACCACAATTTTTATTATCTGTCAATCCTTGACGAAGAATCATTGGTGGCCTAATAACTGGACCGCGACCTCTTCGTTTTGCCAAATAGAGAGCAAAATGAACAATTGACATTAAAAGAACAACAGTGACGACAATGACAGTCAATACAGGCCAAAGTGATCGTCGATAAAATGGATGATAACTAACAGTTGCTTCGGGAATATCATCATTATAATCATCATCATCATCATCATTTTCCTCGGTAAACATGTCACTGAATTCGTCTAAATTATTCTGACCATGATCAAACTGTAAGAATAGAAGTATTATTCATTTTTTGTTGTTTAATGATGTGCTTTGGACAACTAAAAATCCACTGAAGATGAAAGAAAATTTTTTTTGCAAACTTACCGCAATGTCGTCGGATAAATCATTCTTGAGAATATCTTCGAGTTTTGGTCTGTGTGGCACTGGCCGTGGTGGTGGACCAAGATCAATACTGTCACAAACAACCTTAGCTAAATCAGACCATTGTGTTATTCTTTCAGATTCAATGTAGTCATCAGCAATGCTCATTGATTTTGTATTATCAACAGTCTTCACTCTATGTCCCGTCAGCCATTGAATTGCGTCATTAAATTCTTGATCGCACTTTAATGGGTTGTGCATTATGTCCAAACCAGTGAGTTTTGGAGTTGCTTTTAATTCCTCCAATGTTATTCGCTGAAGACGATTATTGTGAACCGCCAGGAATCTACGAATTAATTGTAATAGTTAATTTATTTGAAACGACTTATTGTTGCAAAACAGGAAAATACCAAAGCATCTTATTAGAAACTTTTAAAGGCCCGGAATTTCAGTAACGCGATCATTACAGATGTCCCCTTCTGGTACTAAACGAAAATATTATATTTAAGGCGTACATTCTGATTCTTTACGTAAATTTAATGTTTAGGCGAATTCTGTCAGTTTTTAAAAATTCTTTCTTGTGCTGTCGGGGCTTTTCACTAAAGGACAACCAAACAGCAAGAACGAAATCAAAGAACTCAGAAATATTCTCCATGTGATTAAAAATTTAATATGACTAATATTTTAAAAAAAACACAATGATGTGATGACGCAAAGTGGAGAATTGAAATTGGAGAACTAAAATTATTGATAAATGATGAAGTAAATGATGAAGTAAATGATGATCTGTTGTCTACGATAAATATTGTATCAATGGATTTGGGAATGTTTAAGTGTAGGATGTCCAAAAAGCAGAAGCTTGTTGGTTGTAGATGATTGGTTTGATTATTTATGTGACTGTTTCAACAGACCTGGGAGAGATTCTAACTTTTTAAAAGTAACTCAACCTATTCTTGACGATTATATTGCAATCAAAAAGATTACAAGAAGTATCTCATCATGTAAGAATGGAAAGGCACCTTGGTCTTTAATGTAATTGATTGTTTTAATAAAAATTTGTCATCAAATTGGGTATTTAACATGAATAGCTGCAAATTCAGAAGCAGAAAGATGGATTCAAGAGTTTTTAGTGGTTCAACCATAACATGAATGTTTACCCCCAAAAACCTTGGACTTTGATTACAATATCCGATTTAACAGAACTTTTTCACTGCAGACAACAAGAAAACAATCAAGAATAAAGGTTCTACATAAGACAGCATCATAGGACCATCTGCTAAAAATATAATTATCCACTTATTGTGTTATTTACTTACTTAAGATTTTTAAGTGGTACTCTGGCTTCACTCCAAACACGTTCAAGAACATTCCAACTGACATTCAATTTAGAGAGATTTGGCGTTGCAAGGAATGGAGTGACTTGTAGGGAAATCAAAAGATTTCCAGCAAGATTCAATTTTATCAATGATGTGGCGCCTTGGAACATATTATTGTCAAGTGTCTTAATTTGATTCTTCGACAAATCAAATTCAATCAACGATGAATGTAATTTGAGTAAATTTCTCGGAAGTCCGGTCAAATGATTTTTGGCCAATTTCAATGTTGTTAGTGCCGGCATTGCGTCAAATGTTCCTTCCTGAATGGAGTAGAGACCACAATTGGAGCATTCGAATCGATAAACGCTGGTGGGGGAAAAAATAAGAATAATTATTCTTCCTTGAATATTTTGCCTGAAATTGAAATGATTAAAAGAATTATTAAAGTTACCTGAATGTGTTGTACTCCTGATCGTTGGTGCGAAAAACGGGAAGAGTTTCTAATCCAGGATTGTCGTTCATCACGATTGTTTGTAATCTGGCATTCGTTCGGAAATGATGATCGGTGAGTGAAGTGAGTTTATTGTCACTGATATCAAGATGTACCAATTCATCATTCTCACTGAATGAATGCTGATGAATTCTTTTGAGGCCATTTGATTTAATGTAAAGTTGTTCGAGAATTGGCAATCCAATTAAATCGTCTTTGTGAATAATTTTAATTCTATTACTTGAAACATCTAATATTGTCATTTTTGTCGCAATCACAGTACTTAGGGTTGATAAATTATTACCAACAGCTCTCAAGATCTGGACATTTTTTGCATTTCCCTCAAAGAGATCGATTGGTATTTCTTGTAATTCATTGTAGGAGATATCCAATTCGGTGAGTGATTCCAATGAATTAATGTGAGCTTTGTCGATTGTTTTTAAACGATTCGTTTTTAAATCGATGAATACGAGATTTGGCATTTTCGCGAATGCCGAATGTGGTAATCTAGATAGGGAATTATCGGAGAAAACAAGTTCGGACACACTTGGAGCATTGAGAAGATAATTTCTTGTTTTTGCCTTAAAAGCCGTCTGTAAACGTTTCATTGGATTTCCAGAGATTGTTATTAAATTTAATTGACTGTTATTTTGGAATATATCAACAGGAATATCGTCTAAGCTGTTTCTGGTGAAATTCACAGCGAAAAGATAGACATTATCCTCGAAGGCTGTTTTATCTAATTCCAGAATTGGAGTATCTATGAAAGTTATTGATTCCAGTTGTTGAAGACCTCGCGATTTGAAAGCCTTTGGACCTAGACGAATTGGATCAGCATTCTCAATCATCAGGTGAACAATTCCAGGACCGAAGGTTTGGTTCTCATCCAATCTGGTGCATCTGAAATTATTTTTTTAATTAGTCATTTAGAAGCAAATGGAGGGAAGAAACATTAAAGGAACAATGAAAAACGGGTAAAATTGTGAGTTTATATTGTTGTTCTTTTGATTAATATTATTAATAATTACTTGGCAGTTGTAGCAGCAGCAAATTGTCCGACACATTTGCAGCTTGAGGGACATTGGGTCATAATTTCATCTTCATTGAGATGATCAGGGTCATCTTCATCATCATCATCATCATCATCATCCTCATCATCATCATCGTCATCATCTTCATCATAATCATCATCATCATCATTCTCATCCTCCTCGTTCTCATCATCATCATCATCATAGTTCGCATCATCAGATTCAGTGAATTCTTTCGGAATAGTTTTCACCGTCGTACTCGTAATCATCTTAACAGTTGAATTTTTCCTCATTAACGGTGCTTTAACAATTGGCTTTATTTTCTGAGCCTCCGCTTTAATTACTTTTGCAACTTCCTCTTCTGGAAACTTATCATTATCATTTGAAATTTCTTCATCTAATGTTTGAATTTCCTTCAAAAGTGTTTCTTTTGGATCTAAAAGTTTCTTGTAGTCGACATTTTTCATCGAGAACACTTCTTCGGTTGTTGCTTTAATCTCTTTAGCATTTGATGTCGAGGTTGTTTTCAATTTTTCATGTAAATTTTCATCAGTCGTTGAATAAGCAGAGACCGCTGCTGTTCCGATTAATAAAATCAGCAGCAGAGCTGCTCTTCGCTCCATTTTTTCACTACTCTGTAAACAATAGAAGTAGAAGAAAATTATTATTTCTTGAATCAAAAATTTTGGCAATTTTTTTTTTTAATTTTGTTTTAATGACACTTTTTCTAAATATTAAAGTTTGATTAATTAAATTATTATAATTAAATATTAAAAGGAGAACATTTCTATTGAATTGTAAATAAATGACTTTTTTGAAAGTACAAGAAAAAAATTTTTTTTGACGTTTTTGATATATTCAATAAATTATAGCACCGAACAATAAAATGATGATAACTACAATAGAGATGATAAAATTACAATCATTTAATATTAATTCGCAGAAGTCTTCAGCTGATAAACGTTTTTTTTTGTGTTTTCTCAATCATACATATTATCGTGAAAAGTGAGTCTATTTTTCACACATTTTTTACCACATTTTATAAATTTTTTTATAAATAATAATTTATAATTAAAAATGTCTTTAAAACCGGAAATCAAAATTGATTAGAGAATTTCATTTTGATCGTAATGTCTATACTGACAATATCAAACTGAATAACAGGCACGAGATTCTACGCTTCGGAACGATTGTTTACAACTACACCCTTCTAATAACACCCACTTTTTTATTGAATAATATATATATATATATATATATATATATATATATATATATATATAAACTCGTACACAGATGTCTGATATTATAATAACAGTTGTTCATTGTTTAATTCATTTTCATTGTCTCGTTAAAAAAAATTTTTTTCCAATTTACTTTTCAATTATAATTATAATTATTTTTTAAATAAAAAATTTTTATTTCCTTTAATTTTGATAATGTCTTCCTTATCTGTAAAAATATTTTCTAATTTTTGAAACTGATGTTTCGAAAAAAAGCACAAATAAAAATAAAGAATAAAATAATAATTAATAAAGACAATACAAATTTTTTTTTTAAATTTATTGTTGAATAAAAAAAAATTAATTACATAACAAAATTTTTCATCATTCACATTGTGTGTGGACGTTTAAAACATTTTATGGTATTACAGAATAACTATATACTATTCTTCACAAGACGAGAGTTGAGGTTGAAAAAGATACCTTTATATATTTTTTATCTATACTTTCAATGCTTATCAAAAGAATGACTCAGGTTTTTGATGGAGCTAATAATCAATATGACGAAATGCTTGTCGACCCTTTTTGTATCGAGAAAAAAAAATTACACTAATAATAATATAAAAAATTAAATATTAAATAAGATTTTTTTTAAATTCATTTCCTATGAATTATTATTGATAAACAAATTGTTTTGTTTCAACAAAGAGAGAAATTGTAATTTTTGCTTTTTGGGTTTTTCACTTTTTTTTAACTTTATTATTTGTTTATAGAAATTAAAACATATTTTTAAAAGATGTTCACATTTTTTTTATATATCTGTGATAATTTATACGGCTGACACGTCAAGCAAGTTTCACGCAGTAGTCACCTGAGCTTTGCTGATAACAATGGAGGATATCTTATACTTTTAGTTTAGGCTTTGCAGTTTTACCAGACAGGAAATACAAAGATATATATTTTTAAACTTACCATCCAATTTTTTTTTGTTCAATTTGCAAGTTTAATTTTAATAATTTTTAATTTTCTTCTTTTTTAACAATTTACATGTAGTTTAAAAATTTGACTCAATGTAAAACAATTGGAATTTTCTTTTAAGTCATGAAGTCAATTGGTAATTTCGACTGTTTAATTTAATAGCCACCAATTTTTTCAAGTAAAAAAAATTTTACTACCGACATAAATAATATTAATAATAATCGTAAATCTATAAATAGAAATTGAGGGGAAAATTAAAAAAAAATTCATTTAATAATTATGTGTAAGCGATGTGAGATTTTGTATTGAAATTTTTTATGGAAGAATAATTTTTATCATATTGAAAGGATGAGTGACTAATTATTATGATAGATTAATAGAGAATAAAAATTCTTGCAGCCTCAATCATAATAAGATGTCATCATCATAACTTGAACCTTCTACTTCTGAATTAAGAATAGTTTGTTTGCACAAAAGTATTAGCGTATTATTTTCAGCCGAATAACCTTGATGGCATTGGTGGAATAAATTTTTTTTTAAATACCACCTTGAGGCATAATTCATTTGTAATCGACATTTGCTTTGTCCTATCCAGAAAAAAAATAAACTTTAGAAAAAATTTGAATTACTTTTCAAGGAAAATTTTTCTCCAAATGAAAGTAATATTAACTTTGTAGTGTGGGTACTATTTTTTGTAGTATTATTAGTTATAATACTATTGTGTGTTATGCTACTATTGAATCTATAATGCTCTAAATCTGAAATAGATTTTTCCAGGCTATTTATCTTGATGCTGTACAAGAAAAAAAGGAACCCTTCCTTAACTCTCCTAAGCAGACGCTTTGAAGTATTCTTTTGAGGAAGAGAAGGAATTTCGTTACTTCTCGAGTTTCATTTTGCGTTGAAGCGAAAGTTTCCTTCTTGAATTTATGGAAGAAGAGGGGAATCCCATAGTGGAGTGTATTGGGTGTAGAATGGCATTTCTGATTTCGAGTATAGTTCGTCGAGATGTAAGAGAAGTGTGCACCAGATGGGGCACGACGGCAGAGGCACGGCGGTCCGCTTCTTTGTTCACTGTGTTAAACATGGTCCGAACGGTCAGGTAAAGTTACCTGAGCAATACTAAGCAGGTGGTCCCATTCCCATTCGCCTGATCCTGATGGACTCGGGTAAAGAAAGAGCCTCGTTTTACTTACTGGGCTTCAACTAAATCTTTTCACTGTCCAATGAATGATTGCGGTTTTAAATTAAAGGAAAACGATATTCTTCCTACCTAAATATTGTGCACAATCTCCTTATCTAGCTTATACATGAAATAATTTTAAACTTAATATTAGGATATCGTGATGTTAAATTGTCCTTCAATTCGATGTCAAATGCAGTTACTCCAGATCACAATTTTTTTTTCAATTTTAAAAAACTGGAAAAAGTAAAAAACTCCAGTTTTTTGAAATTTTTGACAGTCATTTTTGATATTTTTTTCAACTATCATAGTTATCTGAAAGTATACATGAAACCTCATCGATTCACCTTTCTTTTCCTCCCTTTTTCAAAATAAACTGTAAAAATTCCAATCAATTGAAGAAATGAGAAAAAATAAAAATATCAGTTTTTTGAAATTATCAAAGGCAATTTCTATTTAGCCTGTAAAGTATTCTAATAACATAAAAATACAATAAAAACCCCATCAATTGACATATTAACTCATCTTTCTCGACGATGCATAGCAAAATTTTGGTCAATTGAAAAAATCAGGGAAAAGAAAAAATATCAGTTTCTTGAAATTATCAAAAGCAATTCTAGTTTATATTTTGAACTATTATAATTTCCTTGAAATATACGGAAAAATGCATCGATTGATCTACTTTTAAATCAATTTTGACAAAGTACTGCGAAATTCTAGTCCATTAAAAAAATGAGAAAAAAAATAATTTTCAGTTTCCTTAAATTATCAAATGCAATTTTCGTTTATCTTTTAAAGTATGATAATTTCCTTAAAATATATTTAAAAATACATCAATTAACCTATTTGTAAATCAATTTTGACAATATACTACGAAATTCTAGTCAATTGAAAAAATCAGAAAAAAAATAAATATTAGTTTCTTCAAATTATCGAAAGCAATTTTAGTTTATTCTCTAACTAATTATAATTTCCTTAAAATATATTTACAAATACATCGATTAACAGATTTGTTAATCAATTTTGACAATATGCTGCAAAATTCCAGTCAAGGGAAGAAATCAGAAAAAAAATAAATATTAGTTTCTTCAAATTATCAAAAGCAATTGTAGTTTATCTTTTTAAATATTTAAATTACATAAAAGTAGAATGAAAAACGCATCGATTGACTTATCATTGAACCTTTTCCGACCATAAAATTTAAAGTTATTTTCATTTTAAAAAATCCACAAAATTTAAGAAAATCAGTATTTTGAAATTTTCAAAAGCTATTTCACTTTATATTTAAAAATCTTTAAATTTCATTAAAATACATTCAAAAATACATCGATTGACCAAATTTGGAACCGTTATTGACAATATTCTGTGAAATTCTAGTCAATTGAAAAAATCAGAAAAATAAAAAATTCTCGTTTTTTGAAATTTTTAGAATCAATTAAATTTTTTTACTTAACTTGTTATTATTTTCAAAAAGAATATTAAAAACCTCATCGATTGACCTATTTATAAAACAATTTTGACATTATAATTCAAAATTATAATTAATCTAAAAAACCAAAAAACTTTAAGAATATCAGTTTCTTGAAATTTTTAGAAACAATTTTACTTTATCTCCCAATTTGTTACTAACACCTGAAAGGGTATTAAGAAACGCATCGAGTGACCAGTTAATAATTATTTTTCAACAATATATCGTAAAATTATAGTCATTTGAAAAAATCAGAAAAATGTAAAAATATCAGTTTCTTGAAATTATCAATAGCAATTGTAGTTTATCTTTTGAGCTATTATAATTTTCTTAAAGTACATTTAGAAACGCATCGATTGACCTATTTTTAACCTTTTTCGACAATATACTGCAAAATTCTAGTCCATTACAAAAATAAGAAAAAATATAAATATTAGTTTTTTGAAATTATCTAAGGCAATTTTAGTTTATTCTTTAACCAATTATAATTTCCTTAAAATATATTTACAAATACATCGATTAACTTATTTGTGAATCAATTTTGACATTATACTACCAAATTCTAGTCGAATGAAAAAATCAGAAAAAAAATAAATGCTAATTTCTTCAAATTATCGAAAACAATTGTAGTTTTTCTTTTTAAATATTTAAATTAAATAAAAATATAATGAAAAACGCATCGATTGACTTATTATTAAACCTTTTCTGACCATATAATTCAAAATTATAATTCTTCTAAAAAATCAAAAAATTTAAGAAGATCAGTATTTTGAAATTTTTGGAAACAATTTTGATTTTTCTTTTAAGTTGTTATTAATACTTAAAAGAGTATTAAACAACGCGTCAATTAACCTATTTATGAAATAATTTTGACCGTATAATTCAAAATTATCCTTCTTCTAAAAAAACCAAAAAATTTAAGAAGATCAGTATTTTGAAATTTTTGGAAACAATTTTGATTTTTCTTTTAAGTTGTTATTAATACTTAAAAGAGTATTAATCAACGCATCAATTAACCTATTTATGAAATAATTTTGACCGTATAATTCAAAATTATCCTTCTTCTAAAAAAACCAAAAAATTTAAGAAGATCAGTATTTTGAAATTTTTGGAAACAATTTTGTTTTTTCTTTTAAGTTGTTATTAATACTTAAAAGAGTATTCAACAACGCGTCAATTAACCTATTTATGAAACAATTTTGACCGTATAATTTAAAATTATAATTATTCTAAAAAACCAAAAAATTTAAGAAGATCAGTATTTTGAAATTTTTGGAAACAATTTTGTTTTTTCTTTTAAGTTGTTATTAATACTTAAAAGAGTATTCAACAACGCATCAATTAACCTATTTATGAAATAATTTTGACCGTATAATTCAAAATTATCCTTCTTCTAAAAAAACCAAAAAATTTAAGAAGATCAGTATTTTGAAATTTTTGGAAACAATTTTGTTTTTTCTTTTAAGTGGTTATTTTTACCTAAAAGAGTATTTAAAAACGCATCAAGGGACCAGTTAATAATCATTTTTCCACAATATATCGTAAAATTATAGTGAATTGAAAAAATCAGAAAAATGTAAAAGTATCAGTTTCTTGAAATTATCAATAGCAATTATAGTTTATTTTTAAACTATTATAATTTTCTTGAAGTACATATTAAAATGCATCGATTGACCTAATTTTTTTAACCTTTTTTGACAACATACTGGGAAATTATTAAAAATCAGATAGAAGTAAGAGCATCAGTTTCTTGGAGTTATGAATAGCAAATTTTTTTCTATATTTCAATTTATTATAATTATTTTAATATTATTAACATTTCTGAAATTTATAAATAGTCTTTTATTTTTTTCCTCGCTCTTAAAATATATATTCTTATCTAACGTTTCTTTACTTCACATTATATATTTAACAGCGTTTTTCTTGCCTACTTTATTTTATAAAGTTTCTTTTCGTTCGTTGTCTTGTGAGATTATTAAAATTTTATACCTCTCGGAAATTTTTATGTCAAACTGTTTACGTACTTTTAAATTAAAATATGTGAGAATTTATAAATATTTTGTGACGTATTTAAGGATTTTTCTGTGAGGAAAATTTTTTTTTTCTTCAGACAAAAAAAAATTTTTACAACGCATTGTAAATTGTAATGATGAACTTCCTTTGAGCAAAAAATTTTTTTTATGTCGCAGTTTAAAATAATTTCTTTTCTTGTTTGTTAATTTTAAATTTACTATTAAAGTAAAAATTGAAAAAAGAAAATAAAATAGGGTTTTATCTCTTTATCGTGAGAGAAATATTGTGACATTTTTCAAGGTTCTAAAATGTTTTTTCGAGTCCTTGAGTAAATTTAGTGTATCGAAAAAGGGTCCTACGGAAAATTTTTTCCACTCATTGAAAAAAAAGGTCTAAATGGACGTCTGTAGAAGGACACACACACAAAATTGGACAACAAACCTGTAATCGTATTTTTCGCAAGAGCATAGCATCTTTTGAAACTTCCTGTCCATTGAAAATATTTTGACTAACTTTACAAGCGCTTGACAAAAAAAAGAGAAAAGAAAATGCCGAACAAAAAGGAATTCTTTGTCAACAATAAATACACAATAAGAGGCAGCAAATTGCTTCAAGAGAGTTCCTTTTTTTCTCCTCAAAACTAAAAATTCTTCGAATTCAAATTATCTAATAGTAATCTATCTTGATTTTCTTAGAATTCTTCATTCCTTCGAGAATTTTGCATAGAAAATAAAGTTTTCACTCGACTAAAAATGAATTAAATTTATTTTAAAAATTCCTTATTTATCAAATTATCATTATAAAAATTATATAAACTCCTATAAGTGTGTTTCGCAAAAATTCGTATTTTACAAACTATATAATTTTCCTTTTTCATACCGAAAAAAAAGAGAAGAATACTACCAAAGACAGACAAAAAAATGTGGTTTTCAGAACACGATATCTGTTGAATGTGCCACATTATTTTTGTGAGAACACACGAAACTCTTTTGCGGCAAAGGAATGATTCATGCAAACATATCGCGAAACGAAAGAAAAAACGAAGAAGAAGGTAAACTTAAAGAAGAAATCTCTTCCGCGTCCTTTGCCCTATGTATTCATTTACCATTGGCGTAGCCATAATAAGCTTCAATAAAAAAAATATTCCTCTATATAATTACAAATTTCTACAAAAATTTATCATCATATACAATTAACAAAACAACAAAATTCGAATGTCAGGAGGAAAAATATTACTTTTTAGAAATAAATTTTAAAACATGAAATTAAAAAAAAAAATTAAAAAATTTCTAAATCCATTTTTTTTCCTTTTTACACAAAAAGCCATGAGGAAAATATTACTTTTTAAAAATAAATTTTTAAACATTAAATTAAACAAATTTTTAAATCCATTTTTTTTCCTTTTTACACAAAAAGCTGTGAGAAAATTATTACTTTTTAAAAATAAATTTTTAATCACGAAATTAAAAAAATTTATAAATCCATTCTATTTCCTTTCTACACAAAAAGACGTGAGAAAAATATTATTTTTCAAAAATAAATTTTAAAACATGAAATTAAAAAAATTTCTAAGTCAATTTTTTTTCCTTTCTACACAAAAAGACGTGAGAAAAATTGGGATAAAAGAGAAATGAGAAAAGAGAAAATTATTGGGGAGATTCTTTAAATTCTTATTTTTTCAGTTTAATCCTAAAATAACAATTAACTTATGTCAAGGAATATACTGTCGTCAATCATTTCGAGATTTCTTTCAAAATTTTTCCAATTATTTATCCTTCTGAAAAAAAAATATTGAATTTTATTTATTCAAGCATAGGTAAATAATTTCTATATAAAATAAATAAAAGTTGAAAACTTTTTCCCATACTAATCTAAGTTTTTCAGAAATAAAAAAGAATACTCTTCTTTATTAATAATTATTAATTTATTGAATTTTTCCTCATGTTTCTATATTACTATTATTATTACTATTATTATTATTTGTATTATTATTATTATTATTATTATTATTATTATTATTATTATTATTATTATTATTATTATTATTATTATTATTATTATTATTATTATTATTATTATTATTATTATTATTATTTAATATAAATTTTAAAAAAAATTCTTTATTTTTCTTAAAAAGCAAATTGATTTTCTTTATAATAAAATGAATAATAGATAATGCCTTGGAGCAAAATAAAATTATGTAATAATCGATGCAGTAATGGAGATTCAATTAAAGAGTTTGTAGAAAGAAATAACGTCATCGATAAAATGATATATCATAATTTAGCATTAAACTAAATTTTTACAAATTCCTTAAGAATTTAATTAACAATTCTTTCTGAGTTTTAAGAATTAATATAGAAAATTATTTTTTCTTTTGTATTTTTCATATTTAATTACATACACTGTAAATAATGCAAAAATGGCATAAATAATATTTATGAAACCTTAGCAAGTAATAAATATCCACAAGTTAATATTTTCAAATTCGCAAAAACCACAATCATAGACAGAAAATAATTATTATAGTTGAAAATTGATTCTTTATCTAAAATAGAGCAGAGAATTTGTTATTAAAAAAAATTTTTTTAAACTCTCATACAAAACAGAGATTTATATAATGAAATGAGGTAAATAAGATATACTTGTAAGTAAAAAATTAAAATCTTTTATTTGAACTTGAATATTTATATTGAAACTTAAATATTTATATTGAAATTTAAATAAATATTAGAAATTTTAAAGAGTTCTTGCAGAAAAAAAGTAGGAAAAAAATAATAGGAAAAAATAATAACAAAAAAATTGTCAAAAATTCATTGCTAAAGAAAATTTTTTAAGTATGACATTATGCAATATATGTGGTTTTTTTTTTTTATAATTATGTTTGCGATTTTAATTAGTCTTGAAATTTTATTCTAGATACTTGATGATGATGATACTATTAGATCAAGTTGGAATCTTTTTTTTTATCAAAATAGATAGTGTGGAGCGTTTTATCTTTTTTCGCTTATCAACGTATTTGATATCCTTGATATTTTCATATACACATTTCGAGCCTTTATTTGTTTGTGTCTTAAATACCTTTATGTTTACTCATGGCATCTTTCGACAAAATTCCCTCCCTCTCACTTCATAATGAGAAATTCACAATTTTCACAAAAAAAAATGGAAAAACAAAATTTCAATAAAATCGGTAAAATAAAGTTTGCAAATTCAAAAGTTTGTATCTTATTTTAAATCTATTTTCAATTTTTATTTTTCAAATTAAACCAATTGTGCAAAGTAAGAAAAAGTTTGAAAAAAAAAATTTGATAAAATAATTTTTTTCTTCGTGTAATTTAAATTTAGTGAAAGATATGTGACAAACGCACAAATCGAATCGACTCGGCAGATTCGAGGTCGAAGATCGGTGGTATGGCACCAGGCAATGCTCGTTTAACGTCGACGACCTTTTGAGACCTCGCTTGGTGTATCATCAAGGGGAAATCGAGAACCTGCATCCGCGTCGTGATCAACTTTTTTCGGTCGAATGTAACTCATACGATTGAAAAAAACGTTTAATCAAAAATCATTAATAAATCATTGACATTTTTTTCAACAAAAAAAAATCTACTTCTCTTCATATACGAATTTTGTTGGTCATTTCCCATTACATTTGGTTTCTGGTCAGATTTCATAACATGTCAGATTAATAAGCTAAAAAAATTTTTTTTTCGGTTTTTTTTTAATAACTCTCTTTAGCAAAGTCTTATAAAATTTTGAAATCTTTTTTTTACTTTTTAAATTCTATTTGCCAGCCTACTTTCCACTATTTGCGAACTTCTAACTATTAAGTGTTAAAGACGTTACGTTGCAAATTTTAAAAATAGAAACATTTCCTGATAACTTTCTTCAATTTTCTCTTCGGGAATATTCTCCAAAAATTAAAACAAATATTAACATTTTTATATCATAATGATTGTACATTTAAAAAAATTTCTAAATATTTCTGCCAATACTTTGCAAATGTCTGATTAAATTTTCGATTTTATTGTTTGGACCTTTTACGACAAAATACCAGAAAAATTATTTCCAATTTTAAAAAAATGATAAAACGAAATTCAATTTCTCAAAATTTTTAAAAGTAATTGTTGTTAATCTTCTTGACTATCGTTATTTTTAAAAAAAATATGCGAAAAAGTGTCGAATAACATATTTCTGAACCTCTTTCAATAATATGCAGCGAAATTCTAATCAATTAAAAAAAATTGAAAAAAATAAAATATCAGATTCTTGAAATTATCAAAAGTAATTTTAGTTTATCTTTTAAACTATTATAATTTCCTTGAAATATAGTCAAAAATGTCTCGAAATACCTATTTTTGCATTATTTTTGACAATGAACTGCAAAATTCAAGTCAATTGAAAAAATTAGAAAAATATAAAAATTAGTTTTTTGAAATTATCTATGGCAATTTTAATTTATTCTTTAACCAATTATAATTACCTTACAATATATTTACAAATACATCAATTAACCTATTTGTAAATCAATTTTGACAATATACTGCAAAATTCTAGTCGAATGAAAAAATCAGAAAATAAATAAATATTAGTTTCGCTAAATTATAGAAAGTAATTGTAGTTTTTCTATTAAAATATTTAAATTAAATAAAACTATAATGAAATACGCATCGATTGACTTATCATTGAACCTTTTCCGACCATAAAATTTAAAGTTATTTTCATTTTAAAAAATCTACAAAATTTAAGAAAATCAGTATTTTGAAATTATTAAAAACAATTTTGTTTTTTCTTTTAAGTTGTTATTTAAACTTAAAAGAGTATTCAACAACGCATCAAGTTATCTTTTTGTGAACCAATTTTGACCTTATAGTTGAAAATGATAATTAATTGATAAAACCAATAAAATTCTTAAAAATCGCTTTTTTGAAATTTTTAGAAACAATTTTGTTTTTTCTTTTCAGTTGTTATTATTACTTAAAAGAGTATACAACAACGTATCAATTAACCTATTTTTGAAACAATTTTGACCGTATAATTCAAAATTATCCTTCTTCTAAAAAAACCAAAAAATTTAAGAAGATCAGTATTTTGAAATTTTTAGAATCAATTTTGATTTTTCTTTTCAGTTGTTATTATTACTTAAAAGAGTATTTAAAAACGCATCAAGTAATCTATTTGTGAACCAATTTTGACCTTATAGTTGAAAATTATAATTAATTTATAAATCCAAAGAAATGTTTAAAAATCGCTTTTTTGAAATTTTTAGAAACAACTTTGTTTATTCTTTTAATTTGTTATAATTTCTTTAATGAGTATTTAACTACGTATCAATTAACCTATTTTTGAAACAATTTTGACCGTATAATTCAAAATTATCCTTCTTCTAAAGAACCAAAAAATTTAAGAAGATCAGTATTTTGAAATTTTGAGAAACAATTTTGTTTTTTCTTTTCAGTTGTTATTATTACATAAAAGAGTATACAACAACGTATCAATAAACCTATTTTTGAAACAATTTTGACCGTATAATTCAAAATTATCCTTCTTCTAAAAAAACCAAAAAATTTAAGAAGATCAGTATTTTGAAATTTTTAGAATCAATTTTGATTTTTCTTTTTAGTTGTAATTATTACTTAAAAGAGTATTTAAAAACGCATCAAGTGATCTATTTGTGAACCAATTTTGACCTTATAGTTGAAAATTATAATTAATTTATAAAACCAAAGAAATGTTTAAAAATCGATTTTTTGAAATTTTTAGAAACAACTTTGCTTTTTTTTTAATTTGTTATAATTTCTTCAATGAGTATTTAACTACGTATCAATTAACCTATTTTGGAAACAATTTTGACAGTATAATTCAAAATTATCCTTCTTCTAAAAAACCAAAAATTTTAAGAAGATCAGTATTTTGAAATTTTGAGAAACAATTTTGTTTTTTCTTTTCCGTTGTTATTATTACATAAAAGAGTATACAACAACGTATCAATAAACCTATTTTTGAAACAATTTTGACCGTATAATTCAAAATTATCCTTCTTCTAAAAAAACCAAAAAATTTAAGAAGATCAGTATTTTGAAATTTTTAGAATCAATTTTGATTTTTCTTTTTAGTTGTAATTATTACTTAAAAGAGTATTTAAAAACGCATCAAGTGATCTATTTGTGAACCAATTTTGACCTTATAGTTGAAAATTATAATTAATTTATAAAACCAAAGAAATGTTTAAAAATAGCTTTTTTGAAATTTTTAGAAACAACTTTGCTTTTTTTTTTATTTGTTATAATTTCTTCAATGAGTATTTAACTACGTATCAATAAACCTATTTTTGAAACAATTTGACCGTATAATTCAAAATTATCCTTCTTCTAAAGAACCAAAAAATTTAAGAAGATCAGTATTTCGAAATTTTGAGAAACAATTTTGTTTTTTCTTTTCAGTTGTTATTATTACATAAAAGAGTATACAACAACGTATCAATAAACCTATTTTTGAAACAATTTGACCGTATAATTCAAAATTATCCTTCTTCTAAAGAACCAAAAAATTTAAGAAGATCAGTATTTGGAAATTTTGAGAAACAATTTTGTTTTTTCTTTTCCGTTGTTATTATTACTTAAAAGAGTATACAACAACGTATCAATTGACCTATTTTTGAAACAATTTTGACCGTATAATTCAAAATTATCCTTCTTCTAAAAAACCAAAAAATTTAAGAAGATCAGTATTTTGAAATTTTGAGAAACAATTTTGTTTTTTCTTTTTAGTTGTTATTATTACATAAAAGAGTATACAACAACGTATCAATAAACCTATTTTTGAAACAATTTTGACCGTATAATTCAAAATTATCCTTCTTCTAAAAAACCAAAAAATTTAAGAAGATCAGTATTTTGAAATTTTGAGAAACAATTTTGTTTTTTCTTTTCCGTTGTTATTATTACATAAAAGAGTATACAACAACGTATCAATTAACCTATTTTTGAAACAATTTTGACAGTATAATTTAAAATTATAATTATTCTAAAAAACCAAAAATTTTAAGAAGATCAGTATTTTGAAATTTTGAGAAACAATTTTGTTTTTTCTTTTAAGTGGTTATTTTTACCTAAAAGAGTATTCAAAAACGCATCAAGTGACATATTCGTGAACCAATTTTGACCTTATAGTTGAAAATTATAATTAATCTAAAATCCAAAAATATTTTTGATGATCAGTTTTTTGAAATTTTTTTAAAAAATTTGTTTTCAACTCTCAGAATTATCAGGAAAAATTTGAAGAAACACATCCATTGTGTCAGTTGGAAGAAAAAATCAATTTTTTTATGATGTTTTGATTGATTTTGTAATTAAAAAATAAATGAAAAGTAAAATCATTGGCGAAAATGATTTTTTCTTTATACTTATCAAGTTGGAAAAATAATTATCCTTTTAGTTTGAAGATTATAGTTCGTGTAAAAATAATAAGTGACAAGTTGATCTTTGAGCCTCATCGAATAAAATAAAAACGAATGGAATATGTAAATAAGTCCTTTCTTTCGTGCGAGGAAAGCCCTTGGAATAACGCGGTGATGGGTGCGACTGTTTCTGAGCATTTGAAACCTTTTGCTGCTTGAACGATTGGAATGCAAACCGCATTTGCGAAGCAATGCGACTGGCAACTATTTACCATTGCTTACGTCACTCAATAGTAACTCAAACAAACGATTTTATATTTATTTTTTCCCTACCATTAAATATATATATATATATATATACAATTTTCACTTGTCATCTCTGCATCTACTATATACAAAATATTCCCACACGAAACAATCATGTATAGAGTGTGACAAATTTTCCATTTTTTTTTATAATTATTTTATTACCAAACATATATTTATTTATGTCAGCATTCATGTAAGAAATTGATGGGTCAACGTATTTAACGTATACCTGCTACATGAGCAAATTCCACGAAGAAATTTAATTCTAAATGAAATTGTTTTCTTTTCATTTTAATTTTTTTTTCATATAGCTTTTTATTCTTTGCACGTTTTGATCATATTTGTTCTTTAAACAGAAATTTTTATTTCATAAACTTAAGTTTGTTTTATTCACTTAAAGAATAGAATTATTCTTCTTAATGAAAGCTGTACGAGAATAGAACGCCTTCGATTCTCATTTTACTTATATTGAATAGAAAAAAAAAACTCGAGTGCTTTAAAGAATCATTTTCAAAATGTTCATTCCACAGCAGAATGTTTATGACTCAACTAAAAATTATTCAATTTTTTCCCCTCGTATATAATTTCACGTGACTCTTTAAAGAACGTGTCATTAATAATTTAATATTTTGACAATTTTTTTTTTTTTTACAAGAACGCACATTATTGAAGAGACTTTGGAAAAAAATATTATTATTATAGTTCTTTTACGTTAACGACTATATTGACTATATATAGTATTGAGAGCAACGACGTTTAATTGAAGGTCAACTTTTGTTCCATAAAACAAAGTGTGTAGTAAAATTATAATTTTTTTCGCACATAAAATTTAATTTACGAAACACTTTTTTTTCTGTAATGTGGAAAATTGAAAAATTTTTCTTCTTCAGGCTTATGCAATTTTTTATTTAACAAAATCTATTTTTCAAAACAACAGTTTTCAAGTTGTTGAAAATTTTATTTAAAAACACTACTTCTTTTCATAATAATTAGCATTCGCGCCGTGGCTACGAATACAAAATCAACTGTGCGGAGTTGGAAACCAGAGAAAACTTGATTTTCGAAGGTCAAATTGTTTACATTATGATATTTCTGGAAAAAACAATTTTCGCTTTTTGTTTTTAATTGGAATATCGATATATGTTTTTAAAATAATTAATAAGGAAATAGTTTATTTTCCGGTAATAATAGGATTTAATTTTTAATTTACGAAAAGAAGATTGGTGTCTCTTTTCACGAAAGACCGCTCTGGAGAGTGGGGACACTGAGAGTAAGAAGGAAAGTCCGAGTTTTCTCTTTCTCTCCAATTATCCCCACTCAATCGCTCTACGTATTTCTCTGGAGTGGGGATACTGAGAGTAAGCAGGAAAGTCCTATTTTTCTCTCTCCCTCCCATTATTCGGCAATTTATTTCCTCAAAAAAGATTCTTTTATTATAGTCCCTCAAATATTCTTTCAAGAAAAAAAATTTTTTTTATACAAAGAGAAAAATGTTTAAGAGAGAAAAATTAGTAAAACAATATCGAGTGTAGAGAATATTTTTCTCTTTATAGAAAAGTTCCAATTCACGATATTAAATGTTTAATCGTTGTAAATTTTACTTGCTGAAGGATCTGAACATTGAATACAGATATTGTCAGTAATCAATTGATTGTTGACAACTTAAAAATTCACGTATTGATAAAGAGATATTATTGTGATATCACATGTGTCACACATGTTCATTGAAAATTTTGCTAATTATTTTTTTTTAATTGTTTCAACAATATCACAAATTAATGACAAATTGATCGTAAATAATTTATCTTTCTTTAAAATTAAAAACAACTTTATTTATTTTTTAAATAAATTAGTAATAATAATATTAATAGCAATTAATAAACAATAATAATTTAAGAAAAAATTAACAAGGGCAGCACACTAATTGCTAATTATTAATGTTACATTTATTGTTATTATTTTACTATTTACTAATTTTTATTTTATTATTATTATTATTATTATTATTATTGTTATTATAGTGATTATTTTTAATGTTTGTAATAAATTACATTCTACAATTGAAATTTTCTTAATAAATTAATTTTCTCGTTAATTTTTAAACAAATTTCGTAAGATGAAATAAATTTCGTGCCTTTAAATGAAAAGTGTTTTTTTTACGTTTGATTATTATTGCATAATATCAATGTCATTTATCTTTGTGTTTATAAATGATTTTTTTCTGAATTGAACGATAGTGGTGAAAATAAAATATTATTATTTTAAATCCGTACTTTATGCAATATAAGATTTATTTCTTTAAATAAACATCAAAGAAACGTTATTCTAAATTCACGAATATCATTTAATATTCCAAAATTCGAAATTTAAGAATGTCGCTAAATATTCAAAATTTTAGAATATCGTCAAATATTAACAGTTTTCGTTCGCTATTTTTTTTCTATTCTATACTCAATTCAAAATCAATTTTAAAATAATTCTTTTTCTCTTGAATAGCACTAAATTGAAGAATAAAAAAATAAATAAAAATATGAAAAAGAAAGCAAATATTGACGATTAATTTTATAATATTCTATTTTAGAAAATATGATTTGTCAGGTAGAGAGAAAAATAGAGAGAGAGAGAGAGAGAGAGAGAGAGAGAGAGAAAGAGAATTTACAGTTAAATCTGTTTTCATTTGATGATAAGTTATCTAAATAAAAAATTGTCGCTTTGAGAAATTGCACAATTGTTTAAAATGTTACAATTTTCCTACATTTCAATTGTATAAAATTGTTTAAAAAGAAAATTACCCTATTTTCAGTACTTTCAACTTTTTATGCGATAGTAGAGAAAAATTATTGAAAGAAAATAAAAAATTGTAACGTGGCCCCTATATATTTCTACAATTCCCGTTTTTTTTGTGTAAAATATAAGAAACTACTTTTTTCTATTTTTCCGACAAAATTTACTTCCTGAAAAACAATTATATTGTTCTGATTGTGATACATGTAATTTTTTGGATACAAAAATTTCAAGGTAATATCCTGATTGTTGAAAATTAAAAAGTATTGTTTTGAAGAAGTTTTTATTGAGCGTAGGAAAAAAAATGTGAATAAAAAAAATTAGAAACGCGATAAAATAAAATTAACATTTTTAGGTGATATATATATATATATATATATATATATATATATATATATATATATATATATATATTGTTTTTTTAAGGACGTCATGACTCTTTATAAAAACTGTCTACGTAAAGTTGTTGATATAAAATTGATTTTTTATCCTTGAATAAATAATTTGTATCCCCATATTCAAATAGCAAACACTTAATAGTAATTTTTTTAAGCACTTTAAAATCACTGAAATAAGTGGATTACACGTTTTTTCGCCCGAAAACAATGGTTGGAGGGATTTTTTTTCTTTTTCAAAAATCTAGGTTGCATCAATAATTACACTTTCTATGTCGCATATTATAATAAAAAATTGGAAGTAACTCTAGTGTATCTCCTATCTTGTGATCTTTTTACAATCTCTTGGCATTATCCCATCCGGATATTTTTTTTACACGAGAAAGAGAGATGAGAATTATGTTAACAATTTTTTTTTCCTACAAGTTTCACATAAAAGTTGTTTTCCTTGTTTCATGTGGTTAATCGTGAAAGGTGAAATTTCATTGGTGAATAAAGACGCGCTGCCGCGGATTGGATATATATTGAATCCAAAAGGGAATAACTCCTACGGGTTTGGTAGCCAGCCATTTCAATGGGACTTTATAGGCATCACACGATTTTATTCTCCGCACGATTAACGGTTCACAATCACTTTTTAAACGATGTAAAATCAATTGGCCCAATGGTAATTTATAAATATGTGGTATACAAAAAAAATTTAACTTCACGCACACTCACCTATTTTTTTTATTGTGTGTATATTTAGAAATTGCGATTTATAAATATATATATTTATATTCCTTTCAGTTTATTCCTGTTGAGAAAAATCTGCTTTGATGTTTTTGAAGTATTATAAATCCTTGAAATAATGTCTAAAAACTTGCTGAAGAATCGATGAGTTTTTTTCTTTTTCTTACTTTTAAATCACATATACATAAACACTGAGTCGACTTTCGTGGTATTTTTCAAACTACGTTTCTACGTTGTCGACTAAAACTTTGAAGCTGATAGAAGGTTGAGGGAGTGGGGATTAGTGGGCCCCCAAGCCCAACATTCTCAGGTGGTGGGGATTGAAGATTATTCCAGGTGAATAACTATAGCCTGATAATATGGTCAGTCTGCTGACATCTGTTGGATATTCAGAGAGTTGAATTTTCTATTAAACTTTAAAAAAAAATAATTGAAGAAAGTGAATTTTAATTTTAATTTTAAAAAAAATAATAATTGCACTCAAAATTTACGTTAAAAACTAAATAACAAAAACAATTGTGTAGCAACATTTTGAAGAATCCTCTCCAATTTATTTTCTTTTCAATCAGTTAATATAATGATCAGAAAAATAAAAAACAATTATTATTGTTCATTTTTTCAGAAAAAATGATTAAATTTCACCAAGACGAAAATGATGGAACATTAAAATTCAAAATGTCCGAATAAATATAACGGATAGAGACAATCTAAATTTTTTCGAATCATTAAATTGTGAAACATTGTTTATAATATTTTATTATTATTATTATTATTATTATTATTATTATTATTATTATTATTATTATATTTTAATTTCTATATTACTTTTTAGCTTTTTTTAGAAGTCAATCAAAACCTAATATTTTTTTTAATACAAAATTTTATTATAAAGAAAATTACTCTCTTAATTTGAATCAGTTAAAAAAATTACTAAAACATCACTTATTTCTAACTGAAAATCAGTTATTTTTAAGTAATTGTCAGTAGAAATATTACTATTTGAATTAGTGATTGACTTTTTGCTTTTAAATCAGTTATTTTTAACTGATTCAAATTTAGAGAGTAGTATCGCACAGTTTTCATCTTTAAATTATCTACAAAAAATTTCATTATACGAATTTTCTTTAATGACTTTTAATATATGTAAAAAACATGATTAGTTAAATTTTTGCTTTATTAATAAATAAATAAATAAATAAAAATGAAATATTATTTTTCATAAAATAAATATGAAATATTAAATAGATGAAATAAGAAATGTAAAATAATAAAATATTTTTAAATAAAATAAAATAATATTTTTAAATAAAATAATATTTTAAAACAAAATATTGAAACAAAAATATCTTTCTTTAGAATTCTGAGGAAAAAAAAGTTTAACTAATAATGCTAAAAATTTCCTTTAATTTATAAAATTTAGAATTCTAAAGAAAAAATATTGAATTATTAAATGCAAAAAAAAAAAATTTTTATTTATAAACAATAGAGAAAGCTAATAAGAACTTTTTAATTAATAATGTAAAAATTTTTCTTTAATTTATAAATAGTTGAAAATTTTTACAAAATATAAAAATTAATGCAAATTAAAAATTTACAAATAATAATTGTTTAGTTAACTTCTACTGATATTGTAGAAATGAATCCTTTTAGTGTTTACTCAACTTAAGAAACATTTGCAGATAAAACAGAAATCTTGTGGTAAATTTTAGTATATAAATTTCTACAACTTACCATAATTTTCACGACGATAACAATTATTTTGCGTTATAGTTTTATATTATTAAAATTTAAAATTAAAAAAAAATTTTTATAAATATAAATTTATTAATAGTAGAATTTATTAATTATTATTATTATTTATTTAACATTTATTATTTGTTTGTTTATTATTAATCATTATTAGTAATTAATAATATTAATAAAAATATATATTAAATATATTATTAAAATATATATTATAAAAAAATATAAATTTATTAATATTAGGCTTTATTATTTTTATCGCTATTTTTATTATTATTATTGATAAATATTTATTTGATGCAAATAAATATTTATTTAATTCAAGTAAATATTTATTAGATTCAAGTAACTATTTGTTTAATTCAAGTAAACATTTATTTGATTCAGATAAATATTTTATTTGTGCTTCAAATAAATATTTAATTTAAAACTAAATTTTAAATTAAAATTAAAATCAAAAATTAAAATCAAAAATTAAAATCAAAAATTAAAATCAAAAATTAAAATCAAAAATTAAAATCAAAAATTAAAATCAAAAATTAAAATCAAAAGTTAAAATTAAAAATTAAATGTTTCGAAATAATAAATTTGTTAGTTGCTATTTTTTTTAAATATTTTAACGTAAATATTTTAAATAATGAATAAAAAAACGAAATAGAGTTTAGTCCAATGTTCAATTTTTCATAAATGTTTATAGTTTAAATAAAATTAATTTACTTTTGTTTTGCTGTCGTGTAGATAAATAGTGAAATATTGTTGAGTCTACGAAGAATGTATATAGTGTGAAAATATTATAAAACGTGCGTGATGTGTGAATCAAGCGACATTTAATTTGCAAAACAGAAAAAATAAAATGAAAACATAGTATTCCTTATTAAAAAAAATATCAATGAAAGCAATTAGAGAAATATTTATTATTTGTTCAAAACAATTTGTTGATTTTCATTAAATTGCAAGAAAATAAAATTTTGCGAAAGAAAAGAAAATAGTTTAATTTTTATTTTCACTTTCATTTTCACTGTCACTTGGTCGGGTTTTTAATTGTACTTTTATTTTCATATTCACTCTTTTTAATACAATGTTTTTTTTTAGAAAAAATCGTTTTTTTATTTCTTAATAATAATACATTTTTTTCCAGTTATTAAAAAAAATTAATAAACAAATTTTTTTTAAATAAAAAAAATTTAATTTCCTATATACAATTCCTACAGGTTACTATATATATATACTATTATATGACCCAAATAGGGAAATTTTTAAATCTTGTCACTGCATGCTCGAATAATTGATGATAAGCGAAACGATGGTATGTCTGGACAGGTGACTCAGTTCCCAGCGAGAGTTGTACCTGGTAGTACATAGTTACTACTGTTTATATCCCATAGAAAAGTAATCCTACTTTATTATCGCTGGCATGAAATGAATTTTCCTCATGTTAGTTAAATTCCCTGAATTTATTCTCTCCTAAACTTTTAAATTTACCATTCTTTTGAAAAACATTTTGTAATTTATTCGAAAAAATTTAAAACAAACACTTCCTTTCCCAATAATATTGTATTTAATTTAATAAATATTAAATATAAAATAATAATAAAATAAAAATCGTATGTTTGAAAAGAAAAATAATACTGTTAAAAGTCTTAAAGAGTATAATAGAATTTTATCCTAATTTATGGGGAATTATCGTTTTGACGACAAATATTTATTTAACTCAAGAACATGCGAAATTCAAGGGAAGGAAGTAAACTTTTTTTTTTGTTGAGTTGATTTCTTAACAAGGAGCAAGGAAAATAACTTTTATCGACTTATTTAGAAGTCTGTTGTCAAGGAACTGCATTTCGATTTTGTCGCATGGCCAGATTCAATTTCTATTTTATTATTTATTGTACCAAAATGGTTTTGGAAAAAAAGAGGATAAAGCACGTAAACTAAAATCTCGAAACAAAAAAATAATTTACAGCTTAAGCAAAACAAAATTTACGACCAAAATAATATTCTACTTTGTTGTAAAACTGTTTGTCAAGACGAACAATAACATTAATATTCTAATAATAAATTTTATCTCTCACAATATTTATACTAAGATCAATGAAAGTGACGACAAATGCAAGAATTGATAGCATGTAAATTTGATAATTTTACATTTTATTTATTTTTACATTTTAAACAATGTTTAAAAAATTTAACAAAAAAGAAGAAGAATCTTATTCCTAAAGGGGACAGATGTTATTTTTGCTTTTCTTGCCTTAGATTTTGGAAAAATTACATCAGTCCCTTATTTTTGTTTTAATAAATCTTAAAAATATTTACTCCTTCCAATTTGTCAAAAAAAAAAAAAACATCAAAACATGGGAAATAAAAGTTACCTCTTTTCATTCGAAGAAAGATCGTTTTTAAGACGATTTATAAAACGCGTTCATCACTCGAAGACACGACCTCTGTCTGTCAAAGTCCATCAGTCCATGTAACCCCAGGTCAATTTTCCATATCATCTATATAACAATTATTGTTTACAGTTTCTCGCGCTTTCATGTGCAATCTTTACTGCATACGAACGTGAAGGAAAAAATTCTCATCCCCCTTCTCTCAAATCGTTATTATTCACTTCACGCACAAACTGATTAAAAAAAAAATAATTTCATCTTTCATCACGAAACGTAAAACTAAAAAATTACAGTTTATTTAGATTTTGAAATTAAAGAAGAAAGAAAAAAATAATGAAGCAAAAGAAAAAATTAAATAAATAAAACAAAAGAAAAAAGAAAGGAAATAAAAATAAAAGAAGAAGGAAGAGAAAAAGAAATAACAATAAAAGAAAGAATGGCAAAAAAAAGAAAGAAAATTAAGGATTGGCATAAATTAATAGAAAAAGGAATTAATAGAAGAAAGATGGAAAAAAGAAAAAAAAGAACATAAAAGAAAAGAAAGAATGGCAAAAAAGAAGAAAGAAAATTAAAGATTGGAATAAATTAATAGAAGAAAGATGGAAAAAAGAAAAAAAGAACATAAAAGAAAAGAAAGAATGGCAAAAAAGAAGAAAGAAAATTAAAGATTGGAATAAATTAATAGAAGAAGAAATTAATAGAAGAAAGATGGAAAAAAGAAAAAAAGAACATAAAAGGAAAGAAAGAATTTAAAAAAGAAAAGAAAGAAAACAAATTAATGAAAAAAAAGGAAATTAAATAAAAAGAAGAAACGAAGTAAAAGAAGAAAGAAAGAAAATAAAAAAAAGAAGAAAATAAACATGAGGGAAAACAGAATGAAAATCACCAAGGGAAAATAAAGAAAATTAAAGAAAATTAAAAAAAGAAAATGAAGAAGGAGGAAAAGAAAAAAAGAAGACGGAAATGAAAAAAGAATTCTTGTAAAAGGAAGGGGAAAAGAAGAAAATGAAGGTAAAAAGGAAGGTAAAGAAAAGTATAGAAAATAAATAAAGAAAAGAAAAGAAATCTAAAAATAAAGAAAATAAAAGAAAATAAAAAAAGAAGAAAAAAAGAAGGATTCTTTTCTTAGTTCTTTCTTCTTTTCTTCTTTTTCTTTCATTCTTTCTTTTTATTAAGAAGAAAGAAAAAATTAAAAAAGAAGAATAGAAGACGGAAATGAAAAAAGAATTCTTGTGAAAAGAAGGGGAAAAGAAGAAAATGAAAGTAAAAAAGAAAGGTAAAGAAAAGTATAGAAAATAAATAAAGAAAGGAAAATATATCTAAAAATAAAGAAAATAAAAGAAAATAAAAGAAAGAAGAAAAAAAGGATTTTTTTAGTTCCGTCTTCTTTTCTTCTTTTTTTTCTTTCTTTCATTTTATTAAGAAGAAAGAAAAAATTAAAAAAGAAGAAAAGAAGACGGAACTAAAAAATAATCCTGCTTTTTTTCTTCTTTTCTTTATTTTCTTTCTTCTTTTTTCGATTCTTTTTTTCATTAATTTGTTTTCTTTCTTTTCTTTTTTCATTTAATTCTTTAATTTTATTTTCTTTATTTATTTCATTTTTTTAAATTAAAGAAAAAAGAAAAAGAAGAAGGAGGAAAAGAAGAAAGGAAGATAGAAATGAAGAAAGAATTCTTTGTAAAAAGAATCGGAAAAGAAAAAAATAAAAGAAAAAAAGAAAAGAAAAGAAAAACAAAAAATAATAATTAATAATATTACTAATATTAATAATTATAATATTATTATTTTAATAATTTTAATAAATTCTTTAATTTTCTTTAATTTCCTTTTTTTTCTTGGTAATTTTCCTTCTTTTTTCCCTCATATTTATTTTCTTCTTTTTTTTATTTTCTTTCTTTCTTTCTTCTTTTTTCTCTTCTTAATTAAAAAATTGTTTTTAAGGTTTTCTTTTTATTTCCTTTCTTTAAAAGAATGAAAGAAAAAGAAGAAAAAAAGACGGAACTAAAAAAAGAATCCTTTTTTTCTTCTTCTTTCTTTTTTTTTATTTTCTTTCACTTTATTTTCTTTTTTTTCTTTTTTTAATTCTCTTTTTTTTACTTTCTTTACAATTTTTTTTACTAATTATGTCATATTAATATTAAGAATGTTAAAAATTACAAGAAAATTTTTCACAGTAAAAAAAAACACAAATAGAACAATTATTCAAAAGGACGAAGAAAATTTTTTAAAATAATTTATACAATTTTTTTTCTTTTTTGAGCTAATAATTTATTAACAATGATCCCTTAATCATCACAGCAACCAATCGTATAAAATTGGTGTAAATTCACATATTATATAAATAATTTTAAATCATGTCAAGTTTTGTCTTACACAAGTAATTTTTGTATTTATATAATTTATACAAGCTTTTCACAGAAAGCTCAATTTTTTATTTGCCCTTTTCACTATGAAAACGTGAGCATTATAGAAAAATTAAAATAATTAAAAATATTGATGATAACCTATGTACTTTTTAAAATGAGAAAGTCAGCAAATAAAAAAAAAATTTGATGTTATCGTAGAAAATAAATTTACCGATGCCGAACTTTTGATAAATACGATTTTTTTTCTATAGTTAAAATGATATTTACAAGGTTTCTTAAAAGTAAATTGAAAATTGTATTTAAAAAATGTTTTTGTACACTCGGGGAGCTTTTATAAATTTGCTTCAAACTTATTGTTTTGTTACATGCTAACTATGGGCACGTTTCTATTTATTTCGAGAATCAAATATTTCCAGTGACTTGTAGACATTAAGTTTTTGTCAATTTAAAATATTCCAGCTACTAGACACGAAATTTGGTAAACTTGGTAAATGAATGTTAAATTGCACAATTTTTCTTTTATTGTTCTCTTGTGAAAAAAAAAGAAATTATCGCACAACCGCGAGTGGTGGATTATGTTTACCAGGTTGGGCCCTGATGACACCAGCAACGCGTCTAAATGGCAATTGCAGATAATAATATGCGCAATAGGGCAAAGGATCCCAATAAACAAAAAGTGCTTGTCTTTTATCGAGAACATTGCCCAACAATTGGGACGATGTACTTTCAGCCGATGCATTATTCTTTAATGCAGTGGCAACAGCATCTGGATTTGGAGCGACGACCCTCTCGCCAATAACAAGTGGTCCCGAATTATGCCTGGAGAAATGTTTACACGGCCTCCAAACTAAACGCGGATGTACACTGGTGTGACAAATATAGGGCAAACCAATGCCCACTCGACATCCAATTGAAACAAGTTCACCCGATTCACGGGCAATTGCCAATCGAAAACTCAAATGACCATTGATACGAGTGCCAAAGGTTCTCGCGAAAAATCTCTCCAACCATTGATTGACATCAATTCTCTCCTCGGGAATAAGACCCTTTGCCTCGTCCACACGACAAGTAATATTGGCCACGACTTTTGAGTCCTTTATCGTTGTACAAGTGATAAAGTGACTACCGCCTGGATCACGAATCACCATCCACGGTCTCCTTTCACTAATCTCGTGCTCCCGATGACGGAATTCACGAACAGTGGGCGGAAGTGTGATTTTCGTTCTGTCCCTCATGCCAGCGGGTCCAGCCGCCAGCATAACGTGCCTTCCCGTCCTCAAACTTCCGGTCCCATATAAATCCGTCACATCGTCCTCATTGCGAAGGACAAAATTCATTGGCGTCGCTAGACCCAATGAACGACAACGTCTCATCAATTCCAATGGATCATCCAAAACAGTCACCTCAGCAGCTCCCGGCACAAAGCACTCGCAGCCCATTATTTCCAAATATTGTTTTGCCAGAGCGTCATAGTAGGCCGCACTGGTCGCACAAACTGGAATATAATACGCCGCCCTCTCCTTCTGGACAATATCCTTCAAAGACTTGACATATTCCGCAGCACTGCCAGGTCCCGGCCTAGGCACCTGATAATATCTCGAACATGCCGTCGAATATTTGGCCAGTGGAAAGAGACCCTCTAAATCGAACACAACAACACGAGCGCCTGCCTTGTAGAAATTTTGCGCCAAACGAACAGCTTGCACCGTACTTCCGCCACTGATTAGCACACATCTTTTATTACGCGAACGCTCCGATGCCGGTGTATGTAAAATTGTAATGAACCATTTCAATATTGTCAATGGCAATTGGAGCATTATCCAAAAGAGACAAACCCAGGCCGATGCCCATACACCAAAATTCATAGCATTGAAAATTCCCTGAACAATACTGGTCACTATGCCCAAGTACCAGGAGAAAATTCTCGCCAGTAGAATTGCTTTCGGCTCATCTTGACTATTCTTCACTTGTTGTCGTCTAATCATCATCATCGAGGAAGAAGAAGATGAAGAAGAAGAAGAAGACTTATTTGCCAACCGTCCAAAATTCTCACCCTTTGAAGAACACGAATTAACCGGAATCGATGGTAAATGCTCCAAACTCGTAGGCGGTGATTTTGATAATGGCGAACTTGTCAATGATGGTGACGCACTACAACTCCTTGACGGAGGAGGACTCCAAAATCGAGGATAATTTTCACCCGAACAAGCCGGCATTTTAATGCAAATATTAATACAAATCAGTTAAATTCATTAGCACTAAACTCCACAGTCTACAATAAAAGAAGAAAAACAAATCCTACAACGAATAATCAATTCTGATTATTAAACAAATATGCCAGTTGATAAAATGATTATTGAAATACGATATTAAATTATCGTTGACAAGGTTCCGAGTCCAAATTCTCTCGCCTTTGCATAATTGATTGCACGTGTAAAATAACGACTAAATTCACAAATGCGAGAAATATTCTAATGAACAGAAAATAAATTTCTGTGCAAATGCAAAAATTACACTTCTTTTTTAGGAATATATAATCCATAAGAAGAGATTAATTGACGGTACGTGCGTGATATTTAACTGACTCGGATTCTGTGAAATCTCGGTCTCTTATGTGGACTGCATCTCGATCGCACTATGAACCTAGAGTCTTATCTAATCGAAACACTTTAGAGACATCGTCGCAAAACTTTGAAAAGAATGAAAAGAAAACGAATAAGAAGGAATTGCTTTTATTTTATAGAGAGATCGACGATAATAAACCGTTTAAAGAAGCAACATTCAAGAATTGACTGATCAAGTTGCAACGAATGATCATCATCCCTATTGAGAAAATCTCTCTCTCTCTCTCTCTCTCTCTCTCTCTCTCTCTCTCTCTCTCTCTTTCCGATATCAACGATTCTGATAAGAATTCTCAATTTGTTTCAAATTGCGATAAATTCCACACATCGTTTATTTATATTTGCGTGAACCAAAATTGTGGCTTGTACTCATCAAGCAAAGTGCGAAAAATAAAATCATAAAAACGAAAATGAAAAAAGTGGTACTAAACAAAATGGATTAAAATTTGGATTTTATGGAATGGATTTAAATTTTTTAAGAAAAGATAATTTGTATTACGCTCTTAATTTGTAAAACCATGTCGAATAACTTATTTCCTGTGGTAAAAAATTTTAACATATCTGTGAAACTTAATTTTATTTTCTAGGTTAAAAATTTTGACAGACGTTAAAATTGCAATTAGTGAAAGGATAAAAATTCTAACTTCTTCAAAAATTAAAATTTCAAATTTTTAACCATCCTATATATTTTAGAGTTAAAAAAGGTTCCAATAAAAAATATAACCTACTTTAATAATTCAAATTTAAAGTGGGCAAAGTTGAGGCTGATGCCTCCCCTTAACTTATTATTGGTATTTTGTTGGGTATAAATTTCAAAAAAAAAAAATTATTCGTCATCTAGGAAACATTATTTATCTTTACATAATCTTGTAATGTTAAAATTTAAAGTTTTTCTTACAATTAGTAAAAAAATTTATTTAATTTTGTCTCTTGGTTTTGGTTAAACATGATACGTATTTTTAATTATTTTTTAATATAACTAAAAGTTTTGTAATAAAGTCTTAATATGTATCAAATTGTAGCTTAGAATCTACCATTTATTTTTCCCTTATACTTAGTTTAAATAAAATAAAAGAAATTTTTTAAATAATTAATCAAAAATTACTTACAATGGGAGTAAAATTCAAATTCATCTCCCGTTTTTCCGTTTTAATTAAAATAAAATATTTTTAATTTTTTAAAACAAAATATATTAAGTAAAAAGTTAGATAAATAACAAAATTGTAATTAAAGAAAAAAATTTTTTATAGATAATATCAATTTTGAACTTAAAATAATAAATTAAAAAATTCATTACAATATTTTTCTGTTCAATATAAAAAATATATTAGTTATTTTTGAAGAGATAAAATTGTTATAAACAAATTATTAAATACGCAATTCATTAAATTGTAAATCAATAATGTTAAAAGTTTAATAAATTAAAGAAATCAAGTTTAAAAGGAATTTTTTTACAAAAACCCCAATATTTAATTTTGCGCAACTCAGATTTTTATTCTTTAAACGGATTTAAAACCTATCCATGACAAAAAAATTCAAAAAATGTAAAAATTAATTTTTTTTAGTTATTGGAAAAAACATGCCTTTTAGAAGAATCTCCCTAATAATAAAAATAATAATAATAAAAATAATAATAAAAATAATAAAAAATAATAATATTTTTTTATAATTTAGTAACAAAAATAATAATAATAAAAATCATATTTTTAAATGCTTAGACAAAGTTGATAATTAATTACAAGTAGCAAAGGTTGTGGTAATTTTTTGGTATAATAAATAAATTCAATAATAGTAAATAAATTCATAAATAATAAATAAATTTATGAATAATAAATAAATTCATCAATAATAATTAAATTCACAAACAATAAATAATAAATTCATAAGCAATAAATAATAAAATCATAAATCATAAGTAGAAATAAAAAATATACTCTAATTAAGAATCAAAAAAGTTGGAAAACTTTAAATTAATTTGAAAAATAAAAAACTATCTAAACATGGATTTTTTAAAAATATTCGAAACAATTTTAAATTTCCAAATACCGAAAACTGAATAAGAATTAAGAACAAAAAAATTTTTTCATTTTCGCAGAGATTTTTATATGTAGGATGAGATAGAAGTATTCAGGTATTAATTTTAAATTAAAATTTTCTTAAAAATATTTAAAAGAAAATAAAATTAAAGAAACTTTTTTTTAAATTCAATTAAAAATTTTCCATTAGAAAAAATAGAAGTACTAGAAGAACACAAATAAATATCTGGGTTCTCAAAATTAATTTAATTCACAATTATTAAAAAGTAACCAGAGCCGATAATCAGCAGAAGATGAAAAATTATTTTGAAAGTATATTTAACATCATCCTTGTCGTACTTGTAAGAATTTACAATCGCCTAATGGAATTTTCTAAAATGCATTTTTTTATCTTTTTTCATACATTTTAGGTCGAAATTTTTGCAAAATTATTGCAAATTTAAAAAATCATAAAAATTCCAATTCTCGAGTTTCTTGAAAATAATTTCAAATATCTTTGTTTTATTTCTAAAAAATTAATATCATCTCAAAGAATATTTAAAAACTCATCGAAATACCTAGTTTTCGCCCTTCTAGGTCGAAATATTGAAAAATGCTAATTTATTCAAAAAGTTTATGAAATTCAAAAAATTTTTTTTTTAATATTACAAAAAACGTTAAATATTAAAAAGAATATAATCACAGAATAGAATATTCAAAGATGTATCAATTGAACTATTCTTGAATCTTTATGATTCAAATTTTGGAAAATTATTCTCAACTTTAAAACTTCTAGATATTCTAAATTCTGAAACTTGAGTTTTTTGAAAATATTTTTTTAAACGTCTTTGTTAAACTTCTAAAAATTTGTAATCGCCTGAAGAAATATTCAAAAATACGTGACTTGATTTATTTTCTTACTTGTCAGGTCAAAATAATAGAAAATTATGGTTAATGAAGAATTTAAAAAAAATTAAAACCGTATTTGATTAAAAATATTTTTAATAAGTTTAAGTTAATTGTTGTTTAATTTAATTTAATTTAATTAATTTAATTTAATTTAATTAATTTAATTTAATTAATTTAATTTTGAATAAATCGAATAATATTAAAAGTACAGCAAAATTATAGTCGAAGAAACTTTTTTTTAAGAAAATGCAAAACCGTTTTTTTTTAAATATTTTTAATAATCTTTGTTTAAACTGTCGAATAATAGTAATTTAAAAAAATGCAAACTTGACACATAGGGAAGTGTGGCAGTATATTAAATTACGATTAAAAAATTATTTTCTTTTTTTAATTTTTTTCTAGATTTCGAATGAGTACTTGAGGAATTCTTGCTAGAAAAGATTATTTTGAGAATTTAAAGGGGTTTGTAGCCAATGGAAAATAGGTGGTAGTTCAATTCCTATTAAATTGCAAATCGACTTGCTTACACGAATGTGAATTAACACCCCCTTCCCCCACCCAACAAAGTTTTAATAGCAAATTCAAGGAAACTTGAGTAGGTGTATTGAGCAACGAAATCATGTCATTGATTAATGATGGTTTAGCTATAATAATCTTTTGAAATAAATAAGTGGAAATTTAAAGAAAAAATTCAAAAAAAAACCTCCGACACTCGATGCGACAAGAAAACTGTCCTTCAGTTCCACTTTGCACTCACGAGCAGACTCTTCTTTTAAAAAACCTTCTATCACAATTTCTCTATTTTCTCCATTTCTAATTGTGACATTATAATTAGTTACTATTTCAACAAAAAACAAATTCAATAAATAAAAAAACTGTTAACTTATAATTCAATTTTTTTGCAATTCAATATATTACAAAGTTCGAGACAAATTAACATTTTTTTTTAATATTATGAATCAAAATAGTAAAATCTGACTTCCGCGTTTAAAAACAATCAATTCGAATAGCGTGACATGAAAGGAATATTGTTTAAAAAAAGAAAGATAAAGATTTTGTGTTGCGTGCATGACGACACTCTTCCAGGTACGAAATACATCTTCGTGACGATAAAATATTGTCTTTCGGAAAAACTTTTCGTTTAAGTGGTATTAACAATGATTCTTCTTTTAACAAAAAAAAAACTGCGGAAGAAAATAAGTATTAAAAGTTCTCTCAATATTATTTACCAAATGAATGTAATTATTATTTTTTTTTCAAAATTTCTTTTGTCTGACATTTTAGAAAGTTGATGGGAAAAAATTGTAATGCTCGGAGAATTAATTTCGCCTGCTGAATTTTTTATCCATATTTTCCTTCCTCCCGGCTCTAGAACATCTGTTTACAGTAAAAATGAAAGCGAAATTTTACTCACAATTGATGGTCTTCAAAATATTTGTAATTACACTTATCGGTGAGATTAATACATTTACTTGTAAATTTATTTAATTTAGTCTATAAATTACAATTTTTAAACAAATTTTTAAATATTTTCATATAAATTTTACTAAAATTCAATTATAAAAACTAAAAATTTTACAAGAATTCAATTATTAAAATCAGAACTTGCATAAATTTAAAGAAAATCGAATGTTTGAAAAAAAAACTCTTCACAATAATTCAATTATTTTCATAAATTTTAAAATTCTTTTTAAGGACTTAAATATATTTCCATAAATAAAAAAACCATTCGGAGGGAGAGTGAATTATTTTCATAAGTAACAAAATTCATTACAAGAATTCAATTACTTTTAAATATAATAAAATTCAATTACTCTAAAAAATTCCAATCAAATTTATTTTAAAATATCAATTAACAATTTAATTTAAAATTTTGAAAATAATTGAATTTTACGAACAATTGCTTTCACGTTTTTAATGTAATTGTATTTGCTAATAATACAGAAAATTATGAATTGAACATTTAATTATTGAATTTAATTTAAATAATAGAAAACTGATTTTTTACGAAAAATTTTAATGTTAATGTTAAAAATTAAATTTAATAAAACTCTACGCCAACATTTAATTATTTTTATAAAATAAAATTTGCAAAGGAATTTCAATTATTTACAAAATTTTTGATAAATTTCTTCGCAATCGTTCAATTGTTTATTATCCCTAATATAATATTTTTCTCCAAAATTAGTTTATTTTCAAAAATTTTAATACAATTTTTGTCAGAATTTCAATTAATTTGAATATACGTACAATTTTTTTTCAATTTCTCGAAAAATGGAAATTATTCTTAAAAATTTTATGAAAATTTGTCAATGGAATTAAATACTTGCACAAATATGAATTAATTTGGGAAAATCTGATTTTGGGAAAAATTGTCCTTTGAAAATCACTATTGTTTGGGAAACTTGATTTTGGGGAAAATATTCTCTGGGAAATCGTATTTTGGGAAAAAATTTACTACAATCCTATTAATTTTAACGTATATTGTAATAATTAATTTTTAAAATATTTAAACTTTTGCACATCCTTGCGCCCTTCTTTATTGAATTTTAGACTTTTGTAAAAAATTTCAGCTTGATTTATATATTAAATATTCAAGGAGAAAAGCAGTTGAAAAAATAAATACCATTGAGAACCTGACTTTACTTTTATTTATGATAAATTTATTTTAAAAATCATAAATTTAAACTATAAAATAAATAAATAAATAAAATGTAGTTTAAAAAAAACATAAATACAGTATAAAAATTTGTATCTTATATTTTATTTTATACTTTTATATTTATCGCCCTAAACGGAGAAAACAATATATTTGAATCAAACATAATTATCTTTGTCATTCAGTCAACCAAAAATTATCTTTGAATTAAACATGATAATATTCAATACATAATAAATTTGATTTATTAAAAATTAAGTTTCATTTAATTATAAAATATATTTCATTCCAACATATTTTTTTGGTTGACTACTTATTTTTGAATTAAGAAAAAAATTTTCTCAGTGTATCATTTAATTTTTTATTAATAATAATAATTTATATTTATTGAGAATTTAATTTCTAATTAGGTCTAAATTTTGTAAAATTAATTTTACAAATTTATAGTTAATATAGTTAATATTTATAGTTAATTTTTGTAATTAAAATTTTCAAGATCTTTATTTTTATTTTTGTCTTTATTTCTTTATTTTTAAATTTCGTACATGCTGTTAAAGCACATTGTTCCTTGAGCAATGATTTATTCCTAATATTTATGTACTTTCTATTGGCCTTTCGAGTCTTGATTTTTGACAGAGAATTTAAATCCTATATGGGTTTTTGCTCTTTAGATTAGAAAATGACGAGTACAATATCCGGCGAATCCATCAACCGGAAGAAGAACGATGTCGACGACGTCGGCACGAAGAAGTGCCACTTTCAACTAGAACGCCAACTTATGATGAAGGAATATGGATAAAAAAATTATTATATGACTCGTCACGCGATCATAATCATCAACATCATGAGAATGATGATAATCATCATCAGCAGCATCATTCAACGAATCCGCAGGATGAACAGGACAAAAAGGACGACGACGACGACGGCGCCGTATGGATTGCCGTCATGAAAACCACCTCCACAACATTGTTCAGTGAAAATCCGTCGGCCGTTGCGAACACACCCCAACGTTCGCTCAACGAAGTTGGATCATTTCGAAAAGCCCTGAGAATCGTTTCGCCGCCTGCCCTCCCTTACGATTGTTGCATCTTCAACATCCTCCATCATAATTATTTTCATCATCAAACGCGGGACCAGAAATTCACAATAATGCCGCGGGTGAGTTTCACCATTTTCTTTATTTCATCAAAAACTATATTTTTCAATTATAAACTAGTTTCCTAGTGACTATTATTACAAAATTAATGGGGCTAAAGTTTTGAACGAAATTTTTTCCACTTTAAGTGTTTTTGAAAAATTACTATCGAAAAAAGAAAAATAAACGGTTTTTAATTGCAATTAAACAATCACGGTAAATCGTTAGGTATTAAAATAACACCAAAATGGATTAAAATAACACTAAATTGAATTATTTTAATCCTTTTTGGATTAAAATAACACTAAATTGAATTATTTTAATCCTTTTTGATGTTATTTTAATACCTAACGATTTACCGTGATATTTAGTTTAGAATTAATTTGTTTTAATTTAAAAAAAAAATTTTGTAAATAATTAATTAGAAGAATACAAAAAAATATTGTCGTTCATTTGAACGTTCGAAACTTTAGGAACTTTACTATTAGTGAAAACTGCAAATACTTTATTTTAAAATTCAAAACTGAAATACAATTGGGAGATTATATTCAATTTTTTCATTGATCGCTTCTTGTGCCTTTTCTTTCTAATTGTTCACATTTATACTAGTCAATAATTTACATTTGTTTTTTAATGCCAAAAGAAAATTAATTTTTCACAAATGCTCGCGGCTCCTTGGCTTTTTTAATCTTCTTGGATAAATGATAATTTTTTTCCAATTTTTTATAAACAAATTAAAAAAAGGGACGAATTTTACGAAACTTGTAATTACGACAGGTCCTAGGATAAATGATAATTTATTTTTTTAATTTTGTGCAATTGCGAGGTTCTAGGATAAATGATAATTTATTTTTTAATTTTTATAAGCAATTTCTAATATTAAAAATAATTTTAAAAACAAAAAATTTTCCACGAATCTTGCAAATTAAGAGATCCGGCTCGTCTTTCATAGTTGGAGGGTGATTTTATTCCCTGGATCCCTGGGATAAATGATGATTTTTAAAATTTTTTATTAACTTTTTCCTTCGAAATTTGACAATTTTGATTGAATTACGTAATTCCAGTTTTTCTTTTAAATAATTTCAGAAACTTTGAATCAATTATAATAATGAAAAGAAAAATTATTTTTTTATTATTTTTATTTCTTACTATTATTTTTACCATTATTTTCACCATTATTGTTACTATATTATTATTATTATTCTTATTATTATTATTTTATCGTTATTTTCATTATTATTTTTACCATTATTTTCATTATTATTTTTACCAGTATTTTCATTATTACTTTTACTATTATTTTAATTATTATTAACATTTCTATTTTCATTATTATTAATATTATTATTTTTATTAGTATTAATATTATTATTTTCATTAGTATTAATATTATTATTTTCATTATTATTTTCATTATTATTTCCATTATTTTGAATTTCTTTTATATAAAAGAATGTCATAAAATATTATGTTATAAAATTATAAAAATATATAAAAAATAATATATATGTTATAAAATTATATATAAAAAATATATGTTATAAAATGTATATGTTATAAAACATGTTATAAAATTATAATGTTTATAAAATTATGTTAAAAATATGTTTTCAACTATTTAAATATTTCTTGTTCTTTTTCGAAAGAGAGAGAGAGAGGAGGGGGGCTTAAAATAATTAAATTACCACTGGTCACTTTCTCATAGGGGGGCTGTTTTTGTGACGCACTTGTATGTCCAGGTAAAACCTTATCCAAAAGGGGAAAGAAAGTTAGTTATATTTAGTCACGTGTACATTGCATTCTCTTCATTCACCCCTCGTGATTGTAACATGTGACCGCTGTCCACTATTATAAAAAGTAAAATATTGACTATTTTTTTCCCTTTCGAAACAGATAAAAACAAATTTTTTTTTTCGTTTTCCTTTTATCAATTGTAATTAGATTCGAATTTTTTCCACATTTAATATCTAATTATTATATAATAAATCATTAATACAAGAAAATAGAGTAAAAAAATATTTTATTGATTGCGCTTCTCATATCTCTTTCTGTAGATAGAGAGAGAGAGAGAGAGAGAGAGAGAGAGAGAGAGAGAGAATAAAATACGTTTTCTTTTTCTTTTAAATTTCTTCTAATGGTTTCACGGGGATTAGAAATAAAACAAAAAAAAAGAATTTTTTAAATCTTATTAGAAAAAGATAATTTTATCTCTAACTATTGAGAGAAAAAACACAAAAGTTTATCGTATTGAGAAAATGTTTAAGTAATCATTTATGCTATTTAAAATTGTAATGAAAATTTAATTATACATTGAATAATTATTATTACAAATTTATATTCATTTTTTTTTCATTGAAATAATTGCAAAAATAGTATGAATAAATTACAATATTTTAAGTGGAAAATAATTTTGTCTGGCAGTTGAGGAACTTAAATACGCAAAACAGGAGTGGGGGCAATGAGAGTGAGAGAGAGAAACGAAGACTTCCTTCTCACTCTCATTGTCCCCACTCCGCCTCTTACGTTCCCCCACTCCTTCGATACCTATCTCACGTCTCAGTTAACTCTACATAATATTTAATTCCTATCATTAAAAAACTATATTTATTATATTATTTAACTTATTTGTAATTCTTACTATCATTATCATTATCTTTGTTACTATTATTATAATTTTGGTTTATTATTGCTATTAATATTGTTAATTATATTTAGTTAGGGACTATTACTTACTTATTATTTACTAATAGGAGCTATTAATTACTATTATTATTATTATTATAATTTTTATTATCATTATTGTGATTGTTAATTATTATTATTATTATTATTATTATTATTATTATTATTATTAATTATTATTGTTAATTATTATTGTTATTTTTGTTTATCGAAACTTTAACGTCCGAGTAGTTGAATAATAAGTAAAACAAAGACATTCGAATTATTGAAATTATAAAACTATTTATTGTTATTAGCTTTTATTATTCATAAATATTGTTACAAATAATAACAATAATGGAACGAGCAATATATTATGATACTGAATCAAACAGTAACAGTTATAAATAAAAATTTGTATTATTAAAGAAACTGTTACTATTATTATTTATTGATTTATTTTATTTATTTATTGTTATTATTAAATATAAATCATTTTTTTTCTAATTAATAAGAAATTAATTTAATAATTATTTTTAGTGTTAATTTTTAGTTACTAGTGATTATATAGTTAATAATTAAGGAAAATTTTTTTTATTTCTTAATAAAAATTAATTGATATTCTATTTGTGGCAGACAAAAGATATATTAATGCGATAATGAAATTTAACCCGTCTACTTCGATTAGACATCAACATTACGTTCATTACGTCACGTAGTAAAATGTACAATAATTGAGAAGAGAACTTTGATGAACATTGACCGCGGTAGTTTCCGCGGATGTGAAACATTGACTTCGTCTGGTCTTTTAGACTTTGTACACCATCATTTTCAGCACAGTGAACTCTTTCTCTCTCTCTCTTTTTCATCTCGTCAATATATATTATGATTTGTACTTTTTATAATTATATATAAAATATACATATTGTCACAAAGCAAATAAATATTTAAAAATATAATTGTTTTTCACAATTTATAGTAAAGATTTATCAATTTGTTTAATTTTAAAAAATTTTGTTTGTTTAAAAAAAAATGGTACGTTTGCAATAATTTTTCACAAATAAAGCCATAAGAATAAATTTTATTTAAAGTAAAAAAATAAAAAAAAACCATTCGTTTGAATGGAAAGGAAAAAAATTTTTTAAGGCAAAAAATTATTCAAATATTGATAGAAAAATTTTTTTTTGGCACAAAGAATATTGTGCAGACTGACAATGAACATTGGTACGAATAACGCAATCTGCAATCGAAACAAATATTATTCTGATATCAAAATGATATCTTGTGACACAATTAGTATTTATGAATGGAAAAAAAAATTAAATAATTTATTAACGTAACGAATGAATTAATTGAAAACTTGAAATAAGTTAATTAGAACAGTTTACTAATAACAGCAGGTAAAGAATAAAATTTTCTAATAGCATTGAATTTGTTTCCTTAAACTTTAAACTTTAAAAAAAGACAATTATTGACAATTTTGAAAAACAAATAGATCTATTCGCAATAAATATTGTTTAGGAAAATTATACAAATAATTGTATTTGTCAGCATTTGAAAAAAAAATTCACAAGATGATTGGAACTCTATTCATGAAAACAATGTCGCGTCTGTTGATTTATGGAAAACGTCTATTGTTCATTAATTTGAGTTAGATTGAACTTTAAAACGTCATAATTTACATAATTTATATCGAGACTAATTTGTCAATGTTTCATTTTTGAAAAAAAAAAATGAGTAGCGTCCCTGGAATCTAAGCTGTCAACCTAGCAACAAACGATGAACTGGATCAAACTGTTCAAAAGATATCAAAATTAATTTTTACAGACTCCCAACTTGCATTGATTATCAAATGCCAATTTTTCGCCTCTCTTTCTATTAAACGTTTTAAGATAATGACCCTTCGTTGAAACTTGTTAGTTTTTCTTCATTTTGCATTACATTGAATTTTCTATATCATTTATTAAATATATGTGTAATCGATAAGCATTGATTTAATTATCATATTTGAATAATTTCAATAAAACTTATATTATTGCATTTTCCATTTAGATTCCCTTATCATTCTAATTTATTATTTATCAATTCTGTTATTTAATAATCTGAAATTGTGAATTAATCACAATATTTAGAAGTTAATTAAAAAAATGAGAGAAATATTCTATTTAAACCAAAATTTATAAAATTATGTTCTTTTTGCATTTATTTGAATTATTTGTAATTTTTTGAAACATTTTGCTGTTTTTGTATGTTTTTTTTTGGGAATAAATTATTAACGTTAAAAAATTTTGTGAAAAGTCGTCAAAAGAAGCTTAGACAACAATAGTCCTTAGGGGAATTGCAATAAAGTTCAGTGAACGGAAATAGGAAAAGGTAGCTATTCGATTTTTATAGTGTATTCGTGACGACAAAGTAAGTGACTTCGATAGGAAATTTAAGAAAAGAAGTTACTGCCTCAAAGTACTCTAATTTAACTGGTTGTTCGATTTTCGATCTCTATGTTCCGGTAATTTAACACCAACTAGCAAAGGCAAAACTTACTCATTGAACCTACTTCTTCAGTGAGAATATGCTCACGAAGGAGTAGAATCAAATTCAGAATACCAGATCACATTACATTCAGATAAGAAAATCCTGTGTGTTGTTATTTTAAAGGGGTGTGCGAGAAGATACATATATACATATAGAAAGACTCAGGCCTAGCAGTGAATTGGGATTGGGCAAAGGGAATATACAGGTATAGTATCGATTGGTACCGTTCAGTGCCAGGTGTTGGCTTGTGTGCCTTTCTCAACCCTCTTGGTTTGTTCACAAATCACCTTACTCTTTATAGGAGTTTCCAGCAGGAGATATTCGACACCCTTAAGTTTGTACGTTCTCTTCATTTCTCTTCCAACCCATTCCATTCTCTGCTTCATCATAAAACAGTTGTTTTAACACCCTCAAAATTTCAAATATTGCAGTAAACACAAGTTTGTGGTAATGTTTCTAAAATTTTTTAAAATTGCCATTTTTCCTTAACACCAGTCAGATTATATACATTCCAGAAGTGTATTTTGCGTTATGGATTTCATAAATTTGATTTCTTAATGAAACATAAGTGACTTGTTGCTTTTGAAAAGAGACACAGCCTTCAAAAGTCATCAAAACAAAATTAAAAAATGTTGCGTTAAAATAAGATACCCTAAAAGAATCATTAATCCCACATATCCTCACAATGTCACCAAAAAGACTTATACCAAAGATTTCGTCAAAAATACGTATACTAAGAAAATCATCAAAGCATTATATTGACCATAGCATATTAAAAAGTGCTACCCAAGATTCTCATCAATTTCATACACTCTGATAATGTCACCAAAAAGATACCCTAAAAATGTTATCCAAAAGGTCTCACACTAAAAATGTCATCAAAACAATGTACCTTAGTCAATTTCATCAAAAAGACTTACCCTAAAAATATCATCAAAGCTGATGCTGACAATAACATATTAATAAGAGTTACCCTAACATTATGATCAATTCCATATATCCCGTATATGATACCAAAAATATTTACCCTAAATATGTCTTCAAAGCAATATATTCTGACAATACAATATTAAAAAGACTTACTCTAACATTGTCATCAATTCCATGTCCAGATGTCACCAAAAAGCCTTATCCAAATGATTTCATCAAAAAGCCTTACCCTAAAATGTCATCAAGACAATAAACCTTAGCCAATATCATCAAAAAGACTTACCCTAAAAATATCATCAAAGCAATATATTCTGACAATGCCATATTAAAAAGACTTATTCCAACATCGTCATCAATTCCATGTCCCGATGATGTCACAAAAAAGTTTCATCCAAATGTTTTCATCAAAAAGCCTTACCCTAAAATGTCATCAAAACAATAAACCTTAGCCAATATCATCAAAAAGACTTACCCTAAAAATATCATCAAAGCAATATATTCTGACAATGCCACATTAAAAAGACTTATTCTAACATTGTCATCAATTTCATGTCCCGATAATGTCACCAAAAAGCCTTATCCAAATGATTTCATCAAAAAGCCTTACCCTAAAATGTCATTAGGACAATAACCTTAGCCAATATCATCAAAAAGACTTACCCTAAAAATATCATCAAAACAAAATATTCTGACAATGTCATATTAAAAAGACTTATTCCAACATCGTCATAAATTCCATATGTCCCGATAATGTCACCAAAAAGCCTCTTCCAAATTATTCTCTAGTGATACGATCAATTAATGAATTATTACCATAGATTGTTATAAAATGTCATTGAAAATAATGTGCGTAACGTCTAGTAAACATTCTAGGAACAGATAAATTCACCATAGATAGAAGTGAAGAACAGTAGATCAATCTGTACAGAAAGTACAGTATCAGATAAATTAAATCTTGACCTCAAATGACGAATATTCATTAAAGTGCTTAAATCCTAATGAACCCCAAAGATTTTGAGTTCTTTGTGACGTGATCATTAAATAAAGATAACTGGTAAACAATACACCTAAATCATCATCTCTATTATGAGAGCAATCATGTACATCAACAATAGTGTCTAACAATTTTTCTCCCTTGATTAAATACGCACTTTTAGAATTGATTCTAATGCGCAAGATTCTCATTAACCTCGCCCTAAAAAAATTCGTAAGTGCAAAGAAAAATACATCAATTTTAATGGCAGTTTTTTCTTTAATTTATCATTACAGTAGTAGCGGTAATTTTTTATCGTACGCATTAATCGATGAAATCAAAACTCTTGATTCTAATTTCAAGTCACGCGAAACAAACTTGTTTCGTTCGTTCACTTTAAACAATCAGACCACTGAGTATAATTGCGGTTCACAATTTCTGATGTCATTACCAAGGAAACTTTATTCATCTCCGTAGGAATTAGACTCATTAGAAAAGTCTTACATGTTGTAATCGCAAAAGTGTAAAAAATAGTAATTAAAATTATCACATTCGTCTTTAATTAGATATTTAGAATCAAATCATCCAAGAATAATTTATAAAACTAGTTCTTAAACATTTCTTCTCTAATAATATTTTTGTTTTCCAATTTTTCTGTTTATTTTCCTAATAAAAAATTTACTACTTTACACGAATGATCGGCGCGTGATGTGAATTATAAATTTAAATACTCTATACTTTGGATACAACGTATCAGAATATTATTATGGCGTAACTATTATAAAAAAAGATACCTTGTAACTTGTCTGATGAGCTGACCTAACGTAACACCTACCACTTACAAAAGAGTTGCATCATTTCATATAATTTTTTTTATAAGGAAATACTTAGAAAGTGAGACTCTTTTATATTTCTATTCTGAGACAGTCTGGTGATAAAGAAAAAGATTAGATATCGAATATTTTAATTTTGGCGTGTTGCTTTTTACATTTAATTCATAAAGAAAGTAGAAAATTTGACAGCAGATATCAAGGATTGTATTTGTTTAATAATTCGAACTATTAAATGATTGTAAATATATTTATTGTGTTACAGATATATATTTTTTTGTTACAGACACCAACTATTAAAGGATCTTCTAACTTGACACTCCGTGGACAGATGGACAGGCGGCGGCCACCGTTTCTCAGGGGCACTTCAAAAGTTAAAGAGGTAATAAATCTACTTTTAAATAAAACATTCTTCTGAGTTGCATAAATTTTTTTTATTACCAGATGGTTACTAATTGAAGGTTCAAATACATACGTAACGTCAGTATAAAGCAGATTTGATTATATTAGAATGATCTAAATTGCGTATTCATAAAGAAAGTACAGTCACAGAAGTTAGTAACGTGGTAACCAAGAACCACACATGGGAAAATTTGGAGGAATTGGAGGAAGATGCCTAGGGCCTCCAACGTGAAGAATCATATTCATTCCTTCAACCATATGCCAATCAATATGACAATGAAAGAGCCACCAACCTATTTAAAGAATTATATCCAATAAACAACGTTTTTTATTGTAATTATGCAAAATTGTTATATTACCCGGATTATTGGCGATAAAACGCAATATAACGTATCCTGTTGTAGGAACAATTACAGTGTCTTTCATGGGCAAATAAGGACTGTAGCCAGAAGTATGTAAAACTCTTTGATGTTCCCGCAAAATTGAATTGACATCCCGAAGGGTTATATTTTGAGTCCTTTCGGGTCCGATTTTCAAAACAGTAAATTTATATCCATGTAAGTGAAATGGATGAAAAACAGGGTCTAATCCAGCTAAAGTAATTGTATACTCAATTAGTTTAAGAATATAAATTTTAGAAAATTAGAATATTAGAGTGAAAATTATCACTCACCCTTGTCGTATAAAATAATTTCTACTACCGAACCCAGGTCAATATCCAAAACGTGGGTACAATAACAAGGATTTGGACAATGATTTGTAGAAACGAATCGTCTATTACACATATCCTCGGAACCAAAATGACTTGTAATTAATAACTCCGAAGGAGGGACGTAAACTATACCATCCACTGTTGCAGTAGCAGTAAAAGGATACGTAGGATCTGAAAGCACAAAATTCATTCATCTTCCTAATGATGATTTTGGTTTTCCTGGTTTTTAGGATTAATTTTCTAAACAAGCCTTAAGTCTCGCTAGACGGGTTGTTTATTATTACTCACATGGGGAAATTTTATGAAAATTATTGACACTATAGAAAGGATTTTTCTCGCCAAACTCAAAAGCATGTACATCAATAGGCAGAATAAATCTCACATCAGGTTCACCCATAATCAGTCTCTGATTTAAGAGTTCTCTACCTTTAAGCTGATTACTACAAACATCATTTGGACGAGTTTGGTCACATTTACCGTCTCTAGGATTATACACCTAAAAGAATGTAGCACAGAATTGAAATTAAATATCAAATCTTTTTTCATTTTATTAGGTCTACTTAGTCAAAGTCTAGTACGTTTCCTTCAGGAAGAAATTTTCTGTACGTAGGCATTGATGATCTAGGTATTTTAGAAGCACCACGATAGGAAAGAATTGCTAATTGTTGATTTTGTTTCCGTGCACAATCATTAAATCCTCGCACTTGAATCCAATAGGAACCTGGTTTTTGATTTGCTGTTAGGACAAAGTCGACTCTTTCACCTGATACAAGTAGATTAATTTTTTAATATACAATTTATGAAAGATAAATTTTTAATTTAAAGAATTTTACCTCCTCCGGTATTTAGGGATGTTACCGTTTTTGGATAAACTGACGAAGCATCTTGTGCAATGATGGTTAATTCATGGTTTTCGATTGTGAACATTGATGTGCATCTTAAGCTGAATGCATTTATCAATCGGAATCTATATCTCCTTCCTGGTTCAACGTAAAATGTTTCTAATGTTGCGTTCGTTACTTTTCCATCCGGATCCTGAAATTAAATAACCTGGTTGTAATTTTTGATTCAACGGTCTTATAAAGCACGCAGCTGATCTGTCTACAGCCTTATTCTTTCTTTGTTACATTGTAGGCATCGATTACACAATGAAACGGTTGTATGAAAAAAAAACATCAAATACAAAATTCACTTGCCTGAAATCGACCCCTTCCATTTATCAAAATATTATCTGGTGGTTTTATAACTTCTGTATAGATGCTTGGTTGCCGTTCACTTGATAGATAATGAAACCAATCATTTATCATTATTATGTGAGTAGGAAGATCTTCATCATACAGATGCCAATTGGGATCTCGATTAGGTCTTTGGCGTACAATTAAGCTACCGAATTCACCGTCCATCCTTTGTGTTGCCACATGAGCATGATAGAAGAACGTACCAGCATTGTTGACTGGAAATTGGTACCTGTGAATGTAGTTCAAATGAAAACATTTAAATTACCTGAAACTTTTGCATTCACCTAAATGTACTTCCGGCCATTATTGGACATTGGGTCACCATTGGAACACCATCATAGTATTGATAACCCTCCATAAATAATCCATGCCAATGTAAACTCGCTTCAAGTCCTTCTGCTTTATTTTCCACGTCTATTATTAATGTATCGAACTCGCATACCTGAGAAATGTTAATTTGCAAAAATTTAATTTCCCAATTGGCAAAGTTTATGAGGAGGAAATTCCTTCAGAATCATTAGATACCTGAATGCTTGGACCCGGAAGTAGTCTGTTAATTGATAAAATTGTTCTCTTCTTACCATCAGCTTCAATGCATTGACAGTTTGGTTTATTCCGTAATTGATCGGTACCATTTTGTCGACAAGAAAAGCAAGGACTGTTTGATCATTAAATTGCAGGGGTATTACTATGCCGCAATTTATTTATTTACTATGCCGCAAGTTTATTAAATTTTTTTTTTTTCATACTTACGTTCCCATAGTGTGAAAATACTCGATAGCTAAGTGATAATAGCAATGTCGAGGTGGTTCATAGTTCGTACATGGTCGTCTACATTCTTCAAGAGTTGATAATCTCGAGTGATACGCATATTCATCTTCGCCTAATCTTACGGTACTTATCATAAATAGGAACTGTTTCAGCAATAAAAATAAATGCTTATAAATAAAATAAAATCTCTACCCCTGTAAATTAAATGATTGAAGAGAAATTTTTAAATTCTTAATAGTGCTTAATTACTTACAATAAGTAAATAAATAAATACGTAAACAACCATTTTTACTGGCTGATCGTTTAAAACTGCTTTCTAATATATAAGGAAAAATTTATAATTTGCATGTCTTATCAACGATTTTGTGCATATTCTTCACCTTGAATTATTATGCACAATAAATTTTTAGGAAAAACAATTTACTTACATTAGGTTTGATAATTGTTTGACATACAGTGTGTACAAATAGAAATATTACATAAGATACATTGTTGTAGTTGTTTTCAAATGATTGTGAAAAAACTGTACGAAAATAAAAACATTATAAATGAACATAGTACATAATTTGGAGTATTAAATTAAATATTAATAAATAACATTAGTATGTTACGTCCTATGTTCTTTGTTTTGAGATTAGTTTTAGGAATTAATCTAATTTGGGGTAAGAATAAGTCAATGAGCCTACTATTTATGAGAGAATATTTATTAAAAATTAACCAATAAAGAAAAGAGTTGATAGTTGCACAATTGAATGGTATTTTCATGTGTCAATTTGAACATGTAAATACATGTGTTGTACATATATATCACTTGACCAGGAAAAATTATTAAATGAGGAAAAATTAGACGTTCGAATATCAATCAAGCATCACCGAGCTCTTCTGAACCATTTACTGCTTCTTGACTGATATCAAAAGCGTTTATCGCAAAGCAATTTTTTTTAACATAACCCTCCCTTATTTGTTATAAAAAAATTAAATTGTAAATTATAAAAATCTTTCAATATAAAATAATTAGTTCATAAAAATTCTTTGTAGGAAATTATAAAAAAAATTTATTCTTCCTGCATCTATCGATTGTGTCTTTGTTGTTTTCAACGAACTCTGCTTCTCGCTCTCTGCTTGAAATCACCTTTCACTATTCTGGTTATATTGTTTTCTTCGTACTTATTGTGACCTCTATTGGGGACGTTCGAAAGCATCCTGGTAAACAAAAACAGATAACACGACAGCTGTAGACGCCGAACAGTAACCACAACAAACAGATGTCTCAAAAATAATGCATCTACTATTCAAAACACTATTTCTAATTTGTAATTTATTCTTGTGCAATAAATGAAAGGGAATAATTTCAAAATGAAAAATCAATTTAAACTGTGATTTAATTCAGAAAAATGGATTTATTTGCCTTAAAACCAAGTTAAATATGTGTTATAAGGAAAATTTGTTCCCGTTAAAAATGAAGCTATATAAAAACACATAGATGACAATATGTACTTTAAAAGAAAGGTACTGTAAAATCTTAAATTATAATTATCGACTTCATGAAAAAAAACCTTCAACTGTAACAGCGATAACTTTCGCTGAAATAGCGAAAGTATTCGTTGCAATAACTAAACATTTCACTGATATAGTGAAATTTTTAATTGTTCCATAGTTGAAGATTGTTTTTTCATGATCATTTCGTATTTATAAATAATTTAAAATTAATATTTTTTCTACAATTTTTTAACTCAAATAATTTTTTTATACATATTTATTTTATACATATTTTTGTATACACATTTTTTTATACATATTTGTAAATTTATGTAAGTATTATTATCTAATTTATTTATGAGTTTGTTTATAACTCATAAGTAATTTAAAACTATTTATCAGTATAATTATTATTTTATTAAAATAACTTTCAATAAAAATAATTTATATATAAATTTATTCATTAATACTTTAAAATAATTTAATTGGAAATTTATTTATAAAGTCTTTTAAAAATGAATTTATTTATAAATTTATTTATAAAGACTTTTAAAAAATTAATTTATAAATTTACAACATTTCCCCAAGGTGGATATAATTATAATTGTGATAATATTGCTGGAATAATTTAAAGAAATTTTCCCTCAAGTCCCAAAATTTTTCATCAACAACAATTTGAGCAATGATTTATTTTCAAATTATCTAAATTTCAGCCAAGCAAAGGTCGAAGTGAAAAAATGGAAACGAGACCACTTGGAATTGTTGGAAACAATGATGGGGAACGAGTTAGTGATGATGATCCAACAGCTGACGGATTATTGAGACAAAATTATGAATTACGACATAGACTTGAGGAAGAAACAGCGAGTTACAAAAGACGTCTTGATACCTATCGACAAGCTCAACAGCATCAGGCTGCTTTAGTTTCTCGTTTACAAGCCAAAGCAAGTTTAAATATAAATTTTTTCTTAATACAAAAATGAAAGCTAATTTTCATTTTTACTAGTTTCATTAATGGACTTTTCTCTACTATTAAAGGTTCTTCAGTATAAACAAAGATGTTCCGAATTAGAAAATCAAATGGTTGAATCACTTCCTGCTGAAATAGTAAGAGTCCCCTCGTCTTCGGCAAGAGGTAATTCAGCATTGGACGCTGCACAGCAAACATTGCGTGAATTGCGAGAAGAGCAAATACATGATTTAGAAACAGCATTAAAAAAATTATCTGAAGAAAGAAGAAGGTATTGAGGACTTAAGAGTTTTATTCGTTCATTAGATGTTAGAAAATTAAAAAATATCCTCTGTTTTAGATGCGACAAACTTTTGCAATTAAACACATCATTGAAGGATCAACTGGAAGAATCACATCAAACAAACGAAACACTAACTAATGATCTTCAAAAATTAAGTAACGAATGGGATTCAATGAGAGAGGAATTATTAATCAAGGAAGATGAATGGAAAGAGGAGGAACTTGCATTCAATGAATATTACACATCAGAACACAACAGATTGTTAAATTTGTGGAGGAATGTCGTTTCAGTGAAACGTTTATTTTCCGACGTTAAAACATCAACCGAAAGGGATCTCTCTAAATTACGAAATGAAATCAGTATTGCCTCAAATTTCATGGTTTCTGCATGCACCAGCACAAAGTTTGCTGTTAAAATGCAAATGGCAGCAGCCCAACCAATTGTCAGTATATTAATTATAATTATTTTCTCGTTCCATTTTCTCGAAAGTTATTTAATTTTCCTTCCTCTAATTATTTAACTAGACGCCACAGTCGTTTCAACAAATTCAAAGTGCATCCGACTTGAAAGCAGAAATTGCTTCAATGAAACAACAATTTGATTTGGCACAAGGCGAAATTCGAATGAAGGATGAAAGAATTCAACAATTGTTGAAGGAGCTTCAATCACTAGTGAGTGATTATTATCAAACTCAGATTAAGAAAATTTATTTCCTTTTACTAATCAGAAACATGAAATGTTTTCAATTTAATTATATGGAATTGTAATTTAAATTTCTACTTAGGAGGAGAGATGCGGAGAGGCTGAGTCGGGTGTTACTCAAGCAGTAAGAATGCAAGAGGATATTGAAATTTTACAAACTGCATTGAAAGATATTGCTCACGCTGTAATTCAGGATGCAGAATCTCGTAATGCTGAAAATAATCAACCACCACCTCACATTCATTTATCACCATCAATACCAATTCCTCCAAAATCGCCGAAACGTGGAACCAGAAGTGCCACCACTCCTGCCTTTGCCGAAAGTACAATAAGCGCTGTTCAAGCTGCTTTACACAAATATCAATTATCAATTCACGAACTTCAGGTAATTCTTAAAAATACAAAATCATCAAAAATAAATTAACACTCTTATCCATAATTTTAGGTGAAATTGCAAACAAATAAAGAACAATTGTCACTAACTCGCAAGCAATGTGAAAACGCAGAGGATGCGACTCTACAATTAGAAGGTAAAATTACAGAAATTATGTCACAATTGGATGCCAGTAGATCACAATGCTTGCAATTAAATCAAGAAAAGGACATTCTGCAAAAAAATTTGGATTCAATTCGATCCGAGAAGAATGCTCTTGATCGGAATAGACTCGAAATTACAAACATGGTGAGAGTTTGTTTTTCAATAGTTGAATACAATAATAGTAACATTATTTTTACCTTCTTTCACATTTCAGATGGAAACGTTGAATTCCGATTATGATAAATTACAAAAATCTAACAATAAATTACAAAAATTGTGCGAGAATCTTGAAGATGAGAAAATGTATCTTCAAGATGAACTTGGAAGAATTCTTAAAGAAGCCGAACTCAGGTATGATTATTTACTCTCCTATTTTTCCACTGATTTAATGTTCATAATTCTTGTTGCTAATTTAGTGAAAAATCTCATTTCTAACTAGGGAACAAACATTGCGATTAGAAGAGGAACGTTGCAGTAAGATGAGAGAAGAAATTCTGACACTTAGAGAAGAGTTGAGTAGAACATCACTCGATAGGGATATGCTAGAACAACAGAAATTAGAAACAGATAGTTTAATATCACAAATCGAAAAAAGTAAAGGTAGGAATATATATTGTTTCTTAAAACACATTCAAATTTATAAATTATGCACTATATCTTCTTTCAATTCGTGTCAATTTAGGTGATGTTGAATTGGAATTGGAGCAAATACTACTCGAAAAATCAGACATTCAGGAAATGCTATCAAAAATGGAATCTATTTGTGTAAATCATGAAGAGGATAAAGCAAGACTTCAAGATGAAATAAAAAAGGTTTTGATATTTTTTTCCTAGGTTTAATTAATTTTATCTCTATAATTTATATAAGAAATTGTTTGATATTTTTTTATCAAACAGTTAAATGAGGAGAAAGAGAAGGTAGCGAGCCAATGTACCGATCAGCAAGGAGATTTATCATCACTAAAGAAGGAACTTTTACAAGCTGAACAAAATCGATTGGATTTAGAATCGGAGAAAGTTTCTCTACATGAAAAGATCAAAGTTTTGGAAATTGAGAAAGAAAAGGTTGAAATTGAATTAGGACAAGTGTCACGAGAACGTAGTGATCTGAGCAATCAATTATCGATTCTAGCGAGAAAGAAAGAAACTCTAAATGAGGAGTTGATGAGACTGAGGCAACGACTCGAGCAAGCGAATGAAATGAACGCTAGGATAAATAGAAATCTCGAAGATCTTGTCAAAGACAATGAGGAAAAACAGGTAATTCAGGATCATCTAAAAAAACGTCCAACTTAACCTGATCTTTATACAACAGAATCCAAATTTATGATCCAAATTTTACCAACATTCAATTTTACAATTCACTTTATTTACAGGTAATTTTAGAAGCAAGTGAAAAGGAACTGCAAAGATTACAAGAGCAATTAGCATCAGTTCGCAGTGAAAAAGAAACATTAGAAGGTGTTCTATTTGATACACAGAGTAATCTTGAAACGACACACGTGAAGAAAACACAATTGGAGAAAGATCAGCAGGATCTATTGATAAAACAAGAAAGTCTAAAAGGACAGATTTCCCGTTTAACGAAAGAATTAGAAAATAGTGAGAAACGTGCACTCGATATGAAGTATACCCTAACTCAGCAGAGTGAAAATCAGGAAACTGAATTTCAACAAATCATTTTAAATCTCAAAAAGCAGAGTGAAGACAGTATTAAGAAGTTGAATGAAGAAAAGGTACTAAAAATAGGTTTTCATTTTAGATTCTGATTTTCATGTCTCTTTGTTAATTACAGGAACAGATTAGAGTTTCATTAGAAAAACGTCTACAACAGAATGTATCGCAATTAAGTAGCGAAAAGGATGGCGAAATTGCGCAATTGGAAAAGAATGTACAAGAATTGCAAATGCATGTTGAAACTGTTTGTCAGCAACATGAGGAAGTACTCCTTCGAGCTGAAAATGATAAACAGCAGGCATTGCTTATTGGTAAAATTTTTAAAATCAAAATCTCTCTAATGCTTCATATTGTGAATTATAATAATATGATCCATATGTCAATGTATTTTTACAGCTCATCACGATCAACAAGCATTAGTTGAAAAACTCGAGGGTGTTTACAGAGAATTAGAAGAAGAAAAAGGAAATTTAGATCGTCTCCGAAGAGAAGCAGCTACACGCGCTGATCAGGATCGAATAAATTTGAATCAATTGCGTGACGAATTTAATAGATTGAAAACACGATCAGAGGAAATGAAATTAAAAGGCGATGAAGAGAAGATTAAATTGGAACTAAAGATGGAGGAAGTAATAAAAGAAAAGGACTCTGCTCAAAGGGAAGTTGAAGAATTGCAAGTTCAACTTCATATGACCGAGGACAAAGTCGATAGTTTACAAAATCAACTTCATGAAAATGATCGAAAACTCAAAGAAGGTAGTTGTATTATTAGGATAAATTTTAGGCTCCTAACATTATCAACCTCTAATTTTCTTTTTGTCACAGCTGAAAATACAATCGAATCATGTCGCAAAGAATTAGTAGACATTCGCCGTCAATTAACGGATTCGAATTTCGAAAAAGAGAAATATAGCAGTACTAATAAGGAATTAAGAGAATATGTAAAGAGGATTGAGAGCGAGAAAAGAGAACAGAACAGAGCATTAGAGGAAGGTCATCAAAAAGTTGCTGGTACGTTGCTAATAAAAAAAATAATTTACAAAGTTGATTGATTCTAATGTTGATTGTTGAGTACAACTGTAAGACCCAAATAAATGACATTACAAACTTGGAAATGACAGTATTAGTTAGATTGATTAACCAATTTTGTTTTTTTGAGTTAATATTATGAACAGAGTTTTTCTTATTAAGTAATGAATTGTATTTTTTAATTAATTTTTGGTTACAAAGTGAGTGAATAGATGAAAATTTTTTCTCAGAAAACAGGAAAAAATTATTTAATATTTCTGAGTCAATAGAACATTTTGAGATTTTGTTTTCAAAAAATCGCATTTTAGTCAAGAAATTGAGATGAAAATAAATGTCTCTAATGTAATCTTAATTGACGTATTTTAGCTTTAGAAGACATGAAGACTACACTTGACGCAGAAAGAACTCGTCTGCAAGCCAATATTCGAGATATGGAACGAGAAATTACACAATTGCAGCAGCAACTTCGCTTCACGCAGGACGAATTGCAAAAATCGCATTCAATGAATTCGACCGCGCAAAATGAAGAGAAGGAATTGCAAGGACGTCTTGCTAATGAAATTGAAGAGAGGGAGCGACTACAACTTCAGCTCCATCAAGTTAAAAAACAGGTAAACCTTCACATATTTGGAACATGTTTTTAGCAAAGGAACTTTTGGAGAAAATGCTCATACTTTGGATTTCCTAATTCAAACTCTAAACACAAATAATTCTATTTCAGGTTGTGGACCTAGACAATAGTCTGGAAAATACAAGACAAGAATTTGCCAAATTACGAGCTCGAGCTGATGAAGAGGATGAAAGATGGCGTGGAAGGGAACAAGAATTATTGATAAGACTCGAGGACAGTAGATGTCGAGAAAGAAAACTCGAGGATCAAAAACACAATTTAGAAGTTTGCCTTGCTGATGCATCTCAACAAATTCAAGAGCTTAAGGTTTTTGATTTAATTAAAAATAAGTAAAAAAAGTGCTTGCCCTGGCACAAAATGGTCTTTTAGTTTGATAATTTATTATTTATTCCAGGCTCGTCTGGGTGGTTCAGAAGGAAGAGTACGAGCATTAGATGCCCAGTTAGGTCAATTAGAAGTATTAAAAAAAGAAGTCGAACAAAAATTAAGTAGCGTTGGTACAACTCTTCGTCGTATTGCCGGAATTCAATTGGATGGAAGTGTCAATATGCCATTTAAAATTACAAGTCCTTCTCGAAGATGGAGTCCAGTTCGCAGTAGGTTTATTAATTAATTATCCTATATTATAGGAATATAACTCAATGAGAAATTTATTTATTTTTAGTGCAAGACCATGGAAATGCTGGCCGTGATATTGTACTCGACGTTGATCCCGAAGTTGTAAGAAAGGGGGTTAGATCGTTGATGCAACAAGTTGCCCAAATCGAACGAGAAAGAGTATGTATCGTCACTTAATTTTTTTTAATAGAACCATAAAATTAACAGTTATAATTAAATTCAACTCAATATTTACAATTCTAAAAAAATTTCATTTTTGATTTATAATCTAGGACGACTATTTTACTGAAATAGAGAATATGAAGAAGCAACTAATGGAAGCTAGTGATAATTCAAATAAAACAGATATGAAACTTAATAATTTACTCATAAACATAAGAAGAATGCAGGAAGAGAAAAATGTTCTCGAATCGAAACTTTCTCAAAAGGATGCCGTTTGCCAAGCGCAGGTATTACTGAATATTGAAATACAGGAGAAGGTCACCAAAAGTTTGTTCATTTTCATAGAATTTTGGCAATCATTTCAGATGGAGGCTTTACATCATAAAACGTCCGAGGCAGAACACTTGAGAGAAAGAGTTACCACTTTGGAATTAACAGTTAGCAGTGAAACTGAAGAGAAATCCCAATATGAAGTAAATAATCAATAGAAATGTGTTATCATAAAAAATAGAACTATATTTAAACTCTAATTTTATGTTCAAAGGACAAGTTGGAGAAGCTTAAGCAGTTTACAAGTAAGTTAGAACTGGAAAAGCGAAGCTTACAAGACGAACTTGGCAAAACTGAGGCTAGGGCTACAAAACTAGAACTGCAGCGAATGTCTCTTGAAGGTGATCTTCAACGATTACAAATGATCCTCCAAGAAAAGGAGGCTCATATTCAGGTAAAATTGTACAACAAGTATTATTACCAATCATACTTTCAAAGATGCCTTAAAATTCCGGTTCCTTAAATTCAACAATTGTGTTCTTTCTTAATAGAAACTTCAAGAACGATCGGAAGCACAAACAAGAACAATGACAACTCTAGAAGAACGTTGCGGTTCCTTAAATTCAACAATTGAGCAACTGAATCAAACACTCCAAAGATCATCAAATACGGAAAGTGATCTAAGAAATGAAATTAATTCCCTTCAGAGGAATCTCATGGAAATAACTGTAGCTTCGCAGAGCAATAATGATAAACTCAAACAAGTATGTCTTACCCTTTAAATAGTGGGATAAATTTTTAATCAAGAAAAATAATTTTTTACTTAAAAATTACAGTCACAAAAGCAGGTATCAAATTTGGAAAACGAACGTCGAATTTTAACTGAAAGATTAGAATCGGCCCAGCAAGCAGTCGGTGAACTAAGACGCAATAATCAAACCCTTGGAGATCAAAATGTAAGATTACAGAACGAAATATCGAATAATGAAGTTGTCCGTTCGGGTCTAGAGGCACAATTACGATTATCGAACTGGCCTCATGAAGAGCGAACAAATAAGGAAGAAGAATTAGTACGACAGGTCCAATCTGCGCAGAGAGATAGGAGCGAACTTAAGGGAAAAGTTGACGCTTTACACGATAAGGTATTTAACAATTGTAATATTTATTTTCTTCCTAAATTTGGTGCATTTGTCTGTTTTTTATTTTACGGAACTAGTCTAGAATTTATCCCATAATCCATCGAGACCCACTATGCTGAATGGAAGGCAATTAGGAGGGTTGGTTCGCTTTTCATTAGCCCGAGGTTTACCTCAAAGCAAGTCCGTAGCCGAACTGATTCAAATTTTTTTTTTTTTTGAAGCGGGTTGTGATGAGAAAATCTTCTAAAGACACCCAGAGGATTTGGGTAGTGTCGGATTCGTATGAAGAAGTGCCTACCGACTAAAAACTCATCATAGTGGTTATCAACCAGAGGTTATAAACCAAGAAAGAAGAAGAGTACCCGATGTAAATAAAATTACATGGGTGTTGACGCATATAGCGAAGCACGAAAATCGAGAGGTTTTAAGAAGAAGAAAGAGAGATGAGAAGGCAGGGCCTTCTAACACGATCTGTATTTTTGCTCTTGTACTGGGCGAGCGAGTTGATAGTTGGATTTGGATGATTTTCTATTGTGAGACGAAGGTTTTTTGAGTAGGTTTGGGCGGCAGTAAAAATGGAAGGGAGGTTTGTTTCCTTGAGGATTTGTAGATTTCGGAAAACTGATTCAAAAGGCCGAGCGCGCGAGTATAAGAGCGCGACGAGAGCTAGTGGTGGGGGGAGAGGGCTGCGCGAGCTTCATGCGCAGTCGTCAGTCTTTCTCTCTGCCTACGGAAATTGTTCGCTACTACGATGACCATGTTTCATGACGTATTCCTAAGTTAAATACTATTTTCCTAACCAAATGCCTCTTCAAGTCACAAACTAAGTAAATTAATGACGAAATAAAAATTAATAATAAATAATAACATTCCATTCGGCTAGTAAATCCTTCGACAATAAAAACTATGAACACTACAAAAGGAAATGTTGATCATCACAAACTTGTTTTTCAGGTAAAACATTTGGAATCCGATAAACGAAATTTAGAACGTCAATTAGCGTCCATTCGACCTGGCAGTGTTCGTAGTAAGAGTTACGAGCGACCTGAAAAAGCACACGTCGAATTATTGGGTTCTTGTGCAACCATTGAAAATTTAGAGCAAGAAAATCGAGATCTCCGACTACGAATACGACGACTAGAAACCCAATTGGCCGAAAAGGAAGCCGAACTCCTGCGGGTCAAGTCAATAAACATACATTCACACTCATCATTGGATTTATCGCGAACTCGAAGTAGCGAATTAGAGAGACTTAGAGCGGCACAATTGCAAGCTGAAAAATTACTCGAAGCCAGAGAACAAAGTCATCGACAACAAGTTCTTAGACTTGAGAATCAGGTATAAAAAACACTGGAGAATTATTCTTAAAATTAACCTAGCTGGTAGTTGAAAAAAATTCCAGTATACCTATAAATTGTAGGGGCGCTATTTATAATTTTCACTTAACAGAATTCTTTTTCAGATTCAGCTGCTACGAGATCAACTAAATCAGGAAATAAAACGTCGTCAATTGTACGTTTATCGTAGCACTCAAGCTGGTCGTGAAATGCAACAATTACGACAAGCTTTAGGTGATTCTCTGAGAACGGTATCGCAGGATCCATCATTAGACGCCGTCTTATTAGAACACGAAGCTCGAAAATTGGATTCAACCCTAACCAGCACTGCCAGTTTACCTCCATCATTAGCCCTTCCTCCACCACCATCATACGATTTAAAATCATCATCTCCATCCCATTTTAAGTAAAATGATATTTCACTTTCTAATAATTAGACAGAATAAAACACTAATGGCCACTTTCACCAATGATGATTTAAAGTTAATCAATGATTAAATCCTCAATTAACCAATCATAACCCAGTGGACACAAAAATCCACTTAGGTTCTAAAAACTTTCCTCATGTTCGGTGTACATTAGAAACGTTTTTAAACTGTTAAACTGTGTTTAATCACTGATTAACTTTAAATCATCATTAGTAAAATCAGTCCTAAACGAGGTAATAATAATTTACAGTCACCAAATAAATGATCTCATTTTTAGCAAAAATTTTTCCAATCACTGATCTCATCGTATACCTCTATAGTTTTTTATACATCTCTAGTATCATTAATATTTTCCCTTACGAAAAATTACACCAATATTCCTAAGGGTTTTACTGTAATTTGTACGTCTACATTTTTTCTATCTATTCAAACTTTTTTAAAATCCTTTTTTATCGAACTGATTTTTGATAAAAATATTTCCGTCAAACTTGTTGTATTGATGCTTCCAACTGAATCTATAACCGAAACAACAGTTTTTTTATTTATCGAAACTTCCTAATTGCCTAGACAATGATTGGATGAGAATGTATGACCAACAAGACTAATAAATAAAACTTCTGCATTTTTATACTAAAAACCCAAAAAAATAATAATGCAGAGACAGTTGGTGAAAGCATTTTTTTTAAAAAAAGTAAGATTATCTTACGTGAAATCCGTCCATGTTTATTGAAAGTATTCAAAGAAAAAACAGACATCTAGTTATTTTAGATTAAATTAAGATCCGTGTTATTGTGCGACAAGAAAAATAAGAAAAAAAACAATGAGAGCTTAAAATCGTCGGTAGTGAAAAAAAATGCTTTGTTTCGTCTCATCATTGAGACCAAAATGAAACAATCAAACAAGAGCAGTCTACGTAAAAAAATATGCTTCTACGATTTTTACTGTAATGTCATTCAAGAATTGAAAGAAAAATTGACACGTGATGTAAATTTTTAGAGAATTGAGAGAACGATAGAAATTTGTAAAAGTAGATTGACAAAAAAAAGTGGATTGTGTCTGTTCTTTATCATTGAGAATATAGACATTCAGTCCAACTGTATTATTCGCACTTTATTCCATGATGCCGATAGATCCACGGATCTAAAAAAAATTTGTTTTCAATTTTATAAATCAAATCTGTAGAAGTAAATAAACAAACGTTGAAAAAGTGAAGAGAACCGACCAAAAAAAAGGGGTGGGGGGGGTAGAAAAAAATGGTAGGAAGTCGCTTCTCCTAGTTCAACTGTTTACTTCTACAGGACTTAAAATAATATTTAAACAATTTAAACAATTTAAAGATTATTGAAAAAAATAATTAACGTTAGTTTATTACAAATTTATTATCCAATTGTAAATTTTAACATTTTGTTTCATTACTAAAAAATTTTTTTATCAAATAAAGTGATGTTAGCGAAGATGATAAGAAAATACTCCAATTATTTATTTTAATTCAGTACATTTAATATATTATGTTTTCAAATTAAATTAAAAATTATCTTTCGCATTTAAATTTCTTCCTTAAATCAGAATATTAGATTAATTTATTATTTCAATTAAAATTCTAATCTCTTTAATTGAGTTCAATTTTATTTCAATGTGAGAGTTTTATACAAATGGAGATTAGTAATTTAATTTCACAATATTTAGTATTATTAATATTTATTATAATTTCAACTATATGAGAGATTTAAAACATTAATTTTCCTTTTCTGTACTGAAAAATGAATTATTGAGAAATAAATAAGAGAGAGAAATCATGTAACGAAAATAATTTGTTAATGCACCGTAATGCAAAAGTCGCAGTTAGTGCAATAGTTGAAGAAAAAAAATTGTCGCCTAAAAAGCGTTTTAAAATTGTGTGGAGAGCGTAATATAGTTGAAACAATTGTACTTTTTAATGCAAAAAGTTTTTGTTTATCACATAAACACAAAAATTTACAATATTCGTCTAGAAATGTTTTTCTTTTCTTTAATGGTTTATAAGAAAATGTTTTTTGTAACAAAAGAAATCAAATAAACTGGATATGAGCTTCCGCGCATTTATTGTTTATTTTCTTTTTCGACACTAAAAATATTTTTCATATTATTACTATTATATAACTAAATAAATGTGTATTTTCGTTTTAAAACAATTTGATATAAATTTAATTTGGCTGTTATTCAGACGAAGTGATCCTATAGAAAAATATTTATTTTTAACAACTTGACAGTAAATTTCCAAAAAAGTGTTACTTCCTATATTTAAAATAAATGTTAAAATTCATGGCCGCACAGAAACCATTAAATATTAATTTAAAAAGAAGAATTTCATTTTATTACACTTCGAACATAATGAGATGGGTAACGAAAAGTCCAATTTTAAGAATATATAAAATAATAAAGGTGATTGTGAATTGTAATTGTTTATTTATTGACAAATTAATTTTTATAAATGAAAAAGAACTATTATTTTTAATTGATGACTGTAATATAATAAAACTTAGTTTTTAATTATATAGACTTTAATAGCTTTAAAGAAAAATGAACTATTGTTGTAGTAAAACGTATGCAGAAAATAAAAGTGTACGCAACATCAGAATATATTTAAGATGATTCAACATTTTATATATATATATATACATATGAATGTAGATTATTACTCATACATATGATACCAGAAAAGAAACTCCACATTTGAGCTATAGTTAAAACATTCAGTGAATTGTGAGTCTCAGAAAGTCTTCTACAGTGATCGGTATAAGTTGTTTATTTTTTGAAATTTAATTTAGTTGAATTAAATTATTTTCTCCAATACATTTTATTCCTCTTCAAATTAAAAATATTAATTGATAATTGTTTTCATCTCATTTAAATTTGCAACTGCAAAAAACTAAGCAAAAAACACGTTGGAATTTTTTCAAAACACGTGGATTAAAAATAAGTTTCTAATTGTATTAAAATTGTCCAATTGACGCGGTGAGTGGAAACTTCTTCTTTTTTATTATAATAAATTATGTCTGCTTATAAATAATTTACAATATTATGCTTCTGTTTTTTTCAACAAAAAAATATTTACATTTTGTATATGTTTATGAGGGAAAATTTATGTAATAACAATAATACAATAATTTTAGTTTTTTATTAGTTTTGAAAAATTTAATCGTTCTAAAAAAAGTTTATTTTGTATGTTAAAGAAATATAATTGGAAAATATTTATTTACAGGGAAAAAAGTAAAATGAATTCTAATTTAGTAATGCCTAGTTGCGATGAATATATTCCGCCAAATACAGTTTATGTTCCAACAACAACATATAATTCAACATCTTCTATTGACTTCGCTTTCATGGGTACAAGATACGGTTCACTAAAACTATTACAACAGGTATTATTGTTTTTTGTTTCAATATTTAGATAAACATTTAATAAACAAATATCATTATTTTTATCATTTTTAAGTTGTTGATACTATTTAAATTGTTTTAGTTGTTTATTTGTTTTGGAACAATCACATTTATTTGGGGAGTAACAGATTTACCACATGTAATAACACCGACAATGCTAATTGGTTTCTTCTTTTATTTATTTTTAATATCCACATTGTTACCTGTTGTACATGTTTTAATGTGGTTCTATATACTTCATAAGGTCGAAAAATACAGCAAGTATCCATGGTATGCAATTGTAAGTAAAATAATTACAAATTATTATTATTAGTAGTATTATTATTAGTATTATTAGTATTATTATTATGATTATTATTATTATTATTGCTACTATTATTATTACTACTATTATCATTATCATGATTATTATTTTTTTAGGGCTTAGTGTTTTTTTAGTCTCAACACTTTCCCCGTAAAATCCATTTTATTTCACCTAAATTCATTGTGCCCATTTTTTAACATAATATTTCTTATTATTGATTTGTAAATTGTATCATCTTTACAATTCACTACTCACAATTATTTTCAAGTGAAAAATTGTTGACCCACTTATTTACAAGGAAAAAAGTTAAATTCTTTAATATGTTAAGAAAAAAGTGGGTGACAATATTTGTAGATTAGAAATCTAGTCGTGACTTACTATAAAGAATAAATGGATTACTGTTCTAATTTTATTCATAATGGAATTAAAAATTATTGCAGTGCTAAAAATTTGTCCTATTTTGGTTGTTGATCATTTGAAATTAGTGACATTTTTAGCAATTCCTAAATGAAGAATATTTCTCTCGACATTTTCGTTTTTGTTTGAAGAAAATTAACAATGGGCGGTAGGATTTTTAAAGATTATCATGGATTTATTGTACACGCTACGTAGTCTTGTTGTTCTGTCTTCATCAACAGAAACGTGTAAATTTTTTATCTACTTTGCTTTTTGATGAATTTTTAAACCACATAATGCAAAGAAATGCGAATGTGTCTCTTGATGGAAGGTGAGATGTTAGATTGATCCACGAAAATCAACAGCCTTTTGTTGACATCATCCAGGATAAAATTTATCAAGTAATTCTCTAGTTGCATTATCAAATATTCGTCTCATTTTAATATAGCAATTTTCTGTTTTTCCTCAAAATGATTGTTGTTCAAATAATGTACACAATTAGAAATTTTGTCGATGTTCCAATTTTCTTGGAACCTTTGGGTTTTACTCTGCATCTGTATTCGTTAATCTGTAGCAATTCACTACAATATTTAACTAGATTTTAGCACATTTAGATAGTACATTGTTTGTTTGTATCGAGAAATTACTAACAAAAGAGGAAGTAATAAAAAATTATCAAAATGTTTTGTTTTAAATACACACTATCGTCATACGTACGACGATTGTTCATTGATTTATAAATTCTGCCAAGAGACTTAATATTTTGGATTTAATATATGAGCTGCTTCTTTATCCAAATCGTTCAATGCTGTTTGTATTTTTGACAGAGACTCCACCAAATCATTCATTTCTAAAACAATCTCATTATTCTTATTCAATTCATCAGTTTTCTCTTTCTCCATATCTGATTTTTGTTTCACCAACTTTTCTCCAGCATCGCCATTCTTTAATTGCGTTTCAAAATTATTTCTCGTTGTAAAAACTTGTTCTGCTGTATTCCTTAATATTTCATCGAGACTTGATTGCAGTTCATCATTGGATTTCTTTGTAGATTCTGGTTCTGTCTGATAATATCGAGATTTTAAGGGAATAATTATCTCATCAGTTGATGAATAAAATGAAAATGTTAAATCTGGAGGAATTGATGACTCTTTTGTTTCTGATACTCCCGACGAATGTGATAGATGAGAATTACTCTTCGTTTTCACGTTGGGAAAAATTTTTGGTGTCGCATGTATGACTTGTACTGTTCTCTGTTTATCGAAATTCGAACTTAAATATTCATTATTGAGTGGGAAGGAATTTTTAAATTCTCCCGAATCGAGAAAGTGTGCTGCTTCAATTTCCAGATTTGAAAGTCCTGATTCTAGCAGCTTTAACGAATTGGATAATTCTTTTTCAATTTGTGAAATGTCTATTGAAATGTTTCTCGACGTTACACTATTGTCTGTCAGGAAGTCCTGTTATTTAATCTTTGAAAAAGTAGTGATCGACTCTGATTTAGTGACGTTATGCATTTTTAACGAATTTTCAGTTTTCTAAAACAAAAAAATATAATCTGATTGAAAATACATTACATCCTCATCATTTAAATAAATTAAATATTAAATATTATAAAATTATATTACTATATTTATTATATTGTTTATCATCGTATTTTAGTTTTTTTTTTGTACATACATAGTTATTATTTATAGCTTATTTAAATTATTTTAATTGTTAATATCATTATTTATTATTATTATTATTATTATTATTATTATTATTATTTTTATTATTATTATTATTATTATTATTTTCTATTATTATTATTATTATTATTATTATTATTATTATTATTATTATTATTTTCTATTATTATAACGATTTTAATAATTAGTTTATTATAATACTCAAAAGTTTTTTATTGTACTTTAGGAGTTAACAATTTCCGGAATAGGAGCTGCAGTTTGCTTATTGTGTGCTTTCGCTCCTTTGTTCACACTCATAAACACGTGGTCAATCTTGATGGCTTTCGCATTAGTAAGTTTGGAAATTTTAAAAATGTTCTTATACATAGTTCAATACAAAAAGAATATCAAGAAAAAAATGTTAATTTCAATTTTTAATCTAATCTTCAATATTGTTATAAACTATATTATGGTTTTTAAAAATTATTTTTTATATTTGTGTAAATATTTTTTAAACAATTATTCTAGATATCCACATTATTTGCCGTTATTCTCTTCGGTTATAATTTCTTGTTGGTTAATCAGAAGAAGAAGATGAAAATACCACTTCAAGCAACTGAATTTTCAATGTTCACTTCAAATCGAACATAAATAGTAATAAAAAGAATAATTTCGAAAGTAATTGTAACATTGTGCGCGGAGAAAAGAGTGAATATTTTTAGAGTGATATTATGTACTTAAAAAATATTTTTTTAAACAATTTATAAATTATTGGATTTTATATATATATATATATATATATATATATATATATAATTTTAAAAAATGTTTGTTTATTACACGGTACATGTATTATAAACCTTTGATACACTGTTTTATATATAATAGTAAGTTTTATTTTCCAAGCAAAAAAATTAGAAAAATTAAAAAAAAGATTAATTTAATTAATTAAATTTTTAATTAAAAGTATTTATTTAAATAATTATTTTTCATTATTACCTCTGCCGCTTTAGTAAGTTTTAGTAATTGCAGTATTTCTTGGAAATTAATTTATGTTTTTTAATGTTAACAATACTGAATATATTTTTTAGCATTCGTTATTTTCAACTAATGTAATAATTACAGATTTTTTCTAATAATGAATGATATTAAATTTAAGGAAGTATGGAATTAAAGTATAATTGTAAAAATTTATTGATAGAATCTAGGTAATAATGTAAATAATTTAAAATACATATTTATGATAATCTTGTTGTAAATATACATATACATTATACCATTGTAATAAAAGATACTGCCTATCATATCAGTACGCGGTTCCCTTTTAGATTTGCAGTCATTCTCCTTTCTGTTATTTTTATGTAAAAGCGCAAACATATTTGTTTAAATAATTAAATTTTTTTAATAATTTCCTAAAATTAAAAACCAAATTCATAATAATGAGGTTTAAAATAAAAAATTATTCAAAAGAATTATAAATATACAACATTAAATATTTATCGTCAATTCAAATGTAAGTATAAGAAGATACTAAAGTTTTGTACAGGGATCTTAAGTTTCTTGGCACGGTTTTGTATATCCAGTTGAAGAATCCCGCGAATGATAAAATTTTCTGTATTCGTCATTCAGTCATAAAAGAGAGAAGATAATACAAGTAGAACATTGTGCTTAAACAGAAAAAATTGATTTACAAACGTTTTGTTCTCAGAGGTACGAAAATTTTTACATTTTTCTTTTATGTACAAATATTAAAATTTACTAAATCTGAATTAAGGAAATTGAAAATTTTTCTGTTTACCAAACATGTTTTTTCAAAGTTAAATAATCAAGCAGTTTTTTAATAATCAAAATGATAGTGATAAGTAATTTCCTAATTAGTGAATTAATTATAAATATATTAATTATTGTGAAATATTAATTAATTAAGTATTATTAATTGACGATTTTTCGTAGGATTAAATAGAACCTGAATTTACATACGGAAGGAATGAAAAAAATAAGTATTGGAAAAGTAAAAAAATTGTTCACAAAATTTATTCAAGAATAAAACATTTTTTCCACTCTGAGCCAGAAAATCAAGGGTCCAGTTACATTTACGGAAGAAAAGTTTAAATTCATTTTGCTGGTGAGTAACAACCAACTGTCTGGTACAGTTAATAATTTAATCACTTGACTAAGATTTATTTATCATTCCTTAAAAAAGAGAACACTAAAATTCTACAATTACACAAAAAAATTAAAGATATTAAATTTTTACTATCGTTAATCAACTCAAAAGATTTTTTAACTTTCCTGATGTTGAATTTCACTTAAATGAGTTAAATGAATTAGACTTAAAAGCTGAAAAGAATTAAAATAATTTAAACGAGCTATAAATAATAACTGTGTATGTACAATGTAAAATGATGGGGATGTAATGTATTTTCAATCAGATTATACTTTTTTGTTTTAGAAAACTGAAAATTCGTTAAAAATGGATAACGTCACTAAATCGGAGTCGATAACTACTTTTTCAAAAGTTAAAGAACAGGACTTCCTAACAGACAATAGTGTAGCGTCGAGAAACATTTCAATAGACATTTCACAAATTGAAAAAGAATTATCCAATTCGTTAAAGCTGCTAGAATCAGGACTTTCAAATCTGGAAATTGAAGCAGCACACTTTCTCGATTCGGGAGAATTTAAAAATTCCTTCCCACTCAATAATGAATATTTAAGTTCGAATTTCGATAAACAGAGAACAGTACAAGTCATACATGCGACACCAAAAATTTTTCCCAACGTGAAAACGAAGAGTAATTCTCATCTATCACATTCGTCGGGAGTATCAGAAACAAAAGAGTCATCAATTCCTCCAGATTTAACATTTTCATTTTATTCATCAACTGATGAGATAATTATTCCCTTAAAATCTCGATATTACCAGACTCAATCATCTGAATCTGCAAAGAAATCCAATGATGAACTGCAATCAAGTCTCGATGAAATATTAAGAAATACAGCACAACAAGTTTTGACAACGAGAACTAATTATGAAACGCAATTAAAGAACTGCGATGCTGGAGAAAAGTTAGCGAAACAAAAATCAGATATGGAGAAAGAGAAAACTGATGAATTGAATAAGAATAATGAGATTGTTTCGGAAATGAATGACTTGGTGGAATCTTTGTCAAAAATACAAACAGCATTGAACGATTTGGATAAAGAAGCAGCTCATATATTAAATCCGAAATATTAAGTCTCTTGCCAGAATTTATTAATCATTGAACAATCGTCGTACGTATGACGATAGTGTGTATTTAAAAGAAAGCATTTTGATAATTTTTTATTACTTCCTCTTTTGTTAGTAATTTCTCGATACGAACAAACAATGTACTATCTAAATGTGCGAAAATCTAGTTAAATATTGTAGTGAATTGCTACAGATTAACGAATACAGATGCAGAGTAAAACCCAAGGGTTCCAAGAAAATTGGAACATCTACAAAATTTCTAATTGTGTACATTATTTGAACAACAATCATTTTAAGGAAAAACAGAAAATTGCTATATTAAAATGAGACGAATATTTGATAATGCAACTAGAGAATTACTTGACAAATTTTATCCTGGATGATGTCAACAAAAGGCTGTTGATTTTCGTGGATCAATCTAACATCTCACCTTCCATCAAGAGACACATTCGCATTTCTTTGCATTATGTGGTGTAAAAATTCATCAAAAAGCAAAGTAGATAAAAAATTTACACGTTTCTGTTGATGAAGACAGAACAACAAGACTACGTAGCGTGTACAATAAATCCATGATAATCTTTAAAAATCCTACCGCCCATTGTTAATTTTCTTCAAACAAAAACGAAAATCTCGAGAGTAATATTCTTCATTTAAGAATTGCTAAAAATGTCACTAATTTCAAATGATCAACAACCAAAATAGGACAAATTTTTAGCACTGCAATAATTATTAATTCCATTATGAATAAAATTAGAACAGTAATCCATTTATTCTTTATAGTAAGTCACGACTAGATTTCTAATCTACAAATATTGTCACCCACTTTTTTCTTAACATATTAAAGAATTTAACTTTTTTCCTTGTAAATAAGTGGGTTAACAATTTTTCACTTGAAAATAATTGTGAATAGTGAATTGTAAAGATGATAACATTTATAAGTCAATAATAAGAAATATCGATGAAAAATAGGCCATAACCAATTCAGGTGAAATAATGTGGTTATCAACCGGAAAGTGACAAAGAAACATAATATTAGTCACCTAAACGACACATGCTCTTTATTATTAAAGAACACTATTGACATTATTACTCAATGTGAGAATTATTATTATTATAACACTTTAAGCTATTAAAATTTATTTGTCAAATCTATTAAATTTTTGTCAATGCCTAAAAAGAGGCGTAAAGTACAATACACTTTTGACGCATGTCGAGTGGATATTCATATCGGTATTCTATTTACACTAGTCTTGGAAGAGCTTTTTAAGTTAAAACAACACAAAACAGTACATTGTGAAGTTTCCTTTTGTAACATACTATAGAAATCGCCGAGTGTTATTTTCTTAACGAAAATTTATAAATGTAAAAAATGTTCAGTTTTCTATCATAAAAAAAAACAAATGTTTAAAAACATTGTTAAAAAAAAACATTGTTAAAAGTTAAAATTCCTAAAAATTCCTCCTAAAAATTTTATTTAAAAAATTTTATTTCTCTCTTTGTGTGAATTAAAAAGGTAAGTATACACGTTATTTTTGTGCTTATCTACTGCGGTGAGAATAATAAAATGTAATATATTCTTCTTACGTACACACGAAAAGAAAAAGATCAAGAAATACGTGGACTAGATAATTTCTGTTTATCTAAATTATCGATTTTAAAAGAATAAGATAAAATTGACATATGCTGACAACTTTTAAAAAATGCATGTAGAAATTTTTTTTATTAGATATGTTTTAAAAAAATTAAAAGGAGAGAAAATAAAATTCCCTCCGTATGTGTTAATATTGAAAAAAACTATTTATGAATGGAAAAAATTATTGTTGTAGAAATAGCGGGATGAATTATTTGGCATCATCATCAACAACAATGTACAATCGCGATCTCAATCGTCGTGTAATTCGACTTGATTGTTCATACTTTACCACAATAGGTGGATTATTAAAACTTTTTGAGCAGGCAAGTAATAAAATTAATTATTTAAATGCGATTTTTAATCATTTTTGAGTATGTTAAAAAAATTCAAACCTTGTCAATTTTTGATGAGAATGTAAAATGAAAGTAATGTAAATTTTTATTACTTTTTCTCAATTTACTAATATATGATTTTTAATTTCACTTCTTATGAAATTAATTTTTTTTTGTAGATATTCACTGCAGTGGCTGCTGTTACATACTACTTCTCCTGTACTTTTCATTACAATTGTAATTGTTCGTATGAAGAAATAGATTCAAATTTTCCTACGGAAATTAAATTTGTTATGACACTTGGTTATGTTTTTTATAGACTGACACCTTATGCCTTAAGCTGTAGTGTACACTTTTTAACGTTATTATACTTATTTCATATTGTTGAGAGATATAACACAGTACCTTGGTATACAATAGTAAGTAGAAAGAATTTTAAAAAAATTAATATTATTTTTTCTTGTCTTTTGACAAATTCAATATTTTTTGGTTTAATAGTTTAAAAAAAGGAATGCGAAGGATAATAATTATTGTTTGAAATTAAAACTTCTATTTTCCAGGAATATATGGTGTCTACAATATGCGCCATCTTGAGTATTGTTTGCGCAACATTGGCAATTTTAGTTTGCTCGAATTTGAATGAATTTAATTACGAAGTGAACGATCTATTCATTGTAGCAGCGGTAAGCTCAAAGTTTTTGTTTTTGAACTTAAAAATTCATGAAATTCTTTTTTTAAACAAAATTTGAGTCGTCTGGGAATTGAACCCGGGTTTGATGAATAAGAAACAAGGACCTTAATCAATAAGCTAACAACCAACTGTTAAAGAAACAAAAACTTGACCCTTTTCTACTCATAAAAACAATTTTTTTTCTCTGATAGTTGGTTGTTTAACTTGTCATTTATTTTTTCAGTGCTTTTCATGTGGAGCTACAATTCTATTTATTTGGGACATTGTATTGATACACCTGAGACAAAAAAAGAAAATGCCACCTCAAGAATAAAAAAAATTCTATGAGACAAACATTTTAAGCATTTTAAGTTTGAGGCAAAGTTGGGTAGAGTTTCGATAATATTCGACTGGACATTTTCACTTATAGGTAATAATTGCAAATTTGATTCAAATTGTTTAAAAACAAAAAAAGAAACAAAAAAGTTTAAATACACTTCTTGAAGCCAATTTTTTCGTCTATATAAATTGTAGAAATATTAATTAATTTCGACTTGTCGTTGTCGATGTTGATGGGAATTTTGCGTCAGGATCACACCTACAAACACAGCAGCTTGGATAGAGGAACCAATCCATAAAGATTCCTTTACAATCATTATCGGGATCGTAGGCCAATAATCTGTGCCATTTATATTTTTGTTCACATCCACAATCACCGGTGCATCTTCCAGTTTGAGATTTACTGTAATTTGAGGCATAAATTGTAAATTAAGTTTTTTTTATCCATTTAGAGTAAAATTAAGATTAATAGTAATCTGCTTTACCGACCTTTGGATAAATGTCGGTAAAACAGTTAATTTAAGGCAATACAAAAAAATTTTGTTGCCTATATTTTGAGGATTTTTCGATTCATTTATTTATATGTTAATAAATACGATACTAACGAGCAAACTTCCTGATGAATAGCTTGTTCGAAATGTTGAGTGTTCACAATTGCACGAACTTTTCCTGCACTATTCGTTGACCAATAAGGAGTGACAATCTCAACTCTCGACTCGCATGCATCAACGCTGTAAATTTTGGGGAGAAACAAATTTTATTCTTCTTTTTGACAAAAATTGGATTTTTGAAAAATTTATTAAATTAAAATAAAAAAAATTAATAAAAATAAATAAAATACCGTCCACTCTCATTGACTGCATGTGTCTTTCCAAGTGACTGTCTGGAACTTCGAATATTGCTGAAATATGAATCACCGGATCCTGCGTGATTTTCTTTAATGTCATCGTGAAATTGTGGCCCTCCATCAGGTATATCGTGATTTAATGAACTTCTTTTTCTACGACTCTTTTGATCCTTTTTCGGCGGTGAAAATTCATTCATTTCAAAATCACCGTACATTCTCTTCATCAGAGCTTTATTTTCATCTATAAATTGTTCTATTCTCTCGCTAAAAATATGTAAATTAGTAACAATGTGCGATTGTCAATAAAATAACATTTTATTCGTTAATCATCAGACTTTAAAATTGAAAATTATATTTAAAAAAAATAGTAAAATTTATTTTTGAATAAATAAAAAAAAATAACAAAATAAATTGTAATTTTTCAAATAAAAAAAAAAATAGTAACTGAAAAGTGTAGTTATTGCAAAATTAAACTTGAAGACCGAAAAAAATTGTTTAAGACACTGACAGAAATTCTGATTTATATTTTTTATTTTCCCGTCTTTTTCCTAATTTTCATCAAAAATATTTACTCCGTTTTTATCGTAATAAAAAATTAAATTCTCGCAACGAAATTATTCATAAAAGAATTTAAATATTTATAAAAGTAATTTAAAAATTTTAATTTTCAATTTAAAATAATTGATTTCTTTTGATGACTAATTTGATTATAAATTGAAATTGAAAATAAATTATAATTTAAATCATTGAATTCATAAAAAAGTTTCAATATTCATGAAATTAATATAATTCTGACGAAGATTTTGACAAAAAGTTTTTTAAATAATTAAATTTTATTAAATTTGTTAAATAATTATTTTATTATTTAGGAAAATAATTAAATTTTTGCAACGAATTTTTATTAACTTTTTGTAAATAATTGAAAACCTGTGTAGAATATTATTATTTATGAAAATAATTAAATTCGTAAAACGAATTTTTATTAATTTTTTTTAATAATAGCAATTTTTTATAGAATTGTAATATTTATGAAAATAATTGAATTCTAGTAAACAATGTTATCAGAATTTTTAAAATAATTTAATCTCCAAGGAGAAATTTATTACTTTTAAAAATAATCGTATTTTGCAAAGAATTTTATTAAAATGCCTCGCAAAATAGTTACATTTTCGTCAATAATTTTATTAAAATGCCTCGCAGAATAATTGAATTTTTGTCAATAATTTTATTAAAATGCCTAACACAATAATTGAATTTTCGTTAATAATTTTATTATTTAACGATGCAATTAAATTCTTTCGTTGAATTATTTATTTAATAATTGAATTTTTGTGTAGAAATTTATTAAAATTGAAAAAAATCTTCAAAAAAAGTGTAATTAAATTTTTATTGAAAATAATTGATTTCTTTCTAAGAAAATTTTTTAAATATTTGAAAATAATTGACTTCTTGTAAAAAATTTTACTAGTTCTGTAAATAATTGAATTTTTCTAAAGAATTAAAAAGAAAAATGTATAATAAATGATTTTTTGAGGAATTTTAATAAAATTTTTAAGAATAATTACATTTTTCACGCAATTCCTGTCAATTTGTATTAAAAACAATTAAAATCTTTGCAATGAATTTTATAATTCATGGAAAAAATAATTTAATTCTTACGAAGATTTTTACAAAGAATTTTTTAAATAATTGAATTATTTTGGAAATTTTAAAAAAATAGTAGATATTATAAAACATTGAATCACATTAACTTAAAAAAAAAATTAAATCTTGTAAAGAAATCTATTAAAATTACTAACAACAATTAAATGTCTGTTTAGTATTTTATTAAAATTTTGTGAAAATAATTGAATTCCTAAAGGCAATTTATTATTTATGAAAACATCATTTAAATCCTCTGAAGAATTTTATTATTTAGGAAAATAATTGAATTCTTGCAACGAATTTTTATTACATTTTTTTAAATAACTGAAATCCTTTGAAGAATTTTGTTTATTGAAAATATTTGAAAGCATGCAACGAATTTTTATTACATTTTTTTTAATAATTGAAATTCTCTAAAGAATATTATTTTTTGTGCCAAAAATTGAATTCTTGCAACGTATTTTATTACATTTTTTTAATAATTGAATTCATGTAAAAATTTTATTACTTATAAGAATAATTGAATTCTTGTGAAGAATTTTATTGAAATTTTTAGAAATAATTTAATTTTTTTTGAATTATTAACTAAATGTCTGGGTGGTATTTAAAAAAAATTTTTTTAAAATAATTAAATTTTTGTTAAGAATTTTATTAGAATTTTCTTAAAATAATTAAATTTCCGAGAAGAAAGTCAATTACTTTAAAAAATAATTGACTTGTACAAAGAATTTTATTAAAGTGCCTCACAAAATAATCGAATTTTATTTAAAATTTTTGAAAACAAATGAATTCCTGTGAAAAATCCTAATTTGTAAATAATTAAATTCTTTAAGAGAATGAAAAAAAAGTTTATTTTTGAGAACAATTTTATTATTTGTAAATATAATTTAAATATTAGGAAATATTTTTTTTGAAAATGGCGGAAAAGGATTGAATTTCTGTGGAAAATTTTGTTATTTTGCGAATAAATGAATTCTTTATACGAATTAGATAAACTTTGTTTAATTAGAAATTAAAATTTATAAATTTTATTCGTGAAAATAATTGATTTTTTGTGAATAATTTTAGTCGTAAGAACAATTGAATTTTTCTATTAATTAGTTTAAAATAAAAAATAATTTAAATTCTTCGCCGAGTTTTATTATTTACGAAAAATAATTGAATACCTATTTGTTTAGAATTTTATTAGAAAAATTTTTAAATAATTGTTGTTTTTTGATTGAATATGTCTTTTGAGGTTAGTAGAAAAAAATCCTGACTTGTTAAAGTCTTGTGTAATTATAAATAAATAATTAAATGTTTATAGTAAATTCTTAAAGACGAACTTACATGGGATAAGTATTACCAGCAGTTGGACAAAAAAGTTGATGATTCTTCTTAATGCACGGCGCCCCTTTTATCAAATCACCTCGAAGTTCCACTCCCAATGCTACCGAAAGAGCCGTCCACAATATCTGTGAAATTAAAATATACCTGGAATTAATTACAAATTAAATGTTATAAGACCAAACGAAAAAAAGTTTTGAACCAATTTCCTCATTTTTTTATACATATGTAGAAGAAAAAGAATCTATCCATCAATGTCAATAATCTCGGGAATTACTTTCATTATTCTATTAAAAAAAATATATATTTTGCGTGGGAGTGATGAAAGGTTTTCTAAAATAATATTTAAAGTAGATTGCATAATAATAATAATAATATATTTTAATAAAGTACGTAAAAAAATAATAATACTAAAAAAATCATATTACTTAAAATGTGGAGAAATTTTTAGTACTTAGATATTTTATGTATACTTTGAACTGTTTGCCCATACTTTTCTGATGAAATGAAAAAATATTAAATGTAAATAAGTAAAAATAGAATTTTATATTATTTTCCAAGACACACAAAGTGTTATATATTTGCTTTTTGTTACAAAATAACTTGTTTCATATAATAAAACAATTTAATGTTTCATAAAAATAGAAAGTATAAAATTTTATTTAAAAAAAAAAATTAGAAATATAAATGAATAAACTTTCTTGTGATTATAATTTATTTCATACGGTATAAATATGCCTGACTCATAAAATAGATTCAACGTAACTGATAGTAATTCACATTCAATGAATCGACGATATTTCATGAAAAATATAAAAATATGTTAAATTATATGTATTTAAATACTTGATGATTATTTTACACATCGTATATAAATAATCACTAAACACATATTGTACGTACTTTCATGAAACTTTTTTGTTTAATTACATAAAAATAACATTTTACACATTGGATGCAAATGTTTTTAAAATGTCGTAAAAATTTTTATATATACAAATTATTTTCAATGGAAACAAGATAAACTTTAAAAAAGAATATTTTAAAAATATAAAATCTTATGCAGAATAATTATGAAGAATTGTAATTGAAATTAAAAAGAATAATTATTTTATATATTGTTGATAAAGACATTCTTAGTCTGTGTGTGTGTGTATATTAAACTTATTAAGCAATTTATCTTGTTAAGAAGATGACTACTTGCCTTACACACTCAATATGTCTATATATTATTATTATTACGTGTTAACATGCAATGAACCACATTCATCCTCATCCCATTTCTCAATAAAGAACAAATATAAAAAATTAAGTAATCTTTTGAGAAAGTTATTTTTAAAATTAATTTTGAAGATGAAGGATACGTTAGCACTCAAGAAAGGCAGAACCAAACTGTTTCATACTCTAAATTTTCAAAAATAAAATTTAAAAACAATTTTTTTTCTAATTATCATTTAATAATTGTTTTAAATAACATTTAACAAGTGTTTGAAAAATGTAGTTAAGTCAACGACTTCAGGAAGTAATAATAAAAAAATAATTTTTAAAACTTAATTCTCACGTGTAAAATGTAAAACTTAGTTCTCTTTTTGGATACTTCGAATAAATTCTAGAACAACTCAATTAAAATTGAATTTTATTAAAAATGCAATATTCAAATTAGACAATCATTTCACTCACGAATCTTATACCGATCCATGCCGTATGCGTGGGCATCATTCAAGAAAAAAGAATTATTTTCGGAAGCATATCACTTCTTGCGATCAATTTCCGAATAATAGATGTATTTTTATATTTCAAAATCTAACAATGTTTAAATTAGAAAAATCAATTTTAAACTTATCTTTTTAATTGTAAAATAAAATTAAAAAATTTTTCTAACTACATTAAATGTTACGAAACTTGATATTCAATTTATTATTACTATTATGCAAAATACAAAATTTTTTATTTTGAATAATTTCAGATTCAAACTTTAAGAAAAATTAAATTATTAACTAATTTGCAAAATAAAAATTATTCTTGTTTATTAATTTCGTACATTTTAAATAAATTTAAAAGAATTTTTCAATAAATTTACAAGAATAAATTGAATTATTTTCATAAATAATAACATTCTCCGTAAGAATTTAATTCTTTTTGTAAATTGTAAAATTTGTTTTCCAAAATTCAATTCTTTTAAAACAAAATTAAGAAAAAGATTCAATATTTTTTAATTCGGAATAAAATATATTAGAATAATTCAATTATTTTTTAAAACTTTGGAAACTCCTGAAAAAGAATTCAATTTTATTTATAAATAGAAATTTTTTTGCAAAAGTTCAATTATTAAAAAAAAGAGAAATTTCACAAAATAATTCAATTTATTTTAATTCGGTATAAAATATTTGAAAAAAAGTTGAATTATTTTATAAAATTTTTCAATATTCTTTGAAACTGTAGAATTTTATTTATAAATATTAAAATTAATAAATATTAAAATTCTTTTCAATAAATTCAATCATTTTTAATGCAATTTTAATAAAATTTCATGAAAAAATTAAATTTCTTAAAAAAAATTTTTAAGAACATATTATGCAGAAATTCAATTGTATTTTCTAAATTTTAATAAATCCTTTACAACATTTAAATAATTTTTTTAAACATTCTTTACAAAAATTTAATTGTTTTTTTTTCAAAAAAATTTAATAGTAGAAGTCAATTTTTTTTAATTCGTTCTAAAATCTTTTAAAAAATTCTTAGAATAATTCAATTATAGTTTCTAAAATTTTTAAATGTTTTAAAAAATTGAATTATTTTCTAAAGCTTTAAAAAATTTTTTAAAACAGATCAATTTTATTTACAAATAGTAAAATTCTCTGCATATTTTTCGAAAAAATTCAATTATTTTCTTAAATTTCAAAAAATTGTTGGAATAAATTTAAGCATTTTTATAAATTTTTTATATTATATTCAAAACAAATTCGTGAAAGAAGTCAATTTTGTAAAAACAATTTTTATAAATATTTTTCGGAAAAATTATATTATTTTATAATATTTTAATAAACTCTTCTAAGAAATTTAATTATATTTATTAATAGTGAAATTCTTTGTAGAAATGTAATTATTTTTAATATAATTTTAACAAACTCTTAATGAAAAAATTAATTAAAAAAAAAAATGTTTAATAACATTTTTCGAAAAAAATCAAATATTTTTTTAAATTTTCATAAATCCTTTAAAACATTTAAATAATTTTTTTACACAGTAAATACATTGCAAAAATTTAAAATTTATTCAAGAAAATTTTACGAAAGAATTGAATTTTGTTTTTAATTCGCTATAAAGTTATTCAAGTAAATTTAATTACTTTTTAAAATTTTAATAAAATTCAATAATTAAATGCTTTTTTTCAATTTTCAACAAATATGATTATTTTAAAAACTTGAAAGAAATTGTTCATGAAATGTAATTATTATCAAAATTTTTAATTAAAAATTATTAAAGAAACACCATTTAGAAAAAATTCAATGAAATTCTTCAAATAGAATTTAATTAGAATTTTCAAAAATTGTAACAAAATTCTTCTTGAGAATTCAATTATTTTCCTGAATAATAAAATTATTCGAAGGAATTCTATTATTATCAAATTTTTGTGATAAAATTCCCTGCGACTATTTGAAGATTTTCAATATATTAATTTTTAAATATTTAAAATATTTAAAAAGAATAATTATCATTAAAAATAAATGTTAAGAAAGAAAAAAGTAAACAATTTTAATATACTTTGGAAGGTATATAGTCTTTAATTTAAATTCCGTTAAAAATTTAGAAATCTAGAATATTAATAAAAAAAATAACTAATTTCATACAAATTTTATATTATTATTATTCGTAATACTACATTATTATAATTAATTTTTTTTTATTATTGAGGTGTTAGTTTTTTTATTGACATTTTCATTCACGTGCGCACGAATTGATGAATAAGATAAACGTCATTCACTTTCGAATTATATAGTCTTTCCTGAATTATACAATCAATGTCTAGGACAAATTCATAAAAAAAATTCATTACCTGACTTTTATAAGAGTTGTCAGTTAAATTTGCATTTCTTCTCATGAAAAATAATTTTAATATAATTTTTTCCAAATACGTATTAATATCGAATTTTTAATTTCATCTTTTTTTTTAAATGATACTTTGAACAGAATTAAGATAATTTCATGTAAACAAGTGCAATTAAGACGATCATGTTTCGATTTTTGGGCTATTCTTTTAAATGAAATACATTTTTTAACCAATTTTTATTGGAAAATTTTTCGAGCATTTAATTATTTAAATAAATATTTAAACAATACTTAAAATAATTATTTAAATAATTGAATTTTTAAGAAGAATTGTATTGCAAATAATTGAATTGTATAGGGAAATTTTATTAAAATTGCTAATTGTATTAAGTAAATTTTGCGAAATATTTTGTCAACATTATTTTAAATAATATATTTTTTAAAAGAATTGTTTAATTTTTCGAAATAATTGAATTTTTCGAAACAATTTTTTTTTTTAATTCTCTGAATGTATTTGAATTTCGTTCGTGAAACTTGATCAAAAAATGAAAAATAACAACATAAAAAAATTCTCTCATGTCATTGTGAAAGGGAAAAATTCATCTTCCCTAATAAAAAGGTGAGTGTAATAAATTTTTTCCCAAAACTAATTGTATGTTTTTGGTAAAACATATTGAAAGTTAATTTAGCTAATTGTTTATAATGACAGTAATAATGAAAAAAAAAGAAATACCTCGTCTCATCATTATGATTACTATCATTTTCTGATTTTATTATCCTTCTCTTCATAAAGGCAAAAGTTATTGTGCAAATAATACTAAATTCCTTCCACTTTAGAGTGAATAAATACACTTTTACTTCGCAGTAATTTTATATCATTATCATTTTGATTATCCGTTCCATTGAAAATTTTTCAAATACTACTAAATACTCTACAATGTTTCCCATGTGGCAAAAAAAAAATTTTTTTTTAAATTTTATTTCCATTGTGTACGCATATAATTGATTATAAACGCCTGGGCTGTGATTTAATGGGCCATTTCGTGCAATTTAAGCAGGTCCATCGTCAAAAAAAAAAAGAAATATAACTCTTTTTTAAACTAAAGTTTAATTATTTTCACATAACGAGTTTCATCGAAAATATATAACCCAGGAAATAAGTGTCAAATATTAATGTATAATTGTAATTTATGTTTCATTTAATTTGTTCCCTTAAATGTAGAATCTTTTTTTACTCTTGTAAAAAAAATTCAGGGAAAAAAATTGCCAAACATAAATTTTATTTTTTAATGATAAATTACAGTGTACCATAAATTTGTAATAAATATTTTATTTAACAATTTAACTTTTCTTACTTATTACTTATTGTAATTTTGTAGAAAGGGATTAATAAGAAAATTATTTAGGTTTTTTTTTCAAATATTTAGTAATGGGAACATTGCGCATAATATTAAATAATGGGACAAAAATACACTTTATTTTAGAGATCAAACAAAATCAGTTCAATGTCAATTTATATATGACGAATCCTTTCACTGTAATGCTTATTTTTTCTAAGTTAAAAAATGTGCCATTGACATTTGAGTGCTGAGCAAAATTACAAAAAAAAAATAGTATATTGTGAAATTTTAATAGATCATTAGTTTGATTTTTTTTTAAAATTCTTTGTGAATAAAAAATAATTTTAATGTCTTTTACATATGTATCATAATATTTTCCAACTTGGATAAAAAAAGAACTAGGTATATATTTTATTATATGAATTTGCATTTTATGGAAAGGGTGACGTCATATTCTACAATCTGAAAAAAAATAAAATAATATTTTTTTTTCCAACATATATATTTGTTTTGAATTTTTTTTTTTAATTCAATAATAGAATGGAAAAATTTTATCAGCGAATGGAATTGAACTCTACTTTTTTTGAAAATCTACGTCAAGTACTCTAACCACGACACTTTGCATTTTTTTTTCGTAAATAATTTTCAATTCTAAATTAAAATTTACTCGGAAAAATAACAAAGTAATTGGAGCAATGAATTTAAAAATAATAAGAAATGGAAGAAACGATAAAAAATTGCTTAGTGAAATAATTTATTTCCTTAATCTAAGTTCTGATCTATTTGTTCAATGCTCAAACATTCTCTTCTTTGAGGTGGTGCAAAACAAGGTCATCGAGACATTCAAGTGAAATTTACAGCTTGTCCACAAAAGAGAGTTCAAAAGGTTACTATCTCAATGCCGCATATTTTTTTTTCAATTGTTTTGAAATAGTGAGCTTAAATTTTATTTTAGATAAAATTTAATTCGATTTATAAATTTGTTTAAAGTGGATTATACCGGAAGAAAAAAATAATATATTTAATTGCAGAAATTATTTTGTTGAAAAATTCTTTTTTTTCTTTCCAAAGAAAAATTATTCTATTTTATTTTCTCCTTTATTTTGAAAATTCTTTTTTGTCTGTTTGATTTTATAAAATTTGAATTAAGAAACGAGAGCAAAAGTAGTTATAAGAAAAAGAGCACAGCCTTTCTCCTTTTAAAAAAATTTACATCATGTGCGAGTAAAGTATCTGTCATGAGTAAGTTGGTAAAAATTTTTGATACCTTTTCCTCAAAGTAATTATTATTTTATTATTTATATATTTTTATAGTAATAAAAATTATTATTATTATCATTTGTCCCTATGTTCATTATTTCTTTGTTAATTTTACAGAAAATAAGTTAATAATTAAAATTAATTAAATTAATAATTAGATTTTTCATAAAATATTAATTTGTAAATTCGAAAATATTGAAATTACTCACTGGTATTTGTACTAAAGTTCCATTATTTAATTGCGGATATGAATAGAGTGGAACGACAGGCACTGAGCCATTTTTTAAAAAAATTGGTCCTTGAATTGGCGTAACGTGTGCGTTACTTGGAATTTCGTGATTCTCGTCATCATAATAATCATCAAAATCATCATCATCGTAGTCGAGAACTGCATGCACCGAAGTTTTTGCACCTGAACCGCTTAAAAATCCACTATTCACCCTAGTGTACCTTAAAAAATTAATTCACAAAAATTTTATAAATGTAAATAATTTTTTTAATATTTTTTTTTTGCTTAGGGTATTTTGGAAAATCTATAATTTATAATTAATTATATTAATTAACTACATTAATTAATTATATTAATTAACTACATTAATTAATTATATTAATTAACTACATTAATTATTTATATTAATTAATTATATTTAATCATTATATGAATTAATTATATTTAATAATTATATTAATTAATTAATTAGTAAATTACTTAAAATTTAATTATAATAAATAATTATAACAGTATTAAGGAATCAAAAAAATGTTTTAAGCAAAGAAACGAAGAAAAAGGAGAGGATTAATAAATTTCTTTTTTTTCCTCTTTGAAATTCTGACCATGACTTCGAGGCGCCAGATAAAATATTAATGCAAGACCAGAGGCTCAATGATGGAAAAAAAATTTAATCCTTTTTCTCGAATTCGCGATAAATTCTTTAATTATTATAAATATATTGAAATTTAAATTTTTTTAAATTTATTATAGGATAACATTTTTGACATTTTCTGAAGGCAAAAATATTTTCAAAAAAATGCAACATAAAGTGTAATCGAAAAATTTTCCTCCTGTGTGGATATATTGGGGAAAAAAAATTAATGAATTTTTGAATAAAAATTTTTCCATGTCCTTTTTGGTGAAATTAATTGTATTTTTTTTTTGCAATATTTTACAGGTTGAATAATAAATTAAATAACTCTTGAATTATGTTCCAAATGTAAAAAACGATATTTTTTTACGGTTGAATAATGACAAATGGGAAAGAATTGAGGGAAAAAAATGTGTTTCTCCTATAACAGTGGCCTTGCATTCTATGATTCAGTATTAAATTCAAATTCTTATGAATAAACTGTTACCAAAAAATATTTTCCTTCTCTGGTAAAAATAGAAGTTATTTCTTTTTTCCTGTTCAAAATATAATTTCTGCATTTTACAAAAAGGGAACTTTTAGAAAATCGTATTTTACGAATCTTCCATTTATGCTTCCGAGTTAATTAAAGAGAAGAATTTGAATTTAATTTTCAATATTTAAAAAAAATTTTTTCAAACTTATTTTCTACATAATAAATAGAATTTTAGTTTAAAATGTCTATTCATTAGTTTGGAATTTTAAAATAAAAGTCCAATAATACTAAGTGCAGAAAAGAAATTGTCAAAAAAAAATTTTTTAATCTTTCTTTTTATTCTGTACAGGTAAAGTGAGTGATGAAAATATTTCGAAAAAGGAGTGGTTCTATGTTGTTGAGGTCACAGTTGCCGCATCATCAAGGTCTTCAAATGAGTCTCAACATTTACATTATCACCATTCCATCATTGGGTCAATGTTCTGTGAGTGCAACTGAAATTCTTCCTGGTTTTTTTTTTAATTTGTTTATTATTATTTTTACTCTTAAGATTGTTAATTTTTTTTTAAATTCTTATTAATTCTAATAACCATTTTTCGACCCATACTTTTAGTCTCGTGTATCATCTTCACTATCTATTAAATAATGAAATGTTATAATTGTTTAAACAAACAAAAATTAATTAAAATTAAAATTTTCAATTTCAAAACCTTTTGAAGTTCAATAATTTCTACAATTATAATTCATCAACAATTCAATTATTTTCTACAATTTTTAACTAAATTTCATCTTAAAATCAATTATTATTTTCAATAATTGACAATTCAATTATATAAACATGAACATGCAAATTTTTAAAATAATAATTTAATAATTTAATAACAATTAGTTTTTTAAATTTTTTCTAACTATGTTTCTTCTACAGTTAATATTTTCTAAAAATTACAATGAAGAAAATTTGGAAATTAATTTTTTTTAAATATTCCCATAATAATATATTTATTAAAATAAAATAGTTTATCAATATATACAATTGAAATTTTTCTCCAAACGATTGAAATTGTGTAAAATTTTTTTTAAATAAAATTAATTGAAAGCATTAGTAAAACCTTTTAAAAATAATTGAATTTTTAAAAAATATAAAAAGCAATAATCAAAATTTTTATGACGAATAAAATTTCATAATTTCTCCAAAATTTCATAAAGGATTAAAAAAAGTGATTTTAAAAAAAATTTACCTTGTCAAACTCGAAAATAATTCAATCTTAAATTATTATGATAAAAGAATTGTTAGGATAAGTTTTTTAAAAATGTTGCAGTTCTACAAAAGTTGATTTTCACGATTTGCAAAAAAACAGTTTTTGAAAAAAAAAATTATTTTCAATTAAATTATTAAACAAAAGTTCAATCATTCTACCAACTTTTTAATTACATAGGTAAAATTTAAAAAAAAAATTTAAATTTACGTAAATACTAAATTAAAAAAAATTTACTTACAAATATTAAACTGAAAAAAATGATCAAAAACTAATTTTTAAAAGATTCGTCTATAGTTACATTTTTACTATAAAAATTGAAATATATTTGCAATTTTATACGAGTTTTTTTTGTTACATTTGAAAGAAAAGTAGCTTTTTTGAAAATTTTTGAAAATGGTTGACAAAAAAAATTGAAAAAAATCATGTAATATTCGTTGTTTTGTATTAATGTATTATTTTGTTCAATTTGAATCAAAAAGAATAAATTTTGAAATTTTTTGTGTTATTTAAAAAAAAATTAAAATTGTTTGCTGACATTTTTGAATCGTCATTTTGGAACCATTTTTTCGTTATATAAATTTTTTTCCAATCGATTTCAATTCATCAATCCGGTTTTAAATTACACAAATATAAGAACACTGAAAAAACAGTCTTTACGTTTGTTTAAATAATTATAGTTTTTCATTATTAAATCGAAATTTTCTTTTCGATTCTGAAAGAGGATACTCAAAAATATGGAAAAACCCAGATGCGAATATTTTTTAAAAATTACCTAATTCTTCGTAGAATGGAAAGCTCAAAATTATATTCAAAGAAAAATGGAAATGCAGATTAAATCGGGTTAGGTTTTAGCCATTGGAAATTAATTCAAGAAATTAGGTTTTAGTCATTGGAAATTAATTCAAGAAATTATAGTTGATGACTAGGTTCCACAGTCTGATGGGATTAATTTTTAATTTAATTTAGTTCGTAATTAATTCGATATTTTTGATTATAGCCTATGAATCTGAAATTAATTCATAAATCAAATTAATGCATCACTAACTTGCAGCAACATTGACGATATATTACTGTCAAGTTTCATAATATTGGGTCAAAAATATTGTCAATGTTGCTGTATGTTTAGATGCTGTGGGGATTTTTGAGAAAATTAAAATTTACCGGAAAAATAATTCTCAAAAACTCACCCATTCGGTCGTTCAGGATAGTCCTGAGATGTATCACTAGAATTTGTCTCTTGATCCCTTGCAGATTGAAAGGAAATTCGTTGTTGAAGATTAATTTGCTGTCTCTCTTGATGCTGTAGATATTGATCATGTTGTTGATAATGGTTTTGATGATGTTGCTGCTGCTGCTGTTGTTGTTTCTGTTGCTGTCCATACTGCTGCTGCTCTTGTTGATAATGATTTTGATTATGTTGCTGTTGATTTTGTTGTTGTTGTTGTTGTTGTTGATTTTCTTGCTGACCTGGAAGATAACCTTGCTGATTCTTCTTCTGATGCTGCTGCTGTTGTTGTTGTTGATTATTCCGTTGCTTTTCTTGATTATGATAAACCTGTTGATTTTTCTGCTGCTGTGGATTATGTTGCTGTTGATATTGACGATTTTGTTGTTGATATTGCGAATCCTGCTGCTTCTGCTGCTGTTGATAATAACTCACTGGTTGTGTTTTTCGTTGAACTTGCTGCTCCTGAGATTTTCTGTAATTATCATCATACTCTGAATATCTTGTATTCTCAGATGAATAAGTTCTTGATGGTGTGCCTGTAAAAGTCTCTTGTCCTCGAGATTGTGGAAGATATCGAAAACGTTGTTGTTGTTGTTGTTGTTGTTGTTGCAGCTGTTGTTGCTGCTGCTGTTGATGATATTGAGACGATTGCTGGTATCGACTGTAAGGATCATTCCGATATTGTCTGACATTATCTAATGGGGATACAGTTTGGGATGGTAGAGCAGCATTGAATCGTAAATTATTTATGACCGATTGTCCCTCATTACCTGAATATAAGAATGGAGTTGGGGTTGCATAAGGTAATGAGAAATTGGCCAGTGCCATTTTCTACATCCAAGAATAATATCTAAATAACTCAAATAAGAATTTTATACATTCTTACAAAATAAATAACGTATTTTATTGTCTCTATTTTTCAAATCGTAAATTCAGTTAATGACTGAATTTGGCATTTATGAATATCTTCTCTTTTTTCACTTCCCGTCTCTCTCTTCAAACTCAAACAAAATTAGTTCACAAAGGGATTCCCCATTATTTTTTCGAAAATATTAAATAAAATTTGTAAATTCGTCACATTTAACTGCATTTGTAATTACATGATTTTAATAATCTAGTCTTAATAATTATAATTACTATTCCTTTCTTTTTTTTTGAGAATGTTGTGAATCACCTGTTGAAAATCTGCAAAAAGAGGAAAAAGGAAACTTTTTTTTATCTTTCTTATAATTTTAAGCATAAATTAATAACGAAGTAATTCAAACAATATTTCGTCTTCATTAATTGTAATTCCAAAAGGAAATTTTTCTTTATTTCTTTTGGATAAAATGATAATTTAAAATGTAGAGGAAAATAATTTAATGACAATAATCGTAAAATAATGTCACTAAATTATGATGAATTGAACAAATTTAAAAGATTTAAGGAGTTTAAAACTTGTTTTTTTTTTCTTTTTCTTTCTTCACGTCATTATAAGAAGTTTACTTTCTTCCATTCTCGCTCGATCAAGAGAGGAGGTAATAAGGATCTGCTTAAGATTTCTGAAGTTATTTTGAAGCCAATCATAATACTAATGAAAGTCACACAAAGATTATTTCTGTCAATACGTGAGGTGAATATTTTTTTTTCTTTTTTTTACACCCGAATATTCTCGTCTGAATTTTAACCCAGGTGCTTGAAACAAAAAATTAGTAAATGAAAATGTAATAACTAAATAATTTAAATAAAATCGCAACAATTATTTTAAGTTTGAAGACGAATTTTTCTATAAAAATATAAAAAAATAAATGTTTCTTAGCTTTGATAATAAAAAATAATAAATTTCTTAAAGAATTTTTTCTTTAATTTTCACTAGAATTTATAATAATGTTTAACTGGTAGTTTAAATTTCATAATTGGATATAATATTGGATTCTCATCAATATTCAAAAAAAAGAAAAAAATTACAAGATGTCACATGACAAAGTCAATTGATTGTAGGGAAATATTTGCACACATTTTTACGCTCTTTAAGAATCTTTTACTATTTTCTTTGGTTTTGAAAACAGTCATTAAATTAAAAAAAATTTTTTTTACATTTTTCCCACAATTTACTTTGCTTTTAGTAATAAATATATTTTCTTAGATATTTTTTTCATTCTTTCGCGACCGATGTTATAAAGTTAACTTGTAGAATTACAAATAAGTGTTAACTGATTGTAATTTTTTTTTATTTTCTTTTTTTTGCAAAATGGAATTTGCTGTTTATATATATAAATCTAAAAGGGAAATTCGATAATGTTAAAAAGCAGTGCAGGCCGTGGAACTTTCACTGAAAAAAGAAGGCCTTTTTTCATTAATGAGGCCGCATAACTTGTCACGTAAGGCAAATCGATCGGAAAAAAATTATTTTAAATACAATTTTTCCCCCCTTTTTCAAACTTTAATCTCCTCTAAAAATATAACGAAAATTTCCACAAGAAAAAAGTATTAAAACATAAAATAAATAAAAATCACATTTTCTCCTATAGGTATTAAATTTCTAACCCGTTTAATACATTGGAATGAATATTTATAAATTTTAATTTAATTATTTCTAATTTTAGTCTAAAAAAACTATGTTTGAATAAAAAGAAACGAATTATTAAATTTTAATAAGAAAATTTATTAATTCTATTTGACTGTTTCCTTAATCTAAAAATAATTTTTAAATAGAGAAAAAACAATTTTTAATCAAAATTTATTGATTCAGTCTTTTAATTCTATTTTTTTTTAATTTTAAAAGAAAAAAATTTATTTTTAAATTTAAAAAAATGTAACAAGAATTCAGTTTTGATTTTCTTTTTAAATCTTTTATTATTTTCTTTGAAACAATTTTTCTCATATTTTAATTAGTAATTTATTATTTTCAAAATTTGAATGGTTCGATAATTTACATAAAATTAAACAGAAACAATTTAATGACATATGATGTTCAAATTTTTATGAATATTATTTTTTTAATGAACTTGTCAGAAAATGTTATGTGTCAATAAGATAGCATCTCAATCACGCGTGCACGTTTCTCACAAAGTAAATAATTACGTGCACGACATTTATTGATTTAAAAAATTACAAATTTTTGACAAAATTTACAATAAAATGAAAAGATTCAATTTTTTAATATTTCACAATTCCTTATCGAAATATATTCATTATTTATTATTATTTATTGAAATTTAAAACAAACGGAATTGTTTTTAAGCAATGAAATATTTTATTTAAACTTATTTTATATTCACAATGCAAGAATTTTATTTTGTTAATTATAGTCTTTGATTTTCTTTTTCAATTGAAATGAATCAGCTAATAAAAAGGTGATATCTGATAATTCGTTAATTATAGATAGAGTACAATCTTTTGAAAATGTTTGAAAAAAATTATTTTAATAATATTTAATTACAGCGTGATAGATTAAACTGTAATTAAGTGTCAAGTTTTTTTTATATTTAAAAAAGAAATTAAAATTTCAAGTAGATGCAAATATATGTCACAAAGTCGCGATAAATATGAGATTAAAAATCGAAATAATTTATTTATGCATTTTTAATAATAATTCATTAATATTATTGCGCATAAAGAAAATTTTTTTTAACGAAAGTAAATGCATATAATATCCAAACTTAATTTAAAATCTGATTGATATAATTTTCGTTTAATACTACTGTGCAATGTCATTAGACATAATTGTTATGAATCAGTCTTGTTATAGAGCAGCAAGAAAAGTAATTAAATTTTTTTAAATTTCAATCTCATTGACATACAAATGGAAAATACATACATAGAAATGTAAAAATTGGAAGAAATTTTTTTTGTACTAAAATTAAAAATTTTATATATAAATAATAAATTGTATATATAAATAAATATTTTTTTTATTATGAAAAGTTTTAAAGACACATATGTTGAGGACAATTTTTCCCAAAAGCATTACCTTCAATCCATTTGGAAGATCATGCAAAATTTCTTCGTGTTCCAAAATTTTTAACAAGACTTTTCTTTTCAAAAATTAACAAAAAAAAAAAAAATTCAAAGTCTTTTGAAACGGAAAAAAAGATGGTCGCGACAAAAATTTCTGTTGTACAAAAAAAACTTTCACTTTTCGTCACGAACCACTATTTTTGGAAACCGGCGAAATTGACAAAGATTCACGCGGGCATTGAAGTTTTTTGGTTCAATTAACGTGAAATAATCATTAAGTACATGTAGGGAAGGACGAATTTTCTGAAATTGATAGAAAATGAAGAGGGAGGAAATAAATTGTTTTTTTTTTGCAAATTGACACCTTGTGAAGAAAATAAAGTGACCACATGAGATTCAAAATGATTAATAAAGTATCATGAACGCAACGTAACGCTTCGTTGGCGAACATCAACTGAAGGAAGCTGTAATATTGAGAAGGGGATAAGAGGTGTTCAAGTCGATTGTAGAGAGTGAATGTTCTCTCCTTATTACACATATATCTGTGTGCCTTTTTTTTCCTTTCATTCAATTTTCTCTCCTACTCCTTTAATACTATACACATCTTATCTCTTTTTATTTATTACTCTAAAGGCGCACACACTTTAAGTCAATGTCCCTTTTCTTTCAAATCTTTTGACAATATCCACTCCCACTTTTTTACACCTTCGCATATCAATTCTTCCTTTTCTGTTCATTTATTATATGAATATGTATGTATAAATAGTAAAATTTAATGGTGAATGCTAATGAATGATTGAATTAATGCTGTATGATGACTGGCCAGTTATGGCTTAATGGAACAATAAAGTCAATTTTCATCATATCTGTTAAGATTCATTTGATTTCATGAATAGGAAAAAAGTAGGATAATACCATAGTAGAAAATATCAATGGCTGGGAGTTAAAAGATTCAATAATCTCTATTTAAACTTAAAAGAAAATTACCTTCAAAATCTAATGTTGCTGCAATAATGCAGAGAAAACACTACAAAGTCCGTATTGCTGCTCCAAAGAAAACTGCGAAACATTATTTCCTGAAGTTTTTAAAAGCTTATATAGATTTTATTAAAGGATAAATAAACTCGTATATCAATTCAGAATTGCTATTTTTTATCAGTTAGGTTTTGTACTGCTTGAAAATTGTTTGATGCTATCAGCAGAATATAAAATTTCAACAACAATAACCTAGCAGCAACATGGTATAAAAAATCCAATTGCTACAATTTTATGCACTTTAAAGTAATTTGCAGTAAATGGTTTCAGATGTTTAGAGAATCTTGATGAATAATAAGATGGAAAGCCAATTGGATTACTAGATGAATATCTTACTTAAAGCTGATTGTTTTTGGATGTTAGGATACAGTATGGAAAATGTTGGTGAATAAATAAATTATCCTTTAGGTGATAACATGTTTCTAATGAACATTAATAAACTGTTCCAATAAACTAAAGGCACCTAAAGATGCGCCAGCATTAAAAATATTTGTTCTGTATTATAATGCAACAATATTGCAGAAAACAGAATGTTGCCACGAAAACTAAAATTCCACCTGCTACAAACGTGCAGTTAATAATCACTGGAAGATTCGAAATGCCTGATGAATCTGAACTCTGTACGATCACTGGATTACTAAATACATGAATTCCTTAATTAATAACAGATTTTTTAGATGAAGTACGTAAAAAATCAAAATATGCTGGATAAATAAACTTTTGAGCGTCATGTGACTACTATTCATTTAGACAAAATTATCTAGCTTCACCAACAACAGCTAAAATTGCAACAACATTGTCTCGGCAGTCGAATGCTGCAGCAGCATTGCCGAAAACACATTTTTTTCCAGTATTTCTGAAATTTTACAGGATCCAAAAGTATTTGCAGAAAATAATCACTAGAACTCGGAAACACTTGATGACAGTTGTCAACAACAGAATCATTGGATGGATGAATTTCCCAACACTTATTATTTTGATTGATTTAGAATGCTAAATGAAACAGTTGTCAAATTCGTCGAGTTTTGGCACATCTACAACCTGTCCGGTTAAAATTTTCTAGATTTAGGAACAGAAGAGAAATTTACAACAACATGGCCTTCGTATTCTAATGCAGTACCAATATTGCAAAAACCACAACATAATTATCCAATAGTGTTGCAAAATGATGTTGAGTAGCATGAAATATGGTATCACAAGTGAATTACTAGAAGATAACAATAAAAACTTTATTGAATAAAAGATTGATCTGAATAGAAGGATGAGATGAGAAGGTGCAAACAGAGAATCAAACGATGAAGAACACAATGAATGCTGAGCGGAATACTATTAGATAGATTAAAATTAGTATGAATTAAATTCATTAATACGAATGCTAATAAATTTCTAAACATATGCTGCAAATAAAAATTGATTAGAACATAAAAACACATAATTAAAAATCAGTTATTGAATCCAGTTTTTACTGGAATGATCAATGTATGTACAATAATTATGAACCCAAAAGAGTATTTTGTTTTGAAAGAACAAAATAAATTCCAACGTAATAAAAAATTGTTGGCCCTGAAAAGGGCCGATTATTATTCTCATTTTTTGAAGAATCTTAATCGATTTAAGGAAATAATGTATTCCTTGACTGTGAATGTTGTTACCATTGTTATTTCCCCGCTAAGAATGTCAACAGGTATTCTCACAACTTCCATTGCTGTCACTGTCTTCTCGCCGGAATGACTTGATTCGTACGACCATTTATTTAAATCCTTGCCTTTAAATAATAACTTTTGCTCCATACAAAACCAAGGTATTGTTTTGAATGATGAAAATTTAATTTCACGAATTATTCCACCACATGTTTCTGGTATTTCAACACGTTGTTCATTTTCGGTGAATGTCATATTGCCCTTACTTTCCCAAAGTACTTCTCTTGTTTCGACATCACGAATTCGCATCCACAATACTTCAAAATGTAGTGAATCACGTAGACATGGGGAAAACATTTTTCCAGAGAATAATTAAAAGAACACGTCTTACTTAGGTAAGTTACAGACTGAATCTGAAGGGTAGTTGACATCATAGAGGGATATTTGCGATCCAGTTGACTCATTAAGCTTTCAGGTAATTGGGCAATTCAGGTAGATGAACCAATCGTATTGAAGAGGGGTGGGATCTTCATTTGGGCTGCAAATAGCCCGAGAATATTTGAAAACCACAGCCCACTTAATATTTTTGGGTCTCTTTTTAGTTTCTAATGAAACTATATTTTCAGAAAAATAATTTCGACAAGATGAAGAATATGATGATCAACGCAATTTGTAGCAACTTTGAGAATGATTGTTTTTGCAATATTGCTACTGCATTAGAATATGAAGGCAATGTTGTTGTAAATTTCTGTTCTGTTTCTAAATCTAAAAAATTTTAACTGGACAGGTTGTAGATGTGCCAAAACTCGACGAATTTGACAACTGTTTCATTTAGCATTCTAAATCCAAACATCAAAATAATAAGTGTTGAGAAATTCATCCATCCAATGATTCTGTTGTTGACAACTGTCATCAAGTGTTTCCGAGTTCTAGTGATTATTTTCTGCAAATACTTTTGGAGCCTGTAAAATTTCAGCAATACTGGAAAAAATTGTGTTTTCGGCAATGCTGCTGCAGCATTCGACAATGTTGTTGCAATTTTAGCTGTTGTTGGTGAAGCTAGATAATTTTGTCTAAATGAATAGTAGTCACATGACGCTCAAAAGTTTATTTATCCATTACATTCTAATTTTTTATGTACTTCATCTAAACAATCTGCTATTAATTAAGGAATTCATGTATTTAGTAATCCAGTGATCGTACAGAGTTCAGATTCATCAGGCATTTCGAATCTTCCAGTGATTATTAAATGCACGTTTGTAGCACGTAAAATTTTAGTTTTAGTGGGAACATTCTGTTTTCTGCAATATTGTTGCATTATAATACAGAACAAATATTTTTAATGCTGTCGCATCTTTAGGTGCCTATACTTTATTGGAACAGTTTATTAATGTTCATTAGAAACATGTTATCACCCAAAGGATAATTTATATATTCACCAACATTTTTCATACTGTATCCTAACATCCAAAAACAATCAGCATTAAGAAATATATTCATCTAGTAATCCATTTGGCTTTCCATCTTATTATTCATTAAGATTCTCCAAACATCTGAAACCATTTACTGCAAATTACTTTAAAGTGCATAAAATTGTAGCAATTGGATTTTTTATACCACGTTGCTGCTAGCTTATTGTTGTTGAAATTTTATATTCTGCTCTTCTATTCTATACTCCTCGAAACAAATCTATCCTGAATAAATTCGTTATTATCAAAAAATAATTGTACAATTCAGAAAATATACAGTCTCGTGGTATGGTTTCGTTGGTTCAGGTACATTTTATCAAAATTTGCATTAAAATACAATGAATAATTTTAGAAAATTAAATTCTGTATCCTATGCAAATTTTTAACGTATCTTGACTTGTTAGAACATGACGTTCTGAGCCCCAGTGTATGCAACAATGAAAATTTTATTATTCTTCAGAAAAGTAAAATTACTTTCGAAACTATGTTGTGGAAAATAATTTATTATATCCCTTTAGAAAATGTATGAGCGTGTTTATCGCAGGAACTTTAGGGCCCATTGGACTACCTGCACTGCTATTAGCAAGTTTGTATCTATAGGTTAATGAGATAATCTGCTGGGGAATTATTTCAATAGTACCTGAAAAGGTGTTTACTTACACCCCGCAGTCATTTTCAAAATCAATGTATTTATGAATACAAAAATGGTTTTTCTATTCTTCTTGAAAATTTTCTCTTTTGATATCTTAAGTTATAAGGATCTTATTTTCAAGTGTAAAATTTTTTTCTTTTACTGAAAACTATTTTATCAATTTTCTATTGCTTTAGAATAAAAATTTGGTGGTGTTGTATTGGAAATATTTTTGATGTACTATCCATAGCCCTTGAAAAGTGCAGAAAGAATTTTATTTTTCCTACAACCAAGACGCGCTTTTTTATTGAAGTACTTTTATAGTTTATCTTCCAAGAAAGATCATAGTTTTTCTAAAGGCATTCTGGCATTGCCAAGTAGTGAATCATGAAACGTATACATATGTACCCTGCGACAAAATTACGAAATGCAAAATATCTAGGCCTACCTAACGTGTTCTTGAATTTAAATCCGGCTACGTTGCTTTTATATATAAAATACACTATACACTAAACAGTTAAGTAGAGTTTAATGTCAAGAATTGGTACTATTCCTATCCATTGAAAATAATAATATCAAAAATATAGAGAATATAAATAAATTTAAAAATCAATATTATATTAAAAATAAATTGAAAATAAATTGTTAAAATATAAAATGATTCTATTTAAAATTCTTATATGCATCGTAAAATATATAACCATGACCTTGAGAATAACACACGTTCACCCACGATACAGGAAATTCCTTGTATTTCAAAATATATCATTTTTCATAACTTCGAAATTGTTACATTTTAATCTGTCACTATTTCATGTCACTTGAAATAATACAAGAGTCATTAATAATAAATTCTTCCTTTATCTCATTTTATATAATGACAGATTTGATTAGCATTGACTATACATACGTTGAACTAGTATTCGAACTTTGATTTATATTTGACAAATAGAAAAATATTGAATCCAGTAGCAAAAAGTGAATGGCACATTGGAAAAAAAATACCATTGTATAATTTAAATAAACCAAATCCGTTATTATGAAATAAATTAAATTTAAAAATCTTATCAGTAAATCATTTTTGATCGATTTCATAGTGATATTTCTAATTTATTGAAATCTATGCAAAAAATATTATTGAGTATTTGCAGAGAAAATATTTCCATTTCAGAATTGAAAATACGTGTAACGATTGCGAGAGAAATTGTCCTGCACGCTATCTAGGACGACAACATGCGCATTTCATCAGAGGGGCGGCAATATTTGAAAAGTCATATCGCAATGTTAATTTTAAAAACGAATTTTTAATATTGAAAATAGTTTTTAAAAAAATTTTCATTATTACAATTATCTTCATGATGTAAAAAAATTGATTGTTAAAATCATATAAAAGAATCTGAGTAATGAATTAAAAACAAAATAAAGAAAAAAAAAATTTACAAGCATATAAACTTTAGGAGCGTTATAAAAATAAAAAAAAAATACTAACTTGGAGGTCAAATAAGTACAAGTAATTGTTTGTAGTAAAAAAAATGAACTCGTTTCGTAACCACACCCATGTGAATAGAACAATATATTGAGTCGTTATTTATAAACTCAAGGAGCACTGTACACAAAATGATCCTAGACTGATAGCAATACATTTCCGGTGATTTATTACAGATCCGGTATTACTAATCAAAAATTTTTTTAAATCTTTCTTTTTTCCGTAGATTTAGTTAAAAAAAAGTATTCATTATAACTTTTTTTTAAATACAGATTATAATTTTTTGTTACTAAAAAAATATTCATTATAACGTTTTTTAAATACAGATTTTAATTTCATTTTTGAATATATGTTTTTGGTTATAAAGAACTATTACAAATGCAAAATTATTAGGAAAAAATGAATTTTATTCGTCTTTTCATCATTCATATTCTTTACAGAAAATCAAACATTCATAATTATTCGCTTTTGTGTATATATAGGGAAAAACTATCTATATATTCATTAGTGCATAAATAATAATGAAAAAAATGAAAAATTAACAGATATGTTATTTTTTTATGCTTCAAATTGATCTTTACATTCATTTCAATTAGTTTGTCCAAAATTATTTATTATAATTTTAATGAAATTGCACATTTAAAGCCGAGGATTAATTATTACATAGTATCTAGTGTGCTTACAAAAGTTATGATCCATTTTTTTTTCTATATTTATGTAATAATAATTTTATTGTATAGTGTATAATAATCATGCCCTTTAATTTATAAAATTCTAAATCAGTGAAAATATTTTGTACTTTTTCATGTTATTTGCATACAAAGTAAATTATAAAGTATAACTTGAGATAAAATATATAAACTTATTCACTAAAAAGATAATTTCTTTTGATTTGATTCGAAAAAAATTACATTTAATAGTTGAAAATAATTTTGAATTTGTATTCATTTTTTTCTTTGCAAGTTAATATAAACATTTTAGACGTAATTAAAAATTTACAGAAATTGAGAAATTTAATTCAATTTTAATTTGCATTACGGCGAAATTCAATTTTCGAGTAATTTAATTTTTTTTTAATTTCATTCTACTAAGAATTTTCATAAATTTTATGAATACGTATAAAATAAATTTTATTCTTTTTTCTAATGTAGAAAATTATTTCACGCTTGAATATTTTTATTTAACAATTTCGACAATTTGCCATTTTTGTTATTAATTATTTATTCATTTAGTTTCCTCACAACAAAAGAATATCCTCAGGATATTCTAAACAAATGCAGATTATACCAAAAACGTTCACAGAATATATCCTATAGGAAAGAAGAATTTTTTTTTCATATTGACAAATAGACACGAATCACTATATTTTACTAAACGATTCTAACACTATAATTATATTGTATTAACAATGAGATTCTAAATACTATTTTTTTAGGAGGTATATAATGTTTAAGGGTCATAAATTACATTATTACTCTGAATAGTTCCCAATGATTTAATTATTTCCAATAAATATTTCATTTTAGAAAAAGTAAAATTTATTTTTAAAAAATGTTTTAAACCATTTATATGAAAATAAAATTTGTTTGATAAAAAAACAGGTTTTTGAATCAAAAATATAAAATGAATTTTAACATTGAGATCTACTTGTATTTAATAATATCAGTCGAAATATATAATATATATATATATATATCTATATATACTTATATGAAAACTTGAATTGGTTTCTTAACTAATTAAAATATTGAGCATAAATATATATTGTGAAATTAGTTTTCATTATAATATATAACTAACAGTAAAACTTTGAATAAAATTTGTTAAAATTGTGTTCTTAACTTTGAATCATAAAAAAAATCTACTTCAACTACATGAATTTTTTTTTTTATTAAAAACCAATTTTTGGAACATTACTAAAAAAAATATTTTTTGTGTAAAAATTTTTGTTTCAATTATTCTATTTACTGTGAAAGAAAATAGAAAATGATTTTTTCTAATGAGAATTTAAAAACTATAAATTTAACAAGAAAACAAAATGTTTTCAGCATGCAATTAATTTTTCTTTAGAAGAAAATAGTTAAAAACACAATAATTATGTAAAGTTAGAAAATTGTCAGTGGAAGTACATAGCTGCTTTTTTTGCATTGTCTCCTCCCTTGGCATTTTGTGAATATTCCTTTTTAACAAAAAACTCAGAGAAAACTTTTTATTTTTATATATACACAATTCTCTGGTTGCCAAACGAGGATAATTTTAATCAATTTAATAAATTTTTAAAAATGAATACCATAAGATTCATAAGAAAAAAAATATATATTTTTGTTCCATTTAATTTTCTTTTTAAACAAAATTTCTTTGGTAGTCTATTTTTGAGACAATATATTTTCTTATACAATTTATTTATAAACACTTGGTTTTTCAATGATAGAAATTTTGTTTTTTATAATTCTTACATCAAGAATATTTTTTTAAAATTATGATGTGAAAAGGAATAATAATTGGGTTTAAATAATAATATTTTAGATTATTTAATAAAAAAATAAATTTAAATATAAAAAAATAATTTGTCACAATTTGTTTTTTCTTGCAAAAATATTTTTGCAAAATTCTTGTATGAGAATTTTGTCGAACTAATTCGACAGGTTTTTTTTTTAAGTATTTAGTAGAATTTAGCGTCAATGGCACATATCGAAGAGTATTTGAAAATTTATATTTTTTTTGTAATTTGTATTGCGATTTGATTTGATTAAAAATTGTAGGTTATAGTCTGTTTTTAAGGTCATGCGTTAGACAATCAGCGCTATGGGAAAAAATTGGTGCTTTGAACAGCTGATTGACGTTGCGCGCGCAATTTTTCATTAGGAGGTTATTTAGAACTCGAGATCTTTAGGTTTGAGTAAATTTGATGATTTTTGTAAATATTTTTTGTAGTTTAAATAAATTGTGTTTTTACGAGTAATGTAAATACGCTGTTTGTTTAATGACATAACCTTACATAAGTTACTTCAGCACTTTAGACATTTTTTGAAAAGAAAATTTTTATTAAGGAGTTTTAATAAACTCCTTAATAAGAAGTTTTAATATCATATATAATCTGAAACTTTCAGGGGGCAATGATATTTGTTCAATTATCTTATCGCTTCTTAAAGAGAAACTAATTAAAAAAATTTCTTCCCTAAATTCTTTTAACTTTTACAAATTTAATTTTTCTCCTGACTTACTTTTTCCATAATGTCATAAAATTATATTTAACATTAACAGTTCGCTAAAGACTTACAATTTAAGGATCCTCATTATCACTATCTTGTTCAGGAGGTTCTTCAATTTTGGGATTTGCTTCGGAATTACGTTCGGTATTATTTCTGTCGGCATTTTGTGTCACCCAGGAAGGTAACCATTTATTGACAAACCACCAATGCAGTGAGAGTCTTCCTGCATGTTGGCATTCAGATCTTTCGCAACGTCCTAAAAATTGACAAACCCCAGAGTTTAAATTACCTTGATTTCTGATACAAGAATCATCACAAGTGTGATGTCGATTCACAGCATTATTCACAGGATAAATGGAAGTTGAAGAGGTTGAGGGAGCATTTGAACTGGCTGTACTTCTCATTGTTGAAGAATCTTGTTCGTTTGATGATGAATTTCCAGCAACTGGATTTGAAATTGAACTTGAATTTGATGATGTGTCGACATTTAGGGATACTCCACCAGTCATTAAGCTGTTTAATCCCGAGCCGTAGGATCTATCAATTCTGCCAACGTAAATTGTTGGATTTCCATAAATTGGATTATTCACTGATTGATCATATCGTCCAATATAAATAGTGGAATTTAATGAAAGACAACGTGGACAACTTCCGGGATCTCTGCATTGACAATCACGACGGAGAGATTCCGCGAGACGATTAGAATTTATTGGGAATCTTGAATAAGCGAATTCACCTCTGCAAAATGAGCACTTACAACTTCGAGCGACTTGATAAATATAATTTCTTGAATTGCCAAAGGCTGATGCATTTCCTGGATCTTGATAACGCAATCGATCTTGAATATTAAAGCACTGATGACACAAATGTCGGCATACTTGACAGGAGCAATTACGACTCCCTTGATAAATGTATCTTCTGTATGAGGCGTAGGCAATGTTCTCAGTTGAGAAACAATTTCTACCAAGTCTGCCTATTTGATAAGGACAGAAGTGACTTCTTATGTTTCGCATCGATTCGAGATATAAATTTCTGGGTTGATCATAGTGGACAAAATTTCTAGCATCAAATTCGTTGAGGACATTGTGTCCAGGCAGGTTATTGGCTATATAAAAATTATTTCGATTTTGCAGTCCTGTTCGATAGGCTGAACGATTATCAATTCTTTCGTATGTATGATTATCGACGGCATTTTGTACACTCACGATATTTTCATTTCGAAATACTTCAACGTCCTCGATATCATCTTCGTCATTGTCAAGTCTTTCATAAATATTCTCCTCTGGCTCCTGCTGTTGCCTATACCTTTGATGGCGAACCAAATCAACAGGATTTTGATAATTTGGATTGAGATTCGGATGATTTTGATTATTGTTTTGACGATTTTGGAAGCAACGATTTCCGCGACCTATGTTTTGATAGGCTTCGTTTCTCTCCTGATTGGAGGCGTTACGATTTTGATTCATCACAACAACGGCTAACTCTCCGTTTTCGTATCTGTGACAGAGACATCGTGGACCCTCACAATCATGACTCGCAGCTCTAACATTCTGATCCGGATTATGGACACTAATACCGCTGGGCCCGGCTTCCCTTTGTGGTTCTGATGTTTCAGCATCTTGTTCGATATTTTGATCTAATGAATGCCCAGCGGTCTGCAGTCCTCACATGGTCGATGCCGAGGCCATTGATTTGTCAATTATCGCTACTCCTGCATAACTGCGACCAATACTCATGCAAGTTGGCAGTGTTGTCCAAGTATCAGTTCTGGGTGAATAAACTTCTACTGAGGCCAAATTGGAGGATCCATCATCACCCCCAACTACATATAGCAATCCATTTAGTGCTACAACACCTGTAAGTGAACAAGAGATTTAAAAAACGATCTAAATATTTTTGTAGGTCAGCAAAAGTTAACACAATTTACCTGCATTACGTCGACAAAGTGCCATGTCACTAACTGGTGTCCATTGATTACTCTCCGGATTGTAAGCCTCAACGCTTTTTCTAACTAAAGGTCCATCGTGACCACCGACTGCATATAGAATCCCATCAAGAACTCCTACTCCAGCACCACTTCTTCTCGCCGACATTGACGGAACAGGCTTCCATTGATCCTTCTCTGGATTGTAACACTCAACACTAGATAAACATTGCCGTGATGCACCATCATAACCTCCCACCTTTGATAAAAATAAATTTTCCACATTTAAAATCAGCTTCAATTCTAAAGGAGAATTTAAGGATACTTACAGCATACAACATTCCTTTAACAACACCAACACCGACACTACTTCGTCGTGTTGACATTGGCGCAATCATTCTCCATTCATGTGTTCTGGGATCATAAACCTCAGCTGAATTTAAACCTGTTGATCCGTCGAAGCCACCAACCTGACAAATATTATAAAAATTATCACAAACTTTTTGAAAACAACATTTGCTAAACAAAAATAATACCTACTGCATAAATACAATTTCCAAGAACAGCAACACCTAAAGTCGATCGCCTTGCTTCCATTCCAGGACATGCTTGCCAATTATCAGCAGATGCATCATAAACATCCACCGTTCGTACTCGTAAAGATCCATTAAAACCCCCAACAGCATATACCCGATCACCAAGTACTGATAAACCTGTCATTAAAAATGGCGAATTCAAATAAAACTTTCTATAACAATTCCCCAAAAAAAGTCTGCAATGTTAAAGATTACCAGCTCTACATCTTCGAGTAGGAAGTTCAGAAACCTGGTACCATCTTTCTTTTTTGAAATCGTAACACTCGACGCTTCGGATTGCTTTTGGAGCTTGACCCCCAACAACAAGTAAAACCTTTGGCAGACCCCGAGGTTGTCTAGGTTTCGTTCTCGGCGTTTTAAACAAAGATTTCTGTTCACCTTTTAATAGATGATACTTCAAGGCTTCTATTAGAAAATCTTTACCTAAATAACCAAAAGGATTATTTAATTACAATTTTTTAACCCAAATAATACAAATCATTGTCAATCTTACATTGTGAATTACTCTTCAAAAGTGGTTCCTCTTCGACTCGTTGCACTAAATATTCTTGCGATAAAAGCGGCAATCGCACATGTTCCATTAATTCAGCCAAAACATGTTGACGTTTCTCGAGATCATGATGTACCCAAGAAATTACGCATTCAAATACCTTTTCCTCTGAATTAACAGTCAGTCGATCACTGCAAATCAATTTGCCAACTTGCAGTGACGTCAATGTCAAAAATTCCTCACCCTCCACAACTTCTCTGTAGGAAAAGAATTCAAATTTTATCCAAATCAAAAACAAAAGATTATAAATAAATTTAAGAGTTTTATTATTAATGTATTCTTACGAGAAATTTTGTTCAATATAACTATCGGCGTGTGTAAGTAATTCCAAACAACCATGAAGATCTGCAAATGCTCTTATTCCTAAACAATTCGAGGGATGTAGTTGTGCTTGTAAAAAATCGCAGCACGCATCACGAACGTCCGTCAACTGAAGTAAATTGGCAGCGGGCAATAATACTTGAACATTATCTTCAGTGACGTAAACTTCAGAAGAGTAAACATACTCGACAAGTAATTCCAAGGCCGAGTGATCGACTCCTTGAAGAGTTATTTTGTCCTGATCGCGTTCCTCGAAACTTGTGAACATTGCGTAAAAATATGGGCTACACGCAGCTAAGATCATTTTATGAGCTGGTACTTCAATTCCACCGTCTGCTATTAGTATTACATCGCAAAGTAGATTTTGCCTAAAATGGAAAGTTCAGTGTTATTTTTAAATCAATTTTGCTAAAAGAAGTGTGACTGTAAATACATCAGTCGTACTTAGCTTTTAGAATAGTTTTGCAAAAAATAAATTTCCAGACGATAAAGAAAGTTGTGATAGCATTTTTATTGGGTGGGGTGGTAACGCTTCTACTTAAAGAGGAAATAACTGATGCTTATTAGTCGAGGTGGTGGCTATACGAACTATTATTGTTGCAATGCTACGAAATGGCGAAACAAACCAGTCGGTAAGGATAATTCCTTTTATCGACGGAGTATTTCATTTTGTCGTCAAAAAAAAATTGTACTTTACGAAACGCAGTGTCGACACTTCATAACTTGATGTTTGGATATTTTTTAAAAATAAAGCATATAGTCAATAAATTTTTCCACTATCCTTTTGGATAGTGCATTCTTTTAATGCAGCTATTCTGCAAATAGTAAAGTTTCTAATGAAAGAGAAATTACTTACTTGCGCATAGCGTCCATAACCTCAAAGGCTCGATCCGTATGATGATGATTCCTATACGGTGGTTTGTCCTTGCCATTTTCACGTGGCACATGCTTTTGTGAACTTTCGTCCAGAGAATTTTGACTGGCATAGCGCAATAATAGGCAACTATAAAAATTTTTGTTCAAAGATATTAAATAATATGTCATAATATAAGGTTCAATTTTAAGAAAAAGGTTCAATTAAATTTCATATGCATTTTTGGCAGTAATATCATTTATTTAATAACATAATGTTTTTAGTACGCTTTAAACATAATAACCAAAATTTATAATCACAATGAATAAGAAAATGCACAATTATTAAATTGTATTTGAGAATATGTATAAATTAGGTATAATTATGATTCATACGTATCGAATATAAATAATTATATAATTTACCGATTTGTAGAAAATATAAATTATAAAAAAATGTAACACATTGTATAAAAATAAATTATCAACATTAAATTAAACACAAAAATAAACAATATTTATTTGGTTAATTTGAAGAAATAAATCAGCTTTACTAACATGACGCTTAAGGAAATTTACAATATTTAAGATGTAGTGTATTCTATTACCATTGGAGGCCATTCAAACAAGGTTATTATATACAAACTGACATAAGCTTCTTGTCTCACCTTGCTTTTAGAATTTTTTACACGATGAAGATTAACATTTTTTTCCAATTTCAAAAAAGAAAGAATATTTTCTTCTGATTCTTGATATACATTATTATTCACATATTAGGTTTAAAAACAAATATATATTTATCTAAAGAGTTTAGAGTGAAAAATTAAAATTTAATGTAATATAAATAAAAATAAATTAAAATACTTCCACTATGAGGAAGCAATTTTAGTTTATTTTCAAAATTTTCCAATAACTTGCATAATATGAAGTGCATTTAATCAATGCGTATACAATTAATTACAAAACAAACGAAATTTTATTTTTAAAAAATAATAATTATCTTGAACAAATTATGTTGTATAGAAGATAATTAAAATATTTTCATTACCTGCCCTTATTTTCTCCTCCATCTCCAACAGGATTTACTAAATTTTGATTCGCAGGATTCATTCTTTTTTTTAAAACAATTTTGACAGTTTAAAAATTTTATTTAAACAAATTATTGAATTTATAGGATGGTGAACGGAGTGTTTTATAAATTTAGAATTAAATTTACCTTATCGTCAAAACTAAATTAATTTCAAATTATTTGTTTCTACATTGAAATTAAAAACTAAAATGTACAAAGAGAATTTGTGTTATTCATGATATGACAATGATTCGTGCATAAGAAATATAATAAATAAAAACAAGCTTGGTTTTAAAGTGTCGAGGCGTCACTTGATTAGATATAGAAAGTAACCAAGAAAAAATAGATGTATTGATTGAATTCATAAATTCACAAGAAGCACATAACACTATTTAAATTGACGATGTTATTAGAAAAAATAAATTTAAAATAGTTATTTTATTGTCAATATTTTTCTTTTCACGATACATAATGAGACTTTTACTGATTTTTTTTTGTCTGCAACAACGATTGTAAAGTGGCGTCGCATAACAGTCGTTTTTCAAAGTTCGAACAGCTGATCAAATGACAAGTGACAACTTTGAATTTTACACCCATTAGGAACATAACGAATATGAATATTCATAAAACAAGAAAAAAACATATTATTGCAAATCGTTCCTTTTATTTAGAAACTTTCGGCTAAAATTTATTTAGATAAAAAATAAATACTTTCTTAAAATTTAAATAAAGCGACCACCATTATCAACCAATGGTCTCTTTATGTTTTGACGGTAACCAAACTTATTTTTGTTATAAACTATGAGAATTTATAATCAAAATAATAACAATTTAAATTTTAAACAAAAATCTGTTATTTATTGATGTTTATTAACTAATTTAACAACTTAATGTAAGTTAATTAAAAATGTAAATTTTTGGGTAAAGTAGTAAATTTTCTAATTTTGAAGTTTGGCCTTAATGTTTTTCAAAATATTAAAAATTAAATTAAATTCAAATGTTTATCACTTATTGCCTGTTAATATCAGTATTATTTCAATTTGATCCTTTGTTTATATAATAATTTCTACGTAAATATAAAATTCTAAATAATTGTAACAGTAAATTATTTTTTTGTCAATAACTTGCAAATGAAGATGACAATTTTTATATGAATTCAAATTCAATAATTTTATCTATATGAGAACAATGTATTTTTTAAAGTTTCTTTTATCAACGGTAAGATGATCAGTTTTCGAATCAATTATCATACGAGCGGATAACAATAAACTCTGTAGATTTATCAATTATAAACTCTTCGGATTCTTCACTGCAAAAATAAGTATCTTATTTGAAATTTTAGCATAAGATGTAAGATGGAAAAATGGTATCTTACATCTTAAATTAAGATATTTTTAATGACTAAAAAGTGGCTACATTAACATTTTAGAAATGACTACCAAAACATCTTAATTAAGATACTTCTTTTTGCAGTGTTCAGAAATTAATTTCACCATATTTTTTTTATTTCACATGCCTAGCCTCCTGAAAATCAAAATTCATTGAATAAAATTTAATTAATAAAATACTATTAGTTTGGTAATTTTTAGTTAACGACTGATTTAGTATACTGTCGAGTGCTACAGTATTGCAAAATAAAATACTTTTTTTGGGTGTAGAAAGCCTAGAAAATGTATAACACTTGCAAATTGTGGATTCAAAGTCAATTTTAATGACAATATAGTATATTGTCGTTCTTAACGTTTTAAAATAGATATGTTAACGTATCTCTAAAATCCCTATCATTACCGTAAAACAAGAATTGATATGTAAATGTTATCTCCATACTTTTTTCTGCCTCTAAAAATTACACTAGATACACTAAAGAGAAATCCTGCAAAAAAAACACTTTTTTTAACTAAAAAATTAATTTCCCATTTTTTACTATTATTATTATTTCCTTAAATGAGGTTATTTTTATATTTTTGTACCTCATATTTAAGTTATATTAAAAAAAAATAAGTGTCTCCGTTAAAGAACTATTAATCGTTTTCAGTTATACATTTATTATTAATATCTTTAAAAACGAATTCTTAAGTGAAAATTATATAAGTATAGGTGTGAAACGTTTAAATCTGAATATTAAATCGAGAAAGCTATTAAAGTCAATTTTCACGCGACCTGCATAAAAAATTAGAAGAAGAAACAGTTTCCTTTGTTGATAATATTTAAATTGTGCCAATATATAACCATAGCGTTCACATTGAAAAAAAAAATATTGGAAGAGTGTTAAAAATTGAAAAATCCAAACACTAATTTAAGATCTTCAAAATGTCAATTTCTATGGAACCATTTGACACTTATCTTAAATACATGAAATGGTCGTTAATAAGTTGTGGTTATTGGCCATTTTTAGCACCAAAATTTATTTTATTTCAACTAATTTTTATTGGAATCTTAGATTTTACTTGGACAGTACCTATTGTATGTAGAAATAAATTTATTCACTTTTTAGACTTAATACATTTAACATATTAATTATTTTTGATAGATAATAGCACTTTGGCAAAATAGGAATAATTTTAATTATATAGTTGACAATGTGGCTTTTGGTTTTCTTGCTGTATTAATATGGATAACATATGTCAACCAATTAATAACCTTTCCACAAGTAAATATCAATTATTAATAGTAATCAATTTCTTTATGTTTTCTAATAAATATTATTATGAGTTGTTAATATTATAAGTTTTAATATAATATTATAAGTTGTATTATTGAATTTAAAATTTGTAAAAATCTTAATTCCTGTTAATAACAGGGATCGAAGTAGGTCCGTAAATCCTGAAAAAGTCTGTAACTTTGCTTCAAGTCCGTAAAAGTCTGTTTTTTTAAAAAATGTTCCGTAATTTTATTCAAAAAGAATGAAACGTTCATAAATTGTACGATATAATTTGGAGAATTTTAGAGAAATTACAAATGATTGCAGAAATTCAATCATTTTTAAAAGTAATAAAATTCTTCGCAAAAATTCAATTATGTTCATTAAAATTTTTTTAAACTTTCGTCAAAATTTCAATTATTTTTTAGAAATATTAAAATTCTTCTCGGAAATTTATATATTTTCAAAAAAAAAAACTAAATAACATTGTCAACATTTCAATTATCTGTATAAATAAATAGCAAAATTCTTCAACAACATTCAATTATTTTCAAAAATTTTACTAACATTCATTTAAAAATTTCAATTATTTTAATAATTAACAATATTTATCACACGAATTCAATTATTCTCTAAAGTAATAAAATTCAGGTCCCTGAAGTTGCCATCGATGCTCAGCATCAAAAAATATTTTTTTGTACAAAACCAATGAAAAACACTCAGTTTTTTCCAAAGTTTTAAATTAAGAAAATTATATTAAATAGTTTTTTACTTCTTAGGTGAATAAAAGGAGTAAAATTAGTTAAAAATTTTTTACTAAAAATAAGAAAATATACTTTTCGATGCTGAGCATCGATGCCAGCTTCAGGAACGTTAAAAATCAATTGTTTTCAAAAATTTTAATAAAATCCATTGCAAAATTTGAATTATTTTCAAAAGTAATAATATTCTTCGCAAAAATTAAATATTGTTCAATATCTACTATTTTTATAAAATTTACCAAAAGAATTTAATTATTTAAAAAATAAATTAATAAAATTCTACAAAAACTTTTAATTATTTTCAAAAAATAATAACAATTTATTAATTTATTTATTTATTAATTTAATAATAAAAATTCAATTATTTTCGTAAATAATAAAATTCTTTTTAGAAATTCAATTATTTTTAATAGAATTTTAATCGAATTCTTCGAAAAAATTCTTTAAAATTTTATAAAAATTCGTCCAAAGAATTTAATTGTTTAAAAATTTGTTAATAACATTTTTAATAGGAATTGAATTCCAAGAAACATTCAATTATTCAATAAACTATTTATTTTTGTAATTAAATAATTGAATTCTGGTAGAATTTTCTCATAAACATTAATATAAAAATAGATTTCAGTTAAAATCTTAGATTATTAAAAAGTAATTGAATTTGGGATTTTTTAAAAAAATTGTCTTAAAAATAATGGAATTTCTAACAAAAAAGTTTTATAAAAGCTTTTTAAAATGTTCGAATTTCTGCTAAAATTCTAATATTTTTTAAAATAGTTGAATTCTTGCGAAGAATTTTATTAAGACTGGTGAAAATAATTGATTCCCTGTAAAGATTTTAATTATTTTACGAAAATATTTAAATTCTTGCGAAAAATTTTATTAAAATTTCTGAAAGTAATTAAAGATTTGCTAAGAATTTTGTTATTTTTACTTTATGCCAAGAAATTTATTAAAATTTTTAAAAATAATTGAATCCGTGTTAATTTTTTACAAGAATTTAATTATTTTTGAAAATTTTAATAAAATTCTTCGCAACAATTCAATTATTTTCATAAATAATAAAATTCAATGATGAATTTTAATTATTTTTAATACAATTTTAATCGAATTTCTCTAGAAATGTAATTATTCTTAAAAATTTTATTAAAATTCGTTAATAAAATTCAAGTATTTGATAATTTGTTGATAACAATTTTTTATGGTAATTGAATTTTGAGAAACGTTCAATTCTTCAATAAATTATTCAATTGCGTTTTATTTTTATTTAAATAATTGAATTCCAGTAGAATATTCTAATAAAAATTGAATTTTATTTCATAAAAATGAATTTCAGTTACAATTTTAGATAATCATTGAATATTAAAAGCAATATAGAGTGAATTTTAAAAAATAATAGAATTTTTTAATTAATTTTTTTGAAAAAGTTTAATTGAGTTTTTTAATACTATTTTCATTTTCTATTTACTAATATTTATTTAATGAAAGAATTTAACTAATAATTGAAATTTCGTAAAATTAAATGTTGTAAAGAAATGAATTTGGAAATTGTCAAAAAACTTTTTCGAAAATTATTAAAAATAATCGATATAAAGAAGAATTTTAGATAAAAATTCTGAAAAATAATAATTGAATTGATAATTATTTTAATTGCTTTAAATTATTTTTATTAATAATTAATATTAATTATTATATAACATGAAAATTTCTTCATGTTTTATAGTTATGAAAAAATGAATTTCTAGGTTCTAAGTAAAATGTTTTCATATATTTGATTCGGCCTGATTTTATTTTTGTCAGTTGGTTCGTAAATGGTCGGTAATTATTAATTTTTGGTCCGTAAAGTCCGTATTTTAAATACTTCCACTGCTTCGAGCTCTGCGTAATAATAATAATAATAATAAATATAAGAAGATAGTTCTTAAATTATTTAAAACTATAACCGAAAAAACAGTGCTATATCTGGATAGGTACACTGTTGTTGTGTTTTATTTTCAGTTGAAAGTCATTTACACGCAAGTGTTTGAAGATTTTGCAATTGCAAAAAAGAAAGAGAATTATTTTAAAATAATGAAAAAATATACAAGAATGACACAAATTGTGGCAACGGTGTATTTAGGTAATTGATTTTTTAAGTTTGTAACTTATTATCGTGTGTTTTGTAATATTGTAAAAATTTACAATTTACAAATATTCTCTATATTTTTTAATTTAATTAATTAACCTTCATTTTTATTATAAATTCGGAATAAACTCGTAATTATGATTTAACAACAATTTGAGACGAGGATACTAATTTTATTTTATTTAAACAATTTACTTTTGTAAAATTCTTCGACTAATTATAATTTACATTCAAGTCAACAATTAAAGAAAATTTGAAGATTTAATAAAGATTTCAAAATTCAATTAATTATTGGACTATTCTTCTTGATTGTACCTAAGAAATTAATGGACAAAATCATTATGAATTATTTTCCTGTTATAATATTATCTGGTTTTATAAGAAAGTTTGAAGATTTATCCAATTTTTGAAAGGTTTCATTGCACATTTGGGCTATTGCTCGAATCTCTTAATTGCTGAATGAAGATAAAGCCCATATGTATATTTAATTTGTCACACAATATTACGTCAATTTGGAGTTTGAGAACATGATGAATTTTATTTATGGATGAATTGCTTGGAATTTAATTTTTAATACTTGGCTTTGTCAAACAAAAATTATATTGGTGGAGTGCTGTAACGATTCAATATCTTGCATCAAATCAATTATTGATTTAGAAGATTTTTTCCACATTTAATTTGAATTTTATTAATCTTTTCAAAAATTAATCAATTGTTTTCGATTCATTGTTAAGAAATTTAATAATTTGATCTTCATTTTTGTTAGCAACAGATCTCCAGGGAGAATAATAAACAATATTAAATTCAATTCTTTTTGTGAAATCATGTGAGACAGACGTAATTCGCGAAGTCAATTTAATTTAATTTGAATATTTAATATTAGTGATATTTTATCATTTTCGTGAATTTGTGAATTGGAGCCATGATTCGAAGTTTGGATTATAATTATTGATTTCCTGGAGATTTGCTGCATCTGTCATTAATTTTCAACTTTTGATGAGATTTTGTCAGGCTATTTTCATTCTTGAATATTTGATTCAAATATTAAATTAATTCAATTGTCCAAGACTCAAATTGATAAAGAATTTATTTTTTTTAATTATTCTTAAATATTGTTAAAATTCTTAAATTTAAAATTTAATAAATGTCAATAATTTTATATTAAAATGCATTCGTAATTCTTCAAATATTATAAACGAACCTCCCCGTCTGTTATTATCCAGCAAATGGGGCTGAGTTAGCTAAAATTCAATTCAGAAGAAAATTTTAATTCATTTTAGTCGTTTACTTATTTTGTTTTTGTTTGTTTTATTTATTTGTCCAACGATCGGACTGGCGCCCAACAATTTTGGAATCTTCTGAAAGTAACCATTTTCATAAAATATTGTGGTTATAATATTCATATTAAGAGAACCGTTCTGAGAACCTGATACGAAATTTATAAAAATTTAAAATAAATATAATAACAAATTTCTTTCTAGGATACACAACAACAATATTGATAATGTATTTTAACGAAGCATGGATTCAATTCATTTTTCAATTAATATTCAAAACTGCCAATGAAACAGTGAAAAAGACTATTGTAGTTGAAGTTGACTACTATATCTTTAATGCAAACGATCATTATATATTCACAACTATTCATTTGTTTGTTGGCGGATATTTTTGTGTTGAGCCTTTTGTTTGCATTGATTTGCTGCTGTTTTTTTCAACTACACACATTAGTGGACAGTACAATCTTTTGAAGTAAATGATTGCTAAGGAAAATTTTATTTGTTTTCTTTAAAATTTTTTTTTTTGAAAATTTTAATAAATTACAAAGTTTTAGCAAGCGGCAAATTTTAAAGAAAATAATTAAAATTTTCCTTAGAAATTTTCTAAACACTCACATTAAAAAAAAATATTAAATATTATTTGTAATGAAAACCATTGAAAAAAAATCTGCCCGCCCTTCGGGCGGACACATTCTCATCCGCGCTTCGCGGATCATAATCATAACTTTTTTGTTTTTTGTTGTACAAAAAAGTGTTGAAAGGAAAAGTTGTTTGTTTTTGCGCATATTTTAAGGAAAGAAATAAAAAAAAATAATTTTTTGAAAATTGTAAAAAATAAAAAATTTTGAAAATTTAAAAATGTTGTATTTTTGTTGTTTTTTGTTGAAATGGGCTGTCCAACGAACTCAGGCTTCATTTTAGTGGACTAAAGAAATCCCCCAAATTGCAAGTCGATTCTTTAAAATTTACTCGAGTTATCGTCGAGACAAAAATTTCTACAGACAGACAGACAGACTGACAGACAGACTGACAGACAGACACTTTTCTAAAAACCATTTTTTTGGAATCAGGGGGCCATGAAACGTAAAGATTTATGAAAATTAGAAATTTCTCAAAATCGCACAAATCCAAGACTTTCTCATTTTTGATGAGAATGTAATAATTGTTATTGTTGAGTTTGGATAATTGCGATTGTGAAAATAATATATAGTTTTAAGAAAAATTAATTGATGAGTTAATTATGTAAAAATTATTTTTTTATTTAGGTATAAATTATCGAAAATAGGTTACGATGAAGATAGTGGAGAAATACTCAGCAATGAGAGTGACATGAAGATTAATCTTAACAATTGTATAAAAGATTATCATCGTGTTTCTGAGTGAGTTTGTTGCACACTATGTTTATATGAAAAAGTCAACTGTTTTTTTTTTATAAAAAACTTAAAGGGTTTAAATTACAGACAACATTTCGTTTAGTGTTAATGCATTATGCGAAAATTCATTAAATGAAATTAAAACATGTGCATTAATACAGGTTTAATTAATCAAATTAATACTATATAAAGTGGATAAATTTCTGTTTTGATGCACATGTTTGGTATCAATTCGTTAAAATTTGATACTTTTATATTAAAAGTGAAATTTTTTCTTATTTTCTTCAAAGGTTTATCAACATTATAAATAATTATTTTTCAACATATTTACTTTTACTGTGTGCTATTGTATTAACATTATCAACATTGTATTTGTCTTTGGTAAGTTTTTTATCTGATGAATATTGAAACATAGTCTCGAAGTTGATTGGAATTATTGGAAGTAGTTTTTTTATATACTTTATTTACTTACAGATTATTCTTAATAAGCATAATACAGAACTCTTAATAAGAGGATCATTGACAGTTGTAGCCCAGCTCGTTCATGTTTTTTTCAATTGTTTCAGTGGGCAAATGGTTCTGAATGAAACTGAAAAATTTGTGAATTCCGTGTAAGTAATAATATATATGTATACTTAAATTAACCAGTATTATAAAAACTATTTTATTTGTTCATTCCAGCGATCGAACTCAAAATACAACAAAAATGAGTTTAGTTTTGTTTCTGTGTTATATGAAATAAGGCCATCTAATTTTAATTGAATTGTTCTAGTTATGATTGTGAATGGTATAATGTTTCACCTAAGATGCAAAAAACAATATGGTTGTTAATGTTATCTTCTGCTAACGTACGTCAAATAAATGTTGGGAAAAATTTTTGCTTATCGTTTGAGTTTTATGCAGTCGTAAGTAATATTGTATAACATTAATTTTTAATTAAGATTATAAATAACTATAGGATAATTATTAGTGAGAAAAACTTCATAACTTGTTTTTCCTTTAATAGGGTCAATGACCTTTCGAAAATATAAAATATCTTTCTATATTGTGTACTAAAAAATTGTCCTTTTATACAGATTATTAAATCAATGTTTTCATATTTAAATGTTCTTAACTCTCGCAATCACTGAATTCTGGCTGGTCGAAGATGTTTCTTAATGCTGTGAAAAAAATTGTTGCGCACTGCTTTAAAAGGAAATTTTGTCGACAGAGAAAATAATGAGTAATTATTATTATTATTATTATTATTTTTAGCTTTCTGCAGGGTAGTTAACATAAACTTTACAACCGAATAAATGCAACTGGAAAGGTTATGAAAACAGTAAAATCTTTATAGAGAAACAATTTGTTACAAATTGAATCATACAGGACTCTATATGATTATTATTATTATTATTAATAATTTTTAAAATGCAAAAAGTATAGTTAATCTTCTCTCTAAATTTAAATTAGTTAAAAATGAGACCTTTAATTTAAAAAAAAATTTGTTTTATAGAAATTCGTTTAAATGAAAAAATAAAATAAATAAAATTTTGCAAAAAGATGTTTCGGTTACACAAAACTTCTAACATATAAAATCATGTCTTACTTATATAAAATAAAAATTGTTTTATTAGAATAATAAGACGCACTAATTTATGTCTTCTTTTTTTTGAAAATATAATTTTGTATAAATATTGTGTTTAAAAAATGGAAATTATGCAAATTGCATTAATAATAAAGAAAAAAAAAGTTGAATAAATTAAATTTGATTTATAATTAAATAATTAACTATTCTTTTTCATAAATTAAAAAAATTTAATTATTTCGTTATATTTATGATTTAAAAATATAAATTATAACAATTTTTTTTTACAAAAATAATAAAATTTTGTAAAAAAGATATGCTATTGACAAATTGAATTCTTTTTTTATTTAATAAACTATTAAACAAAATTTTTTTATAATAAAACATTTAATTTATTAATAATTTGTTTTATTAAGTAACCTCTTTAACTAATTAAAAATATAAAAAGAATTGTAATAAATTAAAAGAATAAAAATATAATATAATAATATTTGTCAAAAACATACAAAAAACTAACTTCAGATGTGGATAGAGAAAGAGCTTTTGTTCTTTTTGTATCATTCCGAGGTATTGATGCATCACAAACGCGTTTTTTCCTTATCATAATTGTGAAGTGATTAAAATTAATAATTATTAATACATAATTATTAAAATAAGAAGTGAATATTAATACAATAAAATAAGGAGTGAATAAGAAGCTAAAATAAATTTCAGAAATATAAAGTTTAGCAAAGATTGGTAAGTTTTAATTAAAAGCTATAATGAAAAAAATTATTTTACTTCAGTTTTAATTCCAAAATAATAAGAAAAAAAGTAGTGTACTGCTTATTTTTAGTTATGGACTTATTTAATTAAAAACTACTTTGATTGGTTTTTCTATTTTTTAAAATATTTTTTTCTGTTTATTTTCTATAAAATAAAATATAACATGAAGTAAACAAAACTTATACATCAATCAAATAAGAATTAAGTTATGTTCACACTGAATTCGGTATTTTAAATGTCTTTATCAAAATTTTGCTCGAAAGTGTCATTTTAACGTCGAAAAGGATTTAAATTTTCTATTATTGAAAATTTAGCCTCACTAAAATTACCCTTCCGAAATTTACCCGCATCAAAAAGAACACTCAGTTGTCTATGTGTTATAGAATACATTCTCAATTATTGATTATTTTCTTAGGCTTTCTTTTCTAAAAGCAAATATTAAAAAAAATGAAGTGCCTCGCTTAAGAAACTTTTATTGGTCGATAACAGTTTCATATTTATTATTAATGTCCATAGAAAATATATTAAAGTATAATTTCTTTAAGTATGATAATTATTATCTAGTTATATGTCATAAATTTTTACTCTACTTGTAGAATCGTAAAAACTTGAGACAGTAATTGAAGTAAAATTTCATGTTACCTTGTTGAATATATCTTAAATTAAGTTTTTACATATAAATAACAAAAAAAAATATTGAACATTTCATATTAAAAATGACAGAATTCAAATACAGTTAAATAATTGTAAATTTTTCCACTCATCTAGTTTTAAAAATAAATATCTTATAAACTGCTTTTTATTTTAAAAAAATAAGTAAAAAATTTCGTTTTTTTTATTATTTTATTTTTATCTATTTATTAAAAGACAAACGATCTTACTACATTCATTTTAAAGAAGATTTATTTGTTTATTTTACCGTTTATGTATGAAGGCTTTTCTTTCTTTTCTTTAATCCTCTTTACAAAAATTGGACAGTTTCATTTATACATACAGTATCGGACAAAATTGTCAGTCCACCCATTTTTAAAGAAAAAAAAATTTTTCAACATAAAATTCATAAAAACTAAACATTTTTTTGGTTCAAATTTAGAAAGACGATAAAATGTTGAAAAAATAAGATCTTATAGAAGTCATTTGGTCAAAATTCGTAGAAGATATTCTTAAAAATTGTAATTTTCAATAAAAAAAAATTTGAATAACTTCTAAAATAATGAAGGCTTTTTAATAATCTTAGGCTTATTTTAAAGTTCTTGTTTTACGGAATAAGAATTACTTATAGGCATTAACCTGTAATTTTTTTACTTGGAATAAGCATGACGTCAAAGTTAGTCAAAAAAATTCAAAACATATTTGAAATAATATTATTAAAAGAGAAATAATTTTTGAAATTCAAACATATTTTTTTTATTAAATTTTCTTGAAAAATCTATACCATATCATGTTTTATATATTTTCTAGAATAGTTTTTAGTACAAATCATGTATTTTAAATTTCCACAATTTTTTTGCCGAACTTTGACGTCATGCTTATTTCAAGAAAAAAATTACAGGTTAATGACTATAAGTAATTCTTATTCCGTAGAAAATGACTTTTAAAATAAGCCTAAGATTATTAAAAAGCGTTTATTATTTTAGAAGTTATTCAAATTTTTTGTAAAACATTGAAAATTACCCAAATTTTGGCCAAATGCCTTCTACAAAATCTTATTCTTTTCAACAGTTTATCGTCTTTCAAAATAGAAACCAAAAAAATGTTTAGTTTTTATGAATTTTATGTTAAAAAATTTGTTTCTTTCCTTCAAAAATGGGTGGACTGACAATTTTGGCCGGTACTGTAACAGATAATATGATAAATGTTTATTTTAAACATAACGTAAAACTTTGTTCTTTATTAACAAAAAATAAATAAAATTAAGTTATCTTAATAACTTCAAGAAGTGTTTATTTAAACAAATATTCACAACGTATCCACAACATGTCATCATATGACTCCTACATTAAATACATGAAATATATCATGATATCATGTGGATATTGGCCTTTTATTTCATCAAAAATTTTGAACATTCAATATCCAATACTTGGATTGATAGACGTGACCTGGTCAGCATCTCTTGTAACTAGAATTCATTTCATTCTATTTATTTTTATTACATAATTTCACATACATGAAAATATTAATTCTTTCGAATAACAGATAATCAACTTTTATAAAAATATGCATGACTCTGAATTTTTCGTTGGCAATTTTACCTATTTTACTATTGCAATATTAACATTGACAACATTTTTATATCAATTATTAACCATGAAAAAGGTATTAAATGCATTAAACTTGGAAAAGTTCGAGGACATTGACGGTAAGTATATGAAATCTGTAAATTTCTACATGTTGTTTATTAATTTCAGTTAAAAGTCATTCTATCAACAATAATAGATGACTTTGAACGTTCAAAAAGTTGTAAGCCTTATTTTGATATAATGAAACAATCTGTAAGAATAACACAAATAGTGACTTCAGTTTATGTGAGTAAGTAAAAAATAATGGAACATAAGAAGACTTTTATTTCAATGTGTGATATTGAATGGCAAAAATTATTTGCAGTCTATACAGCAGTAGTGTTGGTAGTGTACTTTAATGAAGCATGGATTCATACAGTGATTGTAAACTACTTTTTACCAGAAAATGGAACAAAAGTAATGAGATTTACAGTTGGTTTAGATTATCATTTTTTCAATGTATCTGATCATTATATATTTACAACTGTTCATTTGTTTATTGGTGGATATTTTTCTATTGAGCTTATTGTATGTGTTGATTTGTTGGTCTTTTGGTTTTCTGAACACATTTGTTGTCTGTACAAAATTTTAAAGTAAGAGAAAATTTCTACATATCGTGTTATTTTCGTAAATTAATTCTTCTTCATACAGAAATTTTTTCATTAACTAGATATAAATTATCAAGAATCCATTACAATGAAGAAACAAATAAAATTATCGTCGATATCGATAAAATAAATGACAATATTAGTAATTGCATAAAAGAATACCATCATGTGCTTGAGTTTGTACACAATTTATTATTATTATTATTGTTATTATTATTATTATTACTATTATTATTATTATTATTATTATTATTATTATTATTATTATTATTATTATTATTATTATTATTATTACTATTATTATTATTATTATTATTTACCCCTATCTTTTAACCAAATGCAACTTAACATTTATTAAAAGAATTGAAAAGATTGATTAGATTTTATTTTTTATTTTATAGGTTTCTCAACAAAGTTAATGACTATTTTTCGTTATATTTATTTATATTGTTTACATTAGTTTTATTATTAACAACTTTTTATGCTTCACTGGTAAGGTTATTGGGCTATTTATATTTTTAAATAGTTCGATCATTTAAAATAAACAGCAAGTTTTATGTTGATTATCTGTCGATAATTTTACGTTCGGTTTTAATTATTTGATGATAAATTATTTTCACGAGACCTATTACTGAAAATTTGGAGATTCAATTTTTTCAGAATTTTTCCAAATTTAAAATTTTCGGTAATAGGTCTCGTAAAAATAATTTATCATCAAACGCAAGTTTTGTTTGTTAATATGGAATGACTTTATAAATTAAGATTTTCTAAAATATTTACTTGCAGATTGTTCTTAATTTAGACGATAAAGAGCTTCTATTCAAAGGAGGAATAACAGTTCTAGCACAGCTTATACATCTTTTTTTCAATTGCTACAGTGGACAAATGGTTCTAAATGAATCTGAGAACCTTCCAAATTGCATGTAAGTTACGTAAATTCTATAAAATGAATATAATAATTATACATCATTCTATTACGTTAGGATTTTGAGAAAAGTGAAAAGGAGGAGTAAAATTCTTTAAACTAATTCATACTTACCTTTACCTAATGATTATATTTCACCCTGTAAAATGAAAATTTAAGAAAAATCAGAAAATTTTGAAGCTAATTATTTTTTTCTGTTGAAAGTTACTTAGTTTAAAAAGATGTTTTATTTCTGGACACGTTTTTGTACATTCAGAAATATTCTTTGTAATTTTTGTTCACTTATGCTGTTACTAATGCAATTAAATTTCTTTAGTTACTATTCCAATTGGTATAATATATCACCTAAGATGCAGAAAAAAATTTTGATTCTATTGATATCAGCCAAAAAAGAAACTCCTGTAAATGTTGGTAAAAATTTTGTCCTATCATTTGAATTTTATGCAAGCGTGAGTAATACTTTACTTAAAGATATCTTTATATTATAAATAAATAATTAAATTACGAATATGTTATAACTTTGGAAATTAATTACAAAACATTTTAACAATCAGTTTTTCATAATCAAAGAATATTTTAAATTTGGTAGGCAAAAAAAAAAAAACAGGAGAACTTGATTTTTCTTGAAAATAATTACAAAATAAAAAAAATTTTTTTCAGATTATGAAAACAATGTTTTCCTATTTAAATATTCTGAATTCTCGATAATTACTGAATTATTAATTATAAGAAATCAAAGTTCCGAAAGTTTGATGACGTTTACTGCGTACTATAATAAAAAAATTCTATTTTTTGTTGAAAATAATGTATATAAAGGTTATGAGTATAATAATAATTTAAACATGAGAAAGTAGTTTTATTTAATTCACGTTGGCATTAAGTTTTACAATTACAAACAAATAATTAGATTTACTATAGGTGAGAGAAAGATTCTTGTTATGGAAATTTGTTTATTTAGGAAACTTTCAGTGTTATGTTAGGAAATTAGAAAAAAAAATTCTTTACAAAATATTTTTATGGATGACAATAAATAATTATTTTAATTAATTGCACTTTTTGAGAATTTATTTTTTTCGTTTTTCTATCTTCATCCAAAAACCATTATCAGCATTGCGGGCAAAAGTTTTTTTACTTAATTTCAAAGGTATTGATGTTTTTGAACAAACTTTTAAATTACATCTCGCTAATAGATGAAATAGAACAACTTTTGTTTCCAAAATAGCAAATCGATTGCCGATGCATTGTCTTGGACCAATACCAAATGTTAAAAATGTCATCGCCTTACTGCTCGCATTGCCATTACTCAAGAATCTATCAGGATTAAATATTTCCGGTTCATCATAATAGTCAGGATTGAAATGAATTGCACTAACTGGAATCCAAACAGTCATTCCTGATTCTAATATAACGGGTTTTCCATCAGGTAATGCTGGTGGTAATTCAAAATGTTTATTGCAAACCCTATCAAGAAATGGTACAATCGGATGTCGTCGAAGTGTTTCATTTAAAACAGCGTCTAAATACTCCATTTCATTGATAGCTTCATAAGTTGGATTGCCATTCGTTGCACGTAATACCTCATCAATTTCTTCTTGTAATCGTGTTTGAATTTTTGGATTTACAGCAAGTTCATGAGCAGTGAAGGACATGTTTGTCGAAACTGGATCGAAGCCAGCGAAAAAAAAGATGAAAGCCTGTGCAGTCATTTCCTCAGCTGTGAGATCAATTTTGTTCCCCTCTTTTCCTCTTGAATCCATCATTAATTGCAGCATATCAGGTCGCGTTATTGAATTATTATCTCTTGCTTTAATAGTCGATTTGATAATATCAGTGAAGAATTGACAAATATTCGAATCAACTAGTCGAATATTCAAGAGTTTCATAATAAATGGAAAACTTCGTAGGAGAAAAAATTTCATTGCCATTTTTATTGGATCCGTTGCATCTTTACCCATTTGATAAAATTCATTCTTTGGATTCTTCATTGAATCAACACTTATTCCAAATGCACATGTGGCAATCACATCATTAGTGTAACGCGTAAAAGCACCTTTCATTTCAATCATTTTCATTGCTTCCTTATCGTTCGATAGAAATTCGGTGAAATTAACAGCACACTCGGATATAAGTTTAAACATTATTTTCATTTTACTTGATGTGAATGCTGGACTTAATAATGTGCGTACACTGTGCCATTTTTCATTTTGTAGGGCAAATAAATTTTTACTAAACAACGGCTCCCATGATTCTTCGAAAAAAATTTTATGATTAGGAAAGCTCTCAAAATTTTTCACTGTCACATTTTTAATTAAATCCATGTCACGTAAAACAATCACTGGATTCATAAAGTCAAATAATCCAAAATATTTGGCCTTCGAATTTTCGTTGTACAAATTTTCTATTAAGTGTCCCATGTAAATTTTACGAAAAATCACTGGTGCTTGATTACCAAAAATTGGTATTGGCGATTTATGTGGTATTCCATGGATTTGGAAATATTTCAATTTCTTTAATGACTTATAAAAGTATATTAACAAGAAACCACCAAGAATAGTGGTAAAAATTAATGTCCACAAATTTAGAAGCATGTTGATGGAGTGAAATCACTTTTATGACTGATCATTAAACGCAAATAGTTGTATTATAATTTTTTTTTTTTTTGTAAACTGTTTAACCTTGACTATTGATGCATACACGTGCATTTCAAGAATGCCTCTCATCGCTGAAAAGAACGATTTAATATACTTTAAAATTGCGTAGTTTAGCTATCAAAGTTAATTCGTTTTACTTATTGAAAGTCATCCAAAGCTTTTGTTTGTTTATTACACTTATCGTTAATGATATAAATAATTTTTTCCCACTAAAGAGTGTTCGTGGAATGAATAAATATTTTTTTTGTTCACAAAGAAATTAATTAAGATAAAAATTGATATCAATTATCTGATTAATAATTTATAAAATGCAATTTAGAATTTGCATTGATGACTTTAGAAAATTTTAATACTTTATTAATTTCTAATCGAAATATCAATGCTGTCGAAATGTTGCGAAAAATTCCATTTGTTTATTTAACCAAACTTGAAAAGAATGATAATTTTTTTCCTCATTATTCTTGTTTAATTTTTTTTTTATCAAAAAGAATGATTATACTATCAGGAAGTTATTACTTAGAAATTATTTAAAGAAAATTTTACTTAAATATTGGAAAATTAATTCAAAATTTAAATAATAAATAGTTTTGTAGAATAAAAATTTTTTTTTTAAATTTTATAAAATTTTCAAATAAATGAACTTTACAAGGATTCGATTCAAAATTTTATAAAATTTCAATTTGCAATGAATTTAATTACATATTTTTAAAAACTTGGAATTTTTGTCAAATGTTAATAATTCCAATTCTTCTTGAAATTAATTATATTTTTGTCAATGTACATTTAATTAATTATTAAAAATTAATGGATTTGTAGAAGAATTTTACAGTTAAAAATATTTTTAAAAATTGAATTTTTTGAGAAATTACTTATGATTGTAGAAATTTAATTATTTTCAGAAGTATTAAAATTGCTCTAAGAAAAAAAATTAAATTACGTTAGAAATTTAAAGAAAAATTCTCGTCAAAATCACAATTATCTTTATGAATAACAAAATTCTTCTCAAAAATTCAATTGTATTAGAAAATTTTTCTCATTTCAAAGATTTTTAATACCGACTAGTTATTAATAAATTTTTCAAAAGAATTCAATTATTTAGAAAAAATTTTAATTAAAATTTACTTAAGTATTTAATAATTTTCATAAATAATAAAAATTGCACAGGAATTCAATTAAAAATTGTTTTTAAATTCTTCGCAATAATTCAATCAATTTCATAAATAATTAAATAATTATTAAAAACTATTTTTCCGAATGTTTTCGTTTTATTTTTCTACATTTATTATAAATAATAAATTTTTTTTTTTATGAATTCAATTATTTTTATAAATAATAAATTTTTTTTAGCAATTCAGTTATTTTCGTAAGTAATAAAATTCAAATTCAAAATTCCCTAAGCAAAAAAAAAAAAAAAAAAAAAGTAATAAAATTCAGTAAAAAAATTTAATTATTTTTAGTACAATTTTAATCAAAATCCTAAAAATTGAATAAAAATTCGTCAAAAGAATTCAATTATTTAAACATTTTTTTGTTAAAATTCTTTATAAGAATTAAATTTTAAGAAAAATTCAATAATTCAAGTAATTATTTACTTTTGCAGTTAAATAATTTAATAATTTTAAAACGGTTTGAAATTAAAATATTATTCTGAAAACTTTAATCTTATTTACATTTAAAACTATAAAAATTGTGAAGAATTAAATTTTTTCTAAAAGTTTTATTTAATTTTTTGTTAAATAATTTAAAGTTACATGAGAATTTTTTCTAAATATAGGAATTTCTTCAAATTTTCAGAAAGTTTTTTGAATGTTTAAGAGAATTTTCCGAACTTTTGGAAGTTTTTCCCTCATTATATCATATGGAAATGTTTCTAAATTCATTGAAAGTTTTTGATAATAATTTTTTAAGAAAAATTCTCTTATTTATGTTAGTAAATTTTTTTTTAATAATTAGTGGAAAATTTCGTAAATTTCAATTTTAAAACGAAATTTTTTTTGCAAATCCTCAAAGAACTTTTATAAAAAAATATTAAAAATTGAAAATAGTTCATTTGGAGAAGTAAAAAGAAAATATTAGTAAAGTAAAAGTATTTTAATTAAAAATTCTAGAAAATAATAATTGAATTGAAATTATGAAAATGATTTTGAAGAAGTTACTGTAGAAAAATTCTTTATTTAAACCAATGATAATATTTTTTTATGAGCTTTTTAATTTCAAAAAAGTTTTAAATTTGAGTTTCCTGCGGGTGGAAAAATAATAATAATAATAATAATAATAATAATAATAATAATAATAATAACAATAATTATTAAATATGTTTTTAGAAAACAAGTTATTGGTGTTTTTCGAGTGTTTAAAAATTAAAGAATTTCGTAAATAAATGCGTATAACAGAAAATTTTTTTGATTACAATTTTTTTCTCCATTTTCAAAATATATTTCCAATTTCATATTTTCAATTAAAGTTTACAATTGATAAATAGAATTAATAAACATTTTTTTTCTTTAGTTTCCAAAAACTTCAAATTTTTCCAATCAATTGTAATTTAGAAATAGAAATGATGTAACTATTATTTTTTTATGAAAAATTTTCATAAAAAAATAATAGTCAATTTTCATTGAAAATTGAGAATTTTTTACAAAAAAAAATATTAAGAAGTAGGAACATGTAATGATTTTCTTCCCCAAAGGAAAAGAAACAGTTTGTGAACAATATTTTCATGGAGAAATAAATAATTGATTCTATATAATTGAAGATTTTAATTGAAGATTTTATCCCATAAAAAGTAAAATATAAAAATTTTACAAATTCATAACATGACTAATGTGATTTTTGGCAAAATCGTTATTATCAGGTTGATAATAATCATAATCATGAACCAATATTATTTTCTAAAGTTAATCATTATTAGAATGTTTAAATTAGGAAAATAATTATTAACAATCGAACACACCTCATTTGCATTTAAAAGAATGTTCTTGATGTTATTTTCTCAATTCCACTTTCACCCAATAACCATTCTCAGCAGCGAGTCCTAATGATCTTTTACTCAATCTTAAGGGCACAGTTGTTTTCGAAGAAATTCGGAAATTACATTTTGCCAAGAGATGAAAAAATACTATTTTCATTTCCAACATTGCAAATCTACTTCCTAAACATTGTCTTGGTCCGATGCCGAATGATAAAAATGTTGATTTCTTACTGGCAGTGCTGTTGTTTAAAAAACGATCAGGATTAAATTTTTCCGGATCCTCATAGTAGTGAGGATCATAATGATAAGCAACTAATGGAATCCAAATAATCATTCCAGGTTTTATTGAAACTGGTTTTCCGCCTGGAACAGCAGCTGGAAGTTGAAATTCCTTCGTGCAAACACGATCCAATGTCGCAAGAACTGGATATTTTCGCATTGCTTCATACAAAACTGCTTCTAAATATTCGAGTCCAATGATTGCATCATACGTTGGATTACCATTACTTTCGTAAAATACAGCATCAATTTCCTCTTGTAATCGAGTTTGAATTTCTCGATTCATTGCAAGTTCATGTGCAACAAACGCCATTGTTGTTGACGTTGTGTCAAAACCACCAAAATAAACAACAAAAGCTTGCGCCGTTATTGCTTCAATTGATAAATCAACTTTCCCACCGCTGCCCCTGGAGTCCATCAATAGTTGTAGAATATCAGGTCGCGATATTCCCAAACTATCTCTAATGTTAATTGTCGAACGAATTGTCTCATGAAAAAATTCATCAATCTTCGAATTCAATAAATTGACATTTAACAATTTCGTCAAGAAAGGAAATCTTCTCATCAGTATAATTTTTTGTGACAAACTTTCCAAATTTGTCGCTTCCTTTCCAAAAGTGTAAAAATCATTTTTTGGATTCTCCATCGTGTTGATTGTTAAACCAAAAGCACAATTCGCAATAACGTCATTGGCGTATCTTGAAAAGAATTCCTTCATATCACTCGATTCAATATTTGTTGTCTCTCTTATCAGGCACTCGACAAAATTCACGGCACTATTTGAAATGAGTTTGTAAAATATTTTCATTTTACATGAAGTGAAGGCAGGACTCAATAGTGTTCGAATGTCGTGCCATTCTTTGCCTTTTAAATTAAATAAATTTCGAATAAATAATTGATCCCTAGTTTCTGGCCCTATTAATCCATGATCGGGAAAACTGTCGAAATTTTTCACTGCCACCGATTTAAGAAGGTCAACATCGCGAATGACAATTACTGATTTTGAAAAATCTTTAAATCCGAAATATTTTGCGCTTGAATTTTTTTCATATAATTCCCTCACTAAATCACCAATATTTTTCTTACGTATTATTACTGGTAACATATTGCCGAAAATTGGTAGCGATATTTCATGTGGAATTCCATGAATTTTAAAAAATGTATTATTACCAATTATTTTTAGAATGTAGTTAAAAATTATTAGTATTATAATGGAAGAAAGAAATTGTATAAATATTGAAAACATGATGATTTCTTTACATTTACTTCTCAGTGATTGACAAATAAAAAAAAATGATTATGTGATTAAAAGACATTTATTATCATTTGAGAATGCGCATACATTGGAATATATTTGTATAAATGTTTTTTTTACGTCGACTATCGGCACTTGTAAATGTGTGCAAAAAATGATAGATTGCGGAACAATTTTAATAATTTTTGTTTTTTCTGTTATCATTCCTATGTACCTTTCGTTGATTATATTACAATTCTTGTTGAATTTGTCAAACTTTTTAAATATAATGTTCAATTAAATATAAATTTTAAATATGACTAAACATTTTATGAATAAAAATATTTATGTTTATATTTATTTTAGAAATAAAAATAATTTTTTTAATTATGCAAACAAAATTATAACTAATTCATCACATTCATTCCCAAGAATGTAGTAGATATAATAATTTGAAGATTTGCACATTATTGATAACTAGTAAAAGTACACACGCAATTTTCATTGCCCGTTAATTTTTTAAAAGAATAGAAAAAATGTTTTATCAAAATTTTAAAACTATTTTTGGAAATATAATTATTTTTAGAAAATTTAAAAACTATTTTTGAAAATTTAATTATTTTTAGAAAATTTTTATTACATTTTTTGGAATTTCTAAACAAAATTATTTAAAACTTTTTTATACTTTTTGTTCAACAAAAATTTAAAATCTCATTTATTTTTCCACAAGAATTAAAAATTCAAATAATTGCAATGAAAATTCTTGAAAAATTTAATTTTTTTCTAAAAATTGTAACTGTAATAATTCTTTTACGATTCAATTATTTTCTTAGGTTTTCAAAAAAATTAATAAAGAAGAATTTTTTATGATAAATAATGTAATAAATAATTTTTTAAAATATAAATTTAAATATTTTTTTACTTTTGCATCCTTTAAATTTTCAATGAATTCATTTTCAAAATCTTTAAAAATTGAATAATTTTCTAAAACTTTTGTTATAACACTTTAAATAGTGAAATTATTTTCTGAAACATTTAAATGAATTCTTTAAAATTTTAAATCTTTCAAATCAATTTCAATAACAGAATTGAACGACAAGAAATGCATAATTTTTGTAAATTTATAAAATCTTTTTTTCAAAAATACGATTATATTTATAGGTAAGCTTGAAAGATAAAAAGAAATAAAATTCTTTAAAATATAAAATTTTCCAAAATTTCTAAATGAATTAATTCTTTTTAAATTATTACTATAACTTATTATTGGAAAATTTTAATTTGTTTTTAAATTCTTAAATGAAATCTTTTAAAAACTTTAATAATTTTTGTAAAATAAATATTTAAATACTACATATTGTTGTTTATTTTCTAGAAAATTTGAAAAAATTTGAATATAAAACAATTGAAAAATTTTTTTTAAGCAAATGTGAATCGCAAGCCTTTCGAAATTGAAAATTTTCAAAATTTTTCAAAAATTGAATTTTAGGATAATATTAGTCAAAACTTTTTATTTTTAACAAACGGATTTATTATTTTATAACCTTAAATATTATTTTTCTTTTACAGAGATTAGAATTTCAAAGATTGAAATTTAAAAACATTTCGAATTTTAATTATTTCTATAAAGAATTCTACTTTAACACTTCCCATTCTTTTCTAATATTTTAACTATAAAATTCCTTTTTAAATCAAGCCATACAAGAATTCAATTATTTAAATAAACAGAAGTAAAGAGTTCATTGAATAATTAATTATTTTAAAACATTGCAATTGTAACTCATTAATGAGGTTTTGAGATTGGGTTTAAATTTTTTTTACTCCACTTATTTTTATAATTTATAAATTAACCATCAATCTTTTGGCATAAAAATTCGAATTATAAAACAAAAAATTTAAATGAAATAAAACTAACTTCAGGTTAGGACGGATTATTTCGATTATTATTAAACTTATTACAATTATTTATAATCCCTCGTCAAATGTTGTATTTAGAATTAAAAGGTACTAACTAATTAATTATTCAAACTTTTTAAACGTGATATTTTTAAATTTATTCAATATTGAATTAAAATTTATTGATAATTCCTAATAATCAATTTTACACATTTGCGTTCTGATAATAAAAAATGATTATTAAAAATAATTATTATCTCTCGAGGCATTTGAATAATTATCCTTTGATTTTTTTCATCTAATGAAACTTTGTTTTAAAAAAGTCATGTATCACTTTATTGTCTATTAAAATGAATATATGTAGAGACACTTGAATAATAATAATAATAATAATAATAATAATAATAATAATAATAATAATAATAATAATAATAATAACAATAATAATCACAATATTAAATAATAATAATCACAATATTTTAAATGAAAAGGATTTAATTTTTAAAATAAGAATTTTGATAATAATATTTAAGGGAATGTAAATAATTTTACGATTTTGAAGAATATTTACTGACAAAATTTACCCTCTTCTCTAGTTTTAACCAATAGCCACCTTTTGCACCGAATCCAAGGGATTTACAACTCATAGTTAAGGGTACATTTGTTTTAGGACAAATTCGAATAGTAAATCGTGACAACAAATGAAAAAATACTATTTTCATTTCCAACATTGCAAATCTACTACCTAAACATTGTCTTGGTCCGATACCGAATGTAAGAAATGTGTCTTTATTGCTAATTGAACTATTTTTAAAAAATCGATCTGGATTAAAAATTTCCGGATTTTGGTAATAATTCGGATCATAATGAAATCCAGCAACTGGAATCCAAATCATCATTCCAGGTTTTATGAGAACAGGTTTCGCACCCGGAACAGCGGCTGGAAGTTGAAATTCTCTTGTACAAATTCTGTCCAATGAGGCCATACTTGGATATTTACGCACTGTCTCATATATAACTGCCTCTAAATATTCTAGTTCCATAATTTCATCATAAGATGGATTATCAGTTTTATAAAAAGCACTATCAATTTCATTTTGTAATTTTTCCTGAATTTCTGAATTAATTGCAAGCTCATGTGCCATAAAGGACATAATTGTTGACGTTGTATCAAATCCACCGAAATAAATGACAAATGCTTGAGCTGTTATTTCTTCCATTGATAAATCAATTTTTCTATTTCCTCCCCTGGAGTCCATCAAAAGTTGCAAAATATCAGGTCGCGTTATTCCCAATCTATCTCTATTATTAATTGTACATCTAATTGATTCATTGAAAAATTCATCAACCCTTCGACGCAACATTTTAACACCGAGAAGTTTGGTTAGAACTGGAAATGCCCTTGTTAATATCACCTTCAGATAAAGTCTAGCGAAATTTGTCGCCTCTTTTCCCAAAATGTAAAAATCATTATTTGGATTCTCCATCGTGTTGATTGTTATACCAAAAGCACAATTTATTATTACATCATTAGTGCAACGTGAAAAAGCCTCCTTCATTTCTCTCACGCAATTTTTATCACTTGTATCATTGAATAAATAGTCGACAAAATTCACAGCACTATTCGAAATGAGACTAAACATTGTTTTCATTTTCCATGGTGTGAATGCAGGACTGAGTAAACATCGAACACAATGCCATTCTTGACCTTTTAGATTAAATAAATTTCTAGCAAATAGTTGATCATTCGGTTTGGGTCCCATTAAATTATGATCGGAGAAGCTGTCGAAATTTTTAATAGCCACTAATTTAATTAATTCAAGATCACGCAATATTATTACTGGATTTGTAAAATCATAAAAACCAATGTACTTTGCATTTGAATGAGTGTCGTATAATTTTCTTATCACATCACTGAGACTCTCTTTCTTGGTGATAATGGATAACATGTTTCCAAAAATTGGTGCAGGTGTTTCATGTGGTACACCGTGATTTTTGAAAAATCTCTGTTTTTTAATTATTCTTAGAATAAAAATCACTAGACTTAAGATTACGATGGTAATGATGATTTGAAATATTTGAAAAATCATCTTCGTGAACTTGGTGATGATAAGTTGTTATCATCAGACACTATTTTACACTGATTAAAGACTGAAAGTTTGCAATATTGTTAGTTAATGCAGAATAATTACAAAGTTGTTGAATTTAAATATTTTATAATGCAAACAAGCGTCGTCATCTCAATATTATGTTGCCTTCACTTTTTCCGTATTAGAAATTTTATAATTATTTTCTATTTCATACTATTAACTGCGGGATATTTGAATTATTTTACAATTTGGTTTCTGATTGACAAAAATGATTGCAATAATTCTTACACGAAAATTGAATTTTTAATAAATAATTTGTACATTTCTCCTTTTAATTTAGTTTCAAATGAATTTAATTTAAAATAATAATAATAATAATAATACGTTAATTAATTTTAAAATTAATTTTATAATTTTCTATGCATGTAGGAATATAACACTAATTTCTTTTTCTTTTTTTTTTTTTGCAAAAAAGTGTAATTATTGACAGTAATAATTATGAAAATCAGGTTTCCTTTATTAATAATTCAAAGCTTATTATCTAAGATGTTTAGAATAATGAATTAGCTTCTTTGGATTTTATTCAAGTTTAAAAAGACATGGTTTCTAAATTAAAAAAATTAAATAACAATTTTTTTTTGCATTTACTTTACGTTGTCAAGAACTTTACAAATTACTAATGTCACGATAAATTTATCATTTATTTAAACAATTTATTATTGTTAATTTCTAACAATTTTAGAAAACAAAATATAGATTTTGTTGTTATTTAATGTTAAATAAATAAATTCAATAAAAAATATTAAATTAAATTTGCTATAATTAAATTATTTGCTTTAATTTGCTATAATTGTTTAAACAATTAATTGTTGTTATTTATCAACTTTTTACTCATTGCACCTAGAATGACGCAGTTATTAAATTTTTTCTAATTTTGCACTTTTTTGACTCCTTTGTAGTAACAGATGAATATTAAATGTCACATCACTATTTTAACAATTCTTTAAAATTAAATTCATAATTGTTGTTATATATTCACTATTTTTTTATTGCCCCCAAAAAGATGCAGTTTTTTCTAATTTTCAAATTTTTTGGTCTAATTATAAATACTGATAAAAGTAAAATGTCAAATAGCTATTTTAAAAATTGTTAAGAAAAATGATTGTTATTTATTAACTTCTTCTCTATTGCATCTTAAAATAAGCAAATTTTTTTCTAATTTTGCTATTTATTAAATATAAGAAATCATTTAGAATACTCGTATCGTTTAAATATATAAAATTAAAAAATTTTTTTTTTTAAATTCTTAACAAATATTCCAAAGGAAATAGGAAAAAAGTTAATAAACTATTTGTTTAAAAAATTGCTGAAATAGCGATTTGAAATGTTATATTTATCGATAATTATAAGAAGGTAAAAAATTGCAAAATTAGAAAAATATTACGTCTTTGTAGGTGCAATAGAAAAAAGTTATTAACTAAAAACAATTCTTTGTTTAAACAATTGTTAATGTAGTTATTTAATATTTATTTATTTACCAAATAATAATCTTTGTAGGTGCAATAGAAAAAAGTTATTAACAAAAAAAATTATTTGTTTAAACAATTGTTAACATAGTTATTTAAAATTTATTTATTTACCAAATAATATAAGTAGGTCTGAAAATTGCAAAATTACAAAAAAATTCCGTCTTTCTAGGTACAATGGATAAAAAGTTAATAAATAACAACAATGAATTGTTTAAACAATGCTATTTAGCATTCTTAAATAGTAATAATAGCAATTTTAAATTAATATTTTATTAAATTTATTCATTTAACATTAAAATATAAATTACCTTTATAGAAATTTGCTTTTCTATATTTTGTTTTTAGAATTGTTATAATTTAACAATAATAAATTGTTTAAACAAATGAAAAGTTCATTGTAGTAATATTGAAATACATTACTTATCTTTAGTAATCATTATAATAATAAAAATTATTATAATAATTATAATAGTAACATATTTCATTTAAAACTTAATTTAATTTATTTATTTAACATTAAATAGTAATAATATAAGTTACCAAATTTATAGAAATTTGCCTTTCTATATTTTCTTTAGAAAATTGTTATAATATAACAATAATAAATTGTTTAAACAAATGAAAATTTCATTGTAATAATACTAAAATACATTATTTATTTTTAGCAATAATTAAAATAGTAAAAATTATTTACAATAATTATAATAATAACAACTTTCATTTAATATTTTATTTAATTTATTCATTTAACATTAGATAGTAACAATATAAGTTTTCTAATTTATAGAAAATTGGTTTTCTTTATTTTGTTTATAGAATTGTTATAATTCAACAATTATAAATTATTTAAACAAATTAAAAGTTCATTTTATTAAAATACATTATTTATCGTTAGTATATAATTATAGTAATAGCAAATTTAATTTAATATTTTTTTTTTGTTTATTTAACATTAAATAGTAACAATTTGAGTTATACCAAAATTATACAAATTTGCTTTTCTATATTTTGTTTGTAGAATTATTGTAATTTAACAATTATAAATTGTTTAAACAAATTAAAAGTTCATTGTTTCTTATATGATCAAGTATAGGGTATATTATTTCATTTATAAAATCAAATAATTTATTTAAAAATTAATTTGATAGAATAATTTTAATCTTTAGTTGAAAATTAATGTACCCAAATTGTCATTTGTCGCGATGCAGCAAAATTGAAAGAGAATTTAGAATTTTTGATTAATGTTAATAATCTAATAAGATAAGTTCGATTTATAATTGTTTTCTAAAAATCAAATATACATTGCTTTATTGTTTTTATTTTTTTCTTTTTTCTAATTCTATCCAATAACCTCCTCTTGCGCCAAATCCCAGCGATTTGTTACTCAGCGTTATTGGTACATTGGTTTTAGAAGAAACTTTGAGATTAAAATGTGATAATAAATGAAAAAATACTATTTTCATTTCCAACATTGCAAATCTAGTTCCCAAACATTGTCTAGGACCAATTCCAAATGTAAAAAATGTCGTCTTACTGCTGGCTGAATTGTTTCTGAAAAATCGATCTGGATTAAAAATCTCTGGATTCTCGTAATTATTTGGATCATAATGATAGCCTATGACTGGAATCCAAATCATCGTCCCAGGTTTTATTAAAATTGATTTCCCCCCTGGACTTGAAGCGGGAAGTTGAAATTCCTTCGTGCAAACTCTATCAATTGCGGCAAAGACTGGATACTTTCGCATTGTTTCATTTAAAACTGCATCCAAATACTCGAGTCCAGTGATTTCATCATAGGATGGATCTCCATTGGTAGCTCGAAAAGTAATGTCAATTTCATTTCGCAATCTCTCCTGAATTTCTTGATTAACTGCAAGTTCATGTGCCATAAAGGACATAATTGTTGACGTTGTGTCAAATCCGCCGAAATAAATCACAAACGAATGTGCAGCTATTGCTTCGGGCGAAAGATCCATTTTATCATTTTTCCGTCTTGCATCAATTAAAAGCTGTAAAATATCAGGTCTAATAATTCTCAATGTTTCTCGTTTATTTATCGAATATCTCACTGTTTCATTGAAAAATTTCTCAACTCTCGCACGCAACAATTTAATATCAAAAATTTTCATAACTAACGGAAATCCCCTCATAAAAATAATTTTCAAATAGAGAGTAGCAAAGTTCGTTCCCTCCCTGCCTAATACATAAAAATCATTCTTTGGATTAACCATTGAATTGACATTTATTCCAAAAGCGCAATTTGCAATGACATCATTGCTGCAACGTGAGAATGTTTCCTTCATTTCTCGAATTTGATGACCATTCGTGTCACACAATAAACACTTTATAAAATCATTCACACTATTGGAAATTAGTTTGTACATTGCTTTCATTTTTCTCGATGTGAATGCGGGACTCAATAAAGTTCGCACTTCGTGCCATTGTTCACCTTTTAAATTGAACAAACCTCTGGCGATGAGTTTATCTGTTACCATGGGACCAAGTAGACCATGTTCTGAGAAACTCTCAAAATTTTTCACCGCAACTGATTTAACTAATTCAAGATCACGCAATACAATCACTGGATTGGTGAAGTCATAGAATCCAAAGTACTTTACGTCTTTGTGTGTGTCGTACATTTTTTTCAGCACGTCACCAATGCTCTTCTTTCGAGTGATTATGGGTAGCATGTTTCCAAAAATGGGCACTGGTGTTTCATATGGTATTCCATGAGTTTTAAAAAATATTTGCCTCTTGATTATTTTCAAAATGTACATCAGCAGAATCAGAATAATGATCGTCAGAAGAAGCTGAATTATATACATGATGACAATAATGATCTTTATAATTGTTTAGAGCAATTTGAAGTTTATGTCAGGAACTACAAAGTTGTACTGACGATTATTATTCTACGATGGCTACAATGTTAGTCGATTAATTCAGAATATGTTAATCGATGTGAACTTTAATATTTTATAATTAATAGCATAAATTGGTGATGAAAACTCTGGACTTAAGTGAATAAATGTTGCCTCCAGGATTTTTAACAACTAAATTTTTCTCAACGTTTACATGTTCTTTAAGGATCATACCAATTTAAAGAATTCATCAATTTAAAATTATAACAAGTTGGAAAAAATTGTGGACAAATATTTTTTTTAGACACGATAATTTAGAGGTAAGTTTATTTGCAAGAAGGCAAATCTGCTTAAGGTACATAATTATTATAAGGTGATGCTTGTACTTTTTTTGTATCACATAATTATTGCGGTCGTTGAATGTAATTAAAAAATACTCGTTTTTAGTTTTTACTTTACGAAACTGAAATAATAACGTTTACTTGTAGCCAATAATTGCACCTTTCAAAATTATGCGTGAATTATACATAAATTTAATAGAAACAAAAAATTTATTAAATTTATTAAAACTAAAAGTGTCTCGTTCTCCATCATCAAAATTTATTACGATGTAAGATAAAGTCTAACTTGACTAATATAATTTGAAAATTTAAAAAAAATTAAAATTCCGTTTGACTGATCTAAATTATGCAAATTTTGTTCCTTTCAATTTATTTAAAATATTGGAAAATTGTTTACTGTTTGAAAATTATGATTAAGAAATAGGAAGTGTATCCATTTTGTACATAATTTTTCTTTCTCAATAATAATATTGTTCACAAATTTATTCTTGTCTTTGGAAAAAATACCTATTCTCGTTTCTTAATATTTTTGTAAAAAATTCACAACTTTTATAAGGAATAAATTTTCATCATTTCTATTTTTTATTTACAATAGCTTTAATAAAATTTAGTCTTTTCAATAATAACGGAAAAAATGTTTATAAACTCTATTTGTCAATTGCAAATTTTAATTGAAAACGAAATAGAAAATTTTTAAATTTTTAGAAACTATTGAAAAAAATTTTACTCAAAATAATGTTTAGTTACATTTTTTTATACGAATTTCATTAATAGTAAAATTATTCGAAAACATCAATAACTTTTTTTTTTAAATAAATATTGAATTATTATTTTGCCAAAGGAATTAAGATTTTTCAAAACATTCAAATTCAAACGTTTTTGAAATTAAACGACTTATAAAGGCCTTTTTATTTTATACTATTAAGAATATTTGTTACTGTAACTTTCTTAAAAATTATTTTCCTCATTTCAATTTAATTATTGTTTTCTAGAAATTATAACTAAAATTTTTCTCTTAATCAACTTTTGTAAAATATTTTTTGAAAAAGTTTTTTGAGAATTTACAATTGCAAAGTTATTATGAATTCAAAAATATACGAAATATTGTAGAAAAATACTAAAAGTTTGGAAAAATTTTCTTAAACGTTGAGAAAAATTTCCTTATGAAAATATGTGAAAATTTCTGAGAATTTGGAAAAAATTACCATGTTTCGAAAAATTTCCATAAAACTTCAAGTTAATAAAAAAAACAATTAAATTAAACTTTTCAAAAAGAAAATTTTTTGCAAACTTGCCAGTTAAAAGTATAGAAAATTCAAATTTTCAAATAAAATTTAAAACAGTTTCAAAATAAATTATTCAATTATTTCAATTCAATAATTAAATAATCTACTGAAGAATTGAATGTTTCTTAAAACTGAATTCTCATAAAGAATTTTACAAACAAAATTATTATTAAATAATTGAATTTTTTTCACGAATTTTAATAAAATTTTTAAGAATCATTACATTTGTTTTTAAATTTTAAAATTGTATTATTTAAATACAAAAATAAATAATTTAATAATTATTAATTTAATTATATATTTGATAGTTTTTTTTTAAATTTAATTCTTGCAAAGAATTTTATCACCAAAATTTTAAATAATTGATTATTGATTTTTTTGACGAATATTATTCATATTTTTAAGAATAATTACATTTTTCGTGAAATTCATTTAACATTGTACCAAAAATAATAAAAATTCTTCGATGAGCTTTATTATTTACGAAAATATTTAAATTCCTGAAGCAAATTTATTATTTAGAAAAGTAATTGAATTCATAAAAAATCCATTATTTGTAAAATTAATTGAATTGTTGCGATTAAATTTATATAAAAAAAATTGTTTCAATTAAACTCCTCTGCAATTTTTATTTTATTTATGAAAATAATTAAATGTTTTAGTAAAATTTTATTTACTTTTTTTAAATTTTGACGAATTTTAATAGAAATTTTAAGAATCATTACATTTTTCGAGGAATTTGTATAAATTTGCCATAGGTATTTAAAAATGTAAAAGTTAATAATTTATTAAAGAATTAATTGCTTTTTAAATAATTTAATAAATCAAACTTTTAAAAATAATTACATTTTTCCAAGAATTCCATTAAAACTGTATTAAAAAAATTATTAAACTTCTGCGATGAACTTTATAATTTATGAAAATAATCGAAGTCATAAAAAAATGCATTATTCATAAAATTAATTGAATTATTGCAATTAAATTAAAAAAAAATCTTTTATTACCTGAATTCCTCTGCAAATTTTATTTTATTTATGAAAATAATTAAATGTTTGAGTTTAATTTGATTAATTTTTTTTACAATTGAATTATTTTAAGAAATTTTTTAAAATAGTATAGATATTGAAATTGAAATGAGGCAATTTTTTGAAAATATTTGAATTTTAGAGAAGAATTTTGTTATTTATAAAGACAGTTGTGATTTTTAGGGGAATTTTTTTTTAAATTTTGAACATAATTGAACTTTTGGAAGAAGAATTTTATTACCATTGAAAATATAATTTAATTTCTGTAATCATTCGCAACTTCTCTAAAATTCAATTTTTTAAAAATGTTTCAACTAAAATTTTCTACACTTTTATTATTTTGCACTAAAATCAATTAAACATGTATTGACAAATTAAACAAATTTCAAGAAGATTTTGAATTATTAACACTTTGCAATAATCAAGTTTTTTTTTACTTATTTGTGATAGTTTAAAAAAAATTTTCAAGTTAAATTCATTAAAAAATGGAAATTTTACAAAATTTTAAATTAAAACGTTTTGAAGTTGATTTATTTCTGAACAGCACAAACGCAATTTCTTTTAAAATTGAATTAATTTTTAAATAGTTAAGTAAATTTCTCATCCAAATAATTTCTTATTAATAACTTTATGATTGTTGTTCAAGAATTTGGTTTTTAGAACGAAAGTTTTTTAAATTAAAGTTATTTAAATTAACTTGAAGTTAATTTTTACATTGTACATTACGTAATAGTGATAAAGTAAATGAATCTTAAAATTATGTTTTATTATATTACACATATGTTTATATTATGTAAATCAACTATTAATATTTCTTTAATACAGTCCTGCGATTCACAAATGGTAATTATAACCGTCCATCAGTTTAACGTTGTTGTTCCGCTTGCGTTTCTAATTTTCAACCTCGGGGTCTAAAAATCCTTTCTGCATCTACGATTTAAAAATTTCAATTTTACTACTTTCGATTCACATTCTTTGTTAATAGGGATAGTAAAAATTAGAATAATTATTTTACTTACTATTTTTATTTCTTTTTTGGAATTATTCCCTTTTTTCCAATGTCAACCAGTAGCCTTTAGCAGCAAATCCAATGGACTCTTTGCTCAGAATTAATGGTATATTAGTTTTGGAGCAAACTTTAATATTACATCTTGCCAATAGATGAAAGAATACTGTCTTCGTTTCCAAAAGAGCGAATCTATTTCCAATACACTGTCGCGGACCAATGCCAAATGACAAAAATGTCGCTGCTTTATTGCTGGCTGTACCATTTTTTAAGAAACGATCAGGATTAAATTTCTCCGGCTCCACGTAATATTTGGGATCATAGTGATAACCAATAACAGGGATCCAAATCACCATACCAGGTTCCACGGTAATTGCATCAGCACCAGGAAGTGTTGCCGGTAAATCAAATTCCCTTGTGCAGACTCTATCGAGTGCGGCAAAGACTGGATACTTTCGCATTGTTTCATTTAAAACTGCATCCAAATATTCGAGGCCAATAATCGCATCATACGATGGATTACCATTAGTTTCATGAAAAACGCTATCAATTTCTTTTTGCAATCTCTCCTGAATTTCTGGATGAACTGCAAGCTCATGTGCCATAAAGGACATTGTCGTGGATATTGTGTCGAATCCGGCGAAATAAAAAACAAAACACTGCGCAGCTATTTCCTCCTGTGTTAGATCGACTTTCTTATCAACACCTCTTGTATCCATTAAAAGCTGTAGCATATCAGGTCTCGTTGTTCCCATCCTGTCTCTTGTCTTTATCGTCGAACTTATTGTCTCATTGAAAAATCGACTAACTTTCGAGCGTAATAATTTAACATCAAATAAATTTGCAATCAATGGAAATCCTCGCATTAGAAAAATTTTCGGCGTTAATTTTTCAAAGTCCGTCGCTTCCTTTCCCAAAATGTAAAAATCATTCTTTGGATTTGTCATCGTGTTGATGTTTATTCCAAAAGCACATGTTGCTATTACATCGTTTGTACAACGTGTAAATACTTCCTTCATTTCTCGAATTTTATTATTCTCCGTTTCACTTAATAGAGAATCGACAAAATTTATCGTACTCTCAGAAATAAGTTTATAGAGTATTTTCATTTTACTCGATGTGAATGCAGGACTCAGTAGTGTTCGAACATCGTGCCACCGTTCGCCTCTTAGATTAAATAAATTTTTCGAAAATAACTCATCTCGTGGTTCGGGTCCAAGGAGATTGTGATCGGGAAAACTTTCGAAATTCTTCACTGCCACTGATTTCACTAATTCAATGTCACGTAAAATAATCACTGGATTGGTAAAATCGTAGAATCCACAGTATTTTGCATTTGGATTATTGTTGTATAGGTTACTCACTACTTCGTTCATACTCTTCTTGTGAGTTAGAATGGGCAACATATTTCCAAAGATTGGCACACTTGGTTCATGTGGAATTCCATGATTTTTGAAAAATTTCTGCTTTTTATTCAGTTTCCAAATGTAAATCAATAGTTTCAAAATAATGCTGATGAGAATAATTACTAGAATACTCGAGATCATATTCAAAATAATGTTACTTCTTGACAGCATGTGAAATGATAAACTGACGAGAAATTTGCTCTGAATGGAATAATATAATGTTTTAAAGTGATACTTAATCATTCGCAGATGATGCAAACTAAAATACTGCAAATGTTTGATATGTATAATCTGCAAATGCTTTTGTATATAGAGACTAATTAATAGTCATTATATTCATTCATATTAAATCATATCAAATCATATTAAAAGAATGACTTAATTTTAATATTCAATCTCAAATTTTAAATATTGTTGATTTAATGATTTATTTATGAAAAAAAATTGCAGTTGAAAGATTTTATTGTTTCACCAATGCACGATCGTTGAGTTAATGCAGTAACCTTGAACGTTTTTGTTTCGAAGCGTGTGGGTAGATTTAATCTTTAGAAGGGGAATTGTGCTGAATTGTTCGTGATTATTATAGATTACTAGTTACTTCACTCATTTCTGTCACTGCAGAGTTCATTACTAATTTATCATCTCCTCTGAGTTGACAATTTATTACAACTTTCACTTAAGTAATATGTCAGTTTAAAAAAATTGCCGATGTGACAAATTTAATTTCCTTTCACAATTATAAATTTTGCTTCGTCATTTCATGAATTCTCGCAAGAAGAAAAATTTTTTCTATTATTTCCATCAATATAATTCTTGAACGCCTGGGGGAAAGTAAAAAAGACAACATATTATTAAATACAATTTTTTATTCATACAATTCAAAGAAAGAATTTTTATATTTCTTTTTGCCTTTTTTTTAGAAATTATGAACAATAATTAAAAATTAGGGAATGAAAGCAATTTTTTAGCATTGAGTGCTTTTTTGAGAGTAGAAACTATTTTTTCGTTTCTCCAATTTCATCCAATAACCACCATCGGCAAAAAATCCGAGTGTCTTCTTACTCGCCTTTAATGGAACGTTCGTCTTCGAACAAACTTTCAGATTACATCTTGCCAATAAATGAAAGAGCATTATTTTTATTTTCAATGATGAAAATCTGCTACCAATACACTGTCTCGGACCAATGCCAAATGATAAGAATGTCGCTGCTTTAATGCTGGATGGTCCATTTTTTAAAAAACGATCTGGATTAAATTTCTCCGGCTCCACGTAGTATTTCGGATCATAGTGATAACCAATAACAGGAATCCATATGGTCATTCCGGGTTCAACTAAAAATGGCTTAGCACCGGGAACAGAGGGGGGAAATTCGAATTGTTTCGTACAAACACGATCCAAAACAGGAAGAATTGGATATTTTCTCAAAGTTTCATTAACAATTGCATCCAAATAGTCGAATCCAATAATTACGTCGTACGAAATAATACCATTTGTTTCAAGCAAAATTCTATCGATTTTCTCCTGTAAATTCCGTTGAATGTGTAAATTAACAGCAAGTTCGTGAGCGGCACAAGAAATTGTCGTTGAAGTCGCATCGAAACCACCGAAATAGAAGACAAAACCTTGAGCAATCTTTTCATCTTGTGTTAAATTTATTCTATCACCATCAGCCCGTTTGGAATTCATTAAAAGTTGTAACATATCGGGTCTTTTTATTCCTAACATATCTCTTGTTTCAATTGTCATTGTTATGATTTTTTTGAAAAATTCATAAACCCTCGGATTCACGAGATTAATGTTGAAAAAATTCATCAAAAATGGAAATTCTCTCATTAGAAATACCTTTATTGTCAATTTTTCCATATTTGTCGCCTCTTTGCCCACAGTGTAGAAATCATTAGTTGGATCATTAATTGTATCGATATTGATGCCGAAAGCGCAATTAAGAATGACGTCATTTGAAAATCTATTGAATGTCTCTTTCATTTCGCGAATTTCACCATCACTATTTGAAGAAAGTATTTCGGCATAATTTTTCGCACAATGTGAAATGAGGGGAAACATTATTTTCAATTTATTCGATGTAAAAGCGGGACTCAATAAACAACGTACGTCGTGCCATTTTTTTCCTTTCAGTAAAAATAAATTCTTGCCAAATAATGGATCACGTGGCTCCTCACCGAACATTCCGTGATCAGTGAAATGTTCGAAATTCTTGACACCCACCAATTTCATTAATTCCAAATCACGAATGACAATTCCTGGATTTGTGAAATCATAAAGTCCGAAATATTTTGCATCCGGATGGGCATCATATAGGTTTCGTATTAAATCGCTGACGTTTAATTTGCGTAATAAGACGGGTAATATGTTGCCGAATATTGGCACCGGTGATACGTGTGGTATACCATGGTTCTCGAAAAATTTATGCTTTTGAAATAATTTCAGGAATGTAATTCCGAGAAGTGTGATTATACCTGAGAGTATAATTGTAATGATCATGTTTTTTAAAGAACAAAATACGAAAAGAGTATTTTTGATAGAAATTTATATCAAGCACCGCACTTGAGGAGAGATTTTCTAAGACTGAAAATTGGTCCAGGAACTATGGTCACGGTCATGGTGTCTAATCGTCTTCACATGAAGAGAAAAATGTCAATTCTCCATTTTGCAGGTCAGCATGACTCTGGAAATTTGTTAACGAATGTGATCAATTATTATTTCGTTTGATCTATTTATAATTGGACCGTTCTAAGTTGAGGAAAATTTTTTTTTTTTAGGAACAGCGTCAGAAATGATTAAATTTTTTTTTTAATTTAAATCGTTTTCACTTTTATTTGCGGAACTGCCTTTTGGATTTTCAGGTATAGATTGTAGGTGAAGGTCCCAGTCTGGCAAAGTCGACACTCTCTCGATTCAACTTCACGTCCTTGACAGAGTTTAATAACCCAGGACCTTGAGATTTCATGCAACTTTTTTTTTTGTTAGACTCTGAAATGCTGGTTCTAGACCTGCAGTATTGTTATACTGCATTAAGAATTGTTATTCTTAATCCTAAACTATAAGAAAAAGCTAATTTAGTTCAGAAAAAACTTTTGTTATTCTAGTAGTAAAAAATGTTTCCACTTGGTAATGTAATCAATAATTTTCTCTTTGCTTAAACATTTATTATGTATGACGGATTTTTTTCATACATGTCAAATAAAAATTTTTTATTGATCCACTTTCTCAAGAATAGTCTGCTGCAATTATGAGGGGGAGAATAAAATTTGTTCTCACTTTATATGAATTATTAATAAATCATTTTTATTAAGAAGTCGACGTTTGTAATCAATAGGTCTGAGTGAGTATAAAAATTCACCAGTTTTACGATACGATTAAAAAACATTAAGGTAGGAAAATAATTGTACAATTATACAATACAAAAATATATTTTACAAAAATACTTTACAAAAATACTTTACAAAAATATTTTACGAAAATATATTTTACAAAAATATGTTTTACAGAAATATAGTTTACAAAAAAATGGTGTTACACGATTTTCTGTACAGCGAGAAGTGGCACGTAAGTTTATTAAAAGCGTCTCGTTGTGACTAAAACAGATTTATCGAGACATATAGTCAGCTAGGTTGGAAAAGTCAATGAACTCAGTTGTAAACAGCACACGTGGTTATGACAATTTTTCGAAGAAATTTTAATAACTCTGTATTATTGGAAAATGATTTGAAAATCTCTACCATTCTGTTAATTTTGTAGTAATTGTCTTAGATGATGTGGATGGTAAGTCCGCAAGAGGAAGGAAGGATGTTATTTATTACGTAATTAATTAACAAACCTGAATTTATGATTAAGGAACAATTAATTAACAACCCCGTATGAGAGGAATTAGTGTTTCGTTAGTCCATTGCGTAAATATTTATTCTCCCTCTTTTCGAGTTTCATCCAGTAACCATCATGAGCACCAAAACCAAATGTCTTTTTACTCAGTTTCATTGGAACTCTTGTTTTAGGACAAATCATCAAATTACATCTTGCCAGAAGATGAAACAACATTGTTTTAGTTTCCAAAAGAGCGAATCGATTGCCAATGCACTGTCTCGGTCCAAGGCCAAATGATAAAAATGTCGTTGACTTTACGCTAGCTGCACCATTACCCAAAAATCGTTCAGGCTTGAATTTCTCCGGTTCATCGTAATAAAGTGGATCGTAATGATATCCAGCGACTGGAATCCAAACTGTCATTCCTGGCTCGATTACAAATGGCTTACCACCTGCTTCACTTGGTGGCAATTCAAATCTTCTCGAGCACACTCTGTCTAATGAGGGAACAAGTGGATACTTCCTCAAAGTTTCATTGACAATTGCCTCCAAATATTCCATTCCATTGATTGCATCGTATGTCGGCTCACCATCAGTGTCACGTAAAACTGCATCAATTTCATTTTGCAATCTCTCCTGAATATCGGGATTAATCGCTATTTCATGAGCTGCAAATGACATATTCGTGGACGTTGAATCAAACCCACCGAAGAAAAAGATAAAAGCTTGTGCTGTCATTTCCTCTGGTGTTAGATCGACCTTACTTCCCTTTCCTCTAGCGTCCATCATTAATTGCAACATATCCGGTCTCGTGATACCCTTTGAATCTCTCATATTGATTGTCGATCTAATAATGTCAGTGAAGAATTTTTCAATTCGCGGTGCAACCAATTTAATATTAAACAGTCTCATTAAATACGGGAATTCCCTCATACAGAAGAATTTGATTGTCAATTTTTCTAAATTTGTTGCCTCCTTACCCAGAACGTAGAAATCGTTATTTGGATCCTTCATTGTATTCACACTAATTCCAAAAGCACACGTTGCAATAACGTCATTTGTATATCTCGTGAATGCCTCCTTCATTTCCCTCATTTTATTACCCTCTGTGTCTTTGGCAAGAAATTCGGTAAATTCAGCAGCACATTGGGAAATAAGTTTAAACATTACTTTCATTTTACTTGAAGTGAATGCCGGACTTAATAGTGATCTAACGTCGTGCCATTTTTCACCTTTTAGCGAAAAGAGATTTCTACCGAAAAGTGGATCCCATGTTTCCTTAACGAATGTCCGATGATCGGGAAAACTGTCGAAATTCTTCACAGCCACTGACTTTATTAATTCCAAATCACGTAAAACAATCACTGGATTCATGAAATCGTAGAATCCGAAGTAACGTTTATCGGGATATTTATCATATAATTCACGAATTGTCATTCCCATGTTTTTTTGACGAAACATTATTGGCATCATGTTACCAAATATTGGCACTGGTGACCTATGGGAAATTCCATGATTTTGAAAATATTTGTGCTTTTTAAATATGTTGAGGAAGTAGATTACAAGAGCACCGATTGTAATTGCCCAAATGTAGGTCCAGGATGTTAAAAACATGGTTTTTTTTTGCACGTCAATGAGTGTGAGAACGAGAGGATGGCTTTACAACGACTGACAAGTTTATTACGTGATTGAAATTGTTTACTCACACTTTGCATGACCGACACGTGTTGGAATCAAATCGAGAATATCCTTATATAAGATACAAAAGTAGTTGGTAATCAGTCATCGCAATTTGCAAAAATAAATGGAAAAATAAGCTATAGTTAGTGTATGTTTGCACACGGATTATAAAAAATCAACTTTGTACTTGTCTATCAGCATGATTGAGGAAAAAAGAAGGAAGCTATATTTATTAATTAACGTCACTCAACTAATCGATTTCTGTTTGTTTACTCTCTTAATATACAGATAATGAGACTGCGTTTTTTTCAAATTTTTTCCAATTCCCATATCTATCGTTTTTGCAAAATTATTTTTTTAACCAAATGTTCTAATAATTAAAGGAAAGTTTGTATTATATTTTCTAAAATAATTTACATTGATGACGTAATGCAGAAGGAATCCAATTCTTCTGATATAGTCGCACTAAAAGGAAAATTAAAAATATGAACAGCAAGAAATAGAAGATTATAGTCCTTTGAAGTGTAAATTATTACCTTTTAGGAGAAAAAAGCAAGATGTTACCCTTGACTCTACTGAATGCTCTATTTTTCTTAAGGGCATGCACAGTTCACTTAACCTGTTTTGAGACATTGAACAAACTGATGTTTAATCACTGTCACTTTTTTTACATTCTGAAAATAAATTAATCATACTTTTTGCCTGAGTAGTTAGTCAATATTTTTCAAGAAAAGAATTTTTATCATTTATTATTCACGTGAAATTTTCCATTCTTCAAAAATTATTTCAAAATTACCGAATATTTCAGGTTTAATATTGAAGAACGAAGGGAAGAAAGTAGAAAGTGGATTGAAAAAAAATTGTTAGTCATTCTTGGCATTTAGGGAAAGGTTTTTTTTTTAAAGGATGGGAATTTTCTCTAGTTGATAGATTTAGTTGAATATAAAAATCAGCCAAAGGAATTTTAGTCTAATCCATCGAGGTTTATGGATAAACTTTCTGTAAGATGAGATTGACAAATGATCTCTGAACAAATGCTGAAGAAATGTGAAATTCGTATTTCTTTAACGAAAATAATTGGCAACTATGTACATAGAATCTTGTAAACAAAAATTCACTTGAATTAGATGACACTGCAAAATAATGGAAGAAAAATTCGAAAGTACAATTTCAGTTCTTCTATTATTTTTATTGGTGACACTTATATTGACATGAAGTATGATTAATTATTATTTGATAAATTTCTACGTCGCAAATAGAATTGGAGTTAAAAATGATAATTAAAATCTTGTTTACCTGGATCCGGAAAAATAGAATGCGTCAAGTTAGGATAGTTAGGAACCTCCGTCAAAACGAAAGAACATTCAAAAAATTCGTATTCCTAAATTTGGATATTTTGTTTCCGCTTTCTGTTTAGATTAAATTTTCAATTGAAACACAATTAGTTGTTTGATTTTTTGCTCTTCCACTAGGCAAATAATTAAGAATGAAATAATTCTTTCTCGATGACTAATGATTTTATTGCAATGGAAAATCTTTTACTGCGATGATGAAGTCAAACTATGGATCTGTCGAAATTTTGAGAATAAACTGAAAGAATTTTGATACAGTGGGCAAGTTTACTATAGTGAGACAGAGTGTGGAATAAACTGAAAGTGACTTTCGATGCTCCTATTTACACCTTTATTTATGAAAAGCTAAGAAACTGTAACGAACATAATATTTTCATAAGTGAATATTTTTTTCGGTTCAGGTTTAATTATCCTGCTTTCGCAAATAAGTTACAAATATTGATAAAAGTTTACAAGATTTTTTTAATGAGACAGAAATTCATTAATAAAAAAACAAAAAAAATAATTAATCTTTTTGGTTGCCTGTTTTTGACACTATTCATCAAGATTTGATGATGAAGAAGAAGAAGAAGAAGAAAAAAAATGCCAGATGATTAAAAACACAAATCTTCAAACTTTTCTTACTTATATTCAGAAATCTTTAAACTAGATAAACAAATTTCTTCAGATTGTGGTTTAATTTTTGCTAAAATATGATAAATTACATTAAATTTCACAAACAGTTTTAAAGAAACAAATTAATATTTGTTGTGTTTGAATATGTTCGCAGTTTCAAGATTAGTTTTTGCTTCCTTCTCAACTTTCTTATTTTCGTTTCCAATATTCTTTAATTTTAAAATTAATGCACTAATAATGACTAAATTCTTGCAATGTTATTAAAATTAGTGAAAATAATTTCATTCTTAATCAAGAATTTTATTTTAAGAATGTTTAAATAACTGAATTATTTCGTGAAATGTTATTAAAATGGTTTGAATAAAAAAATTTGGAAACAATTTAAATCATTTGGAAGAATTTTATCAAAATTTTTTAAATAATTTAATTCATTCGAGAAAATCTAATTAAAATAGTACTGCAAATAATTGAATTTTTGCAAAAAACTTATTTGTTGAAAGAATTAAATTTTTTTCAAGAATGTCATTAAAATTAGTGAAAATAATTTCATTCTTAATGAAGAATTTTATTTTAAAAATGTTTAAATAATTGAATTCTTTCATAAAATATTATTAAAATGGTTTTAAAATAATCGAATTCCAGCGATGAATTTTACTGTTTAGAAAAATGATTGAATTTTTCAAAAGAATGTTTCAAAATTCAAATTCTTGCAACTAACTCAACTTATTAAGAACTTTATTAAAATTATTATGCAAAATAGAAAATTTCAAAAAATTTAATAAAATTCTTCACAAAAATCCAGTTATTTTTACAAATCCTAAAATTATTTCAAAAATTCAATTATTTTTAAGCAAAATTTTAAATAAAATTTCATGAACAAAAACTTATTATTCTCTAAAATTTTATTAAATCTGAAACAATTCATTTTTTTAAATAACAAATTTTTTGCAAAAAATGCAAACGCTGCAATTATATTTTCTAAATTTCGTAAAATTTTTCTTAGTTTCTTTATAAAATTTTTCAAAGAAATTGAAATCTATTCTAAAATTGTAATACATCTTTCGAAACAATTAAATTATTTTTTCATGGTAAAATCTTTGCAAAAAATTTAATTTAATTCATTGAATAACTTTTCCTTTAAATCAATTTAATTTTGTTCTTTATTCGTTATAAAATTTGTCAAAAAAAATTTATTTACTATTTTCTAAAATTTTAATAAATTCTTCAAAAAAATAAAATTATTAACTAGTAAAATGTTTGCGAAAATTAAAATAATCTTATAATACAAATTTCATGAAATATCTGTCACTAAAAAATAAAAAATATTCTTTTTTACTAATTGCATTTTTTCCTGAAATTATATTAAATTGGTTTTTAAAATAATTGAACTCCTGTGATGAATTTGACTGTTTATAAAAGTAATTTAATTATTTGTTTAAAAAAGGTTTTAAAATAATTTAATTCTTGCGAAGAAGAATTGTTAATTATGTAGTTAATGAGTTAATTTTTCTTTATAAAATTTGTCAAAGTAATTAAAATCTATTTTAAAATTTTAGTAAATTCTTCGAAACAATTCAATTATTAACTTGTAAAATGTTTGCGAAAATTTAAATAATGTTATAATACAAATTTCATAAAATATCTTTCATTAAAAGTTAAAAAATTCTTTTTTTTAATTGAATTTTTTCATGAAAATTCATTATAATGGTTTGAAAAATAATTGAATTCCTTTGGTGAATTTTACTGTTTATAAGAATAATCGAATTATTTGTTCATTAAAACGTTTTAAAATAATTTAATTCTTGCAAAAAATAATTCTTAATTATGCAGTTAATGAGTTTATTTTTAAAATTTTTAATCTAAAATTATTTAATAATTTATATTTATATTGGAAAATATAAAATTTTTTAATTTGTAAAATAATATATGGTAGTGATAATTAATAATCATTACATTTATTATTTAAAATATTTTCATTATTATTTTTAAATAATCTTCTAGTTTTTTACAATATTTCTTTAAATTCCTTAAATATAGCAGATTGCTTCAATTTTCTTCAGATCTAAAAAAAATCTTCCAATCTGGCAACAATGTTAAATTTTATTTAAATTAAAATTATTAATTAATTTATTATTATTATTATTATATTATTATTATTTAATTATTATTAAATTATTAATTAAAATTATTAATATGCGACCCGAAAAACCCCAGAGTAAAAAGTTGTAAATCAATTTTATTGATTTCTAATTTATTATTATAATCATAAGAATGTAAAGAACAATTCTCAGGAACTTATTCTTTAAAAATAGTTTGTTTACATTATTTAAATGTTTATATAAATATTTTCATTATTACTTGATGTATTCATAGCTTTTGCAAAATTTTCAAAAAATTATCTAGTTTTTTACAATATTTCTTCAAATCAGGCAACAATGATTACAATGCAAATATGTACCAGAATTTATAGAGTTGATGAAAGGCATTTGAGAAATTTAGATTTTTGAAAATTATTTAACGATTTTCTAGTGTTTTGGCATTTGGATGAGCTCTTTAGGAAAGAGAGGACAACATTAATTTTATTAGGCACGGCTGAACACCCTACAAGTAATTATAAAAATTTTTTAGGTTCTCGAAATAAATACTCGATTAGGTCAATGTCTGAAAAAGGCAAATACTATTAACTAGTATAAGCTTGTCCAGATGACCCTTTGTGGAAAATACAGAACAGTACAACGCCTTCAAGTATCTACCAAGTCTGGTGTGGCATAAAGCGTTCATTATTAGAATCTCGTGCGTGCCAAGAGGACATAATTCCTTCTTCCACTCATTCGTTTATGTTTGTATATTCAGACTTCACATGAAGCTCACAAACGAAATAATTTCTCCATGTGACTGCCAGTTATGAAGAGGACATTCAGTCGACTTCACTTTCAGTCTAATTAAATGTTAATTGTTAATTTCGCTCATTCCTAAAGCGAGAAGAGTTGTGTAAATTTCTCAAATACCATAAGAATTTCAAATAAAAATCTACCACCAGAAAAAAAAATTAATTGGAATAAATATTTCTCTAGTCGAATTAGTGTACCAACTGTGATTTATAGTGATTATCAAAAAGTGTTCCACTTCCAATGTATTTGAGAATTCTCATCTTTCAAGTTGACACTTTTTTTTTGCAAGAATGAAATAATTTATTCCAACGAAAATGTAATTAATTGATTTCACTATTCCAGAAGCAAATGAAAATGTTTGTTTTCTTTTTGATTATTTCGTTCTTGATACTAAACACACGAAGTCAATCAGATTTTTTAGAGTCAAATTTTCAAGAGATAGTTTATCCAACAGTGATATCAAGAGAGGAAATTCGTAGGAGACGATCTCTTCGTGATATAGATAAAGATTCAATATTCATATCAATAAGTAATTGGACAATTAGAACAAAATTGAACAGTGCATTAATTATTCCCCCATATTTCGATATCGATTGGATACAATCTGATAGGACAAGAACTGAAAAATCCACATTTCCCCTCAATTGTCAAGCGGTGCATGGATCCGTTGAAAATGAGAGAAATATTGATAATTCACTGATTGTTCTGACAATTTGTCAGAAAGAATTTTATGGTTTATTGTTAATTGACAATCGGTATTATTTCCTACAACCAATTGCAAATGGAAAACATGTTCTCTATGAAGACGGTGATATTAATTGGAAATCTGTAAAGGAAAACAATTCTCTAGCTTTATTTCGAACGAATGAAGAAATCAGGTTTGAAAGTAAAATTCAATTTATTTGAAAATTATAAAAGAAAATAATAAAAGAATAATTAGAAAAGAAAATTATAAAAGAAAATTATAAAAGAAAATTATAAAAGAAAATTAGAAAAGGAAATTAGAAAAGGAAATTATAGAAAGAATAATTTTTTTTATTAACTAGGAGGATAAAGAGGCAGGAGAAAAAGGAAAATTTAGATAAATTCTACAATCTAACTGGTGATACTTTTGAAATTGAGAATGCAAAAGTTTTGATTGATGCAGAAAGTGAAAAAAATTTGGAAGATGAGCCAAATTATCAGGAGGTTGCTTATTTTTATGATAAGACGTGGAAATGGTCAAAACTTCCGAGTAGGTGACAAAAATGTTTTTAGAAACTAATAATTTATTTTTTTATACATATTTTTATAAAACTATTAAAAAATATTTTTCTCACATTTTTGTTAAGAGAGAAAAATTGTTTACGATAACGTCTATCCACGATGGTTGGAAATTGGAATCGCAGCAGACAATTCAGTGGTTGAGTTTCATGGTACACGAATGCAGCATTATATTCTCGCACTAGTGAATATCGTAAGTCATAACAAAAATAACCCCTTAATGACCAAATTAATTTCACCGATTAGATTTCTACCAAACTTGAAAATTATTATAAAAGAAAATTAGAAAAGGAAATTATAGAAAGAATAATTTTTTTATTAACTAGGTATTTAACGGTTCTTTTTGCGTCATTGATAACGAATCCGAAGTGAAAATTTAAAATTTCAAAATGGCGGATCAAATATGGCGGACGACAAATTAGAAATCAATAGGATTCACTTACAACTTTGAACTTTAGGGTTTCAGGGTTCGCTTATTAATAATTTTAATTAATAATTTAATAATTTAATAATTTAATAATTCAATTATTTTTATAAACATTCAAATTGACAACAGGAATTACTTATTTACAAAACCATTTTAATAAAATTTCATGAAAAAACTCAATTATTTAAAAAATTCATTTTTTAAATTTTTAATGAAAGATATTTTATGAAATTTGTATTATAACATTTAATAATTTAATAATAATTAAATAATATAATAATAATAATAATAATAATAAATTAATTAATCATTTTAATTTAAATAAAATTTAACATTGTTGCCAGATTAGAGGATTTTTTTTAGATCTGAAGAAAATTGAAGCAATCTGCTATATTTAATGAATTTGAAGAAATATTGTAAAAAACTAGAAGATTATTTGAAAATTTTGCAAAGACTGTCAATACATCAAATAATAATGAAAATATTTATAAACATTTTAATAATATTAACAAACTATTTTTTAATAGTAAATTATTAAGAATTGTTCTTTACATTCTTATGATTATAATAATAAATGTAATGATTATTAATTATCACTACCATATATTATTTTACAAATTAAAAAATTTTATATTTTCCAATATAAATATAAATTATTAAATAATTTTAGATTAAAAATTTTAAAAATAAACTCATTAACTGCATAATTAAGAATTATTTTTTGCAAGAATTAAATTATTTTAAAAAGTTTTAATGAACAAATAATTCGATTATTTTTATAAACAGTAAAATTCACCAAAGGAATTCAATTATTTTCCAAACCATTATAATAAAAATTTCATGACAAAATTCAATTAAAAAAAAATTTTTAACTTTTAATGAAAGATATTTTATGAAATTGTGTAAAAATTAATTGTATTTTCCCAAAGATTTTACTAGTTCTATTTATAATTGAATTGTTTCGAAGAATTTACTAAAATTTTAAAATAGATTTTAATTTCTTTGACAAATTTTATAAAGAAAAATTAACTCATTAACTACATAATTAACAATTCTTCTTCGCAAGAATTAAATTATTTTAAAACCTTTTTTAAACAAACAATTGAATTACTTTTATAAGCAGTCAAATTCACCACAGGAGTTCAATTATTTTCAAAACCAATTTAATAAAATTTCATGAAAAAACTCAGTTATTAAAAAAATTCATTTTTTAAATTTTTAATGAAAGATATTTTATGAAATTTGTATTATAACATTATTTAAATTTTCGCAAACATTTTACTAGTTAATAATTGAATTGTTTAGAAGAATTTACTAAAATTTTAGGAAATATTAAATGAATTTTTTTGACAAATTTTATAACGAATAGAGAAAAAAATGTAAATCTTTCAAAAGAAAAGTTATTTAATGAATATAATTGAATTTTTTGCAAAGATTTCACTATAAAAAGAGAAATTGAATTGTTTAGAAAAATTTATTAAAATTTTAGAATAGATTTCAATTTCTTTGACAAATTTTATAAAGAAATTAAGAAAAATTTTACGAAATTTATAAAATATACTTGCAATGTTTGCATTTTTTAGCAAAGAATCTATTATTTAAAAAAATGAATTGTTTCAAAGGATTTATAAAAATTTTCAAGAACTTTTTTTTAAGTTTTTGGTCGTGAAATTTTATTTGAAATTTTGCTTAAAAATAATTGAATTTTCAAAATAATTTTAGGTTTTGTAAAAATAACTGGATTTTTGTAAAGAATTTTATTGAAATTTTTGAAATTTTCTATTTTGCATAATAATTTTAATAATATTCTTAATAAGTTGAGTTATTTGCAAAAATTTTATAATGAAACATTCTTTTGGAAAAATCAATTATTTTTCTAAACGGGAAAATTCATCGCTGGACTTCGATTACTTTAAAACCATTTTAATAACATTTCACGAAATAATTCAATTATTTAAACATTTTTAAAATAAAATTCTTCATTAGGAATGAAATTATTTTCACTAATTTTAATGACATTCTTGGAAAAAATTTAATTCTTTTTACAAATAAATTTTTTGCAAAAATTCAATTATTTGCAGTACGATTTTAATTAGATTTTCTCGAATGAATTCAATTATTTAAAAAATTTTTTGATAAAATTCTTTCAAATGATTTAAATTATTTCCAAATTTTTTTCATTCAAACCATTTTAATAACATTTCACAAAATAATTCAATTATTTAAACATTTTTTTAAATAAAATTCTTGATTAAGAATGAAATTATTTTCACTAATTTTAATAACATTGCAAGAATTTAGTCATTATTAGTGCATTAATTTTAAAATTAAAGAATATTGGAAACGAAAATAAGAAAGTTGAGAAGGAAGCAAAAACTAATCTTGAAACTGCGAACATATTCAAATACAACAAATATTAATTTGTTTCTTTAAAACTGTTTTGGAAATTTAATGTAATTTATCATATTTTAGCAAAAATTAAACCACAATCTGAAGAAATTTGTTTAGCTAGTTTAAAGATTTCTGAATATAAGTAAGAAAAGTTTGAAGATTAGTGTTTTTAATCACCTGGCAGCACTGATTACGAATCTGATGTTAGAATTTTAAAATTCAAAATGGCGGATCTAATATGGCGGATGAAAGAGTAAAAAAGTAATGGGATTGACTGATAACTAAAACGGGTTTCAAGACTACATTAGTTAATGATTAATGATTCAAAAAATAAATTAATGATAAAAGAATCGATTTTTTCTAACTTTTAGAGTAGAATTCCTCTAATTTAACAAAAAAGATATTTATTTTCTCGATACTATTAATAATTAAGATTTAAAATAGGTCAGTGCAATTTATAGCGATCCATCTCTGGACTCGAATATGAAGCTCGTCATTGCAAAAGTGATGCTCTACACCAGTAGAAATGACAATATGGTAAAAATTCCTTAATTTATTAAAAATAAAATATCGATTACCATTTATTGTTTGAAAAATGATTTTTCTCTATTTTTACCAGATTTCTTCTGGAAATGCGAGAAAATCTTTGGAAAATGTCAACAAGTGGCATCGAAAATTATTAGCTTCTTCCGAAGAACCTCACGATGTTGCTGTCTGGTTGACGAGATTAGATATTGGTGGTCCTTCGGGCTATGCTCCGGTTTCTGGTGTTTGTGATCCCTCCAGGTCATGTGCTCTAAATCGGGATGAGGGTCTTAGTAGTGCATTTATTATTGCTCACGAAATTGCTCACATGTAAGACATTTTTATTTTTAATCATTAATTAATAATTGTCGATTCTTTAAGTTTATGAAGGGTTTGATTTAATTTGATACCTAAGATCCTTAAGGGGAATAATTTTTCTTTTTTTCTGAACAAGCCTTGGATTGTCACACGATGGAGATGTGGACTCGGGCAATACTTGCGGAGAGGAAGCAGTTTATGGAAGTGTTATGGCACCAATGGTCGCGGCCACATTTCGTCGATTCCATTGGTCAGCATGTTCAAGAAAAGAATTTCATCAGAAAGCTCAGTAAGGGACAAAGTTAAATTAGGGAAAAGAAAATCCATGATGATAATTTGATACAATACTACTAAATACTACTAAATACTGCTAAATACTACTAAATACTACTAAATACTACTAAATACTACTAAATAATACTAAATACTACTAAATACTACTAAATACTACTAAATACTACTAAATACTACTAAATACTACTAAATACTACTAATAAAAAATACTACTAATAAGAATGTATACATATTATAATCGGAAAAGTGTAAATTATTTTAGACAATGGTCCTGCCTATTGAATCAACCATCGGAAGAGGGTGCAATACAAATTAAGGAAACTACTTTACTAACATTTACAATGGACGAACAATGTCGAATGGAATTTGGCGAAGGGTAATGTGTTTTAAATAAAAATTTCAAGTGTCTCCATAACTTTCTATTGTGGGTTGTTAAATATGATTTTATAGTTATCAGTTATGTCGAAGCATCGATTTAGTGGAACCGTGTTCCTATCTCTGGTGTGGCAAACCGAATGTTTCTAAAATATGCAAAACTAAGAAAGGTCCCCCTTTAGATGGAACGGAGTGTGGTGAAAATAAGGTATAAATTCTTCCAAAAATACCTAAAGATTAATTTCAAACAATTAATGAAATTCCCAATAAATGCCTTTTCCTAGTGGTGTATCAACGGATTTTGTGAATCCATTGACATGAAATTAAATCTAACCCCAGTGGAAAGTAATGGAAGAAATGAAATTACGGGCGATTGGAGTGAATGGGAGAAATGTTCGACAACATGCGGAGTTGGTGTTCAAATTAGGACAAGAAAATGCAGCAAATATGAGTAAATAACAAATCCAGGGCTCGAAGTAGGTCCGTAATTGCTGAAAAAATCGGTAACTTTGCTTCAAGTCCGTAAAAGTCCGTTTTTTAAAAAAAAGGTCCGTAAAGTCTGTAATTTTATTCAAAAAGGATGAAACGTTCGTAAATTGGACGATATAATTTGGAGAATTTTAGAGAAATTACAAATGATTAGAGAAATTTAATTATTTTTAAAAGTAATAAAATTCTTCGCAAAAATTCAATTATGTTCAAAAAATTTTTTTTTAATTCTCGTCAAAATTTCAATTATTTTTAAAAATATTAAAATTCTTCTCTAAAATTCATATATTTAAAAAAAAAAATAAAAAACATTGTCAACATTTCAATTATCTGTATAAATAAATAGCAAAATTCTTCAACAAAATTCAATTAATTTCAAAAATTTTATTAAATTTCATTTAAAAATTTCAATTATTTTCATAGTTAACAATATTTATCACAAGAATTCAATTATTCTCTAAAGTAAAAAAATTTAGGTCCCTGAAGTTGCCATCGATGCTCAGCATCAAAAAATATTTTTTGTACAAAACCAATGAAAAACATTCAGTTTTTTCCAAAGTTTTAAGTAAAAAAAATTCTATTAAAAACTTTTTTACTTCTTAGGTGAATAAAAGGAGTAAAATTAGTTAAAATTTTTTTACTAAAAATAAGAAAAAATACTTTTCGATACTGAGCATCGATGCCAACTTCAGGAACCTTAAAAATAAATTGTTTTCAAAAATTTTAATCAAATCCATTGCAAAATTTGAATTATTTTCAAAAGTAATAATATTCTTCGCAAAAATTAAATATTATTCAATATCTACTATTTTTATAAAATTTACCAAAAGAATTTAATTATTTAAAAAAGAAATTAATAAAATTCTACAAAATCTTTTAATTATTTTCAAAAAATAATAACAATTTATTAATTTATTTATTTATTAATTTAAAAATAAAAATTTAAGTATTTTCTTAAATAATAAAATTCTTTTTAGAAATTCAATTATTTTTAATAGAATTTTAATGGAATTCTTCGAAAAAATTCTTAAAAATTTTATTAAAGTTTGTCCAAAGAATTTAGTTGTTTAAAAATTTGTTGATATCATTTTTAATAGGAATTGAATTCCAAGAAACATTCAATTATTGAATAAATTATTTATTTTTGTATTTAAATAATTGAATTCTGTTAGAATTTTCTCCTAAACATTGTTTTAAAAATAGATTTCAGTTAAAATCTTAGATTATAGAAAAATAATTGAATTAGGGAAATTTTTGAAAAATTGTCTTAAAAATAATTGAATTTTTAGCAAAAAAAGTTTTATAAAAGCTTTTTAAAATGTTCAAATTTCTGCTAAAATTCTAATATTTTTTAAAATAGTTGAATTCTTGCGAAGAATTTTATTAAGACTGTTAAAAAGAATTGATTTCCTGCAAAGATTTTGATTATTTTACGAAAATATTTAAATTCTTGCGAAAAATTTTATTAAAATTTCTAAAAGAAATTAAAGATCTGCTAAGAATTTTGTTATTTTTAATTTATGCCAAGAATTTTCTTAAAATTTTTAAAAATAATTTAATTCCTGTTATTTTTTTTCAAGAATTTAATTATTTTTGAAAATTTTAATTAAATTCTTCCCAACAGTTCAATTATTTTTATAAATAATAAAATTTAATGCAGAATTTAAATTATTTTTGATACAATTTTAATCCAATTTCTCTAAAAATGTAATTATTCTTAAAAATTTTATTAAAATTCGTTAATAGAATTCAAGTATTTGATAATTTGTTGATAACAATTTTTTATGGGAATTGAATTTTAAGAAAAGTTCAATTCTTCCACAAATTATTTAACTGCGTTTTATTTTTATTAAAATAATTGAATTCTAGTAGAATATTCTAATAAAAATTGAATTTTATTTCATAAAAGTGAATTTCAGTTAAAATATTAGATAGTCATTGAATATTGTAAGCAATATATAGAGTGAATTTTAAAACATAATTGAATTTTGTTATTAATTTTATTGAAAAAGTTTAATTGAGTTTTTTTAATACTATTTTCATTTTCTATTTTCTAATATTTATTTAATGAACGAATTTAACTAATAATTGAAATTTCGTAAAATTAAATATTGTAAAGAAATGAATTTGAAAATTGTCAAAGAACTTTTTCGAAAATTATTGAAAATAATCGATATAAAGAAGAATTTTAGATAAAAATTCTGTAAAATAATAATTGAATTGATAATGATTTTAATTATTATAAATTATTTTTATTAATAATTAATATTAAAAATTAATTATTATAAAACATGAATTTCTAGTTTTAAGTAAAATGTTCTCGTATATTTGATTCGACCTGATTGTATTTTTGTCAGTTGGTCCGTAAATGGTCTGTAATTTTTAATTTTTGATCCGTAAAGTCCGTATTTTTAAATACTTTTACTGCTTCGAGCCCTGCAAATCCCAAGAACCCTTAGAGAAAAAGAAAACAAATGTGATTTTCAGTAGTTTTATTCATAAATATTGAAGAGAAGTAATTAAACTCAATTTTCAGTAAAGATGATGACGAGAATACCTGCGAGGAGAAAAGTCAGGAATTCAGAATCTGCCAACAGGATGATTGTGCAACATTGCTGGACCTACGGGCGCAGCAATGCTCTCAACTTTCAAGTCTCATTGATATTGAGAAAACGTTATCAATACCCCACAACACTTGGCTCCCTTATGAATCAGAGAAAGAGGAATTAAGATGCAAACTAATTTGCAGAAGCAAAGAAACTGGTAATTTATACTTCAGCAATAAGAATTTAAAGGATGGTACTCCATGCTCCTACGAATCTAGTGATATTTGCGTCAAAGTAAGTTAACTAAATGTTAACTCTAATGATGAACTAAATATTAACTCTAATGATGAACTAAATGTTAACTCTAATGATGAACTAACTGTTAACTCTAATGATGAACCCAAAAGTAGTTAAATTCATTATAATTGTACCATTTAATTGTAGGGAAAGTGTTACTCCATGGGATGTGACAGGGTCTTGAATTCTGAGAAGATTAAAGATTCGTGTGGAGTTTGCGGTGGTGATAATTCAACTTGCGAGAATGTTGTAAAGAAGTTTCATCGAAAATTGCGAAGACGTAAGCATTCTTTGAAATTCCACTTAATTTAGATATGCTCTACATTCTACAGTGAAAACAATTTTCAGCTTCTGCCCGATTAGGCGTCATTCCACCCTCAGCCCATAATATCAGGATCGATGTGACCATTTCCGGATTATCATCTACTGAAAATAATAGTATGATTATATTAATTAAGGATGGACGTAAGCAGAAGAGTGAAATTAAACATTTTGATTCTCAGGGTAAAGGAAAAATTGTAATCGTCGAAGGAGCCGCGTTCCGGCCGCAGAAAATTAATGAAACTTATACAATGTGGTCTAGGGGTCCTGTTCTTAAAGAAATCATTGTTTCTGTAAGATAAGTTCTTGGCCAGTTTCACTAATGACGATTCAAAATTAATCAATAAATCATTAATCAATTAACCAATCACGAACCGTTAAATTAGCTTTAATTTTAACTAATTTATTAGCTTTAATCAACTTTTATCTGAGTTAGGTGGAATTAGTCCTCAATATCATGAATTTTAACGATTCTTCATTTTCCTCTCAACTTAATTGTCAATATTTTTAACAGTTGTCACTAGTGGATGTTGATTTGAAAAAGGGAATATTTATATCAGCATTTTCTCGCTATGTGATAAATCGTAATCAGTGGAAGGAAAATAAATACAATTGGTTATTGGGAGGATGGAGTTCGTGCTCTGTTACTTGTGGCGGTGGTTACCGTCATAAAACACTAACATGTAAAGATATGGAAAGTGGAAAAGTTGTCAATAAACGAAAATGTCCACTTATTTCGAAACCTTCACTAAACATTGAAAAATGCAATTCATTCAGGTATGAATTAAATTAATTGAAAACTAATAAAATTAACGTTCATTAATTTTTAATTTTAAATTAAAATTGCAGTTGTGAATTCAAATGGTTGGAGGGCTTTTGGGAAGGCTGTACGAAAACATGTGGAAATGCTGGATATCAACAGAGACAATTATTTTGTGTACACTCGTCGTTTGTTGATAGTCACATGACGACAGAGAATGAGCGATTGATCTATAAAACAATGGTCTCGCCTGATAAATGTAAAATGCAGAAAGAACCAGTCACAGAGAGGGAATGTAGTAGAGTGCCATGTGCTGGACAATGGGTCTACGCTGAATGGTCTCCGGTAAGAAAATTACTTCTTTAAATTCTCATCAAGCATTAATAAAATAGATAATAAGCTCTAATTTTCCCCCCCAGTGTTCCCAAACGTGTGGAATTGGAATTCAGTCGCAAATTGCACAATGTATTCCACTAGAGGGTGAAGCATTTGCCTCATGCAATGGAACATATTTGCCGGACAAAATGCGATTGTGCCGAGGTTCAAGTAAACGAAATCCAAAGTGTGCGAATTATTGCCAAAAAGACAGAAGTCAATATTGTACCCTAAAAAATCTCAAAAGATACTGCCAAATTCCGGTCTTCCGACGAAAATGCTGTCACTCTTGTCAGAAGAATTGAACGAAATAACAGTCAGTAAAATCCAACACAGAAAGAACAATTTATTCTTTTCATTTGAAACCTTGTACAATGAAAAGATTTTTTATTACCTTGTAATGAAAAATAAGTTACAATTTTAAAATTAAATATTTTAAAACAATCAAAAGAAAACACACTGTGAACATAGTAGACTAGGTTTTATTTTTACTCAAAGTGTACAATGCATGGTGTTAAAATAAAGAAACAGAAAAACGACACAAGATTTAGGACAATAGAAAAGAAATCAAAAATGAAAAAAACACGTTCAGACTAAAATCTATGGCCATTCGTTCCGTTTTCTATTAAAAAAAAATTAATTTCCATTGCACAAGGCGAAGACCTTATAGAAATAATTTTAACTCGCCAGCGATTGAATTTTTTTCCTTCTCATTTCTTATACACTCTACAAGACTCGCTTATTTATAATAGAACTTTTAACTTTTACATTCGTTTCTTTCCTCTTTAATAATAGGCCACACATACACACGGTTGTTTTAAACAGAGCGCTTTAGTAAAACCTGGCGAAAGAGAAAATTATTATTCAAAAAAAAATGTTTCTTCTTCACCAGGAACATTTTAATTTTTCATGATATCAAAGTAGATATGTGGATATATTGAATTAAAAATCTGAAAATTTACATATATTTGTTTTGTTTCGTGTAGAAAGTTACAAAGTTAGAAATGTTTTAATTCTCTTTTTTTTGGAAAGTCAATCAAATTGTAATAACTGACTATAGTAAAGATTGTGTTTTAAAAAGAAATTCTTAAAAGATGGTGATGATCGTGTTTAGAAATTTTTTTAATGCCCTCATTTTAAGAATAGCCACACAATATTGTATCAGACTAACAATTTGTATTTCTAGCTGCAATAACAGTATAATTTTAACGATTACAATATCTCTAGCATTTACTTTAGTATTGTCTCATTTTTGAACTGCGTCATTACGCCATTATTTTAACTAATGCAAAATGTGGAAAAAAATTTTACTTTTCATTATTACAAGAAATATAACGACACTAAAGCTTTTATTCGCAATTCAATATAATCATCCTTGTTTTACATTCGAAACTGCAGACAATTATTATTGTAAACGAACCATAAATGATCATGAGAAATTATTTTAAAAATAAAATATCTCGAGGAAATTTTTTCCATGTGACAAAAAAATACGTAAATTACGCAAAAATAATTTTTATACAAAATAATACTTTTTACATTATTAGATAATAATTTTTTTTACACATTTAATAGATGTTTGCTTCTGTATATTAAATGTTCGTATAATATTTTTTTTAATAAATGTTTTTTTAATAAATGTTTTTTAATAAATGTTTTTTAATAAATGTTTTTAATAAATGTTTTTTAATAAATGTTTTTTCATAAATGTTTTTTAATAAATGTTTTTTAATAAATGTTTTTTTAATAAATGTTTTAAATATAATAGATGTTTTATGATAAATTTTATATAATAAATGTTTTCTATATAACTGCTTTCACTTTATTATAATAATTGTTTTATATCAGTTGAACTGATTTTTTTTATATTATATTTGTAATTATTAAGTTTTTATGTATAAATATTAAGATTTTATTAGTTTATTAATATGTATGTATTAACTTGCAAGACCTGGTTTTCAAAAGGTCGTAAAATCGTTCGTTTCTTTTTTAAATACTAGGTATAAATAATTTTTACAAAAATATGAATTTTAGAAGGCTCAATAATAAAATTGATGGTGCATATTTCCATCTACGTCTAAAATTATTTCGGTAACTATATATTTAAGATTTCACTTCAACGAAGTATGCTTTTTTTATTACACTCAACATACCACGAGGAGTTTTGAAATTATTATTTTTCTTTTTACATTTTTAAAAAGCGTGTAATTTTTGTACACGTTACAGGTGATCGATAAAAACAAAATTCTCTTGTCTTGAATAGAAATTAGTGAAAATTTCTAAGACAGTGATTAAAAGTTAAAAAAAAAGAAAAAAAATCTTATTTAATGCGCTCTGCAATTATTATAGTATTAATATTATTTTTGGTAGGCCCTTTTTTTTGCGAGGAAAACAGTAGAATATTTTTTTTCTGGATGTACAATTGCAAAACGATATTATAACAATAATAAATTAATAAACGTTAATTTACACTACTTACATGTTACCTTAAAATTTATATTTGGTAGATGATACACGTTAGATAGACAAAAGAAAAAATTTGTCATTTAACGATAAGTGATCGAAAGTACACGTCTGGTAACGATTGACGTGTGACAATGATCGCAGGAAGACTGGTGCATTTTATTTATATTTTTTGTTAAATATGCAAAAATCACGCTTCTCGATAAAGCTATAAAAATGTTTTAAAAAATTTTTATTCATTTTGAAAAGAATTTTTTTTTTTAAAGAAACTCTAAATATTGTTGGATATCATTAATTCGTTTCTTTTTCTGATAGAATTTTGGTTCTGAGAGAGAGAGAGAGAGCTGCTTAGAGGAGTTTTTTTTTTGTTGAGCTCTTCCTTACGATCTTTTGGCTCGTTCTAAATCACGAGATTTTAGCCTTCCTCACAATCTCTCGACGTAATTTCCGGGAAATGTGCCAAAGTAACCAGTACGTTGACTTGAACCCACGTACCAACCATCGTCGCATTTTTCCATCACGTAAACCGTATCCCCCTCTTTTAGTTCTAATTCGTCTTCATTTTGTGGTCTGTAGTTGTATAGCGCTCGATATCTGAATAAAAAAAATTCCATTGACTGCTGAATCAAATTTTTTTTTTTTGAAAAATATTGTGAAAAAAAATTTAACTTACGGCATTGGTTCAGAATGGGTGTCGATGTGTAATGTTTCATTAACAGGTGCAACATGTAATTTACCTCCACCCAATCGTGGCTGAAAGAAAATTTAAAATCGAAAATTACATAGAATAGAACTTATATTATTTATTTATACTTTTCCTTCTTTTTTCCTACTTTTTCCTACTTTTCCTACCTTTTTCCGTACTTTTCCTACTTTTTTCCTAATTTTTCTACTTTTTTCCTACTTTTCCTACTTTTTTCCTACTTTTCCTACTTTTTTCAAATAAAAACCTTTTCCAAACTACATACGAGATGAATTAGAAACTTACAAGTGAATTATAATGAGGTTGTGATGAATTGGTGTTCATTGGAATTGATGGTGTATAGTGATGGGGTCCCATACTCATTTTTCCACTCGATGTGCCATTTGATAATAAACTATGAGCCGCTGGCGAAGCAATTGGTTTACTTTGAACCGGTGTCTCTGTAATTGAAAGAATTTAGAGATTTTAGGTGTGTAAATTTTTTTAAAAACATTTAGATAAAAAATTTTACGAGAAAATAGAAAAAACATTCTACCTGGCCTGTGTCCTGGCTCGACCATCACTTCGACATATGAAATTGGAAAGATTCCTTTTCTATTTCCAATACGTCCTTCGTACCAATTCTCATCGACTCTTCTTGTTAAAACAACCATTTCTCCTGTTAATTGAAAAAAATATATATTACTTTACAAATTGATGTCGCAAATTTATTGTGAATATGGAATTTGCAAAATAAATGTCTCGTAAAATTAAAAATTAATTTTCACAATAATAAATGGAATTAATTATTAATTATTATTTATTATTAAGTTTAATTAATTATTAAGTATTATTAATTTTAATTAATTATTAAGTATTATTAATTTTAATTAATTATTAAGTATTATTAATTTTAATTAATTATTAATTATCATTATTTTTATTTTATTATTAACCTTGATTAACTATTAATTATAATAATAATAATAATAACTATTATTATTACTATTAATTTTAATTAATTGTTAACCATAACAATTTTCGCATTTCATTCTTTCATTCTGTATGTCCACTCTTTGAAATTATTTTTGGGTATTCTTTTGCTTTTCTTCTTTAGCAAATATTACTTGACAAATTATAAATATGCAGGTATTTTTTTCATGATTTATAATAAAATAAAATTTGTAATTTAAAAATTTTTGAAATATGTAAATAGCAAATAAATTTTGTTTTCCATGTTTTTTTTATAACAAATTTCGTTCGACTGATTATGCAAATTTTGTTCCTTTCAATTTATTAAAAATATTGGAAAATTGTTTACTGTTTGAAAATTATGGTTAAGGAATAGGAAGTGTATCCATTTTGTACATAAATTTTCTTTCTCAATAAAAATATTGTTAACAAATATTCTTGTCTTTGGAAAAAAATACCTATTCTCGTTTCTTAATATTTTTGTAGAAAATTCACAACTTTCCTAAAGAATTAATTTGCGTCATTTCTATTTTTTATTTACAATTGCTTTAATAAAATTTAGTTTTTTTAATAGTAACGGAAAAAATGTTTACTCTATTTGTCAATTGCAAATTTTAATTGAAAACGAAATGGAAAATTTTTTTAATTTTTAGAAACTAATGAAAAAAATTTTACTTAAAAACATGTTCAGTTACATTTTTTATACGAATTTCTTTAATCGTAAAATTGTTTGAAAACATCAATAACTTCGTTTTTAAATAAATATTTAATTATTATTTTGCCAAAGGAATTAAGATTTTTTAAAATATTCAAATTCGAACCTTTTTGAAATTAAACCACTTAGAAAGGTATTTTTCTTTTATACTATTAAGAATATTTGTTACTGTAACTTTCTTAAAAATTATTTTCATTATTTCAATTTAATTATTATTTTCTAGAAATTTTAACTGAAATTTTTCTCTTAATCAACTTTTATAAAATATTTTTTTGAAAAAGTCTTTTTCGAATTTACAATTGAAAAGTTATTATGAATAGAAAAACATAGGAAATATTGTAGAAAAATATTAAAACTTTGGAAAAATTCTCTTAAACGTTGAGAAAAATTTCCTTATGAAAATATGGGAAAATTTCTGAGAATTTGGAAATATTACCATGTTTGGAAAAATTCCCTTGTAACTTTAAATTATTTAAAAAAAACTTAAATTAAATTAAATTCGAAAAAAAAATAATTCTTCAAAATTGCCAGTTAAAAGTATAGAAAATTCAAATTTTCAATTATTTTAATTTGAAACAGTTTTAAAATAAATTATTTAATTATTCCAATACAACAGTAAATAATTTACTGAAGAATTAAATGTTTCTTAAAATTGAATTCTCATAAAGAATTTTACAAACAAAATTATTATAAAATAATTAATTGCATTCTTTTGACGAATTTTAAAAAAAAATTTTAAGATTTTTAAAATTGTATTATTTAAATAAAAAAGTAAATAATTTATTAAATAGTTAAATGTTTTTTAAATTTTAATTCCTGTAAAGAATTTTGTCACCAAATGTTTAAATAATTGTATTCCTTTCACTTATGTTAATCGCATTTTTAAGAATAATTCCATTTTTCGTGAAATTCGATTAACATTGTACTGAAAATAATAAAAATTCTTCGATTAGATTTATTACTTATGAACATATTTGAATTCCTGAAGCAAATTTATTATTTAGAAAAGTAATTGAATTCATAAAAACATCCTTTATTTATAAAATTAATTGAATTGTTGCGAAGAAATTTATATAAAAAAATTGTTTCAATTCAATTTCTCTGCAATTTTTATTTTATTTATCAAAATAATTAAATATTTTAGTGAAATTTTATTTAATTTCTTTTTTTAATTTTGACGAATTTTAATAGAATTTTTAAGAACCAATACATTTTTCGAGGAATTTGAATAAATTTGTATTATTTAAATTCAACAGCAAATAAACTGTTAAATAATTAAAAGTTTTTTAAAATTTAATTCTTGTAAATAATTTTTTTCTCCAAATTTTGAAATAATCGAATTCTTTTGACGAATTAAAATCAAATTTTAAAGAATAATTACATTTTTCGTGAAATACAATTAAAATTGTACTAAAAATAATAAACATTCTTTGATGAGCTTTATTATTTATAAAAATATTTGAATTTAAACAAATTTGAAACAAATTTATTATTTAGAAAAATAATTGAACTTATAAAAAAATCCTTTTCTTTATCTTTTTAATTGAATTATTCCGATGAAATTTATAAAAATAATTTTGTCAATTGAATTCCTTTGCAATTTTTATTTTATTAATAAAAATAATTAAATGTTTGAGTTAAATTTTATTATTTTTATTTTTTTTTAAATAATTGAATTCCTTTAGGAAATTTATTAAAATAGTAGGCATTGAAAATGAAATGAGGAAATTTGGGGAAAATAATTGAATTTTGGAGACGAATTTTGTTATTTATAAAGATAGTTGTGATTTTGATGGAAGTATAACTTTTAATTTTGAACATAATTGAACTTTCGTAAAAAGAATTTTATAACCTTTTTAAGTTGATTTATTTCTGAATATTATTAACAATTCTTTTTAAATTATAATTATTAGTTATTCTTTTAAAGTAGAATTAATTTTTTAATATTTAGTTAAAATTTTCATTAAATAATTTCTGAGTAAGAACCATAATTTCGTGATTGTTGTTCAAGAATTTATTTAGAATGAAAGTTTCTTAAATGTCAAAGTTTTTGAAAATGAAATTATTGCCAAAAAATAAAAAATTGTACCTTTCGCCAACGATAATTCGAGATTAGTTTGAGCGATGAAATTAAATTTTGCTCGTGCCTGTCCCTCGTACGGTTTCTTTGGCGTTGTTCTAATTCCATCATATGGAAGAATCTGCAATTTAAAAAAAAATTTGTTTATTACACAATAAATAAAGAGACAATAGAATTTTTTAATTTTTTTTTTTTTGCTTTATTACCTCAACGTAGTTGAATGGGAAAAGTCCGAGCATTGCATTGTGCTCTCCCTCGTACCAATTTTTATCGACTTGACGTCTGACAAAAATGAGATCTCCTCTTCGGAAAGTCAACTCTCGTGGAGATTGGCCAATAAAATTGTAAAGAGCCCTCGCCACCAATCGTGGTTCCGGTGTTTGCTCTTGGGATCTGCTTCTGTAGCTGAGGTCATCAAGAAAATCATCGTATCGGTTCAGTGATATCGGGGATTTCTGAGAAGGTCTGAAAATTAGTTTCAAATGAGAGAAAAAAGGAAACCCCCATAAAAATCCATATTGCAGGAAACAAAAAATAAATTGTTAACTTCATGGGATCATCATAATATATAATAATCAATGGACGAAGAAAAGTTCAAACAAATGCCGCGACAATGCGGTGGAAAATTAAATTATCGAATTACGATGAAATTGCAAATTGAACATTCTTTGACAGGCAAGTCAGTCTTTTATATTAAATTTTATTTTAATTTTAAAATTTCGAAATATTTTTTTAAAAAATTAATTTAATGTGTCTTCTTTTGTTTAAAATTGGGTGTTTTCAAAAATTCAAGATGTCGACACAAAACAAAAATTACAAATTATTTTTAATATTTTGTCCAATTTTCTTAAAAATTTTAATTTACTGGTTTCTCAAAGTCGTTGAATAAGAATCAATGGTTGGATTTTCAAAATTCAAAATGGCGGATCCAATATGGAGGCACAATTTTTAATATTGTCTCCAATTGGCTAGAAATTTAATTAGCAATCCTGACAATTCCTGAATAATAAGTTTCTAGCCAATTGGAAATAATTGTAAAAATTATACCGCCATATTGGATCCACCATTTTTAATTTTCAAAATCCAACTATTGGAATACAAACGTGATTTTTCAAATTTGGCAAAGAATGGCATAAATCTTTTTTTTTTAATCCTACATTAAAGTATATAAATATATTTTGTATTATTTTTTCTACTACACTTGTAATTATTATTAATTTTCTTTTTATTTCCATTAACTTAATGACTGCAATGACTGCGAAATTTAAGTGAACTATAATTTTACAGTCGTATACTTATAATGTATGGTTAACATTGTATTTTTTTCCGACCATTTTAAAAAGAGGGAATAGAAGACGAAACGTTCCTTTCATTATTTTTAAGATTTGGCGATGTGTATCGTGCGTGAAAAGAAACTTTGCGTGACCCTGAATATTTGCAACTCTTTTTTTTTCAAGAATGCTGTTTGCGTGAATTCCGTTGTATTGGAGTCGAACATATATTTTTTTTCACTTCATGTTTGTTTATTTATTTATTTATTTTCCATCGTGTAGAATTTAATGAGAAATATAATTTTCTTTTAAAATTGAAATTTAATAAAATTACAAAACAGTTCCCTATGTAGGAAATTGAAGGAAACTGTTGTTTTGCTTGATTTAGTAATAAAACAAATTCACAGCTTTGTAGAAATTCATAATTGCGTGTTATATTTGGAAAAAGTGGCAATTAATTCAGGTTTTATTGATAACAGGGATGCAACCAGTTTTCAGCCAAGATTGGAATTTATATTTAAATTGCCAAATTAAGCTTACAAAAATATTGTTTTTTGTTAAATTGTTGTTTTGAGTAAATTGAAAATTTTTCAGTCAAACTTGGTTGAATACTGGTCCAATCTTGGTTAATTTATTACAAAAAAATCGTAAACTAAAAAATTCGCGAATTCGTTAATTTTAATTGTCCATCGTTCATGTTGAACGAATACTCAGTCTTTATTATTGAAATTTACAAAATCACCAAACTTGGCTGAATATTGGGTGAATCTTGCGAGCAGTATTTTCTTTAATTCTTTAAAATTGAAATAGCTTTTTTTCAGCTTTTACTGAACTTTTTATCTTATACTTTTAATAATTTTTTTCTATTTCGAATGTTTTCGTTTTGGAATAAATAACTTACATAAAATTATCAGTGTGACGACGTGAATCAATGTCGTGAAGTTCCTGAAGATATTTGCGACGTCTTTCCTCCTGATACACTCGGCGCATATTTTCTGCACTTCTACGAGCCAACTCCTCCTCGCTTAGGATCTCTTTAGTTTCTGTACGAACTGGAGATCGATAGTGAATTGTCACCTCTCCTTCCACATATCTCCTCGGTGATTCTGTCGAAATAATTAAAAAATTGACTAATTAACAAATTTTGTAAGAGCTTCTTAAGTATCATTTTTTTCTGAAAAAATTTATTTGCTTTTAAAATTGAAAAAAAGTAATTAAAAAACAACTAATTAACTTAACTTCTAATTAAACACTAACTATTAGTCATTTTTTAAATTAATTATGTATAATTAATAATTTAAATTATAATTTGAATTTTCCCAGAATTAATAATAAAAAAATAATAAAAATAATAATATAAATAATAATAGTTAATAATAATAATAATAATAATGATAATAAAAATAATAATAATAATAATAATAATAATAATAATAATAATAATAATAATAATAATAATAATAATAATAATAATAATAATAATAATAATAATAATAATAATAATAATAATATTAACGAGAATAGTAATAATTGTGTATTTATTTAACGCAGTTAATAATTGAATTTAATGAAAATATCTTTTATTGGATAACTTCTGTGTTTATCAAAACTTATGGTTGTAATAAATTACACTTGTGCCACTCTGCCTTTCGAGCATAACGTTTTAAAGATCTACTATGACCTTTATTAAATTCTAGGGCATTTATTTTAGGGTTTACTGTATTTTTAGACCAATGCAATTTCCACAAGGGATCTTTCAGACATAAATACAAAAAAGTTCTATTTATCAAAAAAAAAAATTAAATAAAACCTTTTTTATTTGATTAGAAAAATATTACAACAATCTTGGCACAATATTGGCTGATTCTTGGCAATATAATTAAAACAGTAAAATTATTTCGGCATCCGCTTTAAAAAGTACATAATTTTTCTAATTTATTTCTGAAAAATAATATCTACATATTAAATTTTCCAAAATAGAAACAAAATTGGCTAAATATTGGCCTATAATTGTCACTACTAAAAGTTAATAATTTTTTTTTATTTTTCACGAAAAAATGTATTTTTTCCTGTCTAAGAATTCACTTCCGCTTTATTTTAATTCTTAATAAGAGATCAAAAAGAAAAAAACAACAATATTGGGTCATTAATGTCATTATTGACACAATGAAGTTGAAATCGTAGAATTTTCTCTTGGCCCTGAATGGAAAATGAAAGGGAAATAATGTTTTTTTCCTTCCTGTCGGAGAATTTATTTCCGTTTATTAATTTTGTGAAATCTAGACGATAATATCTCGTGTTAAAAGAGAAGTCTCACAAAACGGATGTATATATTGTATATATGTATGCGAATGTCGAAATATGTCAGGTTTCTGAAAAAAAACAAGACTATCGAAGCGTTCAATCATGCCTGCTGCCTAACTTCCGGTGCTCGACATAAAGTATGTTAACTACTGTAAGTTGTTTCTTTGCTCACAAGTTCCGCCCTAAAGTCTCATTTGTCTAGTGCAGATTTTTGATTTTTATTTCAATTTTTATTCCATTTACTAATTAATTTCACTTATTAATTTTTTTATTACTGTTTTTTAAAATTATTTTCACCAAAAAAAAAAATTATTTACAAGACTTTAACTAAATGCTAATAATTTTATTAATAATAAATAATTGAAAATTAAAGAATAATTGAAAACATGTTTTTCACTTTCGCCTTTTAATGTTTTTACTCTATTTTTATAGAATATGCGGGAAAAAAATTCACGTTCTCTAATTCAAGAAAAGAAATTTAAAAAATGATCTATCCAAATAATGGCAAGGGAGAATTTCACAGAATTTATCTTTTGATCACTCATACATGTAAAATTATTTCATTTACTCGAGAAAATAGTCTCTGTGTGAAGTCTAATTAAGCACAATTGGCGAATTTCAACGAACGAAAGTTCCAAGTGTAATTATATTATTACAGTAAATTCACGATAATACACAAAGTGTTTAACATTAATGGATTTTGAGAAAAAATTTTGTTTAACTAAGAATGGTGAATTATTTGCTAAAATTAACAATGTAAAAAGTTGCTAATGTTGAAATTAATTAAAAAAAATGCTTGCGCCACTATTCGACCAAGTTTGGCACAATGGCGAAAAAATTCATCATATATCCTCATTTAGAAAAAGAATAACGAAATATTTACCCAAACTTGGTTTTTAATGCAGTATTATGGTAGAAAAACGAATGTCAAGATTGGACCAATATTCGTCCAAGATTGGATATTTTCTATTTATTAATATGTAAGATTGTCCCGAAGTTTACTAAAAAATGGCTAAATTGTTTTCACTAAAGATTCTTGTCCAAAAGCACAATGAAACAAAGAAAATATGTGCCTAGATTGGACCAAAACGGGTTCAGTTAGCTAATGGGTCCAATCTAGGCACTTATCTTTTTTTCGTATGTCAGATTGTGTCTATATTCACTGACGTGAAATATAAGAATACAACAGACAATAAAATATGAACCAAGAATGGTCCAATATTCACCCAAGGTTGGTAATCGTAATCAGACAGTCGTAGATTCTAGGTCGAATATTCACTCGTTGATATTGTATTCGTATTTTGAATGAACATATGAAAAATAAAAATTGCAAAATTAATTGGAAATTTTCTTAGCTTTGACTTAACAGTCTTGGGTGAATATTGGGTCAAACTTGGGAGCCAATAAGAGTTGTTCATGTGCTGCATTGTTGACCAAGTTTAAACCAATATTCAATGATTAAAAAAAATATTTTCCACTGATTACCAAACCTGGGTAAATATTTGGCTTGAGTTGAAATTCCATTTTTCTGGAATTTTTGCCAGATCTAAGTGAATACTTGGGTGAATATTGGCCATTCTTGGGGCAATTTGTAAAAAATAGAATTTATCACGAAAATTAGTATAATAATAAGTATAATAATTCTGTACATTATCAATGGAATATGTCAATGAACCCTGGGTGTATATTGGGCCAATCTTGGGTGCAGATTTTACAAAATATATTATTACATTTTGCCTGCTATTTTTATACTAAAAACAATATATGAAGTATATTAACTGCAGCAACTGCTTTTAATTAAAGATTTCAATTATTTTCAGTCTGCGAAGAAATAATAGTAACGATAAATAATAATGAAACTTGGAAGCAGGATGTAGACGTTGAATGCCCCAGATAACTACTAGTTCTGTACTTTTAAGGCTTGAGACTGCAACATTGCATTTAATTTATTGATTTTCTACTTTATAATTTTAAATTATATCAAAATACGAATAATTTCATTATAAAATAAAATAATAAAATAAAATAATAAAATAAAATATTAATAAATAATCAATTAAACCAATAAATGAAAAATCCTATAATTTTCCAGAATTGAGGATTTTCTCCGTTAAAAATTATTTCTCTGTTAAAAATAAATTTCTTTTCGTATAATAGTCGCAATTTCAAATACAATAGTTATTTTTTTAAATAAAAATTATTTTTATTACACAGTTTGACCTGTTTCTCAATTTAGATGAAACAAAAGTTACGTCTAAGCACTGTCTAGGCATTTTAATTCATTATTTCCGTAATGCATCATCTTTCTCTGTTTGTAACTCTATACGCGAGTGACTCAAGTGAAAATATTGCATAATAAATGAGGTTACGCTTACAAACGTCAAAATAATTCCACGCCGAATAAAAAAAAAACTTAAAAAAAATACTTTAAATCTCATTTATTTATTAAATAATTTCATATTAAAAACTATGTTTAAAATGAAAAGAAAAATTATTAAAACATTTGAAAAAATCGTAAAATTATGATAAAAATTAATTTATAGAAAAATCTTTTACTTCTCTTGAAAATTAGAGAAAAATTATATTCTCATCCATTTAATGTAAAAATAATGATATAAAAACCCCTTTTGAGTATTAAATTACATACACTTTTCTTGACTCGCAATATTCCTGATGGGGAAGAACAAAAGTTGTCAGATAAAATCACGTACCAACGAAATTATTTTTTATTCTTCTTCTTCAAAATTATCGCGCGTTATTACAATGATGAAGCGGATCAACATCAAAAGCAGAGATTCTCATTCTATTTAATTTCTTTTTTTAAAATATTATAATTTTAGTTGAAACGAATTTTAACAATTTTTTTTTATTTTTTTTTAAATACAATTTTATAGAATGGAAGAAAATTGATGAAAAGAAGAGAATTTTTAAGTTAGAAATTAATATAAATAATAATGTAAATAATAAATATGAGGATAATTAAATTTTTCTTCTGGGTAAATTTATACAAAAACACAACTGTCATTAACCGGCGAGATTTTTCAACTGATATGATATTACAATGCGACATAACATGCAGGTTTTGACCAACATTGTGAGTTGAAAGTTTGTGTTTATGCGCGTGCGCAGTGACTTTCATGACACGAATATTGTACTCATCTTGATCTCTCTATGCACTCAGAGTATATAAACAATAGATTCGTGTCATTGACTCTCACGTGTAATGATGACAATGCAGTGAGTAAAAGTTATAAACTTTACGAGATGAAAAGGACACGTGCTTTTTGTTTTTTTTATGTTCATTATTAAAAATTAAATTTACAGGATACTAATTTAAAAATTTCAATCGAATTTTGGAAAATTAAAATAATACGTCCGCCATTTTGGAATCGCCATTTTGAATATTAAAAAAAATTTAACTTAAGTTTAAATTCGTACTTATCTTTTTTCCGTTATCAAAATAAAGTCAAATTTAAAATTAAGACAGCAAAAATTAATTAGTTAAACAAATTTCCAAATACTTTGACTTATTTTTGAATAAAATTGTTGAAAAATTTTTTATTTTATAAAATTTTTACTTTGAATTTATAATTAGCGTTTAGATTTTCAAATTAAATGTCTAATTTTCAACTAAAAGCGACAAAAATTTTTTTTTTATTAGGCATTAATGTTTTGAAAATAAAGTCTAATTATTGTTTATAGTTAATAAAAACCGCATCAATTAACAAATTTTTAGTGAATTAGATCAAACTCTAAAGAAAGATGCCTTCTATTTTTGAGTTTAAAGATTTGTTTATTTAAAAAGAACATTTAATTTTTAATTTTTTTAAATGAAAAAGTCAAATATTGATTTCAAGACACAAAAACTCGAAAATTGCAATTTTTAAGCAAAATTTATCAATTTAAAAATAATTTGTCCGCTATATTGGATCCGCCATTTTAAATTTTTTAATTTTGCTTCAACAATTCCAATTGTCAGATAGGGAAAGAAATTTTTTACATTTACAATAATTTTATAAATAAGGAAACAATTAATTTTATTAAGCTAAGGGTAAATTTACATATTTTTAAAAATTGTTTAAATAAATTGTTTAGTTACATTAAACAGTGATAAAATTATAATTTTCTAAATGAACTAAAGTAAAAAAATACGGTTTTAAATTAATCATAAAACATTATTCTAAACCATAAATATTCTGCTTTTCGAATTTGTTGTTTTCCTTTATTTTTTTTAAATAATTATTTCTTTATAGAAAGAAATTTTATTCATAAAAGTAATTGTTAAAAACAAATTAATTCAGGAAAATCATTTTTTTAAGTTTGCCAGAAAAAATAGGCAAGATATAATCTGTTATTATTTGTCTTTCCTCCCTCTAAAATAAAAAAATTATTATTATTGATAATAATTTATTTTTAGAAGAATTTATCCAAGAAAATAATTGTTAAAACTAATTAAATTTAATGAAAAAGCAGTTTATAAGTTTTCTAGAAAAACATTGTTTAGCAAAAAAAATAAGGTTCTCTGATATCAGTTTTCAAAAACTTTGATGTTAAGTTTTTAAAATTTATAAAATTCAAAATTGTTTAAACAAATTAATAAAAATTTAAGAAATTTTGAAAACTGTTAACGCTAATCAATTCTCTGTGAAAAATTAAGAAACTTTTGTATAGGTCATATTTTTCTCCAAGTCGTATTTTGTTTATAAAATTGTTATAAACAAATTATGATGGAAAAAGAATGTTTCATCCCAAACGTTAACAAATTGATTTTAAGTAAAATTACAAATGGATTCATAGACAAATTGAAAAAAAGAAACACCAAATTTTTTGTTTTTTAATTTCCAATTGTTTAGCAATAATTGTTTATAGTTTTAATCTATTTACAGAATTGTTATAAACAATTTGCATAACAAATTATTAAAGATTTATAAATATGTTATTAGAAAAGTTGCTTAACAAATTATTAAAGACTTATAACATTGTTATAAACAATTTGTATAACAAATTTTTAAAGATTTAAATTTTTTTTATTAATTTGTTTAAACAATTGTTGTTGAACAATTGGAAATTATTAACAAAAAAGCAGGTATTACTTTTTTTCAATTTACCTATGAACCCTTTCGGAATTTTACTCAAAATAATTTGTTTATTCATGGAATGAAACACCCTTTATTAAGTACAATTTGTTTATAACAATTTATTTACGTTTAGAATGAAACATCTTTTTTCCATAATAATTTGTTTATAACAATTTTATAAACAAAATACAATTTGGAGAAAAATTTACCCATACAAATGTTTCTTAATTTTCCCCACAGAATTGATTAACATTAACAATTTTCAAAATTTGTAAAATTTTCATTAATTTGTTTAAACAATTAGAAATTGTTAACAAAAAAGCAGCTTTTTTTTCAATTTGCCTATGAATGCATTTGTAATTTTACATAAAATCAATTTGTTTACGTTTGGGATGAAACATCCTTTTTCCATCGTAATTTGTTTATAACAATTTTATAAACAAAATACGACTTGAGTTAAATTGATCCATACAATAGTTTAATTTTTCATACAAAATTGATTAACCATAACAGTTTTCAAAATTTCTTAATTTTTCATTAATTTATTTAAACAATTATTGATAAACAATTGGAAATTAAAAACAAAAAACAGATAATTTTTATTTTTCAATTTGCTTAATAGGTTAACTGTCAAACATTAATTCTTATTAAATTCGCCATTTTGAATTTTAAAAATGAAAAATAAAAATATTACTACTTTTTTTACATTATTATTTTTTTAATTACAGCATCGTCTATTTGGAATAAACAGAAAATTGCAAATTGTTTCATTTTTAGAAGAATTATACATAAAAATGTCTAAGTGGATCCCTTAGGCACGAAAGGGTTACTGAATAGCCTTAATTTTATAATTAAAAATATAAAAACCAGGAAAATATATTTTGTTTCTTTTTTTTTTAGTGAAAGTATTAATAAAAATATAGATATATTACTCATTTTCATTTTATCACAATACTGATTGTACGGCATCGGTCCATAAACAGAAGAAAGTGATGTTCCACTTGTTGAGGAATATTTGTTGTTCAAATCCCACTGTTGAGGACTATAACAATTCCTATTGTTATAAACACTATTATTATCACTCTCGACAAGTGGATTTTCATGTAAATTATTTAAAGACGGCGTCGCGCAACGCGATAAATCGGCGAGGGAATTTTTAAAATTATTCACCAACTGCGGCGACAGAAGATCATTATTAGAATTCGTTAAATCACAACACGATTTATTGATTATTGAGAGACAATTATTTTTCTCTGTATCACAATTATTCGTTAAATTTGACGACGATCTTGAACGATTTGCGGAGAGATTATTTATTCTTTTTCTTTCATTAACAAGTTTTGTTTCAAAAATTTCACTAGTCGGCTTATTTACTGGATTAAAATGTTCTTTAGTTTTTTCACTAATTTTTTTCGTCACAGTCACAGTGTAGGTGGGAATATGATTGTATTTCTCGTAACGTTCATTGACGGTTGAAAGATCGAGGGGTGGTGGTACGTTTCTCTTTCGTTTTCTAATTGATGACGGTGTTGATGATTCGGATGAATCCGATATATTTACATAGGTGGCGAAAAATTTCGAATCATCAGAATCGTATTTTGTGGGTAGTGGTTTATAGGTGTAGGCAGTTGGCGAGCAGTCAGTGTCACTGTTTATTGTTTTTGTTGATAGGTCACTGTTGATGATTGTTTTTCTTGATAAGTTGTAAGTGGAGCCATTTACCGAAACTCGTGCAATTGAATTTCTTTCTAGTTCAGGAAGATTGGGCAGCGATTGATGGAAATTTGATGGCGACTTTTGTTTTCGATTTTCGGTACATTTACCGAGAGTTAATTTTTTTTCCAAAGTGTAATTTGGGAGAACGTTGTACGACTCTGTTCTTTCGATGGGCGATGCTTTTTGTTTGAGATCCCCTGGGTTCTCCATTCCGAAATAAATTTTTGGTAAAGATCTTTTTTCCCCTTCGGTAGTTGAAACACCTGATGTTTTTGTTACAGATTCTTTGTTGAATTTGCTGCTAATTCTCTCGTTGATATTTTCTTTTGCTTGTGTTACGTTTTCTGCTTTGGAAAAGAGTTTGGCAACTTCTTTTGTTGTTTCTGAACTATCCGGCTCTGATTGTTTTGGTTCCTTTCTCCTCGTAGGACCAAGTTTGGAAATTTTTTCTTCATCATTTCGCTTGGTTTTTAAATGGCGAATGGGAATTTCATTGTTGGGAAGAATGTTGGGGTATGATTTTTCATTGATTAGAGATTCTGGAGTATTACTGAAGTCGGCTCTTGATTTACGGCCATTGGTACTGCTGTCGGCGGATTGATTACTTTGGCTTGTGAGTGTTTCAGTGCTGCCAAATCCAATTCCAGTTTGTTTCGGTCTCATTGAAGTGATCATCTTCTCGGAAATTGTATTTCTCCGTTGGTTCGTTGTGCTCGCGGGCAGATCGGCGAAAAATTGCCGACGAAGATAACGATTGTACTCGAATATCTCCTGTAATCTTTCACGACTACCGCTGAAGTTGGAACGTTCATTTTTCAAATTCTGAACAAGTTCACTCGATTTTAAATCCTCTTTCTTTCCACCTTTCAATTTGTTCTCGATTTTTTTCTCAATTCTCCCATTTTCACAGGTCTTGTCATTTTTATTTGTTTTTTGTGAACTGTGTTGAGCGTCTGCAAAGGAACTATCTCGATTTGGATCAAATTGATGATTTTTAGGATCAGAGGGGGAAAAATCATTGGCATTGGGATAAATTTCACAAGATTCGAATTCATCTTTCTGCTTTAGATAAAACTCCTCGCCGGTTATTAATGTAAACTCACTGTCAGGAGACTTGTTAAATTCCAAATTGTAATTGTCGACATTCTTGAAGTTTTTTGCACTTTTCCCGGGATTGAATTGTGAATTTCCCTGCCGGCAAATTTGACAATTCTTCTCCAAACAAATTGGACAGTCTTTTGTTTCACAAAATTGACAAACATCATTGAGGCAAATTTCTTTGGCATAAAATAAATCATTTAGGGAATTGTCATTGTTTGATGACTCGTCAAGAGCCTCATCGCCGAAATATGATCTTTCGAATTCTGTTCTTGGCTTCCAGGTGAATTTATTTATTGGGGGTGGATTATTTTTCTCCTGGGGACGATGAACGTAGACGAGATTTGCTTTTTGAATTTCAGGCATTGAACGTCGACGAACTGTGTGCCTTTCAAGATTATCGTAATTGCGATTATTATTTTCAATTCGAGAATAATTATTCTCCAAGTGATCGATATTAGTTTCAAGATCAGACCATTGAACACTGTGCTCCAAGTCCTCGACCAACGGAAACAGTCTTTCCGGGATTCGCGACGGCGATACCAAAACACTCCTCATAGCACCTAAACTTCACTTCACTTCAATTTTATTCTCTATTTCCACTTTCATTCGATTCAATAATGAGACACGACTTAATAAATCTGCAAACATTCGTATGTCAATTTCCATTTTTCTTATCCAACTAGATTTTTATTTTCCTCTGAACCAATTTTTTTATCATTAAATAAAAACAATTTAATTAATTAACACTTAATTTGTTTTGGAAATGCAATTAAAAAATAAGAAAAATATTAGTTAGAACAAAAAAATCACTGAACTATTAAGAGATTTTTTTTTTGTTTTCATTTCGACTTTTGAAAAAACAAAAACGATTTCAGTAAAGAGAGAGAGAGAGAGAGGGATCGTCTCCACTCGATAGTTGGAGCAACACTGGTATTATAAGTTTTCTTGGGACCGTGAAGAGGCCCTGGGCCTCGGGCCAGAGACAATGCCCCTGCCCCTAAGAAGATCGCTACGCTGGTTTACCTTACGGTTGGAATTACTTGGCAAACTCATTCAGCAGGGAATCGAGGTTCTCATCCGAGTCACGCTCGCCAGCCTTGTCAGATCCTTTAATCTCGCGATTCCGATATATACGTGTATATATAACTTGCCGGAAGAGAGCAACAAGTCTCGCGAGTTTCCAATTTAATTGCGTTCACGACCCTATCCAATATAATAGGATTTTTCCATGTTCAATGCAATTTATCTACTTCATTATTTACTGCGGACTTATCAATAATTTTTTTTTCCTTTTGTATTTATTTCTCTCGATTTTTAAAATAAATTTGCTTTGTTAAATATATTTTATTAGTTTCTGCGTTTTATTATATTGTGAAGAAATTCAAAATCTTGTTTCAAAATAACAATGAATTTTATTTATTTATTTATTTATTCATTCATTTTTTCAATATTTCTAAGTATTGCAAAAAAATTTCAAGTGTTGAAATGTGTCGCAATTTATTTTTAAGTAACAAAAAATTATTTGAGCAATTGCAAAGTAAGTTGAGATACTTTACAGTTACTTAAGACAATTTAAAGTATTTTGAGTAATTTGAAATATTAAAGTAATTAATGGTATTTAAACAAATGAGGCACTTGAAAGTAATTTAAGAAATTTCAGAAAAATTTTAAGTATTTTTAAGTATTTTTAAGTATTTTTAAGTATTTAAAAGTAATTTTAAGTATCTAAAAGTATTTTTAAGTATCTAAAAGTAATTTTAAGTATTTTTAAGTAATTTTAAGTAGTTTTAAGTATTTGAAAGTAATTTGAGGCATTTCAAATAAATCGAACCTATTACATGGAATTACTTTGAAATACCTCAAATTACTTTGAAACTCGTCAAATTATCATTTTCAAACCACTCAAATAGTTAGAATTACCTCTGATTAACTCTAATTTGAAATATCTAAAATTAATTTGAAAATAACTCAAAATTATTTTAAAAAACATTTAAGTAATTAAAAGTATTTCAAAGTAATTTAAGCCAATTCAAAGTAATCAAATGTATTGTTAGGGAATTGCAAAGAAATTTGAATTATTTCAAATTAATTTTAGATATTCCAAATAAATTTAAGGTATTTAAATATATAGAGTATTTAAGAATTTCAAAGTATTTTAAGTCATTTCATAGTAATTGAAAGTATTTAAAAGGAATTTCAGTTACTTTAAAGCAATTAGAGGTATTTAAAACAAATTTGCCGTATTTGAAAGTAATTTAAGTTCAAGGAATTTCAGAGAAATTTATCGTAATACTTAGAATTACTTTGAAAATTGAAATACCTTTAATTACTGTACAATTTATTGAATTACCTTGAAATACCTTAAATTTGTCTGAAATACCTCTACTTTCTGTGAAGTACCCCAAAATTTATTTAAAATACGCAACTAATTGCATTCAAATACCTCGAATTTTTTTTAAATACCCCAAATTATTTTAAATTATCTCAAATTACTTTCAAATACTTTAATTTTTTTAGAGTACCACCAATTGTTTTGAAATATTTCTAATCAGTTTAAAAATTCGTTAAATTTCTCTATTCTCTAAAATAACTAAAACTGATTGGAAATAACTCGAATTTCTCAAAAATACTTCTAAGTAATTAGAAATATTTCAAAGTAATTTAAGTCATTTCAAAGTAATTATAGGTATTTTAAAGCAATTAAAAAAGTATTTCAATGAAATTTGAATTAGTTCCAATTAATTTTATATAATTCAAAGTAATTTAAGGCAAATCAAAGTATTTTGGGTATTTTAATGTAATCAGAAGTATTTCAAAAAAACTGGAAATGCAGTTCAAAATAATTAGAGGTATTTTTAAGTAATTTATGATATTTCAAAGTAAAATGTAGTATTTCAAAGTAGTTTAAAGTATTTTATAGTAATCTAAAGTATTTTAAACTATTTCACATTAATTTAATGTATTTTAAAAGTAATTTAAAGTATTTTCAAATTATCGGTGTTATTTTAAATTTTTTCACAGAACATAAAAGTAATTTAAAGTACTTTATAGTAATTTTAAATGTTTTAAAAAAATTCAAAATATTGAATATAGTAACTCGAAGTATTTCGAAGTAATTCAAAGTATCTAAAAGAAATTCATAATATTTATAGATACTGTAATTAAAATATCTTAAAGCATTTTTAAAAAATTCGAAATACCGTAAGTATCTTAAAGTATTTTAAAGTACTATAAAATATTTTTAAATACTTGAAAATATTTCTTGATTTTAAAATATTTCTATTTATTTCAAAGTAGTTCAAGTGATTTTACAGTAATTTTAAAAATTTGAAATTATTGCAGCCAATTTTTAAATAATTTTAACAATATTTCGAAGTAGTTTAGAGTATTGTAAAGTAATTTACAGAATTTCAAAGTAATTTTCAGTATTTCAAAGTAATTTACAGTATTTCAATGTATTTCCAAAGTAATTTACAGTATTTGAAATTTTTTTGAAGTATTTTTTTTACAGTATTTTATTTTACAGTATTTTACAGTATTGTAAAGTATTTTAAAGTAACTCAAATTATTTGAAATTTCATTAGAATAATTTATAATAAAATATTCAGAAGTTGAAATCATTTTAAGGTAATTTACAATATTTAAAAAGTAATTTGTAGTATTTCAAAGTAATTCTTAATACTTTAAACGTTTTTAAAGTAATTCATAGTACTTAAAATCAATTTGGAAAAAAAATCGTAGTTTACTTATCAAATATTTTTTATTATTTTATCAATTAAGTTTTTTTTTAATTAAATAATTAATTTCAAATTGAAAATAATATAATAAATTTCATGAAATACAAATAATAATTATATCGAAAGAAAATGCACTTTCCTTATAAAATACAATAATGAATACAATATTTCTGAGGGAAAAAAAATTAGTTTCACCGTTTTGTCTATATGAAATTATAATTACACTTTCTTGGGAAGTGCGTCAGTGAAACTGGAATTCATTTAGACTTAAATATATATATTTATATATATATATATATATATACTACACTTGGGAATAATAATTAAAAATTTTATATATACTTATTAATTTCTTCCGCATTCAATTTTTTCTTTCTTTTCTCTATAGTTTTTTTATAAAATCTCTCAAAACTCATTTTTTATATGTATGTTAATGTGTAATTTAAAAAACTATGAGTTTAATAATTTGAAAAACGTTATTGCGGTGGATATGCCGAGATTTTGTAGAGGTAGGCCGAGGTCGAAACTATTTGGCAAGGAAACGGATGAGCTTACGGCCTTCGATCGAAGTATGCAATTTTCATGGTAAAACCCGACAACTTCGGAAATTCCTTGAAAGTTAGCGTCAAATTAAACTAAATTAATTTTCCCAGTAAAGAAAAAATTTATTCCTTTTTGTTCATATTAATTGACGATATAAAAAATTTTAAATCCCATCCAACTGTATAAGTTATTAAAATTTATTATTACTCTATTGTTAATTAAAATATTATTGAATTTATTTCATTTATTTTTATTATTTATTGTATTTTTTTTATTTTTATTATATTTATTTTTTTTATTTTTTTTTATTTATTTGTTTATTTATTTTTTATTTATTTTTTTATTTATTTTTTGTATTTATTTTTTTATTTATTTTTTGTATTTATTTTTTTATTTATTTTTTTATTTATTTTTTTATATATTTATTTCTCTATTTTATATATTTATTCCTTTTTTTTATTAATTTACTTTTTCATTACATTTTAATTATTAATTTCTTATTGTTTATTTAGTATTTTTCATTTATTTATTATTGTTCACTTGTAAATTAATTAAACACAATTAACAATTATTTAATTCACAATAATTATCCATTTTGTTGTTAACATTTACTTGTAATATTTATTATTTTTATTTACTGCCATTTTACTTTATTTTTTTTCTCTATTCAGATTATAAAGAAAGTTTCTGCGCTCAGTTTTTCACGCTTGCTAAGAAGTGTATTTAATTTAACGATAAATATATTAATAATCGAGTTTCTAATTACAGTAATTAATCAATAAGTCTAATTTAATTTATTATAATTACATTGGTTTATTAATTGATGATTATACGGTCATTGTAATTTTAATTAAATTTTTATTTTTAATAATTGATAATAATATTTAATTTAATAATACAATTATTACAAATAATTATAATTATAATTATTATAATTTAATTTATAAGAATTATTTTTAATTATTATTGTATTATTTTTTTAATATTCTTTTAAATTAAAAAAATTATTAACAATTATTAATTATTAACATTGTAATTAGGGAATTTTATTTCTTAGTTTGTTTTTTAATTTCTAAATTAATAATCGCGATAGTTTATGTATAAAAATATATAGTAGTAGGGAAAAAAATTTTTTTATGAGAATTATGTTACTTGCACTCTCACACCTGTCAAGTGCGCAATTCTATTCTAATTAGAAGTGTCGTTGTTGTTTTCCGCGAGCGCAAATGTGGAGCGCAAAACTATCAGTATGTGCAAATTCTGATGGCGGCACTCGATTTTTCGACGAAAGTTGATTTCACTGTTGACCGAATAAAATATTCTAATTAATTATAATCCCGTTTGCCAGTGGAAATTACCATAATGCACTCTCTCTCATTCAAGTTTCCTCTCCGATAGGAAAAAAGAAAAAAAAATTCATTTATGAAAAAATTATGTTCATCGAGAAAAATTTTTTTTTTTAAATCAATTTTTTCTTCTAATCAAATAAAATTTTTACAAAAAATCCAAGTTGTATTTAAATGAGAAAAATGTATATTTCGGAAAATAAAGTTAGAAATTAAATAAATAGAAATAAATAAAAAAAATAAAGAAAATTAATTAAAGTTAATTAATTAATTTGAATTTTAAATTAATTTGAAATAAATAAAAATAAGAAAAGAAATACAGAAAATTAATTAGAGTAAATTAAATAATTTGAATTTTTTAATTTTATTTTTAAAAGAATTTAAGAACTAAAATGATTTTTAACTAAAGTTAATAAAGTAAAGAATATAGTTAAATAATGGTGGAAAAAAGTGTTTTTTGAATTCTAATGTTTTTTTCTTCATTTTCTAAACAGTAATGGAAATTGACATACGAATAAGAATATCCCATATAAAGAGATTCAACATTGAAATATGAATAAGTCATTGAATTAACGGTATTAAGAACAATACGTTTGAACTGTAAGGTTTTTTTTTCATCACATGTCCATGACGTCATTTGTGATAAGATCCAACAATTCTGTCCCTAATACTTTTGTCATCTCACGAGTTTTATTTCATTTTTTTTTCATTCAAGCGAAAAATTTTCTCCCCCTTTTGAAAAATCAACATTTTATTTCACTAATTCCGACATTTGAATTCTAAACCGATAAATTAATAAAATTTTCACTTCACTTAAATTTTCAAATTTTTTTCAGAAAATAATACAAAAATTGTTTCACTTAATACTTTTCATGGATTATTATATTAAAATAAAAGACGCCAATAAAAAATAAAATCAGATGAAATAATAAATGGAAAACTGAAATTGAAAATAATAAAGAAATTAATAATAAAGGAGAGGATAAAAAATAGAAACTAAAAAATTGGAAATATAAATGAATGAAAATTAAAAAACAATCAAAATTCAAAAATAAAATTAAAAATTGATGAAATTTGAATTCAACATCTTAAACTTCCATTAGAGTTAATTACGAACTTGATAATTAAAAAAGTAGATAATAAAATTATAAAATAAAAATTCAAAATTAAAAATTGTAAAAGGAAATTAAAAATTGATGGAAGTAAAGTTAGAATTTCAAACTACAATTAGTTATTTCAGAACTTCATAATTAAAAAAAGGAAATATAAAAATTATGAACTAAAAATTCAAAAGTCGAAATTTAAAATTCAAGATTCGAAATTTACAATTTTCGAATGAAATTAAAAATTCAAATGAAAAATAAAAAAAAACCAATAATTAATAACTGAAAATTAATTAGATTAATTTTTTAGAAATAAAAATTAAAAACATGCAATTAAAAGTTAAAAAACAATAAATTTGAAATTAAGAAACAATTTTTTTTATTTACAAAATTCGACTAAAGAACGTGTGATTGAAAATAAATTAATGACATTGAATTTAAAGCACGACACGGCGCGGGCGTTTTGACACTTTGATGTTTACAAGGCAAGACTCGTCTGCATTACTGCAGTTTTAAATGCACTTTACGTTTTCGAAGGAGGAGCGTGATTTTCCCACACCCGCTACTCGAATTTATTCGGCGATGCACGACCAAGAGAAAAGAGATTGTCCGTATGTGATTGTTAACTGTCGAGTGTAGACTTCCTTCAATCGACTTCGTTTATTGCAGTGGCAATAAATTCCCTAACCGAGACTATAAAATCACGTGCTTACAAGAAAAGCACTCAATAAAATAATACACTCTCTATAGCACACAAGTATAAACACAACTGAGACTTACACAAAATTTCTTTGACAAATATATAATACATTTTTTATACTACAGGCTTATCACACTTTAAGTGGGGACAATGGGTTCAAATTGAAGAGAAAGAAAAAGTGTTTTTTAACTTTATTACATTCTTTTTTTTGCTTTCAATTGTAAATATTTGAAATATTTATGTTTAGACAATTGTTTGCACAATTTATGTCAACAATTATTTATTAAAAAATTATTGGAGAATACCTCTAATTATTTTGAAATACCTCATACTGTTTTTTTTTAGTTGCAATTACTTTGAAATACCTCAAACTGTTTTGAAATGCGTTTAAATACTTTAAAATACCTCAAACTGCTTTAAAATGCCTTAAATTAGTTTGAAGTACCTCAAATTGCTTTCAAATGCCTTAAAATATTTTAAAGTACCACTAATTCTATTGAAATACGTCAATACTTTTGAAATGCCTTTAATTACTGACAAATACCTCTAAACACTTTAAAATACGTTTCAATACTTTGAAATGCCTTAAATTACTTTCATATACCTCAAACTACTTTAAAATGCTTTAAATTACTTTGAAATATTTCAAAATGCTTTAAAATGTCTTAAATTATTTTGAAGTACCTCCAATTACATTAAAATACCTCAATACCTTTGAAATACTTTGAATTACTATCAAATACCACTAAACCTTCAAAATACGTTATAAAATACTTAAAAATCCCTTAAATTACTTTGAAATATCTCAAAATGCTTTAAAATGCCCCAAATTACTTTAAAGTACCTCCAATTACGTTAAAATACTTTAAAATCTCTTAAATTACTTTGAAATATCTCGAAATGCTTTAAAATGCCTGAAATTACTTTGAAGTACCTCCAATTAAATTAAAATACCTCAATACCTTTGGAATGCTTTTAATTACTGTCAAATAGCTCTAAACACTTTAAAATACATTAAAATACTTTAAAATCTCTAAAATTACTTTGAAATATCTCAAAATGTTTTAAAATGCCTCAAATTACTTTGAAGTACCTCCAATTAAATTAAAATACCTTAATACCTTTGGAATGCTTTTAATTACTGTCAAATACCTCTAAACACTTTTAAATACGTTAAAATACTTTAAAATCCCTTTAATTATTTTAAAATACCTTAAATACTTTAAAATACTTTAAAATGGCATAATAAGTTTGGAAATATTCAAAATTAGTTTGAAAAAACTTAAAGTTCTATGAAATACCTGTAAGTAATTAGAAGCATTTTAAAGTATTTTAACTTATTTTAAAGTAAGTAGAGGTATTTTCAAGTAATTGAATGAATTTAAATTATTTTAAACCACCTTAAAAATTATTAGAGACATTTCAACCAAATTTAAGGTTTTTCATTTAAAGTAATTTGAATTACTTCAAAGTATTGAAAGGTAATTCAAACAATTTTGATGTATTTGCAAAGAATAAGATTAATTTCAAAGCATTTAGGGGTATTTTAAAATTCCTTAAAGTATTTCAAAGTAATTTGACATATATTAAATAAATTGAATGCATTTCAAAACAATTAGAGGCACTTTTAAGTAATTAAATTACTCAAAGTAATCTGTGGTATTCCAAAATATTTTAAAATACTTTATTGTAATTTAAATTATTTTAAAATACTTTATTGTAATTTAAATTATTTTAAAATACTTTATTGCAATTTAAATTATTTTAAAATACTTTATTGTAATTTAAATTATTTTAAACTACTACGTAATTTAAACAATTTCAAAGTAATTTTAGTTACTTCAAACTCAAAAATAATTAGAAGTATTTTAAAATAATTTAAAGTATTTTAGAGTAGTTTAAATTACTTCAAAATATTTAGAGGTATTAAAAACAACTTTAAGGTATTTTAAAGTAATTAGATTAATTTAATGGCAACTAGAGGTATTTTGAAATACTTTAAGGTTTTTTAAGTAATATTTAACATATTTCGAAGTACTTAAAAGTATTTTAAAATAATTTACGGCATTTCAAAGAAGTTTGAGGCATTTTAATGTAATTAGACATATTTTATTATAATTAGAGGAATTTTGAAGTAATTGTAGGTAATTTAAAATAAGTGGAAGTATTTAGAAGTAATTTTAAATACTTTAAAGTATTTAGAGGCAATTTAAAGTACTTTGAGGTAAAGTACTATTAGAGGTATCCTTAAAATTCTTTAAGGTATTTCCAAGTAATATTTAGGCCAGTCCGAAGTAATCAAAAATATTTTCAAATAATTTAAGAAATTTCAAAGTAATTTAAGGTATTTCAAAGTAATTTAAGGTACTTCAAAGTATTTAGAGGTATTTCACATAAATTGGATGCATTTTAAAATAATTAGTGGTACTTTTAAGTATTTTATAATATTTAAAAGTAATCTGTAGTATTCCAAGGTATTTTAAAGTACTTTATTGTAATGTAAATTATTTTAAACTTTTTATATTATTATTTTCAATAAAAAAATTATATCAAAGTCAAAATTTCATTGTATTTACAACCAAAAAAATCATATAATAAATAATATAACAGACATCTATCTTTAAATTCTAAATTATTTCTAAATTACTTAAAAATACTATTTCGATATATCAGAAAAATAATTTATCAAAACTATCCCGCTTTTAATGTTAGATAAAAAAATATTGTTTAATCGTAATTACCAAAAAAAATAGAGCAAATATTTATTTTTTATTTCTCATCAAGGTCTTTTTATTTGTTTGACTATAGCTTCTCAAGACAATTTTCTGATGATCTGTTTTTTTCAAATTCCAACTGTATTGACAATCTGACGCGTTATCATTTTTCGATTAGATAGCGGGAGTGATTACAAAAATAAATACCTAGCGAAACTATTATTTTTTTTTGTTTGGGAATGTAAAATCCAAATTTAAAAAATATTTTTGTCACTTGTCTCTTCAATTCACTATACATGTATGATAAAAAAAGTAATAAAAATAACTCTCGAAAAGTAAATTTTTCCTTTGTCGAAAGTGTCTTTTTTTGCTGTTTCGAATTAATTTTTTACCAGATCATTAAAATTAAAAAAAACTAATATCAGCATTCGTAAACGCATTCTTGTTTGAAATTACAAGAAATAAAAATGTTTTTATGTATGGAAAAATATTTAGAATTTAATTTTAAAAATTTGGTTTATTTATTTATTTTTTAACTCTTTGAATTAAATTTAATTTTGCAATAATAAATAATTTTTGCATCTTTAAATTCGCATTTTTTTCATTTGTTTTTTCGTGATTTCTTTATGGAAAATTATTATTTAAAAATTTAGAAAAAATTAATTTTTAATTAAATTTAAATTAATTTAAAATTAAAATTCGAAATTTATTTAAAAATTTTTTCTTGCGTGTTTTTAACAAAGACAAAAGTTTTTTTTTCTCAGAAAGAAGGACCATTTAATAAAAGGTCACGTTGATTTAAAACGGAGGTTAATTTATGTTAAGAAGCGGTTCAATCTTCAGCCTTGAATGATCGCCTTGTTTTCATTGCTTCCGGCGCGACGAAAAGGGTCTCAAACTATTAAAAAATCTATTATCGTGTCTTTTGTCAATTTTTATAAATAAAAATATTGACATTATAAAATGACAAAATTTGTATTCTTTTATTTAAATATTCAAAAAAAATTTGTTTAATTTAAATTAAAAAAAAAAAATTTACCAATTTTTTTTAGTTTTGTCAAAAAAAAACCCCAAATATTATAAAAAATAAATCATTATAATTAGTAATGTAATTATAAAAATAAATTTAACAATATTTTATTATAAAAATTTTTTGAATTATTATAGAGTATAGTTATAAATCACATTAACTTTTTTACTCTGTAGGTACTTTAAAAATAAACTGAAATTTAAACATAGAATTACGAAAAGAAAATTTAAAAACATATGTAATAGAAAAAAATTTAGAAATAATTAAAAATTAACGAGTAGGAATATTAATACAAAAATACAATTCTATTTTTAAAATGACAGTGATTTTAATGTTTCCTCAATATTGTTATCTTATTGAATTTATCTCTTCTTCCTTCAATTTATTTAAGATGACATCACATTTATTTCTTATGTATGAATGACTCTTATTGTATTAAATTGTAAATTAAACGAAAATACATTTATAGAAAAAATATGTCAATAATGTCGTTGAAACTAATGGGAATATGTTTTATACATGCAGTAAATCTATTATTATTATCAACTAAAATTGATATTTCCATTAAATTTCTAAAAAAAAAAAAAAAAAAATTTTAAATTCATTGAAAGAAAAATGACTAAAAAATATCGATGTTTTTTATTAAAAAAAAGATTCTCAACACAAAAAAAACTTATAAATAACTTTTAATAATTTATAAAGGAAAACCGAAAATGAAATTGTTCAAAATATTAAAATACTATTTTCAAATAAATTAATATTAACAGGAAAAAAAATTTCTATAATATTTAATTTTAAATAAAAACGTTTAAAGTTAAATTTTTTTTTTGAAATTTAAATATTTAACATAAAATTGTTTAAAATGATTATTTTTCAAAATTAAAATTTTGAGAATAGATTTCTATTATAAAAATTTTAATTTTGAAAAATATTATGTTTAAAATAAAAAAATTGTATGAAATTCAAAGTTTAAAAATGAAAATGTTTAAAATTAATGAAAAGTAGCTGCTTGACCTTTTTTATTTGTTAATCACGTATTATTGTTCTTTTTTTGTCAATAAATATACATTTACGTGCACAGAAACATGCGAGTATATTGACGATTATATGCGGCTCAAGTATGTTGCTTCGAGGCCTATTATTATCATACAAACATACAAATGAAATAAAAAAAAACACATGATTCCCCTGTTGCAATTGACTATATATATTATTATATACAAAACATGAAGTGGATGAACGTTTTTAATTTGTTGCACAAAACACGAAACGAGGGACTTTAAAATTTTTATTGTTTTCTTTTAATTTTTAAACTGTTGGTGATGTTAACATTTGTTTTGTTATAAATATTTTACTTACAGCATTTAAAGTTTTTTTTAAAGAAAAAATTAAAACCATTCATTATATTATTACTTTTTAAAATATTTTACGTTTTTCTACATTAAATAAATAAAAAGGGAATGATTTTTAGATGAAAATTATTTTCACTTTCAATAGAATGCTTCCTTTATTGCGTGCAATTAAATTTTATGTTCTACTGCTAAAAAAAATTCTTGTTTAGAGAAATATTTACATATTATGCGCATAGATAGTTTTAATTTTTCATGCGACATTCTTAAAAAAAAGAACATTTTCTAAGTTATAACAAAAAATGTTTGTTTTTAAAAAAGGTTTTAAAATTTTTTTCGAAAAATGTAGACAAAATTAAGTATTAGTTGAGTTAATTATTATGTAACGTTTATGTAACATTATTGTTATAGTTTTGTAACAGTTATATTACAGTTGAATAACAGTTTTGTAACAGAAATGTCGCTTAAGTTAATTGACTGTTACATTATTACAGTTTTGTAACAGTCATGTTTCAGTTTTTAACAGTTTTGTAACATTTATGTTACTGTTTAATGACAGTTTTGTTACATTTCAGTTACAGTTTAATAATAGTTTCGTAACAGTTATGTGGCTTAAGTAAATTGACTGTAACATTATTTTTTTAATTTTGTAACAGTTTTTAACAGTTTTGTAACATTTAATTTACAATTTAATAACAATTTTGTAACAGTTATGTGGCTTAAGTAAATTAACTGTAACATTATTGTTAGAATTTTATATTAATTTCGAATCAGTCTTCAACAGTTTTTTAACAGTCATGTTATAGTTTTATAGCAGCTTTGTAACTTTATTATTACAGTTTCGTAACAGGTATGTTTCAGTATTCAACATTTTTTTTAACAGGTATGTTTCAGTTTTTAACAGTTTTGTTACAGGTATGTTTCAGTTTTTAACAATTTTGTTACAGTTTGATAACAGTTTTGTAACAATTAAGTAACAGTTTAGCAACAATTTTGTATCAGTGATGTTACTGTTTAATAACAGTTTCGTAACAATTATGTGGCTTAAGTAAATTAACTGTAACATTAGTGCTACAGTTTCGTAACAGTTTTCTAGCTTTTGTAACTACTATAACATTGTTACAGTTTTTTTAGCGTTAGTAACTTTTTTAACATCATTGTTACAGTTTTGTAACATGGATATAGCAGTGATTAAACATTTTTTTAACAAATGTACAATAGGTTTGTAACCTTTATGTGGCTCAAACAACTTTACTCTTTACTGTTATATTATTGTTACAGTTTTGTTACAGTTTTGTTACAGTTTTGTTACAGTTTTGTTACAGTTTTGTTACAGTTTTGTTACAGTTTTGTCACAGTTTACTCACAGTTTTGTCACAGTTTTGTAACAGTATTTAACAGTGTTGTAACCGTTACGTAACAGTTTTATATGACTTTTGCAACAGTTATCAGTCCTAAGTAACTTTTCCGTAACATTATTTTTAATGTTTTCCATAATTTATATATGTTTTGTAATATTGCTGTTCCTTAATTTTTAGGTTAAAGTTATGTAACCTTAACATAACAAAATGTTACACCTTTGATACATAATTGTTTAACATCATAATCTCATAATAGTAGAGCAACTGCAATTAAAATTCAATTACAACAATTTCGATAGCAAAAACATTTTGCAACAAACCTGGAGCTTAGAACTGAATATTTTTGACAAATATTTTTGAAAAAATCCCAGCGGGACTGGGAATTGAACCCGAGTTCGTCGGACGCTAACCAAAGACCCTAACCAACAAGCTAAACAACCAAGTATTAAAGAAATAAAATCTTGCCCTTAATCTAAACAAAATTTGCTCCGAAGTTGTCGCAAGTTTGCAGTTGCTGCAATTTTCAAATAATTTCTCAAATTAAAAAAACTAAAGGAACTTGCAATTTACGTGCAATCTTCACTATTTTACGGTTTGTGACTTAAAAAAAATCATTTAATAATACAGCAAGAACAATGATGAGCAGTAATGATGAAAACAAAAAATTAATGGTAACTCAGGGAAAATGTGAATGAAATATTAAATGCTGGACAATTTAAAGATGACATTACCTTGGAAATCGCTTCTGTAGTGCTGGGCTTTTGGCGGTGGTGGTGGCGGTGCGATCGAGTACTCTATGGATGAGCGAAAAAAACGAAAATAATAAGTAGCTTTTCTAGCACAAATCGTTGATAATTGAAGTATTTTTTTTTTAAACTTGCATTCAACTTCCTTCCGTGGCGCAACTCTTCTACCTTCTATCGATATTGGCGTTGCTTAACTTTTTTTTAAAAAATTCGAATCATATTTTTTTTTTTCTAATTAAAAATATTGGGTTTTAAGTATTGTTTTATAATTACCCCATAATCGTTGACACACTCTCGATAATAATTACTTTTGTTCTAATCGTGATTATTTTGGAAAACATAATGAAGAAAAATAAGCGTCTACTTTAATAAGAATGATGATGGACCTTCAAATGTAACTGTGGGTCTTGCAGTGTATGTTGGCAAGGGTGGCCACCACGGTCGTGATTCTCGTCGAAATGTTGGCGAGGGTGGCGGAGGTGGTGGCTGATATCTGTATCTAGGTCGATGTTTACTTGGATCAAATGGTTGATTAGCAAAAACATCGTCTTGTGAGTGTTTTAGAATGGAGACGGGTGTCCTGGGTCTGACTGGCGATGATGAAGTGGCTCTTGGTTTCTCGAATCTCTTACGTCTTCTGGGTGGTGTTATGGAACTACCATCGGAGAATCCTTCCTCCTTGTTTGGACCACGATCATTTGTTTCGAGTTCAGGTGGCGATGACAATGATCTGGCATTATCGCGACGATTGGGAAACTTGTGCGCCACCCACCTACCGGCTAGATACGGTGCAATGTCCCTCAACTCATGAACACTTGGTGTCGATGTGAACATTTCACCTAATAATGATGATTTTGGGGATTTTTCGAACTTTTCCCTCACCCTACAAACGGGACGCTTTGCCTTTAGTTCCATCGTCTCCTCCTTGCGGGCAATTGAATTACTGGTGATAATGTTTGATGAATCCTTGAGTTCGGCCATTTTACTGATGACATTAATGTGGGGCATTGATAAATCCTCGAGTCGTAATGGAACACGTGGTATTGGTGGGGAATAACCGCGACGTCTAGCTCTTCCTCTCACTGGCTCGTACTTCCGCCTCAGCCATGCAACGTCGGATATTTCCTGTGGTTTTATAAATGATTTTTTTAATAGATTGCGTGCCAATTCGGGATCACTTTGATAGCGTTTTGTCAGTACGAGTTTGTCCCGACAATCACGAAGATCCTCGAGACTTTCGAATTTATCGCGTAGTCGACGTACTGAACCGTTGCGAACGAGTTTTAGATAGGATCGCCAATATCTCTCTGGATCGGGTGATGTGCTTCTTAGCCAAAGACTCTCGAGACTGCAGGATGAGGTGGTCGATGTGCCAGCTCGACATGGACTGACACTGCGTGGTCTGTCATGTTCACGGTCTCTTAAACAAGCGTGGAATTGTCGCGTGTTTCTGTCAGGCGAGGCGGATGGACTTCTTCCTCCGATAGCGATCCCCCTATGTGATCGAATTTCATCGACAGTCGCATATCTGGCGCTTTCAATTTCGCCAAACAGTTCCTTTAAATCGGCATAACTTTGCGAGGATGATAGTTTTGTTTCTGTTTTTTCGTTGATGTTCTCGAAGAATTCAACTTTTCGCGGCACTTGTTGTTCGGAGTCGTTTTTTGGAACAACTGTCCTAACTGATGTGTCCGAACTTGTACTGTCGAATTCACTACCGGATGGAAAGACTTTTAGGGAATCGGCTACATTCACTGCTATTGGTGTCTTTTTGGACTTTTTGGTTTCATGAAGAACTTTGTCCACTCGTAGATTGTTGGTATCTTCATTGGGTGTCAGTACCTCTAGGTGGTTTTTCGGTTTTGATTTCTTTGACGAAGCAACTGCGATAGCTCCTCGAGTTTCTTTTGGACTGATTGAACGTTTTTGGACTTTATTCAACACCTCTTTGCTGAGTGTTAGGGAAAGACGCTTTTTCTCCAACTCGGTTAATGATGACGGTGTGATACGATCTGATTGGGATCTCTCCAGACTACGAACACGACTTATGGAGTCACTTCTCTTTTTCGGGGATGTTGATTCCTCTTTGTCGACTATCATCGAATGGCATCTTACGTGAAGTTTCTTCTCTATTGTTTCCGTGTCTGGAGGGACGAGAATTTCAAATTTTTGCTCCACTGGAATAATCTTCTCTTTGGGGGATTTTGTTTGTAGTTTACTTTTAGGATTATCAGGGCCGTAAATTTCGTTCAATTGATTCTTTAGGGTAGTGACCTGTTCAACCGAGAGGCTGCTCCAGAATTTTTTACTCCCACCGAGACTTTTCTGAAGTGTGCAGGAGACGCTTGTTTTGTCGACTTCAATTTTATCGGTGTCTTTCTTGTCCATTGAGTTCGCGACATTAGCGACCGAATTCCCTCTCCAGAGTGGTTTGTAGACGTCCTTCTTGGACGCAATTTCCCTCTGTCTGGACGCTTCTAATTCGCTTTCTTCGTTGGCCAATTTCTTAAATTGTTCCCTTATGTTCTCGACTGATCTCTCCTTTAATCGGAGACCGGAATCACCTCTCCATTTGTATCGATCGACATCTTTGGTGCTGTAGACGAAGTCCTTTTCCTTTTGTACATTACTCAACTTTCTGTAAAGTACCTTTAATTCCTGATGTGCCTTTTCTTTCGAACGAACCTCCTTCCATCTGTCATAGTCAATAATCTCCTCGTTCTTCATTCGTGGTCTAAGATCACCAGTCGATGTGGTCCTTTCCAATTCACCCATTTTCTCCAAACTGGAATAAAAGTCGTGTAAATCCTTGTAGCGATTTGATTTCTTCCTGCAGTGAAGCATCTCGAGAATGTATTGCTGATAATCTTCCCGATCAGTCAGAAGAGTATTTAGGGAACTACTGCTTCTTGTCAGGGAGAAATTGGAACTGTAGACAAGTTTTTTAGTGTCCTCAGCATCACTGGCACTACGTGCTCTGATTTTTCTCACAACATCGGAATCTTGTTTTAAATTACGAATTCTTCGGGAAGAGGGAGATGGGGAATGATGAGAGATCTGTTCATTTTGTCGTAAACTTCTCAAAGGTGGTTCACTTAAACTCCTCTCCTTTATGTCTGGCATTAAATCGGGACTTCTGCCTCGCAATGACGTTGAAGATCCAAATTCCTCAGGACCTAGACTGTCAAATTTGCTAATCTTCTGGAAAATTGATCGACCAGGCCAGGAAACACCGCCCCTGGGACTCGAGCACCTAGATGACTGACTTTCGCGTTCCCAATTCTTGAATCTCGAATTGGAGACTGGTCGCTTATTGGACAAGTAGATATTTAATGATCTAAGCGATGGTTCGGATTTGAAGCAATTTGGTTGGACTTCTTGGAAGATGCGCGCCTTTTCCTGTACTGCTGTTCTTCTCAAAGTGCTCGTTTGCGATGGGGTTGGTGACAAATCGCGAAGAAAGAGACTCTGGAAGAATGTATCAGTTCTCGTGGCTTCCTGATGCTTTCTTATCTGATCAACAGTTAGGGTTGGAATTTCATCATTCTTTTTTGATTTTTTGCTTTTTGTAGTAGGCATCGATTCTTTTTTCGATTTTTCCTGTTTCATATTCTTTGTCAACTTCTCGTTGGGATTTATCAGTACTGTGAGGGGTTTTTGAGTTTTGTCGCGGAATTTTTTTCTACGCGGAGTTTCACTGGGTGTTGCTTCCCTCGTGGAGTGTTTTGCTTCCAATTCTATTGGGTTTCTACGAGTGGATAATGGAGACGTTACTGGGGTCGATAATTTTGAATTGAGACTCTCTTGGGACTTTTGTAGAATTTTTCCCGATTGTTTGATCTTTGGTTTTTGTGTTCCAGTCGATTGAGTGGTTTTGGTGACAATTGGAGGAATTTTGCGTAGGAGATCTCTAGTGGTAGTTGGATGTTTGGACTTGATGGTGTTTTTTAGATTTTGCTCCTTAGTGATGATTTGTTTGGAATATTCCTTCGAGTAGCGTTGATCGCGTGAAATGTCTCTCTTGCCGTCCTGGGAGGAATATTTTGAAATTCTCTGACTCTTTTGGATTTCCGTCAAACTCTCTTTGAAATAATTCTTCTTCACCAAGGGTTTTTTTAAATCGGACAAATCGGCAGTAGATCTACTGAGTCTTTTGCAGGATTCGTCCTGTTCTTTTTTTGTTCGGCGAACTTCCTTCTTGAGGGGAAGTAAATATTTTGATCCGTTATGATGACAAGTTGTTGTCTTGCTGCTTTTTGCTAAGGAGCAAATTTTATTTGGTAGGAAAAGTTTTTCCTGCGGTTCCCTGAAAGTGGAGGTCGTAGATTCTCGTGAACGAAATCTGTCAAGACTTCGAGTAGTTTGGACTCTTTTAGAATCAGAGGATGTGATTCTAGAACAAGGACTTGTTGAAGCAGGTCTAACTGATCGTACTTTCTGTGCCTCCTCCCGATCTTTTTTGTGCTTTTCCAAATTACTATTGAGTCGTTCGCGTAAAAATCGTATGCTGGAAACTTTATCAACTGTGAAGCACTGTTCGTGGCGTTTTGGCGTTTGGGAGGTGGTGATTTTTGAATAAAATTTCAGTGTTCGATTGTTTCTCGACGATTGTCTTCTTGGCGGTGATGGCGGTTGAATTGATGTCACTTGTGATAATCTTAGTGATTGCTTTCCGTCCAAAGAATGGGTTTCGGAAGTGGATTTTTTAAGAGAATTGGTCGCCATAGAAGGAGCTGTCCTCTTGTAACGAGCAAACGTCATAGACGACTTTGAAAGTAGAAAAGAGGGATTTTTTCGATGAACTCGAATCCGCGTCAAAGTTGGCGAAATAGGGAAATACTCGATCTCAGTGTCGTCTGTGGACAGAGAGTTTTATGATGTTTGCCTGTTAATCATGAATTTCTCCTAAATTTCCCTTTTACCAGAGTAGAAAGCCGTGAGTGATCACTTTAAAAATTCAGCGTGCCATTGTTTTTTTTTTGTTTATTTTTCGCTAGATTGAAATCCTCTTCATTTTGTGCACGAGATGTGTGAGGAAAAAAAGAGAAAAATTGAAAAAAATGCATACCAATATCGACAGACGTTGAAGACAGTGACGAGTGTAAATGTAAAGGCGTTCGTTGAGATTTTACAATGAACCAAAAAAGCTTCTGTGCATTGAGTAAATAATTATAAAAAGAAATCTGCTTGTGTGAGAAGCTAGTGAACTCGAGACTAGGCGAGCATCCTTACCGCGCATGCGCAAACTTTCCCCTCTCCCTGCCGCGCATGCCTTGCATAGTGGGGAGCCGCTTCTCCCAAACTCACTAACTTCTCACATTTGCATTCTCTTAATTATGAAAACGATTGTGAATGAATGTTTTCCTAAAATGTATGGTTATTTTCCAACAAATGAAAAAATATTTAAAATCAAATTGTGAAGAAAAATAAATATTAAATTAAACATTTAAAAACATTCGCATTTAAGCCAAAAAGAATTATAATAATTCAAAACCCCTACAATAATAATAAAACCGTAAAAATAGAAATAAGAAACTAAAAATAACATGCACAATGCTAATTGAAATTAAAACGAAATTTTAAAAATCTGCAATACGATCAAAAATGCTTAAGAAGCTTTCTATCTAATTTCTCCTGGAAAGAAGTAAAATTTTTCATGCTGATCAGGTCGCAGCGTGTATTACCAACATGCCTGATTAGTAATTATTCCACCGAAAATTTTATTAATATATTTATAAAAACAAAAGAAAAAGAGATAATTTAAATTTGTGAACTTGTGATATATATGGAACAAAAACAAGAGAATGAAAAAAATATTTTTTTTAAAAATTGTGTACCCAAATAAAAAGTTAATTTTATTTGAAAAATTTGTCAACTTACCTTTGGGACGTTCTGGTGCAGGTTTCCGGAAACCATGAAGTGGTACGTCTCCACCTTTTTGTACTGTTTTATAAGCCAATCTCTGCTCCAAGGGACTCAAAGGACTCAAGGAATTGACGTCCTCACGTCGACGAAATATTAACGTTGAATCACTTTCGTAACCAGATTCCTTTAATGCACTGTGAAAAAATATTTATTGTAATAATTTTTCTCCTACTTGTAAAAATCAAATTATATGTTTACTCACTGTGACATGTATGGCCTTGACGATTGGCAATTTCTCTGATCGAATGGCTGAAAAATAGGAGTAAACTCATTATTTACATTTAAGAAAAAGGTTCATAAATTTTGTTTTACAACTATTATTACGCATAAGACATGCTATACATTATTACACTTTTTTGTCTATAAAAATTCTATTCTTCAAATAATTTAAAAGTACATTTTTATTTTTAAACAGAACGAATTCGAGTATATTGATCGTATTTGGAAATAATTCACAACTTGATATTTTTATTTTGAAAAAGCGCCTGACGTTTTATGTGAAAAGCATGCTGTGCACTACAGAAGAAAAGCATGAGACATTGTTTTTTTTATTAATAGCCAACAATTTATTTACGGAAAAAAAAAATAAAATACACTTAAAATAGAGCAGAATAAAGGCGAATAATTAAATACAGTTTTGTATTGAAAAAGAAAAAGAAGGTGTTAGTGAATATAGTGAAAAATTATAAATGTGATTTTCTATCAAAATATTTCTCCATTGACAATGATTGAAATAGAATTGAAACTTTTGCAATACTTTGTAGAATGTAGCAGAAATAAATTATTAACGATTTTTCGATATTAAAGCGTAATTCAATTTTGCTCTCAAGTCAATAAAGCAAAATGGATGAGAAAGAATTTCTAAAAAATGTGTAGCGGAAAATTATACAGTGGATAGTGTATAGTAGAGAAATTAAATTCTATTCATAATACGCATAATTAAGCAAAATTATTGAAATACACAATACTAATTTGTATTATAGTATATTAATTACAATGTTCCTAATAGAATTCATATTAACGTAATTGTATTTAGTTTCAAAATGGATCTTAATCAAGAAATTACAATTTTTAATAATTAAATTCATTTAAATTTTTTTTCGCTCCTCTGTTACCGAAATTCGTATGACAAATACAACTACTTGGAAAAAAAATTTCACCAACTATTTTTTTTTAATCAAAATTTCAAATTTACCATTAATTATTATAAATTTACGTGTAGAACATAATTTTTTTGCGACGAATATAAGGAAATATCTACTCTCTACATATATTGAATTAGAATTTTTCATTTTCGCCGAAAATCAGGTGTCAGAAAACATTGTATTTTAAAGTAACAAACAAATATTTATCGTTCGTGGAAAAAATACATGGAGGTTGAATTCAATTCGTTTGGAACTTGTGCCTTATTTGATATCATGAAACTCTTTTTAGAAAAACAAAATTCTTATTCTAAATTAAGAAAAGAATAATTACGGAATTAATGCCTTCGATATTGTTCATAGTTATAAATAATTATGACTTTTGTAACAAACAAATTTATAATATAATTTCTGAAAATTACTGGCAGTAGCACTGGCACGAATATTTTTAGTTACGGCCCTGGCGACAGAGCAAGTAATGCGCACGCATCGCCCCTCCAATAGGAGACGTCAGGCCAGCGACCCCCACTTTGCCTGTAGACTATATAAGCCAGTGCGCGGTGTAGATTCGACAGTCGAAGCGGCGCTTCGGCGGAAGAAGCCGAGAATACATGGAAATGCTTTTTTTCTCTATTAATAAATTTAAAAAAGCGAATACTAACCTACACTGAGCGAAATTGGTTCGAAACTTAAACTCATTTTTTAAATCATCTGGGTATTAATTATTACATTATTTAATAGTACTTTTATAGTTATAAAAATTGCAATTTGCATTATCTGAAGACACTAATTTATAATTTCATACATTTTCCAGAATGCTTCATGCTTAAATAATTAAAAATTCGTTTTAACAATTGTTGCATCTTTATAAAAATTTAGAGTTGTGACAACATCAAACGAATTGAAAATTTGTACAAAATGTGAACTACGTGGAGGTAGCACTACTTTGTAAGTTTTTTGTCGTGAACAATGATAAAATCGAAATTGTAGTGTTTGTGAAAAAGTAATAACAACAACAACGAGACCGTGCAATCTACTACAATTTTTGGAGGTGCCAGGTTCTAACCCGTGAAGGTGACATCAGAGCAGTTGAAGAAGGTGGTGATGGTGTAATTAGCGTGGTATGATTGGTGCTGGAAGAAGAAGAAGGTGAAGTGCGTTGGTGATGATGATGATTGCGAGGACTCGTCAATTTTTGTGACTGATTATCAGCTGTCGATAAACTTCCGTTCTGCATAACCGATCTCGAAGGGAAACGATCCGGAAGCACAAAGCTCTTACTCTTTAATTCCATAATGCCAATATTCTTCGAATCCGGTGGATCCAATGGTCGTATTATACGATCCAAACAATCATCGTGACTACTTAAAATATTTCGTTTACCATCGTCAGTCTTTGTTTTACATTTAATTCCATTGAACGTCTCGTTAAGTGTGTTACGTTTGTTACCAATATCAAGTCCCAAACTACCAAGTGAGCCGAAAATTTTCTTATCCGGAAATATTGTCTTTGCCCTACCACGTGCAATGTTAGATTTAATTTTATCAAATTTCGGATGCGGATCGAGATTATCGAAATCATTGAATCGTGGCCGAAATCCATTTTCGCGTTTCAATTCACGCGCACGATAATCGTGACCGATTTCAGTTGTTTTCATTAACGAATTGATGTTTGATGGCCTTACATTAAAATTGTCCGTGGTACGATATGAGAGACTCAATGAACGTGTTGCAGTTTTTCCCAATTGTTCACCATTTCGATGATGTCCATTCTCGTCCAGCCACTGTTCTCAGGCATCAATATCGCGGAATCATCAGGAAGTAGAGTGTGCAGACACAAGACACAAATACACAGGACACACATCGATCAAAATTCAATATAAATATTTTCTTACATTTTTTTTTGACTAAACAATTATCAGACAATATATTCATTTCAATAGTGTGAGAAATTTTGCATTAAATACGCTTTTATAAAGCGTATTAAATAAAGATAATAGAACAATTTTATTTACCACAGACGGGAGAAAGAAAGTGATAGGTGCTCATTAGAAAATAGCGAATATTTCGAAAGCCGATTAATTCAAAAAGAAATTATAATTTATGTTAAAGTCAAAAATTGTCGATAATTGGAATTTTTGGTACAAAAATATTTTCCCTTGACTTCCGATGATCGACAATCGGGTAAATAGTCCTCAAGGAGGCAACCAGTTTTAGTTTATTAACCAACGATTTTTGTTATATTTTTTTAAATTCCAGTCTGCCTTGTAAAGATCCCTGCACCGACATTTACCGACACTTTTCATCTCAGACTCAAACCACGAAAAAAAACAATCCCCACTTAGGTTTGAGTCGGTAAATGTCGCTGCAGGGATCTACAAATAGAATTCTACTACAAACTTAGTTATGTTTGTATTTTTGAAAATTGTTTTAATTCTGAACGTGAGACAATAAACAAATTTTCTCGAAACTAAGGCTGCCCCCTTAAATCCCAAATCGTCTCAATACCTGTTTGTAATATTTCTGAATAGAAAGAAATAAAAAAGAAATCCCAAATATTTTTGCAAAATTGATAGAAAAAGAAGACAGTAGGTGTACTGAGAAGAGGTGTCTTATCTAATTTTAAGTATTTGTAAAAATGGCCTACCCCATCAAATATGTCCATGACCTCGTCCCACCACTAGAAAAATAGAATTAATCACTGCATTATACTAGGCGGTTAAATTGCGACTTATTTTTAATTTAAAAATTAGATTAGAAGGGTTATTAAATAACTACTAGGACGCCACTTTTCCAAATATGAAAGTATAATCTAAATATTAAAAAACTGAATTCATTTAGTTAATTATTTACTAATAATTATAATGTATGAAAATTTTTTTTTAAAAAAACCTTTTACGAAATGTAATTTTCCTCTCTTTCAAATAAAATATTTTACATTTTTAATATTTCCTCGCAATGGATAGAAAAATGTTTTTAACTCATTTTCTCTCTCAAGGGAGATTAATAAACTGTTAAAAAAAATTCCTTTCTAAAAAAGTGGCGTGTTTGTGATGGAATGGAAAAATCTATAAAGCGGTTCTACAAAAGCTTAAATAAATAAAAGAATACTTTAATATTTTTAAATTATAATAACAGGTGAGACATTTCTTTGAAGCTTGAAAATTTATACATCGAATTACGTGAGCTATATGGCAGATTTAAATATGAAAAAAAATATATTTCAACTCGTGGAAAAAAATTAGTATTTCAAAGTTAAAAAGTGCGAAAAATATTTTTTAAAACATTTTTTACTGAATCAAAATCTTAACAGAATTAATTTCTAGAATTAATTTTTTTCCACCTGAGTTTACAAATTAAAAATTCGCCACATGAAACTGAAGGGGCCAAATATAGTGAAACAAAAATTGAGAATATAATTATTTCGTTTGTAGTAAATTTGAAGTTTCGTTGTATCGTTACCTTCCTTTTTGTCCAAGTGAGTGTCGTTGGCTAAAAGCAAAGCCATTTCAAAACGGTCATATTCGATTTTAATAAAATTCTCGTATATTAAATTAGTTCTCTTTACCATTTGGGATTAAAAGTTTTGAACGTTAATATTATAATGCCAGCGATGCGTTAATTAGCCGCCATATTCCGCGTTACTTTCATAATTGTGCAAGCTTTCAATATATATACAGATTCGAAGGCAGAGATTCTCTAATCCGATTATATTAGCAATATTAACAAATTCTAATAAATTCCTTCAATAAATTGTCCGATTTGGAAAATATTCTCTTGCAATAACAATAAATTTATCCTAATTATTTGTTGGGAGGAAATTTGATTTAATTTCAAGAAGGTTTACACACACCACTCTGGAGTTTAAAATAATTGATTTTATTTGATAAATTTTGAACTTTATTTTTATGACTAAAATATGCTGCAAAATAATGTTCAAAGCGCCCTTAAAATAATTAAATTTGTTCCTAAACTTTGAAATTTATTTTTATGAATAAAATATGCCGCAAAATAAAGTTCAAAGCACCCTTAAAGTGATGAATTTTATTCCCAAGCTTTTAACTTTATTTTTGTGAATAAAATGTGCAGAAATTAAGTTCAAAGCACCCTTAAAGTGATTAATTTTATTCCTAAGCTTTGAACATTATTTTTGTGAATAAAATATTCAAAAATAAAGTTCAAAGTACTCTTTATATGTCTAGTAAGTTTTAAATTGAAATACTGAATAGTTTTCTCAGAAAAAATTCCTAAAAGATCGACTTCTAATTTTTACCATCATTACTAAATATTGTCAAGAGAATTTCTTGGTTTTTAAATTAGGATTGAAATTGAATCTAATTTAAACGATGAAAATAGGAAAATTTAAAAGATTTTCAGTTTTTACCTAAAACAGGGTTTCTTTAAAATTCAAACCTCGCGAGGTAGATATTTGTGTAAAAAAAATTCTACAGAATTCAGAGTGGTGAAAACCATTAATTACAAATTATATCAAGTTTTCCTTTACGGGATTTTATAAAAAAAAATTGTCATTTGACAATTGTATAATTGTAATTTAATGGAAAATTTTTTGGTATTTTTAAAATTACCTCCTTTGTTTCCTTTTCGGCGATTGATGATTTTCCCGGTACGTAATCTTCAATGCGTCCTGGCTGATTTTTATAGACGTCTGCTTCGCACTTTAGAGCTGCGCTCCTATTAAGAAAATCATTTGATAAATAAATAAATGAATAAATAAATAAATGAATAAATAATTGAATTAATAAATAAATGAATAAATAAATAAATGAATAAATAAATGAATAAATAAATGAATAAATAAATAAATGAATAATTAAATAAATGAATAAATAAATAAATGAATAAATAAATGAATAAATAAATAAATGAATAAATAAATAAATGAATAAATATATCAATAGTAAATAAATAAATAAATAAATGAATAAATAAATAAATGAATAAATATATCAATAAATAAATGAATAATTAAATAAATGAATAAATAAATAAATGAATAAATAAATAAATGAATAAATATATCAATAAATTAATAAATAAATGAATAAATAAATTAATTAATAAATAAATTAATAAATGAATAAATAAAAAAATAAATTACTTAAGAAGCACCTTTTGATAAATCCTTAAAGAAGTCAAGAAAATTCTTTAAGGAAACAAGAAAATCATCAAAAATCATAAGTCTTCCATTAAATCTTGATCTAAAAAAGTTTAAAGCATATTTACTAACTTTTTTGGCATTGTTGACGTAGAGAATTCATTTTCCTTGTTTCGCACTCGCCTACGGCTATCGTATGTCGAAGATCTCTCTGAATAACCACGCGGTTCAGGTTCGCTTAAATAACCACTCGAGCTACCACCATAACCGGATCTTGCACCTGAAAAAAAATTTTCAATTACAGCATTTTTTGTTTTTCCATTTTTAACTTAAAAAAATTGTATCGAATATTCATTCCATTACGATTTACGTTTAGAAAATAAACATTTTTAACAACATTTATAGAATAAGATTTTCAATTTCAATCCATTAACGTCAAAATGTCAAAGTGTGACTCTTTGTTTAATGGTAATTTTTTCGACCACTTTTCTCTTTAAATATTCAATAAATTGAATTGATCTTTGGTAAGAAAGTCAAAAATGTAATAATGAAATTTTTTTTTATTTAAATGATCCTATCTAGAAATTCCATGCTTATCGAAAGATGTCTCGCTTCGGAGGAGCTTCCGCAAATTTTTAATAGAAGTTTTGAAAACAAATATTTTTACAAATAAAATATGTGAAACTAAAGTTCAAAGTACCATTTATATGTCTACTAAGTTTTAAATTGAAATACTCAATAGTTCTCTTAGAAAAAATTCCTAAAATATCAACTTTTTTTCGACTGTCTGACTGGATTTATAACCCATTTGTAAATTTTCGGAAAAGCTATAATTTCTTTTTATTTAATTTAATTTTGGGAAATTCTTGGTATGTTACAACATAACAATTTTTTTTACTTTATTAAAAAAATTCTTCTAAAAAAATCGAAGAAAATTAACTAAAACTTTTTGTTCATTAAAATAGAAATCTTTTACAAATGTGACGAACCACCTCAGTTTTCGTTAAAGAATAAAACAATCATATTTTCGTTCTAGAGTTTAGCAAATTAGTTTTTAGCAAATGCAAAAAAATTAAAGTCACACAACAAACATGTAATTATTGTAAATCAGTTTATTGTTATTTGCACACACACACACACACAAATATTTTTGTTACAAAGAAAAAAATTCAACTTTTAATGTACATTCAGAAAAATGTTTTTAATAATTATCAAATTTTCCATTCGATATTTTATCATGCTTTTTATGCTATGAAGCTATATTTAAACTCCTTTTTTGAATCCCTATAAAATTAATTTTTTAAATTATAAATTTTTTTTTAAATTAATTTTTTAATTAATTTTTTAATTAATTTTTTAATTAATTTTTAAATTAATTTTTTAATTAATTTTTTAAAATTAATTTTTTAAAATTAATTTTTTAAAATTAAGTTAACAAATTTTTTTTTAGAGAAGAACATTTTTCTGAATGTAAACACAATGTGAATTGATGGAAAAGATAATTTCAATGTGAACAGCAGCGATTTATTAAAAGAGCTTACATGTATAATGTCCACTCGCAAATTAGTCTCGCGAATCAATAAATATTAATGAATAATTAATTCGAATGAGCAATTTTATTATTAGTTGTTCGTTACAATAAATGAAAATTGCGAGCAGCAGCTGCATTGTAATAATTATATATGGCCAGTTAAGTACATTAATGAGCCGCGTATTTTAATATTAATAATTTAAGAAGCTGCACTGGTTTTTTTGTTTGATGAAGATATTCACCTCGTCGTGGTTTGTAGCGAATCGTTACGTAGTCGTCTGAAAGTGAAAAATTTAATACGTTTGAAAAAAGAAATTTTTTCTTTTAATAAAAAGTTAATATAAGACAGGATTTACTAACTCAATATCTAAGAAATTTTGCTCGCTTTCCTGCTACTAATTTTTAAACATCAAGTTGCTTTCCATTGAAAATTCCTGTTGCATAACTTGTACGTGGTATCTCATTGAATATTAAAAATTAAAAAAAAAATTCGAATTTTTTCCCGCCTAGAGCTTTCTTTTATTTTTAATTTTACTGTTATAAAAATTTAATTAGATATTCTATGTATGGAAGTATTTTTAATAAAATCGTACTCTACGTATATAAGTACTTTTTTAACTGTTTCTCACTTGAGAAAAAATTTAAATTCAAATATGAACTGAAACAAAATGAATATTTTAAAAATTGTTGTCTTGATAAAAGTTGTATATTAATTTAAATTGTGAAAAACTTAAAGTAGCGGATAAAAATTGTAAAAACAAACAAAATTTTTGTTCTTAAAGGGGTTAAAAAAAATTTTAGTGGTTTTAAAGAGACCCAACGGATTGTTCGTGTACATTTAGTGATATCTAGGAATAGGATAATTATTTTTGGATGGTTCTTATCTCAAATTAAAGCTTACGTTTTCATTATAAATAAATTTTAGAAAAACTGTTTTTTTAGAAACGTTTATTGATTTTTTTATCACATGAACTTATGAACCAAAATTGGAAAAATTTCAGATTTTTAGATTTTTTATTCAAAAGGTGATAATACCGACAGGATTATTCAAAAATTGATCAAGAATAGGTCACTTGAAGAAGAATTTCATGGACTACAACAGGAAAAAGAAAAATTTTAAAAACTTTACTAGCTTTTTAGATATCACAAAAAATGTTCAATCATCTTTTTGGCAAAAATCATTCAAACAATACGTATATACAAATTTGAAGATATCTAGGAGCTGGGTTAATATTTTTTCATGGTTTTGGTCTTAAATTGAAGCTTACGTTTCAGAAAAAAAAATGTAGTAAAGTAAAAAACTTTCTCAAAAAAATTTATCGATTTTGCGATCACTTGAAAGTATTGATAAAAAATGAAGAAATTTGCTATTTTTACGATTTATATTCACAAGGTGATAAAATCGATCGGTTTATTTCAAAATTGATCAATTAAATGTCACTTGAAGCAGAATTTCAGAGACTTTAAGATGAAAAAAGAAAAATTGAAAAATCTTTATTAGCTTTTTAGATATCACAAAAAATGTTCAATCATCTTTTTGGTCAAAATCATTGAAACAATACGCACGTATAAATTTGAAGATATCTAAGACCCAGATTAATATTTTTGAATGGATTTGGACTTAAATTGAAGCTTACGTTTCAAATAAAAACATGTAGTCAAATAAAAAATTTTTTCAAAAAAATTTATTAATTTTGCGATAACTTGAACCTTTTGATTGAAAATGGAAAAATTTGCTACTTTTAGGTTCTTTAACCACTGGATGATAAAATCGACTGGTTTATTCCAAAATTGACCAATAATAGGTCATTGGAAGCAGAATTGAATGAACCTTAAGACGAAAGAAGAAGAATTAAAAAATCTCTTCCAGTTTTCGAGATATCATGAAAAATGTCCAGTCTACTTTTTTTCTAAAATTATTGAAACAATACGTAAGTAGAAATTTGAAAATATCTTCGAGACAGATTAATATTTTTTAATGGATTTGGTCTTAAATTAAAGCTTACGTTGCAGATAAAAAACACAGTTATGTAAAAAATTTTTTCGAAAACATTTATTCATTTTGCGGTCACTTGAACGTATTGATCAAAAATGGAAAAATTTGCTACTTTTCGTTTCTTTAACCACTGGATGATAAAATCGACTGGTTTATTTCAAAATTGACCAATAATAGGTCATTGGAAGCAGAATTGGATGGACCTTAAGAAGAAAAAAGAAAAATTAAAAAATCTCTACCAGTTTTCTAGATATCATAAAAAATGTTCAGTCATCTTTTTGTTTAAAATTATTGAAACAATAGGCTCGTACAATTTTATTGATATCTAGGAGCTTGACTAATATTTTTTAATCGATTTGGTCTTAAATTAAAGCTTACGTTTCAGCCAAAAAAGTACAGTTTAATAAAAAATTTGTTTAAAAACTTTTATTGATTTTGCTGATCATTTGAACCTATTGCTCAAAAATGAAAAAAATTTGCGAATTTGTTTTTTTTAACTTTCAAAGGGAAGCAAATTGAGAGTTAAAATTGGTTCCAGGGTATTAAATTGAAGCAGACATTTAGTTTAATTTTTTCGATTAAATGTAAAAAAATGTAATTAAAACAATATTGCCGTTTTTGTATAAAATAACTGACCGTCTTTCTCAGCGCGGTGCAATGAATCGTACATTCTTTTGTACCATTTTGCTTGATTGTCTTCCTTAACTTCCTGAAAGATAATCGTTTCATTAAAAAAAATTTTCTCTTCTTTATTTTTTATTAAGCCATTATAAATTCAATTATATTTAATATTAATTATTAATTATTTTTCCTTTCTTCAATTCGTTTCATTAATATGCGTAGATAATAAAAATAAAATATCTTACTGATCTCAAAACTAGTGGGACTCCATCTCTTGTTGTTGGACCAATACCTTCAATTTTCCGAGGAGCCAATTCGATTATTTTCTTTCTTGAATAATTATTCATTTCCGGTTCGCTCTCGTACTCTTTCTTCACGGTATAAACTGTGCAAATGCTGATAAGTTTCGGCATTGGTTTTTGCAAATTTTTATTGTGAATTGTTAATTATATAAAACACTCGCGAATTTCGCGTCATATTTCATGACTTATTTGCTCCATTATTAATAGCGTTGTATGGAGAGTAGAATAAAAAAATTTTTTTAATGAAAAGGTAAGAAGGTAAAAAATAGGTTGAGTAGAAAAAATATGATAATGACGCTTTAATGACAAGTGGTATTAATTGTTAATTTTGGAATATTTTCAAAAAATTTAAATTTGTTATTTATACCAATTTTAGATAACTTACTGTTTTCAACGGGACTAATTAATGGTTGCTCGTCGTTTCTGATTCGCGGTAAACTTTGGCACTCTTCAAGATATGCCGCTCCTTTTGGCAATTGTCCCTCTAGAATTTAAATAAAAATCTTTTTTTCAAATTCAAATTAATTAATTATTTAAATTAATTATTCTTTGGAAGGTAATAATTCGTCAATTGTCAATTTTTGTTGAGAGGAAAATTTGAATTCCAAAGGACTGCTAATTAAAAATTTCCAATTTTCATGTAAGCAAGTTTTTTTTGCTAGAAAAATTGATAGAAATAGTTTTTAACTTTTTTCAAAGAAATTTTTCAATAGTTACCGTGAGATTTACGCTATTTTAAAATTTAAATACAAACCTCTGGCTTTCTGTAGAAGCGTGATTGTAGGATTTTGCGCCCGAGGTAAACGAGGTGCACCGGCAAGTGTGTTCAACCCTTGAGATGGAGCTGAGTGAGAGTTGACGATACGAGATGTGATATTTTGTGAAAGAGCATTTGATGTTTCTTTTCTTTGTGCGTCACTTTCCCAAGGTGGAGGCGTTTCCTCCTGTCATATTGAAAAATATTTTATGTATTTAACAGTATAAAACTTTCCTTTTAAGAAAAAAAAATACCACCTAAATTCAAAGAAACAAAATTTTGTTTTTTAAAATCTCATTTGATTATAAATATTTATGTTTCATTAAAGGGTTTTTTTAAAGTATTTTTTAAAGTATTTTTTAAAGTATTTTTATTAAAGTATTTTTTTTGACAAAAAAATACTAAATTTAATAATCACCTGTTTTATGGATTTATTTTTTCTACTCAAAACTGGACTTTCGAATGGAACTGGACGAAACTCCTTTCGTTCGGGAACAGGACTTGGTCCTGCACTCGATGGGGTCCAAACAACTGAAATTGCCGAGTCCTTCTCGTCTTTATTTCGATCTGGACTTGGTTGCTTTGGAGGCGGTGGAGGTTCACTTCCAGGCGACCAAACACCTGTTAAATAAATTTAAATCATTAATTTTACAAATCAAAGGGAAAAATTTTCTGCAATAGCAATTTTTTGTCTAGATTTTTCAAGTTAAGGTTTCCCCTCTTTTGAACTCGATAAAAACAGAATATGTTATGACAATACAAATTTATTCTGTCGTTATATAATTTTTATTTTTACAAAACGAAAAATTGTTGGTGAAAATGAAAATGAGAAAAATAAAAAATTCGTAATTTAACGTTTTATAAAGTATGATGGAAATAAATTGAAGAAATTCAATTCACAATAATCCATAATATGTCAATTGGCGTAGAATTTTATAGTCTTTAGTCAAAAAAAATAATAAATGAAAATTTTTTTTCTAGTTTTGTAAATATTACTAAAAATGTACAAGAACCCTTTTCTTTAAAATCATTGGAACAATACGCACGTACAAATTTGAAGATATCTTGGAGCTGGGATAATATTTTTCAATGCATTTGGTCTTAATTTAAAGCTTACGTTTTAATTATAAATACACATTAGCAAAACAATTTTTTTTATTAACGTTTATTGGTTTTTTTATCACTGGAACTTATTTACCAAAAATGTATAAATTTGCTATTTTTATGTATTGTATTCACATGGTGATAAAATCGACTGGTTTACTCAAAAATTGATCAATTGTATGTCACTTGAAGCAGAATTTCATGGACTTTAAGATAAAAAAAGAAAAATTGAAAAATATTTACTAGCTTTCTAGATATCATGAAAAATGTCCAGTCATCTCTTTGTTCAAAATTATTCAAGCAATAGGCTCGTTCAACTTTATTGATATCTAGGAGCTGGACTAATATTTTTTAATGGATTTGGTCTTAGATTGAAGCTTACGTTTCAGACAAAAATATATAGTTAAGTAAAAAATTTGTTCAAAAACATTTATTGATTTTGCGATCACTTGAACGTATTGATGAAAAATGGAAAAATTGTCGATTTTTACGTTTCGTACTCACAAGATGATAAAATCAAATGGTTTATTCCAAAATTGATCAACAATAGATCACTTGAAGCAAAATTTCATGGACTTTAAGAGGAAAAAAGAAAAATTGAAAAAACTTTACTAGCTTTTTAGAAATATCAAAAAATGTTTATTCATCTTTTTGGTCAAAATCATTGAAACAATACGCACGTATAAATTTGAAGATATCTAGGACCCAGATTAATAATTTTTAATGGATTTGGACTTAAATTGAAGCTTACGTTTCAAATAAAAACATGTAGTCAAATAAAAAATTTTTTCAAAAAAATTTATTAATTTTGCGGTAACTTGAACCTATTGATCGAAAATGGAAATATTTGGTACTTTTAGGTTCTTTAAGCACTGGATGATAAAATCGACTGGTTTATTCCAAAATTGACCAATAATGGGTCATTGGAAGCAAAATTGAATGGACTTTAAGACGAAAAAAGAAGAATTAAAAATCTCTAACAGTTTTCCAGATATCATGAAAAATGTCCAGTCTACTTTTTTCTAAAATCATTGAAACAATACGCACGTATAAAGTTGAAGATATCTAAGACCCAGATTAATATTTTTAAACGGATTTGGACTTAAATTGAAGCTTACGTTTCAAACAAAACTATGTAGTCAAATAAAAAACTTTTTCAAAAAAATTTTTTAATTTTACGATCACTTGAATATTTTGATTATAAATGAAAATATTTGCTACTTTTAGGTTCTTTAAGCACTGGATGATAAAATCGACTGGCCTATTCCAAAATTGACCAATAATATGTCATTGGAAGCAAAATTGGATGGACTTTAAGACGAAAAAAGAAGAATTAAAAAATCTCTAACAGTTTTCCAGATATCATGAAAAATGTCCAGTCTACTTTTTTCTAAAATCATTGAAACAATACGCACGTATAAAGTTGAAGATATCTAAAACCCAGATTAATATTTTTAAACGGATTTGGACTTAAATTGAAGCTTACGTTTCAAATAAAAACATGTAGTCAAATAAAAAATTTTTTTAGAAAAATTTATCAATTTTGCAATAACTTGAACCTATTGATCGAAAATGGAAATATTTGCTACTTTTAGGTTCTTTAAGCACTGGATGATAAAATCGACTGATTTATTCCAAAATCAACCAATAATGGGTCATTGGAAGAAAAATTGGATGGACTTTAAGACGAAAAAAGAAGAATTAAAAAATCTTTTACAGTTTTCCAGATATCATGAAAAATGTCCAGTCTACTTTTTTTCTAAAATCATTGAAACAATACGTAAGTAGAAATTTGAAGATATCTTCAAGCCAGATGAATATTTTTTAATGGATTTGGTCTTAAATTAAAGCTTACGTTTTAGATAAAAATATGTAGTCAAGTAATAAATTTTTTGAAAAACATTTATTAATTTTGCGATCACTTGAACCTATTGATCGAAAATGGAAAATTTTGCTACTTTTAGGTTCTTTAAGCACTGGATGATAAAATCGACTAATTTTTTCAAAAATTGACCAATAATGAGTCACTGGAAGCAGAATTGGATGGACTTTAAGATGAAAATGAAAAATTAAGAAATCTCTTCCACTTTTCTAGATATTATGAAAATTGTTGAAACATAGTTTAGTCCACTGTTTTTGGAATATCATTCTCGTACATTTTTACTGATATCTATGACACACTTTAATATCTTTTAACCGTTCTCATCTTAAATTGAACTTTATGTCCTTATAGTAAATACTTTTTATTGATAAAACTTTTTAATAACTCATCTTGATTTCCCGAACATTTGTACTTAAGGTGCAAAAATCGACAAATTTACGATTTTTCCGTTTTACACACACCCGGTTATAAAATCGAATGTTTCAATCAAAACTTGATCTGTAATGTGTTATTCTACGTCTAGTTTTATAGCCTTTATGATAAAAAAAATAAAAATTATTATTACTATTTTTTGTTACAAAAATTGGTCAATCTTATTTTCGTTCGAAATCATTAAATCAATATGCACGTACAATTTAAATGATATCTATTGGAGTGGGTTAAATATTTTTCAATGATTCTGGTCTTAAATTAAAGCTTACGTTTCAGTTATAAATACAGCTCGCAGTGAAAATATTTTTCAATAACGTTTATTGATTTTACGATCACTTGAACTGAAGAATTGATAGTTTTCGACTCTCACTTGGACCAACATTTTTCTTTTCGTAATTTACTTTTTTTATATTATATTATTATTAAAATTATTTTTATTATTATTATCATTATTATTATTATTTTTATATTCTAAGGACTTAGTGGTAAAAGAAAAATTTTCAACAACATGCAAAGATATTTTTTTTGTAACGATTACGAGAATTGGAAACAAAACATTGTATAGGAGAAAAATTCGACTGTAAATTAGTTTGTTGCATAAAAAAAGTAGTAGACACTTGGCAAGGATTTGGAAACAAAACGAAATTGTTCCTTTTAACGATGGCATACATATATAGTTATATAATTAGGGTCTTTGCACTGTTATGATAAAAGCAGACACACAAGAAACCACGTGAATTTATAAAGCGAGGGCCAAAACATTCATTTCAAATGTGAGGGCGTTGCTAATCTTGGATTATGCGAAGGCGTATATTACATAAAGAACTCTTCTTTCCCTCGACCATCTCAAATCCACCCGGTTTGTCATCTCTATTAATTTCACGATATGATGACATTCTGAAACAGTGGTTTCACTTCCTAGATCTTTCTTTATGGAAAGTTCATATATTTATGAACTTTATGGTTCATCTATTATTAAAATTTAATGATCACTTTCGAGAAAGTGTCAAATTTTTCCAACACTTGTTACTTCCCGATATTTTTCCATAGCAAGAAATCTTACAATTTTTGCATCTTACAATCTGTACGTATATGTCAGTCAACAATTTTTCTCTATCCCCTAAGGAAAGAAATTTTTTTCCATTAGTTATAAAAAATAATCGTAAAACAATTTTCTCCCTTCGATATTTGACTTAAAAAATATTTTTTGATTTTTGATGACGAGAAAATAAAGTTCGACCTTGAAGATGTCAGAGAACTCGCTGAGAGTGAAACGGAAAAAGTAATTGATCACTATTCGAGGCGTGAATAGTTGAAAAATTTCACGACGTGTTTGCTCAAGTGATTAGAACTCATAAAACATTATGTACTATAAAGAAAACGAGGACAAGCCAAATAAACAAACCGAACTCTATTTTCGTCAATAAATCTTCGAATAAAGCCTTCACGTTTTATTATAACTCAGTATTTTCCTGATTTCCAACGAAAATACCGATTAGCCTAAAAGGTAAAAGTACATTCTTTCCTATGTTTATCCAATTTTTCTGCAGATTTGGATTTTTTAATGAATATGGAAAGAAGAAAATATTTTTATTTCGGTACAATGTATTCTCTATCATTATAATTTTAAAATTCTTTCTTATGTTTATCCAATTTTTTACAAATTTGGATTTTTCTCCCTTTTTTCTTTTTTAACTGGGAAATGGGAAAAAAGGAAATATTTTAATTGTGGTACAATTTTTAGACCTCATAAATCCATTTTAAAAATATTTAAACTTTGTCATCAGTTTTAGGGTAAAAATAGTTCACACCTTTACATATGAAAAATGTCGTAAACAAAATTTTAATGCACATTAAAATAAAGCTTTCAAATGTTTACTTTTCCCATACATTATTTATAGAAAAAAAGGGAGAAAATTGTTTTGGAAAATATGCCTGAAATAAAGTATTTTTAACAGAAAATAAAAAAAGAAAAATTAATTTCCATAAAATTGGAGAAATATGTAATTTAAAAAAAAATCTACCTTTCAAAGAAGCACTTTGAGAAAAATTTATATCAATTCAAGAGCGTAAAGAGTAAAAGAAAATAAAATGTAAAAAAAATTTTTAAATATAAAAATAAAATGTATATAAATGTAAAATATCTAAATGTACAGTGTTTCGTAAATTATTCTCTCTTTTTGAGATTAGTTTGTAGTCGGATTTATAGTATCCGCTATTATGCACGTGTCCCTTTTGCGACAACAGGAAATCACGAGTGTCCCGTTTCAAGATACGTGTAAAATTAGAATATCAGCAGATCGCATATAATTGCAATTGGATTTTAATTTATTTAAAATCTCTCTCTCTAGACGACGCGTTTTTTTAGCTTTTCGACCTGTTTTAAAAAATCATTAAAAAAAAAATTAATACAATTTTCTATTTTTTGATAGTAGCTCCGAAGGAAAAAAGGTTTCTCAGCATGAAGTTATATTCAAATACGAATATCAATTATTAAAAAAATTAACCGCCCGTTGGAGGATAAAATTAGTTCACAGAAAGAGCTCAATCAATCAGACATGCTGAGCACTTTTTTGGTTATAAATTTTTTATTAGTTTAACACACACTTTTTTTTAGATGTTAAATATAATAATTTTAATGAGAGAAATAATTAATTTGACATTTAGTAGAATTTCTCAAGAGATATTATCAACTGTGATAAAATAAAGAGAAAAAATTAATCATTTTACAATTTCTCAATTTTTAATATTTCTTGATGTTTTGTCGTCTTTCGTTTTCTCTCTTTCTCCAAATAGAAAAATTATTACGAAATGAGTAAAAATAAATTTTCAGTGGAAAATATGACAATTTTGAATAATTAAAATTTTTTAAATTATTAAAATTTTACATTTGAGAGAAAACCGTGATAATTCGTATTTAGAATTAAAATAATATATTTAATTAAAATATATGAAATAGTGACTGAACATTTTTAAAAAATTTATTTTTAAACGATAAAAATGAAAGTGTAAAAATTTAACTTTTTGTTCTTTATAACAGAATGTAAATTAATTATATTAGAATAAAATAAATTCAATGAAAATTAATTTAAAAAGGAATTTAAAAAATTAGCTTTGTTATAAAATGTCTTTTTTTATTCAAGGAAGTTTCAAATTAAATTCTGATTAAATTACATTTTTTAATTGAAATACTATTTGATTAATAAGAATAGAATTTTTTATTTTGTTATTAATTGAATTTGTAAAAATACTACTGGTTGGTGAAATTTATTTACTTCTCTCGAAAAAAATTTTCTATTCGACGTGAAAATGCATTAAACATGTATTTATTTTGTAAAAGCGAAACAATATGAATAAGAAATGCAATGAATTTTCACACACGATTTACCTGGCTTCGCAGATGAAGCTTTGAACGTCGGGGCAAACATGACACTTTCTGGAATAGGATCAAAAAAGTAGAAAAACTTTTAAATTCTCATAAGAATTAAAAAAAAATAAACATTTTTATTTGTATACTAATTTTTCTTATTTTATTTCATTGAACAGAAAATTAAATTTACTGAAAAAATGACAAAATATAGTTGGTTTGGTCTTTTTGAAACACTAGGAACATTATTTCATTTGCAATTGTTTAAGAAAATTGTTAATAATAATTAAAAAATATTTATATTTCAAAATATTCCGTCAGCGAAAAATTCTAACATTAATTTAAAAAAAAATTTCTTTTTAGAATTTATTTTTTCGATTACGAATATTTATCAATCATTTAGAATTCTTACTCTCTAATTTCTGAATTTTATTTTTGATTATAATTCGAATTTAATTAAACATTAACTAATTAATCATAGTTTGGAAAAAAAATCAATTCTTCTAAATAATATTTAAATTTTCTATTTGTTTTTTCAGGAGAAAATTTTCGGTGAATTAATTTTTTTTTTTTAGAGAGCGTAAAAAGAGTTATTTGTGATGAACGGAAGAAGCTTATGGACTTTTAACGACAGCAACTGGAAACAAGTCTCAAAGACTTTCTACATTCAAGGAGACAGTCTTTGCGGTTCATTAATATAGAAGCACGAGTGATGAGAGTCTGAAGACTCTTGGGCTGACGGGGGAAGAAAAATAATAAGACGAGAGCAAGAAGAAAAAAAAATAAGAAAGACAAGTAGACGCAAAGTTTACGGAAGTGAACTACATGTCGTCCACAATAAAACATTTATTGATATTTTTCCTCCTTTCTGATAAAATATTCGAAGAAAATTCTAATCATAAGATAAAAAAAGTCTCCTCCTATCTTTTATGCTTTCAAGTATATTATTTAATTTTCAATTATTTTTTTAATTGTATCGAAATTGTAATTAAAAAAACGATTCTATTTTTTCTATTTTATTTTCTATTTTATATTCTATTTTATATTCTATATTTCTATTTTTTAAAAATGTTTTCTTCACTTTCTTAAACTATAAATATTGCACTGAAAAAAAATTCGTTTGATTCAAATACAATTTATTTGATTCAAATAAAAATTATTTGATTCAAGTAAATATTTATTTGATAATAGTCAAATAACCGTTTATTTGAATCAAATAAATTTATTTTTCAGTGTAGAAAATATAATTTATACTATAACATTGAATTTTAAATTATTTTCTAAATTTTTAAATATTTTTATCTAAATTATATTTTTAAAAAATTCATAATTTTCTTATGAGTTTTTATAATTTTACAATAAAATGTAACTTTCACTACTTTTCGTGTTACGTGGAGAAAACATATTCTAAATAATATTTGATAGCTGAAAATTAATAATAAAACTTTTTCTAAACTTTTAAATAGTAAAAAACCAAAAGAAATACTTTGTTAGGAATGAAAACATTAATAAAATAAGATCGTGGCGTGAAATAATAAAAACATTTCGCAACCAGGCGGAAAAACGTGAAGGTGTTCACGAAAATAGCAAATGCGATACTTCCTGAGCCATGAACTCGCAGTCGTTTCGTGGTTTACGAAACGGTAATATGAACCCGCTTACGTAATAGAAAAACAATTCTCCTAATCACTTTTCTCCACTTTTAACAAAAAGGAAAACATTTTTCCTTAATTTTCAAAAAAAAAAAAAAATTTTCAACCTTTAAAATCGTTGACAAGCTTTTTTAGCATTTCTCGACTTGTTTTTTTAAAGGAAAAAAAAAATTTTTTAACACTGAAAAATAAAAGGAAAAATTAATTTCTAATTTTCAATTTTCTCAATATTGCAACAATGAAAAAATCCGCGAGAGAGATTCCTTGCAACCTGTTGGACGAAGGAGTTTGATTCACGCAAAAAAAAACGTGCGTGATAATTACGAGAAAATAATCCCTTGAAAATCACTCACTTTTTTCCACCATAACTTTCACTGGGAGTTTTTTCTTTTTTTTAAATAAGTTTCCGATTTTTTAACTCCTTATTTTGTCTTCTAATGAGTTTTTTTTTTTTTTTTTTTTGAAATAAAAAAAACAAAATTAGAGCATGAAAACAGTTTTAGAGGAATATGTGTACGCACGAACGACGATGTTGGACTGAGGCGTCGCGACGCCAAAAAGCATCAAGACGCCGTCTCCGTTTGCGTTTACGTCGACGTAAAGGGAGGAGAAGACCAGGGCAACGTCAATTTTATTCTATGCCGGCAGGAATAGTGCGCGACGCATACGCCACTCATAAATGAACTATGTCATCTTCTGTTTATTTCAAACTCTGAGATACAAAGGCCGATTTATTTTCATTGAAATTAAATCCCCGAATGGCAAATTTCAGGTGAAATTAATCAATTTTCAATCAAAATCGTCCGCCATTTTGATTTTTGAAAAACTCATACCGTATTTTTAGTCTACTGCCCCAAAAACCCCTGGGTAACAAACTTTCGGTGGAATTAATCAATATTTGTAAATATCCGCCATATTGGATCCGCCATTTTGAATTTTGAAAAACGGACATTGTTTGCACATTTGACCTCTGAATTTTTTATTATCGACTAAAAATTATTAATAATTTATGACTTTTGCGACAAATTAGAGGCTAGAGCGCTAAAAATAGGATAAAAAATAATCCTAAATTAAAATATTAAAAAAAAAAAGAGAAAATCGGCGTGAGAGGTTATACAGGTGTAAGAGAAAATGGACAGAGTTGAAAAATCGAGTCCGTTATTGAATTCGCACTTCGCTGGACGAGTAGATTTTTAAACGAGATTTTCCTTCTACCAAAATTGAATCGTCTCGAGAAAAACTAAATTGACTAAAATTGAAAATATACTTCTCTCTCTCTCTCTCTCTCGTTTTTCAAGAATCTTTTTCAACCAAATACACTTCCATTTTACACACAGGTTTTTTTTTATTGAGAAAAAAAAATATTAAACAAAGTAGTGAATTTTTTTTTAACTAGTAAATTTCGATTGGGTGAAAAATAAATTTAAAATGACAAAACCAAAGATTTAGTCCTACAGTGACGACAAGGTCTTTGAAAATTACGTTCGTAAGGCACGCGAGAACCTTAACCTTGAATCTTGATAATTCATGTGATGCCGCACCTACGTTAACATCGAGGACTTGCGACGTTTTACTATAAATTGAAACATGATACTTTAATCTTCTTCCCGCGGCAGTTTTCAAAACAAATAGAGCATGAAGGACATAAATAGAGAACGACTAATGTAAAACAAAAAAAAAATTTTCTTTTTCTTTTGAGAAACTTTCCTCATATTATATATTTTCTTTACTCATACTTATTTTCGAGTTAAAAATAGAAAGACGAGATGATGACAGATGAGTGAAAGAGACATCGATCTTTAAATTAAATTTGTCAGAACCACAAAAATATTATTACACTAATTACTATAGTTTTCTGGGTAGAGTTTAAAAATTCAAAACAGCAATTTCACTTGATTGACTAATTTAAATGTTATTTTTAAAATTTTAATATTTTTTAATTTTTAATATTCATTTTCGATAATTAATTTTTAAAAAAAGTGCCTAGTAAAAAATAGCTTTCAAACTAAAATAAAAAGTAGTAGAAAAAGTAGGTAAAACATTTTTAAAAAAATTAAAAAAACAAAAAATTAAACTTGACCAAAAAAACTTCTTTTTGAAATTTCACAAAACTGACTAAAAATTCCATTCTATTGTTTATTTTCTTGCCATTTTCTTAATTTTCATTCAAAATTTCTACTTCTTTCATATTCTGTTAACAAACTAAATTCCTGCAACGAATTTTATTATTCATGAATGAATTTTTCAATATTTATAAAAATAATCTAATTCTTAGGGAAGAATTTAAAAAAAAAGTTAAATAATTGATTCCTTTGGAACAATTTTATGCAAAATTCTAATTTTAATAATTTAATTCCAGAGATAAATTTTTATTATTCATGAAAAGAATTGAATTATTACGAAGGTATTTACATTAGAAATTTTTAAATCATTGAATTCTGTTTGAAATTTTTTTTTTGGAAATAGTAAAATTCAAGATATTGGAAATCACTAAATTGCGAAAAGTTTTTTAAAAGAATTACTTTTTACAAAGAAGTCTATTAAAATCATTGATATAAATATTTAGAATAAAAAAATTTTTTTTGTGAAAAATTAAATGTGATATTTTATTACATTTCTTTTGAAAATTATTGAATTCGTATAAAAAGTATTTTATTATTTATGAAAATAATTGAATTTCGAAAAGAATTTTATTAAAATGCCTGAAAATAATGGAATTTTTTTTAAAAATAATTTTGTTATTTAATGACAGAATTAAATTCCTGTTAAAAATTCTAATTTGTTTGTAAATAATTGAAATTCATCAAAAGAATTTAAAAAGAAAACATTTTTTGAAATAATTAATTTTTTCGAACAATTAAAATTAAAATTTTTAAGTATAATTACATTTTCTATCAATTCCTGTAAAAATGTATTACAAATAATTAAAATCCTGTAATGAATTTTTTTATTTATGAAAATAATTAAATAATGTATGGCTAAGAAATTTATTAAAATTTTCAAAAATAATTGAATTCCTGTGAAGAATTTTATATTATTTTTATAGAAATAATTGAATTCCTGAGATGAATTTTTATTACATTTACAGAAATAATTGAATTCGGAAAAGAATTTTATTGAAATATTTAAAAAGAATTGAATTTCCGTAAAGAATTTTGTTGTTTTCGAAAATAATTGAATTTCTCATAAGAATTTTATAAACATTGTTTTGAATAATTCAATTTTTTCAAAACATAATGAACATTATGAAAATTTTATTTTAAATAATTGAATATTTGTGAAGAATAATTAGTAAGAATAATAATAATTTTAATTATTAAAAAAAAAATGTAATTAAAATTGAATTCAAAGTATTTGGTTTCTTTCGAACAAATATTTTCCAAATATTTGAAAATAATTAAATTTCTGTTAAAATTCTCATATTTTTGAAAATAATTGAATTCGTCAAAGAATTTTAAAAAATCTTTTATTGAAATAATTGATTTTTTCGAAGAATCGAAGTTAAATTTTAAAGAATAATTACATTTTTTGAGCAATTACTTTACATATGCATTAAAATAATTTAAATTCTGTAATAAAATTTTTTATTTATAACAATAATAAAATAATGGTTAAAATTTTCTTTTAAATTTTCAAAAATAGTTTAACTATTACTAGAAATTCGATTAAAATGTTAAAGAATTGAGTTTCTGTTAAAAATTTGTCATTTTTTAAAAATAATTAAATTCTTCATACAAATTTACGAACATTGTTTCAAATAATTCTTTTTTTCAAATTTTAATAAATATTCTGAATTCTTTTCAAATAATTGAATTCTCTGTTTATTTGTAAAAAGAAGTAAATCCTTTGATTAATTAATTTAAAATAGTTTTTTAAAATAACTGAAATTCTTCCATGAGTTTTATTATTTAGAAAAAAATTCAATTCTTTCTTAGAATTGTATGGAAGAATTTTATTCAAAAATGAAATTTAAATGAAAAATATCCGCCATATTGAATCCACCATTTTGAATTTTGAAAAACGAACATTGTTTTCACATTTGACCTCAGAATTTTTTATTATTGACTAAAAATTATTAATTGATTATGACTTTTGCGACAAATAGTAATTAGAAGCTAGAGCGCTAAAAAAAGGATAAAAAATAATTTTAAATTACAATAAAAAAAATAAATAAAAATATAAAAGTATTTCAATTATTGTGATCAATTCTACAAAAAATTTTTGATAATTAATTGAATTTTTTCGGAATCTTTGTTTTGAAAATGCTATTCTAAATTATTGAATTTAATATAATGGAATAATTATGTAATTGAATAATTAATAATTGAATTCTTGAGTTTCAAATATGTTAGTTTTGCGAAAATAATTCAATTTTTGATGAATTTCATTAATTTGTTTTTTTAAATACTTGAATTTTTTCGCGAAATTTTATAAAAATACGGAATTGAATTTCAAATATTTTTTTGAAAATAATAATTGAATCGTTTTTAAGGATTTAATTAGAATCTTTGAAAATATTTTACTGAGTTCTACTATCAGCAAATTTAAAGTAGTATAAATTTAAAAAAAAACAATAATAGTACCTAAATAGTAGCATAATGTAAAAAAATGGATTAATTTTTTTTTATTCTGTTACAGATATTAATAAACATCGACAAGTATGGAGAATGGTTTTGGATTTGACTGAATTTTATTTTGCTCGAAATATTGAATCCGCCATTTTGAATTTTGAAAAACAGACATCGTTAATTTTTTCAAGTTTCGTCCGCCATATTGGATCCGTTATTTTGAAATTTGCTTTGTTAGGTTTAGATTCGTCATAAGCGTTCCCAAAAATTGCCGAGTGAGAAATATCAGTAAATTTTAATCACATCTAACGAATTTAGCCAGGTTTTTTGCATTCTTGTCCTCTATTATCTGGAGAAAAATTTAAACCGAAGTCTCATGTAAATAATAATATTTTTTAATGGAAAACAAAATCTATGAAACTGATTTTTCAATGAATTCTTTTTTCTTAATGTTTACTGGTAAATAGTGAACGTGCAAGGGATTTGTGTGTTTATATATATATTAAGTTATGCATTGTAAAACAGTTTCTAGTGCCTGTGCATGGGAGATAATATGCTTCCGAGTCGCAGAGCGTTATCAGTGGCAGAGGTTACGTGGCGCCAGTTTACAACCGTTGTTTATAGTCCAAGTAACGTTAGGGTTATAACGCCATGTTCACTATTAAGCCTATATATAACGTTCACAGGCCTCTTAAACACACGATAACCCACTTCAATTGTTTTAAGATCCCTTATTATCCAATTTTATATCCACTGCCCGTCTGTATATCCGAATAATTGCCATATATCCTTACCCCCATCGAAAATTTCCACCACGACTTTTTTTTTTCTTAAAATCATTTTTAATTTAGGCAAAACATCTTTTATTTGAAAAAAAAATAAAAACTCTCAAAAAAAAATTGTTTATTGCTTTTCGGTTTCAGACAAGAATAATTGCGTTTTGAAAGCGTCGCCCCGTCAATAATTTATTATCTTTACACAAGTGCATTTTTTATTTCTTGCCAAACAAATTTTTACAAACACTTCAGATGTAAATGTAAAAATACCCCCCCCCAGAAAATCTAGTTTTTAAACAATTTTTCCCATGTAAAAAGAATTTCGAAAAAAAAATCACTGTTTTTAAATAAGAACTCAAAGTGGTTTTTTAAAAAAAAAATTTTTCCATTTTAAAAACGCACTCTGTGTGGAAATCTATTATTTGTAATTAAAATCCTTTTAATTTAAGAGGATTACGCTCCGTATTTAAAAAGTTTCGAAAGATAAAAGTCCATCAAATTAAAAAAAAGTTCGCCAACTATATATAGTAAAATGCTTTATTTCCACATTTTGTGAATTATAATTAAAATAATTTTTATCATTTCACTTCATTTTTATAGAACGAAAGCTATTTTGATTGAAAACGAAGTATCTGTATTTTTATTTCGATAGACATATTTTTATTAATAATTTATCGTGCATAGTGGCAAAAAAAAATGTTATATTGTCAAGCTCTGCTGCACAGCAGGAAATGAAGACGAACTATATAAATTTGTAATGCAATTGATGAATATTTAGCGTTTGAGTGATGCTTAAAGCTTAATTGCTATAACAAGAACGCACCTTCACCAAGCAAAAATCCTTTTCCAATATTTAAAGCAGAATTAATCTCGCTCAGGAGATCACACGATTTATATTTCCGTCCACGACGAATGCCATTGTCTAGTCCTTTAACGATAAAAAAGCATGCTAGAGTGCAGTGTCTAAAAAATTGCTGTCGTGCTTCGCTATAGGGAATAAAATTTTTTAAAAATAACAGTAGTAAATAATAAAGAAGAATTTAACAGTATGACAAGAAATAAAAAAAATATTTCACAGATACTCAATTTTATTCAAAAAATAAAATTCTTTTTAGAAATTCAATTATTTTCAAAAACAATAAAATTTATCACAGAATATCAAAATGTACATAATTATTCTTTAAAATTGCAAAAAATTCGATTATTTAAAAATTTGTTAACAAAAACTTTTCTAGGAGAATTCACTGTCAGTAAACTTTTGATTATTTAATAAATTATTTATTTTTGTATTTAAATAATTATATTATTCTCGCAGAATTTTGTAATAAAAATTGATTTAAGAATTAAATTCAGTTAAATTTTTAGACAATGATAAATAAATATTAAAAGCATAACACGGTAAATCGTTTGGTATTAAAATAACACCAAAATGGATTAAAATAACTCTAAATTGGATTATTTTAATCTTTTTTTGGTGTTATTTTAATACCTAACGATTTACCGTGAATAGAATAAATATTTAAAAACAATTAAATTTTTGATAATTTTTACTTAAAAATTTTAAAGATAGCTAAAATATTTTTGAAAAATTTTACGAATTCAAATTCTTTTAAAATTAGTTAAATTAGTTAAATTAATCAATTTTTTAATGTACATTTCATTAATTATTAAAATTATGATTTTGGAAGAATTTTAGTTACAAAATTTAAAAAAATTGAATCTTAGAAATGTTACCTACAATTTATTGCGAAAATTCAATCATTTTTATAACTAAAAGAATTCTTCGCAAAAATTCAATTATGTTTAAAGATAAAAAAAAATTTTTGTCAAAATTTACAGTATCTCTATAAATAATAAAATTCTTCTCCAAGATTCAATCATTTTTAAAAATTTTAATAAAATTCTCTTGATAAAATTTTAAATATTATTTTTAAAAATTTTCCTCACTTGTATAATATATTTACAATTTTTTTTTACAAAAATCCTTCTCAATAATTTAATTATTTTAATAAATAATAAAACTCTTTGGAAAATTTCAATTATTTTTAATACAATTTCAATTTTGTTAAAATTATCAATTTTCTTCTCAATTTTCCTTCTCAATAATTCTATTATTTTAATAAATAATAAAACTCTTTGGAAAATTTAAATTATTTTTAATACAATTTCAATTTTGTTAAAATTATCAATTTTCCATTTCAATTTTCATTTCCAAAATTTTAATTCAATTCTTTGAAAGAAATCAATTATTTTTGATAAGCATGAAAATTTTTCCCAGACATTCAATTTGTTTTCAAAAATTTTTAAAAAATCCTTTGCAAAAGTAAATTATTTTCATAAATAATACGATAGTAAAATTATTTTCAAAAGCAATAAAAATTCTTGTTAGAAATTCAATTCTTTTCAATTATCATTAGAAACAGAAAATTCCTGTATGAAATTAAATTATATTTAAAACATTTGTAATAAAATTCTACTCAAAAATGTTTAATTATTTCCATAAATAATAAAATTTTACTACGATTATCAATTATTTACAAATTTTTTCGTAATAATTCAATTATTTTTAGGAATAATGAAACTGTTCTTAGGAATTTAATTATTTTCATAAAGAATACAACTTATTAGAGGATTTTAAAAATTCTTAAAGATTGATTGAAAATCTAAAATTTAAAATTATTTATTAAAATAATTGAATTCCTGACATGAATTTAATTACAATTTATTGAAACAATTGAATTCTTTTGAGATATTTTACAATTTGACATTGTAAAAATTATTGAATTCTTGCGAAGGAGTTTGTTGGGATTTTTTAAAGTAATTGGATTTTTTTTTTGAAAAATTTTATGGTATTTTAAATTATTATAAAAAATAAAGAAATGATTAGGAATAACAGAAAATATTTGTCTTGTATCTAATAATTTTTACAAAGAATCAGAATATTGTTTTGGCTCAGGCATGAAGTCAAAAATATTGTCTTAAAATCAGAGAAAAATAAAATTAAATATTTGTGACAACTCTGGATTTTTAAAATTCAAAATGGCCAATCCAATATGGCGGCTTAAATTCTGAAAAATTAGGTTACAATTCTGAAACTTTATATTCTTTTATGTTTAAAGTCGCTGATTGCCAATTCGAGGTCGGATTTTCTAAATTCAAAATGGCCGATCCAAAATGGCGGTCGAAATTCTGAAAAATTGGGAAAGCAACTCTAAAAGTCAATATATCAAAATTTTTTGAATCGATAATTACGAATCTATGGTCAGATCGTTGAGCTAGCAAACAAACTTTTTGCAAGAACCAGAAAAGCACTTCAAGTGGAAGGAAGAAAAAATTATTCTTAATTTTTAATTTTTACTATACTGCTTAAAACAACGATCGCCTAGTCCTAATAAATAACAAAAAAATACTAATAAATAAATTAATAAGAAAATTAATTAACAAAAAAATTAACTAATAAATAAAAGAAGCAAATAACAATTAAAAAGATGAAAAATATTAAAAGCAGTGCATTGTTAAGCGCAAAAAAAATATTGTTTAATAAAAATATTCTGAATTTTCAAATTTTTCATTTGTTTTTTTTTTTAAATGTGTAATCTGAAAAATGCAATAAAATTTTGTTGAAAGCAGAAAATTTCAAGAATGAATTGTCGTGGAGTAATTAAAATATTTTTCTCCCAAAAATCGTAACAAATATTTAAAAAATTTGTAAATTCGAAACCTGTATATTGCAATTTTTTTCCCCTCTTAAAAAAATGTGTGGAATTTTTTTATTTCGTCCAAATTTCTACATGTAGCGAAAAATTTATTGAAAAAATGTATTATCATACAAAAATGTTATTGAAAAAAAAAATTACTAAAAATTTGTTATTATTCTCGACGAGAGAGAGAGAGAGAGAGAGAGAGTATTATTTTCACTGCAATAAATGCGCGTAAAAAAATATATATCGTCGACGCAGAGAGAATCCATGAGGATTTAATACTGAAATATGAATCGATGGCGAGTGTGTCATAAATTCCAACCTAGTCAATTTTGAATTTGTGAACGAACCACGGGCGTGAAAACTTTTTGCAATGCTCGAAAATAGCTGAAATAGGTGATTCTTGCATACGTGCGAGTATAACATATATAAACTGGGATTCGATGACGTTCAGTGTATATAGAAAACGGTGGTGGCCTATATTTTTCAACCCAAAGAGACCTAAATATAGTTTTTCAGTTATATACACGCGTTTAGTGAATCAGAGCTTACACTCGACTTGGGTCTCTCTCGCGCGCACTTGGTGATTTTAGAGGCGCAAGCTCATAAATTATCCGTTGAAATTCACAGTCTCCGTAATCGTGTATCGCACAGTCCAGTGTCCGCGTGGCACAATAATATAAATGTACATATATATATATATATATATATATATATGTATAACAAATCCCTGAGTTATTAGAAAATATTTTATACGATTAAATATTTGTTTAAAATCGAAATTTGTTTCACGTTAAATATATTGGGATGTAAAAACTATTTAATCTTATTTTTTATTTTTGCTACAAAGTTTGAGAATTTTTATTCAAAAAAAGCTCTTTATAGTATTTTTTGAACTGATAAAAAAATGATAAAAATAAAATAATGGAGAAAAGTGAAAACTTGATAAGAGTTTAGAAATAATTGTCTGGCTATAACGGACTACGGCTACTATTGACGAATTCAATAAATAGACAGAAAGGCTGATAGAAACTAACCTTTACCACTGACACGAAAATAGCATTATTTCAAATATTTCTGTCTGAATAAAACCGACTTTTACTACTAGAATTAAAATTACAGGAAATAAAAAATTTCCGGTCTGGCTGAAGTCTTCTTTCTCTACTAAATTGAAAAAAATATTCTTTCTAAAATCATTGACTGGCAAAAATAATTAAAACGTTTCTTTTTATTATTATTATTATTATTATTATTATTATTATTATTATTATTATTATTATTATTATTATTATTATAATTATTACTATTACTATTATTAATACTAAACGTTTAAAAACATTTTTTTAACAAACAAAAATTTTTACTACTGATTATAAAAATTTCCAGAAACAAAATTATTTGTTTGACTAAAAGTCTTTTCTTTCGCAAATAACAAAATTGCAAAATTACAAAAAATTGTCTTACTAAAATTATTTTTTTTACTGCTGAAAAAAGATTACAAAAAATTTGAAACGTCTGGCTAAACACTACTGTTACTACTGATAGGAAAATCAGAAAATTTGCAAGTTTCCTGTCTGAATAAAACCGACTTTTACTACTAGCATTAAAATTACAAGGATTAAAAAATGTTCTGTCTAGCAGAACTGTTCTTTTACTATTAAATCCAAAAAGGTTTTTATTTCTAAAATTATTGACTGTTAAAAAAATTTTTTTACTAAAAAAGAAAAATTAAAAGTTATTTTCAAAGTTTCTTGTCTGCCTCAAACCGACTTTTACTACTGAAGCAATTTTTTTTCTTAATTTCTAAGCTCGTTAAAACTAATAACATCATTTTTTCCCAATTTTACCCCTTTAACAAAAATTCAAAAAATTCAAAAAGTTCTGTTCTCACAAAAACAGTTTTTACTACTGATTATAAAAATGCATGGAAACAAAATTATTTTTCTGACTAAAACTTTCTATTCTCACTAGTGGGAAAATTACAAAAATTACAAAAAATTGTCTTATTAAAAAAATGTCATTTTTATTGCTCATTTTTATTTTTTTTATTTTTAATGTCATTTTTATTTTTATTCTCACTAGTGAGAAATTTACAAAAATTACAAAAAATTGTCTTATTAAAAAAATGTCATTTTTATTGCTGAAAAAATTTACAAAAAAAATTGAATGTCTGACTAATAAAGTTGCTTATCTGTCTGGCTGAAATTATCTTTTTCTACTAATTGAAAAATACTAAAAAAAATGTTAAAACATTTAATTATTGTTTTCTGACTAATTTTTATTAGAAATAAATAATTTTATTAAGATTATTAATTTAACAATAGTAGGAAGTAAAAAATAATAATAAATAACAAATAAGAAATAATAGATAATAAGCAATATATAATAAATAACAAATAATAAATAGTAAACAATAACTAATAAATAACAAATAATAAGTAGTGAATAATAAATAATAAAGAAACAAATAATAAATAATAAAAAACAAATAATAAATAGTAAACAATAAATAATAAATAAATAAATAAAATAAACAAAAATAAATTTAGTTGCTTATTTATTAAAAAATAATTTACTGCATTTAAAATAAAGAAACATTTGGATAAATAAAAAAAAACAATTAACTAATATATAATACAAGATAAACAAAAAAAGAAAAAGTTTGAGAAATAAATAATAAAAAATAAATTTAAAATAAATTTTTCATTAAAAACGGAATAAAAGACAATTTTCGGCAGTTGAAAAATGTTAAAATAGAATTTTATAGTTACTCCTTGATATCAATTCTGAAATTGTAAGTACCTTTCAACATGACGTGTATATATATAGTTTTTAATGACCACTACCATATCCCATTAACATTTCACTCTAGAGTTTAAATTGTCGTTTCTAAATCCAAAATTCTAGATAATTATTTCGTCTGCTTTTAAACAAGTGTGATTAAATAATAAAACAATCTACACGCTCTAAGAATAGTTTACTAAAGATTTTTAAATTTATCCTTTCAGTTGATTAAATTATTTATAATGTCACGTTTATTAAATTTATCCCAAATTTATTATTTAAAACATAGCCATTCGTTTTCATATATATATTTTCGTCTACGCAAATTTCATATGCAAATTTTTCACTTTAAATTCTTGAAACATTCAAAAGTCGCGTTCGATATTTCTCCTTCGAAGGAAATAGAGTATTTTTGAATAAAAAATCAAAAAAAAAAGAAGAAGAAGAAAAAATATACATGAGACTAACGTATGTTAATTTACCGTTTTTCCAATAAAATTCCAATAAATAAAAATTATCTCTTCTATTCGATGAAAAATACAATTAAATTATAGAAAGTTATTACTTGAAATCAATAGCAAATTTGATTTAAGAAAAATTAAATATCCAATCAGTTTATAAAATTAAAAATTAAAATTATCGAAAGATAATAAACATTTCGATATTCTTCAAAAATTCATTACATTTTATTTTTCCTTTTTTTTCAATTTTGCAAAGTAATAAAAAATTTATTTTTTTTTAAGGGATATAAAATAGAAAATGTAAAATAAAAATTTTAATAATTTGATTAATTATGTTAAACTAATTAGCAAAAGGAGGCGGAGAAAAAAATCGCGGAAAAAAGACAATAAAACGATATTTTTTTTTTATCCAACGTGAATTAACAATCAATTTATATAAATATAGGTACAATTTTCTCCCTGTAATCCGAGAACGGGACGAGTGGATCGAGGTGTGTTTGACGGACAAGTGACGTAACGTGACATAATTTATATTATGGTACGTCGCTCTCGAGTTCTTTTACAAATGGAACATGTCCATAGAAAACAAGCCACGAGTGTACGCTTCATTAAATTTTCTGAATGCTCCCTAATTATTTAACATAAATACACTGAATTCACATCAAACAAAAAGTAAAAAAAAAGAAATAAAAAAAATCAACAACGCCAATAAAAAAAATCCTTTTTGTATTCATTTTAATTACATTACTAGTTTAACAAAAACGCGATTATAAATAAATTCAACGTTTAAATTAAAATCTTTTTTTCCCCAACTATCCAATTGTTCAAAAATTAGTTTTCAGCACTTCACATATATATATATATATATATATATATATATATATATATATATATATATATATATATATATATATATATATATATATATATAAAATCAGAGTTTGTTTTACAAAAAAGTCAAAGTTTTTTCGCAAATAGAATTCTAAATGATTGAAAAAGTTTTATTAAAAAAAACAAAACAAAAAATACCGCTCATCGTTAAAATCACAAAAAATAAAGCAAAACTATTTTTAATTTCGTTATATTTAGAATTTCCAAGTTTTTCTATCTTTTTCCGAAATTAAAACGATTTTACATTTTCAACTTTTAAAATTTTTGTTCAGAATTATATATTAAGACTTTTGGTGAACTTGACAAAATAAGGGCTGCCACAAAAATTTTATTTTGTTTTTTCCTGACTTTTCCACTATTTTTTAGATAAAATTTTTACTTTTTTTACCTTTCCTTTAACGGTAAAATTATTTGAAAACATTGACAGTTTTATTTCATATAAACAATGTAATTAAATGTTTGCATAAAATTTTATAGAAATTATTATTAAATAATTTAATAAAAGTTATTATTAAATAATTTAATTCTTTTGAAAAATTTTATTAAAGTAGTAGAATGTTGAAAATCATTGTAATGACAAAAATTTTTTAAATCAATTTAAATTTTGACAAGAATTTTTTTTATTTATAAAAATAGTTTACATTTTGATGATAATTTAAAAAAATTTTTTAAACTTAATTGAATTTCTGCGTAGAATTTTCTTGAAAATAATTTAATTCTTGCCTACAATTGTAACTTCTCGAAAATTATATTTTTCTTTGTTTACGACTAAAATTTTTCTATAAATTCAATTTATTTACTAATAATTCATTAAATTTATATTAAAAAATTTTAACTAATTGTAAAAGAATTTAAATTCTTAAAATTTTTCAAAAATCTTAGCACTTTAAAATTTCTAATTAAAATTCATTAGAAAATCAATTAGTAGGTATAATGCTTCTAATATTTACTGTATTATTATCTAAAATTTTAACTGAATTTAATTTTTAAATCAATTTTTATTAGAAAATTCTTCGAGATGAATTCAATTATTTAAATACAAAGATAAATATTTTTTTAAATAAGAAAACGTTTATTGAAAGTGAATTCACAAATGGAATTTTTATTAAAAAATGTTTAAATAATTGGATTTTTTGACAGATTTTAATAACATTTTTAAGAATAGTCATTTTTTTGAAGAATTTGATTAACATTATATTAACAAAAAACAATAATTAAAATTTTGCGATGAGTTTTATTATTTTGGAAAATGAAAAATGAATAAAAAGAATTTTATTATTTATAAAATTAATAACGAATATTTGTAAAATACTTTATTATTTTTGAAAATAATTAAATTTCTGAAAAGAATTTTATTATTTATGAAAATAATTACGAATATCTGTAAAATATTTTATTATTTTTGCCAATAATGGATTTATTGCGAAGAAATTTATTAAAAACTTAGTAAATAATTAAATTCCAGTGAAACATGTATTATATATGAAAATAATTAAAATAATTGCACAGAATTTAAACAATATTTTTATTTAACTGATTTTTTTTGAAAATTTTATTAAAATAGTGGATATTAAAAGTCAGTTGCTTGACAAAAAACTATTGAAATTAATTGCAATTTAGACAAGAATTGCATTAAAATTGTTGAAAACAATTGGATTTCGAAGAAATATTTTATTGGTTTTAAAAGTAATTGACATTTTTGACGAAAATTTTTAACCTTTTTTGAATATAAGAAATGCGAAGAAATTTATAACTTTGGAAAAATAATCAAATTTCTGCAATTATTTGTAATTTCGACAAAATTCAATTTTTTCTGTTTATAACCAAAATTCTTTCAAAATCCATTATTTTTAATAACTAATTTAAGTTTACATTAAATAATTTAACTAATTACAAATTTAATTTCTAAAAAGAATTTTATTATTTATGAAAATAATTACGAATATCTGTAAAATATTTTATTATTTTTGCCAATAATGGATTTATTGCGAAGAAATTTATTAAGAACTTAGTAAATAATTAAATTCCTGTAAAATTTGTATTATACATGAACATAATTAAAATCTTCCTTAAAAGTTTTAATCAAAATCATTTAAAATTGAAATCTTACTAATTTTCAAATCAAAATCTTTTGAACTTTATCTATTTATGAAAATTGTAAACTCAACTCTTTTAAAATTTAATTAATTTTGAAATACTTTATTAAAATTATTTCATTAAATAACTTACTAGTAATAAAATTTTACGACTCTTCTTCAAGAATTAAAGTGATTTAAAAAGAAATTATTTTTAGAAACAGAAAAAATTCAAGGTTTCGTATTAGAATTTGTGCTAATTTTACAGTTTATGAGCCAAACAAGAAAGACAAAAAATTCAGAAATTTGCTTATGAAAAATTTATTTATTTTCTTCATTTTCTCTAATTAATTTTCCCTTTACTTTTAATAAAAATTCATGATTTTCTTAACCAATTCTACTTTCCCTAACTTTTCTCCGATTTTCCTGACTAGTGGCAACCCTATTTCGTTTAACTTTTGAATTTTTAATTTACAAAATTTATTCGGTTATAAAAATTAAATATAAAAATAAAACTTGTCATTAAATTCCTATTATTATGAATCTATGATAAAATTAAAAAAAAAATTCTCTTTGGAAATGGGAAAAAATTCTTTGGCGAAAAAGGGAAAATTTCCCAACATTCGATAAATTAGGATGTTAGTAAAACTGTTAAAAAAACAGTAATCCAAAAAGAACAAAAGAAAAACGTAATCACTGTAAGCTATCATATTTCATTAAGAGCGTAAGTTTATTTTGTTTTCAAAAAAAAGGCCAGGTGAAAAGATTTTGGAACAGGAGGTAAAGGCAGCAATTCGAAAACGACACAGCAAATCCTTTTTTTTTCCATACACGACTCACCGTCGTCTTCCAACACCTGCTCCACCTCCTCGTAAGAAATTTTACTGGACAGCTGCAAAAATTCCTGTAGATGTTTTGGTAAACTGCTCGCGTCCTTGACCTCCCTTCCATCCACAAAACACCTGGCCTTGATCGAATCTTCATTTTCAACAATATCATCACTACCACCACCATCACCACCATGAAAATTGCAAAATCCATCCGTATCACCATCATCGAGATTAATTCCAAATTTATTCATTCTATTTTTTGCCTTCGCTATGAATTCCTTTTCAACTAAACTCATATTATCAAGTTGCTTATCAGATTTTTCAATATCTTGGTGGGAGCTTATCTTTACAAGTTTGTGATGCTTTCTCTCCTCCCTCTCCATGACTTTATGACAATATTCGTCGTACATTTGTTTTCGAAAAACTTCACCATTTGTTGGCAGTGCTGATGCAATGGATATTGGACGTTCTTTAATTTTTTCCTCCTTTAAATCTGTTTCAATTTTCTGACAATTTTCCTCTGTTCTTGTAGTTAGAGAATGTTCAAAATCTGTTCTGGTAGTTTGACTATTTTCAATATTTGTTTTGCTAGTTTGGAAATTTTCAATATTTGTTTTGCTAGTTTGACAATTTTCCACAGCTGTTGTACTTGTTTGGCAATTTTCAACATTTTTTGTAGCACTTTGACAATTGCAATCATCCTTTGTTGTTTGATAATTTTCAACACTTGTCATTGTAGTTGTTTGAAGATTTCCATCATTAATTGTTGTTGTCTGTGAATGTTGATAATCTGTGGCATTAGTTTGACAATTTCTACCATCCGTTACACTACTTTGACAATTTCTACCATCCGTTACATTACTTTGACAAATTTTTTTATCATCCGTTGCACTGTTTTGACAATTTCTACCATCCGTTACATTACTTTGCCAAATTTTTTTATCATCCGTTGCACTGTTTTGACAATTTCTACCATCCGTTACACTACTTTGACAAATTTTTTTATCATCCGTTGCACTGTTTTGACAATTTCTACCATCCGCAGCACTACATTGACAATTGTCATCATTCCTCACTGTTGTGGTTCGACAAATTTCCGTTAATGTTTCGTCAGTTATTATTGTCTTTATTTGCACTTGTTCGACGATGGTTTTATCATTTGACATTGTATCGTTCTGCACTTGCTCGACAATTGGTTCCTTATGATCTTGGTTCGATCTTGATCCATCGTCTACTGTCTTCTTGCGATCAGATGCAGTTACGTTTGAATGATTCTTCGCATCTTCGTGCCAACATTCCTCGATAGTTATAGCATCGGTTGTTTTATTTTCTCCATTGTTGACAGTACTCTTCGGATTAGTTGCAGATTTTTCGTTCGACTTTCCAATATCATGAGGAGCTTGTTTCATTTCAACAGTTCTATCATTCTCACTTTCTCTCTTCTCAACATTTTTGTTCCTTATCATCTCGAAATTTTTCAACTGTAGCTCTTTATCGTGTGCATTCTCTTCTTCAATTTTTTTGCTTTTTTCCCAACCGGAATTTGCACTTCTTTTCCCAACAGCATGTTCTTCCAAATCAGCAGAAGCATTTCTTTTCCCAATAGCATGTTCTGAATCGGAATTTTGGTCGAGATCAGAATTTACAATCTGTTGTTTGCCAATTTTTACCTCCTCTTCTCTTTGCTCTTGTTTCCTCTTTTGTGCACTTTGGAATTCCACTTTAGGATTATTGTTTTCAGGATAAGTTTTTTTTGTATCGTCATCAAGGAACTTGACAAACTTTTTGTTTGATGGAACATTATCGGATGTTTTGCACTTGAATACTTTGTCAACACTCGACTCCTCATCCTCTTCGATAATCTCTTCTTCACTGAAGAGCACATTGCAAAGTTCGCCCTCCAATAATTCGATGTATCGCAACTGTTTATCGAAATACTCCTGAGGAAGTGAATACCTCTTGCGACCCTTATGATCCCTCATACTCGCTTGTAATTGCTTCAAATTGTCCATTATTTCAGCAGCTGAGACTATTTTTACATTGTCTAAATTTTGATACTTTCTCGTTTCTAAATGTCCCTTGGGTGGGGATTTATCGAAAATACTTGTTGTATCGATACAGGATCTATCAACACTGACGGGCTTTCTTATAACCTGTTCACAAAATTTATTATCTTGCAAATTCATTTTCCCGTCGGATTCAAATTTTGATGATTTATCAATGATTGCACTGTTCATTGAAATTGGACTTTTGGGTAGTGGTGTTAAACGATTTGTTGTATCGGCTGATTTTATTATTAGAGCACTATTAACGTAATGATTTATTTCACCAAATCGTTTAGGAATGGAATTATCGGTGATAATTTCGTTGTTGTTGGTGTGAATTCTCGATGATCCGCCCACATTGTATTGGGTATTGCAACTGATGGACGGTGGTGTGTTATACTCCTTATCAGAATTGTGTTGACTCGTCGCGCTTTCTATTAATAGTTCGCCAGACGCACATGCTGGCGTCCATTGAGAGATATGAGCAGAATCACGCCTCGCAAGGTTCAGCCAATCACTCAATCGTGTAACCCTCAAACGATCTTGAGAATCGTCGACATTTGATAACTGTTGTCGAGGCACTGGATTTTCCTTGATAATGTTCAATAATCTTGAATCTTTATATTCGTTGGCAAAATTTTTACTATTCGACGTGTGGTAATTTTGTTCTTTTCTGGAATTTTTTGTTTTTGTCTCCCTTGGGGTTAGATCAATTTTGTACTGCATGGGGGTCACTTTTTGTGCCCTATGTGGTTGACAATCCCAATAGGTTCGTCTGTTTAGGAACTTGGTGTGAAGATCCAGTAGTTTGTCGGCATCCTTTCGGATTTCGGTCGTTTGTTGTGAGGGCGAGAGGCAAACTAACAAATTCGGATTTTCAGTTGTTGGAACACCCAACCATGTCATTGAACTCTGCATTTTTGGTTCTCTATTTTCTATATGCTCTTGAAGTTTGCTCAAATTTTTGAAGATACTAAACTTGGGAAGGGTGATTTCGTTAATTATTTGTAGACCATAGGGCATGGAGAGTATTTTTTTGATGCAGAGATTTTTCAGTAAATCGGGTCTATTTGTTGGGACATTATTTTCTGTCAGGGGTACATAGTAGAGATCCTCAACCGGTGAATAAGGAATCGGTTGCGGTGATTCAGATTCAAAATTATCTTCACACGATTTTAGGAGGGTTAGTTTTCTCTTCGGTTGGGGAGATTTTTGATCATCCTTCCTCTCCTCTTCTGCTTCAATATCGTCGATGTCTAAAGATGATCTTTTTGGATTGTACTTCGCCGTACTTGGCGTTGCAGAACTACTGACCGAATCGGGACTCAAACTTCCTGAATGAATGTCTGGCACAAATTGCTCTTGAATGTTATTTAATTTATCATCGTAATGAAAAATTTTACTCAACTCATTTGAGTTTCGTATCTCATCTGACTTTCCGTTAAGAGACAGTGTTTGGCACTGAGACTCCTTTAGAGAATAACTTTCATCATCGCTGTCTTTCTTAATGGAAGTGTTGTCTGGCTCACTTGATCGTACATTGACGTTAGAAACAGGCGTGGTCCATTGGGATGATTCGGAGAATTTTTCAAGCGTCACATCGTGTACATAGTCGTGCGCTATTTCAAGGCTCGACTCACTGCCAAAATTACCATCGTTACATAAATCCGTGACGCTGTCACTTTCGATAGAGCCACTTAAACTTGGTGCCATTAAATCGTCAACAATTTCGCGGATATTGTCAGGAAGTTGTTTCAAATCGAAATTTGCGAGAACATCTTGCACGTCCTGTCTCGATGTTTCGTGATTTGATAAAACAGTCAGTAGAGTACGAACAAAGTCCAATGTTTTCTGTTCGGAAAAGTTTGTCAATTTGTATGCATTAAGAACCCGTTCATGATGGTCTATTAAAGATTGTTGTTGGGATAGAAAATACTCTCCAATTGGATTTGAATTTGGAACACTGGTGTTTTCGGGATGGAATTTATTTCGAGGGACTTTTTGACGAATTGGAGGTGTTGGTGCTTGTTTGAATTTACAATGCCGTAAGGATTGTGGGAAAATTTCTGGTATACTGTAATCTTCTGGTGTAGGTGGTCTTTCTGGTTCGGTGGAAAAACTTACGGTACGTTTAGGTGGTGTTGGTGGTCGTTTCGAACCATACATATCATTAACAATGTTATCTTGAATTAGGGATGTAAAAATTTGCACAGGTCGGTGATATCTTCGATCTGGAAAAGTTTGCTGTCTACACTGCCAATCGGCTGGGTGATAATTTTCTTTTTGCAGTAACGAATATTTTTCTCTGGGTAAATAGAATTTGCTTTCCTCAGAATTAGTATCGTTTGATAATTTTTCTACGAGTGTTTTATCATCATCTTGAATAACGTCTTTCGAAGTTTTTGAAACACGATGCTCGTAAAGTTCTTGAAGACTTTTGGTATTTTCTACTGCTATTTCTTTGGAAACTTTTGATTCTTTAAAAGAATCGTCAAGTACAGAATCATCTTTACGTACAGAATCATCTTTAAGTGCAGAAACATCTTTAAGTACAGAAGCATCTTCAAGTGTAGAATCATCTTTAAGTACAGAAGCATCTTCAAGTGTAGAATCATCTTTAAGTACAGAATCATCTTTAAGTGGAGAAACATCTTTAAGTAGAGAAGCATCTTCAAGTACAGAATCATCATTAAGTGCAGAAACATCTTTAAGGTGAGAAGAATCTTTAAGTTCAGATGTTGTTGCTTTAAGAACATCAGTCTCTTGAAGGTCTGCTGTAACTTTTCCAGAGTTTGTAGTTCGGTGTTCTGGATGAATGTTTGCATGATTAGGAGCATTGGCACAATTTCTGAATTTTTCGGAGTCATGAAAAAATTCGGACTCTGGATTAGGTTCTCCAGAAGCTTCTGCTACTTTCGGAACATGTTCGGATGAATTTGCTCCTGAGGTGTTTGCTCTGGAACATTGGTACTCTTCTGTAGCACCTTCGATGGAATCTTCCCTCGCTTCTTCTGCTTCTTTCGAAACATCTTCTGCAGTATCATCCAAATCATCCAAAAGAGTATCAACTTTCGAAAAATTATCACAAACAGAACCCGTACTAACTTGTTCTTCTAATTTTGGCCTCATACTTTCATCATCCCGTCGATACTTTTCAATTTCCTGATTGATAAAATCGCGAATACTCTGCTCGTCATCGGACACTTTTTCCCCCTCTTCTTGAATAATAAATAGTTTACTTGAATCCTGAATTTGTGACGGATACGACTCGAGTGAAGGTCTTTTCTTGCGTTCCTTTTTTTGTGTTGATGATTCCCATTTGTCAGTATTGGCCAAAGAAGAAGAAGAAGAAGAAGAAGAAGAAGGCAATTGGAGTCCCTCGAGGAAATTTCTCAATTTTTTCTCATCCTCCCTCGACATATTGACATCAATTTCCTCCTCGTCTTCCCTTTTCTCGAAACTTGACTCCTCAGATGTTGAACGTTCAACATCGGATTCGGCTTCAACGACAATGGCATGCCGACTATTGTCAGTCTCGATGTCACTGTCGCTTACCTCGTGGATGTCGAGGCTGTTTCCCTTGTCTGCCAAGATTGCAAGATCGAATTTTCGTTCGCCAAGAGTTTCGACCTTGTTCTTCACAGATAGTGGTTCTAGTGGTTCCGATATTGTCACTTTTGTCATCATATCATCAGATTGTAAAATTCCCACTCCCGGTATATGATCCAATTTCGCCTCCATTGGTAAGTGACAAATTGTTCTTATCTCACAAATTTTTGTTCCGGTGTCGAGAATTTTTTTCTCAAGTTTAAATCGATTTCGTTTTGGTCTCCATCTGGTTATGGACAAATTGTCCTCACAGGGAAGACCAAGATTATTATTCTCGGTGGTTACTTTAATTGCACTTCCATTAATATTTGCCTCGGCTAAATCTGTCGATAAATCAAGAAATGTTTCGTTACTTTTTTCTTCATTATCATCATCATCGATAAGGGATTCGTCTTTTGAAGTTGTGGAACAATTATCTTCCGGTGGTGATGGGGGTCTATGATGATGAAATTGTTTTCGATTTCGATTACGGCGATTTCTTCTGTTACGCGAGCCACAAGGCATTCTTCTATTTGCAATAAATTCAGCTTCACCGATGTTATCCAATTTTTCTTTTCCAATTATTATTTTCGTTGGCTCTTGAAAAAGATTATCGCGTTAAATAATAATTCTCTTCGTTGATTATTTCAGCACTGTAAATGAAATTCAAAACAAGCTTTGCAAAAATATTTTTCATTTTCGATGTTATTCGGAGAATGTTCACACACGAGATGAGGGAGAAACAAACGTATGGATAAAATTAGCTGTAAGAAATCTTTCTTTTTTCGAATTATTTTTATTTTACATAAAAAAAAGTATTTTATTATAGCACTGACTTTTTTTAAACAAAATTTACTGCAATTCAAAGAATTTTTTCTCTCTCTCTTTCTCACTTTCGCGATTTTAACTCGATGGACGATGTTTCATATGAATCTCGACGAAACTAACTTCTATTCTATACTAATAGCTCCCTCGTGCTTTCAATATTTAGCACCTCGAGAGAGTCACAAAAATGTGTCTCGGTTTAAAACAAGAAGTAAATATCAAATATTTTCCTTTTCAATTTGCTTTTTCAAATAATCGTGGAAAAAAATTTGCAATATATAATTAACGAAAATAATAAATACTAAGGAATTTAAAAACTGAAAAAAAATTGTTGATGTTTTTTTTTGAAAAATTCTCATAAATCGAATATAATGGGAATTTTAGTGAATATTTTTCTAATAAACTAATCATGCAGAAAAGCGTTTTTTAATTCTAAAAATTTTTAAATCAAGCTAATTCAAATTTGAGGAATAACTCACTTTTTACAGTGATCTTCTGATCAGGTGTCGATGTTTTTAATCCTCCGTTTTGATTAATGTGATTTTGGTCTGTATTCGTGTCATCTAAAAATAAAAAAATTTTAAATTCCTTTTAATTTTCGATATTGAAACGCATTTGCGATTTTAATGAAAAATACAAATGTTCTATTTATTAATACATTTTTTATTTCAATTTTGTTGTGAAATTACAAATAAAAATTAAAAGCAACAATTCATTTCCATTTAAAATTTAATTTACAAAGGGAGAACAAAATGTATATATTTACGGAAGTACCATATTCAATTTCAAATATTCTCGTTGGATTTAACAATTCAGTTAATCTCTCTCGGGTATTTTATCACAAATATCGTTCGAATAATGACCGACAATTTTTTTATTTATTTTCAAATTTTCACTTTCACCAGATATCCCTTTAGGATTTTAATATTTTAATTGACTTTGATAAATGAAAACTCGGTGTTTATTATTGTTTTTTCTTTTTTTAAAGGGGGAAAATGTAAAAGTAGCACAAATATAATTCATTATAAATGAAAAATAGAGTTCGAAACACTTTTTTTTTTGGTACACGAAGCCAGATGAAGAAGAACTAAAAAAAAATATCAAGAGCCGGTTATAGTGTCAATATTATATTGCATGCAGGATGCTTGAATCGTCAGTAGTTACTGAATGTGATCAAGTTAGACACCCAATGTACGATCGTAACCCCTCCCACATGAAAAATACAGGCACACACAATTTATTCCCTTGTCTACCTGCATGTTATTCTTTATTACGACAATATGTGTAACATGAATGCTATTATGTACACACCAAGCTCTCAATTGTGAATATAAAAAAGTTTCTCTATAGATGAGTTTATATATGTGTACATAGTATCTATTTAAGTATATTTATTTTAATGCGCTATTTGTTTATCGAAAACCATTATGACTTATAACAGCTCAACTACGTTCAATTTTTATACGAAACCATTAATTTTTAACCTTTCGGTTCGCCATTTTAGTTCCGCCATTTTGAATTCTGCAAATCAGACACCAGATTCGTCACCAGCGCCCCCTAAAACCCCTAGTTACCATTTTTTATACGAATCCATTAATTTTTAAACTTTCGGTTCGCCATTTTAGTTCCGCCATTTTGAATTCTGCAAATCAGACATCAGATTCGTCATCAGCGCCCCCTAAAACCCCTAGTTACCAACTTTTATACGAATCCATTAATTTTTTTATTTTCCCGTCCGCCATTTTGGTTCCGCCATCTTGAATTCTGCAAATCAGCCAGCAGATTCGTAATCAGCGACCCCCAAAACCCCTAGTTACCAATTTTGATAAGAATCCATTAAAATTTTTAATTTTCTGTTCGCCATTTTGGTTCCGCCATTTTGAATTTTGAAAATCTAACATCAGATTCGTGACGAGCGACCCCAAAAACCCCAAGATGCCAAGTTCTGTGAAAATTCATCAAATTTTAGAATTCCTGTCCGCCATATTGGTTCCGCCATTTTTGATTTTGTAAATCTGGCATCAGTTACCGGAAAAACTTTATAAAATTAAAAAAAAATGTTTGATGTTAGTATACAAAATTTACTTTTAACGCAAAAAACTGCAGCTCAATAAACGAAATTTATAGTCCTATTTTCAATCTTTCAATGTCTCTATCTCCTTTTCTCTCTTAAGTATTACGCAAGTTTTTATTACACTATTTCGGCTAAAGTTTATATTGTCATTTAAGTGGCTATTAAATACGTCACTTATTCCTAGAGCTCACACAGTAAAGTTGTATTTTTTAAGACTTTGCCATCACATTGCCCGGTCTCGAGTGCTGGAAACCCAATTAAAGAGACGCTCAATCACAAAGTACTTTCTGCTTTCTTCAAAAGAAAAAAATTAATCTTTTATTTTTAAAACCAAATTTTTTCACTGCAAATATATTTTTTCTCCAAAAAATTGTAAATTTTTGTCCCTTAGATATAAGAGGGGAAAAAATTAGAAACTACTTTGTGTCACAACGTTCTATAAGTACCTGTAAATTTTATTTAGAGGATTTCACGATTGAGAAATTTAGGGTTACCTTTTGTAATTTATTGTATATTTTCGGAAGGAAGTCCCACTGCGGAAGTGGTTCTATGCATGAGACCCTAATAAAAGGGGGATCTATAAATACTTTGACTCCTTTCTTTTTGTAATAAAATATATTACAGAAAGTAATGTATATATAAATCTGGAAAAGAGGGAAATTGGTATCGGACTTTGCACTCGATCATTAAATTGAAAAAAGTATCAAAAAGTAGATTAAAGGCGGAAAAAAAGTAGTAAAAAAGTGGCTATCGAGAAATTAAACTTGAAGACGAAAAAAACTAGTTTTAGACATTTCACAAAACTGACAGAAATTCCATTCCATATTTTTAATTTTCCTGACTTTTTTTTACCAACATTCAGGAAAAACTTTTACTTCTTTCTCATTTTGCTAATAAATTGAGAATTTCTAAAACGAATTTTATTATTCATGAAAGAATTTTAAATATTTATAAAGGTAATTTAATTTTTACAAAGAATTTTATAAATGTTTTTAAATAATTAATTTTAGCGAACAAATTTATAAAAGTTTTTAAATAATAATTCCTGACAAATTTTTGTTATATTCATGAAGAGAATTGAATTCTTACGAAGATTTGACAAGAAACTTTTTAAACAATTGGCATCTGTTTGGAAGTTTTATAAAAGTAGTAAAAATTGAAAATCATTGAATTTAAAAGAAACCATTTTTTTAAATAATTAATTTTTTCCAATAATTCAAATTAACTTTTTTAGAATAATTACATTATTTAATTAATTCCTGTAAAATTGTATTAAAAATAATTGAAATCCTGCTATTCATTTTCTTTTTATTTATGAATATAATTGAATAGTTGTTAAGAATTTTATTAAAATTTCCAAAAATGACTGAATTCCTGAGAAGAATTTTAGTATTTCTGACAATAATTGAATTATTGCGTAAAATTTTATTTAAAAGCTTAAAAAGAGTTGAATTTCTGTGTGAAATTTATTACTTTGTAAAAAAAATTTAATTCTTCTAATGAATAATTTTATTATTACAAATAATTGAATTTTACAATGAATTTTATGTAAATAACTCAAAATAATTAAATTTTTGAGAATAATTTCGTTACCTATCGACAAAATTGAATTCTTTCGAAAAATTATTTATGTAAATAACTAAAGTCCTGGGAAGAATAATTAATAAGAATGAGAATTATTATTAAAATATTAAAAACAAAATTTAATTAAAATTGTATTAAAAATAATTGAAATACTGTGACGAAATTTTTTATTCATGAAAATAATTGAACAGTTGGTAAGAATTTTATTAAAATTTTCAGAAATATTTAAAATCCTGCGACGATTTTTCGGGTTTATAAGAATAATTCAATTGATGTTAAAAATTTTATTAAAAAATTTAAAAAACAATTGAATTCCTTAAAAGAGTTTTTTTTATTTGTGAGAATAATTAAATTAATATGTAAAATTTTATTTCAAAATTTTAAAAGAATTGATTTCAAGTGAAAAATTTATTACTTTTAAAAATAATTGTATGCCTGAGAAGAATTTTATTATTTATAAAAATATTAGAATTATTGCGAAAAATTTTATTTTAAATGTTTAAAAAGGAATTGAATTTCTCTTAAAAAATTTGTTATTTTTAAAAATGATTGAATTCTTCATAAGAATTTTATTTTTAATAATTGAATACTCTTCATAAGAATATCATTTTAAATAATTGAATTCTTCACAAGAATTATATTTTAAATAATAGAATTCTCGGATTAATTAATATAAAATATGTATAGTATTAAAAATAATTGAAATTTTTCTATGGTATTTATTATTTATGAAAAAAATCAGTTCTTATTTAGAATTTTACAAACAAAAAATTTTTTTTAATTTGAATTTTTATGAAAAATTTTAGTTAAAGTATTTGAATTACTGTGAAGAATTGTATATGAAAATTTTGTGCAATAATTGATTTATTCGAAATTTTTCCAAAAATTCTATTCTCAATTAATTGAATACCTGTGAAAATTTTATGATTTATGACAATAATTGAATTTTATCAATTTTTTTTTTAATTTTTGAATTCTTTTGCGAAAGTTTATGAAAATACGTTGAGATATTGTTAATAATTGAATTTCTAATCACGATAAATCGTTAGGTATTTAAATAACACCAAAAATGATTAAAATAATCCAATTTAGTGTTATTTTAAATATTTTTATCCATTTGGGTGTTATTTTAATACCTAACGATTCACCGTGATACCTTTCGAAAATAACTGAATCATTTTAAGGAATTTACTGATCAGTTTTGAGAATAGTTTTTTTTAATTCCAGTATTAGTGTACTTGAAGTAGTGGATAATATTATTGAGGTTATGTTTTTAATTTTTGGAGTAAAAATACAGAAAGAGAATCAACTATTAATTAAAAATTATTGATCTTCAAGTCTTTGTTATAACGAAAATATTCCATGGAAATTGGTTTTAAATCCAAGTAATTAAAAATAAACTTTCAACCAAGAGAATTCTAACACGAACCTAACCTATAATTCCTTTGCTTCTCAGCTACCCCACAGCACCAAAACATTCCTAAAAAAATATTAAATATTTATTTGCAATATTCGGAATATTTAATTGCAAAAACATAAAAGTTCTGTTAAGATTTAAATGCCCCACTAGACAAAATATTTAGCGCGAAACTTTTATTTAAATATTCAGGAAAGTTTTGGGTTAAAAATTTATTTAATCAGAACATTGTCTTTAGACAATTTTCACTAAACTTTTCAGTTTTAATATGCCGAATATTGCAAGTAAATATTTAATAAATTTTTGGGAAAGTTTAGGTGCTGTTGGGGTACTTCTCTTGGGATAAAAAAATAGTATAGCACAAATAGTAATTTTTAGAAGAGTAATTTTTAGAAGAGTAATTTTTTTAGAAGAGTAATTTTTAGAAGAGTAATTTTTTTAGAAGAGTGCAAAGCCTGTGATATGCAATTAGTGCTGTTAGTCTAACAGTGCGTTTAAATTGTTTTTTTAGTTGAGACAAATTTTTGTCATTAGGAATTCCGATTCCGGAATATCGGAAACTACACTGTAAATCATTAGGTATTAAAATAACACCAAAATGGATTAAAATAACACTAAATAGGATTATTTTAATCATTTTTGGTGTTATACCTAACGATTTACCGTGTAACGGATTTGTAAAATAATAGTCACAAAAAATAAAATCTGGTGATAGAAATCGAAGAGAGAAGGGAATGGGGTAACAATCGTTGAAATTCAGAATGGGCTTATATGTATATATATATGTAATATATGAAATGGAGGTCGTGTGAGGTGAAGGATATAAATGTAAAACATGAAGGATAGAAGATGAGACTTGCGGAAACATGGGCACGGCCCTCAACGGCCCATGACACCGCGCCCATCCAATACATTATAACGTACGTGTCATGTACATGCTCATGTTGATATTTCCAACACATTGCAGAATCGATACTTGCTTGGTTCTAACTGTCGGATTTGAAATCAATGCTGCATATATATATATATCTATCCATCTATCGAACGTAGCACATTACATACGCACTAGTGAACGTTATGCCGTTAATGTGACATTAATACCACAAAACACACCGACAATTCCCGGCATCTCCTGAATTTGCTCCCGATGGACAACATCAGAGCTTTGATGATGATGCTCGACAATTTTCACCATAAAAAGAATTTTTCCCTTTTAATTTGAAAAATTAAAAAAAAAACCTTTGAAAAATTAATTATTCTCTTATCTTTCCCTATTGTTCAACATCTGAAGAATAATGCCCCTCCAAAACTTCAGGTCAGAGCCAAAACAAACTAAAAATTACGGTAGACAACAAAGAAAAGCCTTTTCTAAAAGATTTGTGATTAAAATTCGACGCGACATGATGATATTTTTTCTAAATTTCCTTTTTCCTGATGAAATAAAATATTCAGGACTCGAAATGGCTTTCTGTACATTAGCCAGAAGGAGGGATAGTTGAACCGATAAAGGAATAATTTCCGGTCAAGCCGCTTTGCTTGTGGGGTAGAGGATTCTTATTTCCGGAGTAAAATTATTCCACACAGAGGATGCTGGTTGGTTATAAAATTGACAGGTCTATAAAACTCGAGTTTAATTTCTCCTCTATCTTTCTCTTCTATTCCCTACATCATCCTTAATGTAATTACAATAATTTCAGAACCATTCACTTTTATCCCTAAACAATAAATGCGGGACAACTTAGAAGAATATTTTTCTACCTATTTATTAGTTAATTAAAATAGTCGAGAATTCAATACCATCTGTGTCATTGACATCCGGAATATCTCCAAATTCCTCACATTGATCAATATCATCAGGTAAATTGTTATCTGCAGGAGAATTCGAATCATCCACGTCCATGATTTTCAGTAGAAAATCAAAATCATCAACAAGAAATGATTCCTCGTTGTATATTGCTTCATTTTGAAAAACATGATCCGCACACACACTTTGAACTTCCATTTCTTTTTCACATTCACTAAAGGGGAAATTTGTTTCTAATTCGATGTCAAATTTTTCCATTCGTAAATTTTCGTTATTTTCCTCAACACTTTTTTGTTTAACATCCTCGTCGTCCTTAAATCTAACCGTTTTTCTACTAGCCGGCGAAGCATCTCTGTCCTTCTTTAAAATTGGTTCACGATTCAAGAGATTAATCATTGTCTCCTCGATTTTTAAATGATTGTGTACAAATTCATCTGCTTTGACAATTTCCTTTTCGTTAAAATAATAGTCTATTAATGTTTTCGTTGAATCCTCACTGTCCAGGGCAATTGCGACAGTATTCATTCGTCTAAAATCGAGTGTATTTAATTTATTTTCAAAATTTTGACGCGTCTCGGGATTCTTGAAACAATCGGGTGGATCGATGAGAAATTTTAGTGCCTCAAATTGTTCGCTGTATTCCTTTTCGTAATGTTGAATGTCATTAAATTTGGGGAGATGTTCTTGATTTATTTTTCTCCTGCTTGATGAATAGTGAGAGTTGGTTGGGTAGTTGGGTACTTTTTCTTTTATCAAGTCGCGTTTTTTTCTTTTGTGACGTGTTTCGAGGCGAATTTTGGGTCTCAATTTCTTTCGTCGACGCCATGGCCTACTGATGACTTTTAATAATGCTGGAAAACGGGGTACAGCAGCAAATGATGTTTTTGATGATGGATTGTCGATTTTTGTTTTTGGTCGTTTTGTCATTATTAGAGGATTGAACACTTCAGGATGATGACTTGCGGAAGCTGAATTTTCTATGGTCGAAAAACAGCGGGAACAGTTCAGGAATTTCATTTTTGGTTTGAAGATTTTTACACAGTTGTTGGGAATGTTTGTTTCTGTTTCTGATCAAAAGTTGGTTTGTTCTGCTGTTTTTTCCTTTGGACTTGTACTTTAGGTACTTTATACTTTAGGTACTTTATACTTTAGGTACTTTGTACTTTAGGTACTTTATACTTTAGGTACTTTGTACTTTAGGTACTTTGTACTTTAGGTACTTTGTACTTTAGGTTACATTCCTTCACTACTTTAGGATGAGTTTTTTTAAAAGTTCGTTCACTTCTATTTGTTACTATCTGCTTCCGTAATAAAGAGAATTTTTTCTATGTAAATGATTGGACTCAATGAACTTCGACACTGATAAGGATTTTTCAACTTTTTCCGAGTCTTCCTGTCAGTAATTAATGTATGGATGAATAAGTTTGATCGTCATCCAAGGACTGTTACATGTGATGCTTTCCGGAGTGAATAAGAAGATGATGATGATCATCAACAACATGATGGTACATAATTAATAGATGTCAAGAATGTTTTCTTAGATGATTCATTTCGCGAGAAGATTATTGAAAGCTTAGTGATGACTGGCGTAAGCCCGATGACGACCGAGAAGGTGAACACTGACAACTAAAGTAGAATATTGCTTGGACAATACGAGAAGGAAGACTTGAATCGGTTCTTGTTGTTGGTAGGCGTAGGGCGCTTAAGTGGAGGGTGCGCCCGTCTCGAGCAAACACGTGGGTGTAATCAGCAGGTGCATGTATGCGTGAAAGTACTTAGGGACTTCTTCTTTTGTTTAAAGAGAAGAGGGGCGGTGGGCAGGGATGACCATTCTCTTAACTTCTTTAACCTTGTTGAATTGGATGTTTTGAAAAATCATTACAACATAATATATTCGAACTTGAAAACTAAACAATGGTCTTTTATGTTTCGAGGAAGTGGAATTTGTCTTCCTTCATTGTTGGCAATTAACACCTAGAGGAGATTTTTTTTTTCCTTTAGAGATATGAAGGCAAAAATCAACAGCAGAGTAAGGACGAAGTTTGCTAATTTTGCCTCCTGTTTTGATAAATTGCTGATAGTGAATGTTTAGACAATTCCATAAGTCTTGCAGATTCTAACAGTACAAGTAAATTTGTGTTCTTAAAGAATAAATTCTCTTGATCGTCTGAATTGTGAGCATGTTATTAGGTTTTGTAGAAAATCCGTCATATTAGTGAAGCTACAACAGCAAATGCTTTTTGGTGAACATGACATTAAAAATTAGTAGGAGAAACATGACATTAAAAACTTAAGAGATCAGAAGTTCGTTGTAGTCAGGATGATAGAGTTCTACCCAAAATTAAATGATCACTACAACAAACAATTTAATTTTGCATCTTCCCTTTTTTGGTAGAAGACTTTAATGGATAATAAACTCTATCGTAGGTTTTTTTTTTAATTGTTTGTACATCGAGAATATACGCAGTGTCCTCGGAAGATTATTATCAGTCTGAGGGATTAATATGACAGCGGCTTGATTTTGGGGAACTAAAAGATTAGCCTTTGTCAAGTGAACGTCAAAGCACAGTCAACTTGAATGTAATCTTGTTGATGAACTATACGCGCATATAATATTGTGGCAGAATGGATAGATGTCATTAAATGAAGACAGTGTATATACGTTAAGTGCGTAATCAGCAAAGCATGAAGTCAAGGCAATTTCATATGAGAGGAGAAGGAGGATATTTAATATAAGTTGGGCTCGTCTTCGACATATTAGCCCTTGATTGGTGAATGGGGACCTTTTGATACGCATGGATAAGAAACCCCTATAGGGATGTTAAATCAGTAACGGGTACGGAAGGAGGAAAAATAATGATAGAGAGAGAGAGAGAAGGAAAGATAAGCGAGATAACCACTACTATACAGCATTGTGCACTTTGTGATTTCAAGCGTGGGTGAGTTTGACAGTCGAGTTAAACGACGCAGGGTCTTTTATCAAACCGAGTGAAAGCTCATTTCGTGTTTAATTGAATAGCCGTTTAGACATTATATCTATCCAATTAAAATTACAATCGTTTTCTTTCCCATCTATTCCCACCGCACGCAGTTTCACAATATTCGCAAAAAATTAATTTACCAAAATAGTTTTAACGGATCCAAAATCAGAATAGTTATCACAATTTGAACCCTTCTTCCCATCACAAACGAAATTTCAAATAAAAATATTAAACTCACCAATTTCGTTCCTTCCAGTATCGTCTATGATAATACGAGTATTTGATTTTGTCGTCTCTGGAAAAGAGATAAATTTTAATAACAATTTCCATTTTAAAGCACATGTGAAATTTTCTATTTTTCTTACTTTTCAATATTTCCGTCGAGCTGCTTTCTTGGAGGCTACTTTTATAAATTCTTCTCTTCGGCGATCCGTTTTCCCTAAAACAGAAATATGTTCGAAAAATTAAAAAAAAAATCCGAACTGGAAACAGAATAAAAAACATTATACAGTTTTGCATGTAGGTAAAAAATTTGCTACGGACATCTAAAAACCGATGAAGTCTACTGAACCGTTACGAATAGTTACGTATGTGAATGTGTCCGAACGGACTTTCGTTATAGAAAGACAAAAAAAAAATAACCAAGGACAATTGATCTGCTCCGGAAAATACGAATACAGGTATGTCAGAGGCGCACCCTCTGTCTCTCTCATGTGACGTCACAATTGTATTTCCGGTAACAATTAGCGCAAATGGTGAGTGCTAAAGTTTCATTGTATTATTACACCATTATGTTAACGATTACAATTTAAATGGAGTAATGCCCATCAATCTCACACGAACTCTGTATATAAAGAATCTTTTCGAAAAATTTAAACTTCGGGAATATATTTATTTCCGTAGTCCATCGATCAATTGCGATCCTCTCCAGAAAGAAATTCCAATCGCTTCTCCCCAAGCACTGAGATTTATGTGCTATCGAATGCAAACATTCAACTACAGCGAACAAAATTGCCTTTGCTATTTAAAAAAAAATATATTTCTTCTCCAATTTTAAGAAAAATGCGGGAAAAAATAAAGTAAGAAAATAGAAGTTCGTCAATCTTTTTTTGCAAGGAAATAATTCCAAAAAATTTTTTACAAACGAAGGAAAAATGTATATTGATAAAAAAAGAACGAGCACTATTTCTAATCCAGTATCTAAAACAGAAAATTCTCCAAAAGAAAATATCTTTAGGTTGATACCTTTTTTTACTGAGTTTTTAAAGTATCTGACAACATGAATTACGGAATATTTTGTAATTACGAATTTCAACTATTTACAAATTTTACTAATACAGGATAATTTCGTAAATAAATTCTCTTTTGAATTATTTCACGCGTTGGGGGGAAATTTTACGTAATGACGCTCCTGGTTTTGCGTCTACCCAATCGGAGTTCGGGACGCCCCTCCCCTACCGAGCGGCGAACAATCCCCACTCTCACGGAATACTCGAGTATAAAAGCCGTCGCGGAACTTGAATCGAGACAGTCGACACTGTCCTACGGAGTGACGAAGTCCTGATCGTGAAAATAAAAATGTATTAAAAATTAGTAGAAGAAAATTTGCAGAATAATTAAAAAAATTACGCATCTAAATTGTGAATTAAGGAGGGAAGTATCTGTATGCAACAGTTGGTTCTAAGTGATGAGTAAAATCCTCTTAAAGTTCGAATAATTACATTATAACGTTGTATAATTTCAGGGTTGCCACATGTCAGGGAATGTAAAATTGGTCAGGGATTTTTACTAAAAGTACTGGAAAAAATTTAATGCTTAAAATTCATAAGAAAACTAGATTTTTTTTCCTTTTGCCTCGTAAACTATGAAATTACCACAAATTTTAATACAAAATCTTTAATTTTTTCTATTTCTGACAATAATTTCTTTTTAAATAACTTAAATTTTCAAAAACTATCATAAAATTAATAACAACTATCATAAATTATGACTTATGAATTATTTTATGAATAATTTTTACAATTTTCATAAATACTAGATAGATAAAAGAGTTTTAGTTAAAAATACTAAAGAATTAGATTATGGAAAAGTTACAAATGATTACAGAAATTCAATTATTTTCAAACGTTACAAAAATTCTTCGCAGAATTTCAATTATGTTCAAAAATTTAAAAACAATTCTGGTCAAATTTACAATTATTTTTATAAATAATAAAATACTTTATTAAAATTCAATTATTTTTAAAGGTTTTAATAAAATTCTTGACAAAATTCCACAAGAATTCAATTACTCAATTTTAAATCAATTTCTTCAAAATAATTCAATTATTTTCATAAGTAGTAATAAAATTTTTCACAAAAATTCAATTATTTAAAATACAAAATTTAATAAAATTTTTCGAAAAATATCAATTATATAAAAATATTTTGATAAATAAGAAAATTCTTCACCGAAATTCAAGTACTTTTATAAACTTGAATAAATTTCGTTGTAAAAATTCAATTATTTATATAAACTTGAATAAAATTTATTGGAAGAATTAAATTATTTTCAAAATTAACAAAATTCTTCTCAAAAATTCAATTATTCCTAAAAATTAATATTTTTAAAATTCCAATTATAATTATAAATAAAAAAATTCTTCATCTAAATTCAATTATATTTAAAAATTTTAATAAAATTCTTGGCAAAATTTTGTAGAAATTCAATTTCAACGAATTAATTCAAAATAATTCCATTATTTTTATAAGTAATAAAATTTTCACAGACATTCAACTATTTAAAATACAAAATTTTTATAAAATTTTTCGAAAAATATAAATTATTTTAAAATTCTTCACTGAAATTCAAATATTTTTATAAACTTGAATAAAATTCTTCGTAAGAATTCAATTATTTATATAAATAATAAAATTCTTTACATAAATACAGTTATTTTTGTAAATTTATTATTTTTTAAATGTAATAAAATTCTTCCCAGAAATCCAATTGTGTTCGAAAATTAAAAACAAAATTCTTGTTAACATTTCAAGTAACTTTATAAATAATAATTTTCAAAATTAATAAAATTCTTCGCAAAAATTCAATTATTCTCAAAAATTTAAAAAAAAATTTTTCAAAATTCCAATTATAATTATAAATAAAAAAATTCTTCTTCTAAATTCAATTATATTCAAAAATTTTAATAAAATTATTGACAAAATTTTGTAGGAATTCAATTTAAATAAATTAATTCAAAATAATTCCATTATTTTCATAAGTAATAAAATTTTCACAGAAATTCAATTATTTAAATTACAAAATTTCATAAAAGTTTTCGAAAAATATAAATTATTTAAAAAATTCTTCACTGAAATTCAAATATTTTTATAATCTTGAATAAAATTCTTCGTAAGAATTCATTTATTTATATAAATAATAAAATTCTTCACATAAATACAGTTATTTTTATAAATTTGAATAAAATTCATTGGAAGAATTAAATTATTTTTAAAGTGTAATAAAATTCTTTACAGAAATTTAAATGTGTTCGAAAATTAAAAAAAATTCTTGTTAAAATTCCAAGTAACTTTATAAATAATAAAATTCTTCTCAAAAATTCAATTATTTGATGGAAATTTTAAGAAAATTTAAATTATTTTCATAAGTAATAAAACTCATCGCAGAATTTTAATGATTTTTTATACAATATATATTTTAATCAAATTCCTCGAAAAATGTAATTATTCTTAAAAATTTTATTAAAATTTGTCAAATTAAATTTATATATTTAAAAATTTATTGACAAAATTCTTTATGAGAATTAAATTTTAACAAAGAAAATTCTATTATTTAATAAATTATTTATTTTTTAATTTAAATATAATTTAATTTTTCTAGAATTTTCTAATAAAAATTTATTTAAAAATGAATTAACGGATAATCGATTTATCACACTGAAAAAAAAATTTATTTGATTCAAATAACCGATTATTTGTCTATAATCAAATAAATATTTACTTGAATCAAATAATTCTTATTTGAATCAAATAAATTGTATTTGAATCAAATATTTCAGTATTTAAAGCAAATACTAATTAATTGATTCAAATAAAAATTATTTGATTCAAATAAGAATTAATTGATTCAAGTAAATATTTATTTGATTCAAGTAAATATTTATTTGATTATAGACAAATAATCGGTTATTTGAATCAAATAAATTTTTTTTTCAGTGCATTATTATTTATGAAAGTACTTGAATTATTGCCACGAATTTTATTACATTTTTTAAAAATAATTTAATTTTTTTGAGAAATTTTACTGATTGTAAAAATAATTGAATTCTTGCGAAGGATTTTTTTGGGATTTTTGTAAATAAATAATCTATTCTGAAAAATGTTATGGTAATTTAAATTATTAGTTATTTATTTAAAAAAGAAGTTATTGATGTTTTTGAATAATTTTACAATTAATGAAATTTCTAAATAAATGTAATAAAACATTTTTTCTTGATTATCTAATAATTTTTCGAGTGAATCAGAGTATTCTTTGTGGTCAGGAAAAAGCGAAAATTTTGTCTGGAAATCAGGGAAAAATAAAATTAATTCTTTGTGTCAACCCTGAATTTTCCAGCTCAAATAATTTATTATTCAACTCACTGATTTAATCCAAGTTTCAAATGATCGCCAGCATTTCGTAATAGTGCGTGAGATTCACTGTTGGTGAGTTCACGAGTACTTTTTCCGTTGATACTGCTAATCAAGTCACCCTCTCTCACACCTTGTTGAGCAGCCTTACTTCCTGGATTCACCTGTAATCAAACATATTTACCGTTTCATTAAATTCTTTAATTCCCAATAATGTTTTGGAATGAAAAATACAATTCGATAATTAATCTAGTATAAAAATAGTTTAATTTTTAGTTTTTAGTGTAAAAATAGTTTAATTTTTAGTTTTTAGTGTAAAAATAGTTTAATTTTTAGTTTTTAGTGTAAAAATAGTTTAATTTTTAGTTTTTAGTGTAAAAATAGTTTAATTTTTAGTTTTTAGTGTAAAAATAGTTTAATTTTTAGTTTTTAGTGTAAAAATAGTTTAATTTTTAGTTTTTAGTGTAAAAATAGTTTAATTTTTAGTTTTTAGTTTAAAAATAGTTTAATTTTTAAAAATTAGTTGGGTATGCGTATTTTTATAAAAAAAAATTGTTGTTTAAAAAAGTATAAACTTTGTAAATTTTTTACAGTGGAAAATTGAAATAATTATTTTTAGAGAATTAATTAGGGGTTTATTGTAAAACATCTGTTATGTATTCAAAGGTAAAAAAAAAAATGTATGAGAATTCTAGGTGAACGGAAATGTTTAACCGGTATACGATAGTGTAGAGCGGGTTGCCATGCCTGCAGGCTTGGAGATTTATCACAGTTTAGCGCGGCTCGTCGAACTTTTCGAGCCTCGGGTTACACAGTGAAAAGCTCGCTCCTTTTCTAGACGAGGCGCTCTGTGAACCAACCACTAATTCGACGCTTAAATTCTCACCATGGCATTGCGCCTTCGTTGAGCGGGAGAGCAGAATTTCAGCATGCTGATCACGCTCACACCAAAAAAAAAAAAAAAAAAAAAGTCTCTGTCCTATGCAGATGCGCTCTTTCCCGTTCGTAGAATTGAAAGAGTAGTCGCGGAAAAAAAGGTAAAAGAAAAAGAAAACAAAAACGACGTGCCACTTTTTCTTCTTCTTCTTCAATGTCCCTTTGTTCTGAATTAATGTTACATACATATATAGAACTGTAATTCACAAATTTACAGATGACTAAATTTGGAATATTGATTATATTTTGGTGAAAACAATATTTATTTTATCAATTCAATTTTTACTATTCGCTTAATTTTTGGTTTCAATATTTGCTTGCGCGTGGAAATTAATTTTTCTTCAATGTCCTTGTATTTTAGTTTCTAAACGAAAATTGTATCTCGCACGCTTCTTTCTTATTCATAGGGATTTCACTTCTAGATTCATTATGAGGACACGCGATAAGCAAGCTGATAGTGTGAAAAAGGTTAAACCAGGCCAAAGAGAAAAGCCAGGAAGAGGAGTGTAGATGAGCAATATATGGGTGAACATGACATTAAAAATTACTAGAAGAAAAATTACCAAACATTTTTTTTTTAAAGCAAATAATTTTTGCAGCAGAAATAAATTTTATTCATTGCCATAATATATTCACCTGATGAATATGGTAAAAAATCATATTAAAAATTAGTAGAAGAAAAATTACAAAACTTTTTTAAGAACTGAATGATTTATACATAATCAAAATTAAATTTTATTTACAATAAATCGGCCATTGAACATGAAAATAAAAATGTATTAAAAATTAGTAGAAGAAAAATTACAAAACTTTTTTAAGAACTGAATAATTTATACCTAATTAATATTAATATATCGGCCATTGAATGTGACAATAAAAACGTATTAAAAATTAGTAGAAGAAAAATAACAAAACTTTTTTAAGAACTGAATAATTTATACTTAATGAAAACTAAATTTTATTTATCTTAATATATCGGCCATTGAATATGACAATAAAAACGTATTAAAAATTAGTAGAAGAAAAATTAAAAAATGTTTTTTTAAGAGTTGAATAATTTACACCTGATCAAAATTAAATTTTATTTATCTTAATATATTGGCCATTGAACATGACAATAAAATTTTTTATTTTTTTAAAATTAGTAGAAGAAAAATTGCAAAACCTTTTTTTAAGAACTGAATAACTTATACCTAATTGAAATTAAATTTTATTTTTCTTAATATACAGGCCATTGAACATGTCAATAAAAACGTATTAAAATTTAGTAGAAGAAAAATTAAAAAACCTTTTTTAAGAACTGATTAATTTATAACTAATTGAAATTAATATATTTTTTTATTAATATTTTTCTTCTTAATATACAGGCCATTGAAAATGACATTGAAAATGTATTAAAAACGTATTAAAAATTAGTAGAAGAAAAATTACAGAACCTTTCTTTAAGAACCGAATATAATTTATACCAAATCAAAATTGAATTTTATTTATTTTAATATATCGGCCATTAAACATAACAATAAAAATGTATTAAAAATTAGTAGAAGAAAAATTAAAAAATGTTTTTTTAAGAGTTGAATAATTTACACCTGATCAAAATTAAATTTTATTTATCTCAATACATCGGCCATTGAAAATAACATTGAAAGCGTATTAAAAATTAGTAGAAGAAAAATTACAGAACCTTTCTTTAAGAACCGAATATAATTTATACCAAATCAAAATTAAATTTTATTTATTTTAATATATCGGCCATTAAACATAACAATAAAAATGTATTAAAAATTAGTAGAAGAAAAATTAAAAAATGTTTTTTTAAGAGTTGAATAATTTACACCTGATCAAAATTAAATTTTATTTATCTCAATACATCGGCCATTGAAAATAACATTGAAAGCGTATTAAAAATTAGTAGAAGAAAAATTACAGAACCTTTCTTTAAGAACCGAATATAATTTATACCAAATCAAAATTAAATTTTATTTATTTTAATATATCGGCCATTAAACATAACAATAAAAATGTATTAAAAATTAGTAGAAGAAAAATTAAAAAATGTTTTTTTAAGAGTTGAATAATTTACACCTGATCAAAATTAAATTTTATTTATCTCAATACATCGGCCATTGAAAATAACATTGAAAGCGTATTAAAAATTAGTAGAAGAAAAATTACAGAACCTTTCTTTAAGAACCGAATATAATTTATACCAAATCAAAATTAAATTTTATTTATTTTAATATATCGGCCATTAAACATAACAATAAAAATGTATTAAAAATTAGTAGAAGAAAAATTAAAAAATGTTTTTTTAAGAGTTGAATAATTTACACCTGATCAAAATTAAATTTTATTTATCTCAATACATCGGCCATTGAAAATAACATTGAAAGCGTATTAAAAATTAGTAGAAGAAAAATTACAGAACCTTTCTTTAAGAACCGAATAATTTATACCAAATCAAAATTTAATTTGCTTAACTTTTTTAATTATACATTTGCCATTTAATGAGTGAGGAAAATATATTATTTTAAATGTATATCCAGTTTAATTTCCATTTACATTTAATTTTAACTTATTTTTGTTTAATTTCAATTTAAATTTATTCCTTGCCATTGCAAAGTACCAAATTTAATTTAATTTTCTGTCAATTTAATTTTAATTCAATTTTCCTTCAAATTTAGTTCAAGTTGTTTTAAATTATTAATCAAGATGAAAGAATGGGACGGGGATGAATTAATAAATTTGATTGTTTTACGATTGAAGTAATCACTTTTAACCGGAAAAAGAAGTTAGGCTAGTTTCGTTGAATTTTTAATTACACGAATTTTTTTTTAATGCTAAACAATAAATAAACGTTGTTACAGTTTGTAAGAGAGGAAAACGAAAAGAGTGGTTTCTGTTTCTTGGATGACACGAGACTGTGGGGTGCAACCACATCACTGTATGGCGCTTACCTCGGGTAAAGCACGCAAGTCTTTTCGACCTGACCTTCCTCAGCGATTTGTTATCCATTTTTTTTTTTTTTTTTTTTTTTTGTAGACTACAAAAACCCACGGAAAGTGCATTCTCCCTGATGTATATTGACATTGATAAATCTATAAATAGTGTCACTTTCTAAATAGCGAAAAATGTCACGGAATTCATGTACCTGAATATTAATGACCTTTAGTATTCCTCTAGAAAGAGATGACACTAAATTTTTATTTTTATTTGTTACATTTTATGGTTTTTGCAAAATTAATTAACTTTACATTTTTCTGTGGCTAATAGTTCATTTCTTTTTTTATGTTTTGAACCCTCTGCAAATAAAAAATATAATAAATCGATCAACAACTGGGATTTTACCTGCGACTATACCCTGAACCATTTTTATACCATTTTTTTTTTTTGAAAACTTATTAAAAATCAGTAGAAGAAAAATTACAAGTTTCCCCTGAACTTTAATTAGAAATTTATTTATTTTCTCTGGAAAATGAACTAAATAATTATAACAGATCTGAGGGATTCCCTACTGCCCAAAAAAACACGAGAAAATTATTTTTTGTCCAGATAATAATTCTGGAAACACTTTTAATTTTTTGGAAGGCGTCTATAATTTTCTGTTTAGGGAACAACATTCTTGGAGGACAATATTTCAACGTAGCTATCAATAAATTTTGTATTGATGGAAATTTAATTCTTTTTTAAAAAAAAACTTTTTTTTCTTCATCAATTTCTTCTTTATTGTCTATTTCTATTAACAGCATTTTTTAAATACTTTACCCAAAAGTCGAATATAGTATTTTCATCAAAAGTGTATAATTATATCAATGCGATTTTGAAAACTTTATCAATAAGAATGATAAAAATGTTTGTAGCGCGGATTTTTGTAATTTATAAGAACTCATAAAAACTAAAAGCTTTTAGTACTAATAAAAATAGCGTCTTTTCTCAAAAAACTTTGCAATATCAAAGTTCTTCAACTTTTAGTGTATTAAAGTAAAGTTTCGCTACCTCAAATTATAACTTCTTTTCTTGCTTGTTCATCAAAATCTTTAATAATTCCTTTTCTCAATCCTTTAACATATTTTTCTCATTGCTTCACAATTTTCTACTTTATTGAATAAAAAGTTTTTAAATTTGTCCTTTTTTTCTGCAAAAAACGACAAAATAATAATAATGAATAGGAAAAAAATTTCTTCTTTCATTCTGAATGAATTTTTTCTCCCAAAAGCAAGTTCCTTTATGTTCATATTCTATTTATTAACTTTCAGATGAATTGCAATAAAATCCAGAAATTAAAAAGGAAAGATCAAAGCATTACTAATGCTGATAAGTATAAAGAACTGTAAATAGCCGCAGAGGATAGTGTTATAAAAGTTAGTTATTATGCACAGTGCACTGAATTGGGTAACAGAATTCTATAAATGTAGGTAATCGAGACACTCCCATATCCTTTGGAATTATTGTTTTTGAAAAATGTAATTTAAAAAATTTTTTTTTCTACAATACGTTTAGAAAATAAAAAAAAAATAAATAAAAGTCGACTAGAGAGGAAATGTTTGAATATATACCTGTCTCTCACTTTAATTTTTAATGCTTCTCTGAACAGAGAACAACGTTTGAGGAAATTACTCGTGTGCAGAAAAATCGCATTTTTACACTTCGAGGTATAACAGTTAAAAGATATATGCATAACGGAAAATTGCAATTTATCCAACCGTGCAATATTTAACAACAAAAGCAAACTGGATAGAAAAAATAATGTCATGTACACTTTATTGGAATAAATTCTCATGAAGAAATTTAAATCAATAAAAGAAAAATAGTGAATTGTAAACATTTTTTTTTTCAAATATTCATAGAGAATGGAGGAAAAATTAATCAAGTTCGAGGGAAAATTGTTTGTATCAAGGTTAAAGAGACAGTATTTCTAAAACGTGCATGACACAATTGACTCAAAGCCAAAAGGTCAAGTCTTGGCTTCAATTTTTAATGAAACTGAACGATAAATGAGGATTTGAATAAACCTTCTAATTAAGATTAAAATTAGATAACGATACTAATTGTTAATTAATGGAAATTATCAGCCGATTGGAAGTTTGGAAATAAATTATTCCCTAGTGAAAAATTCTTTTCGACGCCATCTGTCGGAATTGTCCCTGAACCATGATCGTTAACTCTTGGGATAAGTCAGAAGACAGAGTTGCCGAGTGTGACCATTAAAAATTGCAAAAGAAAAATTACAAAACATTTTTTTGAGAAACGAAAAGTGGAATAAAAAACACCTTTTAATTACCAGAATTTTAATCAGATCAAAAGAGCAGAAAAATTTTTCCGATTATTCAAAATACGTTTTCCTTGTGCAAACAGTTTAAAAAGTGGTATGCATAATAGAAAGACTTATTTACAATTCGCCTCAAGGAAGTTTACTCAAACAATTTCTTTCGAAGATAAAAAGAATTGACAGGTTTAAGAAAAATTTTATTCGCAAAAAGCGAAAGGTTTTCGACGACTTTTTACATTCACGTCATGTTGAAGTTTTTATATATACACAAGGAAGCATTTTTCTCCTATCAAGCTAGTTCCATTTACGTGATATGAATCATCATTCCCTTTTTCATTCAACAATTTCACTGAAAATGGGTTGAAAAAACATCAATTTCTCTTTTCAACTATTTAGAAAAAAAGGAGAAGGGGGATTTTTATTTCACGTAACAAATATTTTTTCAAAATTATTTCTAAATTTACATTTTGCAATTATAACCAAAAGAAAAACAAACAAATATCTGCTAAAGGCGAAAATAAATGATTATTTGATTTTTATATTCGTTAAAGAGAATCTTTGCTAGTGACAGGAAACTGAAAAGGTATTTCCAAGAAAGATTGTAAAGTGGAAAAGGGTGGTAAGAGGATGGATGGCAGATTCATCATCACGTGCAATGCATTATGCATACGAAATTTACTTGTTCCTTCTAACTTAAGGTTTGTCAACGAAAGACACTGTAATTAACGATTATGTCTAAAAACAATATGCACTTCAAGTTTCTTTTAAGCTGAAAATAAGTAAAATTTCCATTTCCCTACAAGTGGATATTTAAAAAATTATCATAGACAATGGATGATAATAAAATTAACAGAAATACGTGCACATGTGCAGAGAACAAGGACACATATACCCAAAAATCATACACATGTGAACAAAACTCTCGCACTTGTACACATATATACCCAAAAATCATACACATGTGTGCAAAACACTTGCACATGTACACATATACCCGAAATTTGTATAAATAACATTCACGAAACGCTTGCACTTATACCCAACATTCATATACATAACATATACGAAATGCTAAAATCATATACACGAATAGGCAGAGCAAAAATATAAATTTGCAAAAAATAAGCACATATGCCTAAAACGCATGCACATGTACATATACTGTAGTTTTCCTGACTCCGGATAAAGTACAGAACTAGAAATTCCTAACATACAGAAAACGCACATGTACACATATAACCAAAATTGCAATACATGTACGCGAAACACTTGCACATGTACTCATTAGGCATAAGAAAAATATACATATACACAAAAAAGAAGCACATATACCCAAAACACGTGCACATGTACATAGACTTTAGTTTTTCTATAACTCTGGATAAAGTACAGAAAAAATTTTCGAATTCCTAATCGATGAATGAAATATTGCAAAAATTGAACAAGAATTTATTAGTGGAAAATAGTTGATTAGTTGATAATTACAATGAAATGAATAGCTTTTGATTAGTTTTGCATTAGGCAATTTAAGTTTAATTGAAGAACTGATTCTGAATTGTAATGGGAAATTTACCGTCGTTCGCCAAAGGTCACATGTAAATCATTGACTTAATCGATACACAGATACTATCAAAGAATAGTGAATACAGTATTATTGAGATAGACAATTTTTCCACACTTCGAAACATTGTAAACTTTAGAATTTTTTTCAGCTGTAAATTATAATTTGTTTTCACTTTAGATAGTCTTTTATTTCTTCAATAAAAATTTTTTTTAATTTTTAAAAAATTTCATTTAATTAAAGATTCAAATTGTAAATATTATTTGTTTACAATTTTGGGGAGAATTAAAAATGGGTCATTGTTTTTTTTCTTCATTTCTCTATAAACTTGTCAATATAAATTGCTTATACTTGGTCGGTTTCATGAAGGGAAAAAAAAATAATATCGCTTGTAGAGAAAGTTGAAAATGATAAAATAGAAGTTGCTAGTTCTCGAGTCGATCGGCTTTTCAAAAAGGTAAGAAGAGAATAACGAAGAAAAAGGAGAATATGAGGAAAAGTAAAGAAAAACGAATTTTTCGAGCGAAGAAACGACTCGCTTTGCGGTGGAAATAATTCCCAACATTTCCCTTATAAATTTTCTCTTCTCTTTTTTGTTTTTACAGAATTTTTTAAAATTTTTCAGTCTCGAAAAGTATAAACTGTCATTTTCTCTCGAAAGTTTTGCAAAAGTTTTCTACTTTATTCACAAATTGCTTTTCATCCAGATGAAAATGAATATTTTGTAAAAACGATGCTAATTTTAGTCTCCTTTTTTTCCAAAGAAAAATCAGGTGAAAAATTACAGGAAAAAATTTAAAAGTTGATTATTTTTCACATTTGACGAAATAAAAAATAGAAAAACGTTTTTCTTGCCATCAAGTCACATCTCTCGGTTGCTTATAATTTTAATTTACTACATTTACAATAATTAGACTTGATGAAATCTAAGTGGAGAAAGAAGAAAAGAAAAATTCAAAAAGACTATTGCAATTTGCAAATTGGTTTCCTTTTTTACGTTGGACAAATTCCAAAGATTTAAAGTTATGTCTCGATGTGAATGAGAGAAGGAACTGCAGTGCCATTTCACTTTAACAATGGCATCCAACAATGGAGAGCCAAGTGGACCAGAATGGAAGACAAACTAAGACCATAAACACAGTTGTACTGCTTTAATTTCAGAATTAATTTATTATTAACTTTAAAGAGATATTTATTTTTTCACCAAAAGGGTTTTTTTTTCATCAAATTATGGAAAAAAAAATTCTCAATAACATTGAAGAAATTAATAGAAGAAGTTGAATTGTTCAATACTATTTTTCCTCTATTGGTAAAATTTTTCAGAATTTTTTTAATCACTTTTTTGTAGGAATTTTTTTTTCTTTCATTAAATTTGAATTGTTTACATCATTAAATGTACAAAAGAAATTTAAATTACACAGAAATATGAATTTCAACGCGTATTTTTATGTAAAAATGAAACTGAATGTAAATTTTGTGTACGGGAAAAAGAAGAAACGATGTACACTGTTCACGACATCGCGGAATACTCAGTGTCGAAAAATTGACAAACGTTCGATACATTTTAATGCAAATACGCCCCTCTAATTTATCATCAAATTTTTAGATAAAAGTGAATGAATATCTGTAATGGAAAACATGTCTTTTCAAATGACTCACAGATATAAATGTAAATCGTAGAAAAAATTTTTAAAATAAACACTTTTTAAATTTATATCATTAAAGTAATATTTATATAATTAAAAAAATATTACTTTTTACTCCTCCTTTATAAATAAATTTTTTTAAAAATTAAATTAATTAATTTAATTAATTATTATACTAAATGTGAAAGAAGCTATCAATTTTCCGAATCAATTTTACAAATAATTAAAACATCTTAAATAAATAAATAAGAAAAAAAATAAAACAAATACCGAATGATAAATGTATTTTCTGTAAAATATTAATTATTATATTATTAAATTACAATTATTATACATTATTAAATTAAATTATTATTTGTTATTAAATTAATTAATTAAATTAATTAAATTAATTAAATTAAAAATTTTTTAAATTTAACAATTTTCTAACTTTTGAAGAACAATACTTTTTCAAGTACTAAAAAATAATACCTATTTTTATATATAAATAGCCGAAAAGTAACGCAAGGAGAATAATTACACGTTGTACACGCGCGTTATATAAACAGAAAAAAAATTTTTGTGTTATTTTATAATTGCATAGCTGTCATAAATGTAAGGTGAATTCAATTTTACAAGATGATGAATGCACTGCGCTACTTTATTTTATAGACTTTCTATTTATTGTAATCTTTCTCAAATATCTTGAGAGAGCATAACTATAAAATGATTATTAGTCACTTTCTCCATATAAGGAAGAATTTTTTTTTTGACAACTGTAGAAGTTTAACCAGAAAAAAATAAATAATATAGTTTAGTGTCTAAAATTTGAATAATTCTGTTCTTAACAAAAATTTATTGGCTTATTTTTCATTGGGGTGGAGTTGAAAAACGTTAATAACAGCAGTTATAGAGCGCAGCACTTTTCTCATAAAAAGGAAAATTTTTTTCTTTAAATAGTTAAATACCGAATATTTAAATGTAGTTTCCTTAAAATATTGCATATTTCTTTCTTTCAAAGGTTGAAGAATTTTTACAACCAAAACAATAAATTTACTACGATTTTATTATTTGTCAGTTTAGAAAATTTTTTTCTTTTAAAATAGTTTTTTGAAGTAATTTTCTCATTTTTAATTTTAAAAAACGGATTCTAGATTCGTAATTAGCAACCTAAAAAGTTCCCAAATAACAAGTTTCAATTTTTACAAATTTGTCGGCCATATTGGCTCCGCCATTTTGAATTTCGAAAAAGCGACGTTATCACCAACGCCAAAAGCTCTTGAATAACAAGTTTCAAGTAAAGCCACTTAATTTTCAGAAATTCGTCCGACATTTTAAATTTTTAATTTTTTAAAATAAGGTATAAAAAATGTAAATATAAATGTAAATATAAATTGACCTTTATATTTGTGTTATTTTTAAGCGTTACGAAGACTCGTCTCTTTCGTAGGTTCAAAAAATTTTTTAAATGCAAAATAATAAAATCGTAGTCAATTTATTATTTTTTTCTATTAATTCTTAAAATGAAATTTTTCACTTTAAATTTAATTCTTCGTTTCAAAAAGTTTCTCAAAAATGAGAAAAAAATCGACTTTTTTCGTCTTTTTAATTAGATGTAATTTTTGTAAATCTCCAAACGAATCAAGTTCAAAATAACTGACTCCAATTGAGGTCAAATTTTTAAGATAAATATTAATGAGAATTTAAAAAAAAAAAATATATTTAAAATCTAATATTTAAATTACTAATATAGCCGTTAGTGATATGTCCATATCTATTATAATTTCAATCTTTCCTTTCATAAATCATATTGATAGTTGATTAAATAATTTTTTTTCCACGTTTGTCAGTTGATTTGATTCCCTCTCGTTTTATCAAAGAAATCGTGGATGATTTTTTTTTTTCAGTAGAAAACCTGTTTCGATCGTTTCTATAGTCTTCTAATGCTCCACTTCTTATCATTTCCATTGCAGGAAGACAGTTGAGATTTATTTTCTTTACTCGATTGGCAGTAAAAGGCGCCATGCAACACCCCCTTCCATTGCATAAACGCACGTGCGTTTCAACAGCTGCAGAATTCACAATATATTTGGGTCTTAAAAAAAGAAATTATTCATGAAACGATTTTGTTTAATTCCCCAAAAACCAATTCAATCAAAAATTTTAAAAAAAATTTATATTTTTACTAAAAATGTATTTAAAATTCCTATTGCTGCGCGTTCAGACAAATAGAAAAAAAATTAAAATATAAAATAAACAAAAATTATTAATTAATTATTATTTATTTTATAAAAATATAAAATAAAAATAAAATTATTAATTAATTATTATTTATTTTATGAAAATATAAAATAAAAATAAAATTATTAATTAATTATTATTTATTTTATTAAAGTGTAAAATAAAAAAAAATTATTAATTAATTATTATTATTATTTCATTAAAATCTGAAATAAAAATAAATATATATTAAAATTACTGATTGACGTGAGTTTGTAATTTGAAGAGGTAAAAATTAATTTTGTTAATCTACAACTTTAATAAAATTCTCGATAAAATTTTTTTTCCTTAAATATTCAGAAATAGGAAAAATTTTATTGGAATTTGTTTTTTTTTTCTTTTCTTTGAATACAGAATAGAATTTATATAAGCATTCCATTGATATGTAAAATTGATTTCGTTTGCATTTTACGAGAGATTTCACGCAATTGCCGTGAACTTCGCGGACTTTTGAACGTACGGAAGAGTCGAGTCTTCGCAACGCTTAAAAATAACACATCGCCTTTAGCCAATCTTGTCTCTTCTCTCAGTCCATTACGTCTCACATTTCTAAGCTGCCATTCGACTTGCAATAAATATCGTCGAAAAATTTCAGAAATTTTTATTCTATTTAAAAAAAAAGAATCACATTCCGCTATTATATTTTGAAAATAATTGAATACGTCTAAACCACTTTTCTCTAATTTCTATTTCTACTTAAATTGAAATCAAGGTGAATAAAATTTTTCTAGCCGAACTTAATGTTTAATTAATAATTAATTATAATGTAAAATTAATAATTAGTTATAATGTAAAAATTAATAATTAATTATAATATAGAATTAATAATTAATTATAATATAGAATTAATAATTAATTATAATATAGAATTAATAATTAATTATAATGTAGAATTAATAATTAATTATAATGTAAAATTAATAATTAATTATAATGTAAAATTAATAATTAATTATAATGTAAAATTAATAATTAATTATAATGTAAAATTAATAATTAATTATAATATAGAATTAATAATTAATTATAATATAGAATTAATAATTAATTGTAATGTAGAATTAATAAATAATTATAATGTAAAATTAATAATTAATTATAATACAGAATTAATAATTCATTATAAATAATTTTTTTTGACTTGTTTTAAATTCACTTACTGGGGAAAAATTATAATAAAATTGTAAAACATGTTTAAAAAACCGCAAATTCAACTCACCGGATGTGGGTCGATTAATCTTGTCTAGATGCGGCATTTTACAGAAGATTGTCCATATAACACTTTTTTTTAATTCGAAAAAAAAAATTTGCCGGGAAAAATTTTTCTATGAAAGAAAAGAAAGAGAATAAGTGTGGGAAATGCGGCAATTTTGGTTAATATTCCCGGCCAAGTTGTATTATCACGTCGAATGAGATTGGACACAGAACCATAGATCAAGGAAAATTCAAGAGATGGAGGAACCGTGAAGAATTTTCGCTGTCGTTGGCACCGAGACAGCCGGTTCACTGGGAGAGACGATTTAAACTTCTCTTTGCCGAAGCCATTGCAGAAGCCTAGGACAATATTAGAATCGCGAATCTGTGTTTGTAATATATGTCCGTCTATATCATGAAAACGTGCAAAACATCTTCACGTTTATATTTCATGCATCAACTTTTTTTTTCCTATGTATAATACGCGCGTTTTCCATTTAGGAAAATCTTTTCTGAATGAAAGAGAAATGTGTCTGAATAGAAGAATATTCAACATCTTTCCTTCCTGTGTAAAATATGTTTCATGTAACAATCTTTTAGAAGCTTTTATACAAAAAGGTATCTTTTGAAATTGTTTAAAGGGGGAAAAATTTTCATTACTTCCCTCAGGGCACTTAGACTAGGTAATATAGTTTTCCCAGTCCCATGATTCATTATTAAGTGAAATTGTTAATTTACCATCACAGGAAGAATATTGATGGAAATAGTTTCTTTTTTCCGAAATGACACGTAAGAGGACAATTAAGTTAGTCAATTGTATTTGTTTCGAAAACCATTTGACGAATCAAGACTAAAAAAAATTGAAGATAGAAAAAATCACTATATCGAAAACACAAAATTGGCAAATTGGAAAAAAAATTGTCTGCAAAACTGTTTCTTCCTGGAGAATTGTTCGTATAGATAATTCTCATGTGAATGCAACAGATTTATACGCTAGTCTCGACGACATAAAGGTTAATCTTGTCACAATGAATGAAGATCCTAAGTCGTTACTAAAATTGGGCCAAGGGGAAGATTTCTAAAATAAACGGAAAATTTATTCCGCACCGTAATTGAATTCACTAGTATTTAAATAACATCAATTCAAATGACTACTTCGAGTACGATTCTCCTTTTTCCAAAGTCATCAACTTTTGAGTCGTGTTTTAAGTAAATTTCTTCGTCCCGATTCGGAAGATATGAAACATTGTCGCAATTCAAAGATAAAAAGAAGACCTTGTAATGAAAGTCATATCTTTGTCTCAAGGACAATTCTCATTTTTCTTAACACAAAGAACACAGAATGAAGATTTATTTTTTCGAAACAATATTAAAATGTTTGGTTTTGCAAAAGAAAATTTATTCGAAACATGAGATTTTCTTCGTACGAGAGAGAGAGAGGGAAAAAGAACGACGGTCATGGTTCAATGCTTTCTAAAACGAGACGTGCTGGTCAGAGAGTAAACTCCTTTAAAGAGACCGTTACGTTACATTATCGCCATTCTAATTCCAAACGTACCATTCGTGACAGAGTGGCTTACAGGCATTACATGTATCGATAAAGAATTGACTTCTTTTTTTACAAGTCGCACATTATTCTGTCCCATCTTCAATACCGAACATTCTTTCTCAGTCTCATCACTGGAATTACAAATATCCTTAACTTGTTTATGTATTCTATGGTAATTTTTCTCTTTATTTCACTACAACAATCGGACCTAGTTAATATGACAATGACACGTAATGGGTTCTTGACCCACAATTTCTCGTGTCATAAACATTTCTAAAAGACAATAAATTCTCCATATTGGAATAATTTGAAAAAAGCATTCATTTACTACTAAAATATCAAATTTTAGAAATTCGTTCTATGCGTGTAATTTTTTTTTTTTTTCATTACGATGTTCTTGTATCAATGTAAATTCTATTTTCTATTTATATAATCGATTTCATAACCAGATTTTGTAAACAAGTGAAAATGTACGCTACTGTTATAAAATTGGAGCATTTATAACAATCGTTGGCAAACTTTCAAGCAAAATATTAACAATTATCAACGTTTTTACGTTGAAATAGAAAAAAAAAAGAATTAGAAATAAAAAGAAACAAAAATCCCTCAAACTAAACTGAAGGGACAGAAGAAATCCACGTTCTTCAACAAGTATTGTGGGAAAAAAAATTATGGAATTTTGATCAATTTTCTTGTCGAGGTAGAAAAAATGTTGATTATAAGGGAGCAAAAAAAAAAGGAAACAAGATTTTCTTCTTGACTCTTGTGGGCAAAAATAAAGATATATCGCACTATAGAAAACATTATGAAATAGAATCATACGTATATATATATATATATATATATATATATATATATATATATATATACACGAGAGCTAATAAAATACCGACGTTATTAACACAAGAGTGTGAGAAAGGTATTTACAGTGTACGCGCTCGGATATAATATCGAGACGCTTATGATCTCTTTTCACAATTTACGAGCTCCGATAATAATGCCAAAGAATGGAAAAATGTTTCCACCATTTTCAAATGGATTGCTTTCCCTTTTCCTATCGGTCATTATAACATTATAAGGCATTGGTTATATACACCGAGGAATTTTTAAAATGCCAATTTCCAACTAAATACTGCGTGTATCTAGACAAAAGCGATCGTTAAAAGAAAAACACCGCGGATTTGCATAATGTTTCAATATAATATAGTATTTTTTCTTTTCAAAGCATTAAATTTTGAGGCGTGCGGAAAAATTAAAATATGGAAAAGAAATTTTTTTTCTGACAATTAAAATTGTAGTAATTATATGTAAATATTTACTACGCACGAAAAATTTGAAAGTGAATTTGCTTTTTAGTATAGCTATAAATATAATTGAATTTTTTCAAAGAATTTATTGGAATTTTAAAAAATAATGATTAAATTTTTTTTTAAATAATTTTATAACGAATAAAAAAAAATTAATTCATTTCAAAAGAAACGTTATTTATTGAATATAATTGAATTTTTGCAAAGATTTTACTTTTAAAAGAGTAATTGAATTGTTTCCAAAGATTTATTGAAATTTTGGAATATATTTCAATTTCTTTGACAAATTTGATAAAGAAAATGAGAAAAATTTGACGAAATTTTTAAAATATAATTGCAATGTTTGCATTTTTTTGCCAAGAATTTATTATTTATAAAACTGAATTGTTTCAAAGGATTAATTAAAATTTTAGAATAAATTCCAATTTCTTTGACAAATTTTATAAAGAAATTAAGAGAAATTTTCAGAAATTTATGAAAAAAAAGTATTTTTTTCAAAGCATTAAATTTTGAGGCGTGAGCAAAAAATTAAAATACGGAAAAGAAATTTTCTTTTGACAATTAAAATTGTAGTAATTCTATGTAAATATTTACTACACAAAAACTTTGAAAGTGAATTTGCTTTTTAGTATAGTTATAAATATAATTGAATTTTTTCGAAGAATTTATTAAAATTTTAGAAAATAGTGATTGGATTTTTTTGACAAATTTATAAGGAACAAAAAGTAAAAATTTAATTATTTCAAAAGAAACGTTATTTATTAAATATAATTAAATTTTTGCAAAGATTTTACTTTGAAAAGAGTAACTGAATTGTTTCTAAAGATTTATTAAAATTTTGAAATATATTTCAATTTCTTTGACAAATTTGATAAAGAAAATAAGAAAAATTTGACGAAATTTTTAAAATATAATTGCAATGTTTGTATTTTTTGCAAAGAATTTATTATTTATAAAAATGAATTGTTTCAAAGGATTAATTACAATTTTAGAATATATTCCACTTTCTTTGAAAAAATTTTATAAAGAAATTACGAAAAATTTTCCGAAATTTATGAAAAAAAAAATTTTTTTTCGAAGCATTAAATTTGAGGCGTGCGCAAAATTTAAAATATACAAAAAAGAAATTTTTTTTGACAATTAAAATTGTAATAATTCTATGTAATTATTTACTACACAAAAAATTTGAATGTGAATTTGGTTTTTGATATAGTGTACCCTTCATAGCAAAATAAATTAAAAAATTATTTAATCTCTGCTTTTTGGACCATAAATTTTTTAAAATTTTGTGAAAAGACGGATTTTTAGATTATTTAATCTTTGCTTTTTAAGGAATCTATTTTTTTTTAAATTCTGTCAACAGATTTACAAAATACATAATAAAACCCCTTCTATTAACTCTTTCGTGACTCAGGGACATAAATATGTCCCACTTAGATATAACTTTATGTAATCCTTATAAAAGTCAACCAATTAATTTGCGATAAATTTCTTTCAACTCTGAGTGGTCGGTGCTACAATTTAAAAAAATAATAAATTACAAAAAATTATCAATATTCGCTTAAAACTTACTTTACAATAGTTTACAGAGACACCATTTTTTATTTTGCAAATCTGACTTGAGATTCGTAATCAGCGACTCCAAAAACCCATAAGTAGAAAGTTTCATGTAAATTTGAGCAATTTTCAGAAAAAATGTCCGCCATATTGGATCCGACATTTTGAATTTTGCAAATCCGGCTTTAGATTCGTAATCAACGACCCCGGAAACCCCCGAGTAACAAGTTTTATGTAAATTTTACCAATTTTCAGAAATAATGTCCGTCATATTGGATCCGCCATTTTGAATTATTGCAATTCTTTAAATCTGTTTTCAGATTCGTTATCAGCGATCCCAAAGAGATATTTGTTACTTGAGGGTTTTTCAAATCGTTGATCAAGAATTTGATTTTAGTTTTTAATTAGAAAAATTTTGTCGTGGTGGATGATCACAAGTTTGTTAATTTAAAAAAAAAAATTACCATGGCGGAAGAGAAAAATTGGATTTTCACTAAATTTACTGGAAACTTGTAACTCATGGATTTTCAAGGTCGTTGATAGTGAATTTTGATATATTTGAAAAATCTAAGACGGCGGATTCAAAATGGCGGAAGAAAAAAATTTAAATTCAACTAAATTTACTGGAAATTTGTTACTGATGGATTTTCAGGGTTATCGATAATGAATTTTGATATTTAAAAAATCCAAGATGGTGGATCCAAAACGGCGGAAGAAAAAATTCAAATTCAACTAAATTTACTGGAAACTTGTTACTTATGAATTTTCAGGGTCGTTGATAGTGAATTTTGTTATTTAAAAAATCTAAGATGGCGGATCCAAAATGGCGGAAGAAAAAAATTAAAATTCAACTAAATTTACTGGAAATTTGTTACTGATGGATTTTCAGGGTCGATGATAATGAATTTTGATATTTAAAAAATCCAAGATGGTGGACCTAAAATGGTGGAAGAATAAAATTTAAATTTAACTAAATTTACTAGAAACTTGTTACTCATGATATGTTTAATAATTTAAAAAAAAATCTATTAAGTTACTATTCTAATATTTTACTCTAAGATACGAAAGAGCTAAAATAATTTTTTTTTACTTTATGTCACACTGAAGGAAAATTTATATTAAATTTTGTAAAAGTATTTTACAATCTGGGGAAAAAGTGCAACAAACCGAAATTTTGATGTAAAAAATACTAAACAAAAAAATATATATGGAATTTAGTATAATTATACCAAGTATCAAGAATTTAAATTCAATTTTAATACAACTTTACTAAATTCCACAGAATTTTTTTTAAACTTTAGTATATTTTATATCAAAATTTCGGTTTCTTGCACTGTTTCTCCAAATTGTAAAATACTTTTACGAAAATTAATAAACATTTTCTTTCAGTGCAAAAAAATGTTTTCTGTCCGTTTATAGACGCACATTTAAGCCCTTAATGTAAAGAAGAAGTTTTTAATAAACATTTCCCTGATTACTGTGACTTTTTTTTTAATAAAACACGTGTATGGCATAAAATAAATTCCTGGAAGTCTTGTATTTCAGAGAAGTTCACATATATATATTATAATGGGTCAAGCGTGAGGGAGTGCAGTGCAGTGCTTAATTCATAATAATTCAACGTGGGCGCGGTTTTAAAGCCACTATATATAGTAGGAGCGGTCTAGATTTATCAAATCGATATATACATTGTATAACAACAAATCGGCTTTAAGATTTTCGATACGGACCCAGAAAAAGAAAAAGTTAAATCCTAAAGGGCTTAGGGCAAACAGAAATTCAAGTCCTCAAAAGTTTCTAATGTACATTAACGATTCAAAGATTAAATTTATTCTCCAATTTTCTACCTCTATAAAGAATGTAAAAAAAAAAATTTCCAACAATTTCCAAACGAAATTTTTGTCTGATTTGAAAATTGAGAAAGTTCAAAATCGATAAAAAAAATTGTCAACTAATTTTTTGTTTACACGAAAAAAAAATCTTCACCTAGAACCACTACAAATTTCACTATATTAGCGAAATTTATTTAATAAATATTTTATTTATTTATTGCAGCGAATACTTTCGTTATTTTAACGAATACTTTCGTTATTTTAACGAATACTTTCGTTATTTTAACGAATACTTTCGTTATTTTAACGAATACTTTCGCTATTTTAGCGAAAGCAATCAATGTTCTAGTTAAAGTTTTTTTTTTCGTGTAGTAGTCGAAGAATTGAAATAAAATCCTAAGGGGAGGAAATTTATAAATATCGTCAAAAAATTTTTTTTCAAACACTTGAATGTCTAGACAGTATACTTAGTATTCTAGAGTATTTAAAAGTTAGTAAAATGATGATTGTGGACTCTTATTTATTCTTCTTGAACAAACAGACATTAGTGCATGTATGCTTATATATATATACAGACTGAGAGAGCAAAAAGCCACTTGTAGTTATATCTAATACACTTAAAGTGGAAGTCTTGTGAACACTCTAACTTGAACTCTCTCGACCTGTGTGCGGACCACGTTCACTTGAAACCTTGTGTGCCGTGGTCTGCTTCATTTATGACGCCTCAACGAATTGTGTAATGGAAATGCCGTGTATTCAACTCCATATACATATATATATACTCTACATTGTACACACATTTAATGATATTTATGAAACTAAAAGTGCCATATAATTGAAAACAATGTGAGTTTTCTAATTTTTCGAAAATTTTCCATTTAAAAAAAATATAATGGTTGGCTTTAAAATTACATTATAAAATGTACAATTACAGGTAAATTTATTTGTCGCACTGTCAAGGGAAAATAAATAAAATTTAGTAAGAATGTCAGAAACATTATTTCAAAAGCATCTTAAACACTGTTGTCAAATTGGAAGCGTTTTCTTAGGATCTGAAGAAAATTAGGAAAATTTCAATTTAAGAAAATTAAAAACTGCGATTTTTACAAAGAATTTGAAGAAATGTTGTAAAAACTTGAAGATTTTTTGATAATTTTGCAAAGGCTGTGCACTGAAAAAAATTTATTTGATTCAAATAACCAATTATTTGACTATTATCAAGTAAATATTTTCTTGAATTAAATAATTTTTACATGATTCAATTAAATAATATTTTATTCAAATACTGAAATATTTGATTCAAATACTGAAAAATTCGATTCAAATACTGAAAAATTCGATTCAAATACTGAAAAATTTGATTCAAATACTGAAAAATTTGATTCAAATAAAAATTATTTCATTCAAGTAAATATTTATTTGATAATAGTCAAATAATCGGTTATTTTAATAAAAAAAAAAAATTTTTCAATGTGTACATATCAAGTAATAATAAGTAATAAAATTAAGAATTCTTTTTCCCCAAGAATTAAATTATTTTAAAACACTAATAAACAAATAATTCAATTATTTCTATAAACACTTTTGGAAATAATTATTATTTCCAAAACCATTATAATGAAATTTCATAAAAAAATTCATTTATTTAAAAAAAATTGATTTTTCATTTTTAATGAAAGCTATTCCATGAAATTGTATTAAAATTAATTAAATTTTCGCAAAGATTTTTCTAGTTAAAATAAAGGAATTTTTTGCGAAGAATTAATAAAAATTTTAGAAAATCATAATTGAATTTTTTTGACAAATTTTATGAGCAATAAAGAAAAAAATTTAATTCTTTCAAATGAAACGCTATTTATTAAATATAATTGAATTTTTGCAAAGATTTTACTATAAAAAGAGTATTTGCATTGTTTCGACAGATTTATTAAAATTTTAAAATATATTTCAATTTCTTTGACAAATTTGATGAAGAAAATAAGAAAAATTTGACGAAATTTTTAAAATATAATTGCAATGTTTGCATTTTTTTGCAAAGAATTTATTATTTAGAAAAATGAATTGTTTCAAAGGATTTATTAAAATTTTAGAATATATTTCCATTTATTTGACAAATTTTATAAAGAAGTTAAGAAACATTTTACGAAATTTATAAAATATAATTGCAATTTTTGCATCTTTTTCAAAGAATTTAATATAAAAAAAAGAAATGTTTTAAAGAATTTATTAAAACTTTAGAATATTTTTCAATTTCTTTAACGAATTTTTAAAAGAAATTAAGAAACATTTTACGAAATTTTTGAAATGTAATTACAATGTTTGCATTTTTTTGCAGAAAAATGTTTTTTCTTTTTATTTTATTTAAAAAAAAATGAATTGTTTTAAAGGATTTATTAAAACTTTAGAGAATAATAAATAACTGTTCGTGAAATTTTATCAAAATTTTGCTTAAAAATAATTAATTTTTTGAAATAATATTCACGGTAAATCTTTAGGTATTAAAATAACACCAAAAAGGATTAAAATAATTCAATTTAGTGTTATTTTAATACCTAACGATTTACCGTGTTACTATTTACAAAAATAATTGTATTTTAGTGAAGAATTTTATTAAAATTTTTGAATTTTGTAATTTTTATAATAATTTTATTTTAATGGTTTTAATAAAATTAGTGATAATATTTTTTGAAAAAATTTGATCCTCTTTAAAAATAATAATATTTTTTGTGAGAATTCAATTATTTGCAATACAATTTTTCGAATGAAATTTCCTCGTAAGAATTAAATTATTTAAAAAATTAGTTGATAAAATTCTTCAAATGCTTTAAATTATTTTCAAATTTTTTTCATCAAAGCTTTGCAAAAATTTAGTAATTTTTACTGCATTAATTTTCAAAATAAAAGCATTGAAAAAGAAAAATTATTAAGAAAGTTGAGAAGCAAACAAAAACTAATCTTCAAGCTGCGAATATATTTAAATACAACAAATGTTAATTTGTTTCTTAAATACTTTTTGTAAAATTTAACGTAATTCATCATATTTTGAAAATTTCATCATATTTTAAAAACCAAAATCGGAAGAATTTTTTTTTTTAGCTTGTTTAAAGATTTCTGCAGATAAGTAAAAAAAGTTTGAAGATTTGTATTTTTAATCATTTGGCAGCACTGATCTTAAATTAAACTGAATATAATAATGGCACTTTTCGGCACACTAGTAGCAAACATTTTTTTTTTATCTAAAATGGCAAAATATAAATGCCAATATTGCTAACAAAAATGGCACATTATTGGGACGATAATGGCTAAATTTTTTTATCTATGACGGCAAATTATAATCGTTAATTTTGGTACGTAGTATGGTCTAATAATGGTACAATAACGGTTAAAATTTTCACCCAAGATGACAAAACAAAAGTACCAATATTGACAAGTGCCAAGAATGGTACATTAATGGTAAAAATTTTCTTTCTATTATGCTAAAAAGTAATGGCAATTGTTGGGTCGTATAAAATGTCCCAATAATGGCACATTCTTGCCAATATTGGGACATGCAAAAAATGGCCCAATAATGGCACATTCTTGACAATATTGGGACGTGCAAAAAATGGCCCATTATTGTCAAAAACTTTCATTCTATGATGACGACAAATAGTAATGGACGTTCTATGGATGTATAAAATGGCCCAATAATGGCACAAAAGTGGACAAAAGTTTGCCTCTATGATGTCAAAATATAATTGCCAATATTGAGATCTACCAAAAATGGCACATAAATAGCACAGTAATGGCACATAAATGGCACAGTAATGGCACATAAATGGCACAGTCAAGGCACATAAATGGCACAGTAATGGCGCATTAATAACAAAAGAAATTTTATGGATTTAATATAATGCGAGGAATATATGATCCCTTTTTTTTATGGGAATTTAAGAGAAAAATCTCTTCGCATATTTTAGAGTGACATAATCATAAAAATGGGAATTTTTTTTTTTCGTTTTTCTCTGGATTTATATAATACATATAAGTAAAGCGTCATTTCCCGTTGGTGAATCGTAACGACCTTCCTTATTCTTGTACTTACATCTATATTCTGCTCGTATTTATTTAGAAAAAAAAACGAGTTGCTCGCGAGAGATAAAGGGGAGTCGCGCATTAATATCTCAAATATCAATCTCTCGATCGAAGCGCAAACGAAACCCGCCGCAGTGTTCATACGAGCTTAGTGGGTGCATACTGCAAGTCGATCCAATTACCTTTATACCCACTGATCATCAAATTCTACTTATTTCTCTTTGCAACAAGATACTCCAGCTAATTACAAGCAAAAAAAAAAGAAAAAAAATTTCAGGAATTTGAAACATCTATATTTTCTTCTCATTTCAATTGTATAATATCCTGAATTATATAATTTTCATCAATTCCTTTTGAAAACAACTCTCTAAATTCCAGTCAGTTAAAAACCATAGTCACTGATTTTTCTTCTTCTGAAAATTAGTTAGTTTTTACTGATTCAAATTTAGACAGCATATTAAGATATTTATTTTTAATTAAAAATTAAAAAATGTAAAGTTGTAGAATTTCAAAAATTTCAAGACGTAGAATTTTTAAAAATTAAGATGTAGAATGTAAAAACAAATAAATTTCTAAAATTGACTGTTTTAATTTAAACAAATAAGAATATATATAAAGGAATTAGGAATTTAAAGTACTAGAATTTTTTAGAATATATTTTTCTTTTTTTTTTTGATAAAAAAATATATTGAGAATTTAAAACAGGAACTTCAGGAAGTTGTTATAGGTGTACATAGTAGGAAAACACCTGAGTCCGTTTGCTTTCCTCAATTCCCAGTAAAGAGTCATTAAAGTATTTACAACTTCTTACACTTATAGTTTCAAGTATACTTTCAAGTGATTGCAAAATAAAAAAAATATACTCAAAATCTTCTTCATTTGGTAAAGTTTAGATTTTAAAAAAATATTTTTTCCACTGAAATAGAATTTTCCTGGAAAAAAAAATTTCAGGTTTCTTTTCGAAATAATAAAAAACTCTACGAAAGAATATCAAGAATGATGCGCAGAGGAAACTAGTTAATTTCACATGGGAAATTTACGACTATTAAAAAAAAATTAAAAAATTAAATAATCACGATTTTTTAAATTTAATAACGCTCGTTTAATCTTTTCGTGACCCCGAGAAACTCAGCGATTGGATTTTTGTTTGAAACTTGCTACTCAGGGGTTTTTTGTGTCACTGATTACGAATCTAAAGTCGAATTTTCGAAAATTTCAAAATTCAAAATGTCGGATTCAATATGGCGGACATTTTATTGAAAATTGATCGAATTTACATAAAACTTATTACTCGAGGGTTTCCGGGAACGCTGATTATGAATTTAAAGTCGGATTTTCGAAATTTTCAAAATTGAAAATAGCGGATACAATATGGTGGAAATTTTTTTTTAATTGCTCAAATTTACATAAAACTTGTTACTTGGGGGTTTTCGGGGTCGCTGATTACGAATCTAAAGTAAGATGTTCGAAATTTTCCAAATTCAAAATGGCGGATCCGATATGGCGGATATATTTTTTTAAATTGCTCAAATTTTGATAAAATTTGTTACTCGAGGGTTTTCGTGGTCACTGATTACGAAAGTGAAGTCAGATTTAGAAAATTCAAAATACTGACCCCGAAAAACGCCAAATAACAAATTTCAAGCAAATTTGAGCAACTTTGAAAAAAGTTTATCAATTTTGAATTTTGAAAATCTGACTTTCAATTCGCAATCATTGCTCCTAAAAAGCCCTGAGTAAAAACCTTCATGCGAATTTGAGTAATTTTTTTTTTTATTTTTGTCAAATTGAGAAGGAGAATGAATTTAGAATTGCGCTTTTGTTGCACTTTGTGAAAAAAAAGTAATTTTCTAAGTGGTTATTGATGGACCGAAAGGAAGATCTTAAAGTTTCCGTGCCGACAACACGGAGCGATAATACCGGAAGTTGTGTCAAATATATATATATACACTATAGGTATGTGTGTATATACGAACCTTATTGCGATACGTGCTGGGCAAGCACGCCCACTGTGCATAGCTCATGTGAACCATCTTCGAAAGACGGATGCTGCCACTGAAGGATGGACTTCTTGATTAAAGCCTTACAAAGTCAATATCAACTTTACGTATCAAAGAAGAAAAAAAATTCTCCTTTTCTCTAACACTTAATTTTCACCGATTTTATATGTTTCAACCGTTCGTATGCTAGCAAATGGTAATTTTATACTGATGGTAAAAAAAATACAGAAAAAAAGAAAATTATTTATTAATAATTCTACAATATTAATATAAATATTAATTTTTTTTAACAAATCAGAAAAAATGTATTCGAATATTATCGAATAACTGACGGAATACTATTGGTCAAAATTTTCCTCACTTTAGTGTCAAATATTATCTTCGAATTTCAGTAAAAAAAATAAGAAAGTTATCGTTAAGTATTCCGAAAATATTACGAGAAATAAAAATACTATTTTGACAAAAATATGTCTTCGTAATAGGTTTTTGTAATATTTGCGGAATACTTTTGGACAACACAAAAAAGAGACAATTGTCGTAAAGTGTTTCACAAAAATTATTATTATTATTAGTATTATTATTATTATTATTATTATTATTATTATTATTATTATTATTAATATTATTATTATTATTATTAGTATTATTATTATTATTATTATTATTATTATTATTATTATTATTATTATTATTATTATTATTATTATTATTATTATTATTATTATTATTGTTATTATTATGGTAAATAGTTTAACGGTATTTGTACTAAAATAGGTCTTTTTCTATAATGTTTACGGAATACTTTTGGACAAGAATAAAAATTGGAAAATGTTGTCCTAAAGTATTCAGAAAATATTAGGAAAAATAGACCACCAATTGTTATTTTAATGAAAGTGGGACTTTATAATTTTTCGGAATACTATTCGTCAATGTTAATAAGAGACAATGTTGTCCTAAAGTATTAAAAAAAAACATCAGGGTATAAACAGATCAATAACATTATTTTTTTAGAATAATATTTCGGAATACTATTGACCGATTTTGAAATTTCAAGAAATAAGGTCGCTTTTACAATTTTTCCGGAATACTACCGACATTTACAGCAATAAAAAAGGTTAATATTGTCCTAAAGTATTCCGAAAAATAATAAGAAGAAGATGAAGAGTATTTTCATAAATTACATCACTTTAAACATTTTTCCCGAATACTATTTGGTCAATACTACAATAAAGAAAAGAAAATATTGTCCTAAAGTATTCCGAAAACATCGAAACAAGTGGGACAAAAGTATTCTAACAAAAATGACTAAGAAAAAAGTAAAAAAATAACAGATAAATAGCATAAACAGACAATTTTGGCCTATGCTGTTAAAAATTGACCAAATAGTATTCCGATGAAATTAAAATCTATTTTCGGAATACTATTGGGAAAATTTTTCCCTAATATACTCAATCTTGACGTAAAATCAAAGTTACCAAAAGGACACCATTACCCCAGAATATTTTGACTGTATTTTGACTAAGAAAATTAGTATTCCAGAAAAAGTAATCTATATTCTATATTCAGAAAATAGTATTCGGACACATGAGTAAATAAAAAACTAGTTCGTAAAGATAAAAAAAATGTGTAAACAAAAAACAAATTGTAAACAAAACGTTTGTAACAATTCTCCCTTTTAAAAATAAAATCAGATGTGTCAAATAAAATAATTGATAAAAAAAAGTCTCATTAAGACCAATAGTATTCAGACAAACAAGTAAATAAAAAAAACCTAGTCCGTAAAGATAAATAAACAAAAAATTTTTCAACAATTCTCTCGTTTAAAAATAAAATCAAAATAGAGAAATAAAAATAATTGATTGACAATGTCAGTTATTTTTTTATGAAATAAAAAAGAAAGAGATTATTGCAGCTTCAAAAAAAAATCAAAAAACAAAACTAGACGGCAAATATCACTTTTGACATATTATCAACAAACGCACGTTGAAATTTTTCTATATTAAAAACCAAACACACTTTTTTTTTTAAATCGTCACAAAAAAATTTAAATACAAGCACCTCATTAAGCACCTTTTTGTAACACTCACACTATTGAAAAATTCATTGCACTTTTCTTTGAGAAAACATAAAATTCAAAGAGTTGCGCGCGGAGATTGGATCGAAATAAACTTTTGAAAGACTAGTATCGAAGGAGGAAAACATTACCACTGGCCCAAGCAACGACGACGGCAAGGCGTCCCAGGGGCGTATTCAAGTTCCCTCTCTCTCTCACTCACTCCTTCACTCTCTTTCTTTTTCCAGTTCTATATAGAAATAGAGAGTCCATCTGTCACTGATAGCCCCAATTTTCAGTCAAGGGCAATCTGTCGCATTGTCATCTTAAATGTCGACCATTCAATTAACTTTACTTCCGAAAAAAGAAAATTAATTTTTAGAGAGAAAAAAAATATATATATATAAATATATAAAAAATTAAATTGCTAGGTAAATTGTTTCGTAATATGGAAAGTATTCTGGTTGTGTAAAAACAATTTTACATTAAATTGTACTTTTTCCTGTTCCATTTGTTTCAAAATTTAGTCTATTTTGTTTTGCCGATTCTTGAAATGTTGTTATCGATAAATTACCAACTGATGGTATGATAGAAATCTACTTCATCGAACGTGTAAAATGGCACTTTTGTCTTTTGGCTACCTAGAAATTCAGTTTGACAAGAATCCTAGTGTTGGAAAGGAGTAAGAGTAGAGAAAATTAAATTAAGTAAAAGAAAAAAGATAAGCAAGGAAAAAAAAAGAAAAATGATAAAGCTATGTTTATCCTTTTCTTATTAATAAAAATTTTAATTAATCCACATGCGACCAGGGCCTTGTAGAATATAGCTAAATTATCTTCGACTTAACTAGAACTTGAAAAACTCTGGGAAACTAAAATCGCTTTTTTAACAATTTTACCATTTTCAGCACTGACGGTATAGTAGATGACAATATTACCATCAGTCGGTACAGAAAGATTTGAACATTATCGACTATTGTAATAGTGGCTAACAAATAGAAATTCTCGTTCAAATGTCCCTTTGAGAATATACGAAAGGTGAAAAAACAATAAACAAACTTTACGTTATGGTAAAAACAAGGTAAAAATAAACATATGGTAACAATTTTTTTTTCTAATTTTTCGTCTGTGGTAAAAGGCACTGTGAATAAAGGCGACAGTCATGATGGGCGGTCGTTTGAAGTAAATACAAGCAATGCATGGATAAGAAAGACAACATATGTTCTATGCGGGTGTATAAATATATGTGTGTGAATAAATATGTGTATGTCTGTTTATGTGAAAAGGGGAATGCAACCTCCAATGACTCAGTCACTTTACTAAATGACCAATGACTCGCTTCGGAGACATGAATGCGTGTAAAATATTGTCGAGATTCCTCCCTCCGATTATCCAATTAACATAATATAGATTTTTTTTTCTTATTTCTAATGTTTAAGGCGGTGTCAAAGTCGATTGGATTTTTGCATTGAGCTTCAATGGGAAAATCCCATCGACTTTGACATCTCCTTAAGGCCAAAGATGAAAAATTGATAGATTTTTTTGTAGAACTTGTGCAATATGTGTTTTCAATGAAAGTTGATTTAAGGTCGCTTTTAAGATTATGCCGTTTTATCTACAGTCGATTAGCAAAATGGTTTTTGCTTAATTCTTGTAAATTTCTGTTGGAGATTTTTTTTTTAATTTAGTGATAAATAGTATATCGGCAAGTTTATGGAATTCCCATTGTTTCGGGAATTTTTTGGTTTTTTACAAATTTTGTCATAGAAGGCCTTGAAATTTGTCGCAATGATGATTTACGTCATTTTTTTTTTTGAAAAACTTGATCATATCTTGAAAATTATGTCATTTTATCCAGCTCTTGTAAAAATAATAATATGAACCTAAGAAGAAAACGAATTATAGGTTAGGTTCGTGTTACATTTGTCTTGATTAAAAGTTTATTTTTAATTATTTGAATTTGAAACCAATTTTCATTCAATATTTTGGATACAATGAAGACTTGAAGATCAATAATTTGAAATTAATAATTGATTTTCCTTCTGTATTTTTACTTGAGAAATTAAAAACATAACCTTAAAATTTTTGCTTCTTAGGTACCTTTCTTCGAAACGTGAGACATTTATCGACAACTATTGCTGATAAAGTCGAATTCTTCACTCGTAAGTAAAGAATTATGAAAAAAAAATTAAAAAACACAATTTTTGCATTAGGGTTTGTTTGATTTTCTACAAAAGTAGATAATACCATTCGGCTAATTCTGCGTTCTTATCGATTTGTCAATAAAAAAATGTGATTACTATCTTCAATTTTTTTGTGATAATAATACAAACATTGAAAGTTAATAATCACTATCTGCAGATAGTGATTATTAACTTTCAGAAATTTTTAATGTTGTAATCAATTCTGTTTATTTGTAAATTGTAATTTAAGAAAAAAATAGCCTTAAATTAATAAAAAAAATTGTATTCTTCTACATTTTAACAATAATAGTAAATTTAAAAAGTAAAATTTAAAACATTACAATTTTTCACGAGAATTATGATAGAATTTTATGTTTGCTTATTTGTTGCTTTGTTTTATTTGGCTTTTCCACTCGGGTTGGAGGTCTGCCAACGATGCCTGACTGTCCTCAACGAGCTGTACGGTAATGTTGGGTGTGTCGTCATTTTCCAGGCGCAACTTTTTAAATCGTGCCTTCGATACAAATCCCTAAATAAAATTACTTTTTTTTCACAAAAACAAAACTAATTTCAAACATAATATTCAGATAATTTAGAAATATTGTCTAATTAGTTTTATAAAAAAAAATTAAAATGTACTTCCATGTCGCTACCTGACTCTAAATATTGATTTTTAAAATAAAATAAAACTTTTCACTTAAAATATATTAAAAATAGAAGAAGTTAACAATTACAAAATAAAATTACTTAAAAATTGCAGAATTACAAATTTTTTCTAAATTTATTCTTCCTTCCTTGAAATACAATAAAGATTTCCTCCATTTTTTCTATTTTCTCTATTTTTAATGTATATAAAAGAAATATAAATAATAAAACTTTTTGATAGCGCGCGGAAAATAGAATATGCGACAAGAAAAATATTTTCTATCGTTTTCAAAGAGCTCGCGGGAGATTTAACGATTCAAGTTTCAAAGCAAATATTGATGTGGCTTACAGCGATTGATTTCTGCAAATGAAAGGCAGTAGACGACGGAATAGTTTTAGAGACGAGGGAAAAAAAATTGCAAAAAAAAATGCCATGGTATAAAACTAGTGCACAAACGAGAGGCAAATAAAGTGAAAATTGAAAAAGATATAGAAGAAAGGTATAAACACGCACACAAACGATTTAAACAGCTTGTGGCCTTTAACAAAAAAAAAAGAAAAAATAAAATTAATTACTCAGAGTAATATATTTTCCACATAAAACCGCAATTCATTAGCAAAAAAAAGGCGAAAATAAAATAAAACTCTTTCACTATTAGACAAAAGAGTTAAAAATTTTAACTAAATTCTAACAAAAAATGCAGGTGGAAAGTTTTTTTTTGCCTAGTTTATGCAAAAAATTCTTTTCATGAATTTTGCAACTAACATTTATTTCGAATAATTTACAAAGTCACTTTTGACAAATAAATTTTTCATATAGAAAGTATGAGCAAACGATGAGAACATGAAAACTAAAACATACCTTAAATTCTTGTATAAAAAAAAAAAAAAAAAAAAAATTCTTTCAATTGTTTTTTATTTTTGAAAATAATTTCTCATTTAATAACTTTTAAAGAACTGCAATAAGTGCGCCATAGAGACGAGAAATTCAATTAATTTCAAAATGTTTTTTTAAATTCCCAAAATTTTAATTAACTGTAAATAATAGCAACATTCTTCACTGAAATTTAATTCTATTAAGGAATTTATATAAAATTCACTGCAAAATTCTATTATTTTCATTTAGTATTCAACAAAAAAATTCAATAAATAATAAATTCAATAAATAATTCAAAAATTATTTAAAAAGAATTTTTTTAAATCAATGCTCTTCAATATTCTAGTATTTTATTAAAATTTCCCAAAAAAATCAAATTTTTCAAAATGTGTCATTAACTTCTTCTCAGTAATTCAATTATTTTCATGAATTTTTAAATTATTTTCAAGGATTAAATTACTTTTTTATAAATAATAAAATTATTTGGAGGAAGTCAATTATTTGCATAAATTCATCACAAAAATTCAATTATTTTCGAACTGTTTTTATAAAATTTATTGCAAAATTTTATAATATTTACAAAATTTTTTAAAAAAATTTGTTGCAAAATTATTTATTGCAAAATTTTATAATATTTACAAAATTTTTTAAAAAAATTTGTTGCAAAATTTGTTGTAAAATTATTAAATTATTAAATTTATTGCCAAAATTTAAATTATTTTCAATAATTTTTTATAAAATTTATTGTAAAATTTAAATTATTTTCAAAATTTGTTTATAAAATTTAAATTATTTTCAAACATTCTTTACAAAATTTATTACAAAATTTCAATTATTTTCAATAATTTTTTGTAAAATTTATTGTAAAATTTAATTTATTTTCCATAATTTTTTATAAAATTTAAATTATTTTCAAACATTCTTTATAAAATTTATTGCAAATTGAAATTATTTGCAAAACTTTTTTTATTAAATTTATTGCAAAATTTAAATTATTTTCAAAACTTGTTTATAAAAATTATTGTAAAATTTAATTTATTTTCAATAATTGTTCTAAATTCCAGAACTTGTACATCGATTAAATTGTAATAAATATCCGAAAAGAATTCAAATATTTAAAAACAATTTTCACAAAATTCTCCACGAATTATTCATTATTTTCGTAAATAATGAAAATTTCACAGGAATTCAAATATTAAAAATAGAATTTGCATAATTTTTTTTTAAAGAAACCATTTGTTTATGACTTTTTTTATAAAACTGTATTATTAAATAATTTTTATTTAATAAATTAACTACGTTTGTATTTAAATAATCGAATTCTCCTAGAATTTTTCAATAAAAATTGATTTATATATTAATTTCATTTAAAGTTTTAGATAATAATTCAATTTTTGAGAAGTTACATACTAATAATAGCAATTTTTAGAAATAATTGAATTTTCTAAAAGTTTAAAATTAAAATCTTTGCAAATTTGTTTTTTTTTTTAATTTTTATTAAAAATTCTATGGAACATATTTTTTTCCAACAAGCTTAACTGAAATTTTTTCAAATTTTTATTTTCAAATGAAAATAATTAAAGAATTTCCGAAAAATCGAAATTTCAAGTAAAATTTAATTTGCAAACAAAAGAATTTGAAAATTCACAAAAAAACTTTATCATAAAATACAGCAATAACATTTTGCACTCGAAGTAGCGTCAAGTTTAGTCTAAACTCAAATTTCACGTTGGTTTCCAAGGTTTCTCAGGTACGTTTTGATGAAAATAGTTATATGGTTCTTGACGTTTAACCAACTGGAAACCTTAGATTCAGCTCTTGAGAATTCAAGATTTCTAGTGAGTGCACTTTCATTGTTAATATATATATATGAGTTTCGAAATATTATTAGACACTTGCGGGTCTTTATAGAAAAATAAAAGAAAAAAAAACCTTTACGTGACACATAATTCTGAAATGAGAAAAAAAATAACTATTACTACCTTGAAGCTCATTCTGGCAAAAATATACGTCGTAAAATAGTAATAATTGTGCACTCAGTATAAAATTAACATAATTTAATAACCTTTTTTTTACATTGCCTTGGGCAACAAAATCGAGTTCAAGTGAAACTCATCTACTTTAAGTAACATATTTTTAATAGTCTTTCTCGTTAAATTATATTTTAATATTATAAATTATTACCAGTCAAGGGACGAATTTATAATTTTTGATCATAAAATGAGAAAATAGAATTTTTATTATCAATAAATATAATAAATATTAAATGTAGAGCAGTAGGAAAAAATGTCTCTAAAAATATTAAGCAAAATTGAAAAAAAAAATTTAGGGGACACCCGGGTTTGAACCAGGGACCTCTCGATCTGCAGTCGAATGCTCTACCACTGAGCTATATCCCCACATGTATAAAAAATAATTTTTATTTTTTAAAACGAAAAAATAATCCCACTAATCACCTGTATAATGATAATATGTGTCTGTTTTTTCATCGATAAGAAGTCCCAAGGAGGAAAAATTTATTTCCAACCAAAAATTTAAGACAAAAGGTTTATAATTTCACACATCTTTTTTCTCATTATGACTATTAAAAAAATAGAAAATTACTATAAGAAACAGTAGGCAAAAAATATCATAACAAAATAGATAAAAAAATTTAGGGGACACCCGGGTTTGAACCAGGGACCTCTCGATCTGCAGTCGAATGCTCTACCACTGAGCTATATCCCCACATGTATGTAAAATAATTTTTATTTTTTAAAAGATTCAAAAAGTAATAATAATTACCTGTGAAATCAAGATAAATGTATATTTAATGCCCTGATAAGAATTACGAGGAAAAATATAATGACGACAATTAAGGAAACTGAGTGACAGAATAAAATACAATATTTAACAAAAGTACGTTTTTTTTAGTCAGCGAAAGTTAATAATTAAATCTTGGTAAAAGAAAATTCACAATCACCTAATTTTTTTTGTTTGTAGGTGAAAAAACAGAAGGAAAAAAAATTTAGGGGACACCCGGGTTTGAACCAGGGACCTCTCGATCTGCAGTCGAATGCTCTACCACTGAGCTATATCCCCACATGCATAAAAAATAATTTTTATTTTTTAAAACATTCGAAAAATGATAATAATTACGTGTGAAATCAAGATAAATGTATATTTAATGTTCCGATAAGAAGTACGAGGAAAATATAATGACGACAATTTAGGAAACTAAGTAACAAAATAAAAAATAAAATTTAACAAGAGAACGTTTTGTTTATTCAACAAAAGTTAAATATTTGTAAAAAATAATTTCACATTCATTAATTTTTGATATTTTCAGGTGAAAAAACCCATAAGAAAAAAATTAGGGGACACCCGGGTTTGAACCAGGGACCTCTCGATCTGCAGTCGAATGCTCTACCACTGAGCTATATCCCCACATGTTAATTTATCACTTTTTATGATTCTAAAAGCGTGAAGTCGAGAAAATTAACAACGGAAATTGATAACGATTCTCATATATATAATGTGCTGACATTTTTTTCCTCATTATCAACACTTGAATGAGTTTTAAAATCCCTATATAATGATTATATAATTAAGCATAATTTCATTATCTATTTCATTAATAAAAAAAAGAAACAGACTTCATGTATTAAAATCGATATTATTATCGATTGTTTTTTGTTTTTATTAATTTAGAAATGTCAATAAAAATAATATTCTCAGGTGGAAAAAAGAAGTAATTTTTCAATAATTACTCCAAAAAAAAATGTATTAAAAAATAATTTTGTTTATAGAATTGAAAAAGTTTCCACAATTTCAAAAAAAATGACTCGACGAGAAAGTGTCGTAATTCTAGTAATGTCTGCTTTAAAAATTTTACAAAAAACTGATAAGCCAACGATTAGAAAAATATTTGCTTTCATTACAAAATGTTGTCCGCAGAAAACGCCGAAAAGAATGGTATTATTTTTAATTAAAAATTAAGATAAAAGTTATTTTTTTATAAATAATTAATAATAACTGTAACGTTATCAATTCAACCAAAAATCAATTTATTAATTTTTAGAAATAATTTTAAATAAGTAATTAACTGTAACTGTAATTAACTCTTCGGATGCAATAAACGACTCCATTCGGCCCGGAACTATTTTCATTAAATAAACTATAATTAAAAATTGCCTAAATAATTAATTGTAATAAATTTTTTTTAGCTATTTATTAGTAATAAAATAATTTCCATAGATAGTTGCTGCACTTAAAAGATGCGTTGAATTTGGAATAATGAAACAAAAACGTGGACATTATTTTCTGTCATGTTATGACGATCAGCAAAAAGTAAAACTTGAAGATTTAAAAACAACATCCGAAATTCCACTGTCGTTGAAAAATAATGTTTTAAAATTTAAACTGCCCAAATTAATTCACTCAAAGAATGAATCAATTTGTTTGAATTTAAAAAAAAGTGAAAATCCATTGAGAATTAAAAAAGAAAAATCACAACTTTTATTCCTGACGAAGGAACATTCAATTTGCGATTTGTACAAAAATCCAGAATATAAGGATTCACAATGTTCGATAATGTACACAATTTCTCATGAAACGTCCTAGTTGTCCGATTTTAGATAATTTACATTACAAGAATATTATTTTTTTAAAAATTCGTTTCGGAATAAAAAATTAATTTTTGTATTCGAAGTACATTTTTTTAGTCTTAAATTTAATTATTATGATTGTACATTTTTAATTATGGAGATGAGCTATTTTAATAAATCCAAAAATAAAATTATAATTAATTTTTAAAATTTGGTTTCTTCGACTACTTTTATTTTAATATTTATAACTTTTTTTGCTTTCAATAAATTAATTTAGGACGTTGACGAAAAGGTCAATTATTTTGATATTATCAAGGAATTATTTTGATAAAATATAAATTATTTACAATTTTTGTAAATTATAATAAATTGAAAAATAATTTCCAGGAAATACTAGATAATCTTATTTATTAACATAATTAACATAATTAAAATAATTATTATCATAATTAAATTAATTATTAACATAATTAAAATAATTATTATCATAATTAATTTAATTATTAACATAATTAAAATAACTATTAACATAATTGTTACAAATTATTATAAATTATTGAATATAATTATTTTATATTTTTACTGTAACAATTTTCTATTCGAGTAATTGTTTAAAAAAAAGTAAATAGACCGTATCAAATATTTAAATTACCATAAATTGTAATTCAAGTGTAAATTGTGCTAATTCATGATCCAGAAATTTTGACTAACAAATTATGGTGACACAACACAAATGACAATTTTATTACTTTGACATTCTTTTCTTAATTTCATCATTCGTCTCTACATTATTCTTTCGTCAATTATTTATGGCAATAATAAAATTTCCTTATAGGATTTTTAAAAATATTTTACAATAATTAATTACATTAATGTCAATTAATTCATTTACCAAATACTTATAAAATAAAAAAATCTATTTTTAAATGTTTTTTGCTATTTCTTTTCACACCGGATGTTATCATCTTCTTTAAATAATTTTAATTAACGAACAATCGAAATGAACCATTAACTTTCCATGAATATTATAATTTTTTCAGGATTCTTTCGTATTAAATTAAAGTCTAGATCGCAATTTCCTTTCCAATTTCCGAGAATCAAGTACCATTCAAATGAGGAGAGTCAATTATAATTAAATTCAAGGGAATAGTTTTCAGTTAAATTGGATAATAAAATTATCAGTTGTATTTTATTATCAGTGAAAGTGTTTGTCAGGAAAATTCTTCGAGTAAAATTAATTTGTTTAATTAATTAAATTATATATAAAAAGGGAATTAATTTTAATAAATAATGTCATTTATTAAAGTTAATTAAATAGTTTTTGATATATTTAAATTCTTCTTTTTGCAAATATTATTTGTTTAAGCAAATATGTAGAAAATAAATAACAAAAAAATTACGTTTTTTAAGCTTGAATGTTTCAAACAATATTTTCCCATATTTTCAAATTTTTAAAAATTTATATTTACATTTAAAATTTATATTTACATTTAAAATTTATATTAAAAAAAAACATTTTCTCAATAAAAAATAATTATTTACATATTTTCGAAAATAATTTAAATAATATACTGTCTAGAGGAACTTTGTAATCAAGAAACTATGTGTTTACTTGTCAAAACAAGTAATTACTGTCGAGGAAGAGAGAGAAATAGTTCATCCGACAGTAATTTTAGGTTTGGCTCTCGGCTGTCAGCCAATGAACTGTCATATGCAAAAATATTAATTACTACATTAAATAAGTTATTATAATATTTATTCTATTTCAAAGAGCATTTAAAAAAAATTAAAACTCCACCCTCTATTTTTAATTCTAGAAAATAAACAAAAATGAAGAAAATTTTTAATGAAAAATTGATTCAAAAATTTAATAAAATAAATATTTTGCAAATAATACATTGAGAAAAATAATTCGCAATTTTGTATTTCATTGGAAAAATAAGCATAACAAATTTTTAAAAAATATTTACAGTAACAATTTTTTGTATTCAATTACAGAAATATTTTGCATGTGTCTATTTTTGTTGATTTTCACATACATTTATATCGTCAGCGCTAGAGCAAATAGAGATGCAGGCAGCTGATGCTTTAAAATACAATCAGTGATTGAGGTCAGAGGGAAGAAATAATTTTTTTCTATTCAAATCTAATTATTATTATTTTAAAAGTTTAAATAAATTTATTTTAAATCTTTGCGCTCTAAAAACATGAGATTTAAATTCATTTTTTTTAACGAACTTATTAAGATAAAAAAAGAAAATCAAATATGAATTTCCCTGGAATTATTCACGAAGCAATTGTCAATCACACTATAAATGATCATTTCTCCCGAAATTCACATTTTTTAAATAATGACAACTTTAAATGAAATTAAAAATGAATGGTTACTTAAATATTATTTTAAATTTAGTAAAATCTTGATACTTGGGAAATTATTATTGTCACAGGGAAATTGTACGAGAAATGATATTCTCTTTTATATATATTTATACTGCGATGACTGTATTATGTAAATTTAATGTACAATTTAAATTAACGTCAATCATTACACACTTGTTATCTAATAGTGTCACATATAAAATTAAATATGACATATAAATTACTAATTACAATAATTACTATATATATGAATATGCTTCATTTTATTTATTTGCTAAAAGAAAGAAAATTTGTCATTTTTGAAAGTTAAAAGCATATTTTTGACAAAATTGCAGGGGAAAAAATTAATTTTAACCCACAAATAATAATTTAAATAATAATTTTTACATAAATAATTTATGTAAAAATGAATTAATTATAAATAATAATAAATTTAAAAAATAATAATATAAATAACATAAATAATAATAGTAAATAAATAATTAGTCAATAAGTAAAATAATTATCAATAATTATCAATTAATAATTATTAATCTTAAAAAATTAACTAAAACGTAAAATGTCATTTACCAATTAATATTCTATGAATATTTATTTATAAATAATATAAATAATAATAGTAAATAAATAAATAGTAAATATGTAAAATAATTATAAATAATTAGTAAATAAAATAATGTAAATAATAATAATAAATAATTATCGATTAATAATGATTAATCTTAAAAAAATTAGCTAAAACGTAAAATGTCATTTACCAATTAATATTCAATAAATATTTATTTATAAATAATATAAGTAACAATAGTAAATAAATAAATAGTAAAAAAGTAAAATAATTATAAATAATTAGTAAATAAAATAATGTAAATAATAATAAATAATAAAATATAATAAATAATTATTAATTAATAATTATTATTCGTAAAAAAAATTAACTGTAACGTAAAATGACATTTACTAATTAATATTCTATAAATAAACTCTGTAGCTTTGTCGGCATTTATGAGAAATACGTTTGGATAATTGCGTTTTTTCAGTCACTCGACTGCAACGAATGACCGTGAATTTTATTTTGCATTGTTATCAATTCTCACGTGGTCACTTCGACTCTATTATTTCCGTAGAACAGAAAAATTTAACTATTTTCTTCATTTTTTTCAGAAAACTTAAATATTAATTTTTCTTTTATTTTTAGTAATGTTAGTAAATTTTTTCCAACAATTCTTAATTTTTAAAGTAATGTTAATTAAATATTACATTTAATTCTTATTTTTTTAGGTAATATTTATTAACTATTTATTTTTTTGAATTAATTAGTAATTAATGATTTCAATTAATTAGCAAATAATTATTTGAATTGATTAGCAAATAATTATTTGAATTAATTAGCAAATAATTATTTCAATTAATTACTAATTATTTCAATTAATTCAAAATTATTTCAATTAATTAATAATTATTTCAATTAATTAAAAATTAATGATTTTAATTATTTAGTAATTTATGATTTCAATTAATTAGTAGTTAATGATTTTAATTAATTAGTAGTTAATGATTTCAGTTAATTAGTACACGAAAAAAAATCTTCACCTAGAACAACTACAAATTTTATTATATTAGCGAAATTTTTAGTTATTGCAGCGAATACTTTCGCTATTTCAACGAATACTTTCGCTATTTTAGCAAAAGTTATCTTTATTCCAGTTGAAGATTTTTTTCGTGTAGTTAATGATTTCAATTAATTGGCAATTAATAATATCAATTATAATCAGTAATTAATTGTGAAAGGAAACTAAGATGCAAATTAATTATAAGTTATCTTTGCGTTTTATTTTTCTTCCTTAAAAGTTCATTTTTATTTACATAAATTTAAAACCAGTTTTTATTGAATATTTTGGATGCAATGAAACTTTGATCATAAATAATTTTTAATAGTAATTTATCTTCCTTGAGTATTTTTATGATAAAAAATACAAACATAACCTAAAATTTTTTGCATTTTCGGCACTTTTACAGCGGCACAATTATTTTAATTACTTAGCAATTAAATAAGGATTTTAGAATCAAAAATGAGGATTTTAGCCATGAGAAATTTAATTTAAATCCTTTTTTAAAATTATTTTTCACCTGCCAAATTTTCTTTTTTTTTTTTCTACGTAAAATATTCAAATAGTTCTCTGAAAACCCATGGAAAAAAAATATAAAAATCACCAATAAAATAAAGAAAAAAATTTTATTGTATAGAAAATAACTGTATTTTAAGAAGAGAGATCTCAAGGAAGAATGGATCGAATCCGAGATATTAATCGAAAGCCAACCAAAAAAAAAAAAAATGAATACTACGTGTGACTGCCGTAACGTGACCTACGGCAATTAATCAAGTTTATACTTTATTTCACATAAATCTTGAATTTAACTTTGAAAATAAATATTATAATTTAAAATCCGTTTAGTATGTCTAATTACACTGAAAAAAAAATTTATTTGATTCAAATAACCGATTATTTGTCTATAATTAAGTAAATATTTATTTGATTATAGACAAATAATCGGTTATTTGAATCAAATAAATTTTTTTTTCAGTGTAAGTTTTGATAGTTAAATTTTTTTTTAATTTCCAAAAAAAAGAATCCGTGTGAGGTTTTTTACTTTTTCTTTTTTCCATATGTGTTGTCACTACATCACATATGGTATGAAAGAATAATAATTTTATTTTCTAACTGAACGTGACCTTGAAATATATACGCGAAGTCAATGTCAGGAGAATAGAGTTGTTGTAGACGCATTTTCTCAGGTAGAAATATTGTTGTTGTCGTCGTCAACACTTTATACGTATATTTTATACATATATGTAAACACTTATATGTGCTCGTGCAGAAACTCATAATATTTATATACACCTATTTTAAATGCAAGTTAACAGGTGCATCTCACACGTGAACACCTTATATACATGCAATATAAATAAAGAAAATGCCACGTGACTTTAGCGCCGTAACGTTCATTAAAAGTCACATTATGTAATCTAAAGGAAGTCTTGAAGCGTGTTTACCTGCTTACTTTTTCACAATCAAATGTTTAAATCAGCGATTTATTGCATGGAGTTCTTTTTCAATATGTGGAAAAATAGAAAATGATTTCACTATTCGGAATGGTTTAAATGTTTTTTTTATCGAATTAGGCGAGTGTTGTTTTTTTAATAGGTTCCCTATCAGCACAGAACATCAGGAGCGTTTTTAGAGCGTTTTTAAAACGTTTAATGTCTGCTAAGGGACTTGAAACGTTCTAAAAACGTTGTAGGAACGTTGTAGGAACGTTCTTAAAACGTTGTAAGAACGTTCTTAAAACGTAAGATAATTTTTGTATTCACTGGATTACATTCAGTTAGAGAGTCGAAAAAAGTCGACACTTTAGGAATTTTTTCCTACAAAACTATTCAGTATTTCAATTTAAAACTTAGAGGACATCTAAAGTGTACTTTAAACTTTATTTTAGAATATTTTATTTATAAAAATAATTATGACAACAGCAATTAGGAATTAGGTATTTATTTTAATTTAAATTCGACCCTGTAGACAATTTTAAAGCAGAAATCAAGAATATACCGATGAAATATTACCATTAAACGAGCAATAAAAAAAAATATTTCAACTTTATTCAATTCGCAATAATTCCTAAAAATGTATTTCATTCACAAAAATAAAAGAAAAAACTCTCGGGCACATGTATTATTAAAAGTCTCGTTTAGTTCAAGTTCGCACTAATCAACGTGACCTACTCGTCATAATTGCTCGATGCTCGTCAAGACCTCAATTGATATCTTTAAAGTTCCACTTCGTTTCTGACCAAATACAAAACATTTATAAAAATCTGAATAAAAAAATAAAATTACTTCGTCTTTTATTCTTTCCCATTCAGAGTAAATAGAAAAACATCAATTTTCCTCAAATACAATCCTTTTTCCTTCAAATACAATAATGATTTTTAATTGAAATTCACACATAAATACTCGAGTGAAGGAAAATAATAATAAATTCCCACCTCCCCTGGGGGCAAAATAATATTTAAACCAGTGGATGAATTCATTAGAGTTTAAATTTATTCACGTATCAATGTTCATAACATTTATCGCTCAATGTTAATTATAATTAATGAATGAATAATTATTCATGAGCGAACTTATATTACCAATAAAGCGATAATGTACAGTGTAAGAACAGAAATCTGAAAGCCAACAATGTCATAGATATTAAAAAAGAAAATTGTTAATATTTCCTTTACATTGTATTTACAGAACAATCGCTAATAATTTTACTGATTAACAAAAAAAAAAAAAAAAATACTATCACTTTTCATTGTTGGAATTTATCACCACATTAATACTTTCGTTCTCGATCATTGTTTCAAGGGATGTTCAAATTCTATTTTGTTTATCAATTGAATATTTATTCAATTACTGTTACTTTGTAACAAGTGCAAATATCAAAATATAAACCATTGGTTATTTTTCCCCGAAAAGCAAGTTTTAAAAAAAAATTCTACGATAACAGGATAAATAATAACTGCGATAAAAGAAAGCAAACAAAAAAGATAAAAATAGTTTTCCAACGCGATTCAATATAAATAATTACGGAATCAAAAACACATAAATTTTTATCCGATTAAAGGCATTAAATTATTATCCCCGCGCCGACATTTTCGTGGCGATAAGAAAAAAAGTAAAGTCAGATATAAATGTATTGGAAAGAAAATTATCACTCTTTACACTCAATGAAACTATCAAGTTCGTTATAGTAGAGCAAACAAGTTTTATAAAAGTAATCTTTTTTCATTTTTTTTTACACACTTTAATTATTATTATTATCAGTTTTTGAAAGTATACATAAAAAACATATTCTCAGGGTCATTATTTCGTTTGTTTTATACAAAATAAAGAATTTTTCTCTTTTTGAAATAAAAGTCGTACAATTTTTTTTTTTCAATAAAACATCTTCGTTTACTTTGAAAAACCTGCGATTGAACTTTTTAGACTGTTTTTTTTTTTTGTATAGTTCAAAACGTGAAATGAGAGGCTCTTTTCTGCAGCTGGCAGTAAATGCAGACTCTCAGAAACGTAAGACCTTTTCTATATGTATATACTGATCGATTTCATTTCTGCTTTTTCTTATTTCAAACGTAAAGAACGTTTCTAAACGAAAAAACTTCTTTTTCTAAGTATCTTATTTTTTAACTACTTCTTTTTTTGTAAACACAAACTTTATTTTTATCTAAATGCGAATTATTGAGAAAATTTGTCTTAACTGACTGTTAATTTTTTCCAAATTCCCCTTTTTTAAATATTCCTGTAATTTTCCAAAAAAATAGTTTCTTTTAAAAAGGGAAATGTTACAAAAAAGTTTTTTTTAGGGGAAAAAGCAAGAAATTATGAAATTTGGCGAATATTAAGAAAAAGTTGGGAATAAAATAAGATTTGTTGATGTTCCTGCGATTTTCCGCGCTCGGGTTTTTATTTTATTTTTTCCCCCTAAGTTTTATATGCGAAGGTACAATGATACTCTTTCACAGTTTATCATTTGAATGCTAGCACTGTACTTCTGTAAACAGAAAAGTGCACTTTCCATCGAGAATATACTTAAGAAAAAGGTCTTTTCAATTCTCAAAAAAAAAAGAAAAAAAAATAAGAAGTGAGAAAAAGTTTCAAATGTCTTCTCGTTTGTATGAAGCGAGAGGATTTGCGCTTTTATTATTCTATACTGTACAAGTTTATTCAACACAAAAAAATCACTTCAATTCAAAATTTAATCACCAAGTTTACCAAGTTTTTTATAATCGAAAAAATTTTGACAAAACGATACTAAAATTAGGACGATTAAAAAACGATGAAAAAAAAGCAAAGAAAAAAAGAGTGAAAATTTAAAAATAGAATTATTAAAATCTACAAAAAAAAACTTTCGATTCTTAATGAGATTATAAAATTTAAATGAGATGGTGACAGCGGTGGGATTAAGTAGCACTGTAAATAAAAACTGACTTCCCTTATATCTCTTTAATCCCTTTCTAATAATTACGTGTCTAAAAATTATTTTTCAATTGAATGATAAATTTATGAAGACTAAAAATTAAAAGAAATTATTTTTCCATAATTTACAAATGCATAAAAAATAATATAAAAAATTCCAATGAGATGGTGACAGCGTTGGGATTAAGTAGCACTGTAAATAAAAACTGACTTCCCTTATATCTCTTTAATCCCTTTCTAATAATTACGTGTCTAAAAATTATTTTTCAATTAAATAATAAATTTATAAAGACTAGAAATTATTAAAAGAAATTATTTTTGCACTATTTTCCAAATGGTACAATAAAAATGTTTAGTTTAAGATCGTGTATGGAATATAAAGACAGCAGAAGCCTGAAAGTGACAAAGTTTATTGTTACAAAATGCAAGCGCAGTAAAAAATTGTTTTGCAAAATTAACATTATTTCACTGTATGACTAGAGATGTCGCAATAATTTTATGTCTCAACAAAAAAAAACAACTTAAGAAGAAGAAATAAAAAAACATGCAAATTTTTGGCCTACAATTCGCACAAAGCGATGTTCACCATCGAAATAGACGTGTGGAATTTTGTTTATTTCATGTCAGCTCTGCGAGAGTGGATCATAAATGATAAATGAGACCACAGGTCAGTGTTTTGTGTCGAAAGGAATTATTAAAAAAAAAATAACTCCTCAAATCGAATATAAAAAAATATTTCAAATTTTCATGAATGTTTTATTTCGCTAGTTTTTAAGTTACTGGCATCATTTTTTCACAGTGTTAATTTAATACTTTTTTCTAAAATATCTCTTTAGAAGAATGTCAAAAAGAATTCCATTATAGTATTTATAATTTAGAGTTACAAGTCTTGGTGGCTCTTAATAGCAAATCGAAATGTTCATCCTCTCTTAAAGGAGAAGATTGCATACTTGTTATGCAAATGAAAATTCTACATTGGAGAAAGGGAGAAAAAAGAATTTTGAAAGAGAGACCTTACAATTTAGAACGCATTCCTTATGGGATAATAAATTTCAATTATATTGCTTTTCTAGTTTTTCAAATCGAAAAAAAACTATATATAAACAAAATATGACGTTTTATCACGCACGGTTATTATTTTTTTTTGACTGTAATCGTATTCAAAACTTAAAGGCCAGTCACGTTTTCTCAAAACCGTTATAAACACACACTTGCGCTTGAATTCATAATTTAAATGCTTGATTTCCTAAAAATAGTCGCAACTCTTGTGTCGATTTCAAGAAATAAAAAAATATATCTTATCGTCGATTTATTCTTAATTCATTAACGGTTCTTTGAATTTTACTGACACTGTAAGCTCTACTTTAGACGTTTTTTTTGAAAAAAGAAAAAACGTTTAATTTAATCATACGAACATTTAGGATCTTTTCTGTTTTTCTCTCTAAGGGGAAAATAAAAATTATTTTATCCGTTTTTGATAATATTTGTAAATGTTTCTAAAGATTTATTCAAAACAAAAGAAAAAACAAAAGAAAAAAAACCAAAAGAATAATGTTATGAAGTGTTAAAGGTTATGTTTTCGCGCGGCAAATGCTCTGATTGGACGAGAATTCGCGGGCTTTTTTTTAAACTATTGGAAAATGCTTTGTGGTTAAAGTATGCTAATGAAAATAAATTTTATTATTAAATTGTTTATTAAATAAATAAAATGAATGAATAAAAAATAAAATATTGATTAGGTTGTTTATTAAATACATAAAATAAATAAATAAAAAATAAAATATTTATTAAATTACTTATTGAATAAATAAAGTGAATATATAAAAAATAAAATATTCATTAAGTTATTTATTAAACTGATATAAACATAAAACGTTTCACTTTTATTTCTATTTTTTAACCATGGGCAAAGCACGGCAAAGAGTGTGGAGAAAAGAACTATTTTTGATATTTTCAAACCATAAGAAGAAAATTTTTTTATAGTTTTTTTTGGTTTTTAGGACTTCATCTTCTTTTTCCAAATTAAATTGCAAAAATTGTACTAATCGATTAGGGGCATAGAAATAATTGTGAGAAGAAAATTTTTTTTTACAGTTATCTTTTGTTTTTGGGTTTCATCTTTTACTTTTTTGTTTTTAGGTTTTATCTCCTTCTATTTTTTCCAAATTCAATTGCGAAAAATTGTGCTAATCAATTCCGGGCATAGAAATAATCTCGAGAAGAATTTTTTTTTCAATTTATCTTTTTGTTTTTGGGTTTCATCATTTATTTTTCTGGGGGGCTTCCATTTTCTTTTACTTTTCTTCGGGGGTTTTATTTTCTTTTTTCAAATTTTATTAAGAAAAACTGTGCTAATCAATTCCGGGCACGGAAAAAATCATGGGAAGAAAGAATTTTCTTTTACAGTTGTCTTTTGTTTTTGGGTTTCATCTTCTTTTACTTTTTTCAAATTCAATTGCAAAAAATTGTGTAAATCAATTCCGGGCATGAAAATAATGGTGAGAAGAAATTTTTTTTAAATGTATCTTAATGTTTTTGAGTGCTAATCAATTCCGGGCATGGAAATAATCGTGAGAAGAAATTTTTTTTAAATTTATCTTTTTCTTTGGGTTTCATCTTTCACTTTTTTGTTTTTAGGTTTCATTTTCTTTTACTTTTTCCAAATTGAATTACGAATAACTGTGCTAATTCATTCCGGGCACGGAAAAAATCATGGGAAGAAAGAATTTTCTTTTACAGTTGTCCTTTGTTTTTGGGTTTCATCTTTTACTTTTTTGCTTTTAGGTTTTATCTTCTTTTTCTTTTCAAATTCAATTGCAAAAAATGTTGTTAATCAATTCCGGGCATGAAAATAATCGTGAGAAGAAATTTTTTTAATCTTTTTATTTTTTGGTTTCATCTTTTACTTTTATGTTTTTAGGTTTCATTTTCTTTTACTTTTTCCAAATTGCGAAAAATTGTGTTAATCAATTCCGGGCATAGAAATAATCTCGAGAAGAATTTTCTTTTACAGTAGTCTTTTGTTTTTGGGTTTCATTTTTTACTTTTTTATTTTTGGGTTTCATCTTCTACTTTTTTTGGGGGTTTCATTTTCATTTACTTTTTTCGGGGGTTTTATTTTCTTTTACTTTTTCCAAATTTAATTAAGAAAAACTGTGCTAATCAATTCCGGGCATGGAAAAAATTATGGAAAAAAAGAATTTTCATTTACAGTTGTCTTTTGTTTTTGGGTTTCTTTTTTTTGGGGCTTTTTCCGAATTCAATTGTTACAAATTTTGTTAATCAATTCCGGGCATGGAAAAAACCATGGGTAGAAAGTATTTTTTTTACAGTTGACTTTTGTTTTGTTTTTTTTTTTTGCTTTTTACAAATTCACTTGTGAAAAATTGTGTTAATCAATTCCGGGCATGGAAAAAAGACAATGGGAAAAATAAGAAATGGAAATAAAGATAAATAAAATATAAATATAATAAAATGTAAATAAAAATATAAATAAAATAAAAAAAGAGTAATATAAATAAGCAAAATAAAAGTAGAAATAAATATTTTTCGAAAACATCATTTGCCAGACAAAGTAAATGAAATACAGTACCCGAAGGGAATAGGGCAATAAACTTGTCACTGCTAAAAATAAGTTTCTGTCAGCGGAATATAAGAAGCTCGTGTAGAAAAAGAGTAAAAAAGAAATGAAGCATCCACTCACCCTGGAGATGCGGAGGGGTTGATGCAGGTCATGACCGCCATGCATGCGGAAGCCCCAAGGGGAGCCGCCGAGTAGGGTGACTTCTCTGGCGCTCATTCTGTCCCTTGATCTCCCAACCCCACTCTCTTACTCTCTCTCTCTTTTTCTCCCACACACTTTAACACACTGCCACAATTTTGTCACAACAACCCTTTTTTTTTCCTTTTTTTTTTCTTCTTAATATGATGAGATGACAGAAACACAGTGTCAACAGAAAAGAAGAAGAAGAATAAGAAAAAGAAGAAGTCACGGCACAAACATCAAACGATGTTCACAATATCAGGACCGAACACCGCAGCGGCTCGCGCCACACTAGACTTCGAAATTCCCCCGCCGCCCCCGCGGGCATAGTCTGTAGCGCACCCCTGACCCCGCGTTCAGATAAGACCCCCCTCCCCACGCAGCCCCTTCGATCCATCGACACCACCGGCGGCAGCAACCCCACCGGCAAATGCGATCAGCTGATCGTACCATACGCAAGTCTCGTGAAGTCAACACTCGCCTTCAACACAAATACGATGTACCTACTCTACTGCCTTTACGTTGCATTCACTTCCGCACCTCCTGAAAGAATATACAAGAAGGTTGTGAGTAGTCAGCATGTAGTAAGCACATTGAATGGTTGTGACGTAATTCGGGGGGGAAAAAAAATTCGTTTCACTTTTACTTGTTGTAATACTATGATTTTTTTAAAAATTATTTTCATTAACTACTTTATTAACTACTTTACTTTATACTTTACTTTATACTTTATTAACTACTTTAGTGTGTAATTAGTTCCTAATCTTATATAATTAATTATTTCATTATTTATTCATTTAATTATTTATTTAATTATTTAATTATTTATTTAATTATTTATTTATTTATTTAGAGATCAACTTTTACTAAAGAAAAAGGAACATACCCTGCTTAGAAATATAGGATACCTGAAACTTCTCAAAAATCAAAATGGCCGATCCAATATGGCGGACGAATTTTTTTAAAATTGTACGATATTAACGAATATAACCTAAGCATAACAACAATTACTTGGTTAAACAATTGAATGATTTTTTAAAAAATATCTTAATGTTACGTAATGCAAAATTAAAAAAATGTTCCTATGTTTTGTAAGAATTTACCAAACAAAAACAAATATTTGTTTAAACACTTAAAGAATTTTTAAAATTATAAAATATCTTTATGTAAATAAATACCTAAAGTAGATTTTTTAATTGCAAAATTAATAAAAAATTACATGTTTTTAGATGCTTTTTGTAAGTATAAGTTACTAAATAACAACAATTATTTATTTAAACAATTGAATGATTTTTATAAAATATCTTAATGTTGTTTTACTAAGTTTAGATAATTGCAAAATTAGAAAAGAAACTATATGTTCCTAGATATATTTTGTAAGAATTTACTAAACAAAAACAAATATTTGTTTAAACAATTAAAGAATTTTTAAGATTATAAAATATCTTTGCGTAGATAAATATTTAAAGTAGATTATTTAATTGCAAAATTAATAAAAAAATTACATGTTTTTCGATGCTTTTTGTAAGTATAAGTTACTAAAAAACAACAATTATTTGTTTAAACAATTGAGTGATTTTTTATAAAATTTCTTAATGTTGTTTTACTAAGTTTAGATAATTGCAAAATTAGAAAAGAAACTATATGTTCCTAGATGTGTTTTGTATGAATTTACTAAATAAAAACAAATATTTGTTTAAACAATTAAAGAATTTTTAGGATTATAAAATATCTTTAAGTAGATAAATATCTAAAGTAGATTATTTAATTGCAAAATTAGTAAAAAATTACATGTTTTTCGATGCTTTTTGTAAGTATAAGTTAGTAAAAAACAACAATTATTTGTTTAAACAATTAAGTGATTTTTTATAAAATTTCTTAATGTTGTTTTACTAAGTTTAGATAATTGCAAAATTAAAAAAGTAACAATATGTTCCTAGATATATTTTGTAAGAATTTACTAAACAAAAACAAATATTTGTTTAAACAATTAAAGAATTCTTAAGTTTATAAAAATAATCTTTATTTATTTTATCTTTATTTATTTTAAGTTTATAAAAATAATCTTTATGTTATATCATTCAGATTATTTAATTGCAAAATTAGTAAAATAGTACATGTTTTTAAATGCTTTTTGTAAAAATAAGTTACTAAATAACAACAATTATTTGTTTAAACAATTAAACAATTGTTTAAAAATTATCATCAAGTTATGTTGTTAAGTGTAGTTAATTACAAAATTAGAAAAAAATACATGCACCTTTTTTTACAAAAAACTACGTAACGCTCTTTGTTACAAGTTACTTAATAACAACAATCATTTGTTTAAACAATTGAATGATTTTTTTATAAAATGTCTTAATGTTGTTTTACTAATTATAAGTAATTGCAAAATTAAAAAAAAATATATGTTCCCAGATGCGTTTTGTAAGAATTAACTAAATGAAAACAAATATTTGTTTAAACAATTAAAGAATTTTTAAGTTTATAAAACATCCTTATATTATATCATAATCGATTATTTAATTGCAAAATTAGTAAAAAATTACATGTTTTTCGATGCTTTTTGTTAGCATAGTTTACTAAATAACAACAATTATTTGTTTAAACAATTGAATAATGTTAAATTTATTAAATATCTTTATGTAATTTTACTTTACTTAGTTAAATGCAAAATTAGTAAAGAATAACATGTTTCTATATGCTTTTTGTAAGAAATTAGTAAATAGCAAGAACTATCTGTGTAAACAATTAAACAATTGTTTAACAAAATTTAAAAACACTACATGCTTCTTGCCTTTTTTTAGAAAAAACCACATCACGCTTTTTGTTATAAGTTACTAAATAACAAAAATTATTTGTTTAAACAATTGAATGATTTTTTATAAAATGTCTTAGTGTTTGTTTTACTAAGTTTAGATAATTGCAAAATAAGAAAAAAATACATGTTCCTAGATACGTTTTGTAAGAATTTACTGAGTAAAAACAAATATTTGATTAAACAATTAAAGAATTTTTATGTTTATAAAAAATCCTTATATTATATTATTCGTATTATTTAATTGCAAAATTAGTAAAAAATTACGGTTTTAGATACTCTTTGTAAGATGTTATACTTAAGAAAAACAATTATTTGTTTAAACAATTGAATTATTTTTTATAAAATATCTTCATGAAGTTTTACTAAGCTTAGTTAATTGCAAAATTAGAAAAAAGTACATGCTTAGTAGAGTCCCCCCTCCCTTCTTACCAAAAGTATGACATCATTTATTAACGCTTAATAAATAGCCAAAATTATTTGTTTAAACAATTAAACAATTGTTAAATTTATAAAATATCTTAATGTTATATTACTTTGTTTAGTAGTTGCAAAATAAGAAAAAAACATAGGTCCCTATTATAAAAAGTTACTGAATAACAACAATTATTTGTTTAAACAAATTGAATAATTATTAAATATATACAATTTTTTTGTATTATATTATTTAGCTTAATTAATTACAAAATTGGTATAGAACTATATACATGCTCCTGTATGCTCTTTGTTAGAAGGTATACTTAATAACAACAATTATTTTTTTAAACAATTAAATAATGTTAAATTTATAAAATATCTTTTTGTTGCTTTACTTTGCTTAGTGAATTGCAAAATTAGAAAAAAACTGCATGTTTCTAGATGATTTTTCTAAAAAATTAGTAAATAACAAGAATTATTTGTTTAAACAATTAAACAATTGTTTATAAATTATCTTCATGTTATATTGCTTAGCTTGGTTAAATACAAAATTAGAAAAACTACATGCTAATTTTTTTTAGAAAAAACTACGCGCTTTTTGTTAAAAGTTACTAATAAAATAATTATTTTTCTAAACAATTGAATGATTGTTTATAAAATATCTTCATGATGTTTTACTAAGCTTAGTTATTTGCAAAATTAGAAAAAAGTACATGTTCCTAAATGCTTTTTGTAAAAATTTATTAAATAAAAATAAATGTATTTGTTTAAACAATTTAAAAATTGTTTATATGAAATATCTCTATGTTATATTGCTTAGCTTATTTAATTGCAAATTTGGTAAAAAATTAAATGTTTTTAGATGCTTTTTGTAAAAAATCAGTAAATAGCAAGAATTATTTGTTTACACAGTTAAACAATTGTTTAAAAATTATCTTCATGTTATATTTATTAGCCTGGATCATTGCAAAATTAGAAAAAACTACATACTCTTTTTTTAAAATAAAATTAGACGCTTTTTATTATAAGTTACTAAATAATAACAATTATTTGTTTAAACAATTAAATAATTGCTTATAAAATATCTTCATGATGTTTTACTAAGCTTAGTTAATTGAAAAATTAGAAAAAAGTACATGTTCCTCAGTGCTTTTTGTAACAAAACACTAAATAACAACAATTATTTGTTTAAACAATGAATGAATTGTTAAATTTGTGAAATATATCTTTTTATTAAATTCTTAGCTTATATAATTGCAAAATTAGTAAAGAATTACATGTTTTTAGATGCTTTTTATAAGAAAAGGAAAAGTAGTTTTGTAAATAGCAAAAATTATTTATTTAAACAATTGAATAGTTGTTAAATATATGTAATTTTTTTATATAGTATTACTTAGCTTAATTAATTATAAGAAAAGAAAAAGTAGTTTTGTAAATAGCAAAAATTATTTATTTAAACAATTGAATAGTTGTTAAATATATGTAATTTTTTTATATAGTATTACTTAGCTTAGTTAATTACAAAAATAATCAAGATTGTCTTTGTTAGAAGTGATAATTAATAACAGGAATTATTTGTTTAAACAATTCAATAATGTTAAATTTATAAAATATCTTCATGTTGTTGCACTTTGCTTAGTTAATTGCAAAAATAGTAAAGAGCTACACGTTTTAAGATGATTTTTGTAAGAAATTAGTAAATAACAAGAATTATTTGTTTAAACAATTACACAATTGTTTAAAAATGATCTTTATGTTATGTTATTTAGCTTAGTTAATGTCAATATTAAAAAAGTACATATTCCCACTTCCATTTTTTAAGAATTTACTAAATAAAAACAAATATTTGTTTAAACAATTAAAGAATTGTAAAATTTATGAAATATCTTTATGTTATATTGCTCAGATTATTTAATTGCAAAATTAGTAAAGAATTACATGTTTTTGGATTCTTTTATAAAAGCAAAGTAAAGGAAAAAGAAGAAAAGGAAAAGTAGCTTTGTAAATATCAAAATTTATTTGTTTCAACAATGACTCAATTGTTTATAAATAATCTTTATGTTGTATTGCTTACCTTGTTTAATTACAAAATTAAAAAATACTGAATTAGAAAATACAAAATTTGAAAATACTGAATAAGAAAATACAAAATTAGAAAATACTATTTGGACGAATTAATTAATTGGACTAATTGGACCATAATTAAGTGAGCACTTAGTAAATTAGGGTCTAAGAGATTATTTAACACTCCTCTGTTGTTTTTTCTACACTCCTGAACCTCTAATAATAAAAGATCTTTGCATTTGACAAGTACGATGTGAAGGTACTTTAAAAATATTTCACCTCTCTCGGAGTAAAGTATGTAGAACTAAAATCCTTATTATTAATGAATTGAAAAAATTCAAAGAGATAAGCTCTTCAAGAACGGTCCCTGCTCCAAATAAGGGAGGAGTGAAGCTCACTATCATCTTCACCGCAGCCAAGAGGACGCTGACAAGCTGCGGAGAAAATTGGGCACGTAAAGATTGCTTTCGTGTCCTGTAAAGTTAGAAGAAGAGTTATGGTCACAAGGTGTCATAGGTGCCTCGACTAGAGCCATATAGGTCGAGATTGCCGAGCAGTAGATAGGTCGTCTGCGTGCTTCAAGTGCAGAAAAAAATCCGCTGCGACAAGATAGCAGATTGCAAGAAGAGCCCGAGCTGCTTTTTATACCGCTGGAGAAGTTCGACGAAAAAAAAAGAATATCCAACACGTCTGCTGTGGATCAGGAAGATGCAAAGTTTTCAGAATTGCTTCCTTGTTTTCTCCAATTACCAAAAAAAAAATGGGAAAAAAACAAAGGTTGCTCAAAAATTTTTCCAGGCAGAATAAGAGCGGTAGGAAAAAGACAACCTTGAGAACTAAATGGGAGCTTTCATCTGCAAAGTCTGAAGGAAGTTAATTTTAATTTTTTAATTAAAAAAGTATTTTTTAATAACGCATGTATTTGATTTGCATAGATTTATTTAAAGCCATACATACATCAGAAACAATTGAACGAGCGAAACGGTAAGTATCGTATTTGAGAATTATCTGTAGATTGCAGCTGAGAATAATGAAACGGATTTGGTAGTCATTCGGTATTCATCGAACCCTTCGAGGGAGGATTTGATAAGCTTCGAATATCGTACACCTTTGAATGCAACGGCATAGCAAATGGCGAGTCTTGTTAAAGAGGCTCTCTATTTAAAGGAGTTATGAATTATTATTGCACATACACATAGTCGCTAAACGAAAATTTATTAAAAAGATTTTTAATTTTTTTCCTTCCCATATTCTACATTTGTACTTTTCTTCAATATAAAATGCAGCGCACTTTAAATACAAAAAGAATTAAATGGCAACGAACTGATACCAAAAATTCTATATCAAATTAAAAATCAATTTCAGATCAGTTTAATCTGATCAAACAGTCGATTCAAAACAATAGATTCAAACCAGCTAAAATTGTTTGAAGCATATTAATCTTATAATTCAAAATATATTCTGATTTTCTGATTGACAAAATTTTTTTAATTCAATTTTTATGTTTACAAAAATAATCAGAAGAAGCAAACAAAAGGAATTGTTTTCACCTAAAGCAATTCTATTCTATAAGTTTATTTCATTTCGCATCAAATTTTCCGCTTGCACAAGCGTATATAAAGTTCAAGAAAATCAGCCAGAGTAGAAGAAACTTATGGCACCATTATATAAACGAACAGAGCGAATTATTCTTATTTTAATTAAGATCAGAAATTATTTCTACGTTTGCAACAAAAGAACGATTCTATACAATCTGTTCTCTATTTTCTAACATCTAAAGAAAATACAACAAAAATAGCAAAGCAGAATAGTTTTCAACTATTCTTTTACCATACTGTATTCTATTGTTTTCAAAATGGCGGAGGCAATATGGCGGCAAGTCTAATTTGCACTAGGAACAAAGCTTTTTTCTAATAATTAATTTCGTAATATTCTATAAAATTACAATACTATATACAATTCCTGTAAAAAGAGAAAAAATCCCTCTAAAATTAATTTTTAAAGGAATTTCTTTACGTTTATATAAATAACTACGTTACAAAAAAGAAATTCTTCATAATTATTTTTGCTTATATTTTTATCTTACATCAAAAATAATTTATTTAAAAGCATCCAACGTGCAGTTTCAACATTCAAATTGAATTTTTGAAACTGACCTGACGTTTCCATAGAAATTTCGTAATTTGCTTTCCCAGAATCCTCCATTGTGGGTTTTTAAATTAAAAAAAAAAGGAGAGATAAAATTATCACGTGCGACAATGAAACCTGTGTGCAACAATTTAACAATGGAACTTGTCATCAATTTAAGTGGAATAATGACGATAATTAACTATTTTTCATTGATTACGTGACTTGAGGCACTAATTGTAAATATATTGTCAATTAAAATTCAACACTAATGCTAAGTTTTAGCGTCTTCTGCATTGGAAGCTTGTTTTCCTCTCTATCAAGATGTTACATTCGCCATTACCGGCGCATGCGTTTGCTAATATATTGACATCTGGTGAAATTTTGTTGAAAACATTCGCAATTCACTGAGGTTTCTTCATTATTGTCGGTTAAAGCAATTTTTGCTAGCAATTTTTTCTGATTCATTAATTTACCGACTGTAGATAATACACCGACTGTAAATGATTTATCGACTGCTGGTTCAATTACCATCAGTCGATCACTTACTGACTGTCGATATTTAGAAATTTTCTTCGAAATTAAAAATTTCCCAAACGAAATTATGTATATCTGTAATTTATTGATGCAGAAAAATTAGAAATTGGGAAAATTTGAAAACATTAGGAAAGATAGTAATTATTAAAATATTTTGAACTATAGATACGAAAGTGTGTGAACAAATAAAAATCATATAATTGTCTCACTTTTGCAGTTAATAAAATTTGATTTCTTTTGAAATATTTTTTTTCATATATTTATTATTATTTATTTATTATTTATGTATTATTTATTATTTATTTTATATATTTTTTTAAGTAGAAAGAATAATTTTGAAAAATGTATTAAAAGTAAATAGGACAGGGTTTTTTGATAAATAAAACATTAATTTGTTTACTTCTTTTTTATTTCAAAAAGCATACAAAACTACGCACACGTGACACTTGTAAAATAGCATGTTTGTTCGAACACTTTTTTTTGTCGATACATATTTATAATTAAATTCTAAAAATCTAGCAGATATTTCTAATGCTATATTGTGGAAAGTATATCGTAAATCACATTTTATTTCTAAGGCACAATTGGTGAAACCAAATTTTAAAAAAAAATTATTAAAAATTATTATTAAACTATGATTACAATTAAAGGACTTAAACAAAATATGAAGCTTTTTTAGAAAAAAAACTAATCGAAGTTTCTATGTCTATAAATTTATAATATTATCTGAAAATTTATTCTAAGATACGAAAAAAATGAAATTTTTAATTTTTACTTCATTCAGAAAGAAAGAGAAATTTTTTTGTATCGAGAATAAAATTTCAGATTACGTTGCGAATACAATTTTGTGTAAAAAACAATTTACAAAGTAAGAAAAATATTTTTGTACAGAAAACATAAAAGTAAAAAAATAAATCGTTGGGATCGATGATTAAAAAAATGGTTAACAAACATTTTTTGGATTCACGAGGTAAGAATGGTGAGGAAGCAACTAAACAAGAAACACTCGTTGCTATAACAATTTAAAGGAATTAGGATTTGGATAGAAGGGGTTTTTTTGCGGTGACATCGAATTTTTTTTCAATACAGAAAAAAATAACAGTACCCGTATCATTTCTCGAAAATGATAAACAATATAGCACCATATTTTTGTTTTTTCCTTTCTTTTTTTTTTTTTTTTTGATATGATTTGCTCAAGCAATTATTTTAACAATTTTTTGTAACGGATTTCTTTTTTGTAGTAACATTTTTGTAAAACTTATTTCCCATACATAAAAGAGACAATAAATTCTCTTAAAAAACGTAGAATGATAATAAATCAAAGTTGAAGAAACAGTTGAAATTTAAATCAACAGTGAATCCGAACAGCAACATTAGATTCGAGTTAAGTTAACTAACTTTCTTTATTATGCAACAACACATGTTCAACAACCAGCACATTTTTCAAAAAACAACAATTTTAAAACAATTTTAAAACAATTTTTACAAACAATATTTTTTAAAACACTTTTTTGACAAAAATATGTATTGAACATGTGCAATTGCATTTTTTTTCCAAATGTAACTTAAAATAAACGATTCTAAAACGTAATAGAACGCAATAAAACGTAATAAAACGTAATAGTGATTTTTTAAAAAAGCAATGTCAAAAGCCAAACTTAAAACAGGAATAAACTTCGTTTTAACGAATAACTTCAACTATTTTTTATTTTATAATAATTTTCTTAAAAAAAAAATAATCAGATGCAAAACGTAACTGGGGTCAACAATAACAATGCTTAACGTGAACTGTTTAAATTTGCAGCGTAACAAAAAAAATAATAACTCAACACTGCCAGAAACGAGTTAACAAAAATAGGAACGATCAGAGACAAAAAAAACAGTAAAAACAATCTTTAAAAAATTTTCATTCTTTTTTCGCAAATAATTCGCAATTTTTTTTCGCAAATTAACGAATATAATAACACAAAATAAAAACTGTAGAGAAAAACAGTATAAGCGTAATTTAACGCCCAAAAATTTTGTGGGCAACTTTTTTTGTTCGAAAAAAAAGAAGAAAAACGTGAAAAAAAATAATAACAATTCAGTTAAACAATGAACGCGACAAAAAACCAAATAAAAAAAACGCAAGCACCTGAAAACAGTGTTTTTTCAAAACACAATTGGAAAAATAAAAGAAAAAAAAATGGAATAACAAAAGTTTTGATAACTTAACGTCAATAAATTGTTATGCAACAACCATAAAACGTGAAACTTGAATAAAAAACTTAACAACTGTAACAAAACATTTTTTTTTGTTGATCCCAACAAAGAAAAAAATAACGATTTTTGTTTTTAATGATAGAAATTAAAAAATGAAACTAAAGAAATGAGAAAAATTAAAATTAAAGAAATTAAAAAATACCGAAAATAAAAATGAACTAAAAAATAATAATATAATATTTGTAATTCTGTTTTAACAATTTTTTAGAAAATGAACGAAAAAATTAACGAAAATGAACAAATCTATATTTAAAAAAAATGCTAATAAAAATTTGAAGAACAGAAAATTTTTTGTTCAAAAACTATAAAAATAGAACTAAATTTTTCAAATAAAAAATAACGGAAAATGTACTAATGGGAAAAAAATTAAATTTTTAGAAAATAATAAAAAGGCCAGAAATAGGATTTCATCAAATTGGACAAATTTAAAAGAAACCAAAGGAAACATTTACGAATATTCAAACTTTTGAATTTTAATAATCTTTCGAGAAAACGGTGAAATAAAGTGGAACCAATAAAAATTCGAATTGAAAATAAAAAAATACTCTAGACTTAAAAAAATTCTAAATTTTTAAAATGAGTGCAAATTTTAGATAAAATAATATAAACAGTAAGATGAAAATTAAAATTTTTAAATTTGAATATTTGAATTTATATTTTTGAATTTTAGTCACTAATTTTCGAATGTTCGGATTTTTAAACTTGGAGCTAAATTTTCCAAAAAAAACGACAATTTAACATTCTGATTTTTAAAGTTGAGTAAATTTTCAAAAAACAAGAATAATCTTTAAAGACTGAAATTCAAAAATTAAAAAATCCGAATATTCGAAACATTATTTTTTAATTTTTTCGAATATTCCGATTTCAAAGTTTAAAAAAAATGTTCAAAAAACTTAAATAAACAAAACTGAAATTTAAAAATTTAGAAATCCGAATATTTCACTTTTTTCGAACATTCTAATTTCAAAACTTAAAAAAGCAACAAAACTGTAATTCAAAATTTAAAAAAATCCGAATATTTGAAAAAAGATTTTTCACTTTTTTCGAACATTTGGATTTTTAAATTTGAAAAAATTTCTAAACAAAATTTAAACAAATAAAAGAACAGAAATTTAAAAATTTGAAAATTTATTCTCCAAGACTATCAAAAATTCAGATCTTTGAATCTCAGTTAAATTGAAAAATAAGGAAATTAAAATAAACAGAAAATGTAATTCAAAAATCTGAATATTTGGAAAACTTTTTTTCAAATATTCAAATTTTTGAATGTGGAAAAATTTGCAAAAAACAACTAAACGGAAATTAAAATTCAAAGATCTGAATATTTGAAAAATTGGATTAAAAAATTTTTCAATATTTTTGAATATTCAGATTTTTGAATAATGAACATTTTTAAAAAAAACTAAAATAATCGGACAAAATAAAAAGTTAGAATATTAAAAGAAAAACAGGAAAATTTCTTCAAAAAAGAAAATTCAAAACATGAACGAAATTAACGAATTTTTTTTTAAACAGAAACCAAATTTTCAAAAATCGGATATAAACAGGAACATTTGAAAAACTATATAAGCAGTTTTAAAAATGAAAAATCTGAACAATTGAAAAAACGGAAAGTATTTATATAAAACGTAAACAAAACGTCAAACAATGTGAAACAAATATTTTTCATGAACAAGAAAATCAAAAAGTTGTAACATTATAAAAAACGGACAAAAATTTTCTGTAAAACTAATTTAAAGTAACAATTTGAAAAAAGAAAACTTAATGAAAATAAAAAAGGGAACGAAAGGAAAATTAATGATAAACAAATTAAAAATGAAGGTATAAAAAGAAATGCAAATAAAAAAAATAATTATTAATAAAATAAACTGAATGAAAATAAAAAAAGTAAAGAAACTAAAAATAAAAAAATACAAATTGATAAAATAAAAACGCAATGAAACTAAAAATAATAAAATAGAAATAAAAAAAGTAAAAAATAATAATTCAAGTCGTTAAAAATAAATGAACTGAAAAAAGAACTAAAACAAATTAAATATAAAAGAAAAAAACTGAAATAACGGAAAATTTAAAAAAAATCTATTTTTGAAAAAGTAAACATAGAAACTTCAATTATGAATAAAAGAACAATTCTAAATAAAAATGTAAAACTAAAATTATTATTAACAAAATTCTATTAAATTTTGCTGCTTGAAAAAAATAAAAACCAAATGAAAGTTTAAAAGACAATTTAAACTTCTAGAAAAATAAACGAATACTTTCCACAATTGCTCTAAACCTATAAAATATCCTAAAACGATCAATAATTTCTAATTAATAATAAATCTTATTAATTTACGAAATTCTAGGCAAAACTCGAGATAAAATCTATATTTACTGCGAATACTAAACTTTTCTAAACGACAAATCTTTAAAAAAAAAAAGAAAAAAAATGCAAATTACTGGAAAACAATGGATTTTATTCGAATAAAAATAATTCGAATTGAAAACGAATTGAAACTGAATAAAACGGATTAAAAGAAAAATATTCTCACCGTAAATATATCCTAAAATCTAAACACACAAAAAAAATTACAACTAATTATTGAGGAATAATAGAAAAACCCTAATTCTACTTTTTCCACTAAATAGAAAAATCTAATTCTACCTTCTAAATAGACGAGAGAAAAACTCGAAAAAAAATCTTATCCCTACAACTAATCTACTTTGTTTTCTCTTTTTTATCCAAAATATCTTCTCGACCAATTGGAAAGAACCTTATGTTCAATTTTTATTTCACTGGGGTAATGTTCATCCACTTATTGTCTCAACGACAGCATCAGATTAAAAAAAAAATTAAAAATAATTAAAAAAATAAACTTAAACCAATATAAAATTTAAAAGTAAAACGAGAGGAATCTTAACGAAGTCGTTTGTTCTTCGTAATCTTTCAATTGAATAGCGACAGTAATTTTCAATCAAGTCCATAAAATTTTTTTTCTTCTTGAAAACAAAACTTTTTTTTGGTGGAAAAAAGAGAAAGTAAATCAAAAAAATTAAATAGAGAAAAATTCACTGCCCGCAGTGAATTAATTTTCCCTTTTGCAATTTTAAAAATAGAAAATTTTCTTTTTAATTTACTTCTCATTGGTTTTATTTTTTTGTCCTGAATGTTTTTCTTTTGAAACACTTCAAAATATTTTAAAATATTTCAAACATTAAAATTTTTCTTTCAAAAAAATGTCGAATTTAAAAATTTTTTTAATCAAAATTTTTTCAATTATTCCATTTTTAAATGTTTAAATGTTTTAAAGTTTTTATAAATTTTATTTAAACTTTATTATTTTGGACCATTTTCATATAATTTTCAACAAGAAAAAAAATTTTATTTCTATTAAGATTCACGAAAATAAAGAAAGGGTGGGAAAAACAAGCCATTTTACAACTGCGACGACGCGTGTATTTCGGAAAATAAATAAATAAAATATTTCAAACTCAAAAACGAAAAAAAAAAAATTGGAAAAATAAACGACCTGATTGCGATCGAGGACTTTTTGAATATATTTTAGCAAAAATGTGCATGAATCGTTCAAAAAGTTCCAGAAAGCGCACGATTTTCAGAAAGAGAGGAGCATTTTTTTGAAAATTGTAAAAAAATTACAGTTTACAATTTTCAAAAAATTTGCCATCCTACTTATTTCATTCTTTTGGAAATCGTGCGCACAAATATTTTTTCATTACAACTATATAACAATAATTCTTTTTAAGTCCAAAAAAATAAACATCAATAAATTTTTTGTTTCCAACAGTTGAATATTTTTCGATGATGGAAAACGTATTTTTCTCTCCTTTCTTATACGTTCTTTTTCCTTACTTTGTAGAATTTTATTTTCTATTCTACAAAATTAAAAATTCAGAATTATTTCTATTTTTTGTTTGTCATAATTCGGAATTCTTTTTTATTTTTGTTTTTAATTTCTCCTTCTCTTTTTTTTTGTATTTTTTTCATTCAAATTGTTATGAGGTAAAAAAATAAATTATACGAAAATAAATGAAAATCAACCAAATCAAAATAATTCGAACCAAAAATAAAATAAATATTGTCATTCGCAGTATTTAAAATTATTTAACGTAATTTTTGTTTGTTCTGCCGAATTCGAAAATTCACTGCAATTTATTTTTGAAGGAATTGAAAATGAAAAACTGAGACAAAGAAATTTTTTTTTCAATTTTTCACTGTGCGGTTCTTTTTTTTGTGGTCAAAAGGATGGATTTACGTAATAATAATTTTTGAAAAGCGATCGACAAAATTTTGAAAAAAATATTGAGTTCAATTATTTACACAGTTATTGACAGTAGTTTTGATTTTATCTAAAAAAATAATTTTAACTTTTTTACGAAAGGAGAGAATTTTTTTTTATTTTTCAGTGTCAATAACCGCGTAAAAAAATTCGCCCAATGCCAAGTAAAGAAAATTACACAATTTTTTTTTTGCAAGCTTTTATGCAGAAAACATTTTTTTTTTTTTTGAGTTTAGAACCCTGGAAAAATTGTTTTCTGAAAGAAAAGTAAAAAGAATTGTTTTTTTTGTGCATAATTTGCTCCTCTTGGAAAATAAATGTACAAAATAAAAAGGAAAAAAATTAACAAACAAAAAATAAACAAATGAAAAAAAACTAAATAAACTAACTTAAAAAATAACTTTAAAACTAGACAGCCATATATATATTTTTTTGCTGTTCTTAAAATTTTCAAAAAATTAAAAATAAAAACGAGGGCCTTGATCGTGACTGCCGTATCGTCGAAAATTTTGAGATTACAAGCGTGGTAAGATAAATTTTTTTTTTATTTCTTTACTATTGTCTTTTGGTGAAAATGAAAATTATTCACTAAAAACCAATAAATGAAAAAATTTCTATTTTGAGTTCAGATATATATTCATAATATATATTCACGGCTTTGTCGTTTACAAGTCCTCTATTGTACAGCAAGGAACAAAAATAGAAAATTAAATTTCAAATTTTTGAAATTCGTCAATTTTTTAATTTCTTTTTTATTATTTCTGTAATTTTTATACTGCTTTCAAAATTATGAACATTTTCTAAAAATTACGATTACAATTGAAATTATAATTTTTAATTACAATGTTCAATTGTATTCGTAATTTAATTGATAATGTACAAAAAAATTATAACACTTACAATTATAATTGGACATTATAATTATAAAGAATGGGTTCCTTATAATTTTCATGTTCAAAATTTTGACCTCCTTCAATTTTTTTTTTTTTTTTTTTTTTTTAATTCCTGATTTAGATTTGTAAAATCAAAAACAGTTTTTACAAATTTAAATTCTAGGAAAATTAATTTTTTACGATAGTTTGTTAAAAAAATATCTCTAGGTACGAAAATAAATTTGTAAAAAAATATTGTAACGAATTTTTTTTAATTTCTTTTTTTTTGTTCCAGGCTGAGTGAATTTGACGGATATGAAAAAATTGTAAAGTAAATTGAAATATGGATGAAATTGGCTGTGTACGATTGGTATTATAGGGAATAAAAAGAAAATAATAATAATAATAAAGTGAAACGGAAAATATTACTTTTTTTTTTTTTTTTTCTGGTGGTGGCGTTGATGTAATCCCACGACGGCGGCTGTCCACGATGAGAGAAGGTCCCTCTGATGAATAAACATAAGAATGCCCACGTGGTCGGCATCGGGTGCCGGTTTTTTTTTGTTTTCTTTTTCTTTTCACCAGAATCCGTTCCTCGGATTTTTTTTTCTTTCGCCTGACGCTCCATAGTATTGTTTGCTGGAATGTTCCAAACGTCCAATTTTGAATTCTGTTGTTGTTGGTTGTGATCAGTTTTTTTTATTGCTTTCTTGAATTCGTGACACGATAAACTGAGAACTAATCGAAGACTGTGTTTCGATGGAAACAAAGATGGTGAAACAAATTTATTTTACTGAAACTGATGATGATTTTTTTTTTTTGTTGGTGAATCAAAAACTGTGAACCGTAAATGAGTTTTGATTATTTTGTAACTGATGGTGGTTTTTGACTGCTGAACTAAAGATGGATTTTGATTTGATGAACGAAAGAGTGTTTCGATGAACTAAAGATGGATATTTGTTGGTGAGACGTAAATTTATTTTGCTGAAACCGATTTTTTGTTTTGATGAACCAGAGACTGATGAACCGTAAACAGCTTTTTGATTCTTCTAAAGACCAATTACGATTCTTGATTATTGAACCTAACGATGGATTCTGATTTGATGAACCGAAGATGGATTTTGATTTGATGAATCGAAGATGGATTTTTATTTGATGAACCAAAGACGGATTTTCATTTGCTGAAGCAAAGACGGATGTTGATTTTGTTGTACCAAAGATGTGATTGGTTTGGTTTTCCGTAAATGAATTCTGATTTTGCTGAAATCAATCATGGTTTTTGATAGTTGAAGACGGATTTTGATTGGAAGCAATAAAAAATACTTTAGACTCGATGAACCAAAGACGGATTTTGATTTTATAAACCAAATACGGATGATGTTTTGATGAACCAAAGATTCTTATTACAATGCAAATTGCTTTTTTGAGTCAAACTCTTGTTTTTTGATTGAACCAAAACACTTTTGCGTTTTTCAACTAAATACCGATTTTTCTTGATTGCTGCACTAAATTATTTTTGACAATCTGGATGTCTGCTTGAATTTGGAACCAAACGGATATTTTGTCAATTCGATGAAACAGAGTTTTGATGAAAGAATGTCTTGAATGTTGAATCTTGAATGTTTAATAGATTCGGTTGGTTTAATCAAACTGTTTTTTTGCACCAAAAATTAGTCCCAATTTCTGCTTTCAGTTTAACAGCATCCAGTGAGCTGGTTTTTTTATCATAACTTTGAACCAAGGATGTAAACAAAATTGTCAGATTAGAATTAAAACAATGAAAATCATGTTGAGCATTGTCCAAGTGATTATTTTGAAGAATATCAGGAATCCTCTTGATTTTTGTTTGTTGCTTCACTATTGACGGAATATTGGATCGACGTGTAGGAAATTTGGAATCGTGTTCGCTTTCGGACGCTGATTCGATATAATTTTTCCTTCTGTATACTTTTGCTTGATAATTCTTTTTCTGCAAATAAAAAAAAAAAAGTTTTTTCATTTCAGGTCAATGGATTTTCGATGAGTCGAGGAGTTTTCATGAGAGTTGTGGAAATTTGGCTCATTCTGAAAAGCTTCTATATTTCTCCTGGAATTATTGCCTTTGATGGTTTGAGATTTAAGAGAGGGGAAAAGTGTAATTCGGAACGAAGCCTGTGACGCTGTGAAAAGAACTTCTTTGATTTCTGTTTTTTGAGATTTCAATTTCCGTTTGCTGACTCTTTTTTTTTGAGGGGAAGTAAAATAATTTTTTCTGGAACGATTCGGCGTGCCAGGGCCTCTTCGTTGATTTCCGGTTTTTTTTTCTTGCTTTTTGGTTGGTATGTTTCTTTTTTTTCTGTTTGGTGACGGAGAAAATTGTTTCTGACTCGCAGTAGTTTGGCTGGCAGACCAACTCTGCTTGAACAGAGTTTTGTCACTTGGTTTGTAAATTTGTTTGCTGGTAAATTGTGGCTTAGAAAACGAAAAGAGGCTTTCGACTGTAAATTAAGAAAAAGCTGCTATTTTATTTTGCATTTTTTTGATGGTGCTTTGTATGTGCTTCGAAGAACGCTTCTCACGACGAATCGTCCTCGTAATCTCGCGTTCCGAAAGCGAAGACATTCTAGTAGGCTAGGTGATCGATCCTTTAATTTTTGACTGAAGCCACTGGTTTTGAATGGAAAAAAAAATTCTTCTGTTTGTTATTGGATCAAGTGAATTTGCAGAATATTTATGTGTGAACTGAAAAAAACGCCCATTATATCCAAGGAACGATACTGGAATCATCTTTTGGTAACTGAGCCTCTTTTTGTAGCTGAAAATATTTTTCGGTTCTGCCAGAACGTAGGAATCTCTTCTTGTCACGAGTGCAGAGATTAATGATTATTTGTCCAGAGTGAAGTTTCTTTATGTGTCCATGAGAGTATTCTGTAAATTCGCAAAGATTTTTCTTCTTCCGTTGATTTAGGGTGTATTGTCTTCTTTTGTCATTGGCGATTTTTTTTCTGCTTTTGAATGGATTTATGGTCTGTCTCCTTGTGTTTGTCATTAATGCTTTCTTCTCTTGAGTTAAAGTGTTCTGCTGAAGGGAATTCTTCAGTTCAAATATTGTTTCGTACTGCCAGAAAAGGAGACACGCTTTTTCCTTTGAATTTCTATTTTTCTTTCTGTGGACAAAAAGGAAAGTTATTTTATTTCAATTAAAAAAAATAATTTTCATTGTAAAAAGAGAGGAAAACTAGTGTTTTTGTTTCTCCACTTGAGAACGCCGAGGTCGCCGCTAGGTGGCGAAAATTCCAAGAAGAAACCAAGGTGCCATCTAGCGGTGACCTTGGCGTTCTCAAGTGGAGAATAATAAGAATTCGAATTAATTCCAACAATTAAAGAAACATAATCATTAAAAAAAACTTACGAATCCAGAAATCTGGTGTTTTTTTAAGATCTGCAAGTCAGCTGCACTCGTTGGTTTTATTGCTTCTCTGCTGTTTAAAGTTGTTGCTGCTGTTGGTGACTCCCCCTGATTCGCCGCTCCTTTGCGTGGTCCATTAATTTTAGGCTCTGATGATGTGGATTGTCCAAAATGTCCAAGAACCTAAAAGGGTGTGAGCGTCAGCTACGAAGCATACTAACACAGCATAAAGAGGAGGGGTGTATAGGGGAGTAAAAAAGTTGAAAAAAAAGTTTAAAAAAAAATTTCAACTAAACGGAAGTGAAGTACACACAAAACAACACACACATATGTAAAAAAGGTGTGAGAAACTAACTTCTCTAACTATACATATAGTCTTAGAAAAATATCGTACAAAAATAAAGAAAATATAAAAAAGAAGTGAAAAGAAAAGAATAAGAGAAAGAACACAAGAGAAACAAAAATGAGAGAACGTCATACGGCATAAAAACTTGTATTGTGTCGCGTACTATGCAACTAGGGTGCTTACGAATCATTGAATTACTTGGCTCTGCACATGAAAGGAAAAAAAAAAGAAGGGGGGAAAAATCATGAGGGGTCGAAAACTCTAAGAAAAAGACTCCCAGGGGTGAGGGTTCTTTGTCGTTTCTTCAAATTTCCGAGGTCTCAAATGGTCACCGGTTACCTTTTGTTATAACGAGAGTCAGGTTCTTTTTGTGGCGTGGCTTTGTACTTCCGGTCCTTTTGATCGTTAGCTTTGCTGACTTTGCATATGCAATTCAGATTCGATTCAAGTGGTATTTTTTTTCTTTTTTTGCTCTCTGAATATATTTTAATTTCATTTTTATTTTAATGTGCACGATTCTTTTTATTTCACTAACTTCACGATTGACATTTTGATTTCGATTTGTTTTGATTTACTTTTATTTTTAAATCATTTTTGTAAGGGATGAGAGAACTTTTCTCTTAGAATTAAGACTTATTTGAAAATTATGATTGCCAGAAATGAATTATTTTCTTAACTTTACTTAAATATCTATATTGCATTTTATTTATTTATTTTTTTCATAATTTCGTTTTTGTTGTGAATTTTCTTCTATTTGCAGTTTTTGGGAATTTCTTTTGTGGTTGTCGCGTCTATTTATGCAGGTTCTATTATTATTGAATCTCTGCAGGTTGAAATTTAAGTAAGGTGGTTTTTGGGCCTTTTTTCTCTATTTCGAACGAGAGAGGAGCAGGTATACGAGTTGAAAAAATAAAGATTTTTAGATAATGAAGTACATTTTTGTAGTTTAAAGTTTTAAAGACCCAGCTCAAAAGTTTTCACTGTAAAAATATATAAAATCTAAAGTAACAATTTTTCCTTGAAGATAAAAGTTGACTTCTTGAAATTTTTTAAATTTTACACGTGATATTTTTAGAGGACTCGAAAAATGGGTTTTACTTCTGCGGAGTTCTTTGTCTGGGTTATGTGTTTTTTCTCTTCTTCTATTGAAAATTAAAAAATTTGGTTTTATTCTTTCTTTTCTAAATTATTAAATTAAATGCAGTTAAATTTTAATTAAAAGAAATTTATTTTTTGACAAACTTCCGGGTAATTTTTCATTATTGTAATTTTGATTTTAAGCTTATAAATTTGGAATTTTCGTAAAACTTAAATTTATGGATTTTAAGCTTATAAATTTGGAATTTTTGTAAAACTGAAATTTATGGATTTATTTTTAATTTGTTGAATTTTGTTATTATCTTCCATAGTCTTTTTGTCTCAGTATATTTTTAAAATTTTTTTCATGTGATTCAGATTTCTGAATTTTGGTTTTTTTTCAATAATTTAACTGTGTTGTGTCCTTAAAGTAATTTTCTATTTTTCAAATTGCATTTTTAAAATTTTTATTGTTAGTTTGGTATCAAATTTTTAATTTTTTGTGAAACTGAAATAAAAATATTTTGTTTTGGAATAATAATTTTTATATTACTGAATTTTTGTTGTTTTGTAAGTTCTATGTTGAAGTAAATAAATATTTTTATCGTTTATTATTATAATTGTTTTTTTCTGTCTTTTTTTGAAGTGATTTTGATTACTGAATTTTGTCCCTTTTTCCTAAATTCATTTTGTTTTGTCAATAATTTTATAAAATCTGAGTTTTAGAAAAACATGTCTGCTTTGAATTTTATTTTAAAAATTTTTAATTTTTTTGTGATTCTGAATTATAAAAAATTTGTTTTTAAATTGAATATTTTCAATTTATAGTTTCAATTTTGGTTTTTTTCGTATATTATTATTGTATCTGTGATTTTTCTTGTTTGTAAATTTTTTCTAGTCATTATGATATTTGCATTGCGTCCGTTTTTTCAAAACTTTTACTTTATTTTGTCTATAAACCCATGTTCAGAATTTTCATTGTAATTTGGATTTTAAATTTATAAATTTAGAATTTTTTGGGAAATTTATTTATTTTTCTTATTTGAATACTTTTAATTTATTGAATTTTGTTACATTATTTTTGTTTCTTTATATTTTTTTGTAAATTTTTTGTATAGTGATCCTGATTTCTGCATTTCGTCCTATTTTTTAAAACTTTTACTTTATTTTGTTTGTAATTTAATAAAATCTGATTTTTAGACAAATAAATAAATTTTCTATTTTTCGAATGAGTTTTTATTGTATTCTTTATTTTTAAATTATAAATTTTGAATTTTTTGTGAAACTAAAATATAAAAAAATTGTTTTGAATATAAAGTTGTCTAAACTATTAAATTTTGTTATTGTTTCTGATTATTTTTGTTGTTTCAGTATATTTTTTAAGCAATTTATTTGTAGTAATTTTGATATTTGTTTGTCAAATTTTGAATTTTTTCGTGAAACAGAAATATATAAAATTTGTTTTAGATCTAAATTTCTTTAATTTATTTAATTTTGTTATTGTTCATTATTATTTTTGTTGCTTCTGAATATTTTTTTAAGTAATTTTTTATAGTAGTTTTGATTTTTTTTAGCAAATTTTGAATTTTTTGTGAAACAGATATGAAAAGAAAATTTGTTTAGATCTAAATATTTCTAATTTATTGAATTTTGTTATTGTTTATTATTATTTTTGTTGTTTTCGCATACTTTTTGAAAAAATTTTTTGTTGTAATTTTGATTTACAAATTTTGAATTTTTTATGAAGCAGAAATATAAATAATTTGTTTCGGATCTATATATTTTTCTAATTTTTTAAATTTTGTTACTGTTTTTTATTATTTTTGTTGTTTCAACATATTTTTTATGAAATTTTTTGTAGAAACTTTGATTTTTGATTTAAAAATTTTGAATTTTTTATGAAGCAGAAATATTAATAATTTGTTTCGGATCTATTCTTTTTCTAATTTTTTGAATTTTGTTACTGTTTTTTATTATTTTTGTTGTTTCAACATATTTTTGAGAAAATTTTTTGTAAAAACTTTGATTTTTAATTTATAAATTTGAATTTTTTGTCAAACAGAAATATAAATAATTTGTTTCAGACCTATATTTTTCTAAATTTTTGAATTTTTCAATCATTTATTATTATTTTTGGTTGTTTCTGTATGTTTTGGGGGGGGGGAGAAATATTTGTTGTAATTTTGATTTTTGCTTTAGTTTAAATTTTTCCGTTAAACTGAAATATAAACCTTGTTTTGGATTTAAATATTTTTTATTTACTGATTTTTTTTCTGTTTATTATTTTTGTCATTCATTCTGTTTTTTTCCATAAATTTTCGTAGTGATTTGATTTTGATTTCTGAATTTCATTTTGTTTGTCAAAATTTTCACTTTCTTTTGTCTAAAATTTCATAAGATCTGATTTTGAGTAAAAAGAAATATTTTTATTTTTAAAATTTTCTGATTTTGCTCTCTTTTTTCTAAATTAAATCTGATTGTTGCATTATTTTTCTGAATTTGATTTTTGATTAATTTTTACAAAAGTGAAAATTTTGATATTTTCCGTTTTCGAAATTTTTATTCTATTGTTTAGAAATTTTGTATTTTTATATATAAATATTTAATTTCTGATTTTAATTTTGTAAAAATCTAAAAGCGGATTTTAAATTTAAGAAATTTTTTTTGTATTGCAACGGAAAACACTAAAAAAATAATAGTTTTTGAAAAAAATACTAAAGATCATTTCAGAAAATAAATTTTGTTGATAATTCAGAAAATCAAAATCTTTTAATCATTTTTTCTGGTCACTTTTTTTGGGGGGGTTTTCTTTTTTTTGTGGTTTTGAAGCAAGATATTTTTTTCCTCTAAAGAAATAGAATTTTGTATTTTTTACGACTTGTTCTGTAACAAAAATTGGAATTTTTCAAAATGAAATTTTGTTCAACATTATATTTTTGAATTTTGGATATTAACTGTTTTTTTTTTAATGGCTGTAGCAGTGAATATTTTTGAAACAGAATTTTTTTGAAATATGATTTTTTTGAAATACGATTTTTTTAGTTCACACAATTTTGTTAATAATTACAATTTTTGTCACTTGTCATGTTTAAAATAAAATATTGTCTGAAAAAAAATTTTTGCAAAAATATTAAAATCGAAAAATAATGTTTGTACTTTGTTTTTCTTATTTATAACTGTTTTGAAAAATATAATTTGGTTAGCGAAAAGAAAATTTTATCGTATGCACCAACATTGCCAAGAGATAAAAACTTCTATTATTTTGCATATTTTTCGAATTTGTCTTTTGTGTCAAAATCTGAATTTGCCTGATATTAAAATAACCGTTTTTAAATTTTTGCCATTTTTATTATTGCTGTTTGAAAAAATATGTAATTTTGTCTTTGCTTTCTTTTCGATTATTTCAAAACCACAATTTTTATTTCTTTTTTTTTGTTGTATTTTTTGAATAACTTTATTTTATTTATTTTTTCCATATATTGTTTTTTTCAATATTTTTTTATTTTCATTTTTTTCTTTTTTTGCGATTAATAAACTTTCAATTGGTCCAATTTTCTGAAACAAATGTTTTCAATTTTTGTAAGATAATACTTTCCAGATATATTTTTTTTGTCAGAAAAAATATGTTTGAAATTTGTTCAAAAATTTTAATTAAAAAAAATCTGAAAGCATAGATAGGAAAAATAAATTCTGAATATCAAAGTTCAATTTTTTCTTATTTTCTCTTTTTTGAGAAAAATCGACCAATAAAAAATTTATTAAAAACATAATTTTTTTTTATTTGACTTGTTGCTTCGTGAAATTTGACAGGTTGGTGTATGTTTATGGAGAGAGTGAGAGAGAGAAAGGAGAGAGTCAACGAGGGGTGCATAAATTGCCACCCAGTTTTCATGTGAATAAAAGTCGAGGGGTGGGTACTTCCGGTTTATAAGCGTTCCTCATTGAAAATGCACTTGTTATAATGCTCTTGATGGCGGAAGTGACTAGAACCTTTTAATTTTATCGTGATTTCAAAAATTAAAAAGAAAATAATATATATATATATATATATATATATATATATCTGCTCTTCTCATAAATAACAATATAGATATAATATTAATTTCAGTATTTCCGCTTGAGAATCTTTTATTCTTCTTTTTCATATTATTCCAAAAGAAAGAAAAACGAAAATTTCAACAATTTAAATTTAAATTATTTTTTTCGTTTCTCGTTAGGATATTTAAATGAATATGAATAAAAAATGTTTAAATTTCAGAAAAATTTCGGTACATTTCGTATGAAATCTGACAGTTGGAAATATATTGATTGGCATATATGGTGCAATATTTTATTTCCTGGCTGAATGGGGCAAAAGGGGGTGGGGGGGCGGGGGGTTAAAAGACAAACTGTTGTGTGGTTGACGTAAAACCAATATGTTTTCATTGTATTTTTCATTTTTTCTTTTTTTTTGTCAAACAAGTGTAACAAAATGAAAAAAACATAACTAAAATTGAAGAAAAAGGAACAAAAAATGAAGGAGCCAAATTTTAGATTGAAAGAATTCCAAATTTTGATGAAAAGATATTTTTCCCTCGCAATAAATTTGATTTTATTTTATTGTATTTTAAAATTTTTATTGAATGTTTTTTTACTATTGAATTACATTTTTCGTTTACTATTTTTTCGAAATCTTTTTCGTGTTTTTTTTACCCTTTTACTATTTTTAATAAATTTTTAAATTGTTTAAACTATTTTTCGTTTCTTTATAGATTTTTTGCTTGTTTTTTTTGAACACTTCTTTTGGAATTCTCTCACTAAGAACTAATTTTTCAGTCTCAAAAATCGAAAAACATGCATATAATTTGGTATCGTGAATTTAAAATTTATCAGTCGACTTGTTTGTTTGTAAATTTTGATCAGCTATCTTGTGAATTTTTACTATACTTGGAATAAAAATTCAAAGAACGGATTTTTGTTTTCTTCTCAACATTTTTTTTGCGTATTTTGAATATTTTTTTTATAGTTTCATTTGTACGACGTGATAAATTTTTATGCAGTTCTATTATTTCTACTTTAATTTTTTTAGTCTACTATCGAAATATCAACACAGACACAATTAGGTGCTAATCTATGAATTATATTATCACTAAATATATTTGAATTTCAATAAATTAACTATTTTATTTTATAAAATTTTTTTCATTTTCTTTTTGTACTAGAATCAGTCTTTATCTAAATACTTTTTATGTGCAGTAAAAAATTCTGTGGAATACAATCAAAAAAATGCAACAGGAAAACGTAATTTTGCCCGGAATTAGAAATTCACTTGGTGATGAAAAAGAATTTTGTTTTTTGAATTTTTACAGGTATTTCATTTAAAATTAAAAAATTTGTATTATTTCAAATTTGAATTTTGATTAATTTCAGAATAGAATTTTTTTCGTGGAATTTAAATTTGGATTGAATTTTGTAAGTGGAGATATTTTTTTGTTTGTTTTCATTTTCTTGTTTCACCACTTGAATTTGTTTCCGGACAATTTTGGAACACGAAAACAAAAAATTTGTGCAGTGCATTGAAAAATTAAGAAAATTTGTGCAAATAAATAATTTTTGTAACTAATTTTTCACTCAATTTTGTAACTACATTTGTTTTTTTTCTCACACTTGACTGGTAACTACAGAATTTTTTTTGATACATTATAACTATATTTTTTGTTTCTATTATTTTGTATAACTACATTTTGATTTCTCTAATATTTGCGTATCTACAATTTGGTATCGATTTGTAACTACAGATTTTCTATTTGTAAACTACAGTTTTGATTTCTATTTTATAACTAAAAACATTTGCAACATATAGAACTACATGATTTTTTAGAACAAAAACACAAAAGTCAATTTTAATTCTATTTACAACTAAATTTGTTGTTATTGTTTTCATTGCAGTATGAAGTGAAATTGAATTTTTCATTTCAATTTAAAATGGAATTTTGATTTCGAAATTAAAACTAAATTTTTATTTTCATTTGAAACTCAATTTTCGTTTTAATTTTAAAGGTAGAATTTTGATTTCAATTCTAATTAAAATTTTGATTTCAACTTTAATTTCAATTCTGACTCAATTTTGATTTCAATTTAAATTTTAATTTCAATTTTGATTGTAATTTGAAAGTACAATTTTGATTTCAATTTTAATTTCAATTCTGATTTTAATTTGAAAGTACAATTTTGATTTCAATTTTAATTTCAATTCTGATTTTAATTTGAAAGTACAATTTTGATTTCAAGTAAAATTTCAATTTAGATTTTAATTTGAAAGGACAATTTTGATTTCAAGTTAAATTTCAATTTTGATTTTAATTTGATAGTACAATTTTGATTTCAATTTTGAATTCAAATTTAGAAAGCAAAATTTTTATTTCTGTCATGAAAGTGAACAGTATGATTTTGAAATCCATTTTTTTTATATCTTTTTCAAATTTTTCATTTTGAAATTTATTTTTAATTCTGAATTTTCCACTTTAGTGAAAAAAATTTTTATCTCGTCCCAGAAGTTCAAATTTAGAGAGCATTGTATAGGCGAAAATTTGTTTTGCTTCTAAATTTTTCATCTATTTTCGATTTATAAAGTTCAAAATACAATTTTGACTTTCTAAACAGTTCTTTTTCTAACTTCAAAATTTTGTTTCGATGTCTATTTTTCAATTTGGTCAAAAAGAATTAAATTTGGATTAATATAAAAAATGTGAATTTTTTATAGAATCGAAATTTTTAATTAGTTAAGAATTGGAAAAAACCAATTATATTTAATTATTCAAATTTAGTTCTAATAGAAGAAAAGTGATAAATGAAATTTCCAAAAAAATTTTCTGTTAATTTTTTATTTTTTTAGAATTTCGAATCGGGTCTTAGTGCCTGGATAGAGTAGTGCCTAGAGATTGTAAATTTTTTTCTCCATGTTTAGCGTCTTCGACTACGACTTTTTGCCTCAAGTGATTTTTTTTTGTTTTCAAACAAAAATGACAGATTCTAATGCTTTGAGCTAACATTTAATATTTTCGCGTTTGATGAAAATTTCGATCTTGAATTTTTTTTCAACGTATTTTTTTCATTATTATTATTATAAATTTTTTTATTTTCTCAATGCCAAATTTTTTCAATGATCCATTTCAATTTGCACTAGGTAATCACATGAGAATTTATTTTTATTCAATTATGTACAGATATATTTTTTTCTTTTTTTGAATAAAAAATTTCCAATGCCAAAATTCGTATTTTAAAAATATTCAATTTGTTTATTTTTCTGCAACAATAACATGGCGTTAATATCTTGATAACTGGTCAATAACAATAAATTTTCTGTCAATAATAACAACAATACTTTTTCGCAATAATCTGTCAATAAATAATTACTATTATTGTTATTGAAAAGTAGAAAGCGAATTATTTTGTATACACGAATTTAGATTTATGAAAATTTGGATCATTTGTTAAAAATCGGCTGTTAATTTTTTTCCTTTAAAAATAGGTGAAAGTTTTGTTTTGATCGAAATGTTTACACGGAACTGCCAAAATTATTTTTTTGTGATAATTGGATCCCGAAAATTATCGAAACGAAAGAATTCTATTTTTTTGGTTTTTTTGAAAAGTAATTTTCTATTTGAGAAGAAAATAAATTTTTGTACTTTGGAGCAGGAGAGGAATTTTAAATTTGCTAAAAAATTAATTTTTTCGAGGCAAAAATTTTCTTTTGCTATCCGAACACTTTTTTTACTGCTTTTTTGTTTGAATTTGAAAGGCAATTTTTCTTTTCTAACAAATTTCAAAATCAATTTTCCGTTTTGAATTTTTTGCAATAAAATAACTGTGGTTTTCTATTTCACCAGTTAAAACGATTTTGGAAAAAAAAGTAAATATTTGTTAACTGTTAAAAAAATGGAATTCTTCCGTTCTTCAAAAACTATTGGATCAAGTAGCGGATTGAACACTCGAGACAAAATTTCGCTGTTAAAGGTGTTATCGCCGCAAAAAATGAAAGATTGAAAAATTATTTTCGAGTAGTCTATCGAAGCACCAAAACCGGAAATTTTTTTTTTTAAAAGCCAAGAAAAAAGCCGAAATTGAACTCACCGCTTGTTTATGTGTTGATATAATTGACTTGATGTTTTGCCTCGATCTGCGACAGAAAAATATTGGAGCACTTCCGATTAGATCACTACTGAATAAAACGCGGAGTAAAAAAAACTGTTGTATTAAAAAAAAAATTTTTTTTTTGACTGTCGACGAATATTTTTTTTCTCAGATGGTAAATAATGAGTTCACCAGGCCGGACCAGCCGGCCTGGTATCGCTCTTTTAGTTGATGTTCGTTCGTCGACGATCGAGGAGTGAACTGTGTTGGACTGCAAAGGGTGAAGCCCTTATATAGAGAAGGGGGACCCCCTAACAAAATTTTTAGGACCCCTTGAGCAACAGGAGGCCCTGGGAAAATATCGTGTACAATAGAAGAACGAGATTTCGAAGGAACGTCGCATTAAGGGAGGATTCCCCACCAATCAGATGCGAAAAGATTCAAAATAGAAGGCAGGAGGGGGGAGAAATAGGGCGCAAGAGTTTGTCCAAATTTTAGCCCCCCCACTCCTCCCTTACCTGTTTCATATCATCCTCTTCCTTCCTGTCTCTATATCTATGATTGTTACTCTCTTGTCTATTGTTATGATTGCACCGCGAAACGGATTTTTCATCCCCGAAGTATCATCATCCATGGGAATTTTATCCAGGTGCCGTCCTTTTCTTCCTTTTCATTGGATATGATCAAAAATTTTTTTTTATTTATATTGATATTTTATGCAGAAGAGTCGTTAGAATCTTCGGGAACCATTTGCGCGTGTCTGAGAACTCTTCTGTATGGTTATATACACTTGAAAGCACGTGTCCTTGTACTATGGTTTAAGGATATATTATTATTATTATTATTATTACCATATAACGTTTCTTATAAGAGGGCAGATATATTGCATTCACGCTGTGAGGACACGCGCTTTTTTCTTTACAAGAGAGGGAGAGGGAAAAATTTTTTTTTTTATGACTTCATCAATTTTGTTTCAAAGATTTTGACACTTTGATTTAAAATGACATTTTTTTCGATGTAGCTGTCAATAAGAATTATAAAAATGGGAAATCAAATATTTGTCATGGTACCTGTTTTATTTTCTCAGTAGAGAATTTTTTTTTAAATTATTGCGCAGTCAAATTTATTAAATTAAATTTATTAAATTTATTAAGTTAAATTTATTTTTCAAAAACCAACATTTGGACATTTTTTACGATTTTTCATAGAATAATTAACATTTTTCCACGTTCTTTGACTTTTATTAAAGGCTATACAATTATCTCTTCAACGATACAGTAGTAAACAATTCTTGATAATTTAGAAAAATTTTACAACTCCCCAGGTTGAGGATGGAATTTCTCAAATTTTTATTCAAAAATACTTCTATTCTTCGAAATCAGTAAAGTTTTATGAAAAAATCTATCTTTATGGAAAAATTATTTGTGGAACGTCAGCTTCAATTTTAGACAAAAGAAAATTAAAAAATATCCAAACGTTTGCAAAATTTTCCCAAAAAACTACCAAGCGGTTTTTTGTGAATTTTTGAAAAATTTATACTTTTACATTCTTATTAATATTTCGGGGAGATGTTAATATTTTTTTGTGTTCTTGGTCTTAAATTCAAGGTTGTGAAATTCTGAGTCCAGCAAGCTAATAATATATGGTATTAGGATAGATTAGACAAATTTTACAACTCCGTATGTTTGGGACCAAAATTTCGTTATTTTGCACTTTCTATGCAAAAACATTGACCTGCTGTAAAATCTAAATAACAATTCAGGGAAAAGTTTGAAATTAACAGAATATCATCAATGAAGCCCAAGCTTTAGTTTGGGGCAAAAAAAATGAAAAAATATTACCGTGTTCCTAAGATACGACAAAAAATGTTCAAGCTTGTTTTTCGGATATTTTTCCAATAATTTATGTTTTGACATTTTTTAAGATATTTCGTAAAATTCTTAATAGTTTTCAGCGATTTTGGTCATAAATTAAAGGTCATATAATTCCGCGTCCAACGAGCTATTATAAAACATTTTTCGATCAGTTGAAAAAATTCTATCACTCCCTAAAGTTAGAAGAAAAATATAGCAATTTTTCACTTTCTGTGCAGAGACATAGAAATATTGCTAAATGTAGAAAAATTCTGGACAAAATCTATTATTAACAGTAATTTAACAGGCGAACCTTAGCTGTAATTTAAGACCAAAAGGAAGAAAAAATGTCAAAGCATTCTCAAGATATCGTGATAAACGTTCGAGCAGTATTTTTATGACTTTTTTGAAAATTGACGCCTGGACATTTTTTCAATTATTTCGTACAATTATTAACATTTTCTTGCGTACTTGCTCTTGAATTAAAGGTAGTAAAATTCTACGTCGAACGACATAGTAAAAAACATATTTTTGATATCTTAGATTAATGTTATCATTCCTTAAGTGTAGAACAAAAATTTAGTGATTTTTCACTTTCTGTTTAAAAACATTGATAGGCGGCAAAATTTACAAACATTCGGGGAAAAATTTGGTAATAATGGAAAATAATCATTGAAACCTCAGCTTTAATTTGAGACCAAAAAGAAGAAAAAATGTCAAAGCATTCCCAAGATATCGTGAAAAACGTTAGAGCAGTATTTTTGTGATTTTTTTGTAAAATTGATACTTGGACGTTTCTTATCACATTTCGTAAGATTCTTAATATTTCTTTCCGGTTTTTGTCTTGAATTAAAAGTTGTAAGATTCTGCATCTAAAGACCTATTAATAAACATTTTTTCGTTAATTTAGACAAATTTTATCACTTTCTAAATTTAGAAGTTAAATTTAGAAAATCTTCATTTTCTGTGGTAAAAATATTGTTATACGGAAAAATGAGTAAATATTTAAGAAAAAATCTGACATTCAGGGAAAATTATCAGTGAAACCTGAGCTTTAATTTGAGACCAAAAAGAAGAAAAAAAGTCAAAGCATTCCCAAGATATCGTGAAAAACGTTCGAGCTGTATTTTTATGCTATTTTTGGAAAATTGTCTCTTGGATATTTTTTAAGATATCTCTTGACATTGTTAATATTTTCGTAACTTCTTGATCTTAAATCAAAGCTTGTAAAATTCCGCGTTTAGTGATATATTAATAAAGAACTTTTCCATTACTTTGAACAATAATACCTCTTGTTATATTTTCTGTGAATAAATTTAACATTTTGCTTTCTGTTCAAAAGCTTGAATTCGTTCCTTTAAAGTTAATTTGCAGATAAAATATATCATTTAGATTCTCCATAATAATTCGGCAAAATTATTTTCTACAAATAAATCTCATATTTTGTCTCAGCATTAATAAATTGTTGCAAATAAAACGAAGTTATAATTTTTATTTATCAAAATAGAATGCGGAGACTTTCTGGTTTTCAATATATTAAAAAAAACACAGCAAAAATTTCCATTTTAACGACGTAGAAACTTGCCGTGGGGCCTGTTGCTTTTTTTGTCTTGTTTTATGTATACATATACTATTCGGAATAATCTTCGTACCCTTCAGTGGTCAGATCCTGTTTCGCAAGACTCACTTAGCAGCCGTTAAGCATTTCTCATGGACCATTATTATTTTTCTTCTTTTTTTTGAATCCTGTATATATATATATATATATATATATATATATATTGAAACCTCGTGCAATCTTTGTGTTTACGTCACCCATCTCCAAGACACGTGCTCACTAACCGAAACATTTCGTCCTTGAAATCTGCATCGAAGGGACCAGTTTCATTCTTACCGTTAGTTTTCAAATATTTTTTTTTCTTTTCTTCATTTCCTCATTTTTAAAACTAGTATAATTTTGTTTAGACGAAAATAATTCTTTTCCATTTCTTTTTTTTTTTGGTAATAAAATTAATATTTGCAAGTTTTTTCTTTTACTCTACAATAAAAATAACAATGTTTCATTAAAATATTCATGCTGAAATTTTTAATTTTCGTTTAAGAAAAGAAAATAAAAAATACATTTTTCCTTAAAAGGAAACCGTTAAAATATTTCCGCAATTCATGTCTGAGCTTTAGAAGGAGGTACATGACCTTTCACTATTGCCAAAAAAAAAAAAAATAAAATCTGCTCTACTTTTGAAATTTTTCACCCCTAAATTCTTTGACACTTGAAATCCTTAGACATTGTCGCAGGAGATTTGAAAAGTGCTTTGGAAAAATCCGTAAGGTAACTGCCGCGTCTATATATCTATATATAGTTAGAGAAAAGGTCCCGGAAATAAATTGTCCCTCTACAGGCTCAAGATTTGTATCCATTGTTAGAACAAAAGTGCATTATTGTGTCATTTTATCTCGCAGAGAGTTTGAAAAATCTTTTTCCAAATCTTGACAGTTGAGAGGTAAACAAACGAGATAAATTAAAAAGTGGAAACGATTTTCAAAAACAGCATCCAGAAAATTAGGTAAAATTAATTTTTTTTACTTTCACTCGAAATTTACATTTATTTTTTAATTTTACAACTAGTTTAACATTTAAGAAAAAATAGTCACTTTTCTTTTTTTGAATCAAATAGTCGATAAGGGAACAAGTAATAGAAATCAAATAAAATCTTCGACTTGGAATAAAAAAATTGATTTCATTGATGTTTACAAGTTTTTAAAGAATTATTGATAGTGCTGTAACGGTTCTGATGTACGGTTACGCCTTAGCTTAAATCTTAAGGGCACAAAGGAACAGAGATTTACAGTGGGGTGCATATATATGTATATATACATTCCTATATTTTATTGGCCTTCATAAAAATGTCCTGTTCTTGTGGTGAGACATTTAAGAATGATAAAAGTGAAAAATCTCAGAACGAAAGTGTAATAAACATTTCCAATAGTAAAAATTGAGTAAATACTTTGCTACCCTATAACAGGTATAAAGTTGTGTTTACTATTCCATAATAGACCATTAAGGATCAACAACTCAACATAATACATTGATATTGTGTTTTTGTTAAAGACTTATTTTCTGATTTGCTTCATTTAAAAAAAAGTAATCTTTTTTAATAAAAAATTTATTGCTAAAAAATGAAACAAAACGTGAAAATAAAATCGTATATTTACAGTAAATTCTCAGCGTAATTTTCAACTTTCATTTGAGACCAAGAAGATAAAAAAATATTTACTTGTTCCCAAAAAACAATGAAAAACGTTCAACCACGATTTTCGGAAAATTGATGCTTGGACGTTTTTTTGACAATTTTTTTGCACCAAGTCAATATTTTAAAAACCTTTTTTGTCTTAAATTAAACTGGTTGAAGTTCTGCGTCTATCGAACTACTACAAAATATTTTACGATCATTTAGAAAGATTTTATCATCCTATAAGTTTAGATAAAAAAGTACTAATTTTCCACTTTTTTGGCAAAAAATTTAAAGTGTGATTTTTTTTATGACAAATATTTTGATTAAGTCTATTAATTACGAAAAGTTGTTACTTAATCTCACTCGTAATTTGATAGCAAAAACATCAAAAAATATTCACGTAAACCTGAGATATCTTGAAAAATGTCCAAGCTTGTTTTTTATGATATTTTCCAAAAACTACCACTTGGACATTTTTTGTGATATTTCTGAAACGTGTTAATATTATTTTGTCTTTTTGGTCTTAAATTAAAGCTTGGGAAATTCTGCTTTCAATCGACTATTATAAAAGATTTTTTGAGCATTTTAGAAAAAAATATCCTTCGATAAGTTTAAGGTAAAAATTCAGTTATTTTTCACATTTTTCTCAAAAACTTGAATGCTTTGCATTCTTTAAAAAAACTGAAAGAAAAAATCTATTTCTTTTAGTAGCTTGTTAGGAATGTCTTAGGTTTAGGTTAAAAGCATGAACATGGAAAAATATCAACGTCATCAAAAGATATCCTGAAAAATGTCCAATCTTGATTTTTATGATATTTTTCAAAAATTAATGCTTGGACTTTTTCCGTGATATTTCAGAAACGTTTTAATATTTTTTTGTGTTTTTGGTCTTAAATTAAAGTTTGCAAAACTACGCTTCTAATGATCTATTATAAAAGATTTTTTGAGCATTTTCGCAAAAAATATGATTCGATAAAGTTTGGATGAAAAATTCAGTAATTTTCCTCTTCTTACGCAAAAACTGTAAAGTGTGATTTTTTGAAAATAATACCTTTAGTCATAGAATTTATACAAAAGTGTACATTAATATTATCTCAGCTTTAATTTAAGACCAAAAAAATTAAAAAATGTTAAAGTGATCCAAAGATATTGTGAAAAATGTTCAAGCCTGTTATTTGTAATATTTTTCGAAAATTGCTGCCTGGGCGTTTTTGATGATATTTTAGGAAAATTTTAATATTTTTTTCTCCTTTTGGTTTTAAATTGAAGACTGAAAACTGCTGCTTCTAATCACCAATTGCAAAAGATTTTTCGATTAACTGAAATAGAAATTTCGTTCAAATAGTTCAAGGCAAAAAGTTAGCGATTTTTCACTTTTTGTTCAAAAAATTGTTTCTATTCTCCAAAATAGTTGTTAGGAAAAAATCTATTTCTCTTTGTAGTTTTTCATAATAATTGTACCATTGTTTTAGAAAAAACAATTCAGTAAGTTTAGCGTGCAATATTTGAAGCAAAATGAATAGAAAAATATTTCAATGCACATTTCAAAAAGAATTACTGTACAAAGAATAAGGGTCATTTAAGAGTGGAAAAAATAATTTACAAACAAAAAACACAGCGATGATGGCGTCACGTGGCGTTTTAATATACCAAATTGATTTTTTGATAGGCCATGAATTGGCATGAATCATTCAAAAACAGGATAATGATTAGACAGAGTAGAAATAATCAAGCGCTCAGGGACCATCATGCGGGTGGACTTTGAAAGATATGTACTGGAGAACATAATTATACTTAATGTTCACTCCGTTCTTTGCTGTTGATATGCGAAAAAAAATACGTCAAGAGAAAATGCAGTAGCAAAAATTTTTTTTTTATTTAACAATCATTAACGTCATAAAATAAAATTAACGTTATAAATAAAATTAATTAATTAATTATTAACGTTAAAAATTTACATTTACTAAAACAGTTATTAAATTATTCAATAATTTGTACAATAAATATACAAAAGTACAATAATTAACATTAGTCATCATTGTAATTGTTGGTAAACATTTTTATTTTCTATTTATCATTATTCGGAGTTGAAATACATAGAAGAGAAAATTTTGTCGTATTTCAGAGAGAAAGTGTACTTATGTAAAGAGACTCTAAGCATGTATAAATTACCCTGTGTTTATGCAAAACTTAATGTACACTCTAGGGTTGACTCCTATTTTAAGGGTAGGAGTAGCAGAGGGAAGCGGGAAGAGAGTAAAGAGCGCAATGTGTCGGCATTTCTACGTCTCTGTTTCCCACGCATCGAAAATGAAAAGCTTTATTATAAAACCCACCTGCAACTGTTCCCATTTTCAAAATCCCAAAATCAAAAGTCCCCCTTTCTATAATTTCCCGATTTACCTCACAGAATTAATTTTTCAATAAATCTTTTATACCCAATTTAGTTTCCATAACACTATATATGGTTTTATTTACATTTTCCTCCCCTTATTCATCATACAAAAACAAAAAAATATTTTCCTTTAAAAAAAAAGTTTATTCAAACATTTACAGTGTAAAACAAACTGAGCCATTTTTTCATTTTTTGTAATAGTTTAGGGATATAAAAGATAACATTTTTTAAATATTTATTTATTCTATCATAATAATAATAAGAATAATAATAATAAGAATAATAATAATAATAATAATAATAATAATAATAATAATAATAATAATAATAATAATAATAATAATAATAATAATAATAATAATAATAATAATAATAATAATAATAAGAATAATAATAAGAATAATAATAATAATAATAATAATAATAATAATAATATAAATAATAATAATATATTTATTTATAGTTCCTAATATTTTTTCAATCATTTGGATTTTAAATTATAAATTTTGAAATCTTGAAGATTTAATAACTTTACAGCAACAAAAAAATAATTGCAAAAAATTTCATTTAAAAAAATCTCTTTCGGCAAGTTTATGAAAAAGCGCTAATAGAAAAAATGCAAAGAAAAAACTTATCTGGCACAGAAAATTATCAGTGAAATCTCAGGGGAGAAAAAAAATTGAAAAATTATAAACCGTTCCGAACATTGCATATAAAACGTGTTCAAGCATTTTTTGTAATATTTTTAAAAAATTGCCGTTTGGACAATTTTTTTACCATATTTCGTAAAATTGTTGATATTTTTTTAAATCCTTGATTGCAGATAAAAGGTCGTAAAATTAATAAACATTTTTAGACGACTTAGAAAAATCTTATCATTCCTTGAGTTTGGAACAAAAATATTATTATTTTCCTCTTTTTTTCAAACGAAACTTAAAGTTTGTCTCTTTTCCAAAATCAAATTTTTGCTAAAGTTCATTTTTTACAGATAATATCATCATTTTTTTTTTGAGAATTATTGCGCAGTCATATATTTTTCGAAAACTAACATTTAGACATTTTTTACGATTTTTCATAGAATAATTAACATTTTTCCACGTTCTCTGACTTTTGTTAAAGGCTGTACAATTATCTCTTCAACGATACAGTAGTAAACAATTCTTGATAATTTAGAAAAATTTTACAACTCCCAAGGTTGAGAATGGAATTTCTCAAATTTTTATGCAAAAGTATTTCTATTTTTCGAAATCTGTAAAATTTTATGAAAATATCTATCATTATGGAAAAATTATCTGTGGAACGTCAGCTTCAATTTGAGACAAAAGAAAATTAAAAAATATCGAAATGTTTGCAAAGATTTCCCAAAAAATGACCAAGCGGTTTTTTGTGATTTTTTTGAAAAATTCATACTTTTACATTTTTATTAATATTTCGGTGAGATGTTAATATTTTTTTGCGTTCTTGGTCTTAAATTCAAGGTTGTGAAATTCTGCGTCCAGCAAGCTAATAATATATGGTATTAAGTTAGATTAGACAAATTTTACAACTCCGTACGTTTAGGACCCAAACTTCGTTATTTTGCACCTTCTATGCAAAAACATTGATCTGCTGTAAAATCTAAATAACAATTCAAGGAAAAGTTTGGAATTAACAGAATATCATGAATAAAGCCCAAGCTTTAGTTTGGGGCAAAAAAAATGAAAAAATATTATCGTGTTCCTAAGATACGACAAAAAATGTTCAAGCTCGTTTTTCGGATATTTTTCCAAAAATTTATGTTTGGATATTTTTTAAGATATTTTGTAAAATTGTTAATATTTTTCAGCGATCTTGGTCCTAAATTAAAGGTCATTTAATTCCGCGACCAACGAGCTATTATAAAATATTTTTCGATTAGTTGAAAAAATTCTATCACTCCCTAAAGTTAGAAGAAAAATATAGCAATTTTTCACTTTTTGTGTCGAGACATAGAAATACTGCTAAATGTAGAAAAATTCTGGAAAAAATCTATTATTAACAGAAATTTACCAGGAAAATCTCAGCTTTAATTTAAGACCAAAAGGATGAAAAAATGTCAAAGCGTTCTCAAAATATCGTGATAAACGTTCGAGCAGTATTTTTATGACATTTTTGAAAATTGACGCCTGGACATTTTTTCAATTACTTCGTACAATTATTAATAATTTTTTTGTGTACTTGCTCTTGAATTAAAGGTTGTAAAATTCTACCTCTATCAACATGGTAAAAAACACATTTTTGATAACTTAGACCAATGTTATAATGATAACATAATGATAACATGATTATTTTTTCCTTAAGTTTAGAACAAAAATGTAATTATTTTCCTCCTTTTTTTTAAAAAGAAACTTAAAGTGTGTTTCTTTCCAAAATCAAATTTTTGTGAAAGTTTATTATTTACAGATAATTATGAATTAATCGAAGTTTTAGTGCATGAAGGAAAAAATACAGAACAACAATTAAAGATTCTCATAAACAAGTTAAAGCTGCTTTTTTGCGAAATTTCCAAAAATTGGTCGTTTCTGCACTTTTTGATGATATTTCTAGAAGATGTAAATATTTTTAAAATCTTTCTATCTTAAATTAAACCCAATAAAATTTCTGCGTCCAATGGCCTATAATTGAATATTTTGCATTTGTTTTAGAAAAAAAATATCACTCTATAGGATTTTGATGAAAAATGTAATAATTCTTAACTCTGAATTCTGATTTTTTGAAACTAGAACTGTTAGTCAAGTAAATTATCTATAAGTTAATAAAACTTTTTGACTTAATTTGAGTAAAAAATAAAATTTTAACGTTATCCCAAAAAAAATTTTTTAATCGTAAAAAATCTTCTAGCCAGTATTTTATATTTTTCGCCAATTTGTCCCTGGGTTTCTTTTTAGATATTTCAGAAACTTGTTAATATTTATTTATTCAAATGAATATTTTTTTGTTGTTTGTTAATATATTAATTTGAGTCATTTTTTTTGCCTAAAATTGGCCTAAAAATTATTTACATTATAATATTTATTTATGTCAATTTGTGAAAACAAAAAATTTTTTTTAGTCAAACGAAACTGGTAAGAAGAAAAATTTCTTTTTTCGACGATTTTTGTACACGGGGTGTATAAATATATACACAAATGAAAGAAAGAAGAGTGTATATCGAAATTTCAGTACAGAGCTCATGTTACGTTCTTTGTTTGGCATATCGACTTATACTTATAAAACGTGATGCAATTTTCTTCTTTCTATATATATATATATGAAGGTGAAGGAGGGGGTCCAACGATCGTTAAGTTCGGGACCCACCGGCCCTCACCCTTGATTCGACCCTTGGCCCTGTACTGCTTTCATTCAGCTTGCACACACCCTCTTGCACGTTTGACTTATACGTAGATTTTCATACGTAGAAAACGCATCTGCCCGCGTTCTCACGCGCTTGCTCTTACACCCGGCACAAACATCGAAATCACGTTACCTGTGCTCGAAATTGTGCAAAAATTTTTCACCATCAACAAATCTTGTATTCACTCTTAAGCTTGTGCCTTTTTTTATGGAAATAATGCAGAGGAAGGAATTATTATTATTTTTTTTTTCATATTTTTTATTTATTTTGCAAACAGTTGAGTTTTCATTTACAAAAATACGCAATAATAATTTATTATAAAGATAATTAAATAAAAATAATAATAAGTAATTGAAAATCAGTAATTGGTTTTTTAAATTTTGGCGGTTATATTTTTGTTTACAGTGGTGGCGCTATTTTAATTTCATCATGGATGCCTTACGTATTTTTTTTATTAAAGGTTATGTTATTCAGTCCTGACTCCATATACTTTACTATAGAAAGGTTTCACACTGAATAACATTGCCTCAAGCCGAATTTTTTTTTTGCTTTTCTTTTCAAACATTACTTTTTGTAAATAAATAATTACTTTTTAAATTTTGGCGGTTTTATTTTCGTCTATAGAGAAGTGGCGCTGTTTTACTGAAATCTGGGACTCCCCGAAGTACCTTTCCTTTAAGTCGAATATTTTTCTTCGCAATTATTCACAGGATTCTTTTTTGAAATAAATAATTTTTTTAATTTTGTCGGTTGTATATTTCTGTTCATAGCAATAGCGCTATTTTACTTAAATCTGGGATTTCCCCACCTACGTTTCCTTTGGTATTTTTTTCTCAATAATTTATAAACTATTGAATATTTTTTCAAATTTTGACGGTTAAATACAAATATTATAAATATAAAATGATTCCTTTTTTCATTAATTGTACAATTATTTAACTATAAGATGAAAAACTTATTTTTGACCTTCTTTTGGTTATTATTAAACCAACTGAATTATGAGAAAAATTGTTCCTATAGCGATTGTAGTAAATATTCCAATTATATGTTAAATATATCAAACACTTGTTTGACATTTAAAATTAAATACCAGATTAAATAAAAAAAAAGCTGACACATCACTTTATTAAACGCTTTATATATATGAAGCTTCTCATCAACTGCATTTTATGTTTATGATTAATAGTTAAAAAATAAATTCACTCTACCGTTTACTCAATATAATAATACGTCAAAGTCGTTTGCAATTTTCACTAGAATTTTTCAATGAATTATTTTCACCAACAGCATTTATTTTAATAAAACAAAAAATATATATATCTCAAATCCATTTATTTTCCTCGTAATGATGCATTTTATTTTTAAAAAAACAATTTACGAGCAAAAAATATTTACTTAATACACACGCGGGGAAAAAAAATTCCTATTTTCACAAAATATTAAATATCAGATGTAATTTTTATTTGAATATTTATTAAAAACGAAAAGTGTAATTATAAAATGCGGAAAATTCTATATGCGGGATATGAAGAAAAGAAAAAAAAGGAGAAAGAGATAGAGGGGAAAAAAAACTACATTAATTATACTGAACATAAGTATAATGCAGGTGTACAAAAAATAGTTCAGAAACCACATAAAAGTAGATTACATACAAGCATTTGTTTTCCCCACCCCTTAAACTGTGTGTACGTTTATTTTTTTCTCTTAATTGCACGTTCGCATCACCAAGAAAGGTCAAAAAAAAAAATAAATAAAGGGGGTAAGTTTAAAATCTTGAAGAAGTATTCTACTTTCGTGGATTTCGACGATATTCTAATGGTTCTCAATCTTTCGGAAGATTCTTGAAATTTGTTCTCTATTTACTGAAAAAATAATTCTTCTTAAAAAAAATTAATAAATAAATAAAAATGGTGAAGAAATAAGTAATATGAACAGACAGTTGTCCCCTTAAGTTCCAAATTATTTTTCCATCACAAAATGAAAAATAGAAAGATATTTTTTGCCAACATTTGAACGATCGTTAATTTGGAATTATTTTCGAACAAATTTCAAAACATTTCTAGAAAATTTCCTAAAGAATTTCAGAAGTCGCTTAAGAAAAATTTTTCTAAAATGTAAAAATTTATTTTACTACAAATTTTAAGTTAATTTTTCTATTTTGTTAATTAAAATTCTAATTTGATAATTGAAATTCTATTAAGTTAACTAAAATTCTATTTAGTTAATTAAAATTCTCTTTTGTCAACTAAAATTCTATTCAGTTAATTGAAATTCTATTTTGTTAACTAAAATTATAGTTAGTTGATTAAAATTCTATTTTGTCAACTAAAATTCAATTCAGTTAATTAAAATTCTATTTTGTTGACTAAAATTATATTTAGTTAATTAAAAATCTATTTTGTGAATCAAAATTCTATTTAGTTGATTAAAAATCTATTTTGTTAATCAAAATTCTATTTAGTTGATTAAAAATCTATTTTGTTTATCTAAATTCTATTTAGTTGATTAAAATTCTATTTAGTTAATTAAAATTCTATTTTGTCAACTAAAATTATATTTAGTTAATTAAAAATCTATTTTGTTAATCAAAATTCTATTTAGTTGATTAAATATCTATTTTGTTAATCAAAATTCTATTTAGTTGATTAAAATTCTATTTAGTTAATTAAAATTCTATTTTGTCAACTAAAATTATATTTAGTTGATTAAAAATCTATTTTGTTAATCAAAATTCTATTTAGTTGATTAAAATTCTATTTTGTTAATAAAAAAATTTTAAAAGAATAGTACAGAAAATGAGAAATAATAGACAGTTTTCTATTTTTTTTGGGGCGTAATGAGAACCTCTGAAAGCATAGGAAATTAGTGTCCCGAACGAACAAGTGCATCGAACCCTCTTTGTCTGTTTCATTTGCCTGTATTTCACCCCTCTTCACCCCCTGAGAGCACCATAATAATTCACCATCGCATCGGGATGTCAGGTACCTGCCATTCCCCTCTCTTTCATGCCACCTCCCTCTCCCTTTTTCTCCACTCCTCCTTTAAATAGCAGCACATAACAAAGGGTGAGGTTTTACCATGCCTATACAGAATGAGCTAACCGCCTCGTAACAAGAAATTCTATACATCACTAACCCTATTTTTCTAGGATATTTTTATTTTTTTTTTTCATAATACTCGATTTTCGGTAAAAAAATTTTTTTTTTCAATTCTCAGGATGTAAAATGTAGGGCATTGTTAACCATAAAATGTTTCATGATTGATTTTCTGTTTATTTGAGATAAAAAATTTAAAAATGAATAAAGTAATTAATAAATAATAATAAATTAAATGAATAGTTGAATTTTTTATCTCAAATAAACATAAAATCAATCACAATAAACAAATAATGAATAAAAATGAATGAAGTAAATGATAATAAATTAAATGAATTAAATGAATAGTTAGTTTATTGTTGATCGACCATAATTGCTTAGGTCTTTCGCAGTGGCGCTGGTGTTACATATTAATGGGATTCCCCCGCATACTTATCAATGTATATTCATTCATTTAATTCAATTTCTAATAACTATTTTAGTAATCATTTTTAATTATTGATAAATAGTCATTAATTGTAAATTCATAATAATTAATTATAAATTCAAGTCATTTTCAATAATTAATAATTATACACACACCTAATTAATAATAGGAAATTAAAACTTAAAAATTTTTTTCACCCTTAAGTTTCATAAGGACAATAATTGTGCAGAATCTATAGAACAAAACGTTATCAAAATAAACTATTAATTATTTAAACTATTATAACATATTTACTTAATAAAATATTAAATATTAATATTGTGAAATGCAAGTCTTGAAAGCTATTAAATTAGAAGCAGTGTTTCTAATTTTTATTCTCGAGGCAAATTTTATTTTCTTGGAATAAGATAACCTCGAAACTCATATTTTAAGGTTATCTTTCTACAAAGTGAAATTTGGTCAAAAATAAAAATAGATAAAAGAAAAAAATAGATAAAACGATAGTAATAATAATAATAATAATAATAATAGAAATAAAAATAATGCAAATATTATCAGTAACAAAAAAATAATAATAATAAATAATAATATTGAAATTATATTAACGGTTTTCTTAACCTAGCTTCGCAGTTGGAATATATAGCACATTAAATTCGATCCGAGTAGGGCCAGGTGAGAGCTCTGATTCCACCCTTTCCATTACTTACGATACCTAATTCATCTTCTTGGTCTAAAAAAATTCTTTATTATTTTCTCTAAATTTTTGCATAGTTAAAATTGGTATATTAATTTTTATTTTTGAAAATTACGAATTGATTTACGCGATAATTAATTAATTTTACAAGAAGAATTTTTGTAATAATTATAAATTATAAATATTTATAAATAAATAATTATAAATAAATAATTATAAATAATAAATAAATAATAAATAAGCAATGAATAAAAAATAAAGAAATAATAATTAAATAATAAATAGTTAATAAATAAATAATAAATAAGTAATAAATAAATAATTCAAAATAGAATTTTTCCTTTAAAATTATTATTAAAATTATAATATTAATTAGAACATCAAGACCAAAAAATAAAAAATAAACCATTGGGGGTCAGTAAGAAAAAAACGAGAGTAAAATTCCCACATAATAAATAGAAAATAAAATCACGTTTAATATGAATCGCAGTAATATAATTTGGATTATACACTCTTTTTTCATATACAATTTTTTGTATATGTATATATATATATTAAATCCTTCTTTCGAGTGTTATCAGTTTGTGAATATAAATGACACGAATATATACAAAAGGCGAATTTGAAATTTGTTGCATTATTCATGACATAACACAGTCATATCCGGTTTATGCTTCCTCTCTGGATTCTATGCCCGGGTTTTCCCATGACATGGAATTCCCCAGGTGATGTTGACTGACATTACTTTCGATTATACCTAGATTTATGAATATTACGTCAGAGATTGGACATAATCAAAAGCAGTCTCATCAAATTAAAAAAAAAAATTTTTTCCTTAATGCAAAAAATTGTTTGGTTTTAATTTTTACATTTTTCTGTTAATTATTATTATTAGCAATAATTGTAAATATTGTAATTATTTTATATTGTAATTTAATTAATTACCTATGCTGAAAATTGATTTTTTTTACTGCAGTGTTGAATGTACAAAAAATACTCTTGTGGATTACTGTATAATTGGGGGAGTCCCCGAATTAACTATAGGATAGAAGGACGGCTTTCTAGTAAGAATACCGTTAAATTTTCATAAAAAATTTATTAATTTATTAATTAATTAATTTAGTTAATGTATTTTTTATATTTTTAACTACTTAAATTGTTAGCAAGCTACAAATTTATAATAAAAAGACGAAACAAAATTTTAGAAAATAGTAAAACAAAATTACTCTTTAGTGTAACATAACCTAAAAAAGTTGTTACCTTTGTCCAAAATAATTTTTTTTTCAATAAAAAAAGAAACTTAAAAAAAAGAAATTTAAATTACCATTGGGGGCAGGTGAATATATTTAAATTAAATTGTTTTTTTTATTAAACTTTACTCGCTTCGAAGATAAAAAAATATTTTATATACACTTTAAGAGTAGAAAAGAAAAGGATATACACATATAACTATCCTTTTCTCTCTCATTCTCAAGATTTATGTTTCTACGATTTAAAAATCAAAATTTCATTTTAATAAAGTTTTAAAAAAAGGATAATAAAATGAAATTTTTCTGTATGTAAAAATAAATAATAAAATTATAATTAACTGATTAAATACATAATATGCGTGTGCATTTACATGAGGGTTAGGGTGTTGTAAGTATAAAAATGTGTTCACACGTATAATCAAGGAATGTATATTTATATAGATACCCGCAGGGGGGTGGGTGACTTTTCAAGTATATATTATAAGAGGGAAAAATCATTTCCCAGATCGACACACCAGAGGGGGTCTAAAAGGTTGCAATGATTCGACACGTGACCAACAGATGCTAATGAGGACAAAATGAACCCCCATGTAAAGCATATGCTGCCCTCGTGACCGCTCCAATGACCAATCGCCACTAAACTGCAACTTCCGTATATTTCTCATGCCCCTATCGCGGATTCGCTTCATAACCACCCCCATAATTCTGTACACACATTCGTTTTATCGCTAAAATAGCTACCGATTAACCTCTATTAAGGGTGTGGAGATCTTTTCGAATTTTTTTTTTAGAGCGTTTCGAGTGCTCACCCCCACCCTCTTTTAAGCACCCTTGAACTACAATATTGACTTATAAATTATAATTAAACACTGACTCAATATATATTTTTCAAAACTTTATTTTTACCTTTAGCATTGCAAATTTACCATTAAAATTAAAATGAAGTTAAACAAAAAAATTATATAATTTATTTATTACTATTAACTTTAAAAAAAAATGTAATAAATAGTTTTCATCCTTTCTATCAAAATAGATTTAAAAAAAATAAAAATAAGTGATGCAGAGTTTTCTCAAACATGATAAATATGATTTCAGGTTCAACGTAAATTTTCTAACTAAAATCGTCAAGAAAGATAAAAATATGAAAATTATGATTAATTTTTGTGAATAATTATTTAGTTTAGGTAAAAATGATTTTAAAACAAGTCAAAATAGGTCTCTTTACTTTCAATAAAACATTGCTAGGGTAATTTAAATATTCGACAAACATTTGTTATCAAAAGATAACCAAAATAGACAATAGGTTAAAAATCTCTATTTTTTAAAACATTAATAATTTTTGTAGATCAGGTCAAAAAATATTTAATTATAGGTCAAACTCCGTACTCTGAAATACTTTACTAAATGCTAGAGAAAAATATAAATTTTAATCAAAACTTAAAATCAAAATCGTCCATAAAGTTTAGCTTGCAACATTTTGATTATTTTCAATTATACATAATTTTATTATTTGTGGTCAAAAAATGTTCTACAATAGCTCAAGATACGTTATTTTACTTTCATTCTGAGTTTATAGGAAAAAATTAAGCTATAGATAAATATTTTTAAAAAAATTTTAAAAATAGAAAGTTTTTTAGAAATCTTCATTATTTTGAAAACTCATTAACATGGTTAAATTTGGTCAAAAAAGGCTTACAATAGACCAAAATTCTTGTGGCTAAGTCACCTAATACATAATGAAAATAAATTTAAATTTTATTACAAATTGAAAACGAAAATCGTCCAGGAAGATAAATTTTCAAAATTTTGTATAAATTAAAACTTTATTCATTTGAGCACATTAGGTCAGAAAAGTCTCAACAATAGGTAAAAATACATGTTTTTAAGTTCTATGAAACAGGGTAGAAACAAATTATAATTTTATTAGAAATTGAAAATAAAAATCGTCAAAAGCGTAAATTTCGAAAATCTTGTATTTTTAAAAATCTTTATTAATTTGGGCAAAATAGGTCTAAAAGGTTCAAATTTAGGTCAAATAGATTGCGTTTAAGTTCGTTAAAATATGGTATAAACCAATTAAACTTTTATTATATATTTACGAGCAAAATCATCAAAAAACGCAACTTTTCAAAATATTGTATTTTCTAAATACTTCAATAACTTGGGCATATTAGGTCAAAATAGATTCAATTGTAGGTGGAAATACGTGTCTTGATATTCTGTAACACACAGTAGAAAAAATAAAAAATTTGGTTTATTATTCAAAATGAAAATCGTCCATAAAATTCAGCTTACAACATTTTGATTTTTTTCAATTGTATACAATTTTATTATTTTAGATCAATAAATGTTCTACAATAGGTCAAAATACGTTATTTGAATTTCTCTCTAAGAATACAAGAAAAAATCATGCTTCAAAGAAATATTTTTTCTTTAAATTACCAAAATAGGCAGTTTTTTTAAAAATCCGTATTTTTAAAAAATTGGTTAAATTTTGTCAAATCAGGTCGAAAAAAGCTTGCGATAGACTGAAATTCGTGTATTTAAGTTATCTAACATATGATAGAAACGAATTTAAATTTTGATAGGAATTGAAAACGAAAATCGTCCGGGAAGATAAATTTTCAAAATTTTGTGTAAATTAAAACTTTATTATTTTGAGCATATTAGGTCAGAAAAGTCTCAACAATAGGTAAAAATACATGTTTTTAAGTTCTATGAAATTGGGTAGAAACAAATTATAATTTTATTAGAAATTGAAAATAAAAATCGTCAAAAGCGTAAATTTCGAAAATCTTGTATTTTTAAAAATCTTTATTAATTTGGGCAAAATAGGTCTAAAAGGTTCAAATTTAGGTCAAATAGATTGCGTTTAAGTTCGTTAAAATATGGCATTAACCAATTAAACTTTTATTAAATATTTACGAGCAAAATCATCAAAAAACGCAACCTTTCAAAATATTGTATTTTCTAAATACTTCAATAACTTGGGCGTATTAGGTCGAAATAGGTTCAACTGTAGGTGCAAATACGTGTCTTGATATTCTGTAACACACAGTAGAAAAAATAAAACATTTTGTTTATTATTCAAAATGAAAATCGTCCATAAAATTCAGCTTACAACATTTTGATTATTTTCAATTGTATACAATTTTGTTATTTTAGGTCAATAAATGTTCTACAATAGGTCAAAATACGTTATTTGAATTTCTCTCTAAGAATACAAGAAAGAATCATGCTTCAGAGAAATATTTTTTCTTTAAATTACCAAAATAGGCAGTTTTTTTAAAAATCCGTATTTTTAAAAAATTGGTTAAATTTGTCAAATCAGGTCGAAAAAAGGCTTGCGATAGACCAAAATTCGTGTATTTAAGTTATCTAACATATGGTAGAAACGAATTTAAATTTTGATGGGAATTGAAAACGAAAATCGTCCAGAGAGGTAAATTTTCAAAATCTTGTAGAAATTAAAACTTCATTATTCTTGACATATTGGGTCAGAAAAGTCTCAACGATATATAAAAATACGTGTCTTTATGTTTTCTAAAACAGAGTGAAAATAAAATAATATTCTATCAGAAATTAAAAACGAAAATCGTCAAAAAGGTAAATTGAAAAAATATTGAGTTTTTTAGAACTTTTTTAATTTGCGCACAATGGGTCAAAAAAATGTTTAAATGTATTTCTTAATATAGGTGTTTACCTTTAGTAACGAATAGTAGAAATAAATTTAGATTATATGTAATATTTACAAACAAAATCGTCTAAAAATTGAACTTTTCAAAATATTGAATTCTCTTGAAACTTTAATAACTTGGTCAAATTTGATCAAAAAAATCGTTGAGATAGACCAAAATGCGTGTATTTAAATTATCCAATACAAGGTAGAAAGAAATTTAAATGTTTTTGAAAATTTGAAATCAAAATCGTACTTAAATGTAAAGTTAGAAAATATTGTATTTTTTAAAACTTCTATAATTTTTGCAAACATAGGTCTAAAAGATTTACATTTAGGTCAAGAAGATTGTTCTTAAGTTCACTAACATTTGGAAGAAACAACTTTGAATTTTATTAAATATTTGCAAAACATCGTTAGAAAACTAAAAAATTCAACTTTCTTTTATTTTAATCATTTTAATTTTTTAATGAATTTTGATAATCAAATTCTTTAAGCAATATAACAAAAAATGGATTCTCTTCTATTTTCTGTTTCTCTAATAGTTTTTTTCCTAACACATCTTAATACTATACTTATTCAATGAACTCTTTTACGGATTCGGTATTATCGATTCTTCACTAGTATTCCATTTTCCGTGCCTTTTGTATCATTTTTTTTCCCTCGCAGATAATGTTTTGCTTTCTACAAGAAAAAGGAGAAAGAAAAAATTCAATACATTTTCAATGAATTAAAATTCGCAATTTTTCCATCTCCCGGGATTGGACTGATCGGAAAAGCATTATTACATGAATTTTTGTAATCATCATTCGTAGATTCTCATTAGTTCTAGTGAATTGTTTTTATTGGTTCACGGTCTAGAGAATTCTGATGTTGTGAGATTTAGTTTTGCTCAAACACGAGAGAGAGAGAGAGAGAGAGAGTGTGAGATAGAGAGGAAAGCTGATCGAAGAAACGTGGTTTGCCTCAGTTTATTTCCCCAGGGTGATAAGAGATTGTTGGAATATTGTAATTTCGTTGCATATCATTGGCAATATACACTTTACCATAATCGTTATCGTAACGTAACGTATTTAACTACATATTTAACGTTCCTTTTACGTTTATTATTCATATCTTTATATTCTATAATATTACAGTTTGCATAATTTTATACAATCTATAATTTTACATGGGTTATATGATTATAATTATTCTTTAATTTTTATGGTCTTACAATTTTGTATATTCTTCAAAATTTTATATGTTAATAAATTTCGTTGTTTTAATACATTTTGTAATGTTTACATTTTATGTAAATATGTTTGTTTACATATTGTGTGATATTCTTTAATTTTTACGTTTTTACAATTTTGTATATTCTTCCAAATTTTATAGATTAATACGTTGTTATATAATACGTTGTTTTATTTTATTTTGTGTAATTTTACATTTTTTGTAAATATTTTTCCATTTTTATTTTGTTTACATGTTCTATAGTTGCTTTAACAACTTTGGACATTTATTAAATAGATATAATTTTTAGGTCAAGTGGATGAATGTGTTTGATACGAATCCTAACATTTTCCTTCCTTGTCATCTACTATCTTGTTTATTTACTACAAAGGATCGAGGTTGATCCTAGTGCTTTCATCCTCAGACAACAGAAGAGGGTGCAAAACGCAGAAGTGAGAGAATTTTTCAATTTTTTCAATCACTTTCATATTTTGGAAAAGGTAAGAATCATTTAATATTGTAAACATTAGATTTTTGATAATTAAAAAAATTCTTAATGATCAGTTTTTACATTAGTAAAAATGAAAAAGAGAAATAATTCAAGACAGAAGTTTAAGTTTCACCCAAAGTCCAGACTTGGGTGTCGTCGAAAAATGCAAATCACGTTTTATCGGCAGATCTGTTTTGGAAGAAATTTCTAAACTACAATTTAAGAGTAATTGAATTAGTGCTAATTTCATTTCAATCATTGCCATTCTTCGGCCAACACACATACGTGGACCTTCGCCAAATGGTAGAAAGGTGAATTTTGTTGATCTTTTCTCTTTTTCCCGTTCGCTGAATCGTTCGGGATCAAATGTCTCTGGATTTGGCCAATATTTTGCATCCATATGCAATCCGTAGAGGGATATTAGGACAATGACACCGGGACTAATTTTACAGGATAAACCATCTTTAGCGGAAATTTCACATTCCTCAGTGCATCTTTTCGATAATAGCGGTATTGTTGCATTCATTCTTAATGATTCGTATAAAACTTGTTCCATATAATTAAGATCGTTGAGTAATTCGTAACACAATTGGTCATTGTATTTTTTGAGATTCTCAACAATTTCCTGGCGAACTTTCTGCTGAATTTTTGGATACAAGGCTAATTGGAGACAGAGGAAGCTTAAGCTAATACTTGCTGATTCATAGGCGTCGAGTAGAAAACCCTCCATGTAGATTAGAAGATTTTTTTCGTCTATTTTATCATTGCCGTGGGTTTTTTGATGTTCTATCATCATCTGCAGAAAGTCGTTATAATGTTCTTGGCTATTTCTCCTTTTTAGCACGTCTACAAAAAGTGATTTTGTAAATTAGAGAAAGAAATATTAAATTATCAACGGAGGAGCATTGATATTCTCCAATAATATTGGGGACAATAATTAGAGAATTATCAGCATGTGACTGTTAAAAATTCGATGATAATTTTTTCGACCAGTTTTCTCTTTAAATTTTTAACAACTTTGGGCTAAAACTTTGTCATAATTTTGAAAATATTAAAAATTTTTTACATCCTTGCTCTTTTTAATTGTATTTTAGAACATCGAAAAAAAATTAAGCTGAATTCATTAAATATTTAAAGTAAAAAGTAATGGAAAAAATTACCATTGAGAAAGTAACCAAACAAGTACTCTGATGTACTCTAAAAATTATTAGATACACAAAAAATGTTCTTTCACATTTATTTTTACGACTTTCTTCAAAAGTAAATTAATCATTTGAAAACATCAATAACTTAATTTTTATACCTATAAATTTTGAATAAATATTATTTCTCCATAAAAAAATTCCACATAAAAATCATAATTTCAAAACATTCCTAATTCAAATCTTTCGCAATTAAATATAATTATAAAAAATTTAAATTAAAAATAATTAAAAAAGACTAGGTGATGAAATCATTATTCCACAATTTATTTTATTAGATTATCGTTACTGCAATTTCTGTAAAATTATTTTCATCATTTTAATTCAATTACTATTTTCTCCAATTTTTTAATAAAATTTCTTCTTCTTCTTCTTCTTCTTCTTCTTCTTATTATTATTATTATTATTATTATTATTATTATTATTATTATTATTTCTTATTATCACTTATTTATTAATAATTTTTAATAAACTTCTTTTGAGAATTTTCAAATTTATTTCTTTACAATTTAGAGTTACAAAATTTCCACGAAAATTCTTGAATAAAATATACATTAGTAAATAAAAAACTAGAAATAATTTTGAAAATATTTTGATTATAAGCAGTTTGAAAAACATTAGTGTTCCTAGAATTGTTAATTAAAAGTATAAAAAATTCAGTTTTTCAAAAATTTTACTTTGAAATATTATTATTGAATAATAGAAAATAATTGAAAAATTAAATTATTTCTCAAAATTCGAATTATTAGTAAATTCTCCAAAATTAAATTATAGTGAGTTTGGAAAAACCTTTGTAACTTTTTTAATTTTGGTCCTAGAAAAATGCGTCCAAAGAAGGAGTTGCATGGTTTTGTTCCAGTTATTAGGAGAAATTTTAAAAACCCTTTTAAAATAAACTGGCAAAAAGTTACCAACACTTGAAGTTTCAAAATGAAAAAATGTATGTGATTTTGGAAAAATTATTATTTAGAATTTCAACTGAAATAATTAATTTTTAAATCAATTTATATGGGAAATTTCCACGAGAATTCAATTATTTAAATTCAAACAAAGATAATTTATTGAATAATTAGATTCTTTCGATGATTTCTAATAAAATTTTCAAGAACCTGAAAAAATGTAAAATTTTCGAGGAATTTTATTAAATTTGTATTAAAAATAATTAAAATGCCTCAATGAATTTGATTATTTATGAAAATAATTGAATTATTGTAAAGTATAAAAAAGATTATAACAATATTTATTTTTTTTAACAAAATTTCAGTAAATTTTATTTTTAATTGAAATTCTTGTGAAATTTACATTATTTTAGAAAATAATTGAATATTTGTGTAGAATTTAGACAAACATTTTTTTAAAAAATCTGAATTTTCTTGGAAATTTTGTCAAACTTGTAGAATATTTAAAATTATTTAAATAAAAGTTTTATTTGACAATAATTGAAATTTTGCAAATGAATGTTATTGACATTTTTGAAAATAATCGAATTTTATTACTTTTGAAAATAATTGAATTCTTGTGTTGAACATATTGTTATTTACGAAAATAATTGCGACTTCTACCGAATGATTTTATTGTTTATGAAAAAAAATTAAATTTCTGAAAGGTTTTTTAAAATTCATGAAAATAATTGAATTATTACTGAGAATTTGATATTAAATTGTTAAACATTTGATTTTTTTTTAAATTAATGCAAATTCTATTTTAAATAATTGAATGCATGTAAAATTGTAATTTAATTTTATTAAAAATGTTTATTTAATATTTGAGTTCTGTGAAATTATTTTTTTTAAATAGTAGAATTTTGAAAATCATTATTAATTAAGAAAAACTTTTGAAAATTATTAAATTCGTGGGATAAATACTACTATTTATGAAAACAATTGAATTTTGCAATGGTTTATTAAAATTCCTAAAAATAATTTAATTTTGTTAAAGAATCTTGCTAATTTGTTTAGAATGATAATTTAAATGTTGACTACAATTTTTGAAAATATTTGAATACTTATAATAAATATTGTTATTTAAAAAAAAATGAAATTTCACAATGAATTTCATAAAAATTCATTCATTTTATAAAAATTTTATTTTTTACCTTACGAATTTTATAAACTTTCCTGAATATAATTGAATTTCAATTTAGAATTTTGTTATTTATAAAGATAATAATTTAAATATTGACGAGAATTTTTTTTTTAAATCTTTCAATTTTCCTACTTTTGAAATTATTAAAAAAAATTCCATCATCGAATTTTGACATCAATTTTAATCAAATTCCTGAATATAATTGATTTTTGTCAAAGAATCTTTCTATTCGTTTATAAAAATTTTTAAGACGTTAGCTGTAATTTTTTTCAATTTTTTAAAAATAATTGAATTCTCGTGATGAATATTGTTATTAACGAAAATATTTAAAATTTAATAACGAAATTTATAAAACTTCCTGAATAATTGAATTTCTTTGAAGAATTTTTTTAAATATGAAGATAATTGAAATGTTGACGCGAATTTTTTTTTGAAAATAATTAAATTTTTGGAATTAACTATTTATTTATTAAAATTATTATTTTATTATTAAATTTATTTATTATTAATTATTTATATATTGTTTATTTAATATTATTATTAATTTTAGAGAATCGCATTAACTCTGATTAATTAGAAATTAAGATTAATAGGAGTTAGTAATCAAATACTTGTCACTAAAGTTACCCTTAATGCTGTCGCGAAAAAATAATTCCAATTCCTTCGGTACTCGACGAATTCTCAATAATTTCGCCAAGTCCGGCGAATAGAACGACAGCATTTCTTTAGTTCTAGCCAAAATTGATGAACCAAACATCACTGATATGATTCTTTCGAAATTATCATCACTCTCAAAGCAATGACCCTCCAAACCAAATCCAACATGTGCCACAAATTCTCCTGTATATCGATTCCAAAATTCCACCAATTCCACTTCCTTTCCCCTCCTATCAATGTGAGTAAGCAAAAATTTCCTCAACTTAAGAGAAACATCTCTTGTCGATAAAAAAAGTGATTTTAATTTACTACTCGAAAATCCAGTCGTCATTACTGATCGCACACTCTTCCAATCCTCTTTTCGTGCAAAAAACGGATTTTTACTCATCGACGGATCCAAATGTGGATCCAATAAAATTTGATTTTCACCAAAATTCGAAAAATTCGTTACAAGAATCAATTTTGCCAATTCAGAATCACGAATAAGTAATGTTGGTGTTTTGAATTGATAAAATCCGACCATACTTGAATTTTCATTTTGCTGATAGATTCTCTCGCATAATGTTGGAAAACTTTCCTTTAATGTCACCAAGGACCACATGTGACCGAAAACTGGAATTATTCCCGGAACACATGGTATTCCTCTAGTTCGCCAATAGTTGTATTTTGAATGAAAATAGAAATAGACGAAAATTACTAGTGGAATGAGGGGAAATATGAAAATCACTGTCATACTGCATGTGAATTTAAAATTATACTAAAGAAAAATTTTGCTCTTTGCCATTAAGTGATAATACGTTATCATTTGTAAAACATTTAAATTTCAAAGACTGAATTAAACACATATCAGTGTATTGTGTTTATATTGTACAATCAATATTTTGTTCTTTTTTCATTATTGTTCGTTTATTATTGTTCAAATAAGGTTTTGTGCACAAACTTCAAGTCAATATTTTCACACATAAAATAAACTTTCCTGATATAAATAGACTCTAAAAACTGCAATATTTCTCTTTAAATTCGTTTCAGGAGCAAATGACAAAGAAGTTTTGAAACTAAAAAAAAAATCTAACCATATTGTTGAATTTTTGTCTACTCTGTTCTGTACAAATTCTCGTTAAAGACTTTTGGAAAACTTTGTCTGAGAGAATAAAACTGACCACATGTGACCAAATAATGGTATTTGTCCTTGTGCTGCAGGGGTATTTTTTCTTTTCCTCAAAAATCCTTGTTTCATATTGTTGGAAATTCTGGTTTCAAGTTTGAATTCGAAACAAAATACCGAGAAAATTTTAGAACTGATATTAAAAAAATGTGAAAAACAAAAATAATCTAAAAGTAGAAAAATAAAAAAAAAAGGAAACGAAATTCATGATATATATATATGTACAATGAAGACTGCGAGAAAATGTTTGTAAACAACTTTATAGGTTTCTTGTCGAAAAAAGAGCGATAAAACTATATTTTATTTGCCAATATATTATATATGAAACGGAGAAATGTTTTCCATTCGAGATATTAGACAAAAATTGTGAAAAGTAGAAATAAAAATTCTTAAAATGATTAAATTTTCGTAAATTCAAGTGAATATAAAATATTTGTATTATATATTTCAGTTTCTCAATTTTCATTTTATGTTCTCATTTTTCTTTTTATTTTTTTAAAAGTGCTTAAATTTTTCCTAAAAGTATGAGAGAAATGGAATTACAATACAATTAAAATATACAAGGGTGTGAATTTTTATGCTAATGTGAGAAATTGAATATGACATCCCTACGAGGTTCACTTCACAAGGTTCACAAAATCGTTATACCATCACAGGAAATCCTGCTTCCTTTAACAATACTTTTGAATCAGAATTTTTACGATTCAATTAGAATTACAGATTTTTTTTGGTCTTTACTAAAATAAACTTTTTATTGAAAAATTTTACTTTTTTCAAACATGAATAAATTTGATATCTTGTATTTCTAAAAAAGATTCTTTCTTTTCAAATAGCTCAAAATAAGTGTTCAGATGTTTTAAGAATATATACAGAAAGAAAACAATAGGAAAATCATCCAAAAATATAAATTTTTAAAATCTCATATAAATTAAAACTTTATTAATTTGCGCATATGAAGTCTAAAAAGGCTCAATTTTAGGTCAAAATACGCGTCTTCAGCTTTTCTAAAAGTGGGTAAAAAGAATTTAAAATTTTACAAGAAATTGAAAATCAAAATCGTAAAAAAAATGAATTTTCAAAATCTTGTATAAATTTAAACTTCATTATTTGGATGTATTTTAGGTCTAAAATGGCTCAATTTTTGGTCAAAATACGCGTCTTTAGATTCTCTAAAACATGGTGGAAATAAATTTAAATTTTATTAGAAAATCAAAATGAAAATCATCCAAAAAGATAAATTTTAAAAATCTCATATAAATTAAAACTTTATTAATTTGCGTATGTGAAGTCGAAAAAGGCTCAATTTTAGGTCAAAATACGCGTCTTCAGCTTTTCTAAAACAGGGTAAAAAGAATTTCAAATTTTACAAGAAATTGAAAATGAAAATCGTCAAAAAAGATAAATTTTCAAAATCTTGCATAAATTAAAACTTATATTCGATGTATTTAAGGTCTAAAATGGCTCAATTTTTGGTCAAAATAAGCGTCTTTAGATTCTCTAAAATATGGTGGAAATAAATTTTAATTTTATTAGAAAATCAAAATGAAAATCATCCAAAATGATAAATTTCAAAAAATTCATATAAATTAAAACTTTACTAATTTGCGCATATAAAGTCAAAAAAGTTCAATTTTAGGTCAAAATACGCGTCTTCAGTTTTTCTTAAACAGGGTTAAAAGAATTTTAAACTTTACAAGAAATTAAAAATCAAAATCGTCAAAAAAATGAATTTTCAAAATCTTGTATAAATTTAAACTTCATTATTTGGATGTATTTTAGGTCTAAAATGGCTCAATTTTTGGTCAAAATAAGCGTCTTTAGATTCTCTAAAATATGGTGGAAATAAATTTTAATTTTATTAGAAAATCAAAATGAAAATCATCCAAAATGATAAATTTCAAAAAATTCATATAAATTAAAACTTTACTAATTTGGGCATATAAAGTCAAAAAAGGTTCAATTTTAGGTCAAAATACGCGTCTTCAGTTTTTCTTAAACAGGGTAAAAAGAATTTTAAATTTTACAAGAAATTGAAAATCAAAATCGTCAAAAAAGATGAATTTTCAAAATCTTGCATAAATTAAAACTTCATTATTCGATGTATTTTAGGTCTAAAATGGCTCAATTTTAGGTCAAAATACGCGTTTCTAAATTTTTTAAAACAGAGTGCAAACAAATTTAAATTTTCTTAGAAAATCAAAATGAAAATCATCCAAAAAGATAAATTTCAAAAATTTCATATAAATTAAAACTTTACTAATTTGGGCATATAAAGTCAAAAAAGGCTCAATTTTATGTCAAAATACGCGTCTTTAGCTTTTCTTAAACAGGGTAAAAAGAATTTTAAATTTTACAAGAAATTGAAAATCAAAATCGTCAAAAAAGATGAATTTTCAAAATCTTGCATAAATTAAAACTTCATTATTCGATGTGTTTCAGGTTTAAAATGGCTTAATTTTAGATCAAAATACGCGTTTCCAACTTTTTTAAAACAGGGTGAAAACAAATTAAAATTTTATGAGAAACTAAAAATGAAAATCGTCCAAATAGATAAATTTTAATTATGTGCTATAAATTGAAACTTCATTAGGTTGGGTATTTTAGGTCAAAAAAGGCCCAAGTATAGGTCAAAGTACGATTTTTTGAGTCCACTAAAATGCGGTAAAAACAAATTAAAATTTTATTAGAAAACAAAAATAAAAATCGTCCAAAAGTGTAAATTTTTAAAATCTCATATAAATTAAAACTTTATTAATTTGGGCATATAATGTCAAAAAAGGCTCAATTTTAGGTCAAAATACGTGTTTTTGGATTATCTAAAAGAGGGTTGAAACAATTAAAAATTTTATGAGAAAATCAAAATCAAAATCGTCCAAAAACATTAATTTTCAAAATCTTGAATAAATTAAAACTTCATCAATTTTTTGCAGATTAGGTCTAAAATGGCTCAATTTTAGGTCAAAATATATGTCTTTAGATTCTCTAAAACAGGGTGAAAAAAATTTTAAATTTTATTTGAAATGGAAGATGAAAATCGTACAAAAATCAGTTTGCTTAAATTGTCATTTTTTTACATAGGAATTATTTTCTTATTTTTCATTACTGAAATAATGATATAATAATATATATAAAATAATGCTTCATTAACAAAATAACAAATTAAAATATGTCTCATGCGCATTAATTCTTGTTTTTAAAAATCAAAAAAGTGCAGATTTTTCTTGCTTATCAAAAATTAAACACTGTAAATAAAAATAAATCTTTGTTTATTCATTTTTAAATATTTTTATCGTTACAGTTGTTTCCTTGGTTATGGAGACTGAACGAAGCCGACGCCAAGATTTTATCACCTGGAAAATTTTTCACTGCTTTGATAAGAATGCCAGTTTTAGGTAAAAAAAAAAAAATTTTTCACAACTTAAAATAATTATTTTAAATAATTTAATTTATTTTAATAATAATAACTTTAAAATTATTATTATGTAAAATAATTTTTTCTTTTTTTATTTAATGTCTTGACATTTTTATAATAATAATAAAAATTAATAAGTTTTAATTTATAAATTAAATTAATAATAAATAATAAGTTGTAATTTATAAATTAAATTAATAATTAAAAATTAATTACAGGAGAAAAGAGAATATTTTTTACTGTGACAAATTATGAACCACCAAAATATTTTGCAATCGAGTCAAGAGATAATTTTTTTAAATATCGAATAGAGATTCGTCTAAAGGAAGAAGAAAATAGTCTTCTATTTGAAACGAGTGTGTTTTGCAATAAATCCCTGGCTTTGTTTCAAGTGAGTATTTTTGTTAAAAAAAAATGGGAGAAAAAATTAGTTTTCAGAATAAAATTTTTTAAAAAAAGTAATAGAGCAGCTGAAAATTGACCTTTTCTCGGGTTAAAAATTCAGGTTCATTGAACCGAGACAGATCACTAGATGAGCATTCTGAATTAGTACTCCCTCGTGAGAGGAGATAGATTTGCTTCACGATCATTTACTTGCAGTCCGCGAAGATTGGGGAAGACTGCCCCCACCCTCTCTTTCTCTTTCCCCATTGGTCTCAGGCATTCTGAAGGGTGGGGGGTAGAACAAGACGAAGTAGAAGAAGTACCCTATTATCTCAACTATTTCCCTTAACTCTAGGGACCCCTCTCACAAGTTTCGATCTTTACAACTCTGAGCTTACAGAAAAGGAGGATCAGAATCCATTCTTACAGTCGCACGTGTCCTTCGCTGATTTAACAAAAGATGTTCGCAAGCCCCATGGAAAATCCTTCTTGCGTAATACCCCCAAGAAGATTTGGGTCTTCATACAAGTCTCACCTGGTTCTTCTTTTTGGCGGGAAAATAACATTAAATGCGAATCGTACAAAGGAATTCGATTTTTTCTTCTTCTATTCACTAGTTTTTAAATTGTGTGTTAAAGTCGAAAAATATAGTAGAATGGTAGAAAAAAATTTTAGAATTTATATTAAATGATCATCTCAGCTTTAATTTAAGACCAAGAACGTGAAAAAATATTCCTTGGTTTCTAAAATATTATCAAAAATAAATAGTGTTTTTTCAGGTAATTTTGGTACTTGGAAATTTTTTCCAATATTTCACAAATAAATAAATATTTTTTTAACTTTTCGGTTTTGAATCGACCTTGGAAACTTTCTGCATCTAATAAGCTGTCATAAAAGATTTTTCGAGTATTTTCAAAAGAATTATCATTTGATAAGTTTGCAACAAAAATTCACTAATTTTTCACTCTCTGTACAAGAAGATTTACTTTTGCCGTTCTCTTAAAAAAACTGTTGGAAAAAATTTATTTTACTGCTCAAATACTCGGCATATCTTCTACTTTACTAGAAGACAAAAAACATGAAAAAATATTAACAAGATCCAAAGATATCTTGAAAAACGTTAAAGAACTTTTTTTGCGATATTTTCTAAAAACTAGTGCTTGGACATTTTTTTCGATATTTCAGAAACGTGTCAAAATTTTTTAACCTACTTGGACTTTAATTAAAGCTTATAAAGTACCGCAACTAATAATCTATTATAAAACATTTTTCGATCGGTTTGAAAAAAAATACGATTCGTAAAGTTTGAATAAAAAATTAAGTAATTTTACACTTTTTGAGGACAAAGTTTGTTGTATGACTATTTCAAAATAAAATCGCAGTTCAAGTTTATTATTTATAGTTCATTTTCACTAAAATGTCAACTTTCATTAAAGATCCCGAACTTAGAAAAATATTACCGAGATCCCAAGATATCATGAAAAATGTTCAAGAAAATTTTTTGCGATATTTTCCAAAAGTTGATGCCTGGACATTTTTCTTGATATTTTACAAAAGTCTCTATATTTTTTAATGTTATATGTCTTAAATTAAAGCTTGTGAAATTCTGCAACTAATAACCTATTATAAAAGATTTTTTAAAGCATTTTGGGAAAAAATATCATTCCAAAAGTATGAATAAAAAATTTACCAATTTTTCACTTTTTGTACTCAAAGTTTGTTGTACGACTATTTCAAAATAAAATTTTGGGGCAAGTTTATTATTTAAAGTTAATATTCAGTGAAATGGCAGCTTTAATTTAAGACCAAAAAAGCGAAAAAATATTAACGTGTTCTGAAGTTATTACAAAAAACGTCCAACCATGTTTTTTTCGATTGTTTCAAAAATTTAAGGGTTTAACATTTTTAGCGATATTTTAGGAATCTATTAATACTTTTCTAGTATCTTAGTCTTGAATAAAAGGGTAAAAAATTCCGCGTCTGATGATATATTAAAAAAGATATTCTGAGCCAATTTGGGAAAAAATATCATCTGTTAATTTTTAGGCGTCAATTAGGCAATTTTTCTCCTTTTGGTCAAAAAATTGAATGTTTGTCAACTTTTGGAAAATACTTGTTGGTAAAATCTACTATTTGTAGTAAATTATCAGTAAAATCGCAGCTTTAATTTAAGACCAAAAAAGGGATAAAATATTGACGCGTTATGAAGTTATTGCAAAAAACATTCTATCATGTCTTTTGCAGTAGTTTCAAAAAAATTATAGACTTGACATTTTTTGCAATATTTCGCAAAAGAATAAATATTTTTTGATCTTTCTAGCCTTTAGTTAAAGTTTTTCGACGTTTGAAAAATTTTTTTTGAAAAGTTTACAAGAAATTGGAATTTAATCCTTTTTTTTATTAAAGTAGGTCGCATGGCTTTCTTTGCTATTTCTTTCCTTTATCTATTTTCTCGCTCTTTAAGGTTTATAGCCAACTGAGGGTTTGTCAAATTCATTGATCACTGTAACTTTTTCTAGCTCTAGTGACCCCGACAAAGATCCCTTGTCCCGTCAAACATTCAATGCACTCTTTATAAGGACAGCTGTCTTCTGATATCTGTTTGGTGAAGGAATCTTTTGTCGCGTGCCACACGTCATATGGTATATACATGCTTCTTATAGGAAATTTTACGACAATCTTTTTGTTCTTTCTTCCACTCCATTTCTTGCTGGCAAGATATTTTCCCTAATAGTATTTTTATAGAAAAGAAAAATTTCGAGCTGAATAATATCAAAAATGTAATAAAAAAATTTGTTATCAAAACGAAAAAAATTTTTATATTAAAAATTGTAAAAATATTAATTAATCAAAATGTAAATTGCACTTTCTAATTGACTATTTTCTGTGTTATTTAAATTTATAAGTAGAAACAGTTATCTTTAGCACGGCCGTTGGAGGAGGAGTGGGGGCGCCCCCCACTCTTCTCTCTCCCGCCGAATATTTCTTTAATTTAAAATTGAGATAACGGGAAAAATTAATAACCATTTCAAAAATGAAAACACTTATTTCTGGATTATTTAATAACACTAAATAAAAACAAGAAAAAAATTTTTTTCAATTGATAAAAAAATAAAATTTGGCCTGTTTATATTTTGATTAAACTTACGAATGAATTTAAACCTCTCTCGAAATAAAAATAATATAAAAGTCAAATTCGAAAATATTGTTTATAATTATTTAATTAATCTTATTAATTATTTTAATAATTTATTATTATTATTATTATTATTGTTATTATTATTATTATTATTATTATTATTATTATTAATTCAATTAAAAAAAAATTATTTTGCTCTCTTTACAGTACACCGTGGGAAATGTTATATTTTACCTAACCAGAAATCATCTCGAACAGTCTGTTAAAAATGTAATTCAACTATATGAGGAAATTAAGAAATTAGAAATTACTCAATTGTAAAAAAAATTTCTAAATTAGAAAAATAATTACATGGACAAAAATTGATTGAGAAAACACTTTACAGAAAAATTTCTTCACAAAAATAAGCGATTACGCAGTTAACTACGAAGACAACTTCATTATTTACTTGTCATTAACATTAAATTAAGAAGAAAAAAAGAAAAAAAAAACTTTTAACTACAATGGCAACTTAATAAAATATTCAAAATTAAAATAGTAAACATTTTTGGCAAAAAATACAAAATTATGGATTTTCTACACATTGTCAGTCTTGCTGTATTTTATTTAATGGCAAATGTCATTTTTTTCATTTTTATCCGTCTACCAGTAACCCATCAATTAATAGAAATTACTAATGACGATGAAACAGTGAAATTATCAGAGGTTGTTGATCAGGAGAGGATTATACAAATTGGCCAAGGTTTCATTAATTAAAAACAATGTTATTTAATTGTCAAATTAGAATTTTTTTTAATTACTCATTCTGGAAAATACTCTTTTTTAATTACTTCTGATGAAAAATTGTTTTAATTATTTTGAAAAATAAATTTATTTTTAATTATTTTTTATTATTAATTTATTATTATTATTTTTTATTATTAATTTATTATTATTGTTTTTTATTATTAATTTATTATTATTATTTATTTTTATTAATTTATTATTATTATTATTTATTATTATTAATTTATTATTATTATTTATTTTTATTAATTTATTATTATTATTATTTATTATTATTATTTTATTATAATTATTAAACAGGTGAAGGATTAAAGGCGTCAGAAAGTTAGCTAATTTAAAAAAAAGAAAAATTTTCTCATGGAAAAATATTTAATAAAAACAAACAGAAGAGGTGTTAAATTCCACTGAAGTTATGCACTTAATTAGTGAAGGGAAATTTTATTTTTCTCCAAGCAGTACAATTTTATAATAAAAATAATTTATGAAAAGCAAAATAAAATTTTGTAAACTTTTTAAAATTAATTTTTACTTTAAAAAAATAAAGAAAACGGATTGAAAATGGAAAAATAGATGGTAATTAAATTATTTTGAATATTTACATGAATAAATTAAATAAATTGAGGGCATTTGAATTAAGAGCCCTTAAGCAAATAAAATAAATAAATAAAATAAAATAAAACAAATGAAATAAAATAAAACAAATGAAATAAAATAAAAAGATAAAAAAACTCAATAAACTAAAAAAATTTTTAAAAAACTAAATACACTAAAAAAATAGAGATTAAATATATTGAAATAAATTTTTTAAATAAAAAGAAAAAATAACAGATAATATTTCGAGGAAATTATTTTACCGACACAGCGAAAAAAAGAAATTTACGATCAATATGTTTCGTGGTTACTTCGACTGAGGCAGCACTTATCAAATAATTTAAAATTTGAATTCTTCCACTGTAGACAAATTTCAATAATTTTTTTTTCATTGATTTATCTACATGTTTTTTTTTCTCTTTTATCCTTACTTCCTTAAGAAAGAAACATTAAAGCATTTGTAAAACGAATAATTTTTCTCACAATTTTTCTTTAATTTTTCTTTTTCCCAAACTTTGCAATGTAAACAAAAAAATCAATAAAAGTAAAATAATAAATTTTCATCGAAATGGCAAAAAAATGACTTTTAAAGAAATAGAATCGACAAACTTTTCAATTTTCTGATGATTGATTTGGGATAAAAAGTTTTTTGCGATATTATACATATATATGTATATAACGTCCAGCAAACAATGGACAATGGAATAATTCCTAATTACTCGCGCATACGGCGCCTTTGAACAAAACCTTTAGGACACAGAAGGACCAAAACTCGTCTGCTGCCTCTGACATTGATTGATACTCTCATTAATTTTGCAATCGTATAGTGCCAATTTCACACTCTCGTAAACGAATCATCACTCCATTCAAAAGTTGATGAAAAACTTTTTCCATTTCGAATAATTCCCACTTTCTTAAGTATAAAAAACTTCTTTTTTGTGTCAGTGGAAAAAGTACATTTTTCATTCAGAAAACATTTTTTTAATTCTCAGAAAGAAAATATTTTCCCTCACGTTAAAAATAATAATTCCTGTTTATAGTAATTAGTACTATGTGTATATCGAATTGTTCCATAAATGACAGTCTCTCTCTCATTAGGGTCAATTAATAAATTAATTCATATATTGAAATTGAATTACACGTCTCAATTAGTATGTATGAATTGATAATAATAAAAGGTAATTTCTTGAATTTATTATTTTTGAATTATTAATTCAATATTTACCCAGACAGTGAAATAATTAGTAAAAGAAATCGAATGGTAAAAGAAAAGGGGAAATAAAAAAAACAAAATATATATATATTTAAAGGTTTTAATATTCATCGACTGAGAGGTTTATTTTCTCCATGGTCGATGCTAATGTCCCGAAGAAACTTATAAATCTACAACCCCACTCTGTTTTAATTAGTAACGAAGTTTAATTTGCCGAGTAATCAACGAAATAGAAACTATAACAGGATAAAAGGATTTTCTGAAGTGCTCAAAACGAAACAAGTCCAATTTGCATTTTATATATTATTCATTTTCATCTGCGTGTATATAATAACTTGAATTAAATTATCCGCTCTTATTGGCGAATTTTAAATAATTCCCCAACTGACGAAATGAGGTCAGAAAAAAATTTTTCCCTTTCTGCTAGTTTTGTTTTTTTTCCTTTTTAAAAATTTTCGTTTTTAAAATTTTTAGGCCTCACACTCTTCTTCTAAAACTAACTATTAACTATTGTACATTTTTATAATGATGCTACTATTTGGATAAATTTTTTTATTTGCGTCAATAAAAGTTTTTTTCGATAAAAACAACAACGTTTCAAAATTTACACTACATTACATTTTTAAAACAATTGGAATAAACAAAATATTTAAACATTTTTTTATTAAGTGATTGGAAAACATTGAAAAAATTTGAATAAAATTCTTTAAAACGATCTAATTATTTGCAAAAATTTTTCGTGTTTCAATGAATTTTAATATATTTCAAATTTCAATAAAATGTCTCTTAAAAGAATTGAAAAATAAAAAAAAATGTTTATAAAATCCAATTATGTTCATAAATAAAAATTTTTTTACAGGAATTCGAAGAATTTTTCAAATATTTTTCGACAAAAAAAACAATTATTTTCATAGATTTTTATAAAATTGTTCGAAAGAATTACATTATTTATAAAAAAAGAATTACCTAAATATTAAATCTCATCACAGGTTTTTAAATATTTTTAATTATATTTTTAATAAATTACGAGAAAAACTGCAAACATTTATAATGATTTTTAACGATTTCTTTTAGATTCTTTTTCTAATTTATTTATTAGAGTGTAATCGTTCTTTCAAATTCAATTTTAATTATATTTCTTTAAAGAATTAAACTATTTTTCAAAATTTTCCTATAAAATTCTTCGGAAAATTCAATTAACTTCAAGGATTATCACCAGGAATTGAATTATTTTCATAAATAATAATTTTCTTCTCAGGAATTCAATTATTTTAATAAATATTAAAAATTATTGCATGATTTAATATTTAAATTATTTTTAATACAATTGTAAATAAATTTTGCGAAAAACGCAATTATTCTTAAAAATTGTAAATAAAATTCCTTCAAAGAATTCAATTATTTTAAAAATTCTAATGAAATTCTTTATTACAATAAATTGTTTTCAACATAATTTAAATTCAATTTTTTTAAAGAATTCAATTTTTTTCCTAAATATCATACAATTTTCAAGGAATTCAATTATTTAAAAGACAATTATCTTTCTATTTTTCCAAAAAAAATCTATAATTTTAATAGTTTTTTTTAATGAAATTCTTCATTAGAATACAATTATTTTAAATGTGACAAAAATTCAATTATTTTCCTAAATAATAAAAGTTATCGCAGCATTTCAATTATTTTTAAAGTAATTTAAAATTAATTCCACCAAAAGCGTAACTCTGTTCTTAAAAAATTGTGAATGAAGTTTTTTCGAAAAAATTCAATTATTTAAAAAAAATTGGATATAATTTGTTTCTTAGAGTGTAATAATTATTTTAATTAATATTTTTAATTACATTTTCTTTAATAAATTTAATTATTATCAAAAATTTTTATGCATTTCTTTGTGAAAATTCACATTTTGAAAATGTTGATAAAAATCTTTATAAGAATTCAAGTTTAAAAAATATCCAATTATTCAAAAAATTGTTTAATTTTAACTTTTATTTTTTATGAAAATAATTGAATTTTTGTCACATTTAACAAAAAATTGTTTGATTTTTGTATTTAAATAATTAAATCTCTTAGAAATTTCTAATGTGAATTGATTAAGAATTAAATAAAATAAAATTATTAGAGTTGTGAATAATTCTTTTTCATATATTTAAACAAAAAAATGATTGAATTTTAATTACTATTATAATTTTTAGAAGAATTTAAAAAAAGTTAAATTTCAAAAATGCGTTACATTAAATTCCAGTAGACAAAATAAATAGGTCTAAATCTAAAATAAAAGTCACAAAATAAATGTGTGAAAAAAATGTAATTAAGAATAATTAAAATTTTTTAAAATAAACAAAAAGTTATAGAGATTATTAAATTAAGCGAGAGCTGAAAGAATTTTAGTATTGTATTCAGATTTTTGTACAATATACGCAATTTGTCGTGATAATTAAAATTACCTCCTCCCTTCAACATATTCGATGATAACTAATTTTATAGTAGGTTTACATTGCACGAAAATGAATTTGTATGCGCGGTCTGCGGAATATTATTGAATCTTATTGCTATTTTGGCTTGTAGTCGTAAATATTTTTCCGATCCTCCGATTATGCAGTGTAATAATTATCATATCGTGACAATAAGCCAAATAGCATTGTTTCTACAACCACAGTGTTTCAATTATATTCTCGATTTATGACTAGTAATTCTCTATTTTACACATATTTTATCGATTGATAAAAACAACTACCAATTTATTAATTATTATTATATTGATACAACTTTTTAAAAATTAACAATAATTATAATTCATTTAGTGAAAGAATATTTGAAAAATGAAAATGCTATTCTCCACCTGGGAACGCCAAGGTCACCACTAGATGTCAGCTCTGATACAAAATAAGTTTCCACGCCATCTGGTGATGAACTTGACGTTCTCAAGTGGTGAAATTTTACACAGATATTTTAGTTCTTAAAAACTTTTCTTTTACAAAAATATACTAATTTCCATTGTTGAAATTAATGTAAATAATTTAATTTATAACTTTTATACTATTTCGTTTTTCTTACATACAAAATGCAACAAGAATAATGAGATACCGTTGATAGAATGTCAAAAGACAGCAAGTGAAAAAATGCAAAGAGCTCATTTTTGCTATTGGATCGTATATCACTAAACTGGGAGACAGAATTCTCCATGTCCATAATGGAGAGTCATAAGTCACACAGGATTATTGGTTGACTTTCCTTTCAGCAACCAACCTGCATTTCGGACCTATAAGCCATATAAATGGATGTCTGAGACTCTCTATAGGATAATATACTATCCTTCTGTATAAAATGTTAGATTATTTCATTTTTTACCCCCCTCCCCCTTTCCATTTTTAACCCCCTTCCACCAAAAGAAACACAAAAAACAAGAATTTGCAATTACTTCTTCAATTCTAATTTTGAAAATTTAATTAATTTTAAGTGTAAGTAGTTTTGTAACATAGTAACTTTATTTACTATATATTTCGCAGTCATTGAGATAGTAAAGTTTGGACAAAAAACTTGTTAATTAAAATTTTAACTTTATTTGCTGTTTGAAATCAACTTTTATGATCTCTTTGCGGTGTTAGATAGAATGGATGTAAAATATTTAATTCAACTACTTTATTTAATTAAATGGAGAAGTCAACGGAGCACAAAAGAAAGATAACAGAAAAGAATGGCATATTCATGGCAGTGGGATTCCTCCCTGTAAATATAACACCTCTCACATATACTATTTCGATGTCCTTTTTATTAAGAGTCTTCATATTTTCTAGTTTCTTTCTTTTTAAAATTAAAAAATAAATTTTCAGAAAATTATTTTTCCCCCACCTGATAATTAAAAAAAATTTAGTGAAGTTTAAAATTGCAATCGAATTTTAAGAAACATTTTAGGGGTATGTAAAAGTCGACAATTTTACATTAAGATTAAAAATTTATTTCAATGTTAAAAAAATGTAAAAACTCAAAATGGCCGAATTAAAATGTCGGAATTGAGAGTTTTTGAAGCAGAAGTCACTAAATAAGGTAGGTTTACAAATTTTCAAATCGGTTCTTTTTAATAAATAATGTATTACTTTTTTGTATAAAGGAATTAATGTAAGAATTAAAAATTGAAAAAAATGAAATAAAAAAGTTAAATGAAATGAAATACTGACATAAAAAATGTAAGAAAAGAAATTAAATTAAAGAAGATAAAAATTGTTCATGAATCATCGTTAGCGGTATTATCATTCTCTTTATTATCGACCGTTACTATTTAAATTATTATTAATTAAGGCAAATGTGACAAATTTTCACTTCTGTTGAATAAATAATTGCAAAATTGAAATGTTAAGGGAAAATTAAAACATTAAGACATTGAAACATTAAGGCAACATTGAAATATTAAAACTTGGAGCATTAAGGCATTATAACAGTACTTAGACAATGTTAACAATATTAAATAAATAATTGAATAAATAATTTCAAAATTGAAATGTTAAGAGAAAATTAAAACATTAAGACTTAGAAACATTAAGGCAACATTTAAATATTAAAACTTGGAGCATTAAGGCATAATTACAGTACTTAGACAATGTTAACAATATTAAACCAAGTTTATTAAATACAATATAAAATTAAATAAACCGTAATTTTAAATAAAATGTAGTTTTAAACAAAATACAAGATTATTAATTATGCAAATAAAATATTTCTTAAGTAATTCAAAATTCCATTTTAAGAAATTTAACGTTTGAACTAAAAATCAATTTTTCAATATTAGATCAAATACATAAAAATTTACATAATATTATTTCGAGCTTCTCTTAGTAAAAGTCTCCACTTTTTCTATTTTCCTTTTTCATAAAATAAATAAAAATATAAAATAAAATAATTTTGCAGTAGGGGTCACTAATTAAGGCAGGTTAACAAATTTCAAAATGAAATTTCTAATGTGACTTTCTTCTACAGTAATTAATGTGAAAATTAAAAATTGAAAAAATAATAAAGTGATGACATAATGAAATAAAACACTAAAATGAAAAAAAGAATTAAAAAAATAGAAGCAACAGTTAAAGAAAAAATAAATGAAAAAAATGTATAAAAACTGTTTACGAATTATCGTTAGTGGTATTATCACTCTCTTTTTTACCGATCGTTACAACTTAAGGCAATTATTATTAATTAAGACAGAAGTGCAAAATACTGTTAATAATTAAATTATTAGATATTTAAAATTTTTTAAATAATTTAAAAAAATAAAAAAGAAAAAATTTTTTAAATGTACAAAAATTTTTAAAATTAAAATGAATCAAAAATTTTAAAAATTAAAATATATCAAAAATTTTAAAAATTAAAATAAATCAAAAAATTAAAATTAATTAAAAAATTGAAATAAATTAAAAATTTAAAGTAAATAAATATAAGAAATAAAATAATAATAATAAAATGATAATAATAAAAAAACAAAGCTGACAAAAAACTAAAGTTGACTAATATTTGCTTCTGTTGAATAAATAACTGCAAAATTAAAATATGGCATGAAAACATTAAGGCAAGATTTAAATATAAAAAATTGGAGTATTAAGGCAATACTACAGTATTAAGCCAATGTTTACAATATTACCCGAAATTTAATAAATAAAATATAATATTAAATAAAATATGCTTGTAAAAAAATATAGATAAAATATGATTTTAAATAAAAAATAATTTTAAATAAAATACAATTTTAAAATAAAATATAATTTTAAAATAAAATATAATTTTAAAATAAACTACAATTTTAAAATAAAATACAATTTTAAAATAAACTACAATTTTAAAATAAAATACAATTTTAAAATAAAATATTATTTAAAAATAAAATACAATTTTAAAATAAAATATAATTTTAAAATAAAATACATTTTTAAATCAAATAAAATATTTCTTTAACAATTCAACATTTTTCTGAAATTTAATGTTTGAAGTAAAAATTCATAGTTTTAAAGGAACATAAAGATAAATGCGTTTAGACCACACTCGAAGAGATGGTGTTAATTTGAAAAAAGAATTTTTTCACAAAAATAACGGAAGATTTTTTTTTTTCCAAAAATAGTGGAAAATTTTTTTTTTTTTTGCTTTCTAAGAGAGACTTACAGCGCCATTCCTCGTGAAGTCGTTGTAGCTCGTTCACATTTACTATGGCACTGTACTTCCCGACAAAAGATTCTTGGACAACAGAGAAAGAGAGAGAGAGTAGTTACACGTATATATGTATGTATAGGTTAAACACAATCTCGTGGCTTTAGTCGCATCGTCTCGGCGTCGTGTCCACGGATAGCCGCCGTGTGACTATATACTAGAGGCAACGCATAATCATTGATACAATAACGGTAAATAAAATTGAGTTTAAAAAAAAAGTTCATTGAGTGATTTGTTCTAAAAAAAAATAAATCCTTGTGATTTACCACTTTTACCCCATATGTGTGTGTATGTGTATTTTTTTGAAACGGATAAATGGCAATAATAAAAAAAAATCATCAAAAAGGTAGTACATTGACTATACATTTATAAGATTTTGACAGATTTAGAAATGATTCAGAATTTTTCTTCATTTTCAAAGAAAAATTTTTTTTTTATACACACATGGCCTTAAAGGTGATAAACTGAAAAATTATTCTCTTGTTTTTTTTTCGAATAGAAAAACTAAAGTTGTATGTTTCTTTTTAAATGGACAATTAAGCTGTCTATTGCGATAAGGTATTTATAAAAATGAAAAAAAAATGTAATGGAATTACACACAATGTGATAAATATTGCACTGTATGACTGTAATTAAGATACGCGGGAAAGTGAGGTCATATTTGAAATTAATTGTTGAAAATTTTAATAATTCTTTTTTAAATGTTTCGTTTTTAAACGTTTTGGAAAAAAAGTTTTTTTTTAATTTGAAAGAAAATATTGGAAATTTTTTAAAATTTAATTATCTTTGTATATATTGCGAATAAAATTTAATAACTTGTGTAATAAATTGAGGGGAAGCATGCAATAAATATGAAGGACGCTCAAACTGGACCCCCCCACTTTGCAAATGAGATGACGTAAAAAATTTATCTTGCGAATTAAAAAAAAAATGTGTAATCGAAAAATAGAGGTAATTATTTTTTTTAAATGGGAAATTACGTACGTTACGTAATTTTTGTATATTTTTTCATTTAAATTTTTAAAGACGGAAAATAGCGGTAATTTTTTTTTTTACTTAAATACAGACATTGACACGTGTATATATGTATTGAGTATTGTGTGAGCGAATTTTTTTCTGGTACTTTGCACCTGAGTAAATATTGAATCGACGAATGCCGTTAAACTCAAAAATATCACGTAAATTTTATATCTATTGATATTAAAAAAATTGTTTTTTATTAATTTCATTTCAATTTTCTCGAATCGACAATAAAGTTTGATAAGGTAAATGTTTCATTAAAAAGTAATTTTCAATTTCTTCTATTTTAATTTTGGCAAAAAATAAATTTGTTTAGTGACTTTTTGTTCAATTTTTAATTTTTAAGCATTTTCCAAATTTTTTCAAATATTTCTATTAATTAAAAGTGGTAAAAATCTTCAACTCTTTTGACATAGAATATTTAAAATTTAATTCGAACAAATTGTACGTATTTATAATTATTTTATGCCAAAATTAAAAAATTTTTCTCACTTAATATTTTTTTTCAATTCAATTCTAAATATATTTTTTTAATTCTAATTTTTTGCACTTATTTACAGTTGGGATAAAAGAACATTTTCTGAAAATTTCAGAAAAATTTAAATGAAAACTATTTAAGTTGTGAAGCCTTAAGTTTTAAGTTTAAGTTTTTTTCTTAAGTTTTCCATTGGAAAAATTCGGTTAAACATTTTAAATTTTTTAAAATTATTTATGGTGGAAATAAAAGAACATTTTCTGAAAATTTTCGAAAAATTTAACAAAATCGACTTAATTTTTTTAAAGGCTCAAGTTTTAAAATTCCATTCGAAAAATTATGTTAAACATTCTAAATTTTTTGAACTTATTTACAGATGGAATAAATGAACATTTTCTGAAAGATTTAGAAAAATTTAACAAAAACGACTTAATTTTTTTAAAGCTTTAAGTTTTAAAATTTCATTACAAAAATTCTGTTAAACGTTTTTAATTTTTGAACTTATTTATAGACGGAATAAAAGAACATTTTCTAAAGATTTCAGAAAAATTTAACAAAAACGACTTAATTTTTTTAAGACCTAAAGTTTTAAAATTCCATTAGAAAAATTCTGTTAAACATTCTAAATTTTTTGAACTTATTTAAAGATGGAATAAATGAACATTTTCTGAAAGATTTAGAAAAATTTAACAAAAATTCCTCAAGTTTTAAAATCTTATGTTTTAAAATTCCATTCAAAAATGTTTTTCAAATTTTCTAAAATTTTACCGTCACTTATAGTGAGAATAAAATAACATTTTCTGAAAATTTTAGTATTGTTAAACAACAATTGTTTGTGTAAACCATTTTTAAATGTTCGATGTTCTTATCAGGAGAATTACATAAAAAAAGAATTTATTTTAGAAAATATTTTCCTTCTCGTATATTTCGAGTCTAATTCTATTTTTTCCGTAAACTTTTGTACAATGAGAAACGTTTTTTTTATAATAACAACAATGGAACAAAGATGTTTTGAGTTTTAGAATATTTTTCTTTTGCTGTGTGCGGCGAAAGAAAGGAAGATATAGGCAATTGATTAAAGAGGGTTTTTTTTGGAGGGGGGTTGCAAACTTGGGCGTTGCCCTAGGGTGCGAAGAAAATAGGGGTGCCTTAATGATTCCGCATACCTTCATTTAATATACGTCATCTTTTAAGATTGATATTTTTTTTCTGAAATACTTTTTTTTTCCTTTGTCTTTGCCAACCAATTTTCAACCAACGCAGATAAAATTGATCGGTATAATCGTTCCACTATACTTGACACGTGAATTCATAAATAATTTATATGAGAAATTGTTAGCAATTTTCCTCTTCTTTTGTTGGTCCATGACAAGTGGCGCCACGTTTATTATCGGTACTAAAAGTCCCCTCAAATAGTTCTCGATAATAAAAATTTTCAGACGTAGAAAAAAAGTGTTTATAATTATTTGATTCGTGAAAGAAATTTTATTTGCAATTCAAACCGTTTTACAACAGTTTTGTCAAATTTTCTTTTTGTTTTGATAGAAAAAAGTAGTGTTTAAAAAAATTATTCTTGACCCTGAAGATGGCACCACTTGCCCCGAAACCAAAGTTTTGAAAGAAAAAACCAAACCAATCTTTCTTCAATATCTCCGAACGAAATCTATTTGAGTTTTTAAATGCAACTTTTAATTTGCTTTTTTATTTCTATTTCAGAAAATAGAAACTTTTTGTTTTACTAATTATTTTTTTTTAAACAGAAATTAGCGTTTTTGACAAAATTTAAACTAAAGATTCTTTTTACAGATTCTCTTCATTCTCAGGAACTAAAAAGTAATCAACATTTTTCCAATGATCGAGGAATAATTTTGGTTTAAAAATTTTCATTTGCTCGTCACACAAATAGGTAACTAAATATTTTTTATTTTAATTTTTAATTTATTTTTCTATTATTTCCAATTGGAGGATTGTTTTTATTATCTATTTTTTGCACTGTTTCGACACAATTTTCTTTATCTGTAATTTCTGCTCTGTTCTTCTTTTTAAACAGCGTGGCAAAAAACAGTAAAATCAGGAAAACAAAATTTTTGTTAGAAAATTCAAAGAAATGTCCACAAAAAAAAATTTGTTCTGAAAATTAAGAAACTTTAGACTTTTTCAATTTATTTTCAAAAATAGCGACTTTTTTTGACTTTGCTACAAAATATCACAATTTTTAGCAAAAAAAAAATGAAACTTATTTTGATTTTTATAATGCGAAAAATAACTATTAACAAATATTTTTAAAAAATTGTTTTTCTTAATTATTTTTTAACATAATAAAATTGTTTAGATAAATCGATAATAATAATCTTTTTGAATAATTTAAATTTTGTAAAATTTAATTGAAAATCTTGTTATTTTTTAACATAATTAAATTTTTTAGATAAATCGATAATAATAATCTTTTTGGATAATTAAAGTTTCGTAAAATTTAATTGAAAATAATTAATTCCTTTTCAAGTATTTTGCTCCAATTTTTCAAAATTAGCTTTTGATGAATTTTAAGTGCAAATTTTGAAAATAATTGAATTACCAAAAACTTTAATAAATTATCTTTAAATGTAAACTTCAAAATAAAAATTAATTAAAATTATCTTCCAATTTTTTGATATTCAATATTTTCAATGTGTTCAATTAGATATTTCCAAAAATTCAAATGCATACAAAGAATAGTAACATTTTAGAATTATTTTTAACATTTTGGAGAAAAAAATTACGTTCAAAATTTGTAATTTAATTAAAATTCATCAAAAAAATGAATTAATTTTTTTACATATACAAAAAATATTTTTAAAAATTCTATTATTTTCGAAAAATTACATTAAAATATTTTTTTAAAACTAATTATTAGAATCGTGTTTTAATAATTTTTTAAGATTCAGCTGCCTTTGAGTAATATGTAAATAAAAATTTATGAAAAGTTACTTTTTGCATTTATTAAAATTTTCAAAAAATCCTGCTCTTGTTTATAATTAAAATATTTGAAAAATTTTATAATTTTTATTTATATTTTCCAAAAATGCAATTATTAAAAGATTTTATCAAATTTTAATTGCTTGGAAATTTTTTCAAGCTAAAAACTATTATTTTTCATAAAGTTATTTAAAAATAATTTGTTGAATATTTAAAAATATTTTTAAAAAATTAAGTGTAAGAATTTTTTTATGATTTTTTGATTATTTTATACTTTAATGACTTAGGAACAAAATACGCAAAGTTACAATTATTATAAAAATTGAGTATTTGTATGTAAATAATTAAAATTCTAGAAGAACTTACGGAAAATTATTTAAATTAATTGATTCGCCTAAAAGAGTTGGAGAAAAAGTCTGAAATTTCGAGAAAACTGTATCAACAGAATGTAACATTTAATTTGCTATAAAAAATTTGAAGAAATATTAAAATTTGTTAGAGACTTTAATAAAAGTGATAATATAGTATGAATTAAAAAAATTTTCCTACAATTCTTTCATTTGAATATTGCCTTAAAAGCAGATAATTCTTAATCATTCAATTTTTTTTGTCCCAAATATTCAGTTCACATCAAGAAGTGATAAAAAATTAAACAAATTTCTAGATATTTTGAATAATTTTTCTCTTTTAAAGTTTATGTTTCACTTTCTGAAATGTTTAACCTTCGTCAAAACAGATGTGTTTTTGGTATAAATAGATAAAAATAATTCTCAACGTCACTGGTAATATTGGAATGTAAATTAATTCAAATTTTCAAGTAAATATTACATTATGCTCAAAAATAATTTTAATAATATAATAAAATTATTACTAGCGCAGCAACTATGGGAGAATCACGAAATTTCCAATGGAACATTGCTCAACAACGATAGATGACAAACTTTCCAAAATGGCTAATAATCAGGAAAATTTGGTCAAATTCAATGAAAAATTCAGTACAAATAGTAATTGCAGTGATAATATTAAGAGTAGAGGAAAATAAGTAAAAAAAAGGGAGATCAAGAGTGAGAAACAATAAAAATAATGATATTGTGATCAATAAAAAGTATTTTTCGATAATGTAAATTGATAAGATTGTAAAGCCTTGAGCAACGAATAATAATCTTTGTTACAGTTCGTATGAATCAATGAATTTAAAGAAGTAGTACTTCCCAATTTTTTGTTTTCTTAATTCATTAATTTTCGAATTGGAAATTTAAAAAAAAAAGTTTTTTGTTGACTTTACAAAATGTTTCCTTCTTTTTTTTCTCTGTATCAATAATTTTCCTATGTATGAGTTTTGTTCTACGTACTCATTACGTAATTGAAATATACAGGAAAGTAGTGATTCCCCTTCTATTTTAATTCTTTCATCACTCGCTTGAATTACACAGCTGAAGAGTGAACATTAAATACTCGAAATATGTATAAAGTAGATCAAGTATGTTTGTAAACTTGAGAGCATATCATTAGGTTTATTTTTTTTTTGAATGAATAAAATATTATCTTTTGATAATCGCACAATATTGTAATATTTGTAAATAAGAGGTACTTTTTTTTTGTCCTGTACGTGTGACAGTGATGCCTCATTTATTAATATCGAGGCTGTGAGAAATGATGATGTGCAAAGTAATTATTCTTTTAAACGTTCTCTTTTTAATTGGTGATAATTTCGTCGCGGCGTATACAAATCAATGGGCTGTGCATATTGACGGAGGACCAATAGTCGCTAGGCGTATTGCTAATGAACATGGATTTCGTTATTTGGGACAAATTTTCGACGATTGCTATCATTTTGATCATGGTTCGGTGATGAAGAGATCTGTTGAACCGCATTTGGAGATTCATGGGAGATTAGTGGAGGATGGGAGAGTGAAGAGGGCTGAACAGCAGAGGATAAAGATGAGGGCGAAGAGAGATTTTGTTCAGCAGAAGACGATATTGAATGACGATAGATGGTCGTTGATGTGGTACTTGAATCGAGGGAATGGTTTGGATATGAATGTGCAAGACGCTTGGGCTGAGGGAATAACTGGTCGTGGAATAGTTGTGACGATTCTTGATGATGGTTTGGAGAAAAATCATCCTGATCTAAAGGATAACTATGATCCGCAAGCAAGTTATGATGTTAATAATCATGATGATGATCCAATGCCGAGGTATGATTATACGGACAGTAATCGACATGGAACGAGATGTGCGGGTGAAGTTGCAGCAACGGCGAATAATTCCATTTGTGCTGTGGGAATAGCTTTTCATGCACAGATTGGTGGTGTTCGGATGCTCGATGGCGATGTGACGGATGCGGTTGAAGCACGTTCGTTGAGCTTGAATCCACAGCATATCGATATTTATAGTGCGTCTTGGGGTCCGGATGATGATGGCAAGACAGTTGATGGACCGGGTGAATTGGCAACTAGAGCCTTTGTGGAGGGAATAACGAAGGGACGTGATGGTAAGGGTTCGATTTTTATCTGGGCATCGGGCAATGGCGGTAAGGATGGTGACAATTGTAATTGTGATGGTTACACGAACAGTATTTGGACTCTGTCGATTAGTAGTGCAACGGAGAATGGTTACGTTCCTTGGTACAGTGAGAAATGCTCCTCGACATTGGCGACAACGTACAGCTCGGGGTCGACTAGCGAGAGGCAGATTATAACAACAGATTTGCATCATCATTGTACGAACAGTCATACTGGAACATCGGCGTCGGCTCCCCTAGCAGCCGGTATTTGTGCCCTCGTCCTCGAGGCGAATAGAAATCTAACCTGGAGAGACATGCAGCATATTGTTGTCCTAACAGCCAAGCCGGCGAATTTAAATGCTTCGGATTGGGTCACAAATGGCGTTGGTCGTAATGTGAGTCACAGTTTTGGCTATGGACTAATGGACGCCTCGGCTATGGTTCGCATGGCCAGGAAGTGGAAAACGGTGCCTGAACAGCATACCTGCGAGGTGATGTCACCACAAATGGGAGAAACCATACCGGCAAAGAGAACACAGAGTTTTGATTTGAATGTCAGGGAATGTATGGGTGTGAACTTCTTGGAGCATGTACAGGCGAAGGTGACACTATCGGCATCAAGGAGAGGGAATCTGGAGATATTCCTCACATCACCGCAAGGCACCAGGAGTACTCTTCTCGCCAAACGACCACGTGATCTCTCCAAAGCTGGTTTCAATCAATGGCCATTTATGTCCGTTCACACTTGGGGTGAAAATCCACTAGGCACTTGGACATTGGAAATACACAACGATGGGCGAAATGAGGATATTCTAGAGGAATGGAAACTGATATTCTACGGTACCGAAACGGCAGTAAAGGCTGAGGATAAAGTCATCATCTCCGAATACGAAGTACCTAGTGAGACATCGACAGAAGTTAAGCACAACATCATTGGAACGGTGGACAATTCGTGGATTGGCAGTCAAAAAATCGACAGTGTCTTACAAACCGAACATCCAAGACCAACGAGTGAAAAGCAAACGAGCGATAATTGTAAAATTATGGACGGAGAAAATGATTGTCTCGTCTGTAAGGAAAATTGGTTCCTAACAAAGGGACGTTGCGTTCTTTATTGTCCAGCCGGTACCTACGGTGCTTCCGACGAAAGATATTCGGTGTGTGCCGCTTGTCATTATTCTTGTGCAAGATGTTCGGGACCATCTGGTAATCAATGTACATCATGTCGTGCGGACGCTATTTTAATCGAATTCCACTGTGTTCTTAGTTCAATTTCGTGGAAAATGCAAGCGACAAGATGGTTTTATTGGATGACAATATTTTTTGTTATTAATTTATCAACAATCACAGCCGCTGGAATTTATTTGTGTGTCTTTTGGTTTCGCAGAAAACACAATCCACATACGTACGACTATAGTAAAGTGTCATATTCACAGAATGCAAAAGCCGAATGTGGTGCTAATGATTCTGCGTCCGATAGTGAATAATTTAGGAAAAACATATGGCCTATTTAAAATTATAATATTAAGAGCAAAAGTAATTGACGAGAAAAAAGAAATTGTTTTCGACAATATATATATATATATTTATACATATCTCTTTGATACCTATCATCGAAAAGAAAATCAAATTCCGTCAATATTATTTAGATGTAGATTTTTTATTATAAAGTTACGCAGCACTTGTTATAATAAACTACAAATCAACATCAAAATATTTATATACTTAGGTTATTTATTTATTATTACATTTATTTCGTTGCTATATTTTCCCATTCATAATTTACAATATAAGTTAAAACAAAACAAATATTTTAAATTTATATAGAAACAAAAAGAATCCGCAATTTTTAATTATATCACCTCTCCTAGTGAACCGAAGTACATGAAAACTGCTTTTTTTTCGAATTTTGTAAATATTATTTAAGTCTTATTTATTACTTCATGTAACATAAAAAAGTGGGTTCCTTATTAAATAGTTATTTAATTGTAATCAGAATTATATATACACACAATTATATGTACAACATTACACACAATTATATAGAAATAATAAGTCTGAATTTAGTTTAATAATTGTTGCATTATTAATTCATGGGAAGAAATAATAAAAAATAAACATCCTCTCCTACACTCTCCTAATTTGAACGCAAATATATTTAATAAAACTAGTGTTAGTATTTTTTTTTTAATTTTAAAAGAAAAAAATAAAAACATACTGCTATAAAAAGTTTGTTTCAAAATTAGAAGTTTGAACTGTGGTTTATGCAAAAAAAAAAAAAAAATATTCACCTCTATTGAATACACAAATCCGAATCGTAAATTTAAACAAAAGGATAGGAACCGACAACGAGGACTACAACTATTGCTGATGTGTAAAAAATTTGTGAAAAACGAATACGAATAACTTTTCAATATTTTCACTACTGCTTTTAAAACTCGTGGTCTATAAACTTTTATATTGATATCGTTTTTTTAGGTGATAAAAAAAGTGAATAGAAAAGATAAAATATTGTAACTATAAGTAGAGCAGTACGATTAGATACTAATTTGCAGTACAAATTATACAGAATGTATATAAATGTGAATCGATGAAGATGAGGTGAATGACCGATCAGTAAATAGATGGCTAAAATTGTCTGTAGGTAAATCGTAAGAGATAAAAAATCATAAGTATTTCTTTTCTTTTAGGAATTGAATATGATAGTTATTAAAGTTTTGTGTGTCATCTTTTTTATTAACTAGAATATTTTGTAAATTAATGCGAATTATGTTTGCTATTAAACTTAAAAGGGACAAATTAAATTTGAACACGGTTTTAGCTCAATTTTTTTTATAAAATAAAGGTAGATATATTTTGCATTGAATTTTTATCTCCAATTTTTGAAAAAAAATTGTTTATTAAAATCTTTAATAAACAAATATAAAAAATATTTTTCTTTTTCATTTAATCATCATTTTTATCATCATTTTTAAACAAATGGTACAATTTGTTTAAAAATGATGATAATTTGTTTTCAAATGGTTAAACTTACTAATAAGGAAGCTATAGAAAAATAGTTTTTAGCAACATTATTATTAAAATTAAATTCTTTATTTTTTTGTAAACAAATAAATGGCAAAACAAATGGTACCATTTGTTTAAAAATGGTGATAATTTGTTTTCAAATGGTTAAACTTACTAATAAGGAAGCTATAGAAAAATAGTTTTTAGCAACATTATTATTAAAATTAAATTCTTTATTTTTTGTAAACAAATAAATGGAAAAACAAATGGTACAATTTGTTTAAAAATGATGATAATTTGTTTTTAAATGGTTAAACTTACTAAGGAAGCCATAGAAAAATATTTTTTAGCAACATTATTATTCAAATTGAATTTTTCATTTTCTTATAAACAAATAAATGGAAAATTACAATTTGGTCGTATTTTTAAAATACTGTTTGAAATTTTTTGAAAATAAATACATGATTTAACCAAATTGTCTATATTTCAAGACTGCAAAGTAATCTTTCAAAAATCCTTTTGTTATTTATACAGTTAATAACAATTTGTAAATTTGTAAACAACAAACAATTTGTAAATAATTATGACGTAATTGACTTCGAAATTAACAGAAATATTATTTCTTGAACAGAATAAAATTTTAATTATTATATTGTGAGCCTATTTCCAACTAATTAGTTAGTTTCTAACTTTATTTTTTAATTGTTTAAACTTTTGACAAATTTTAATTAACAAATTCACTGATTCAAAATTATTAATAATAAATTTTTTTATTTAAACAAAAGATGTTAATAATGCGAAGTTTTTACACTCACAAAAGTCTAAATGGTGTATTTGTTAACCAATATTTGTTTAAATAATTATTAGATTGTTAGTAATAAATCACTGTCACAAAAAATTTTAAATTAAATTTTAATATTTACATCACGTTAAAGAAAGGAACTTTTTAAGTTATTAAACATCGAAAAAGTGAATTTGTTAATTAAAATTTGTTTAAACAATTATGGAATAAAGCCAGAAAGTAAGTATATAAATTCAGGCTCATAAAATACTAGCTGTTTATTCTGCTCAAAAAGTAATATTTCTATTAAACTCAAATTCAACAACGTCGTAACTGTTTATACATTTTTTTATTTATAAATTGTTTATAATTGTTTATAAATTGTTATTAATTTTAAAAATAATGGATTATTTACTGAAAAATTACTTCGTAGACATGATAACAGTCAATTTGGTCATTATGTTCAATAAATTTCAAACAGTGTTTATAATAAACGATCGAAATGTAATTTTTCATTTATTTGTTTATAAGAAAATAAAAAAAATCATTTCTAATTTTTTATTTATTTGTTTATAACAAAATAAAAAATTCATTTCTAATGATTCATTTATTTGTTTATAACAAAATAAAAAATGATTTCTAAATTTTTATTTATTTGTTTATAACAAAATAAAAAATTCATTTCTATAATAATGTGGCTAAAAACTATTTTTTTCCCTCTTCTTTAGTACGTTTAACCATTTTACAACAAATTATCATCATGTTCAAAAAAAATGATACTCTTGAAAAGAAAAAAAAATTATTTTCTATTTGTTTATTGAAGATTTCAATAAAGAATTTTTTTTTTAATTTATAAGTCAACAATTTACAAAAAAGGAAACTTAATCAGGTCACTAAAAGATAAAAGTGCGCCTTATCTTTGCTTGATCTTTAAAAGCTGTGGTACCTGCAAAATGCAATAACTTTATCATAGCAAATGAAACTTTTCGAGTCGTCTCAGCTGGAATCTAATAGATTGGAAATTCCCGACTCATTAGGTATAATTTAAAGGACGACATTAAGTAATTGAGTGGTATCTTTTGAAACTCCTTGTAACACATAGTGCAAAGGGGGGTAATAAGCCTCGAGTGTCCTGTAGGAACAGGCAACCTCAAGCCCTGGCTTAAAGTTCCATCAAAGTTGCAGTTTATTGCAACTACTCGCGTCCTCTTGCTATAGATTTTCGGCTTTACCTGGACCCAGGTGTCCAACTTTAGTAATATAACCATGAGACGATGAAACATTGTATTTTTCATTGATTTTCTTCTTTTTTCCACAGTCGCCACGTTTCTGGAACACTTTTTCCCGGAAAATATCACTACTTCTTCTTAAGTTTCTCGAGAAGAGTTTTTTTTAAAGTAATTAACTTTTTTTTTGTAATGTTCGTTAAAAAACCAGGTAGTTTGGGAGTATGTTTTTTTTCTCTACAGATTAAACGTATAGTTTAGAAACAGTAAAATTTATAAGAGCAACTGCGTGCTGTTCTATCTGAAAATGTAATTTTTTTCGAAAATTAAAAATAACTATAATTATTAAATAATATTAAAAAAAAACATTCGCTTCTCGATTTATTGTTGTGTTGTAAATATACAAGAGCTTGTCAAATTGATTGAGAGGGAAGAAATTTTCGAGCGTCAATAATATATTAGAGGGTTTCAACTGAACTTGAGAAGTAACGGCCATTAGGTAGAATTCTCTGGTATTTGGAGTTTCATCTCGTCCATCCCTTTCGTCTCTAAGTGGATTCACATCGGTGCAAGTGACGATGAACAGCAGGCTCCAGGGGATTCTAGTTACTTTGTGACAGAACCAGGAAACGAGCCTTGGAAACGACATCAGACTCTTATTGACAACCTGCCTTGCTTGTTAACTCATTCTCAAATTCCTGTGTAAAAACGTGGAAATTCTTTCGTGAAAATATTTCAAATATTCCCTCCATCACAAATTTTCTCAACACTTTAATAACCCTGGTGGTCGATTATGCAATTTCACTTCACTTTCACTTAAAAATTTAATTTCACTCAATTTCCACTTCACTTTCACTCTAAATTAATTTTCACTCAATTTTCACTTCACTTTCACTCGAAATTAATTTTCACTCAATTTTCACTTCACTTTCACTCGAAATTAATTTTCACTCAATTTTCACTTCACTTTCACTCGAAAATTAATTTTCACTCAATTTTCACTTCACTTTCACTCGAAATTGATTTTCACTCAAAATTTATTTTCAATTTTCACTGCATTTTCACTTCACTTTCAAAACACTTTCACTTTCAGCCAAAATTTTTTTACACTCCACTTTCACTCCATTTTCATTTCACTTACACGCCACTTTCATTCAAAAAATTTTTTCATCCCATTTCCACTCCACTTTCACATTCAGTAAACATTTATTTTCATTGCACTTTTACTTCACTTTCACTGAAATCATTTTTTTATTCTACTTACACTTCACTTTACTTTTAATTTCAGTCAAAATTTTTTGTTACTCCGCTTTCATTCCATTTTCACTTCACTTTCACTCCACTTTCACTGAAAATTATTTTTCATCCCGTTTTTACTACAATTTCACATTCATTCAAATAAAAAAATAAAATAAAAATAAAATAAAAATTTTTCATAGCACTTTCACTTCACTTTCACTCAAACCTTTTTTTTATTCCCCTTACACATCACTGTACTTTAGCATTCAGTTAAAACTTTTTTACATTCCACATTCACTGCATTATTACTTCACTTTAACTCAAAATTTTTTTCATCCCATTTTTACTCTACTTTTACATTTACTGAAAGTTTATTTTCATTCGACTTTCGCTTCACTTTCACGCAAATTTTTTTTAATCCACTTACACTTCACTTTGACTTTACTTCTACTTTGACTCAAAATTTATTTTAACTTTACTTTCACTAATAACAATTAATTGTTCTTTACTTTAACTTCACTTTCAGACTACTTTCACCTCGATACAAAATTTATTTTACTATACTTTTTTTCAATACAAAGTTAAAATCCACAACGTCAAGCAACGAAAAAGTGAAGTAAAAATAATTTTTTAGTGAAAGAGGATTGAAAATTGAGAGTATAAAAATAGTGAGTGAAAGGGAAACTAGAGTGAAAATAAAGTGAAAATGTATTTTGAGTGAAAGTGAATTGAAATCGATGAGGAAATAAATTTTGAGTGAAAGTGACAGTGAAAATAAATTTTGATTAGAACTGAAGTGAAAGTGAAAGTTGAGTAAAAGTGGAGTAAAAATAAATTTTTATTAAAAGTGAAGTAAAAGTGGGGTGAATGTGAAGTCAAACTAAATAAATTTTTTTTACTTTAAGAGAAATGAAAGTGAAGTGAAAATAAATTTTGAGTAAATGTGGATTGAAAATAAATTTTGAGTAAATGTGGATTGAAAATTGAGAGTAAAAAATAGTAGTGATAGGGAAAATGGAGTGAAAATAAACTGAAAATATATTTTGAGTGAAAGTGAAATGAAATCGACAAGAAAATAAATTTTGAGTGAAAGTGACAGTGAAAATAAATTTTGATTAGAACTGAAGTGAAAGTAAAAGTGAAGTAAAAATAAATTTTTATTAAAAGTGAAGTAAAAGTGGGGTTAATGTGAAGTCAAACTAAATAAATTTTTTTTTTACTTTAAGAGGAATGAAAGTGAAGTGAAAATAAATTTTGAGTAAATGTGGATTGAAAATTGAGAGTAAAAAATAGTGAGTGATAGGGAAAATGGAGTGAAAATAAAGTGAAAATATATTTTGAGTGAAAGTGAAATGAAATCGACAAGGAAATGAATTTTGAGTAAATGTGGATTGAAAATTGAGAGTAAAAAATAGTGAGTGATAGGGAAAATGAAGAGAAAATAAAGTGAAAATATATTTTGAGTGAAAGTGAAATAAAATTGTGGAAGAAATAAATTTTGAGTGAAAGTGACAGTGAAAATAAATTTTGATAAGAACTGAAGTGAAAATGAAAGTTGAGTAAAAGTGGAGTAAAAATAAATTTTGATTAAAAGTAAAGTTAAAGTGTGGTGAATGTAAAGTCAAACTGAATTAAAATTTTTTTTTTACTTGAAGTGGAAGGAAAGTGAAGTGAAAATAAATTTTGAGTAAATGTGAAAGTAGAGTGGAAATTAAGTGAAAATGGAGTAAAAATAAAAAAAGTAAATGTAGTGAAAATAAAAATCGACTGAAAATAAATAAATAAATTTTGATGAAAAGTGAAGTAAAAATGGATTGAAAAAATTGTTTGAGTGAAAGTGAAGTGTAAGTGAAGTGAAAATTAATTTTTGAGTAAATGTGAAAGCAGAGGGAAATTTATGTGAAAATGGAGTGAAAATAAATGTTGATTAAAAGTGAAGTGAATGTAAAAGTGGAGTAAAATAAATTTTGATTAAAAGTGAAGTGAAAATGGAGTGAAAAGAAATTTTGATTAAAAGTAAAGTGAAAAGAAATTTTGATGAAAAGTAGAGTGAAAGTGAAGTGAAAATGGAGTTCTATAGACGCAAAATTGAGTATTAAGTTCGATAGCGAAAATTTGCAAGAGAAAATTACGAAATGTAAAACACTTGTATTGACAAGTAAGTAAGGCTGAAGACAGGTGTATGAACCAAATAAATAAATAAATAATCTAGTTAATCATTAAAAAGGTATAACAGTTATTACCCACAGTCTCAGGATCAATGACTTCCTTTCGTGAGTAGAAAGTAAGCAATCAATATTTACATTTAAATTTAACGTCGCCTTAATAATGACCAGAACTGACGCATGTAAGAAGTTACTTTAATTTAACATTCTCTGTAAAATAAAAAAATTCATCAGAAAATTTATACACTAAATGTTTATGTAAATGTACTTTATTGAGTTTCTTGCACCGAAATTTGGTTGACAATTGAAATTCGACAGAAAATGTTTCTCTCGGAGCCGGCTAGTAAAAATACTTCCTGGCTTATCTCATGATTCCGAGTACACCAGGAAAGGGAGTTCTTTTCTTCCGTTGAAAATCAACTACCCCATCAGCTCTCGAAAAACTTTGTGGTCGCTTTCCGACGTTTCCCGTTTCAGGATTTCCTGTGATACTCGCCACACCACTGCAGGAAAAGAAATACAAGATTCCCCTACAAGGGAAGAGTTCATTTGATAACATTACAAAACCCCATTTATGAAACAAATCCCTTCGTCTGGATTTTCTTGTAAAAAGAGCAGAGATAATTTTTAAATTTATAAAAGCTCTCTCAGATTTAATTTTTTTTTTTTGTGAATTACACTAAGGGAACTTAAATTCGATGATTTAAATATGATCCTCTATTTTGAATTGAAATCTAAGATTTGAAGCCAAACGGCTTTCTTAAGGAAGTTAAGAAAATTATTTAAAAATAGAAAAGTAATTTTAAGTACGGAAGTTTGTAATAATAAATTAAATTAAAATCTTTCAGATGTTGTGTGACTAATTAAGAAAGCTTACAAGACAATTAGACAGCTTCAGACAGCTTGTGAAATTATTTGCTTAGGTATTTTGGCATTTAAATTTGCCCTCATATCTGAACTGCAACAAGCGGTTTCACTCACTATGGAAATATCCTATCTGCATGATGCGCTATTTGTCGCAATATCGAAAGCATTTATAGAGACATATTTTACATAACGGATCGACCCCTTAAATCCCATTTCCTAATATGAGATTACTGCGTACTTTATATCAATAAATAAAAAAAACATAAAAATTTTCATATTTCATTTTCTACCTAAAACCTTTTTAAATCAATATCAATCCTCATAAATTTCAATTTTCCTTAAAATATAGATCTGCTTTATAAAAATAAATTCACTCTATTAATGTAAAAATATAACCAGATGAATATTGAATCCACCTTTTTTAATAGAAATATTAAAAATTCTATTTGCATGAATAACTCTATGAGTTTACAGAGACAAGATAAAGTTCACTTTTCGACGATTGTATTAAAAATAGAAATATTTTACTTCATTATAAATGCTTGATATTTTTGAAATGTAAAAAAAAGATTTTTTAATTAAAACATTAATGCAAAAATATTTTTAAACGAATTTCAATGAAATCTCAACTTTTTGTGCCTTGTGAGGTTTCAATGTTTCTACTTTATGACTGGCATGAAATATCAAATGAAATATGGAATGTAATTTGAAATTTAATCAAAGTTTTACAATAGTTACGGTAATTGGAGAAGCCCTTAATGAAAGTTAATACTTTTGGTGTTTTCTTTTTGTGCACACTGAAGCATTTATAATTTTCTATTAATTAATAATAAATAAGTGATAAATTTTGCAATATCGCTCAAACTAAATTAGAACATTGTGGAATTAAGGGAGAATTTAAATGCGAACAGAATTAACATTTCAAATTATTCTTAGAGTCAGAGAGCCATCAAGTTCCTGGTGGAAACGAAGAATGCAGTAGATTTTTCTCGAATTGTTTTCGGGATAACTGGAGTGAAAGGTCTTAAGTGCAGGTGTCGATTTAAATTAGAAAAAACACCCCTTGGCCCTAGGAGTGAATAAATTATTTCTTTTGATGTTGATTTCGAAGAATGAAATAGAAAAATTGAAATGTGTTTCACTTTCACTTCACTTCTACTTTCAATTGACTTTAAATTTACGTTTACTCCACTTTCACTTCACTTCCATTGTACTTTCACTCCAGTTTCACAACCACTTTACATTATCTCCACTTTCACATTCACTTTTCTTTCTCTCCACATTCACTTCCACTTTACTATCACTTCACTTTCAATTCACATCAAATTTACTTTTACTCCTCTTTCACTTCAATTCCATTTTACTTTCACTGAACTTTCACTTCTCTACCACTTCAGTTTCTCTCAACATTCACTTACACTTTACTTTCAGTCCACTTTCACTTCACTTTCACTTTACTTTCTCTCCATTTTCACTTTATTTTCTCTCCATTTTCACTTTACTTTCTCTCCACATTCATTTCTACTTTATTATCACTCCACTTTAAATTCACTTCAACTTAACTTTTACTCCTCTTACACTTCAATTCCATTTTACTTTCACTTCACTTCCACTTTAATTTCTCTCAACATTCACCTCCACTTTACTTTCAGTCCACTTTCACTTCACTTACACTTTACTATTACTCCACTTTCAATTAATATTAACTTTACTTTCACTCCACATTCACTTCACTTCCATTGTACTTTCACTCCAGTTTCACAACCACTTTACATTATCTCCACTTTCACATTCACTTTTCTTTCTCTCCACATTCACTTCCACTTTACTATCACTTCACTTTCAATTCACATCAAATTTACTTTTACTCCTCTTTCACTTCAATTCCATTTTACTTTCACTGAACTTTCACTTCTCTACCACTTCAGTTTCTCTCAACATTCACTTACACTTTACTTTCAGTCCACTTTCACTTCACTTTCACTTTACTTTCTCTCCATTTTCACTTTATTTTCTCTCCATTTTCACTTTACTTTCTCTCCACATTCATTTCTACTTTATTATCACTCCACTTAAATTCACATCAAATTTACTTTTACTCCTCTTACACTTCAATTCCATTTTACTTTCACTTCACTTCCACTTCTCTACCACTTCAGTTTCTCTCAACATTCACTTACACTTTACTTTCAGTCCACTTTCACTTTACTTTCACTTTACTTTCTCTCCATTTTCACTTTATTTTCTCTCCATTTTCACTTTACTTTCTCTCCACATTCATTTCTACTTTATTATCACTCCACTTAAATTCACATCAAATTTACTTTTACTCCTCTTACACTTCAATTCCATTTTACTTTCACTTCACTTCCACTTCTCTACCACTTCAGTTTCTCTCAACATTCACTTACACTTTACTTTCAGTCCACTTTCACTTTACTTTCACTTTACTTTCTCTCCATTTTCACTTTATTTTCTCTCCATTTTCACTTTACTTTCTCTCCACATTCATTTCTACTTTATTATCACTCCACTTTAAATTCACTTCAACTTAACTTTTACTCCTCTTACACTTCAATTCCATTTTACTTTCACTTCACTTCCACTTTAATTTCTCTCAACATTCACCTCCACTTTACTTTCAGTCCACTTTCACTTCACTTCCACTTTACTATTACTCCACTTTCAATTAATTTTAACTTTACTTTCACTCCACATTCACTTCACTTCCATTTTACTTTCACTCCACTTTTTTTCACTTCAACTTTACTTTTTCTCAACATTCACTTTATTTTTGTTAAAAGTGAAGTGAAAGTCAAATTAAAGTAAAGTGAGAGTGAAGTGAAAATAAAGTGAAAGTGGAGTGAAAATATAATTTATGAGAAGTAAAAATAAAATTACATTAAAAGTGAGTAGAAGTGTGATGTAAGTGGAGCATAAATAAAATTCATTTAAAAGTGGTGAAAAATAATTAAAGTGAAAATAAAGTGAAAATGTAGTAAAAAAATAATTTGAGTGAAAGTGAATTGAAATTAAAGAGAAAATAAATTTTGAGTGAAAGTGGAGTAAAAAAAGTTTTGTTTAAAAGTGCTTAGAAAGTGAAACGTAAGTGGAAATAAATTTTGATTAACAGTGAAGAGTAAGTGGAGTGAAAGTGAAGTCAAAATGCATTCAAAAAATTTCTTTGAGTGAAAATGGAGGGAAAGTGAACTGAATATAAATTTTGTGTAAATCTGAAAGTAGAGTAAAAGTTATGTAAAAATAGAGTGAAAATAAATTTTTATTAAATGTGAAGTGAAAGTAAAAGTAGAGTGAAAGTGAAGTGAAAATAAATTTTGATTAAATGTGAAGTGAATGAGAAGTGAAATGGAGTGAAAATAAAATTTAAGTAAATGTGAAAGTAGAGTGAAAGTTGTGTGCAAATAGAGTAAAAATAAATTTTGATTAAATGTGAAGTGAAAGGAATAGTGGAGTGAAAATTAATTTTAATTAAAAGTAAAATGAAAGTGAAGTGAAAATGGAGTGAAAATAAATTTTGAGTAAATGTGAAAGTTGAAAATCGAGGGGAAAATAAATGTTGAGTATGAATATGAAAGTGGAATGAAAATAAATTTTAATTAAAAGTGAAGTGAAAGTGAAGTGAAAATGAAGTAAAAATAAAATTTGAATGAATGCAGGCTTCGCACTCTTCTACTAAAAGCTACTATTTGCTACTTTTTTGATACGAGGCTACTTTTTGGCAATTTTTTTGAGCCTAATGCTACTAAAAGCTACTTTTCTCAACAAATAGTGTTAAAACTAAAATCGTTAATGAAAAATGACCGCCAATAAGATAATAGAGAAAATAATTTTACCAACATTTACTCTATTGAATTAAACAAATTTTTTAAACATTTTTTCAATTATTCAAAAAACAATCTTGACTGTTCATAATTATAATTGAAAAATTTGATTAATTCAATTTCATTAAAATTTATTGATACTAATTGAATTTGTGCAAAGAATTTTACTATTTATGAAAGTAATTGAATCCTTCAAAAGAATGTTATTACATATTTATGAAAATAATTAAATGTTTGCGTAGAATTATTTTAACATTTTTGAAAATAATTGAATTCTAGAGAACAATTTAATTATTTATAAAGATAATTGAAATTTCGGAGAATTTCAAAAAAATGTAAAACGTAATTGAATTTCTGCGAAGAATTATGTTACTTTTGAAAATAATTGAATATTTTTCAAAAATAATATTTAAAAGAATTTAGTAAATCGGAAAAATTTTGGTATTTATGAAAATAATTGAAATAATTGAATTCCTTAGACAAAATTTAAGAATCACTTTACATTTTTAATTATCTACATGCTTTGTTAAAAAAACTAATTTTATAAAAAATTAAAAAAACCGAAATTCTTAAAATTCATCTGTTTCTACAAGTTTTTCTAGTTTTGCTTCTTTATTTTTGGGTTTTTGAGAACCACTTTACTTTTTTAATTATCTACATGCTTTGCTAAAAAAAACTAATTTTATAAAAAATTAAAAAAAACGAAATTCTTAAAATTCATCTGTTTCTACATGTTTTTCTAGTTTTGCTTCTTTATTTTTGGGTTTTTGAGAACCACTTTACTTTTTTAATTATCTACATGCTTTGCTAAAAAAACTAATGTTATAAAAAATTAAAAAAACAGAAATTCTTAAAATTCATCTGTTTCTACAAGTTTTTCTAGTTTTGCTTCTTTATTTTTGGGTTTTTGAGAACCACTTTACTTTTTTAATTATCTACATGCTTTGCTAAAAAAACTAATTTTATTAAAAATTAAAAAACCGAAATTCTTAAAATTCATCTGTTTTTACTTGTTTTTCTAGTTTTGCTTCTTTATTTTTGGGTTTTTGAGAACCACTTTACTTTTTTAATTATCTACATGCTTTATCCTAAAAAAACTAATTTTATAAAAAAATTAAAAAAACCGAAATTCTTAAAATTCATCTGTTTCTACAAGTTTTTCTAGTTTTGCTTCTTTATTTTTGGGTTTTTGAGAACCACTTTACTTTTTTAATTATCTACATGCTTTGCTAAAAAAACTAATTTTATTAAAAATTAAAAAACCGAAATTCTTAAAATTCATCTGTTTTTACTTGTTTTTCTAGTTTTGCTTCTTTATTTTTGGGTTTTTGAGAACCACTTTACTTTTTTAATTATCTACATGCTTTATCCTAAAAAAACTAATTTTATAAAAAAATTAAAAAAACCGAAATTCTTAAAATTCATCTGTTTCTACAAGTTTTTCTAGTTTTGCTTCTTTATTTTTGGGTTTTTGAGAACCACTTTACTTTTTTAATTATCTACATGCTTTGCTAAAAAAACTAATTTTATTAAAAATTAAAAAACCGAAATTCTTAAAATTCATCTGTTTTTACTTGTTTTTCTAGTTTTGCTTCTTTATTTTTGGGTTTTTGAGAACCACTTTACTTTTTTAATTATCTACATGCTTTGCTAAAAAAACTAATTTTATTAAAAATTAAAAAACCGAAATTCTTAAAATTCATCTGTTTTTACTTGTTTTTCTAGTTTTGCTTCTTTATTTTTGGGTTTTTGAGAACCACTTTACTTTTTTAATTATCTACATGCTTTGCTAAAAAAACTAATGTTATAAAAAATTAAAGAAACAGAAATTCTTAAAATTCATCTGTTTCTACTTGTTTTTTTACTTTTGCTTCTTTATTTTTGGGTTTTTAAGAACCACTTTACTTTTTTAATTATCTACATGCTTTATCCTAAAAAAAATAATTTTATAAAAAATTAAAAAAACCGTAATTCTTAAAATTCATCTGTTTCTACTTGTTTTTCTAGTTTTGCTTCTTTATTTTTGGGTTTTTGAGAACCACTTTACTTTTTTAATTATCTACATGCTTTGCTAAAAAAACTAATTTTATAAAAAATTTAAAAAACCGAAATTCTTAAAATTCATCTGTTTCTACAAGTTTTTCTAGTTTTGCTTCTTTATTTTTGGGTTTTTGAGAACCACTTTACTTTTTTAATTATCTACATGCTTTGCTAAAAAAACTAATTTTATAAAAAATTAAAAAAACCGAAATTCTTAAAATTCATCTGTTTCTACTTGTTTTTCTACTTTTGCTTCTTTATTTTTGGGTTTTTGAGAACCACTTTACTTTTTTAATTATCTACATGCTTTATCCTAAAAAAAATAATTTTATAAAAAATTAAAAAAACCGAAATTCTTAAAATTCATCTGTTTCTACAAGTTTTTCTAGTTTTGCTTCTTTATTTTTGGGTTTTTGAGAACCACTTTACTTTTTTAATTATCTACATGCTTTGCTAAAAAAACTAATTTTATAAAAAATTTAAAAAACCGAAATTCTTAAAATTCATCTGTTTCTACAAGTTTTTCTAGTTTTGCTTCTTTATTTTTGGGTTTTTGAGAACCACTTTACTTTTTTAATTATCTACATGCTTTGCTAAAAAAACTAATGTTATAAAAAATTAAAAAAACCGAAATTCTTAAAATTCATCTGTTTCTACATGTTTTTCTAGTTTTGTTTCTTTATTTTAGGGGTTTTGAGAACCACATTACTTTTTTAATTATCTACATGCTTTGCTAAAAAAACTAATGTTATAAAAAATTAAAAAAACCGAAATTCTTAAAATTCATCTGTTTCTACATGTTTTTCTAGTTTTGCTTCTTTATTTTTGGGTTTTTGAGAACCACTTTACTTTTTTAATTATCTACATGCTTTGCTAAAAAAACTAATGTTATAAAAAATTAAAAAAACCGAAATTCTTAAAATTCATCTGTTTCTACTTGTTTTTCTCCTTTTGCTTCTTTTTTTTTGGGTTTTTGAGAACCACTTTACTTTTTTAATTATCTACATGCTTTGCTAAAAAAACTAATTTTATAAAAAATTAAAAAAACCGAAATTCTTAAAATTCATCTGTTTCTACAAGTTTTTCTAGTTTTGCTTCTTTATTTTTGGGTTTTTGAGAACCACTTTACTTTTTTAATTATCTACATGCTTTATCCTAAAAAAAATAATTTTATGAAAACCCGCCACTGCAGTGCGAGTACAACTCGCACTTGTCCAATTTTTTTTTTACTATTTTCTCTTTCTTATTTTTGGCTTTACTATTCGTTTTTTTACTATTTTTGTCTTTTTTCTTAACTATTTGTTTTTTCCTATTCTTTTATTACTATTTTTGTCTTTAGTGTTCTTTTTTAAAAAAGTTTGTAATGAATTTCTTTAATTCTTTTTTTGTCATCGCGGATACTATTTCCTACTTTTTTTTGTCATCAAGGCTACTTTTTCCTACTTTTTTTAAACTCATAATGGAGTGCGAAGCCTGTGAATGTCGAAGTGTAGTGAAAATAAAATTAAAGTAAAAATAAAAGTAAGGTGAATCTAGAGTAAAAATAAATTTTAATTGTAAGTGGAGTAAAAATAAAATTTAAGTGAAGTATAAATAAAATTTGAGTAAAATTAAAGTAGAGTGGCCAACTCAGAGCAAACTGATATGCTAGAGTAAATATTGCTTTATATGTTGCCCAATTAATAAAACGGTACTTTAATTTTTCACATTCCTAATTTTACCATTAATTAATGATGCAAGATGTTATAAAAACGAAATAATCCATTCTATACCAAAAGCTCGTGCTTGTTAAATTTTTTTACGTTTATCGAATTCTCGACTCCCAACGTTGAGAAGGCAATTTTACATAATCTCGGAGCAAATCATAACTGTACATATTCTCCGGTTAGAGGTTCTCGTATTCTCGTTATCGCACTGAAAATTGGATACTGCTCTACAATTGAGGTAAATCGACAGGAATGTCAGTGCTCGAAAAAGAAAAGACACAAAATCCCCATTTTAATTGTGTGAATTGTCATTAAACATTAACTATCTAAGTCGTTAGGACGTTTTTCGAAAAAAACATCAAAGCTCTAAAGATGTTTTAAATCACATGATACATATTTATCTCGTACCTTTCTATCTAAGTTGACGGAAAAAATTTTAATAAATCATTACATTCATATTTAGTTCTTGAACTTTTATATTTTAATCCAAAGAGAAAAAAAAATGGAATCTATAAAATGTTAACATGCATCGTAATATTCTGTTGCTTTATTTGAATCGGTTTTTAAGGGTTCGAAAAAACCAACACATCTTCATGGTTCTTTGAAACTTTATATTTCTCGCCTTAACTTTCCTACTTCTGTTTCATTTTTCATGAGTAAAACTTATATTTTTCCAACGAGCAACGAATCTCGCGTACAAAGTGCGGAAGAAATACGTAGGTATATTTTCGCCGTGGACGTGAGGAACGAGATAGTGAAAAATATTAAATTTTAGAAATTGTTTCTTTTTCCCCACAACAATAAAACGTTTTCTAAAGTCGACAGTGAGAAGGAACAAATATTACTGCGCCTTTATGGTATTTACTTTTCCCTGTGCCTTTTAAATAATTTCCACGCTCCTTCTTTTTATGACACTTGAAATTATTTTCATCAAAATTCAATGTTGCAAACATACTTCTAGAAAAACTTTTTTTTTTATCTCTGTTTTCAATTTAAAGAAATTGAAAATCATCATTAACAATCAGTTAATGTATATTTTAAAGAAGGGAACGTCGAACTTTGCTTCCTTTAGAAATAAAGAAAATGCAAAAAGACGGCACAAAAGTACCCAGTGGAGAAGTTGCCTCGAAAGACGATCCGTCTTCAGGAATAAGCCCAAGCTGTACAAGCACAATGAATCTTCGGGTCCAGAGGCGTTTCTGCAGATAGAAAAAGAATGCTTAAGAAAAAAGGGATAGAAAAAAGAAATACCAGGGAATGGAAAAAGAAAAGCAGTAAAAAGTCAAGGAAGTCTTTTTTCAAGAACAAGAGCTATCCTATATCACGATCCTTCGGTAAATGGTGCAATTAAATGAGCAACTGAGTCTTCAGTGGAGTTTACTTGACAAGACAATTTATCAGCACCTGACGAATAGATCGATCGGCTTCAATAAAAAAAAAAAAAAAACAAAGACAATAAAACAATAAATGAAATTAGAAAATCCCTAAAAGATTATCGCGTGTAATTTATAAGAAAGAACTGAAATGAATTCAAAATAAGAAATTTATAAATTTTTCGAATTACTAAACTATGTTATGAACTTACCTAACTATTATGTTCCCCTTAGTTACATAATTTAGCTTTTATTAAATAAAATAAAAATTGGTACAGAGGGTCGATTAAGTAATTTCACTTCACTTTCACTCCACTTTTACTTAAAATTTATTTTCACTACAATTTCACTCCATTTTTACTTCACTTTGAATCAAAATTTTTGCACTGCATTTTCACATAACTTTTATTTAATTTAAAAATTTTTGTACACTTTATTTTCAATCCACTTTTACTCAAAATTTATTTTCTCTCCATCATGACTTCACTTTCACTCCAATTTCACTCAAAATTTATTTTCTCTCACTTTTCACTTCACTTTAATTTTACTCAAAACTTTTTTTCACTCCATTTTTACTTCATTTATAATCAATATTTTTTGCACTGCATTTTCACTTCACTTTCATTTTACAACAAATTTTTTTCACTTTATTTCCATTAAACTTTCACTCACAATTTATTTTCACTCCACTTTCACTAATAATTTATTTCCACTTCACTTTCACTCCACTTTTACTCACAATTTATTCTTATTCTACTTTCACTCAACATTTACTGTCACTTCATAATCACTCCATTTTCACTTCAAATTCATTTTCACTATATTTTCAATTTAAATTCATTTTCGCTATATTTTCACTTTAAATTTATTTTCACTATATTTTCACTTCACTTTCACATTCAATCATAATTTTTTTTTTACTTTACTTTTTTGCTGTTTAACGTTGTGGACTTTAACTTCGTATAGAAGAAAAAGAATAATTTAATAAAATTTCCGTTAAAGTAAAAGTAGTCTGAAAGTAAAGTAAGAGTGGAGTATAAAAAAATTTTGAGTAAATGTGAAGTGAGAGTAAAGTGAAAATATGATGAAAAAGATTTTTAAGTGAATGTAGAGTGAAAAAATTAAATTTTGACTGTTAGTGTAGTGAAAGTAAAGTGAAATTAGGGTAAAAATGAATTTTGAGTGAAAATGAAGTGAAATTGAAGTGAAATTGAAGTGAAAATAAATTGTTAGTAAAGATATGGAGAAAGTAAAGTGAAATTGGAGTAAAAATAAATTTCAGAGTGAAAGTGAAGTAAAAGTGAAGTGAAAATATGATGGAAAAATTTTTTGAGTGATTGTAGAGTGGAAAAATTAAATTTTGTTTTTAAAGTGTTTATTTTTTTTTTCTTTTCACTTCACTTTAATTTTACTAAAAAAAATTTTTACTCCATTTTTACTTCACTTTCAATCAAAATATTTTGCATTACCTTTTCACTTCACTCTTATTTTACTTAAAATTTTCTTCACTTTATCTTCACTCCACTTTTACTCAAAATTTATTTTCACTACATTTTCACTTCACTTTCACTCCAATTTCTATTTCACGCAAAATTTATTTTCATTCAACTTTTACTTTCACTCAAATTTTTTTTCCACTTACACTTCACTTTCACTTTACTTTTACTTTGAATCAAAATTTATTTTCACTTTAATTACATATCACTTTCACTCAAAAGTTATTTTCACTCCACTCTCACTTCACTTTTACTCGAAATTTATTTGTTCTTTACTTTCACTTCACTTTCAGAATAATTTCACCTTTACAAGAATTTTATTTTTCATTTTTTTTTTGTATCTAATACGAAGGAAAAGTCCTGAAAATTGGCCAATGAAAAAGTGGAGTTAAAATAAGGGAAAATCGAGGGGAAAATAAATGTTGAGTATGAATATGAAAGTGAAGTGAAAATAAAGTTTGATTAAAAGTGAAGTGAAAGTGAAGTGAAAATAAAGTGAAAAAATTTTGACTGAAAGTCATTCCTTTTGAGTAATTTTATTACATTTTGAATAAGAATTCATTTTTTCAAATTTAATGATTTATAATTACAATTTAATATGTTATTTTTTTATTTTTTCTAGTTATTACATTTTGTCACTAACTTGTTATTACATTTTACTATTTTCTTTTTACAGATTTCCACTAAGTTGTTAAATATTTGTTTTATGCAAGTTTTAAAAGTAATTTGAAAATTATTTTATTACCCATTTTATTACCAATCAATAAAGATGTTCTTTCACTAATCTTATTTTCAACGCGCGGAAACTTATTGACAACCTCTCACATAGAAAGCAGTCTTGCGAATAAAACTCCTTAACAACTAGACGAAACGCTTCCGCTCTTATAACGGAAGGAAGAATGATTTATTTTGAAATTGAACTTCGGTGGTTTGTGTGGAAAATAAAAGAAAAAGCAACACAAAAAGAAAAACGTAAAGAAAAAAAAATGAGTGCAGCAAACGTTCTCAGTACCAAGAACAGAAGAGTTTTGGTCTCCATCCTTTTTTCTTCTTTTATTAAACTTTAGTTTTCCAAACTTTCTTGTGGATGAAGAAATTTTTTATCACAAGCATGTTAGAGACCACAATACTTGAATTGAAATGGGGGAGGGATATTAAATCGTGGTATAGAGAGAGAGAGAGAGAGAGAGAGAGAGAGAGAGAGAGAGAGAGAGAGAGAGAGAGCAATGCCAAAATGTTGAGCTATTTAATCGATATACAATAGTTGGCTAAGCGAAAACATAAATTTATATATCTCTCTCCCTCTAATTCTCTGTTTCCCACACCTCTTATTCATTTTCCTTCCTCAACCTCCAACAAAACCATCTCAGGATGTACACGCGAAACTTATGTTGGCAAACTAAGTTAGATTCACCTAGTAGTGTAACCGGATTAATTTCTACTGTTTCTCGCGGTTTTGGAAGAGTTTCTAGAGAGATCGAACTTTCCCATCGCCTCAGGAAATCAAGTTGCTTCATAGTTGGGTACTGATGTTCTGTCTCTTTGAGTTTGTTCTTTAAATTAATTATATTAAGAATGAAGAGATTTGACATGCTCTCAACTATTTTTGGGAAATTTTAGCAAAATTAATGAAAGGGATTCTTCTTCTCTTCAAAGGATATTAGATTTATTTTACTTTTCTCTATTTTTTCGAATGTTAAAAGTGAAACTGTTAACAAAGTTCATTGGAGAAAATGTAATTTTCTTGGAAATCAAGGACAAAAGGCATCGTCGTAAAAATTAAGAATTTAACTATAGTATATAATAGGTATTAATTAATAATAGGTATTAATAGGTATTAATTTTGAAACGAACTTCGATTCAACGTCTTATAAAATACAACGATTTTAAAAATACAATTTAATAATACTCCAAAAATATTCATTCGGATATGAATCTAGGTTTCAACAAAATTCTTTCACTTAAATTTCACTTCACATTCACTCAAAAATTTCTATTACCACATTTTAAATCTACTTTCACTCAAAATTTATTTTCACCCCATTGTCACTTCACTTTCACTATGTTTTCAATTAGAAAAATATTTTTCTTCCCATTTTCACATCACTTTCACTCAAAATTTATTTTCGGTCCAATTTCACTTCACTGTCACTCCATCTTCACTCAAAATTCATTTTTATTCCAATTTCACTTCACTTTCCCTACACTTTCAGTCAAAATTTGATTTTTTCACTCTACATTCACTCAATCATTTTTTTATCCTATTTTCACTCTAATTTTACTTCACTTTCACTCCACCTTCACTAAAAATGTATTTTCATTCCATTTTCACTTCACTTTCACTCTACTTTGACGTTTACTCAAAATTTATTTTCACTCCATTTTCACTTCACTTTCAATTTCACTTCACTGTCGCTTCATTTTCACTCAAAATACATTTTTACTCCAATTTCACTTCACTTCTACTACATTTTCAGTAAAAATTTGATTTTTTCACTCTACATTCACTCAAACATTTTTTTCAGCCTATTTTTACTCCACTTTTACTTCCCTTTTTCTCTAAAATTTATTTTTACTCTAATTTCACTTTTCTTTTACTCCACCTTCACTCAAAATTTATTTTAACTTCAATTTCACTTCATTTTCAATCAAAATTCATTTTCACTCTAATTTCACTTCACTTTCACTATACTAACAGTCAAAATTTTATTTTTTTTACTCTACATTCACTCAAAAATGTTTTTTATTATACTTTGACTTCACTTTCATTTCACTTTCACTCAAAATTTATTCATACTCAACTATTACTTTACTTTGAAACTACTTTTACTTTAACACAAATTTAATTTTATTATTCTTTTTCTTGTATACGAAGTTAAAGTCCACAAAGTTAACCAACGAAAAAGTGAAGTAAAAAAATTACGATTAAAAGTGAAAGTAAAAATAAATTTTGAGTGAAAGTAAAATGATACAAAATTCTGAGTGAAAGTGAAGTGAAAATAAAGTTAAAAAAGAATTTTTAGTAAAATGAAAGTAATGTGGAAATATAGTGCAAAAAATTTTGATTGTTAGTGAAGTGAAAATGGAGTAAAAAAAAGGTTTGACTAAAATTAAAGTGAAGTGAAAAGTAAGAGAAAATAACTTTTAAGTGAAATTAAAATTGGAGTGAAAGTGAAGTGAAAAATGGAGTGAAAATAAATGTTGAGTAGAAGTAGAGTGAAAATAAAGTGAAAAAAAATTCAAGTGAAATTAAAGTGAAGTGAAAATACAGTGCAAAAAATTTTGATTGAAAGTGAAGTGAAAATGGAGTAGAAATAAATTTTAAGTAAAACTAAAGTGAAGTAAAAAGTGAGAGAAAATAAATTTTGAGTAAAAGTGGAGTGAAAATAGGGTAAAAAATTTTTTGAGTAAAATGAAAGTGAAGTGAAAATGCAGTGAAAAAATTTTTTATTGAAAGTGAAGTGAAAAAGGAGTAAAAATAAATTTTGAGTGAAACTAAAGTGAAGTGAAAATACATTGCAAAAAATTTTAAGTTTAAGTGAAGTGAAAAAGGAGTAAAAATAAATTTTGAGTGAAACTAAAGTGAAGTGAAAATACATTGCAAAAAATTTTGATTTTAAGTCAAGTGAAAATAGAGTGAAAAAAATGTTTGACTAAAATTAAACTTAAGTGAAAAGTGAGAGAAAATAAATTTTAAGTGAAATTAAAATTGTAGTGAAAGTGATTTGAAAATAAATTTTTGAGTAAAAGTAGACTGAAAATAAAGTTAGAAAAAATTTTGAGTAAAATTAAAGTGAAGTGAAAATGCAGTGCAAAAAATTTTGATTAAAAGTGAAGTATAAATGGAGTGAAAAAAATTGTCGAGTAAAATTAAAGTGAAGTGAAAAGTGAGAAAAAATAAATTTTGAGTGAAATTGAAGTTGTAGTGAAAGTGAAGTGAAAAATGGAGTGAAAATAAATTTTTAGTAAAGTTGAAGTGCATCTGAACTGATTGTGAAGTGAAATTACACAATCGACCCCCTATTAATAGTTTTCCGAAATTTGAATTTAATTTTTATAATTTTCCAACACTTGACAAAAGTGAAAATAAAATTTCGCTCCATATGAAGGAACCTTGATAAATTAGTTTTAGTAAGTTGTCAGGTTTTGTTGAACGAAAAGCAACTTTGTTTGACAAAGAAGCTTAAATTTAGTTAAGTGACAAGTTCCTATGGTTAAGAATTTGCAACCTGTGATGGGAAAAGTCGTTTTAGTTTAGTGTCGTCAGTGTTAATAATTCAGGATTCACTAAATCATTCAATCTTCTTTTCAAGAAGAACCAAAAGATTATCCTAATTTATTGTCGCAATTATTAATCAACTTTCATCGATACTTGAATTTTCATATATCAAAATACAAAAAAATTAGCTATATTCCAAAGTAGAGTAAATAAAAAATACATAAATTTCTTTTATTAAAATTTATTTTTCCATATTTTCACACTTACTACAAAATTAAAAAAAAAATTTCCATTATATATTACAAGTAATATTGTAAAATTACATACAAAATGTAAATGCTAGAATATGTGAAGTATTACATAAAATGTTGATGTTACAAAAAAAAAATTCCATTCAAAATCATCAAAAGAGACAAATGTGAAATTGACCTTATTTATTTATCATCAATTATAAACTAACGCTTAACGTAATTAAATCGAGTGTATAAAAGTAAATTACTAGTTTCTACGATTAATATTATAAATTACAGTAATTGCGCAAATGTGTCATGAATAACTGAGTTAATGAAAATAAACGCGTAGAGATCAGAGAATGATACCGTCTGACCAAATCTATGTATAGTCCGCTTCAGTAGATAAGCGAGGTTTTGGTCAGGCAGAATCTCCAAATCACGGAGAATCGATTTATTATACAAATAAGCGAGTATTCAAAAATAAAAAAAAACATACTAACTTTATGGATTTCGGCATTTAAAATTGATAGAAAATAAAATTTTGCTTTAAATTTTAACTCTCGATGCTATTTTCGCATTTGTCGGTAAATAAAACGTTTAAAAAAAATTGTAATCCGTCACCTGTCGTATCTATTGAAGCGAACACTTATATTTCACAGTTTTTAAAAATTGACGGACCTGAAATTTATGAAATGATATTAAAAAATAAATCTTTAACTTATTTGAGAGTGTTTTTTATTTCTATTTGGAATTATGATAAAATTTTCCTTTTTTTGGTTAATACTGTTTTTTCTCGAGATATTATTTCACGTGAGGAGAAGAGTTATAAAAAAAAATTAAGTACGGCAGTGACAAATAGTTGTTTTTTTTCGTTGAGCTTGTCAGTATTATTTGGAACTTGGAGAAAATTTAATTCGAGTGATAATTATGCGTAGTAAAATTATCCATAGTAAAAATCCTAATTGTATATTTGGAATTTAAAGAAAAAATTTACAGACAAGAAAAAAAATTGCTTCTGAAATAACTAGTGCAACAAGTTCGTTTTAATCTTTATAATTTTTGTTATCTTGCGTTAGTGGCGAACTTGTCGGTTTGTCACGATCACTTGAATCTGGTTTCGTTGATGATTCTGGTCGATCATAGATATAGCTGGTTCCTCGAGATCCTCCTGGTGCTGCAGTGCTGTCATAAAAATAATCTCTGGGTCGATAGAACCTGAAACAAGGGACGTTAAATTGTCAAGTGGTCGTTAAAACGTTATATTCACTTCAAGAGGTTATTGAAATTACATTGGCCAACTGTGAAGACAGGAATGCGAGAAGCTCTCTCTCTCTCTCTCTCTAACACTTCCCATCACTTGAAATTTCACGCTTTAAAGTCCTAATGAATTACGGCCTTTATTCGCAATAGTTAAAGAGAAAACCATTGTGTGAATAATTCCATTGTAAAGTTCATTCATTAAGATATTTTAAAGTCTTCGAGAATTAATAGATTATACTTTTTCTTTCTAAAGAATAAATGCGTTTCGTTATTTTTGTACGAAATTAAATTTATTTGATTTGTAATTAGCGACCACAAAAAAACCCCGAGTAGGAAATTTCGAATAAATCCGATCAATTTCAGAAATATTGATTGTCATATTGGATCCGCCATTTTGGATTTTTGAAAACTGAGTTTATATTCGTGATCATCGATAAAAAAAACATACAGGGGGTCGTTTATGAAATTTCACTTCACTTTCACTCAAAATTTATTTTCACTTTACTTTCACTTCACATTCGCTCAAAATTTATTTTCACTCCATTCTTAATTCACTTTCACTAAAAATTTATTTTTACTGCATTTTAACATCAAATTTATTATCACTCCACATTTACTTAAAATTTATATTCACTCTACTTTCACTTCACATTCACTTCACTTTCACTCAAAATTTATTTTCACTCCACTTTCACTTCACATTCACTTCACTTTCACTCAAAATTTATTTTCACTACATTCTTACTTCACTTTCACTCGAAATTTATTTTCATTCCATTTTTACATCACATTCACTCAAAATTTATTTTCACTCCATTCATAATTCACATTTACTCAAAATTTATTTACACTGCATTTTTACTTAAACTTTATTAACATTCCACATTTACTTAAAATTTATTTTCACTCTACTTTCACTTCACATTCACTTCACTTTTACTCGAAATTTATTTTCACTTAACTTTCACTTCACTTTCACTCTATTTTCATTCAAAAAATAATTTTTATCTTATTTTTACTTCACTTTCACTCAAAATTTATTTTCAGTACAATTTTACTTCACTGCAACCTCATTTTTACTCAAAATTAATTTTTACTCCAATTTCACTTGACTTTCATTACATTTTCAGACAAAATTTAATTTTTTTACTCTATATTCACTCAAACTTTTTTTCATCGTATTTTCACTCGACCTTTACTCAAAATTCATTTTTACTCCAATTTCACTTCACTTTCACTACATTTTCAGTCAAAATTTATTTTTTTTTACTCTACATTCGCTCAAAATTTTTTTTCATCCTATTTTCACTCTACCTTTACTCAAAATTTATTTTCACTCCAATTTCACTTCACTTTCACTCCACCTTTACTGAAAATGTATTTTCACTCCATTGTCACTTCACTTTCACTCTATTTTCAATCAATAAATATTTTTAATACTATTCCACTTTACTTTCACTTCATTTTCACTCAAAATTAATTTCACTTCACTTTTATTACATTTTCAGTCAAAATTGGATTTTTCCACTCTACATTCACTCAAAAAATTTTATCTGTCATATTTTCACTTCACTTTCACTCAAAATTTATTTTCACTTCATTCTCGCTTTACTTTAACTGAAAATTTATTTTCACTCCACTTTCACTTCACATTCACTCAAAATTTATTTTCACACAAAATTTATTATCACTCCAAATTTACTTAAATTTCTCTCCATTTCCACTTCACTTTTACTCAATATGTTTTTTCACTCAACTTTCACTTCATTTTTTCGTTTGTCATCGTTATGAACTTTGCCTTCGGATATTAGAGAAAAAAAATAATCAAATAAAATTTAATTGAGTGTAAGTAAAAGTAAAAGTGCAGGGTAAAAATAAATGTTGAGTGAAAGTGAAGTGAATGTGGATTGGACATATATTTTGGATGAAAGTGAAAGTGGAGTGAAAATAGAAAATTGTGAAAATTTTGAGCAAATGCGAAAGTGGAGTGAATGTAAAGTGAAAATCGAGTAAAGATAAATTTTGAGTGAAAGTGAAGTGAAAGTGGAGTGAAAATAAATTTTAAGCGAAAGTAAAAATGGAGTGAAAGTGAATTGAAATTACATAATCGACCCCAGGTAATCCTTTTCATAAAAAATTAAAAGAAGAATTAAAAGATGCGTATACACGATATTAATTTTGTGAAAAAAATTCTTTTTTATCGCCATTTTGGATTCGCCATCTTGAATTTTTTTAAATGTTTGGTTCATCACTTTGAAGCTTGGATATTGTGAACGCGATATTTGATGGTGAAGAATTTTTCCGATCGTAACTTTCTGGAATTTTGTTTTTATGCAATTTTGATGATAGATTTCGAAAGAGCGATAAAAAATACGTAAGAAAATGTTATTCCGAAAATTTTCCACATGCCTTTATAAAAAAAATAATTAACGTTGAAAACGATTGGAAAAAAGCGTCCGTCCCGACGTTAAAAATAAGAATTATTGGAAGATAAGAATTAAAACTATACCAATGGAATATAATATTACACATACGTAATTGGTAACCCTATCGTAAAAAAACAAGATCGAAAAAAAGACAAAATTGTATAATTGTAAAATTTAATGATTACGAAAAGGATAGAAAATTGAAGTTGCTGTGTTTTGGGACCTTTTAATTACTCTTTTTGTGGCCATTAATTACTTCTAATGGTCTTTGGTTCTCGCAAGCAGTAGCTCGTAATCCCGAAGCTCGTATTTGAAGCGCTTAATTACTGTCAGTAAATCGCAATCAACGACATTTTGTGAGGAAGACTTTAGCACTTGTACAGACTCCTTTTTAATTAGTGACTACAATAATTTTCCACGATTTGTACAAATTATCAATCGGTAATTTTCCTGTTAATTTAAATATAACAATTCTTATTCAAAAGAAAAGAAAAGAAAAAAATGTCTGAGAAATGTTATTTAGTGTATTTCGCTAGATACTAACCCTTCTCGGTCACGATCACGATCTCGGTTACTATCTCTCCAGCTATCTCGACTTCCGGAGTAGTTCCAACCACTGGCATATCCTCTGTCGTATCCTGGTGACCAACTTCCGGAAGAGTAGTAGCCTCGGGAATTCGCTGGATCTCTACCTCCATATCTATCGTATCGGTCATCATATGGTCTTCGCCATCCACTCCTCTCGTAAGGATCGTTGCGATCGTATTTACTCATATAATAACGATAATATCTATCGTATCTGCTATCGTAAGCATCGTCTGTTGGTCGTCTAATATTGTAACGATCGTTTCGATCGTCAGACGGATAACGAGTATCTAAATTGTCGTAGCCATTTCCACGATCGTAGGAGCGTTCGTAATAAGGTCGTTCGTAGGGGCGTTCATAAAAAAGACGCGGGTCGTATGGACGGTCTGATCCTCGATCGTAGTATCCGTAACGATCATTCGGTGTGTCATACCTAGATGAACAAAAATGGTAATTAGGTCACTGGTTTTTTTATTATAATCCTTATTAGCATGATCGCAAATACATAAATGAATTGCTAACTAATTCCTTCATTCAGTCTTTTTTCAAAACTCTGCAATTTTTTTGCAGTTCAATATTTTTTCACAACCGACGGTCACTGTATGGCAAATATCTTCTAGTTTAATAATCTTTTTGGTTTTTTTTTATTTCAATCACTGAGAAGGTCGCAATCACTGCAGCAGTAAGACAACTTTTTTCTGGGACACTCGGGAGATGGGGAATAACTTTTTAAAAAAACAATATTTTTCTATTTAAAAAATTACGAATTTATCACTAGTAATAGACATAATGTAAAAAAACTTCAAAACATTTGACGCAATAAATTCTCTGAAAAAAATTCCTAAAAATCGCCGTTTTATCAGGCACTCACACTGGGCCAATTTCACCACCTGTGATTAGTGTAATAATTCGTGATTAAAGTATCTTAACCATAAGAATGCGTTTCACCATAATCCAAATTATGATTAATGGAAAGTAATCACCGATTAACCTAATTATCCAAATTTGACTCGTTTAACAACTAAAACAGCGATTTAACAGAAAAAAATATTATTTTAACACTATTAGTGGTGTTAAAATTACACTCAACATTTTTAATTGACACCCATTGAAAATAAACACGAGTAATTATTCGTGTAAATTTGGATACATGTAAATACACGAAGAAACGTTTTTAACACGTATTTTAACGTTTTGGCACTTATTTAGAACCCTAACCACTATCAAATTATAAAATATAAGTAAAATCAAAATTTTGTCAGTGTACGAGCCATGGAATGCCCCTAAAATGAAAAGTAGGAGAGAGAGAGAGATAAAAAAATTTAAGAGTGTGTTGAATATCCAATCAGATTTTACCAACTCGGAAAAAGTTGTGGTTAAATAATTATGTTTATCTTTTAATCGACAATCAAAATAAAAGTAATGTCCATTCAGTTCCACGAAATTTGATAACACATTTTTAATCACTGTTTACATTATTCCATGTGCTTAATTCTCAAGGACCCATATATTTCTACTGAGACCAATTGTGATTGGCTATTCAAAATATTCATGCTAGAAGAAGTTGTATCATTGGTGAAATCGCGTGGTTTCTATAAAAATATAAAGATAAAAATCTGTTTCCTATCCTTATGGAAAAGTACAAAAAGATGTAAATAATCTCGCTATAATAAAAAATTGGTTCAATAATTATTTTAACATTTCTTTTAACTTAGTAGTAGCATGCTCCAATTCATGTCGAATTTCCTGCAATATATTTTGCACTGATACTTTTGTTAAACGAAAGCGCACAACAAAATCTGCATCGTCTAAAACATCAAAATAGTTTGGTCTTTCGTGAATAATTCTTGGCATTCTTTTTGGGAATTGAAAAGAACCCACCAAATGTTAGGTTGGGTTTTCGAAACAATTTTTCTGGAATCTAACGGATGTTTCATACATTGTAACAATTCACAACATTTGAATCGAGGAAAATTAAGATCCTACCGAAGTAAACAATTACAACGTGATTTTTTAAATTAAACACCCAAAAGATCATCATGGTTTTCTCTATTCTCACAATCAGTGACAGGTAGAAGGAGTGATTTAATTACAAGTTATTTCTTTTAAAAATGGAAATTTGTTTCAGGTGCAAGTTGTGATACGCAGTGCATTGAATGATATTTTGTTGTTAATTCTCCGGTTAGCAGAAGTCTACATAAACTATACTAGATGTTGGAGAGAACATTCTTTATAAGCTAAACTTTTGTTACATTACAAGCAATTTTTTATAAAAATTGGAATTTGTTTCATGTGCAAGTTGTGATACGCAGTGCATTTAATATTTTGTTGTTAATTTTTTGGTTAGCAGAAGTCTGTACTATACAGAAGTTTATGCATAAACTATACTGGACGTTGGAGAGAACATTCTGTGTAACGTAGACTTTTCTTGTATTAGTGTACATGGAAACCAATCCGGACTTATGGAATTCAACAATGGATAACAGGCGGGCAATACAAACATTGTTGTAATTCAATGATTATAATTTAGAACGTTAAGAATTATTACACAACCTCTGCGGTATGCTCCCAATTAAGTGATTTATCGTAACATACATATGCGAACAATATCTTTTAATGGGTTAATCATCAAAAATTTCGTAGCAGACGACGAAAGCAAATTTTTCAGTTTTTGAATTAGGAGGTTGATGAGAGAACCGAAACTTAGTTTTGGCGCTAAATTATTTGTGCCCTACAAGAGAAGATGATTCATCAACCTTTGTGTAATTTTTAATTCATCATTTAAGAATCGTTAGGAAATTTACCTAAAATAAATATTTATTTACCTATCATTATAGTAAAGTGGCTTCAACAAATCATTCCTTTGATACGGATCATAACGATCGTAATCCGTATTTTGAGTTCTTGCTCTGTCATAATAGTCGTGACGATCTCGATATCTTCGATCCTCTTGTTCATCATCGTAGTAATCGTTCTTGGGTCTTTGCCTTAATCTCCAATTATAGTTCCTGTAAATATATATTTGCAAAATTTTAACCATCATTTTAATCATCATACATGAAAGTAGTTACTACTACTAAAAAAAATATTTGAAAATTTCTACAAAAGGATTTAATGTGACAATAGACGAAAATTGCGTTACAGAAATGAATGTCTGAAATCAGTGTAATCTGCTTAAGGTTACTGACCCTCGATCCGCTGTGGCAGATTTGTTGGGGTCGCAGGTGATACAACGAGATTCATAGTAAGCAGCATCGCGATGTTCAATTCCATCCGACCTAATGCCAACAATGCCGGAAGTCTGTGGGGCATTGTCATTGCTATATCTACTGGCATAATACTGGTCTGAACGTGCTTGACGATAGAGTGCGCCAAGCGTACTGGCTATCGATGGCGACGCTGTTGGAGTGATTACATGTGTTGTTGATTCAGTTGCTGATGCACTTTGCGAAAGAAGCAGCAGCACTGCTACCGTGTTGTAAAACTGAAAGAAAAGAAAAAGGCACTTTAGTTTATTATCAGATCCATAGTAGACTAATTAAATACTATTTGATTGATTTTTGAAGCTTCAGTAAATTGCTGGTCATATCCCAAAGCAGTGAGCATTCAACAAGGTCATGATGTCAACAAAAATTTAACAGCAAGTGCAACAAACAAATGCGATGTTTTACGTATTTATTTATAAATTCAAAAGGATAATTATTCTTTTTCAACGTTTCTATGACAAACATTATATTTTTCGAATGGATCTTTTTAAGAGTTCATTTTTTATGGTTTAATAGTCCCATCAATGAACTTGTAAACTGTTGCAACTTTTTGCGTAAAAGAATGTTTAGAATAATTAATAGTTCAGAAAATGTGTGTTTCTTGTACTAATCTGTAACAATGTTACCATTTGCATTTATGAGAAGCACATCAAGAAAATTAATAGATTACTCTACGTCTCAAAAGTAAATTGCAACCTCTCATCATAGCTACTAAAGACGTCAACAATTTCACTGATTTTATTCTTCGGAATGCAAGTAATAATATCATCTACATATCTATAATAAAATAATGGTTTAAAAGAAAGTTTATCAATACAAGAAGTTTCTAAGTCATCCACGACTATGTCAGAAAATAAGCCAGAGATAGATGAACCCATAGGAGTACCATATATCTGTTTAAAATATTTATTATCAAATGTAAAGTAAATATTGTTAAAGAAATTGTCAAGACATAAGTAGATCATGTAATGAAATATTCAAACATTGGGATATAGAAACATAAGGTCCGATAAAAAAATCAAGCACACGATTAATTAATTAAAAAATTGATATTAAACCTTATAAAAGTGGAATTAAATTTCTGTCTACAAAGAATAACAATTTCATTTGGTTCCATTTCTAAGTAAACATCAACATCGTTTTACTTTCAACAATACGAACCACTAACGTGTATTTTCTTCTCTACACCAACAAAATAATTTCTCTAGTTTGCATTCTCAAGGCTGGCATGAAAATAATGCATAATGCATCAAGTTACGCAAAGGTATATATAGAACGTCAGTAGAAAAATATTCCTCATCGAGCGGAGTCCTTCAATTTTACTTTTTATGACAGACTCTTTTTTATTTCGTAACTATCTTTTCCGTATGCCCCTTTTTTCCCCCTTAATTAAATTTTTTTTCCAAATAAAATATTTTCCCATTGAATTAATTAGTATTTTAATCGAGTTCCCTCGTATATTTTCATCAATTTCCCTCTACACTGTAACTAAACATTGTTTATATTCTTTGTATATTTTGCTTTTGAAAATACCTTTCAATTTTACTCACAATATCAATTTTTGTTCACGAGCTTTAAAATAAAATATTGCTTTAAACATTTTACGAAAATGAGATTTAGGAGTAAACGTTTTTTAAAAGCATAAAACATTTTTCCTTTCAATGAACAAAATTCGCACATAAAAAAAAGTGTGTTTCCTCTGTTAATATAGAACGATGGAAAAAATTGTATTGACAAAAATTCTTTATTAAAAAATCGTAAATATAGGAAAATTTATAATATAGACATTCAGAGAAGAGAATGTAGTGTTTTTGTTAAAAATATGAAAAATCTTGAATTTTTTTTTTTCAGGGGTTGTAAAGTGTTATAAGAAGAAATGTTCTTTTGTTGTCGGTTGCACGAGTGGGATGTAACTTGTTCTCCAAAAACCACTGCTGGAATAAGCGACACGAGGATCGCACTATACGAAACACCATACAGTAAAAGATTTATTGCATCAACCACACAAAAAAAACGAGGGAGTTGGGAGTATATGGCGGGAATGGAGAGAGGAGAAGTGGGGAAGAAATACTACCCTACAGTCGTTCGCAGACACAGAAGAGCACGAATTTTTCACTCTAGTGGAGAAAAATAATAAAACTGTTAAAGCTTCCTCTCACTTGTTATAAACTCCAATAGATGTTTTATATCTTCAGCATTATTCATGAATAGTTAATTTAATGCGATATGAAATGGAAATCATTTTTCAGTACTTTATAATAAAATCAGGGGGAAAAATCGTAACGATTCTAATTGAAAAATCTTTGTTCGAAGGTTTTCAACTTTTAAATAAAAATAAAAGTGCAATCACTAAAGGCTTTTCACTTCACTTTCACAAAAAATTTGTTTTCACTTCACCTTCACTCAAATAATTTTTATCATCCTATTTTCACTCCACATTAACTAAAAATTTATTTTTACTCCAATTTTTCACTTCATTTTCACATAAGGTTTATTATTACTCCACATTTACTTAAAATTGATTTTCACTTCATTTTCACTCCAATTTATATTCACTCAATATTTTTTTTACTTCACTTTCACTCCAATTTAAATTCACTCAAAATTTATTTTCACTTCACTTTCACTTCCACTCAAATTTTATTTACACTTCATTTTCACTTCACTTTCACTTCTACTCAAATTTTATTTACACTTCATTTTCACTTCACTTTCACTTCCACTCAAATTTTATTTACACTTCATTTTCACTTCACTTTCACTCAAATTTTATTTTCACTTCATTTTCACTTCACTTTCACTCAAATTTTATTTTCACTCCATTTTCAATTCACTTTCACTCAAATTTTTATTTTCACTCTATTTTCACTTCCCCGTCACTTCACTTTTACTTTCACAAACAATTTTTGTCACTTCATTTTCACTTCACGTTCACTCCACTTTCACTAACGGTCAAAATTTTTTTCACTTCATTTTCACAGCATTTTCACTTCACTTTCACTCAAATCTATTTCTTATTCCACTTACACTTCACATTCCTTTCGTTTTTACTCAAAATTTATTTTCTCTACAATTTTATTTAACTTTGACTTACAATATATTTCTTCTTCATTTTCATTTCACTTTTACTCAAAGTCAAAGTAAAGTTAAAATAATTTTTGTGTGAAAGTGAAATGTGATTGGAGAGAATGTAAATTTTGTTTTGATAGTGAAATGAAATTGAAGAAAAAATAAATTTTCAGTTCAAGTGAAATTAAAATGAAAGAGAAAATTAATTATCAGTCAAAAGTAAGAGTAAAGTGAAAGTGAAGTGTATGTGGAATAAAAAAATATTTGAGTGAAAGTGAAGTGAAAGTAGAATAAAAATAAATTTTAAGTGAATATAAAAGTGCAGTGAAAATGTGATGAAAGACAATTTGGAGTGAATGTGAAAGTGCAATAAAAGTGAACTGAAAATGAAGTGAAAATAAATTTTAAGTGAAAATAAACTAAAAATGCAGTGAAACTAAATTTGGAGTGAATGTGATGTGAAAGTGGAGTAAAAATAAATTTTAAGTGAATGTGAAGTGAAAGTGGAGTGAAAATAAATTTTGAGAGAATGTGAAGAGAAAGTGAAGTGAAAATAATTTTTTTGTGAATATAAAGTGGGGTAAAAATATGATGAAAAAAAATTGTAGTGAAAATGAAGTAAAAATGAAGTGAAAATAAATTTTGAGTGAAAGTAAAGTGGAAATGCGATGAAAAAAATTTTTGTGTGAATGTGAAAGTGGAATAAAAGTGAACTGAAAATGGAGTGAAAATAAATTTTAAGTGAAAATAAAGTGAAAATGCAGTGAGAATAAATTTTGAGTGAATGTGATGTAAAAGTGAAGTGAAAATAAATTTTGATTGATTGTGAAGTGAAACTGGGGAGAAAATAAATTTTGAGTGAAAGTGAAGTGAAAATAATTTTTTTGTGAATATAAAGTGGGGTAAAAATATGATGAAAAAAAAATTGTAGTGAAAATGAAGTAAAAATGAAGTGAAAATAAATTTTTAATGAAAGTAAAGTGAAAATGTAGAGAAAATAAAATTTAAGTGAATGTGAAGTAGAAATAAATTGTGGCTTATATGTTTTACTAAACACGCCTAACTTTAAATAATTAAATTTTTTTTAAAAAAAGCCAGACACCTAATACAATTTAAATATTGAAAATAATTTTAAGAAGGGGAACTACATGAAGAAATTTGAAAAATAAATTTTTAAATATTTTTATCTTATTTTGTTTTGGATTTCTAATTTTAATTCAATTATAAATTTGTTATTTTTAAAATTATAAATTCTTGATACATTTGCAGTGCAAATTTTACATTTTAGTTGTCTGGATTACTCATCAAATTATTATTAATTTATGGACGCATTTTGTTCCATTTCAATTCTTGGACACCTGGTAATAATATAGAATTCCACGACACCTGCAAAATTACCATTCTCGACATTCATATTTTCTGTAAGTATTAAATATTTCTATGCTATGTGTGTCCATTAAAATGTAACCTTCCTGAACAGTTCCTCTTTATCAAGATTGACAGACATTAATTTGATATACGCGTTCCATAAAAGACAGACATAATTATTAATTACTCACTTTCAGATCTGATAAATAATTTTTCGATTCTTTTATATCATTATTATTGTAATGAGACTCCAGTGTGCTGATAATTCATTTTCCTACCGCAATTAGTTATCGCAATTTATCAAATCATATATAATTACATTATGATATCAAAACTTATTAAATGAATTTTATTGTGTTCAACAGTTATTAAAATCCTATCGTTAGATCTTAATATTCTGAATGGATTTATTTTCACTTTTACAATTTATTGGAATTTTTTAATTAAAAAATTAAAAATTGTAAAAATTATCCACATGATTCGAAATAAATTATTTCTTATTATTTATATATTTATTATTTCTAAATGATACTTTTTAAGATTTAGGAACTTTTTCCAATCAATTAGAAAAATTAATATTGTCTTCAGACAATTGCCACGTTGGTAAAATTTACTTATGTAAAACTTTTGGTAAAAATAATAACAAGTCAGCTTATTAGAGGAAGATTTTTCTAATATTGTTTTTTTTATTTATCAATTAAGAAAACTTAAGAAATTAATGATTCTTTTCGTTGCAAAACTTCCGCTAAATAATTGTCTATACGAAAAGCTACTGATATTGAGGTTTACAAGAGATATACAGAATGCGCATCGCGTCAGTGAATATTTAGAATAAAATCAAGGCCTTATGAGCACATCCGGACTCGCTAACTGCGCTTTTACATTTCTCACCCTTTTTGCTCCTTTGTCATGTAAATAAGCCTGCGCACTTGGCACAGCTAAACTGACAAATAATAATGTACAATTGCTTCAAACGTGAGTCAGTTTCCTGTATACAATATATTGGCATGTACTTTCCCTTTTTATCATTCAAAAATTTTTCCAAAATAAAATTAAAAAATTCCTTTTTCATTTTGTTCGAAAAAATCAATTCTTCGAATGATATTATAAAGAACGGAAGCGGAAAAAAAGAAATTTCATAAATTACAATGACTAATTGACATTTTCACGTATAACAAAAAATCATGTAATTGGTAAAAAAAATTCTTTTATTGAATTACAAAAACTTTAGTCTGGAAACATTTCTTTTTTGTTAAAAAAAATGTCAATCATTTTTTTAGTCAAATATAAGAGAAGCATTTTTTTTTAATAATACGTGACGGGAATTTTTTTATTTGGGAAATTTATGAAAGAATTTCAATTTAAAAATTCTTTTAAAAGATTGCTGGGTGGATTTTCCCTTGCTTAGCGTGTCTTTTTTTCTTTTTCTTCTTGATAATTACTTAGACAAAAAAAATAAAATATCATTACATTTGGTATTAAAACAATTCCATCTCTCTTCATTTTTACATAAAATTTATTCCCACCACATTTTTACTTCACTTTCACTCAAAATTTATTTTTAATTCATTTTTCTTTCACTTTACTTTCACATTCACCCAAAATTTATTTTCACTCCACTTTCGCATTCACTCAAAATTTATTTCCACTCCATTTTCACTTCACTTTCACTCAAAATTTATTTTCATTTTACTTTTACTTAACATTTATCTTCATACCATTTTCACTTCACATTAATTTTTTTGCTCCTCTTTTACTTCACTTTCAGACTAGTTTCATCTGCAATAAGGATTTTTAAGTTGCGTAACAGTAAGAAAAAGTTGAGTAAAAAAAATGTTATTTTTATTTATTTTTTTTTTTTTTTAATATTTTACTTTTAAAAAAATATTTTTTCACTCCATTTACACTTCACATTCACCCAAAATATTTTTTCACTCAATTTACACTTCACTTTCACTTAAAATTCATTTTAACCTTATTTACACTTCACTTTCAGACAAAAAAAATTTTTACTTGATTTTCACTTCACTTTCACTCCACTTTCACTCAAAATTTATTTTCACTTCACTGTCAGACCTCTTTCACTTTTACTTCAAAATTTTTTTCACTCTAATTTTACTTCTTTATCACTCAAAAATTTTCTTTCGATCCATTTTCACTTCATTTTTACTCCACTTTCACTCAAAATGTTTTCCGCTGCAATTTACACTTCACTTTCACTTAAAATTAATTTTCACTCCATTTTTATTTCACTCCACTTTCACATTCACTCAAAATTTATTTCCACTCCATTTTCACTTTATTTTTATTTCACTTCACTTTCACAATCACTCAAAATTTATTTCCACTCCATTTTCACTTTATTTTTATTTCACTTCACTTTCACAATCACTCAAAATTTATTTCCACTCCACTTTCACTTTATTTTTATTTTACTTCACTTTCACATCCATTCAAAAATTTATTTTCACTTAATTTTTATTTCGCTCCACATTTACTTTCACACAAAATTTATTTTTACTCCATTTTCACTTCACATTTGCCCAAAATATTTTTTCACTCCATTTTTATTTCACTTTCACACAAAATTAATTTTCACTTTATTTTGACTTCACTTTTTTGTTGGCTAATCTTCTGGATTTTCAATTAGTATTGGATAAAATTAATAATGAAATAAAATTTTATTGCAGGTGAAACTAGTCTGAAAGTGAAGTAAGAGAGGAGTAAAAATTAATTTTGAATGAAAGTGAAGTGAAAATAATTTTTTTGTGAATATAAAGTTGGGTAAAAATATGATGAAAAAAATTTGTATTGAAAATGAAGTAAAAGTGAAATGAAAATCAATTTTGAGTGAAAGTTAAGTGAAATTGGATTAAAAATTAAGTTTTGAGTGAAAGTGAAGTGAAAGTGAAGTGAAAATTCAGTGAAAAAAATTTTTGAGTAAAAGTGGGGTGAAAGTGAAGTGAAATTGGAATAAAAATTAAGTTTTGAGTAAAAGTGGAGTTAAAGTGAAGTAAAAATTCAGTGAAAAATTTTTTTTAATAAAAGTGGAGTGAAAGTGAAGTGAAATTACATAATTTATTTATTGAAAAAACAATCGAATAAGAACAATTATTCTTTGATGAATTTAACTAATACTGAATTTTTTCTCATGTCTTTTGTTTTTATTTATTTGTTTATGATTTTCGTACAACAATTCTTTATTTCGAAATTTTTGAATACAAAAAAATCAAATAGGTTTATCACTTGTTTTGTAGGAAACATTTATCATGATAATTCTCAAAAGAGGAAAATTCTGTTTTCGTGATAAAAGAAGCTGCTTTTTTTTCTCTCCATTAGTCTTCGTTTTTAAATGCACTCTTTTATTTTTTAGACGGGGATTTTTATTCATAGTGCATTAAATTTTTAAAAAACCACCACTCAGGATCAGAGGCTGTATTTTCATGCAGATGCTTTGCGTATTAGCGAAAAATGCTGTCAGAGCTAGAATATTCCTCTAACATTGAAGTGTGGGCGCATATAAAATTTGCATAAGCCAACGGGAAAATTGTCGCGCATATTCTACGGGTCCATCTATCCCCTTTCACTCAAAAGTAACAACTCGATCTCTTTCATCATCCCTTTGAAAAAAATTCTTTTCTTCTATTTTAGATGATTATATTTGGTACACGCTTTTCATGCTTGCAAAAGAAGCTCCTTTTTTCTCTACCACCGCAGCTTTTCACTTATGCATCATCAAGAAAATTTTTTTTTTTAAGTAATTAAAGAATTAGACCAGGTTATTAGTAATTTTCGAGTTTACGTAAAGAAAAATTGTTTGAAAAAATAAAATTATGAATAAAATTATAAATAAAATTATAAATAAAATTAAAAATAAAATTATACAAAAATTATTTCTAAAGTCAACGAACTCTCGAGACTACTACTACTACAACAATAAAATTATTTTCTAAAGGAATTTTTTTTTAGACAAGCGAGAAAATAAGTGTGAATTCAATGGTAAAGTGTCGCTTTTAGTTTGAAATTGAGGGTGGATAATCGATTCATCTAATTCTTCTTCGATTTCGAAATGAAAAGAAGAGGGAAAAAAATACAATTTCCAGTCGATGCCCAACCTTGACAGAGGATTGAAGACATAAAACAATCGAGAGATACTCTTCGAGTGGAGGCGAGACACAAACGGAGAAAGAAGAAATAGTATTGATTCGAGCTACTGTGGTTTCTGAATTCAATCCTCCCTTTTCCTTCTTTTTTTCAATGGCGATACGATAAAATGGACCACCTAAGCTTTCTCTCATTCTCCTCTTCTTACAGCACTTTCACAGAACCATAGTCTTCATAATTCCATCCTCTTTTCTCCATTTCAACGGTCATTATGAGCACTCTTTTCACTGAGGGAAAAACAAACAATTGCCACAAAATAAATTTCTCCGATGTCATTACTTTCGGTTGCATCTTCAGTTACCAAAAGATGGCTCTATTTTTAAATTCTCGAAAAGAAATCGAAATACGAAACAAAACTTTTCAGAAGGTGCTGGTTTGTGAATTCACATTCACTTCACTTTCACTTCGCTTCCACTTTTTATTCCATTTGTTTTCACTTTAATTTCACCTAACTTTCAGTACACTTTCACAACCATTTATTTTTACTTCACTTCATTTTCATTTTTTTACTTCATTTTCACTTCACTTTCACTCCACTTTCACTCAATATTTATTTTCACTTCACTGTCAGACCTCTTTCACTTTTACTTCAAAATTTTTTTCACACCACATTCATTTTCACCCAAAATATTTCTTTACTTCATTTTCACTTCACTTCACTCACAATTTTTTTCACTCCATTTTCACTCCACTTTCACTTCAAATTTATTTTAACCTTATTTACACTTCACTTTCAGTCAAAAAAATTTTTTACTCGATTTTCACTTCACTTTCACTCAAAATTTATTTTCACTTCACTGTCAAACCTCTTTCATTTTTACTTCAAAATTTTTTTCACTCCACATTCATTTTCACCCAAAATATTTCTTTACTTCATTTTCACTTCACTTTCACTGACAATTTTTTTCTCTCCATTTTCACACCACTTTCACTCAAAATTTATTTTCAATACGTTTTTACTTCACTTATACACTAACTTGAAATTTATTTTCACTCCATTTTCACTTCACCTTTTTATTTACTCAAAATATTTTTTTACTCTAATTTTACTTCTCCTTCACTCAAAAATTTTCTTTCGATCCATTCTCACTTTATTTTCTTTCCATTTTCACTTCATTTTTACTCCACTTTCACTCAAAATGTTTTACGCTGCAATTTAACTTCGATTTCACTTAAAATTTATTTTTACTTCAATCTAAAACTACTTTAACCTATAATAAAGCTTTATTTTATTGTTCTTTTTTTTCAATATGAAGTTAAAGTCCGCAAAGTTGATCAACTAAATAGTAAAATAAATTTAAGTGCAAATAAATTTTGAGTGGAAGTCTAGTGAAAATGAAGTGAAAATAAATTTTTAGTGAAAGTGGAGTAAAAGTGAAGAGAAAATAAATTTTAAGTGCAAATATAGTTAAAGTAAAGGGAGAATAGAGTAAAAATAACTTTTGGTGAAAGTGAAGTGAAAGTGAAGTGATAATAAATTTTTAGTGAAAGTGAAGTAAAAATAAATTGTGAGTGAAAATGAAGTGAAAGAAATTTTGAAGCAAAAGTGAAGGAAGACTGACAGTGAAGTGAAAATAAATTTCGAGTGAAAATGGAGTTAAGGTGAAGGCAAAAAGGAATCAAAATAAATTTTGGTCAAAGTGAAGTGAAAGTGAAATGAAAATAAATTTTTAGTGAAAATAGAGTAAAAATAAATTTTTAGTGAAAGGAGAGTAAGAATAAATTGGAAGTGAAAATGGAGTGAAAGAAATTTTGAGTGAATTTAAAAGTGAAGTGAATATAAATTTTGAGTAAAAATAAAGTGAAAATAAATTTTGAGTGAAAGTAGAGTGAGTATAAATTGTGAGTGAAATAGAGTAAAAAAAATTTTGAAGTAAAAATGAAAGAGGACTGACAGTGAAGCGAAAATAAATTTTGAGTAAAAATAGAGTTAAAGTGAAGGGAAAAGGGAATCAAAATAAATTTTCGTGAAAGTGAAGTGAAAGTGAAGTGAAAATAAATTTTTATTGAAAATGGAGTGAAAATAAATTTTTGAGTAAAAGTGGAGAGTGAAAATTGAGTGAAAATAAATTTTTGAGTAAAAGTGGAGTGAAAGTGGAGAAAAAATAAATTTTGAGCGAATGTGGAGTGAAAATAAATTGTGAGTGAAAGTGGAGTAAAAATAAATTTTGACTGAAAATAAAGTGAAAATGGAGTGAAATTACATAATCGATCCTCTGACTGGAAGTTTTATACCGCAAAGCTTTTCACGTGAAATTCTAAACTATTGAATTCAATTAAATTCGTGACCCAAAAGTTGTCTATAAATAAGGTGCTACAAACGAAATGAAAACAAAAACGTTTTTTCTTAAACAAATCGAAGCTAAAATCGTTGGGAGAAAAGTGAAATATTTGAAACTCAAAAATTAATATTGATTGATCGCTAAACTCAAGTTCCAAGAATTTAATCAGTTTTATTAAAAAAAAAAAGATCAAGGAGGATTAAAGTGGATAAGACTAGTAGATGGAAATAATCTTGACCGTTCTTAAAGGGCTTTGCTCATCAAGAACCAGTGGACTGAACCTGAAAGTTTTTCACAGGACAATAATTTCTCCAGTAAACTTGAGAGTTTTCTTAATCCATAAACCAAACGATAACTGCAGCACTTGGACGGCTTTCTAAATAACGCGAAGCTTACGACTCGTTGTGATTCGTGTAATAAAAGTTCCTTCCGACTTGTTTGTAGTTTATCGTTTGAAAATGCCAGGCCATATTTCTTATTTCACTTCCAATGAGATTGCGCATTTTCCCTTCCGAATATCAAAATAAATATTTTCATTTTCTGTTAAATGTGATTTTTTGCGTTCCTTTTGTCTGTTAGATCCAGTTTTATGTTGCCTATGTTCCTCGATTTGATTTAATTTTAATGATAATTAATTTTGTTTAAAGAAAAATTTTTTTTGAATGTTCCAGAATTTTTGTCGGATGTAAAATGTGACCAAATTCAGTGAACGTTAGAATTTCGACCGTACTTTTACACCCTCATGTTCGCCTTTGCACTTCAGTACAATTCCTTTTACGACTACTTTTATTATTTACATTTAAACGTTTTTCGGTTATCTATAGGAATGTAATTTCCTTCCTCATTCTTCTGATCCATTGACCTAGGAAGGAAAATCAATTATCTACTCAAACCCGGAGTTAAAAATTTACATTGGGAAATGGATTTTAAAAAGCCTATTCAAGTAGTAACGGCTGAGTGATTGAGACTTCATGCTAAAAATCTTTTTTCTACCTTTTTTCTGCTGGATGAGTAGTTTCTTTTAAAAGTATTCCAGGCTTAAATTACTTTTTAGAGAAGGAAAATTCGTTAGCAACTTTAAAAAAAAGTGATTAGTCTTAGTGATTAGAAAATAAAATTTTAAAAACCCAAAAAGGAAAGAAGTACACTGAAAAAAAAATTATTTGATTCAAATAACCGATGACTTGATTATTATCAAATAAATATTTGCTTGAATCAAATAATTTTTTTTGAATCAATTAAATAATATTTGCTTTAAATACTGAAATATTTAATTCAAATACAATTTATTTGATTCAAATAAAAATTATTTGATTCAAGTAAATATTTTTTTGATAATAGTCAAATAATCGGTTATTTGAATCAAATAAATTTTTTTTCAGTTTTTTAAACTTAGATAAATTAGCTCAGAATTGATCCGAAATATCCTCTTTTCCCTATTTTGCATTTTTCCCACCATTTACAATTAAAACATTCCATTATAACAAATGATAAATTATTCCGAAAAGCAAAAAAAAAAAAAAATGAAAATTTGATACATTGCCAAAAAGTAAATAATAACGATAATTTTAGAAAAGTGAAATCATTGTCCTACAATGATGCAGTTTTTCACACAAAAGGGAGACAAGTTCGATTTCAATTAAAACAAACATTTATTCAAATGGAAAATAGCGACCGTGGAGAGAAAGGAGAACAAAAAAGAGGACAATTGATGATCTATGCAGATTAAATATAAAAAAAAGAGAATAACAAGTATAAAAATATAGTTCATTTGAAATTATATTTCATCGAATTCACAATTTCTCTTGTATTAAAAGAGGAAATATTAAAATAATAGCTAGAAATTAATTTTCCATGCACTAATTAAACCTGATAAAAAGCAAATTTAAAGCAAACAAAAAATTTATATTTACTGCAAAAAAATATCAAAAAAATTTAATATTTCTTTATTGACAATAATTTTTCTAGAGAATCAACATGAAATTTTTCATAAAAATATGCAAACGCAAGTCGACTACACGTAACGTAATTAAATTTTTAATTGCATTTAATAAAACGTCCTTTGTTAAAAATTCATGAATTACCTAATGGTAATAATTAACATCATTTATTCATAATTTTCGACGTTCACCGTTGCTTTAATACTAAAAATGAAAAATGAATATTTTCATAAGTTGCATTTTTAATGGATTAATTAAAACAAATTTTGGGCATTAATTTTTTTATTTTGGCATTAAATTTTATATTTCGTTGGTTCATTTTTAATTTTTGATAAATAAATAACTTTACAGGTTATTAGTTTCAGGAGTTTAGTATAATATCGGAATTTTGATGAATAGTTTAATTACACTAACCCCCCATTGTTAATTTCAAGAATTTTCGTATTTAAATTTTGTGGTCAATTTGTAGGAATTAATTCTCAGTTCTCACTTCCATATTGAATATTGTATAAACCATTGCAGGATAAACTCTGTAATCACTGTTGGAAACAATTCTAAAATTAATTCCAAAGTCGATTGCCATTATTATGGTATTGTCTGGCAAAAATTATTTTATTGTAAATATGGAAACTAAAACTCTCAATGAATAACATTTTGATATTATATTTTTTGTCGAGTAATGTTCTTTTTCTGAAAATTTTAACTCGTGCATGCACTAAATCGTCATCGGACAAAGGAATCACAATTTTCAATTTAAAATTCATTTGGGCCGTTTTTTTTAAATTTCAGGACTTTCGTAAAAAAAAATTTCATATAAATAATAATAACTAATAACAAATATTAAAAAAATAATAAAAAATATTTAAAAAATAATAAAAAATAATAAAAAAATATTTAAAAAAATAATAAAAAAATAATAAAAAGTAATAAATAAAAAATAAAGAATAAATAAGTTAAAAAATGTGAAATTTTCCTTTTTTTCAATATATATCCAATAATTATTATTATTATCACAAATACGAAAGATAATAAATTCAAAAGCGCAATAGAGTTTGTGTATTATAAAAATGACCATATCTCTCGCGTTTTTTTCCACTCGTGTGAGTTCAAGGCACTTTATTAGTTCACTATAGGGAGAAAAGCCTGAGTACTATGGTTGACACAGCCAGGCGAAATAATAAGAGCGGAAGTGACGACACGAAAGTGCGGATTGTACAATGGGTAGCCAGAGGCCAATGCTGACCCCTGGTCCTCTCGTCGCGGCTCACCTGCACATTATTCACACCACAATGAACTTCCTTTTTTTGTCAAAATACCTCCAGTTTATGTATATATATATATATATATACGTGTGCTTTTTTTTAATAAAATCTGCCGAGAAACTTACTACTTGACTTGTTAAAGAATGTACCTTGTTATCCATTTCATTGTTGTAGAAACGCTCTAAGCAAAAAGACATTTTTTTATTCATTCTATTTATATTTTTGTGGTCGAGAAAAAATTCACGGAAAAAAAATTCTCTCCTTTTTTATTTTTTAGAATTTAAAATAATAAAATTCTACGAATATTATAATTAATATCGAAAATTTCGTTCTTTTTTTACTGTCCATTTTTAATTCTCAACCAAAATGAGACAATTTAAAAAAAAAAATTTTGTATTTGCTTAGAAAAAGTCATATATTTTTAATTTCGAAAAACTGAGTCAAAATTCGTAATCAGCGACCAAAAAAACCCCCAGAGGAATAAATTTCCGTCGAATTTGAGAATTTTTAAAAAATTTGTCCGCCATATTGGATCCGACATTTTGAATTTTTAAAATCTCATATCATATTCTTAATCAGCGATACCAAAAAGATTTAAATATGTAGCGACTCAATATTATGGCATGGTTTTTCAAAAAAAAACTATTTAATATATTTTTCACTGTTTTTTGAAAAATTCATCCGCCACATTGGATCCGCCATTTTGAATTTTTTAAATCTGATATCATATTCGTAATCAGCGATACCAAAAAGATTTAATTATGGAGCGACTCAATAGTATGGCATCGTCTTTAAAAAAAACTATTTAATATGTTTTTCACAGTTTCTTTAAAAAATTCATCCGCCACATTGGATCCGCCATTTTGAATTTTTAAAATCTGATATCATATTCGTAATCAGCGATACCAAAAAGATTTAATTATGGAGCGACTCAATATTATGGCATCGTTTTTTAAAAAGAAATATTTGATGTATTTTTCACGGTTTTTTAAAAATTCGTCCGCCATATTGCATCCGACATTTTGAAATTTTTAAATCTGTTATCATATCATATTCGTAAAAATAAATACAAATAAAATAAATAATATACAATAGTATATTTTTATGTATTTAGGCCCGCTGAATCCGAATCTGAAATAAGAAATGTCAAATTGGTTCTTTTTTTTGAGTTATATTAAAAAAACGACTCAAAAACCAAATTAAAATAGAAAAAAAATAAAAAAAGGTTTTTTATGACACTACAGTAGTATAAATATACAACTAATAATATAAATATGCATGCATTTTTTCACGCTGAATCCGAATTAAAAGTCAGAATTAACAAATTTGCTCAAAATTTTGCGATAAACTCAAAAAACGACTCAAAAAACCGAATTTAAATAAAAAAGGTTAAAAATTTCTCTATAACACTACAGTAGTACATTTCTATGTAGTTTTTTTCGCTGAATCCGAATTTGAAGTCAGTATTAAAAAAATTGCTCAAAATTTTGTAATAAACTCGAAAAAAAATTTAAAAAAACCTAATTAAAATCAAAAAAGTAAAACACATTTGTTTTTTGTCGCTGAATCCGAACTTGATGTCACAATTGACAGAATTGCTCAAAATTTTGCGCTAAATTAAAAAAATTACTCAAGAAACTGATTTAAAATTTTTAAAAATTATAAAAAATGTTATAACATAACTAATATATTTCTATTTATTTTTCTCGCTGAATCTAAAATCAAAATCAGAATTTTCTGAGCACTTTTCCTTGAACTCAAAATTTTGAGCAATTCTCTGAATTTTGATATCGAATTCGGATTCAGAGGAAAAAAAATACAGAAATACTAACGTAAGTGTCATAAACATTTTATTTATTTTAATTCCGATTTTTGAGTCATTTATTGAGTTGATCTCAAAATTTTGAGCAAATCTGTAAATTCTGACTTTAAATTTGGATTCGTTTTTTAAAAAAAGCATAAAAAATGTACTACTATAGTTTAATAAAAAAAATTTATATTTTTTTTATTTTAATTCGGTTTTTGAAATTTTCTCAAAATTTTGAGCAAATCTGTTAATTCTGACTTTAAATTCGCATTCGTTTTTTAAAAAAAGCATAAAAAATGTACTACTATAGTTTAATAAAAAATTTTATATATTTTTTTATTTTAATTCAGTTTTTGAGTCGGTTTTTGAAATTTTCTCAAAATTTTGAGCAAATCTGTTAATTCTGACTTTGAAATTGGATTCAACTTTAAAAGAAGACATAGAAAATAAACTACTATAGTGTTATGAAAAAATTTTTTACCTTTTTTATTTGAATTCGGTTTTTTGAGTCGTTTTTTGGATTTATTACAAAATTTTGAGCAATTTTGTCAATTCTGACTACAAGTTCGGATTCAGCGTCAAAAAATACATAAAAATATAATATCGTAGTGTTATAAAAATTTTTTTTACTTTTTTAGTTTGTTTTTTTTTAATCGGTTAATGAGTTCATTTCAAAATTTTGAGAAATTCTTTTAATACTAATTTAAAATCGAATTCAGCGAGAAAAACTATTTAAAAATTTACTACTGTAGCGTTATAAAAAAAAATTTTTTACCTTTTTTATTTGAATTCGGTTTTTGGAGTCGTTTTTTGAGTTTATTGGCAATTTTTTTAGCAAATTTCTTAATTCTGACTTCGAATTCAAATTTAGCGAGAAAAATTACATAAAAATTTACTTCTGTAGTTTTATAAAAAAAAATTTTACCTTTTTTATTTGAATTCGGTTTTTTGAGTCGTTTTTTGACTGTAACTCAAAAAAATGAACAAATTTGACAATTTTGACTTGGGATTCGGTTTTACTGTTTTCAATTTTATTTGATTCTATATTGCTATCAAGAAATTATTTTGCATTTCCATTTAAAGTAAAAAAAAATATTCTTTTCAAAAATTCATCTATAAAAAGAATAAAAAAGAAGGGAGAACAAAAAAAAGAACTTGTTAAAAAGTATACTTCTTGTGTAAAAAAAAAATAACACTCGGACGGATGTTGGAAGACAATTTTGCGTTTCTATAGATTCTCCCTCTCGTTATTTCACTTAATAACCAATAACGAATAGTTCTAATTATAGAGTTTGCGCTGAGAGCGTATTGTTCATGAATTGGCGTTGATTTCATATCGCGATGGTTCGAATCTCGTTTCTGCTGTTGATTGCTGCTGCACTGCGTTTCAATCCCGTTTCGGATAATTCTATCTCCTCCGCTTGTCGGTGTTGAGTATATATATTTCGTTTTGCCCGGAAGTTCAGTGAATTAGCACTGCCGGAAACTCAATATCTTGAAATAATGCGCTCATTCTCCGCCGTAGGAACCCAAGATCGTTAACGAATTCGATTTATAGGTCATTTATATTGAGTCGAATTATAGTCCAAATTATCGTCTCTCCCTTTCTATATAATAATAATAATAATTGATCGTCGATTGTCGGAACTTAGGTAAAATTAACAGCACTTGCATTGTTAGCATTAGTTATAAATTTAATTATTAATTTCATCTCAGGATTGTTATAATTAGTCGATTCAATTACAGGCATTGATAGACTTCATTAAAATTGTTAATTAATCCTATTGGATTTGATTGGTTTCTGCAATTTTTTTTTATGGAGAGAAAAATATAGTATCGATATTTGGGTAATGTTTCCAAATTTAGTTTATAAAGTAAAAAAAGAATTTTCAAAATAAACTTAAAGAGTAAATTTATTACCACAATAAGAAGTGTAATTATATTACATAATGGTGATAAAAAATTATAAATTTCAGAAAGAGAAATAAATGTACTTTAAAGAATTTTACTTCTATTTATTTTTGCTTCATTTTTTCTAAAATCTACAGATGAAAATACGTAAAAATGTAATAATAACAATATTTTTTTAAAAACACATTTTTTGGAAGGATTTTGTAAAAAAATTTTATAAGGAAAAAATTTGTATCTATTATATTTTTCAATTTCCATTGTTTTAAAAAAATTTCAAGTTGTTTTTAAAAATAAAATAAGAAAATGTTTATAAATTACTTTTGTGAATTAGAAAATTTAATTAAAATTGTTTTAGAAAATAAATAAAAAGATTTTATTGAAAATAATGTTCTGTTTAGTTTATTTACGAATTTAATTAAATGTAGAACAATAATTTCTTTTTTTAAATATTTAATTATTATTATTTTTTCATGGGAATTAAAATTTGCAAAAATTACATAGTCAAATTTTTTTCGAAATTTATCAACTTTAATAATATTTTAATAAAAAGTAAAGATAACAATTAATTAACTATCGATTTCTTCATGTTTTATAATAATTAAAGTTGCTCAAGTGTTAAAACCATTATTTTATATTATAAAAATATTTTTACTATGTAACTTCTCAAAAATTGTTTTCATATTCTATTAAAATCTAAAATTGAAAGTAAACTTCATTTTTAAATCAATTTTTATTGGAAAATTCTACGAGAATTCAATATTTAAATACAAAAGTAAATTATTTATTGAATAACTAAAGGTTTCATAAAATTTAATTCTTGTAAAGATTTTTATTACCAAAATTTTAAATAATTGAATTCTTTTAACGATTTTTAATAAAAATTTGGAGAATAGTTACATTTTTTAAAAAATTTTATAAAAATTGTATTACAAGTAATGTAAATTCTGCGATGAGTTTTATTAATTTATGAATTATTGAGAAGAAATTAATAAAAAAATTGTGTAAATATTTGAATTTCGGGGAAATTTTTATTATTTTTGACAATAATTAAATATTTGTGTATAATTTTTAATAAATTTGTTCTCAAATAATGAAATCTTTTAAAAAACTGTCAAATAGTAGATATTGAAAATCTTTGAACTGGGAAAAATCTTTGAAAATAATTGAAATTTTTCTAAGAATTTGTATTATTAAAGTTTTTGAAAATAATTAAAATGTAGAGAAGAATTTTATAATTTTTAAATCGATAGTTTAAATTTTGACGAGAATGTTAAAAAGTTATTAAACATAATTGAAATTTGGAAAGAACAATGTTTTTAGGTCAAATTTTTCCAAAACAAAAATTAATTTCTGCAATTATTTGTAAAGTTTTTAAAATTCAAGTTGTTTAGTGTTTTCATAAAATTCTTCTATAAATTAATTATTTTTAATAATTATTTTTAATTATTTTCAATAATTAATTAAATATATGTTGACAAATTTAACTAATTTTGTAAGATTTTGAGTTATTAAAATTTTTCAAAAATCTAAATTTATGAGTTTAAGAAAAATAAAATTTTCGAATTTCCATTGAGTTTTAAAAACATAATTTTTTCAGTACTTTTAATGAAAATTACAGAGTTTTCCCAAAATTCTCTTTGTCGTAATATAATTATAATAATATTAAAACTGCATTTTCCAAATTTACATTTTATTTTCATAAAAAAATCACTAAAACGATCAAGTTTATTTTTTTCTCTAAATTTTTCCTGAAATAAAACCATAAAAATGAAAAATAAATAATTTTCTAAAACTGCAGACCAATAGATCGAAAATTAAAAATTTCATGAATAGAAATAAATCTACTTTTAAGAATGTATAAAAAATTTTGAGATTTCTCTGGAAATTACTATGAAGATTAATTCCAAACATTTTTACCATATTTTTTTCTGATAACTTCACGTAAAAATACGTTTGTAACGCAATCATTTGTAACATTTTGAAAATTTACTTTTTTTCTAGTACTTTTAATAAAAATTCTTCTAAAATTCTTCTACGGAATTAAATATTTAAATACAAAGGTAAATTATTTATTAAATAACTAAAAGTTTCATAAAACTTATTTCTTGTAAAGATTTTGATTAACAAAATTTGAAATATTTGAATTCTTTTAACGAATTTTAATAAAAATTTGAAGAACTGTTCTTAGAACAGTTGTTAGAACTGTTCTTCAAATTTTCAAGGAATTTGATAAAAATTGTATGAAAAATAATTAAAATTCTGCGATGAGTTTTATTAATTCATGAAAATAATTGAATTATGATGAAGAAATTTATAAAAAAAAATTTCTAAACCTTTGAATTCCTGTCAACTTTTTTTTTTTGAAAGGTTAATTTATTTTTCCCGTTTTAAATTTTCCAAACGGAAATCCCTATTTCCGACTACTTCCGGAAATTCCTTATTTAGGGCATAAATTAATTTACGCATATTATTTGAATGCTTTTAGGCAAGGGGAAAAAATTAAAACTGAAAATACTCTAAATTTATAATTCCGATATTGTGTATTAAATAGATTTATTAATAAGCGTCGAATAGGAGGGTATACATTTAGTGTAGATGGCGTCGACGCGTGCTTCCCCTTTCGAGATTTAACGGGTCACGCTATTTGCCCACTTTGTCCATTGGGTCCTGTATTTGGTAATTATACGTTGCCAACTATCCACTAGTTACTATTCTCCATTACCGTCGGACGTTCTATTTTCACATTTTGCCGGACGATAATTACGACACAATCGGAATTTCCGTTTGCAATCTCTCTCTCTCTCTCTCTTTTCCTACCCGAAAAAAATAAAAAAATATGCCTATCAACCGCCGCCTAACGGGAAATTCTAAAACTCGAAATTGTCTCAAATTTCGAGGGCAATTAAAACTAAATTAATGTTTCTGACATTTAGATTATTTCACGAATTAGATTTTCCCAGTAGTTCCAATTTAAAGGCTCTCCTTTTCCTCGCTATATATACTAAGCGTTTAATTAATGCTCAACAGCAATTAAAATTAAATTACACTTTCATTTGTTCTTCTAAGAACCTAGTTTCTTTACTGACAAGGTGTATTGAATTTTCTACAATTCAAAATGAATGAAAATTCATATTCTTTTCAATGACAACGTAAAAGTTCATAAATCATCATAAAAAAATGCTTAAAGATTTTAGTAATAAAAAAAATAAAATAAAATGTTTTAAAACTTTCTCAAACCATTTTGAAACTTCATGGGGTTTTTAAAGTTAATTTGTAGATGGAGCGTGCTGCGATAAAATTCGCTTCAAGTTTCTATATATGTATTAATATATTTTAATTACATTTCCATGATTAACGTGAAATTTAATTATAAATTAGATTGTTAATATTCACAAGGTTATAATTTGTAAATATCATTTCATCTGAAAATCAGTAAATATATTTATAAATTTCTTTTTAAAAATGATGCAAAAATTTAGTCGCACTATTTTTTAATTTTTTTGGTCTCGCTGAGGTTTGGTTTTAAAAATTCAAAATGGCGGATCCAATATGACGGTACACAGGAGTTTAAAGATCGCTGATTACATCGATGAAGATATACTTTTTTTTACTTATTTTTGTTTGTAAATATTAGAAAATATAGCAAAAATTAACACCTTAAACACTAAACATTAAATTAACACTAAAAATTACAAATTAATGATTTCCTTGGAAAACTCGAAAATTTTATTAAAATTTTCATATTTATTTTTAATTTTTTATAAAGATTACGATTTTTCACCTATTGTTCTATAGATTCATATTTTTACGTAGTTTTACGTGAAGATATCAGAAAAAATATGGTAAAAATGTTTGGAATTAATCTTCATAGTAATTTCCAGAGAAATCTCAAAATTTTTTATACATTCTTAAAAGTAGATTTATTTCTATTCATGAAATTTTTAATTTTCGATCTATTGGTCTGCAGTTTTGGAAAATTATTTATTTTTCATTTTTATGGTTTTATTTCAGGAAAAATTTAGAGAAAAAAAATAACTTGATCGTTTTAGTGATTTTTTTATGAAAATAAAATGTAAATTAAAAAATGCAGTTTTAATATTATTATAATTGTAATATGACAAAGGGAATTTTGGGAAAACTCTGTAATTTTTATTAAAAGTACTGAAAAAATTATGTTTTTAAACCTCAATGGAAATTCGAAAATTTTATTTTTCTTAAACTCATAGATTTAGATTTTTGGAAAATTTTAATAACTCAAAATCTTACAAAATCAATTAAATTTGTCAACATATATTTAATTAATTACTAAAAATAATTATTGAAAACAATTAAAAAGAATTATTATAAATAATTAATATATAGAAGAATTTTATAAAAACACTAAATAACTTTAATTTTAAAAACTTTACAAATGGTTGCAGAAATTTAATTTTTTGTTTTGGAAAAATTTGACCTAAAAACATTGTTGTTTCCAAATTTCAATTATGTTCAATAGCTTTTTTACATTCTCGTCAAAATGTAAACTATCGATTTAAAAAAATAAAATTCTTCTCCACATTTTAATTATTTTCAAAAACTTTAATAATACAAATTCTTGGAAAAATTTCAATTATTTTCAAAGATTTTTCCCTGTTCAAAGATTTTCAATATCTACTATTTTACAGTTTTTCAAAAGATTGCATTATTTGAGAACAAATTTATTAAAAATTATACACAAATATTTAATTATTTTCAAAAATAATAAAAATTTCCACGAAATTCAAATATTTACAAATTTTTTTATTAATTTCTTCTCAATAATTCATGAATTAATAAAACTCATCGCAGAATTTACATTATTTGTAATACAATTTTTATAAAATTTTTTAAAAAATGTAACTATTCTCCAAATTTTTATTAAAAATCGTTAAAAGAATTCAATTATTTAAAATTTTGGTAATAAAAATCTTTACAAGAATTAAATTTTATGAAACCTTTAGTTATTCAATAAATAATTTACTTTTGTATTTAAATATTGAATTCTCGTAGAATTTTCCAATAAAAATTGATTTAAAAATGAAGTTTACCTTAAATTTTAGATTTTAATAGAATATGAAAACAATTTTTGAGAACTTACATAGTAAAAATATTTTTATAATATAAAATAATGGTTTTAACACTTGAGTAACTTTAATTATTATAAAACATGAAGAAATCAATAGTTAATTAATTGTTATCTATACGTTTTATTACAATAATATAAAAGTTGATGAATTTCAAAACAATTTGACTTTGAAATTTTTGCAAATTTTAATTCCCATGGAAAAATAAGAGTAATTAAATAGTAAAAAAAAATTATTGTTTTCGAATAATTTTACAATTAATGAAATTCCTAAATAAACTCAATAGAACATTATTTTCAATAAAATCTTTTCCTTTATTTTCTAAGACAATTTCAATTAAATTTTCTAATTCACAAAAGTAATTTATAAACATTTTCTTATTTTATTTTTAAAAACAACTTTGAATTTTTTTAAAACAATGGAAATTGAAAAATAGAATAGATGCAAATTTTTTTCTTTTTAAATTTTTTTACAAAATCCTTCCAAAAAAAATGTGTTTTTAAAAAAATATTGTTATTACATTTTAACGTATTTTCATCTGTAGATTTAAAAAAAAATGTTGCCAAAATAATTAGAAGTTATATTCTTAAAAGTAGATTTCTTTCTCTTTCTGAAATTTACAATTTTTGATCTATTGTTCTGCAATTTTGGATGTTTATTTATTTTCACGTGTTTATTTCAGAAAAAATATGTCAAAAATAATTAAATTTAATTATTATTATTAGATGATAAATATAATATATAGAAATAATAATATAATAAATTTATATTTTATACAAATATATAATGTAATTATATAAATATAATATCACGGTAAATCGTTAGGTATTAAAATAACACCAAAAAGGATTAAAATAATCCAATTTAGTGTTAATTTAATCCATTTTGGTGTTATTTTAATACCTACTGAGTTACCGTGATAAGTATAAAAATAATATAATAATTATGATTTAATTTAATTTTAAATAATTTGAATTTTTTTATAATTTAGGGGGAAAATATGATATGATCAGTTGTTACTGATCTACACTCAAAAATGCGTAAAAATATGTAACGAAGGTCCACTTGTAATCAGCGTTTCTTAAAACTATACCGCCATATTGATGCCGCCATTTTGAATATTGAAAATCAGACTTCAGATTTGTGATAAGTTTACAAAAATGCTCCCAGTCGTCACATAAAGCTTTGAATGGTACATTTTTCAACGTTCACTTCACGGTAAATCGTTAGATATTAAAATAACACCAAAAATGATTAAAATAATCCAATTTAGTGTTATTTTAATCCATTTTGGTGTTATTTTAATACCTAACGATTTATCGTGTTGAATTTCCCTATTCTTTCTCTAAAGTGGTGAAATTTTCAGCTAAAAATTTTTTTTCAATTAAATTTTTCACTATTTATAAAATAACCCTCATTGCCCTCATCAAGGAAAGGTGGGAGGGATTAAAGACACATAGTAGGGACGAAACAAGGGAAAAGTTGAAAAAGACTGCGGTGTTTTGTCGAGAGTTCTCAAAGATCGATTGGGTTTACTTTGCTGTGCGATACGGGCTCGAAGTCTCGACCATGGAGTTTCCGGGAGTAATTTCGTGCCGATGGAATCGCAACGAAGCCGGAACTTCTTTTCTCTCATTTCCCATCTCTACTCGATTCGTATTTCGTACCTACTTCCTCATCCCCTCTATCACGACCACCTTAACCCCCTCCCCTTCTCTCTCTCTCTCTCTCTCTCTCTCTCTCTCTCTCTCTCTCTCTCTCTCTCTCTCTCTCTCTTTCTCCCTCACTCCTTTTTTACTTCTCTTCACTCGTAAAAGTACTTTTCCCAAGTATTTTATAGAAGCCCTTGCTTTAGTTTATACGCCAAGTGGATGAAAAGTTTAAGATGGGCTTTTTAAATAAAAATTTATATCATGAGACAAGTTGAAATATTCTTTAAAGCCTTTTGCCAGAAATTTCCTTAGTCCCCCTTTTTCGAAACTATCACTTTTCAATTTTTGAAGTAGATTTTTTTTTCCCCCCTTTTGAAACAATATTTTCTATATTTCTTCTTTTCCTGTGACACTGATACTGTTTTATTGAGAAAGATTCTTTTTTTATTGGTCGCATTGAAAATTATTTCCAATAATTAAAATTTTTTTCTATGAAAATATTTAACTTTAATTGTGTCCAAACGAAAGAATTTTTTTATTCTCGAATCAAAATGATTGGTATTCGATCAATTTTCTCGAACGAAAAGGAAAAAAAAATGTTTTATTCAAACAATTATTTGCATGACAAATTCAAATATATAACTATTGTTTTAATATCGATGAATATAAATAATTTACATTTCCTGAGTCGAGTGTCTGGAACGAAACATCAAATTAAAACTCCTGAGAAAACAATTATTTTAACAAGCTGCAAGGGGCGGGGGGGGGGAGTGGAAAAAAAATTTCAAACAAGTAAAAAGCTCGGTGACCTAGTTTTAACTTTGCACCAGCGTGCCTGACGTCTTTTAAAGCTTTCTTCCGCCACTTTTCTTTCTACTCCTTGTGTTACTTTTTTCTTCTTGTTTTTTTTTCTCCTCTTTCCTTTTCATTTCTTTTTTTTCCTCTCTTTTTGCTCTCCTCACTGACTGGTCTTCTCGACTTCTTTTCGTTTCGGTCGACCGCCAATAAATGTGGTACGAAATTAACGTTGAAATTTTCAAGCAAAGTTTTCTCAAACAATTAAAAGTAAATTTTTCTTGGACATTGCGAATTCTCTAATGAAAAGGATATAAAATGAAGAAAGTTCGAATAATTTTTTTTTATAGGGAAAATAATTTCCTTTTTTAATATCTTATTCAAAAGTGATGTTGGACATTTCTGGAAATTTTCTCAATCGAAAACCGGGTGGAAATATTAGCAAGAAGTGGTTTTTGAAAATAAGTCGATTTGAAGTTTGAATATTCTGGAAATTTGGTTTTAATTTTCTTTGGAAAAATTTTTCCCAATAAAGTTTGGTGGGATTTTTTCAAATTAGAAAAGAAAAGTAGGAAAGAAAATATTAAAATGGAATTGTAGGGAAAACACGTTTGCGCTGCTTGATTGGCTAATTAATTAATTAATGATTGCAATGAAGGATACTATTTCTTCCGGTAGATTTCTGCATTAGACAGTTCACGAAAAGGATCGCGTATACCCAATTAGAAGGAGTAGCGATTTTTGTTCAATCCAGTTTCCATCAGACTCGCCACTGGAAAAGGTAATTGCATTTTCCAGTCCTGACGGCTAAAGAAACTCATCGGTCGACTTATCTTACAGACCATTCTAGCCTTCAATCTCTATATTTCCCTTGCCACTATAACGCCCTCCATGTCCTTTAAAACATGAAACTTCAATTTCTCATGTCACTCTTATTTTTAACTCCTTTTTTCAGTTTCCATACATAAAGGAAAATTGTTGAAATCCATTGACATATCAGGAATGTCCATTAAATATTTTAAAAACATTTTTAAAACATTTTAAATTGATCTCTGACTATATATAGTCCGCCATATTGTTTTCGCCATTTTGATTTTTGTAATACAATTTTTAACGTTTGTTTATAAGAAACAAAAAAAAATTGTATATTATTATTATTATTATTATTTGTTATTACTAAAAAAATTATTGTCAGGTGTCCTACAAATTTTTTCCCTAAATTATAAAAAAATTCGAGTTTTCCACGGAAATTACTACAAAAATCAAATTTAATTATTTTTGACATATTTTTTCCGGAAATAAACACAAAAATAAATAAATATCCAAAATTGCAGATCAATAGATCAAAAATTGTAAATTTCAGAAAGAGAAATAAATCTGCTTTCAAGAATTTTACTTCCATTTAATTTCTCTACCTTTTTTCTAAGATCTACACATTAAAATACGTAAAACTATAAAGGTACCAAAGAATATTTTTTTACAAACACAATTTTTTCTTTTGGACAGATTTTGTAAAAAAATTTTATAAGTAAAAAATTTTCATCCATTCTTTTTTTTCATCAATTTTTTTTTCTTAAATTCCATTTATCTTAATAAAATTCAACGTTTTTTCTAAATAAAGGAAGAAACTGTTAACAAACTACATTTTTCAATTAGAAAATTTAATTTAAATTAAAAATTTAAATTCACTTTCTGTAAAATTTAATTTAAATTGTTTTAGAGAATAAAGGAAAAGATTTTATTGAAAGAAATGTTCTGTTAAATTTACTAAGAAATTTCATTAATTGTTAAAATTATTCGAAAACAATACTTTCTTTTTTAAATATTTATTTATAATTATTTTTGAGATTTGAGTATTTTTTTGTGAATTGAGATTTGCAAAAATTTCAAAGTCAATTTTTTTGAAATTTATCAACTTTAATAATATTGCAAAGAAGCATAAAGACGACAATTAATTAACAATTGATTTCTTTATGTTTTATAACAATTAAAGTTGATCGAGTTTTAAAATCATTATTTTATATTATAAAAATATTTTTACTATGTAACTTCTTAAAAATTGTATTCATATTCTATTAATATCTAAAATTTAAAGTAAAATTTATTTTTAAACTAATTTTATTGGAAAATTCGACGAGAACTCAATATTTAAATACAAAGGTAAATTATTTAATGAATAATTGAAGTTTTCATAAAATTTAATTCTTGTGAAGAGTTTTATTACCAAAATTTTAAATAATTGATTTCGTTTAACGAATTTTAATAAAAGTTTGAAGAATAGTTACATTTTTTAAAAAATTTGATAAATTTGTATTAAAAATAATTTGAATTCTGCGATGTGTTTTATTAATTCATGAAAATAATTGAATTATTGCGAAGAAATGTATAAAAAAAATTTGTAAATATTTGAATTTCGGGGAAATTTTTATTATTTTTGAAAGTAATTAAATTATTGTGTATAATTTTCAATAAATTTGTTCTCAAATAATGAAATTCTTTTAAAAAACAGTAAAATAGTAAATATTGAAAATCTTTTAATCTTTTAATTGAGAAAAATTTTGAATAATAATTAAAATTTTCCAAGAATTTGTATTGTTAATGTTTTTGAAAATAATTCAAATTTAGAGAAGAATTTTATTATTTTTTAAATCGATAGTTTAAATTTTGACGAGAATGTAAAAAAATTATTGAACATAATTGAAATTTTGTAAAAAAAACATGTTTTTAGGTAAAATTTTTCCAAAAATAAAATTAAACTTCTGCATTTATTTGTAACATTTTTAAAATTCAATTTTTTAAATGTTTTTAGTTATAAAATTCTTCTATAAAGCCATTATTTTTAATATAATAACTTAAAAATATGTTGACAAATTCAAATATTTTTAGAATATTTTGAATTATTCAAATTTTTCAAAAATCTAAGTTTATGTGTTAAGAAAATAAACAAAAATTTTGAATTTTCTTATGAATTTTAAAAATTTAATTTTTTCCAGTACTTTTAATAAAAATTCATCATAAATTCTTCTACGAGAATTGAATATTTAAATACAAAGGTAAATTATTTATAGAATAATTAAAGGTTTCATAAAATTTAATTCTTATATAGAGTAAAATTTGAAGAATAGTTTCATTTTTCATTCAATTTGATAAAAATTGTATGAAAAATAATTAAAATTCAGCGATAAGTTTTAATTATTCATGAAAATAATTGAATTATGTTGAAGAAATTTATAAAAAAATTTGTAAATATTTTAATTCCCGTGAATTTTTTATTATTTATGAAAATCATAAATGTTTGGGTATAATTTTAATAAATTTGTTTTTAAATAATTAAATTTTTTTTGTTGAAAATCTATGAAAACTAATTAATAAAAAATTGTAAACTCCAGAAGGAGACGTAAACTACGAATATTAATTAGTGTCAAAAATTCCTCTCCATATTTAAGTGTCTTTTTACAATTCTCAGTAAAAGTGAAAAAATTTTTGAAAAATAATTTATTGAAATTAATTAATTAATTTACGACCACGAAAATCCCCAAAGTAATAAATTTTAATCGAATTCGTGAATTTTTCAAAAATTCTAAAAAAAAGTTTAATGCTATTAATTTTTATTTTATTTTTTTATTTTATTGATTTCATTTTTTTTCAATTCTATTTTTCGAAATTGACACATGAAAATGCAGTAAAAAAATATAAAACTTGCAGACTACTAGGTAAAAAATGAAATTTCTAGATGAAAAAGTAAACAAAATTTCAAGAATTTACAACAATTTTTGAGTTTTCCTTACAAATCACTACGAAGATCAACTCCAATTATTTGCGCTATATTTTTCCTGAAATTTACTTTTTGAAAATGCATAAAAATGCAAAACTTTAGAACAATGAATTGAAAATTGTAAATTCCAGAAGGAGAAGTAAACCTATTTTTAAGAATTTATAAAAAAAAATTCTTGTTTTTATTCAAAAATTACTATTTGAACATTAATTGCAAACAGTTTCGTAAAAAATAAAAATGGAGGATCTAATATGGAGGATCAAGAAATGAAAAACAGGACACATTTTCTTGTAACATTTTACTGGACTATTTTCGCTGTTATTTAAATATTGGATGCAACATTTTTCATTTTTGCAACTCACTATTTTATTTTTCTTTATGACAAAACGAAATAAGAAATATTAGTCACACTTCCGCATCATAGCCTCGTACAAACGAATATTAAAACGAGGAACTATTTTACTATCCACTCAATGGTGAATAGTAAAAATTAGCAAAAAAAAAATATTAAAAAAATATAAATGTATAATTATCTAACAGTTAAAAAAAGGAAACAAACACCACAAAAAATTAATTAAAAAAAAAAGATTTAAATCGACCCTAGAAAAAAAATTAACCAATTTCAACACAGCCAAAAAATGACTCACCATCATTTGAGCAACAGCCAAAATTTCGCCCAATTGAAAAATCGCTTCAATCACAAATTCACAATTTTCACTAGTTTCATAAGAATCATTAGAGTTTTGTCTTTTTTTAAAGGGGAAAAAAATAAAATTATCGTACAATTATTATTTTTTTTTATTACTGCCTAAGTGCTAAAACACGCACACACGACTGACACCCACGGTTTAGTTTGATTTAAACTTTGTGCGAGTAGTTTTATAAGTTTCGTTGACCTTGTCCTGTCCCCCCACTTGTGGCGATTGGATTCACACTCCCCCGCCTCCTCGTCCCCCTATCTCTTTAGGGGTTCACGGGTGAACCGAGCCGTGAACCCATCCTACACCTGCTGGGTTCCTCTAACTCCGGCGGAATATCGTTATCTGAGACATTTATCGGTTCGCCGCCGAGTGCTACTACTCCCTTTGTTGTCTTGATCGCCAGCAAAAAAAAATTGGAAAAATAAAGAATATACGAAAATAATTAACTATTCAGCATTCTCGTGAATAAATCTACTTTTCTTAGTTTTTTAAAATTTTTTTTTACCATCTCAACGAAATTATTTCTCCGCTTGCTACAAATTTGTTCTCTTCTCGCTTTCTCTAAGGTTCTCAATTTAGGATTTTGAAAAAATTGGCTTCAATTTTTCGCAGAAATAAATAAAAAATTAAAAAAAGTTTTTCTTTGCTTTCATTTTCTCATCAAATTTTTATTTATTTCATTTCGAACATAAATCTACAATTCGAAAAATAATTTAATTATAAACAAAGAATTTTTTCAATTAAAAAAAAATCTCGTCTGTTCATAATTATAATTGAAAATTTGATTAATTCAATTTCATTAAAATTTATTGATCCTAATTGAATTTCTGCAAAGAATTTTACTATTTATAAAAGTAAAAAAAAGATCTTGTCTGTTCATAATTATAATTGAAAATTTGATTAATTCAATTTCATTAAAATTTATTGATACTAATTGAATTTCTGCAAAGAATTTTAATATTTATAAAAGTAAAAAAAAAGATCTTGTCTGTTCATAATTATAATTGAAAATTTGATTAATTTAATTTCATTAAAATTTATTGATACTAATTGAATTTCTACAAATAATTTTACTACTTATAAAAGTAAAAAAAAAGATCTTGTCTGTTCATAATTATAATTGAAAATTTGATTAATTCAATTTCATTAAAATTTATTGATACTTATTGAAATTCTGCAAAGAATTTTACTACTTATAAAAGTAAAAAGTCGTAAAGTAATAAATTTTAATGAAATATAATTAATCAATTTTTCAATTATAATTATGAACAGACAAGATTTTTTTTTATTAAAATTTTTGAAAATAATTGAATTGCAGAGAAGAATTTAATTATTTATAAAGATAATTAAAATTTCGAAAAATTTTATAATTTGGAAATAATTGAATTGTTTTTTTTCTAATTTTATGGAAATTTATGAAAATAATTGAATTTTTGTGATAAATATTTTTCAAAAATAATATTCAAAAGAATTTAGTAAATCGGAAAAATTTTGCTATTTACGAAAATAATTGAATTAATTGAATTTAATCAAATTTTTAAAAATCATTGCATTTTTCGACGAATTTGATTAAAATTGTATTAAACATAATTCCATTTCTGCAATGAGTTTTATTATTTATGAAAGCAATTGAATTATTGCGAGGATTTTATAAAAAAAAAGTTCGAAATAATTGATTTAAAAAAAATTAGATGAACTTTATTCTTAATAATTCAATTCCTATGAAATTTTCATTCTTTTAGAAAATAATTGAATACACTGAAAAAAAATTTATTTGATTCAAATAACCGATTATTTGTCTATAATCAAATAAATATTTATTTGAATCAAATAAGTTTTATTTGAATCAATTAATTAGTATTTGCTTCAAATACTGAAATATTTGATTCAAATACAATTTATTTGATTAAAATAAAAATTATTTGATTCAAGTAAATATTTATTTAATTATAGACAAATAATCGGTTATTTGAATCAAATAAATTTTTTTTTCAGTGTACTTTTTGGAAATTTTATTAAAAGAGTAAACATACAAATGATTGGAATAAGAAAATTTTTTGAAAATAATTGAATTCTTGTAGTGAATATAAATGAATTTTTGTTATTTTAGAGAAATAATTGAACTTTTATAATGAATTTTAATAAATTTCCTAAAAGTAATTTAATTTTGTCGAAGTTTTACTATTTAAGAAAATAATTGAATGTATTGGGAATAAATTTTGAAAAATAAAATTATAATTATACGGTGACTAACTTCCCTTGACTATTTAGAAAAATTAAAAAAAAATTATTTAAAAGAAGTAAATTATTTTTAATAGAATTTAAAAAAATTTCAATTTACATAAAAAATTTTCAATTATTCGTTTATAAAAATTCAATTATCTTGCAATAACAGAATTAAAAAATTTTATTTTTCAAAATTTTCAAAAAAACTGCGAAAAATCAATTTTAATAAAAAATTTGAAGTGCGTATTTTTTTAAAATTAACTAATAAAAATTTTAATTACGAATCTTTGCACTAAGAAACGTAAATAGATTAAAATATGACTCCTTATAAAATTTAATTATTTATCAATTATAAAATTAAAATACTTTCAAAATTCGATTTTTTAAAAAGTTTTTAATGAAATTTTTTAATTCCTTTTTTGTCATCGAGGCTACTATTTTCTTTTATTTGTCATCAAGGCTACTTTTTCCTACTTTTTTTAAACTCATAAAGGAGTGCGAAGCCTGTAATTTATATCCATGGAAAAAATTGCTTTTTTAACACTTGATTTTAATAAAGATATTTAATTTATATAAAATTGTTTTTTTAGCTAGTCTAATAGAAATATATTTTTTTTAAATTCACTATCGTCGAAAGAAGACGTTAGTTACTTTATTTCCTCGGAACAAAGACAAACGCTTTTAATTCTTTTTTTTTTGTTAGCGCAGGAAAAAGAGCGCGCGCGGAACAGAGATTCATTCAAGTAAAGATTTGATTCGCATGATAAAAATGAAATAAAAATACGAATTCCCTAAAGATTGTGTTTTATATGTGAGATAAGTGTATGGAAGTAGATAGTTAAAGGGGATACCAAAATGAAATAAAAGAGTTGAGGAAAAAAAAAGCAGTTCAACTAAGGGAATTGAGATCCAAGAATGATTTAATCTTGAGGCGTAATAGCGATATATGGTGTTTTACGGTGTATGCATTCTGATAATAAATTTTATATTCTCAATTTTTGAAAACAGTTTCTTTTTTGTTAATATTCGCAAAAAAAATCCAGACATTTCAATGTTAACAATTTTTTTAAATGTTAAAGAAAAATTTGTATTTTAATACAAATTTGTATTTTTAAAATACAAATTTTTAAATTAATAAAATACAAATTATCCTAATTATTTTCTTTCTACATTTTATACAAATATTCAGAATAAATTTTCCAGTTTTTCAGAAAATTACTGAAAAATTGAAGAAAAATCTTTTTTTTTTTTTTTTGAAAAATAAAGAAAGGGATTTTTTTTGCAAATGAAGATGAGTGGAAAAAACTTAAATAATAAAGTGTTGAAAAAAGGTCTTTTTCCTACTTTCGTCATTTTGTGTGTTACGTGGAGAAAGATTTCCGACATTTTTACGGATATGGTGTTAAAAAATTTAGAAACGTGCGACTAACTGAATGAGACTATAGACCGGAAGCAGAAAGCTTTCCTGTAGAAAAAAGGGTGCACTCGACGTCAATCAGGTGTGTAGGTAAAAATTCTAACACTACATTTCCCTTTAATTGAAAATTTGACCCAGTTTTTAATATAACTATTCGATTTAATATTCGTCACGCGGGAAGTAAGAAATACATTTTTCTTGTGCAATAATAAAATGAATATTTGACGAAATAATAACGAAACTAAAATAATAATTTATTATATTATTATTATTATTATTATTATTATTAATAATAATAATAATAATCACTCAAATTATCTAATAAAATCCATGCTGGAGAAACCTTTCCACCAAAAAGAAAACCGAAATTTTGAAAAGTTGGAATCATTATTTTTCTTCTTGATATCATGTCCAGTGACGTTTTTAGATAAACGCATTTCGTGTTTCAAAAAGAATATAAGAGTTTGATAAAAAAAAAGAAACTTTTTTAAACCCACTCAGCATTATCGATTCCAGGGTCACACTATAAATCCTCCAACGACTCGCCAAAGTCCAATATGTCACACTGTTGCAGTTTGCGAAGAATTTTTGTCCCCTGCATTTGCAAGTTATGCTCCAGCTTCCAAGTTCGACTTAAGCCATTCGCTTTTCTTCAAATCAATTCGAAACTTTAGGAAAACATTTTTCAAATTTTATACAACTTCAAAAAAAAAGCAAAAAATTAATTTTCTGTTCATTAGAAAAGAAATAATAATAGAATCTAATTAAAAAATTAAAATTGCACCACTAGGGGACAGTTCTTATACTTTTTTTAAGTCTGACTTTATATTCGTCATAATCGACCCCAAAAACCTTCCAGTGACAAGTTTCAAGGCAATCAAATAGATTTTTTATTCTTGCGTCCGCCATATTAGATCCGCCATTTTGGATTTTTTAAATCTGACTTCACATTCATAATCAGCGACCCCGAAAACTCCGGAGTTACATCTTTCAAGCAAATGCTATTGATTTTTCATTTTCCCCGCCATATTGAATCCGCCATTTTGAATTTGACGTTTCAGAGAAAATCTAACAACGCATTCGAATTGTTATTTTATATGAATTAATAATTATCTAAGAGATATTTAAACTATTATTTCAGAGAAAATTTAACAACGGATTCAAATTCTTATTTTATATATTTTATTAATCATCAAAAAGCTATTAAAAAATTAAAAGCTATTCGAACTATTATTTCAGAGAAAATTTAACAACGAATTCAAATTCTTATTTTATAAATTTTATTAATCATCAAAAAGCTATTAAAAAATTAAAAGCTATTCGAACTATTATTTCAGAGAAAATCTAACAACGGATTCGAATTCGCATTTTTACTTTCCATACTTTATTAATAATTCAAAAACTATTAAAAAATGAAAATCTACTTAAACTATTATTTCAAAAAGTTTAAAATCATTTAAGTAGAGATAAAAAACTGAAAGTAAGGGAAGAATTTCCCCCACAGAAAAAAGAAGAGGGAAAATAAATTAACAAAGAAATTCATTAACATTTCTACACTTTTAATTTAAAAGTAGCGACTAAAAATGAACACGGCCCTGTTCAATATAAAAAGAGGAGTCACGGTTCACGCGGCTAGGAATAAATTCCACACCGTCCAGTGGCTACGTGAACACGCCTTTCGTTTGCCATGATCATGAGAACATCGTAACGAGACAAATTATCGTCTCACACCGGAAGTTAAGGAAAGTTATTGAATTCCCTTTTAGGCATACATTATCAATTAACATATCAAAGTACAAACATTTCTTATGACATAGGGATATTATTGTAATTTTTTAGGACAGTGTAAATTAGATCACACGCGACTCTGAATTTTTAGGTTACATATACGCTTTATTATTATAATAAATAGAAATAAAACCGGATATACTTATCACAATTCAGGAATAAAATATATTCAACAAAACATTTTGTAATTATTTATTTCCTCCTTAATATTGTGCGTACGGAAGTTTGAAAAAAATTCGAAGTGCATATAATATTCTCTTGGGTTTGTTTTTATCCAAAAAGAATCACATGCTATATCGAAAATTTGGTACGTACAAATTTGGTACAAATTTTCCAAGTAAGTTAAAAGATAATTTTTTTTTAGTTTTTAGATAATTTTAATTTTGCTTCCGATCTTAGTTTATTGAGTTGAAGCAATTTTTTTTATGTATTTATCGATGAATGTTGTTGGATTTGGTTTGAGGAAGTAATTTTCGGACAATTATAAAGTTATTCTCATAAAATGTTACACTTAAAAGTTTGATAGCTCTATCAAATAGATTGTAAATAATGTCAATTTTTTTTGCATTGGATAAAAGTTTTAAAAAAGTCCACAAAATGTATATATAGGTTTCATAAAAAAAACAGGCTAAAAACACGGAATTTTTCCAGATTTTTAAAACAAGATTTATTACTAATTAAAACATTATTGGAAAACTCAAGAATTCGATTACATCACAAAAGTAACATAATTATCAAAAAAAAAACCCAAATATGTTCCAAAAATTGCCAAAAATTCCAGTAAAAATTTAAATATTCTTTATAATAAATTTTTCCCCAAAATTCAAGTATTTACAAAAATTTTAATAAAATTCTTGTCAAAATTTCTCTTATTTTGAATATACAAAATTTTCATCGCAAATTTATTGAAAAAATGCGCAATTATTACTTACAAATTTGTTGATGAAGTTCTTAATGAAAATTCAATTTTAAAAAAAGTTTAATTTAAATAAAATCTTTATACTTCACTTTTATTTAAAACATTATTTTATTCCTATTACACTTCACTTTCAACGAAAATTTATTATCATTCCGATTCACTTTCACTTCACCTTCAATAAAAATTTATTTTCACTCCATTTTAATTTTACCTTCAGTTCCACAATTACTCAAAATTTATTTTTATTCCATTTTCACTTCACTTTCACTCACAATTTTTTACTTAATTCTTATTTCACTTTCATTTTCACTAAAAATTTATTTTTACTCCCGTTTAAATTTAAAATTCACTTAAAATATCGTTTCATTTCATTTTCACTTCATTTTCACTTCACTTCCAACCCACTTTTACATTCACTTCACACTTTCGTTGAATAACGTTGTGAATAAATTTGGAAGGAAAGTACAATGAAATTGAAGTAAAAAGAATGTTGATTCAAAGTGTATGAGTAAAGTTAAAGTGAAAAAAAAATTAGTGAAATTGAATTAAAAGTGGAATGACAATAAATTTTCTGTGAAAGTGAAACTTGAGTGAAGGTCAAGTGAAATTGGAGTAATAAATAAATTTAGAGTGAAAATGAAATGAACATGAAGTGAAAAAAATTTTGACTGAAATTGAAGTGAAAATAAATTTTGAGTCAAAGTGAAGTGAAAGTCGAGTGAAAAAATATTTTAGGTGAAAGTAGGATGGAAGTTAAAATAAATTTTGAGTGAATATGAAAGTGAAATTCAAATGAAAATGGGGTGAGAATAAAGTTTGATTGAAAGTGCAGTAAAATTGGAGTAACAATAAATTTTGAGTGAAACTGAAGTGAAAGCGGAGTGGAAATAAATTCTGAGTGAAAGTGAAATGAATGTGAAGTGAAAATAAATTTTGAGAGAAAGTGAAGTGGAAGTGAAGTGAAAATATATTTTTAGAGAAAGTGAAGCGGAAGTAAAGTGAAAATATATTTTTAGAGAAAGTGAAAGTGAAAGTGAAGTGAAAATAAATTTTGAGTGAATCTGAAGTGAAAGCAAAGTGGAAATAAATTCTGTGTGAAAGTGGAGGGAAAGTGAATGGAAGTGAAGTGAAAATAAATTTTGAGAGAAAGTGAAGTGGAAGTGAAAATATATTTTGAGAGAAAGTGAAGTGAAAGTGAAGTGAAAATAAATTTTGAGTGAAAGTGAAGTGAAAGTGGAATGAAAATAAATTTTGAGTGAAACACAATGCAACTTATTATTTTATCTTCAAACTTGGAATAATTAAACAAAATAAAAATTAAAAGCAACTTTTATTATTATTAATCTTAAAATAGTCTTCTTACAATAGAATCATTTTTATTGGAAACTGGTAAAGGATATTAAATAAATATTTGCTCTTGTCAATATCGAGAATGAAACTGCTGAAGTGACATTTTATTTGCTAAGGGTAAAATAAGAATAGTCGATAGACATTTGATTGCATATTGCACTCACATTGACATCGAATTCGAAACGAACTCTCGACAGAATGACGTTCTACAGTTTATTAAATACATTTTTCAAAAGCTAGAAAGAGATTCGCATGTAGGAAATAGATTCTCATAAATCAAATGAAAAGATTTATTCACGAATTGTAAGAAATTAGTAAAATATTTTTCTCTACTCACTGGTAAGTAAAAAACAAAAAAAAAGATTTCCACTTCAGCAAGAAAGTGAAATAAAACCTCTTAGAGGGTAATTAAATTAACAAACAATCATTCCTTGTACGTTGGTGAAAATTTCATGTTTTTAAATAAATATTTTCTCAATTTTTTTATATATTCTCTTAATTTTCCCTTTCATTCTCTTCCTTATATTTTTCCTCAAGGAAATCGCGAGAAAATCGCGAGAATATTTGTCTTTTAAGTTTTATTAAAGACATTATTCGTTATAACACCGCAGTGACGGAAGAATAATGTACGACATGTTTTATATTTCAAAAAAAAAGAAATGATAATCATTTGTCGTCGAAAAAATGTATGCAAAAGTGTACATAACTTTTCTCCCGCGTACACACAAACTTTATGTATATACCAAAATGAGAAGTTTCGATTTGATGACACTAGTTTCTTGGGAAACTTTTGCAATTTATGGAAATATTAGTACAATAATTTCTGTGAAATGCGTGTTACACTTGAATATATTAACATAATTAATAAATGGAAGTTCGTGAAGTGCAAGTCTACGTGGATTTTTTTCCATCTCAAAGTAAGAATGGCTTGTAGCAAAAAAAAAAAATGGGTATTGACCAATCCTCCCACCGGATAATGACAAGCAAAAGTTTTACCGTTACAATGCACATATCTTTAAGACTGACAACATTGTGTGAGATGCACCTAGGCCGATAACGATATACAAAGAAAATAATATTTTCGCAGCATTGAACACGAAGGAAAATTGCAAACTTAATGTACTTCGAATTACAACATTCATTCTCACTTAACGAAAAGATTTTCTCAAAACTATCCTATAACAAGAATAGAAATATATGTAATTGAAGTAAAAATAAATTTTGAGTCAAAGTGAAAGTAACTTTACTTTCCTTTACTTTTTTTTTGAAAGTGAAGTGGAATAAAAATAATGTTGTAACTTCCTTGAAACTTGTAACTCGGGGGTTTTCGGGATCGCAAATTACGAATCTGACGTCAAATTTTCAAAATTAAAAATGGCGGATCCAATATGGCGGACGACATTTTAGAAAAATTCATAACATTCACTTTTAAACTTGTTAAACTGAAATGGAACAAATATATAATTACAGAGAAGTGCTACGTGACAAATTATTTCGTGGATAATGTCAATAAAAGACAGTTGATTGTCGTGGGACAACTGAACAAAAATTTTCCTCTAATTTAATATTAAGAAAAAGTATTTTAATTTTACAAATTCTGCATACAGCAGTTTTACATATTCTGAAGTAGGATAAAATATTTACATTGTATCTTAGACAATTATCTTTGCAATGTGCACAATGTCTCATCAGTGGTTTCCCAAAACGATAATTGGATAACAGGAACTTGGTTCGTCTTAGCATTGTGCCTTAGAGACCCAAAGGCTTGTCCCTCTATTAATTTTCTCTCTAAGGAATTTTCTCCTTTAATATGGTTTCTTTCAGAACTCCTCTCGGGGAATCCTCTTAAATTACCTTTGTTTCTGCACTCATAAAATTGTGGTCTTTGTTTTAAAATAAAAATCCACTTTTGTCCAAATAAAATTAATATCTTCATGAAATTTTCAAGTAGCAAAGAATTTTTTATGGGATAATTTAAATACATTTTTAACTTTTAAAGTGGAATAATTATTGACTGATTGTTTTTTTTTTATTTGTAATCCTCGTTTTACTTTTGTATTAATTAGTTGTATTGATTAGTTGTCTTTCGTGCTTAGTTTTCCTTGGGTAAATAACTAAATATAGATAAGGCTTATTTATTTTTGAAGAAGCATTTAATACGATGCTTTCAGGGGAAGTTAATTTATGTTGAAAATAATATTAAATTTCAACAGTGGTGTATGGTGAATTTCAAGTTACGATGAAATATGCAATAAACAGACGTCATATCCATGTTGTCCGCAAGGACACGAAGGCTATGAGGTTTGTTAGGGTCGATGACAGACACTGCACTGAAATTACAAGCAAGGTAAAGAAGAGAGTGGGTTGGGTTGAAACCATTAGAGCCCCAGAGCTGCAGAATGCGTTCAACGCTGCAATAACGCATAGCATTTCGAGACGTTAATCAAGCTAAGTTGGATAATATATTGCACCCACTACTATTACTGCAGTCTGCATGTCAATCCGCTCATCGAAACGTGCAAATTATCATGTCCTATTGTCGCTTCGTACCGTATGCGAAACAAGTTTTAAACCCCATGAATAGGCAGATATCTATTAATCATAGAAATTGATTAATTCAAAATTTGATTATAAATTACATTGTAGGTTCAATTTTGTTTTAATAACTTCCAAAAATTCTGTAAATTTAATTTAAAAAATACAAAATCACTACTTTCCCGGACTTGAATCCTTTTGGAATAATTTTTTTTTGAATATTATCAGTAGTTTAAATAAAAATAAATTATGAACTTATAAATTATTATTGAATAGAAATTAAAAATAGCATAAAATTTTGTGAATGAGAAATAATATTTCAATTAAATTTAAAGTGTGAGAAATTCAAAATAAGGTCAATAGAGTACAAATGTACTAAGATATTTGAAAACCCATGGAAACAGCACAGCTGATTCAAGGCCAAGGTTAAGAAAAAGATAAGAAATTTTCATATTTGAAGAATTAAGAAATCATTTCAAGACAAGATTAATTTTATACACAATTTTTAATACTGATAATTTTTAAAATAGAATTGCATATTTTGTTTTATATAAATATTATAAATTTCAGCAATTATTAAAATTATATTATTGATTAATAAAATAGGTTTTTATAAAATAAAGTAGTAGTAATATTTATATGGATAAATAGATAAAAATTAGCATATATTATTACAAACAGTTAAATTGATAAAAGTATATAATTTAAAGATTTATTTAAATTATAAGAAATAAAGTAAATTTAGAGATGGAAATAAATGACAGTTACGCAATAGCATTGTTGTGGGTAAACGGTAGACAATTTGGAGACAAGAGAAAGAGAAAATATATCTCTGTCCTTTTGGGAAAAATTTAAATATTATTGGTTGAAAGGGTAATGACGTATTATGAATTTCCGTGAATGGAAAGAGAGATAGCCTCGCGAAACGGAAATAACCACGCGTAACCGGAAGAGATTAAGGGCGAATATCAATATAGAAAATTCTAGACAATTCTAGAGAGTCCTAGAAGTTTCTATAGCATCTTCAAATTGGTATATAAACAGCGAAATCGAAGGTCTCGCTCTCTTATTTCGACAGCACTAATCACAAAAGTACGTGAGTATAAAACTATAACTTTATACTTGTGACACACAAGAATTCGTTGTTTTACAACTTACTATCTGGTGTTATAAGTTTTAATTACAATATTTAAGATGATGATTGCAAAATTAATCACTCCGAGACAGGATTCAAAAAAAGAAATTTTCTCTTTTACGTTTCGACAGCATGGCTGTCCTCTTCAGAAACTACAATTTATTAAAAAAAAATTTTAATAAATTTATTTTAAAAAATTTTTATATAAACTTATTAAAAAATGTTTTTATATGAATTTTTTGATAAAAATTGACATTAGGTAGAAGTTTCAATCATTTTCTGAATTTACACCTTTCTTATTTTAAGGTTTACTTGTGTTAAAAAGAAACCAAATTTATCCGTTGGAGCTCCCACAAATATTTAATAGAAGTTTTAAATAAAATTATTTTTACACCTAAAATATGACAAAATAACGTTCAAAGTACCTTTTAGAAGTGCATTAAGTTTTATTTTGAAATATTCAGTTGCTTTCTCAGAAAAAATTCCTAAAATAACTCAGCATTGCCACGCAATCTGAAAACCTTGGAAAACCTGAAAATGTTAGGGAATTTTTTGAAAATTGAAAAACCTGGAAAAGTCGGGAAATTTTTATTGAAATCCTGGAAAATTGTTGTTTTCCAATTGCATTTACTCTTGAAATCTAATTTTACTTAAATATTTCATAATTAATTCAATTTCAAAAGAGTTGCATTTACAATTTTCATGAACTTGAAAAGATTTTCATTAAAAATTTTATAAAATTTCAATTTTAAACGAATTTTATTGAACAAATTAAAAACATAGATTTTTAAATTAACAAATTTAATTTTTACATTAAAATTGAATATTAACAAAAATTCTCCTAAAATTATTTAAACTTTTTAATTGATATTTAATAATTGATTATTAAAAATAACGGATTTATGGAAGAATTTTAGTTAAAAACGAAAAAACAAATTTAATTTTGAAGCAAAAAGATATTATTGGAGAAATTCAATTATTTTTAAATTTTATTCTTCTCAGAAATTCCATAAACTTTTTTAATCTTTTATTTTCTCTTCAAGAAATTAAATTATTTTCAAAAATTTTAATGAAATTCTTTTGTAACAAATTGATCTTTATTTTTAAATAATTTTAAATGAAATTTTTCGTAGAAATTTGATTGATTTCAAATTTTTTTTCCCTAAATTCACTTATTTTAAAATATTTTCAATTTTAATGAAATTTTACAAAACAATTCAATTATTAAAAATGAAATTATAATAAAATTCGTCTGAAGAATTGAATTATTTTCAAACGTAACATAATTCTTCGCAAAAATCCAATTATTTTCCAAAATTGACAAAAATTCTTGTCAAAACTTAAAATGACTTTATAAATAATAAAATTTTTCTCCGACGTTGAAAAATTTATGGAAAATTTTAGTAAAATTCTTGGCAGAATTTCAAATATTTTTAACATACAAAATATTCATCGAATTTCTTGAAAAATTTAGTTATTGTTAAATTTTTTTTAAAATTTGTTTCTTGACAATAATAAATAAAAATATTAATAATAATAATAATAATAATAATAGTTATGTTTAATAATAAAATACATAATTATTAAATTTTGATAAAATTTTTTATGAAAATTCAATGTTAAGAAACATTAAATTATTTAATAAATTGTTTATTTTTATATAGTCAGAATTGATTTCTTATAAAATTTTGTAATAAATTTTGATTTAAAAATAAATTTCATTAAAACTTTTGGACTACAAGTGAGTACCACATTCGAAAATATTGATTTATTAGAAAATTCTAGGGAATTCATTTATTTAACTCTAAAAATAAAGATTTTATTAAATAATTGAACTTATTTCAAATTGAAATTTCATGAAGAACTTTATCAACAAATTTGTAAATAATAATTGAATTCTTTTAAAAAATTTTAATAACATCTTTTCGAATTATTTTAATTTTCATGAAGAACTTTATCAACAAATTTTCAAATAATAATTGAATTCTTTTAAAAAATGTTAATAAAATTTTTCAAAATTATTTTAATTTTCTTGAAGAACTTTATCAACAAACTTTTAAATAATAATTGAATTCTTTTAAAAAATGGTAATATTTTTTAAAATTATTTAAATTTTCTTGAAGAACTTTATCAACAAATTTTTAAATAATATTTGAATTCTTTTAAAAAATTGTAATATTTTTTTAAATAATCAACCTTTAAAACAATAAACATCATTTTTTCCAAAATTTTGCTATGAAAGTTGTGTATATTAAAATTGAAATACTTTAAATTGAAATTCTGACAAGAATTTTTTTAAAATTTTCGAAAATTGAATTTCAAAGAACAATTTTATGACTTATAAAGACTATTATTTAAATTTTGACGAGGATTTTTGGCAATTTTGGAACATAATTGGATTTTTGCGAAGAATCATAATGTTACTTTTGTGTAATAATCGAATTCTTGAGTTTTCCACTAATTTTCTAATTAATAACAAATGTTATTTTCAAAACCTGAAAAAATTTCGTTTTTTAGCCTGGAAAAGTCGAGAAATTCGAAAAAAGCAAAAGCTTCGCAAGCCTGCGACTTTTTGCGGGTCTGTCTAACTGGGATTTAACCCCTGATTATTACAATATTGTTCGCCAGTGTATTTTCCAAACATTGAAGAGTCATTGAGAAATATGAGCATCTTCAAAATGAAATCTGCAATTATAGAAAATTTCTCAAATACCTCTTCAAGCAATAATACTGCCAGCTTATGCTAAATTCCCTTGTTCCTAATTTTATTTTTTATTTTTTTTTTGGGGGGGGGGTATTATGAAAATATTAATTTCGAAAATATTAATTTCGACAAAGTTGATATTAGTTGATATCAGGAGAAAGTCTATAAAATTAAATAAATATCATCAATCAGATTTGTGTGAAAAGGAAAATTTTCCTGACAATTCAAATGCTTTATTACTTTAATCCTGAAGATAAGATTCGGATAAGAAAAGACGAGAAATATATAAGAACGAAATCCTGACCCATTTCGTTGAGCACTTCCACAGTCCGCGACAGACATTTGTGGATACATGAGATTGGGAGCAACTCCTCGACCCTCCATCTGTATACACTAAGCTCCAGACAATGGCCTTTGTCTTCCTGATTGTACTTACATCCTCTCTCGCGATTTCAGCACGTGTTCGCTCCTCTCTTTCTTTTTTTTTCCGTATTTCTTTTTCAAGTTTATCACTCTCTTTCTCGCTATAACTAAAATGTTAAAAACATTTCCCGACTAGTTAAAATTAATCAAGGAATTAAAAGAAAAAATTTCTCTCCATTCGAAATCAGAATAGGATATATTTTTTTGGGATATATTTTTAATTAACTAAATTAATTATTAACATTTCTTTCCTCTAAAAAGAATGACCTGTTTTATGATTTAATAAAAAAAAAATTGTTGTCAACACATTACGAATGTGAAATAAATCTTTGGAAAATAAATGTGAAACTATTACTGAAGTAGCTTTTAGGTAAATTGCCAAGGATCTTCAATAAATTTTCCAACAGGTCAGTAAACTTTCAAACTTGAGTAATTTCAGTACATCAAAATGGGCAGGAAGAAATGAATCTGTCGGAACTAAGTAGTTTTTTTTTAAAACAGAAACTTTGAATTCTCTTGCTTCGAGGATTAATTTTTTGCTCAATGCATTTATTATGAATGTTTCGCTATATATTTTTGTATTATTATCTTTATTTAGTATTTATTTTTTATATCTTTTCTTGTTTCTTAATCTTTTCTTATAAACGTAAGTGATTATTTGAAACACGAGTATTAATTCTAACTAGCAACAAATCGCGCGGTTTTTTTACTACTTTTTTTTAAAATAAAATGAACAATTTTAAAAATAATAAAATTTGAAAATTTTCTAATTTAAATTTTTGTTAAAAATACTAAAAAAAATGCAATATTGTAGAATTTAAAAATAATTGCAAAAATTCTTTTTAAAAAATAAAATTCTTATTAAATTCAACTATGTTCAAATCTTGAAAAAAATTCTCGTAAAAATCCCAATTATTTTTATAAATGACAAAATTCTTCTCCAAAGTTCTATTATTTTCAGAAATTTTTCTAATTTTCATGATTTTCAATATCTACGATTTTAATAAAATATTTCCCAAAACGAATTCAATTATTTAAAAAAAAGTTTAATTTGAAATTTTAGAAAATGACAATTTTGAATGAATGAATTAAATAGGTAAAAATTTCAGAGAAATTCTACTATTTACAAATTTTTTAAAAATTTCTTCGCAATAATTCAATTATTTTAATGAAGATAAACATTTTTTTAACTAGGAATTCAATTATTTTTATAAATAATCAAAATCATCACAGAATTTCAATTATTTTTGGTACTATGTTAATGGAATTTCTCGAAAAATGTAATTACTATTAAAATTTTTATTAAAATTAATTTTCAAAGATTTTAATGAAATAATTTTTAACAATATTCGATTTTGTTTAAAATAATTTAAATTAAATTCTCCGTAGAATTAAATTAATTTCAATAATATCAAAATTTAATTATTTTTAATATCTACTATTTCAATAAAAATTCACAAAAAGAATTCAATTATTTAAAAAGAAGTATATTATTAAAACTTATCGCAAGAATTAAAGTATTTTTTATAAATAATAAAATTCTTCTCAGGTATTCATTTATTTTTAATACAATTATTAAAAAATTCGATTGTATTTAATAAATTAAAGAAATTTTTTCAAAAAAATTCAATTATTTTCCAAAAATTTTCAATAAAATTCAAGAATTAAATGCTTAATTTCAATAATTAGGAAAGAGGATTATTATAAAAACTTGAAAGAAAATATTCATATAGAATTCAATTACTTTGAAAACTTGTAATTAAAATGGTTAAATAATGTCCATTATTATAAAGAAACTCAAAGGAATGCTTCGAAGGAATTTAATTTAGATTATGTAAAATTTTAATAAAATTCTTCCCAAAATTCAATTATTTTCATAAACAAAATTCTTCGAAGAAATTCAATTAGTATCAAATTTTTTCATAAAATTCTTTGCAAGAATTCAATTAATATCAATTTTTTTGATAAAATTCTTTGCAAGAATTCAATCATTTGCAAATGTTTTATAAATTTTTTCGATTTAACAAAAAAATTAATAAAAGTTCTTCACAAGAATTCAATTATTTTTGAAAATTTTAATAAAATTCTTTGCAAAAATTCAATTATTGTTAAAAGTTTTAATAAAATTCTTCGAATCAATAAAATTTTTAAAAAATGTTTGAAAAAATTCTCGGCAAAAATTTCAATTATTTTCAAAAATATTCCTCATTTCAATGATTTTTATAATATCTTCTAAAATTTTTCAAAAGAATTCAATTATAAAAAATTGTATTGAAATTCTGCGCTAACATCTAATTACATTTGTAAAATAATTAAAACTTCACAAGGATTTCAATTATTTTCATAAATAATAAAATTTTTTGAGAAATTCAATTATTATAATTATGAAAAATAATTTAAAATTCAGAAAGTAGTAATTTAATTAAAATGATGGAAATAATTTTGACGAAGTTACAGTAACAATTTTTTTATAAGTTGTTTAATTTAAAAAAGGTTCGAATTTTTGAATGTCTTAATTCTTGTGGAAAATCCTGTTCCAAAGATATGGTTAAAATATAAAGAGTGTATAATTATTTTTCTTCTTTTTCTAAAAGAAAATAATAATTTTCTTAAAAAAATTGTGATTCAAAAAGAAAATAATGGAAAATAAATAAATTTTCTATTTCTTAATCACAGTTGTTTAATAATTTTCTAATTTGTTTAGAAGTAAAGAACAAAAATAATTTCAATTTGACAAAACATAATATTTAACAAAATTTTGGTCTTTTAATGAAAAGAAGTAAAAAAAATTCTGATGATTTGTATTCTCTATCTAAAGTTAACAAAAGCAAAAGTATAAACAAAAGACAATTTCAGAGTGTAAGGGACGGAAAAAGTGAATGAAAGAATGAAAGAACATTCAAATTAATATAGATAATTAATTAATAATTAATAATTAATTACTTAATTAATTCTTCTAAAATAAATTATGTTAGAGAAATTTCTCAAACAAAAGTTTAATCAAACGACGAATATCTAATTTGAAGAATTAATAAAATATAAAAATTTTGATATGTTACATTATAAATTTTTAATTGCTTGAATGTTCTGTTGAAACTTAATGTCGAAAATCGCCTTATTTATAAGTATTACAAGATTACAAGCTGTGTTGTTTTTAGTCTCAGGGGGATAACAAATTGCTTTATGAAATACGTGCTTCTAGGTAATTATGTGATATACGACTTCATAAAACGCATGTTGGCGAACCTAATAGTCTAAGGTAGCACTGCATTATTTTTCACAACGCGGTTTATTATTATAGCCCTTTAGCATCAAATTAAAATCCGCTGTTAAAAAAGAAAAACGGAAATTTACCCCACTGTCGATTTTCCTTTTTTTATTACTAATAAATGCTAACCATTTTACTATGTTTTTTGCATAAGTAAATTTTGCTTATACTTTTTTTTTTAATTATTTTTTAAAAAAACACTTTCAAGTTAGAAATTTTTAGCATCACTGATTAAAAATTTAACAAGCCTTTTATATGCATATAATCTTGAGAAAAAGATTTTTTTGCAGTAAATTTAAGCTTTAGTGTGACACTATAGTTTTATTGCGAATACACTTAAGATCCTCATATCGCGACCACTCGCTTAGACGATTTTCCAAGGACATCAAAACGGTAACTGTTACGACCACAGAAGTAATATTAAGGAAAAAGTATAGTGCCACAGAAAAGTGTGAATGTTCCTTAAAGTAACTTAAAACTTTTCCAGCTTCTGTTTCGTGTGGGAAATTTTAAATTTTAGAATAGTTGTTTTCACATTCTTAGAAAGTATAAAGTATCGAATGGAAAAAGAAGGGAACGAGAAAAATGGTGAAAATAGAAGATCAGTTTTTGAAGTATAATGTATCATTCCTTTTTTTATTGAAGTTGGAAAAAGTTTCTAACCATCTGCTGCTACATTATATCTAGTTCAAAAATAATATTCGAAAGGACAATAGATATTTAGAAAAAAATTTTTATCTAACAGAGAAAAAAAACGAAAAACTATTTTTACTATAAAACATAATGCACCTCAAGTTTCGGAATTTGAGAAAATACTGAGAGACAATACACATCTATTTAAATCCATTGAAATAAAAATTATTATTTCACTATTTTTTCTATGATTCTATCGTGCAAACCATTTCTTTTTACCCCTTTTGGTGTAAAATATTATTTTATGTTAATATAAACGTTCGCGGAGGATTCCTTTTTCGAATCCTATTTGAATTTGAAGAGAAAATTTTCCAAGGACTGAATTGTGATTTCATGCATACGGTACATGTTTTCCATTCGTTCTTTCTCTCCTTTCATATTTTACGTTCTTCGAGTTTTGAAAGGCATACATCCGCTCTGTACATATGTCTTTTCACAATTTGACTTCTCAATGAAAATGTAAAAGATTTTCTGCACTGCAATGTTACTGTACATATGTACTTGCACGATAACCGCACGGAAAAACATTACCCTTCTCTGAATTTTAATCTTTTTTTTTCTTCCTTCCATTTAAAAAATTAAAATTTATTCATGAATTCCAACATTATGAGATAATTTTAGGTAAAGAATAATTAATTCTTAGGTACAGTTACTTTTTGTTAGAAATAATATTCATGCAACTTTGCTGAAGGAGGGAAAATTATTTTCACTTCACTTTCACTTCACTTTCACTTCACTTTCACTTCACTTTCACTTCACTTTCACTTTACTTCCACTTCACTTTCACTTCACTTTCACTTCACTTTCACTTCACTTTCACTTCACTTCATTTTTACTTCACTTCACTTCATATCACTTCACTTTCACTTTCACTTCACTTTCACTTCACTTTCACTTCACTTTCACTTCACTTTCACTTCAAAATTAATATTTACTCCATTATCACTTATTGTCATTTCTTTCACTCTACTTTCATATTCACTTAAAATGTTTTTACACTCCTTTTTTATTTCAATTTCACTTAAAATTTATTTACACTTCATTTTCACTTCACTTTCACTCTACTTTCATATTCACTTAAAATTTATTTTCACTCCACTTTTACTCTACTTTCACATTCACTCAAATTTTATTTTCACATCATTTTTTAGTTAAGTAACATTATTAACTGTAACTTCGTATTGAAAACAAAAAATATAATTAAAAAGAATTTATGTGGAGGTGAAAGTAAGTCCGAAAGTGAAATAAAAAAAATTTTGAGTGAAAGTGAAGTGTAAGTGGAATAAAAACAATGTTTTGAGTAAAAGTGAATTAAAAGTAGAATGAAAATAAATTTTGAGTGAAAGTGAAGTGAGGGTAAAGTAAAAACGGAGTGGAAATAAATTTTGAATGAAAGTGGAGTAAAAGTAAAGTGAAAGTAAAGTGAAAATGGAGTGAGTAAATTTTGAGTTAAAATAAAATGTAATTTATGTAAAAAAAAATTTTCAGTCAAAGTGAAAGTAAAGTGAAAGTGAAGTGGAATCAAAATAATGTTTTAAGTACAAGTGAATTAAAAGTAAATCGAAAATATATTTTGAGTAAAATTTCGACTTAATGTGAAAGTTGAAGTGAAAATTGAGTGAAAATAAATTTTGAGTGAAAGTAGAGTAAAAGTAAAGTGAAAACTGAGTGAAAATAAATTTCGAGTGAAAGTGAAATGTAATTAAAGTAAAAATAAATTATGAGTCAAAGTGAAAGCAATGTAAAAGTGAAGTGAAAATAGAGTGAAAATAAATTTTTGAGTTAAAGTGAAAGTAAAGTGAAAATGGAATGAAAATAAATTACGAGTCAAAGTGAAAGTAATGTGAAAGTGAAGTGAAAGTAAATTTTGAGTGAAAGTCAAATGTAATTAAAATTAAAAACAAATCTTGAGTCAAAGTGAAAGTAAAGTGAAAGTGAAGTGTAAGTGGAATAAAAATAATGTTTTGAAAAAAGTGAATAAAAAGTAAAATAAAAATAAATTTTGAGTGAAATTTCGACTAAATGTGAAAGTGAAGTGAACTTTCAAGTAAACTAAAATCAATGTAAATCGTAACCTTAAAATTCATCACATTTTATTTTTGCCAACAAAAAAAAACTCTCTTTTCCAAAACACCGGCATCACACAATTAAAATTTTTTTTCATTCTATAATTAAAAGGAATAATAAATATTGGGAATGTAAAATGAAAATTACCTGTTAGCAGAATTCCCAAAAGTCCCTAGAGGCAAAAAAAATGTATGGAGTACTGTTACTCCACTAATAAAGTGTCAAAATAAACAAACAAAAACTTTTACGTGTAAAACTCATCAGAAAAGAGATTAGTTATTAATTTTCCATGGATTTTCTTCATCAGAAATTCAATTTCATTCACGACCGTGTAGATTCATGGAAGTGATGTCACTTTTTTTTTACTGAAATTAATATTCATTTAAATTTTGTGTCAAAGAGCAAATACTCTAATTGAAAAATGAATGCCATATATGGTTTCCAACTCAAATTGTATGCAAATCGTATTTAATTTTCGCTTTAGTTATTTTCTTAAAAATTCTATTATATATTTTGTTTAACTGTAATGTAATTAAAAAAATTTTTTTTTGAGTTGAAAATATTATTATAAAAGAGGTTTTGTAATCCTTTCTTTTTTAAAGAAAATAATGTTTAGAAAATAATTTTTAGATAACATAATTTATTTCTGTTAAGTAAATGCTCTTAAAAATATTAAGTCACAAAAATGTAAGAAAGTGACTTGGTCGAAGTGCAAAGTGGTTTGGTAATAAAGAGATGAAGTTTTCTCATTAATTAGGTTGGTGACTCGTATTCTACTCTTGCGTTGAATCTTGTGATAAGGTTTTGGTAAATTACTGGATTAATCTTTACGATTACTATTTTAATCTAGTCGCCGTCCGTTGGGAGAGATATTCATTTTACAGTAGGGAATTTCAAAGGAAACTCTGTGCCACAGAAAAAAGCCAATAAAACCTTCACTGTGACAGAGAAAACTTACAGAAATGAAGATGGCGAGGGGTTAAATGTGAAATTTTAACGCAATATTCTTTTAGGCAATTAATGAATGAAGGTAGATTTAAATTATAATCAGTTCAATAATAAAAAATAATAATAATAATAACAATAATAATAATAATAATAATAATGGTGTCTACTCAGCGATCATGGCCCGAAGTTTACTTCTGGTCCATGGGAGAGATACACCGACCTTCGAGGTCCGAGTTTCTTAGCTCACCTGACACTGGATATCATAGACGTCGCATCAATGCTTCGGCAATGCTATAACGTCTATGTAACTAACGGAGGGCGGTTCAGGGGCCCATCCTGGCCAGATGGTAGGACCCTGTTAAGGCCCGATTGTCCCTCGATACGGGACAAACACCCAGTATGAGCGATTGTAAAAACAAGGAAGAGTACCTGCGGAGTAATGCTTCGGCTGAATCTCTCACTGGTTCCGATCATCAAGCGCTTTCGAGCGTGAGGATGATGGCCAGTGGCCCAAGGATGCAGGAGGGCAACAACGCGTTGGCAGTTCCACAGATCATCGTGGAGAAGGTGGAGAGACGAGGGAGTACGAGCAGTGTTGGACAAGTCAGGCTAGCTGCATTTCTGTCTTCAGTAATGCTTCAGCGAATGACATTGCTAGCTGCAACAAGGACGAGATGAATGCATAAAGCTGCGGGAAGAAGAGGCAGCATGCATTCTAGCAATAGAAGAAGAGGTCAGTAAGATGATAAAGTCCTGCGAAGTCCAAAGAAATGTCAATATGACAATCAAGGATGGACTTAAAAGCATAACATCGCTCATACAGCAGTCCAAGGTGAAGCACGCAGCTGCTACAAAAAAAGGACGAGATTTTCTACCAGGGTTTGATCTGGTCGGAAGAAGCTAGACAAGATCGCAGAGTAAGAAGAGATCGTTGTAAACGCAATCGTGTTAAGAAACGTCGTCTTAGATGCTCAGAAGAGGAAGAGAAGTGATCCTGAGCCTGCGAAGGATCCAAAAAGGAAAAAGGAGGAGAGACTTAAAAAGACTGAAAGTAAGGGGAATCAAAACGGTTCCGAAGCCAGATCAGGTCAAGAAGGGAAGAGCCACAGTGATCGTTAAAGTGGCTGAAGGGAAAACTTTCGCCGAAGTACTGGCGAAAGTTCGAAAAGAGGCTGACCTGGAGGCCAGTCAGACAAGGGTTGTGGGAGCTTTACCCACAAAAAAGGGAGACCTTCTCATTAAAATTGGAAGGTCTTCAAACAAGAAGCTGTTCACCGAGGAGGTGACGAAGGTGATCGGTGACCTGGGTAAGGTGTAAGGTGCATATGGCGGACCGGCAAACTACGCTGGAAATCCGCGATATGGACAGCCTTACTGAGAAAGAAGACGTCTTGGGTGCCTTGGAGCAAGTTTCTACGGTACCAGCAGGAAGCAGGAAGGTGACGGTCCTCGGACCAAATAAGCGAGGTATGAAGCTCGCTGTCGTGGTCACCACCCAGGACGACGCTGCCAGATTGGAGAAGATGGGGCACATTAAAATCGGTTTTTGTGTCCTGCAGAATTAGCAGGAGAGCGATGGTCACAAGGTGTCACAAGTGCCTTGACTATGGCCATATATAGGCAGAGATTGCCAAGGATTAGATAGGTCAGCTGGCGTGCTTCAAGTGCGGAGGAGCTGGCCATAAAGCAGCAGATTGTAAGAAGAGCTCATGCTGCTTCTTATGCCAGGCGAAGTTCGGCGAGAAGGAGGACATCCAACACGTCGCCGGATCAGGTCGGTGCAGGGTCTTCAGGACTGCCTTAGAGGAAGCTAAGAAGACCCTGTCAAGAACAAGAAGGAAATAGGCCAGAACAAGAGCGGCACGGAAGAGTCGCGTCAGCGACTAAACGGGACCTCCATCTACGAAGTCTGAAGCCACTAGGTAGTTCCGTAGGTGGGCAGAAGGTTCGAAACCCAGGGGAAGCAAGAAGAGGTTTTAGTCGGTATTGTGACTGCCGTAAAAAGCAGGTATGTGAGGTTTCTTTTTTTTTCCTTGCATTTTGTGCGAGCCCGACATACCCCAGGCAAGTGGGATCTTCCTGGGCATGCGTAAATGCATTTCCTCTTCACCCCCGTGAATAAAAAAAAAAAAAAAATAATAATAATAATAATAATAATAATAATAATAATAATAATAATAATAATAATAATAATAATAATAATAATAATAATAATAATAATAATAATAATAATAATAATAATAACAATAATAATAAAAATTATATTTTTAAATGCTTAGGCAAAGTTGATAATTAATTAATTATAAGTAGCAAAGGTTGTGCTAATTTTTTGATGAAAATATTAATTATCGAACGGATATCAATTGCCAAGTCAGTGACAGTTTTTAACAAACTTAACGAGCTAGTTTTCAACGTCAACTTAACTGTATAACTAAACGCGAGGTATATGAAATCTAACTTGATAGTCTGCGCTCTCAAATGGAATATAACCACACTTAGGCGATTGACCTGTGAGAGTATTAGGAAGTGTAAAGTGTTTAACCAAAGTTCGTTAATCGTCAATTGCATTTTGCATCGACACAGAAACATTGCTGATGAACGGCAATGTCTGAAAATTATACATAAACTAATTCTAATCCTAATCAGAAACTAAGGGTTAATCGACTTTTATCTAATTCCCGGTGGTCTAAAAATAAAATTAACTTCCTCTTCGGTATTTTGGGTTTCTTTAACTGTTCTAACATTTTTAAAAAAATTTTAAAATAGGGACTACGTGAAACTGATTTTAACTGCGAATTGTGGAACTATTTACTATCTTACAGAAAATAAATTAACTATTTAATATATTTGAGAAAATAAATAAACTATTTAACGTCTCTCAAAAAATGAATAAACTATTTAATATCTTACAGGAAATAAAAAAAAACTATTTAATACCTTACAAGAAATAAATAAACTATTTACTATCTTACAGAAAATAAAAAAACTATTTAATACCTTACTAGAAATAAATAAACTATTTACTATCTTACAGAAAATAAAAAAACTATTTAATACCTTACTAGAAATAAAAAAACTATTTACTATCTTACAGAAAATAAAAAAACCATTTAATACCTTACTAGAAATAAATAAACTATTTAATATCTTACAGAAAATAAAAAAACCATTTAATACCTTACTAGAAATAAAAAAACTATTTAATATCTTACAGAAAATAAAAAAACCATTTAATACCTTACTAGAAATAAATAAACTATTTACTATCTTACAGAAAATAAAAAAACTATTTAATACCTTACTAGAAATAAATAAACTATTCAATATCTCACAAAAAATTAATGGACTATTTAATATCTAAGTAGATAGTCATAGTAACACGTAAACATTTAAATAATTATTGCAATCAACTATAAACAAAATACAATTAATACTTTTCAACTCACTCATACATTTAATTTTATATATTTTATATTTAGCAGCGGTAATTACCAATGCCCCATAAAGTTAGATGTTGAATATCAAATTCATATTTAAGTAATTGAGCGTGATATTAGTATTTGCCCACATTTCACGATTACCGAGAAACTTGAGGAAAGTGCGCTATTTGTTCACCTTCTCAACATTTCTGAAACCCAATTTTGATGCACGGAAGCAAATATGAATAATCGATGAAAACCTAAAATTATCTACAAAAGATCTTGCTTTTAGAAGGTTTTTCCTTTTTAAAAATAAATGAAAGTTGTTATGTCTCAGGAAGAAAGCTAACATATCTCAAATTGTCCGGCATTGGCGATTTAAACCTGATTTATTAAGAGAGCGAAAGGCTCAAATAGTAGGGGACAGGATTTAATAAAGAGTAACTGCTACATTTAAATTAAAATTTACAAAAAAATTTTATTTGAATTCTTCACAATTAGAATTAGGGAGAAGGAGTAGAACCAGATGTCTTCAAGGATGTTGAAAATTTTTCGAATGCTTTCACTTTACTTTCACTCAAAATTAATTTTCACTCAATTTTCACTTCACTTTCACTAAAAATTTATTTTCACTCAATTTTCACTTGACTTTCACTCAAAATTTTTTTCAATCCTTTTTCACTTCACTTTCACTTTCAATCACAATTTTTTACATTCTATTTTCACTTCACTTTCACTCAAAATTTATTATCATTCCATTTTCACTTCACTCACACTTCATTCACACTTCACTTTCACTTCACTTTCACTTCACTTTCACTTTCACTTCACTTTCACTTCACTTTCACTTCACTTTCACTTCACTTTCACTTCACTTTCACTTTCACTTCACTTTCACTTCACTTTCACTTCACTTTCACTTCACTTTCACTTCACTTTCACTTCACTCAAAATTTACCTTAACTTAATTATTATATTACTTTTAGATAATCAACGTTGTCGACTTTTTCTTCATGCTGGAGAAAAAGAAAAGAGAAATATAATTTGTGTGAAGGTAAAAGTAGTCTGAAAGTGAAGCAAAATCGATGTAAAAATAAATTGTAAGTGAAAATGAAGTGAAAGTGGAGTGAAAATAAATTTTGAGTGGAAGTAAAATGAAATTGAAGTAATAATAAATTTAGAGTTAAAGTGAAAAAAAGTGTAAGTAGAATAAAAAAAAGTTTTAAGTGAAAGTGAAGTAAAAGTGGAATATATATAAATTTTTATAGTTAAAGTGAAGTAAAAGTGAAGTGAAATTGGAGTAACAATCAATTTTTAGTGAAAGCGAAGTGAAAATGGAATTAAAAAAATATTGACTGAAAGTGGAGTAATGTGAAAATAGAGTAAAAATAAATTTTGAGATAAAAGTGAAGTGGAAATGGGGTAAAAGAAAATTTTGCGTGAAAGTGAAGTGAAAGTGAAGTGAAAATAAATTTTTAGTAAAACAAAATTGAAGTAAAAAATAAATTTTGAGATAAAGTAAAAATAAAGTGTAAGTAGAATAAAAAAAGTTTGGAGTGAAAGTGAAGTAAAAGTGCAATAAATGTAAATTTTGAGTGAAAGTGGAGTGTAAATTTAAAGTAAAAAATATTGATTGAGAGTGGAGAGAAGTAAAAATGAAATAAAAATAAATTTTTAGTGATAGAGAAGGGAAAGCTATGTGAAATTGGAGTAACAATCAATTTTGAGTAAGAGTGGAGTGAAAGTGAAGTGAAATTGGAGTAACAACTTATTTTAAGTGAAAGTGGAGTGAAAATAAATTTTGAGTGAAAGTGGAGTGAAAATTTAAAGTAAAAAAATATTGACTGAAAGTAGAGTGAAGTGAAAATGAAATAAAAATAAATTTTGAGTGAAAGTGAAGTGAAAGTGTAATAAAAGTAAGTTTTGAGTGAACATAAAGTAAAAGCGAAGTGAAATTGGAGTAACAATCAATATTGAGTAAAAGTGGAGTAAAAACGAAGTGAAATTAGCATAAAAATCAATTGTAACTGAAAGTGTAATGAAATGAAAATAAAATGAAAATAAATTTTGAGTGAAAGTGGAGTGTAAATTGAAAGTAAAAAATATTAACTGAAAGTAAAATGAAGTGAAAATGAAATAAAAATAAATTTTGAGTGAAAGTAATGAAAGTGAAGTGAAAATGGAGTGAAAGAAATATTGACTGAAAGTAAAGTGAAGTGAAAATGAAGTGAAAATAAATTTTGAGTAAAAGTGGAGTAGAAATGAAGTGAAAGATAATTGTGAGTGAAATTGGAGTGACAGTGAAGTGAAAACGGGGTGAAAAAATATTTTGAGTGAAACTGAAAGTGTAGTAAAAAAAAATTTTTGAGTAAAAGTGAAAGTGTGTTTACTTTCTCTATATTTAGGCTTCATTTAATTTTTTAATGTAGAAAAATTGTTCTCGTTCTGAATTTCAAACCGTAAAGGGTTTTTAAAGTTTTTTTTCCCATTCACATTGCGCACGATGTTCGTGTATAGTCCGAAAGGAACATTTATCATAATTAGTGGGATTTCAGAGTTAATTGAAGTTTCTAGAATACTGGGAAAAGTTACTTTGGCTAAGTTGTCAGCTCACAAGCCCCCTGGCTTGGCTTTGAATAAATACAACTAACCGAAAAGCCAATGTCTTGTTTGCCTATCATCATTCTTTATAAATTATAATTCAACAGTCAGAAACTTATCTCTTTTTTTCTCGAATGCAAAACGATAAAAACATTTAATAATTTTTGCAAAGTTATTTGACCATGCTGTTTGTAATAATAAAAAACGTTTTTTTTTATTTTCAATCTCTAAAGAAATGTAATAAATTTTACGAAGAACATATAAAATGACAGAAGATGTGCGAGCAATAGAATAAAAGTTCTTCGTCGAACTTCTATTTTTTTTATTCAGCTTCAATTTTTTCTCACCCTTTGTATTATTATGAAGAAAATCATTTTTCAAAGTGGCTCAGCAGAGTTGGAGTATAAAGTCATAAGCGGAATAGAGACGCGCTATAGTCGGAAAATTTAAGATCCTTTTACAAAGTTCAAGGATTTATCAGTCGAGCGAACTGGTTTCCTTTGAAGTCTCAATTTCAGGATTGACTGAGTTTTAGCCCTGTTCGCAAACTGAGTGGTCGGTACATTGAGAGATGCCTTGTACATGAAATGCTTCTAACACATGTATGTGCATACCTATAGAAAAAGTTCACCTGGTCGATGGGGCTTTGATTTCTCGCTCTATGTTCACCCTTTTAACCTTTTCTCTTGCGTCTAGACGGTCCTTAAAGACGAACTGAATAAAAAGAGTACATAAACCTTTACCGCACACTTGACACTTTATCTACAGTAGAACCTTGCACGGCAACTCAGGTGCAATAGGGGTCAAACACTTTTTTAATAAAGGTTCGTTTTAAAAGAATTTGAGATAAAAAAAAATTAATTCTAGCATCCAGTAGATATCGAGTTTGTATTGAAAAATAAAAATTAATTCTAAAAGAAAAAGAGATGATGTGAAAACCCCATTAAAGTTTATAAATAAAATACCGCACTGAATAATTTAAGTAAAACAATTTTTAAATTAAATACCACAAAGAAATTAATTTGTCTCTAATTCAAAGTTAAATTGAAATAATAATTTTAAAAATCCAATGGTTAACCTTCCAGTAGCTATAATTGTTTGAAAGAATCCATAGAAAAAGGTATTCAGAAAATAATTCAACTCAGTTAAGTAAGATGAAATTGTGTATTTATATAATTTTATTTTCGTTTACATAACATTTCATACAACAATTCATTCGTATTTTAGGAATAAATATACCAATTTATCACGTCATTTCTTTAAATACAAAAAGGCTACTATTCCTCCCACTTGATCTATCTAGAGCCAATTTTAAAGTCCATTGTTTCCAATTCACAAAATACCTTTTCCAAAGCATACAAATTTTTTACCAAAAAAATACGCAACGACAATAATAAATAAATTTTAAATACTTTCTTTCCTTTTTCTAATATTGAAAATTTGTTAGAAAAATAATATTCTTAATCGTGAATTAATTCTTGTATATTTATCCCATTTAAAAAGAGAGACATGGAAATATTTACGATTGAAAGATGTCATTTGTTTTCAATCATTTGAAAATAATGATAACAATTTTTCGTTTCAACAAAATCGTGTTTTATTTTATACAACTTTCAATGCTGCTAATCGCCTAATTGGTGCAGACTTGTTTGTCCTTTTTTTTCTATTTTATTTACTTGAAACGTATAATATTATTTTCCGTTTACTGTAAAAAATGTTTTAAATAAACAGTTTTAGTGGACAAGAAAATTAATGTTTTTAATTTATCATTCATATTTATGTACAACTATTACCTCGGACGTATGATAACAATTCGAATCAGCGATGAAAGCTTATCCATTAAATACAATGAAAAATTTTACTCTATTTCCAATAAGTCTTTTCCAGTGATATGTTTCCTGTGTCTTTCTTCTTTTGACTAGAAACTTTAAATATTTCATATTTCGTCTGTTTAAAAAAAAATGGAAATATTTTTTTATAAAAATTTCTGTAAGTAAAAAAAGTCGAAAATATTAGAGTGTAAAAATGTGAATTTGTTTATAAAAAAAATTCTTGATAGATTATCATCACTGAGTCGACTATTGCATTTTTCTAATTGACCTTGAGATTCATTCATCTCATGATTTTGCGTACAAATCCAATTTTCATTTATTTATTTATTTTTTTTAATTTTATTCGATAAAACGATTTTCGCTGTAGAAATTGTCATAAAAATTGCATTAATATAAATACATGGTCCTTCCACTAAATTGTAGAAGGAAATCACTTTAACAATTCCAAGGAGCAATAATCTATTTTCATTTTTTTTTCCTGACAATATTCCTCGTTTCATTTTACCGAAATATTTTATCATTGTAGAAAATCAACACGTTTTATGCATATATATCAAAACTTCTCACAGCACATTATCACAATAAAATATTTCTCATAACATCAACTATAGACGAAAAATTTAAAAAAAAAATAAAAAAGATTCAGTAATTTTTTTAAATCATTAAAATTCTTATTTTTCGATACGAAAAAAATTATCAACAATAATAAAATTAATAACAGTAACATTACTATTAACAATAATGATTATGATAAAGATGACAATAAATATTTATTACACAATACATAATAATTATAAAAATAGAAATTTTCTAATTTCGGAAGAGTGAAATTAAAGAATGAAAATCTGAATTTTTCTATTAACATTTTTATTTAATTAGTAATGGAATTAAGACCGTGTCCTAGGAACAAGATATTTTCGTTGAGTTCAATTTTTTGTACCTATTAAAGTAGTGTAAAAATTAGCCATTAGAAATAAAAAATATTTAAATTTTGAAATAACATTTTTGTTTATAAACTAAATGACTAAAACTCAAGGCACAGGATTTGACACGGTCTTATTGATTTTAAAATCATTTGGAAAAAATTTCTTTCTTTCTTTCTCTTAATTTTCGTTATTAATAGACAAAAAAAAATTTATTCGGTAACTTCGGACTAGAACATTTTTTTATCATTCACAAACGTAAAATACTGCCTTGGACTGTTGTTGTTTTTATAAAGGTTCTATTTAGGTTTTTTTCCTGAATTTTTCTTCTTCTTCTTCGGAATTGATATATTCCTTGAAAATAACCTTCGAATAAAGATAACACTTTGCAGCCTTTAAGGATTTTTTTCTTCTTCTTCTTCTTTATACAGAATATTTACAGTCAAAATTCGTGACGATCAGTATTAGGGGATCAAGTTTGATCCTTTGATGTCCTACCTACGATTTTCTCTTTAACTTGAGCTTGCGTTTTGGTCTGTTGCTTTGGCAATTTTTTCTTCTCCTTTTTCAATGGAAGCTTCTTGTTTTTCTTCGGCGAAGACGATTTTAAATTTAGAGATTGACTGGCAATGTCTTCACGAAATGCTAGGAAGCCCAGTTGTGCGTGTGAGGCCTCATTTAACGCTCGAGAACGAATACATGCTCGATATTGATCGGTTGATAATCGTTGACCAGGTCCACCAGAGCATACCTGAAAGAAATTTGTTAGAAAGAAGGATTTAATGCACGGACCGTGAAGAAAGACTACGGGGAAATTCGTAATTCGTGGAATTTGCCTACCCCCACCACTCCAACTCTTGACTGGTATAAATAAGACGAGACATGGCGTTAGTGAAACAGTTTCAATTGAGCTGCGCTTAGGTAAACATTGAACAATAATATTACTATCAATCGGTAAAAGATACCAGAAATTCTGTTATTTAATTATTTTTATATTTTACAGTAAATTGGAAACGTCGAGCTGGAGTTTTTTTCTTTATTCACTTTCCTGAATTATTGATAAGTTAACCTAAAAATGTGCGTTTGATATTTTGTGTTTCACTCCATGTGCTTTCAATGACGGTCTCAATAGAAATTCACCCAAAGTATCAGAGTCTCAATTTTAATTCGAACAATTTGTAAGTTAAGTAGTAAATTATTTTGTTATTTTAGTAATTCGAAAAATAAGTAAATTAACTGGCGCTCAACTGAGATGTTTCTTTGCTGGTAAAATTTTTTTTTGGAGGGACATGAGAATTTAATTTCTGATCAATTTGAATGATCAACTTAATTAAAATAGTAAAATAGCAGATAAAGTCTAGGAAATTATTGTTGATTTTTTCGAGTTGTTAACAAGTTCAATTTCTATTAAATTATTTCATTGATCATATTATTAATTATCGATTGACATAAAAAATTTGTTTTACGTGCTATTTATAGAGGTATCAGTTGACAAAACGTATTTATTTGCAAGGTTTAAATCTCCTTCTTGTTTCGAAATTACCTTTGGATGCCAAATGTGAAAAATCCCCGGATCCGTAGCCCTGATGACCTTGATATTGCTCTTGACGTATTTTCGATATAAAGTGACGTCTTCCCCGCCCCATCCGACAATATCCTCGTCAAATCCTCTTACCCTCAGAAAATCAGATCTGCAAATATTATTACAGGTCTTGCATAAAGATTGATTTAAACCCAAGGTCGAGAAAAATGAGGTTTTCTCTCGAGAACAATTGGAAAAAAGTCTTAAAGAATAAATGTTTGATGTTTAATATGAAAAAAAATTTAATATGAATTTGAATAATTATCTTGATTTTAATAGACAAGGTTCTAGTATTTAAAAATAGAAATAATATATTATTGTAGAATATTGTAGAAATGATTGTGTAAAAATTATTGAGACGAGGATAAATTTAGCACAAGGTTTATAGTGGTTAATGTAACCTGTATTGGCACGTCATTCCGTATCCGAAATCTCTCCAAAATCCAGTGTCTCTTGATATAACCAATTGATCAGTTTCAGGCGGCACTTCGCGACCCTGAAGTGTGTACACAACGTGAGGATTATATAGACTGAAGACAATGGGATAATAGACCTTTCGACCAGGAGATGTATTCCATCGACACCTATGATAGGACAAGTTTCAAATTTCAGTCAATTATCGATCGATTTGGAGTTTAAATTCAGAATACCATTATTCGCCGTTTCGTAAATTTAACACTTCTCATTGATGAGAATATTATTAAAGGGAACAATGTATTTTCTAATTTTTATAAATAAACATGTACACAAATTGATGTTTGTGAGGATTGTTCATAAAACTTTTCATAGTAGGGTTATTATTTTTTGATTACTTATTAAGTGCTCACCTGTCTAGAAATCTGGCGCTAAAGACAACGTCGACGTCACACATGAATAAAAGAACATCTCCCTCTCCTTCCCAGGTTCTTTCAGCGCCAACTCTTAAACCTTTGCCTCTCGAGAAAGTTTCATTTAGAGCAAGAAGTCGCAAATTTTGATTTGTTCCTCCACTACCACGAGTCATTAAAATTCTAGACATTTAAAAAATGGAACTGTTATTATCATACATTAGTCTAAAGTGGAATATTTCTTCATCCCTAGGTACGTTTACTAATTAAAGAAGGCTTTGAAATAAACTCTTTCTCCTACTGCCGAATTTATCCAGCAAACCCTTTTTGTAAATTAATGTTTAGAAAAGAGACATAAAGGTAAAGAATATGGTAACCAGGATCATCGCGGAAAAGTTCAGATTAACATATTTAACAGTACCTTTAGCTACGGATGAAGAAAAATATTCAGAATTACCAAAAAAAAAATTTGTAATTGACAGAAACTGATCGTTTTTGTTTCACCTTGACATAATAGCTCTAGCTTCTGATAATCCCTCAGTTCCAAAATAAACAACCGTTAAATGCACTCTTCTATCGTTCTTAAGACCAATCTTAACGAACTTGTCCATAAAGCTCTGAAATGTACTTGTACGACCAGAAAGGGGTAGGATTATATGAATTAATTCCTTCTCCTTGGCATGTTGCCTCTCTGTTGAGACAAATTGAATAGGAGCGTAAGGCCTCATTAAGGTAATTTTAGTATATCCCGAATGCGTCACTTGTGCGGCACTTTTATTTAAGTTCTTTGTTCTAAAGTACATTTCATATTGCGTTCCAGTTGTTGGCTCTATTCTGTACAGACCCTCCAAGAAGTCTTCCAATGTATACCTTAAGGATAGCGACGATACGTTCTTATTTAAGGCTTCCATTGCTTTAGTTAGAGCCTCAAGTAAATCCTTTCTCTTAAATCCAATTGGCTTTTCAACGACACGCTTACCCAGTCCCAGGTCCACTGGATAGAGTCTCGAGAATGTAAAATGATTAAATGCTATTAATTCATATTCGTTGTTCAATGGAAGACCCTGAGTGATCTCTGCAAATTCAACTTGTCGACGTGCTGCCAAACAATCACCCACATCGCTGGCGTTTATTAAAGATGATGTCTCACTGTGTCCGGGTGGTCCACCTGAAACAACAAAAGTCCTTCTAGGTCATCTCTGATCAAATCTCTAATTATTTTCCATCGAACTAATTTATTGATTTCAGAATTAGGTATGATATACTTAGGTTGATATACTTTTTCTAAATTAACATAATTGAAACAAGGCCCATGACCGAAAAGTAATGACAACCAGAAGTATTTAACAATTAACCAAATTTGGTTCTTCAAAATCACCATCAGTACACTAATGCCTGGTTTTTTATAACTTCGTATTGCGCATCTTTATTTTCTCCTCTTAAAATCCTATCGATCGATGTGTGTACAGGTATAGCGAGCAAAGAGAGGTTTTTAAAGCACACTAAACTTCCAAGGAATCTTCAAACAAATAAAAACTTCCACTTTCAAAGGGCACTCCAACAAGTAACGTACTGACATAAATTTTAACCCCAACCTCTCTTTACATTTCTACTTTCTTTTTTCCCTCCCTTTTTCCCGCTTACACCTTGTGATAATGGCCTTTCTGCACAGTTTGAACCGTTTCAGCAATTTTCTTTTTTGCGTTATCAAACATTTATGTTCTTTGTTCTCTTCTGCAAGAATGCATTTGAAAGGATGACTAAAAAAAAGAACGTACTCGAGAATTAATTTACCGTTTCCTGATAATGGAAATAATCAAAGAGAATGATAAATGAAATATTTTGTTCATGCGCCATTATGTTCATTTAATGAAAAAAATGTTTTTTTAGATAATTAACGTGACAATTGTCGTTAATTGTCTTTTGCTGAATATTACCGTCATAATGATTGCGTATTTAAATTTTCATTAAATGGAATATAAATTTTTTTTTATGTTTCAAATTCTAAAGAAGCAGGCAAAGAGAGCTATATCGTTTGCACGAGAAAGTACCATTAAGTAAATGATATAACGATATTAGATTCAAGTTCGCAGTTGAGTCTTTAACTATGAGTTGAATTAAAACTTGAAATTGGATTTAAAATAACGTCTTCAGTCAATTTTACCCTTGTATAAAGATTGTTGAGGTATTAACTTTTATTTGCTTTTGAAATCAAACTTCTAATTTCATTAATATTATGACCTAAAAACATTTCAAGTATTTTTGTATTTTAATTGAACTTTTTTCAACGATTAGATTTTTTTTGTTTGAAGTGGCTACAAAGTTTAATTCTACAAAGAAGGAAGACCACCTTATTAAATTGGAGATTACCCGAACAAGTAGGCATTAAACGCAGAGGGATCAGGAGTGGAAGGGAAGTATTCTTTAAGTGTTGGGGTCGATAGAAAAGTAACTCTCTAGATCCTCGATTTCGGTTGCCTTACTTAGGAAGATAAAATCCGGCAGTTACTGAATGAAGTTCTCGAAAAGCCACGAAGTAGAAGGGTGACAACTTGATGTCGTGCTCAATCAAGTATAGAAGGTTTAGAATTTTCAACGTTCCTGAAAAGGAAAGTAGTTAATGTTTAAACAGCAAACATGTTCTTAGAGGTTTTTAGGGGACCCTTTTCCTATGAAATTATTTTTTTACGAGTATAATTTTTATTTATCCGGCTTTTACTGCAGAATTTAGATTCATTTCGTTCGGCAGAAATAATTTATTTAAATTTCGTGTAATGAAAAACAAGGAGGTCAAAAAGCAATGCGTCTTAATAACTGAAAGGGTAATTTCTGCGCCTAGGTAACTCCAGCCGGAAACCACGTCGGCCTTGATCCCAGAGAAGAAGATTTATCTGGGCATGAGTAAATGACATTAAGGAAGATCGATCGACCAATGGGAAGGACCGACTCTGTAATTACAAATCCCTCGTGCTTGACTTATCTATACAGATCGCTTACTAATCTCGAAAGTTGAGGCGGAAAAAACGGTTTTCATTGACCTAGGAAATGGGTAGTTTTTTTTCAACTGGAAATTAAGTTTTTCGCAAATAGACCACAGGGTAAAAATAGTGTTAATTGAATTCGACGGGGGGAAGTAAAAAAATGTACGGATCCGAATAATCGTGTTTAATGGTAAAGGATTGAATTCAGATGATTTCCAAAACAGTGAAAGCAAATTATTAGATACACCCATGAGTGTCAAGTTACTTAAATTGTGATCCACTTTGTCGAGGGCCTTAGAAAAATCATCATGAACTGAATCAGTATGATAGCATATTTTTTACACCTGTGTTCAGTTAATTTGATGACTATATTCTGAAAGGGAGATTCGTGACAATTGTCATTTCCAATGGAAGCAGAAAACCAATATTGATTTTGATTTAATATCGATGAATACCATTCGTATTAAATTTGATGTCAATGAACTCAAAGGCAAACATATCTCACAGTAATAGTTTTGATCTCATGCTGAAATTGGAAAACCAAACTATTGTGGATTATTACATAAGGACCCGAATCATCCCAACCACTTAGTTAAATTATAGCCAAACACCAATGGTGGAACACTGGTACTTCAGTCCAAAAGATATTTAAAATCAAATTACCAAATCCAATATAAAACAGTCTGTGGTTACTAGAGTTCGAAAAAATAATTACAAAACATATCTTTACCAGTAAGTTGCAAAATCTGCAGTTTTAGGGTTCGAATTTCAGCCGTAAGCCTCTCAACCTCGAGTCTAGTTTCTTCCTCACGTATATTCGCTTCTATTAAGTTGGCAGAAGTGACAGGACCTGGAAAAAATACAAAGCAAACAAAACTTAATTCCCCATTTATTTAAAGCCACTTTTTAAAAAATTTACATCCAATGAAAGTTAAAACTAATAAAATGACGTTTTAACAAATCGTAATTCCACAAGAGCCAAATTGGTACATCGAAAATACAGCTTTAAAAAAAAATCTCTAAAATGCTCTCTTTAAAAAGCTGTAAAAGCGCGTGGAATGTTATCAGTGACCATTGCTGCATGAAAACATGAATTGCCCGGATTCCAATAGTCAAACGATTCGCCTGACATTTTAGGAATTCAGAAGTCCTTGTTATATCGAAACAATTTCCACATTTTTGAGATTCTACAAATTGAATGTACAATAAAATAGAAACGCAATAATTTTAATGAGAAAATATGAGCGAGGCAAAAAATATTATTATTATCGTAGTGATAATATTCTAAAGTCATTAATGTTCTCAAACATTATAGAAATAGAGAAAATTTACAAGATTACAAAACTTGTGAATATAAAAATAAAAAAAAGAAGATAGAGAGAGAGAGAGAGAGAGAGGGAATAAAAATAAAATGTTGAAAGGGCAAAAGTTTTTAGGTCGATGTAATAAATAAGGTATTACTTTTGAGATTTTTATCCTACTGCTTTTACTAGCTTCTTCTTTATGGACTGACTGTCGGATGGTATTTTATTTAGCTTTATATTCACTATACACGGTCGAATGCTCCCTCTGGCGTTCTCAACAACTTTATGACCCAGAAACTTACCATTTTGGCTCCTCTACCGACCCAATTTTCCATATTATAAAAACACAATTTATTTTCAAAAGCCTTTTTGTGAATTAGGAGCAAGTGCTCATTCTTTGTTTTATTAATATTTCCGTGAAAATTTATTTTCCCGAAATCACGTATTATTCCGAAACATCTGAATTTTAGATAGAATGAAAAAAACCATAAAAAGAAATTATATCTTGCCAAATCTGAATTGTAAATCTTCGTTTTAATTTCATTTTTAATTTTTGAACAATTCTTTTCGAATTGATTAACTATCACGAGTCTGGATGTAAGCAGCGTCACATGATATGCATTCCAGTCGTGGAATATTAAAATAAAAAATCTTCAAAAACCCTGACTGAAAATTAATCGTTCTATTTGTCTGGGAATGGATAATGTGACAAAAAATCGTAGGGGACCTAACACTCCAAATAAGTTCGTCGACATTTGTTTTGATGAAGTTTTAAGTCTTTTTGATGATATCTATGTGATGCTACTTATTCTATTCAATGTGGAGAAGATAATAGCGAAGATATTTGCAGATGGAATATTGTCACATGATCGGAAATCGAAATAATGTTGCAACTGTAAGATGATGCAGGTAGCAGTCTTTGTTGAAAATCAAGCAACTTGATAATATGCTCGTGGTGCCTGCAGATGCACACTATAGATTCGGTTATTGTTTAATGCTGAAAAGCCCGGAAACCCGAATGTTCTATATTCAACGTTTTGCATCCCATCCACTTGTCATTGAATTTCCTACTCATAAAGCGACCGAAAATTACGAGAATATGTCATTCGATAAATAATTTCGATAATAAATTAAATTACTTATAATTATTGTCAGTATTTTAAGAATCTGCCATTTGGATCCAAAAAGCAAACAGGCAACATTCAAAATTATATGTATATTTAAAATAACTAATTAATTCGGCATTGATAAAGGCTTTGATACTAAGGGATAGGTTTTAGGAAATAGTTGCTGTTAAATTAAAATTAACAATTAATTAAAATTAAATTAAAATTAAATTTATTTGTTCTTATTTGAATCCTTTACAATTAGAATCAGAGAGAAAGAGTAGATCCAGATGTCTGCAAGGATACTGAAACCAAAATAGAACTTTGTGGAATCAATCGAGAATATTAAGGGATAGGTTTTAAGAAAGAGTTGCTGTTGAATTAGAATTAAATTTATTAGTTTTTATTTGAATCCTTTACAATTAGAATCAGAGAGAAAGAGTAGATCCAGATGTCTTCAGGAATACTGAAACAAAAATAGAAGTTTGTTGAATCAATCGAGAATTTAAATGGAGACAAAATTTTGAACTATTCTTAGAGTCGTAGACCCAACAAGTGATACCTTCTTCAGTGTGATGTCGAAGAAATAACTTTGTCTAGCGAAAACAGAAAATGCAGTAGATTTCCCTTAAATTGTTTTCGGGATAACAAAAATGAAAGGTTCGGACTTCAGGTGTCGATGTAGATTAATTAAAACACCCCTGAGCCTAGGAGCAACCAAATTATTGATTTGAAGTCGAAGTAATGCAGTCCTTAGAAAAATAGAAATGTGCCTCGAGGTAGAAATTATTCTTCCCCCATTATTCCCTTCACTAAATTTTAAATAAGTTTAAATTAATATTTATTTCAAAACAACAACAAAGTAGTGTAATCTAATCTAAATAATGTTCAAAATAACTTTGCCTAAAGTTTGTATAATTCTGTCTAAAACAAGTAATATTATTTGCAGTAATTAAGTTACAGAAGATGAAACAGAAATAAATGTAAAGTTTACAATTGTTGTACAATTAGTACGCTTGGTGAGTTTGACTTTTCTCTCTCTCTCTCAACAACGATGCAATGCTGTACAAGTACATTGTAGAAGGTTTCCTCTACAACTACGAGGAGGGTTTACGGCCTGTAAAGAATCGGGCTAGTAAGTACGATAAATTGTGTGGCGTTTCTCCCTCGCGCACAGAGTGTAAGTGAAATAAATGTCTCTTCTCGCTGCTTAATGGGCATCTTGTTTCCCAGCGTCTTAAGTCCAGTCTCTTTTCTGCCGGAAATGCTTTTTGACACTAATTCATAAAAATGTCCGTAAATCCATTCACATCGAAAGCACTCTCTATTTAGTTGTTATAAGACATGAGTTTTCACTTCTAATCTCGAGGGAAGAGTTGAATAATGATGAATCATTTTTAAAACGCAAGTTCCTACCATGGTAGGAAAAATATAAAGAAGATAAATTTAGGGTACTCCTTTTTTTACATATTTTATTTATTTATACTTTACAACCATTTTCCAAAATTCATTAAAAAATTCGTTTCTGAATGGCTTGGTTTTTATTTTTTTACTATAAATATTTTTCTGTTTCTAAAATTGAAAAGACGTTTCTACCTGATGAAAAAGTTTATAGGCAATCATTGAGTGAATCAATCACCGCATGCCTGACTATAAACGCATTTTCTACTGAAGAAAGCGCGTGTGAAATGTATATATACCTCACAGTAGTTACGACAGGATTTGATCAGACGCAATCTGACGGCGTAAAGCTTATACTGATGGGTTTCCATTTCAAAATCTACCAGTGAATCAAGTATTTGATATACTTTTGTAACCTAACCGTTTATTTATAGGCAAAATTACATTAAACTTTAAATAGAAATAGATATAATATAAAGTAATCAGGAGATTCGGTTTAATAAATAGTCTAATTAAATCAAGTGAAATATAATTAATCGAATTTTAATGGATATAATCAAATTGGTGGGCTGCAGTCCCTTCATATAAAATCTCGAGTTAACAATTTATCAAATTCAAAACAGTTTAAAATTTTATATGGCGAAATCACATCTAACATAAATTAGAATAATTATTGATAAACATACACTCAAAATACACACACGCACACAACACAAAATATAAAGAACAAATATAAAGAAAAACTGCGATACATGAACAAATATAAAAATGAGTCAATAAATTTATAGGAAATCAATTATGAAATCGTCATGTATAAAATGAGTACTCATCAGACAGCGGTGACAGAACCAAAATTAAGTCTCCCTCGTACGCTTACATATACTCGGATCACCAGACCAAGTTCAGGATGATCATTCCCAATAAATCCTTTTCGATTATTATAAAGAATCCTAATTCCTTTTATTCTTGTTGTTGGATTAATGACTCCTGGCCAAGATAGCGATAATGACGAGATAAATTGGCTCTGTTTAAATTCTGTCCACGTTTACAACGCCATACTTTTAATAAAAAGAAAGAAAAAACATATAAAGCAAAACAATCCGAAAACTACTCACGGAAGACTATTTAATTTATAAATACAATAAAATCAATCCTCTACCTCTCAGTTTCCGCGGCCGGCACGTGATAATGTGGCACAGAACCACACTGTCCGATCAGAAGCACGATGACGAAGTGAGAACACAAAGTTAGCGACCCAAGAATCGGCAGCATTTTTCCTCCCTTCTTCCCACGTATCACGGCAAACCGAGGACAATGATAGGCAGTTCAAATTGTGTCATAAAATCTTCCCGCGTCTTTACCAAAAGTCATTCTCCAAAGCAACCCGAAATACATCCACGCATAACGACAAATTAATATTCGCTTCACTTTTAAAAAAAATTTACAATTGTCTTCCTTCACATTTAATAAAACCAAAGAGTTGGGAAATTTAATTTACAAATAACTAAGGTATTTGTTTTCTAGCTTTGAATTTAAAATACAAATGACAATAATTTTTGCTAACTTGGCAGAGACTTTCATATAATACATAATTTATTCGATATTCGTGAGGAGCCCTTCTGCATTGGCAAATCGCCCAGAGTCGAACACCTTCTGTATTGCCATCATCCATGTGTTGTAAATAAATTTTGTTTTCCCTGAATTACTGTTTGCTAAAGTCTTATAAATTTCTAACGGTATGGTACAAATAAGTTTATTTAAGCTCCAAATTTGGAAAAAATAGATACTTATCATTTTTTAGATGTGGATGTTGTTGTGACAGTCGAACATGGGCAAAAGATTTATTTTGGCTATGATTTTTAACAGTCCTGACCAAAATAGGTGATTGTCACCATTTAGAACGACACATAACTAAAGTAATGCCGTAAAACACATCTCGAGTTGTAGTCGAATCTTGTTCTCTGATTTGTGGCACTAATAAACTAAAATTGCTGTTAACCACAAACTTTTCCGATTATTGAGTTTGACTGTTGTTCTCAGTTAAATAACGTTAGGACCTAAAGATTGATCAGACACAATAAAGTCGATGTTTATCGTCCGATTACCATCTTATCACCCTTTTTGTTTCTCCACATTTCAAACCCCTAGTGATTTTAAGATTTAAATCCTTCTAATTTCTGCTAAATTACAACTTCAAAAATACAGCATTACTTAATATTTCGATAATGTCAACATTCCGATAAATTCGTTTTGAATCCAAAATTCCATCCTCTGTGGCTAAATTCCAAAAACTTTTCCATCAAACTATATTCACAAGTATATATAATTTCAGATGGATTTCACTGAAGGCTTATAACTGTGCGAAACGTGTCATGCATCAGGGACTAATTTTATTTATCCCTTGTCAAACTTGTTAGGGTCAACAAATAATGCAGATACGCTACAGAGAACTTTGAATCCAACATCTAGGGACAAACAAACTGTGATAGCCTTCCTGTTTGATCATACACTTAGCCTTCGACATGAGTACCAACCTACATGAAATGTGTACCCAAGGGCGAATGCAGTATGTTGACCTGCATACCCATCTACTAAGTGAAATGGCCTAAAGTTTGCCAGCTACTCCGTACTTGTTCCATGGGTTTTCATCCTCAACGTGAGTTTAACTAGCTCTTTCATATCTCTGTTTCTACTACCCCTCATCCTTCTCTTTCATCGCCTAGTTGACACACCCTTTTTGAAGTGAGAACCAATAGCTAACTGCGATCGAACATCATAAACATATTCCACACATAAACCGAATTCAAATACATTATTTACTCTGGCACAGTGCCAAGGACTTTAGTAATTGTCTACTACTTAAACTCACCATATCATACTCCAAGTAAATCCATTTCAACCAACTATTTTATTGTAATAACAAGGTAATTGAATAAGCAATAAATTAATTTGATCATGTATTGTAATCATATATTATTAAAATTAAGAATCAAGTTATTTGGTTAAAAGAAGAGGCTGAGATAATTAGTTTAATTAAATTAGAATAAAGGATTATAAAAAATCTTCTAATTTAGTTTCATTACTGACTGTATTCGAAATATTGATAGAACAATAAATTTGATAGAAAATCGATACAAAAAAATTCGATAATTAAATTGTTTTTTTCATACGTGCAAAAAGGGGAATATAAACAAAAAAAACAAGAGTGGAAAAGTATAATGCAAACAAAGAAGAGGGTCCCCAACGATTTCGCAATGCAATTACGATATTTGCTCTGGGAATTACCAATAAATCGGAGAGGGATTCGAATTCTGACGTCCAGTATTCCAACGTTATATGGACATATAAGTGTTTGTCTGTATGTATTCGTGTTAACATGATTATGTTTGTACAGTGGGTTGCTTCTCGCAATGTGTATTATAGACATCCATCATCGACTTCCAAATATCGACGAGGATGCTGTGTCTCGTTGTTTACTGGTAATTTTTCGTTTCGCTGAGCGCATTCATTAACTCGCTAATTAAATGTGCGCCAGTGAACATCGAAACAAAACGATCGACCAATCATTCGATGAGAATTAATAACGGACGCTCTCGCATTTCTGCTGATTATGTAATAGGTACTTTTTGCAAAATTTTTTTCTTTTCACTCACATTAACCTTGGAATTTGGTATTTATTTTCACCATGTCAAACAAATTATTATTTTAAGTGAAATCTTATTTTGTTTTTTGAAAAAATCCATTCATATATTTTTGTAATTATTTATTAGCTTTCACACGTCGACGACAGGCATCCTCAGATAATTTTAAACTGAAATTGCATAAAATTGTTAGTGAAAGAAGTATATCGAGAAATATCTGGAAGAACATAACCTATAACATGACCTATAACTTACCAAGAAGGTTTCTTCGCGAAAAATTACTGAACGGAAAAAAAGGAAAGAAAAAACATGTGTTTGCAAGCTTGATCCCACTTGTTCAAATATAGTAGTGAATAACAGTGATACTATGTAAAAATAAAAAGTACCTCTATACATGGTAAGGAAGAAACCTATGCAGTAGGTAAATTAAAATTTCACAACTGCAGCAATTTAAGAAAAATTTTATACAAAATAAATATATTAGTTACTTAGTGCTGAGAATTAAGAAATGATAAAACTGATTTTAATTATTCAAATCAGTTTGTTTATCAACAGAGTCTTTGGACCTGAGAATGTGAAACATCTCTCTAAATTTCCTTCGTCTGTAATTGCGTTCGTTACAAATGATGTTAGTTGCTTCGAAATTAAATAGATGGTCATTTTCATGTGCATGAGTGACCAAAGGAGTCTTTCTACTATCGTTTCTTCAATCGCTCTTATGTTCACTTAATCTATTAAGGTTATTAAGGTTATTTTAATATTATTATATACTATTTTCTTTAAATTAATATTATTTTTAGTATCTTATACCAATGTTTAAGGCAAACTAGGAGTTACAAAAACTAACTGACTGTTCGACGGTATTCGAAAATAGTATTGCATCGCATCTTATTTGCAAAATGCGTCATGCACACTGCAAGTGAGAAAAGTGTTTCTTGGTGTCTATGCATTAAAATCGAAATTGAAAATAAAGACCAAAAGTTCTGTTCTGACTTAAAAACGAAAATGATTCCTTAAACATTCTACACGAATGGAGAGAATTTGCTCCAATATGTCTTATCTGAAGACGGGAATATTCGAACCTTTGCCTCCAAGGATTTCAATTATAAGTGGGCAGCAAGACAGGCTTCAAGATCACAGATTTTAGTTTGCAATTAGAAATTACGTATGTTGACACAGAAAGAGGGAATTTGTCATCTAATGTAATAAGAATACAAACTCCCTGTAATTATTAACTTTTAATTAAATTAAAAGACGATGAAATTAAATCCCTTACTTTAAATATTGAACACATTCGCACTTCAACAAATTAAAGTTATTCACCTGACGTACAATTCAAAATTAAACTCTTCGCGCTGTTTGCATTTTCGTTTCTCAACACACCCTCTTAATAATAAATAGAACCCAGTAAACGTATTTCTATTCCATTGTAATATATAAAGCAATTATCTTAATTGGAAACTGTCGAAACAAATGTCCCATTAAATGGAAGGTCACAATATTGCTCTCTTCCACATAAAATTAACAACAACAATTTCTTCCTTTACCTACTTTGCATATCTTCTCATTTCTTACAACAATTACGAAAGAAATCGTAAATTTAAAAACAAATATTTCAAAAATAGAAAATTAATTAGATACTGAATCAATAACTTGATAGGAACTAAAACAATACTGTAAAGAAATAAAGTGGAAAGTTTATTTTGCGGTGGAGAAGCGAATCAGATTTATCCAATTAACCAAGATAATTTGATATTGTTCTCTGCATTATGTACAATACCGCATCTGCAGAACCAGGTGCCCAAGAATTATGTTGGCAGTATTGCCATCAAGTAATAGTACTACAGAAAGCAATATGGCAGTGCTTGAGAATTGAATTACGCTTATTGAGATCGGTGCTTCATACTAACATCCACATGGGAAATCGATTAGCGGATTCATTGCACTAAACCCAGTAAAACAATGTTTCATTTCTAAGAAGTGGGAAAAATTATTTTCCTATTCAGATTTTCTGTTTCTTTCTTTAGCCTTGATGATTAAATTATGACTCATTTTATTATTCTTTTTAGAAATAGAATATTGAAATTTTTAAGAAAAGTTGATGTTCTTTCATATAATCCAGGTACATGGGGAAGAAAAACCTCGGGGAACATTTTATATAAATTACAACTTTTTGGATTTAGAGAATTCTGTTCAATAGAAAAAATACGATGTTTTACATATTTATTTATAAATTCAAAAGGATGTTTAGAATAATAATTAATGGTACGTCCAGAAAATGTGGGTTTCTTGTACTAATCTGTAATAATTCTACCATTCTCATTGATGAGAAGCACATCAAGAAAATTAATAGATTACTCTGCGTCTCAAAAGTAAATTGCAATCTTTCATCATAGCTGCTAAAGACATCAACAATTTCACTGATTTTATTCTTTGGGATGCAAGTAATAATATCATCTACATATCTATAATAAAATAATGGTTTAAAAGAAAGTTTATCAATACAAGAAGTTTCTAAGTCGTCCATGACTGTGTCAGAAAATAAACCAGGGATAGATGAACCCATAGAAGTACTATATATCTGTTTAAAATATTTATTATCAAATTTAAAGTATATATTGTCAGAAAGAAATTGACAAGACGTAAGTAGATCATCCAAAAAAATATTTAAACGTTGGGAAATAAAAACATAACGTCCGATAAATGAATCACAAACATGATCCGAGAATTATCGGATCAAAACTGTTTGGCAAGTCAATAAAATTAGGATCTATCATCCAAATAGCTTAATTCGAATATAAAAGTAAATACATCTAATGTTTGTCATGTTCCAACATAATGTTTTCGAATTGAAAGAATTAACTATCGTTACATTGAAGAATGAAATTCGACCCACGTTTAATCATACAAAATCATATATAAAGATTTCATTGATTCATAAACGTTGAACTGTATACAGCAAAGTGCGATAAGAATGAGTGAAAGGGTGTAGGTCAAAGGGCCAGAACTGGATGGCACTGAATTTTCCTTCGAGACATGTGGCTTCGTATGCACGTGACATTATTTATTACCACGTGCGATACCCCTGCCAAGCAGGAAGCGCAAGCATTTAAAAGTAATTTATACCTACCAGCAGGTTTACGAGCCGGAGAGTAGATGGAACTTTTTACGAGGAAAGAGGGTTTGATAGCATCACACACCGCTATTTTAACTACACTAAACCCTTTACAAATTACCAGTGGCTTTACTATTACATCGCAGAAAAACAAAATTCATGTCAAGGAAAAATCTTCCATTCCTTCATATGACATATTTCGAAAAGTTTTTTGCTTTACACATTCCAAAAACTGCATAATAAATAACATAATCCATTTATTGATAATATATAAAACTTTTATTACAACTCGGAGCAAAAAAAAAGCTTTTAAAATATTTACTATTTGGCTGTAAAATAAAATTAATCTCACCATTTTCATGAGGAATTTTATATTCTAAGTATATAGACTTATCAACTTTATCAATAACGGACAATTTCATATTGACATATTTATTAAAATTGTTAGATTCTCATTTTTAAGGACATGTTATTAAAAATTTTCCTCTTAACATTCTTTTTACAATTTTTCCTAAATACGCTAATTAAAAATTCCTTATCGATCCTTTGTTTTGGTTTAACAATTTCTTTTTCATAAAATGTTGGAGAATAAAGAAATACCACAAGAAACCAAAGCAGTTGATATAAGATCAGTGGACGTAAAAAAGGTACTTTTACTAAAAGCCAAGAGCTTTTATCTTTCAAAGGACGTAAAAGGGTAAAAAGTTCAGTCAGCTGTCGTTGTAGCTTCAAGTTTTGCCGCACTTTGCAAATATTCACTGCATGTATCGCATAATTTGATCGTAAACTCTTACGCTCGATTTCATGTCTTCGATGCTTTAGCTACTATTTTTAGTTTAAGTTACTGGTTCCTTTAAAGGGTTTTCCAGCCAGGAGGATATAGGTAGTCTTGCTCGAATAATAGGAAAGTTTCTTAGAGTAACTCCACCCTCGACTTGAGTTGTCTAACGCTATTCCACTCCTCGTTCTTGCACACACACACACACACACAAAGGTTACCGGGGGAAAGGAAAGACGGAAAAAAACGACCCAACAGTCGGAAACCGATAGCACCTTTTAGAAAATCTATTAGGCTGACCCTGGTTAGTTTTATCTTTCTAGATGGTCGAAAATTCCAAGTAGCAATTTCTTTTCGAAAAACAGCAATTAATTTTACACTCCAACGCTTCGTTTTTTTAATTCCAAGTTTAGATAAGATGAAAAATAAAATCATAAAAACGTATTTATGTTATTTTGTCAAGTTGCTGATGGTTTCATAAAAAAGCAATTAGCCCATATTTTCATTTCTCTGTAACAGGTGGTATATTTTTTGTGACGTATAATTCTAATTGTTTTAAATTGCTGGAACGCCCCTGAAGCGCGGCATTTTAGGCGCATGCGTTTCATTCAAAATTTGGGTTGAGACCCATACGGTGTCGCCAATGCGGCATTCTTGGGTCGTCCATGCTGTTATAAGTGTGCGAGAGAAGGATAATTTGTTGTGGCCACAAAGCGAGTGTGAAATTAGTTGTATCGCTTGAATATAATTTTACTGGAATTAATTAAAAATAAAGGATAATGTCGACTAAAAATAACGTAAGTTGATTCCTTACTTTTTTTAAGACGCTCAGTTGGGTTCGCCCAACATAACCCCCCTAATTTTGTTTTTGCTAAAGAGTTTCATAAATAAATTAATTTTATTTTATACTGTCGACCTTATGTCGACTGGCGCCCGCGGATGTTACTTATCTTAATTATTTATTTGTTAAATTGTTGTTACTGAACCCACACAGCTCAGAACACGGCCGCGTGTGGTTTGGAATTTTATTGTTATTTCGAAGTAATTAAAATTCCTGCTTCATCTCAAAACATAAGTAAATTTATTAAAAGAACAGACTTTTTACTATTTATAAGATTACTTTTAATAACAACGGATGTAGTGAGGACATATTTTAAAAAACTCTGAGAACCAAGTAGTAAGAGATTCTTTTTCTATTTAAGCTTGTTATTATACAAAGCACGTACAACATGAAACAGATAATTATAATTTTGCTTGTAAAGTTTTCCTTGTGCGCTAATTAAATTTTCATTACGTGGCATATGCTGAATACGAAGAGTCTTCATTCAAAAATTATTCAGGCCTCCATCTTGTTTATTTACAGATTTAACTTTTAATGAGTTTTGAAAAAAGTTACCATGTTTCTTCTTTTTTTTATTTCATTATTCGTGTCATATTTCTTTTTCATGTTTATAGATGCGTTAAATAAAATGACATTATTCGATAATGTTCGGTAAAATAAATCTGAAATTTATATAGTTTAACTAAACCAATATCCGGTATAATTGCCGCTAGATGTGATGTACCGCAACGAAATTGCGAACTTTCGAGACGACGATTGCTTCCCTTCCAGTGATTTCAGAATATTGAAACTTCAGTTTATCAACAGCCAATCCGAACCAAAAGATAAATTATGCAGGTGACCTGGAAAATATTTTTCTATTTTTTTCGCTTAAATAAATGACGAAAACAATTCTATTCTATTAATAAAATTTATTCACATGATAAAACATTATGCATTTAAATAATAAAGGAAAATGTTTGTCATTATTATTGAATAAAGGTAACATTCAAAATTAATTATTATTCATTTTTAATTATCTCCCATTGAACGTTCGAAATAAATGGGGAAATTTAAATTGGATACTAATTAATGCTTACGCTAAGCGACCTAATTTAGAATTCATATAAAAGTTTCTTCAAAATTCAAGGTTTTAAAATTATAAATTTTGCTATAATATTATTATTACCCTTCAATAAGAGAGGTAAAAATTGTGAAATTTATTAAAGTATAGTAATATTACTGAAGCTAGATCAAATTTCTCCTATGTTAAATTTCAAATATCGATTTTCGATATTGGGCAACATCCTTTGTATGTGTGGAAGAATTGACATTCCTGCATTATTGAGACGGCAGACGATATGGACATTCAATATTGGCAGGAAAACTTAAAATATACATTTCAAAGTAAATACACTTTAATTCTAATAAAAGCAATTCGATAAAAATTGATTAATTGCAAACATAGGTTGGAAATACATTTTTTATGAATGGTTTTATGAAAGGTATATTTTGTGACAGAATCAGAATCCTTATTTTCTTCTAATCAAACGAATATTGATCAGAAGTCTTTGTCTGGATAGCAAAAATAGATTAGAAATGCATTTTTTATGAATGGTTTTATGAAAGGTATATTTTGTGACAGAATCAGAATCCTTATTTTCTTCTAATCAAACGAATATTGATTAGAAGTCTTTGTCTGGATAGCAGATGTCAAAAATTATTATATGTGTTTTGCCTGTCTTCTATTGGTTCACAACTTTCATGTGTAGTAAAATTTTTATAACATTGACCTAAAGGTGATAAAAGTTGGTGGTATGGGTTAAGTTCCCTGGGGAGAAGGAACATATAAAAGGAGTCGCCCTTTCCGAATTATAGTCAGTACAGGAATTGCCACCAAGTTAAATGGTTGTGTCTTCGATCCTCGTCTTAGTCAAGTTCATTCAAGGAGATAATTTCTACTGCGAGGCACTTTTCTATTTTTCTAAGGACTGCATTACTTTGAATTCAAATCAATAATTTGGTTGCTCCTAGGCTCAGGGGTGTTTTAATTAATTTACATCGACACCTGAAGTCCGAACATTTCATTTTTGTTATCCCGAAAACAATTTAAGGGAAATCTACTGCATTTTCTGTTTCCGCTAGACAAGGTTATTTCTTCTATATCACACTCAAGAAGGTATCACTTGTTGGGTCTACGACTATAAGAATAATTCAAAATTTTGTCCCAATTTAAATTCTCGAATGATTCCACAAAGTTCTATTTTGGTTTCAGTATCCCTGCAGACATATGCATCTACTCTTTCTCTCTGATTCTAATTGTAAAGGATTCAAATAAAAACTAATAAATTTAATTTTAATTTAACAGCAACTCATTCATAAAACCTATCCCTTAGTATCAGAACCTTTTGCTCTGTGAATAAATCAGGTTTGCATCAACGATACCGAACAATTTAAATACATAATCTAGAATATGTTAGTTTCGATCTAAGACAACAAATTCTTGAATGCGTACCATAAAAATTACACTCCTTCCCTTAATACCAAAAAATCTGTCCAATTCCAAATACTTTTAATGAACAAGTTGTAAAATTTCTCCTATCAAGTTTTTTTTCCCGAATGTTTCAAATATCATCCAAGAGGAATTTTTCGTGAAAAGTAAATGTGGACAGATCAACATCGATTGAACTATTTCAATTTCCGGTTTGCTTTGGTGTCGACGACAGGGACCGGAAATCTCATGAGAGAAAAGCAATGACACGAGAGAAGGTAAAATTTGTTCACTCTCCTTGGAAACGGGAAAAAATGTTACCTCTGTTGTTTACCGAAACACGACAAGCCACGGTAATGTATTTCTTTTTGTATTATTTATTTTTTTAACCATTTATTTTTATTTTATTTCTTTTTTTGAGGATGGGGGGTTTATTCATCAATGTGAAAGCACGAAAGCGCTTGTCGCCACTGACTAATTTAAAAATTCCCTGCAGCCCCATTGAAAATTTACGTTTACATTCGCTTTCTCACGATGGTACGTGTTGTCGATAACATTTTTTTTATTTTACTATCTCTAATTTGTCGAGGAAAACAAAGCATAAAATAAAAAAAACAAATGGAGTGTACATTTTATGCAGCGGCTCTGGAAAAACTAAGTGAAATTTAAATATAGTTTGGAAAATCTAAATTTATTTTAATGTACTGTTTGTAGTTTTTTAATTACTAAATGGAAACATAAGAATAGTGAATTATATTATTTGTCAACGGTTTTTTTTTCATTAAGGAAAACTTTATAGTCTTTGAATATTCATGTCTATCAAGACCTTTCGAGTTTACTGAGATCATTTGTAAAGTGGAGGAAAATATTTTATTGGTACTTAGCTCATGGGTTATGAATTTCTAGCAACTAGTTCATAAGTTGCAAGAGAAACTTACTAAAAGTAAACGGAGTGAATAAAATGTCTTCATAACTTAATTGACTGTAAATATTTATATAAACTAATAATTCCTGCATTTTTAAAACAATTACAGTACCGGGTACAAGTCCACTTAATTATGAACGTTGGCTAATGAATAATTTATTAAAAATATTTATTTATACCTCTGCTTCAGATGTGCAAATAAAATCATATTAGTGAGGGAATTTTATTAAATTCCTTAATTATGACATTTAAATTCATCTTCTATGTTTAGCATCATTATATTAATATCACATATTTTTGAATGCTCATAGATACAACAAATACAGAACAAACGTTAATTGAAGAAAAAGGGAAAAAAACATGTTGAGTTGTAATATTACGTTCCAAGCTTAATAAAAGCAGATCATAAATTCAGAGAGCACATTTGGAATCTCATAATGAAAACGAGAGACAAGACGATCTCGCTTTTTCATTTGCTCAACTCTAATATTCCGACAATGAATAGCTCTCTAATCAACTTTAATCTCACTTGACAATTTAATAGAAAACAGGAAAAAAGAATTTGTAATTGCATTTCCATTTTTTATTGAAATATGCCTTTCATTTGGAAATTTATTAAAAATAGTAGATATTTTTTCAAAATAAAATAATTATTTGATATAAATTCAGGGACATTTCAAAAGTAGTTGATGATAATAATTTAGATTAAAAGCAGGATTCGTTTGAAAAAGTTGGGTAGAAAAATAACGAACGAGTAATTGCAATGAACGTCGTCTATTCAGATGGTGGATATTTTACCGTTTGCATGCATTCAAAAATATTGTACAAATTAAACGTAAAGAGTAGCATGGTTGGTGCAGAGCATTAATTAAACTCGAGAGTTAAATAATATGGTCCTGATCCTCGGTCATTTATCTTACCAGAGTTCCGCAGAGCTAGTTCTATCACCTTGTTATATCAGTTATAGTAACTTGTGGAGATAACCAACACCGGATTAAGCAATTAAGAATTCTACAATCCATCATGTTGTTAGGAGTATAATTGTTTCTTGACACATTCTTAGAATTCAAAATGGTCTTAATAATGTTGTTAATAGAATTTTAAACACGGTTTTTAAATGGAATATTCTTTGATAAATATTTGATAAATATTTGACATCTTATAGTATGATTTCTAGTTTCTATATTTATATTTGTGTTGTACAAAAATACCTTCTATCAAAAATGATAAATCTTTCTTTTTTTCGACAGTGATAAATTAGGAGAAAGTTTTCGCGTAATTGTCACTTGGAAGAGAAGAATTTGTAATGAGACCAGGAAATAATAGAAGGAAAATTATGACGTCGACAATTATATGAGACACTGTCTCTCTTTCTCTCTCTCGAGATCTTGTTGCGGAGCTACTTAACGTCACTGTTTACTTCCGTTCTGTCGTCTCAACGAGGGTGTCGCAATTTATGAGACGACGCTACGAAATGGCGGCATCCTGGAAAAGCTTGGATTTCCTGTGAATCCTGAAATTCAAGTCCCAGCTGTGTCAGCTGTTTTCGTAAAGCTGGAAGAGTTCCAACTAAATTTTCAGAATCGGCTCGGGAGCATAAGCTTGACGCCCACTTGGGCGATATGTGTTAATACAACTTTTCATCCTCTCCAATGGGACGCTTAACACTTTCTTTAAATGCTGATCAGGACTACAGGGAAATGTTGAAGGTGTAAGGATTTTTAAAATTACAATTAATACATAAAGAGTAAGCAGGTTTGTTTGATTTCGTTTGGGATCCTATACCAAACGTACTCAACAGGACCAACGTCCATAGTCTTTAATAAGGTTTACTGAATTGAAAATGGAACCTTCTTCAAATGTTGAGAAGTGTACTAATTGTAAGTATGGTAGGAACATTGTACATGTTGTTCTGGATCTAAAATTCCTTATCATCCAGCAAATGTTTGTGACTACTAAAAGGGGTTCTTGATAAATGTGGACTTGGAGAATTTATGGATGTTACATAACAAATTTTTAGATTTTAGGAATCATCTCTTTCGTTAATATTATTCAAATAAGTAAATCTGATAAGAATGAAAAAGCAAATTAATTTTGGAAACTATCCTTTTTTAACTTAATTAAGGATTGAAATTTCAACTCACCAGCAGTGTCGATGAGGTCCGTGTCGAGATTATTGAAGCCACAGCGACTGAGGAAGAGGAGTGACAGCAACGAGAGCGAGCAGACAAGGACCAGTAGCCTCGACAACAGTCGAACTCCCAGCACGCGCAACATTATGTCCCTGCGTCGCCTGCAATCAGAGAACATGTGCCCTTCTGGGTAAACACGATCAAATTTACATAGAAACTACATTGTTTTGCCTTCAAATCTTACAATTTAAGCCTATTAGTTAAAAAAAATAGCAAATATTTCGATCCTTAGTTTCTGACATACAGTTTTTATTATGGTTAGAAATAACACATGATGCAACTTATTAAAATAGATATTCTTTATCTTATAACATTTTATATTTCAATCTACTATTGTGCAGAAATTGCAGAAAGTCTAAAGATACCTCATGACCTGAATTTCCTAAAGTTATCACCACATCAATATCATTGCATTTACACTTTGCGTATATAAATATAAATTGTATTTAAAGAATTGGGAAAGTATGAAATGAAGATTTCACATATGAATATTTAAGGACAGGTTCTCCTTCTCAACGATGAAAGCATTAATTACTTTTGCTTAAAAATCATCTTTATAGTATTGAGAATACGTGGCCACAAGGATATTTTGATATCGGAAGTATTTCACGAATTACAACTAGATGGAGAGGGGCCGTCTGTTGGCCAAAAAGCAGGTAATTTTCTGTACACCTGTCCTTCAAAAATAAAATATTCAGCAAGTTTGTGATCCAACAGCATAAGATATTCGAGGAAGAGGAGGACATAATGTATGGTGCTGGAATAGCTGATTGAACGTAAGTTGTCAAAAACAAACATTAAATACGATTTTTCAATACTTAAAACTTTTAATTCGTTTTTCTCGAAACCCCCTTTTTCAACGCGCGGGGAACTCTTCAGCTTCAACGAATTAACCGATTTAAATGATCCAAAGTTCAAAATAAAGTAAATTAAATTTAGGGTACCATAGGAGACAAAAAATAATGAAGTAAAAACACGTTTTTTCTTTTAACCAGCAGCCATTTTTTAATGTCCTTTTTTAAAAATTGGAAACTCACATGGCTTCCCAAATTTTTTGTGGTTTTTTAATTTTAGATCAATAGAAAAGGTTGTGGAATTCCCTGCTAACAAACACCTCTGTTGTATGAGCTTCGTTTATGGAAACCTGGCGTCGCCATTATTTATTTCAATACCAAAATAATTCTTATTTGCACAATAATAAAAGCCGCAAAAAGTTTTTTCAAAATTCATTTATTTCCTATCTGAAAAAAAATTCCTGAAATTGAGGCATGCTTGGGGCCTAAGAAAGAAAACCTGATCTTAATAAACATACGATTCGATTTTGTTATCCCAATGAATTAGAGATTGAAAATTAGGTGTTTATTTTTATTCTACTTTTAGAATTCTACTTTTTTTCCTGACTTCGACGAAGTATCTGCACTTTTAGAGCTAATGATGTTTGTCAGAAGTACGGCGTAGAGGACGGATCTAAAAGATACTTGAAGACACATGACAAAATAGAATTACTCAAGTACCTAATGCACTTCCACTCATGAAGAGACATGTGAATTGAATCTGCAGAATAGTTCGTGTACTAAGAGCAATGACCGATTGCGAACGAGGATAGGGGATGTTAGTTACTCTATATAGATCATGGTTTGTGAAGTGCAGCTCATCATTCCTTACAAGATCAGGACCAAAAGTACGTGATCCGGCATGCTACTCAAGAACTTGAAGATGGAATGATTGATTTAGTCGATAAATACCATTCTTGGCCTACTGCCAAATACTCTCTCTCTCTCTCATTTTTCTTCCCAAAAAGAACGAACACCTAAACATGAAAAAAAGGATGAAATTATTTATAAATTCCTGTTTACTTTGCTGAAAAAGTTTTCAATTTGCCTCAAAATTAGGATTTCAAGTGTTGTAAAAGAACTTTTAATTGAATACATATCTTTTGATTCTGAATACTCTTTTGAAAAGTTTCAATTGGCAGCTGCCAATTACCCTATAGAGGGCAATCGATCGAATGTGAAAAATTCCAGGAAAATTGAAACGGAAGTGAGTTGAGAAAAGTAAAGAAAACCAGGCAGTAGTAGAGAAGAAAATAAAAGAAAAAAAAGAGAAGAAGCAGAGGTAAAATGGAAAGAAAAAGAAAAATATCTTGACCTGAGGGAAAAGGAATGGTAGATGGAGGTGGGAGGATTCAAAAGGCCGAAGCGGATCGCAGATAAACACCCTCGGGAAATCGTCTGGACACGCTTGAACTCCAGGTTGATAACGGGCATCATTTCTGAAAATTGCCGTCACACCTGTAGACAAAACACTTTCATACTAGCCACTGAATTCTGATGCGCACGTAATATTGTAAGCTTTAAGAAAAGGAACTTGAAGATTTCCAAATAGTTCACTTCATTGAATTTTAAGAACATCTTTATTGAATCTTGGACTGATTTAACTTCATCAAGTCGTAAAATTTTTTCGATGCCACACGTTCTACAGTGAAATTGTTTCTAAAATGGTTCTGCCTCGTACTTAAATTTTTACGATTGATGTAACTAGACATTGTAAGTATCAACAATCTTACTGCAAACTTATTGTCAGATAAGAAAAAAAGTTTGTAATGTAAATCATGTCAACATTAGAGTAACGTAAAACTTTTTGATGTTCTTTTTTTTAGACAGCAAATAAATAAGGGCGCGCGGAGTGTGCAAGTTTCTAGCGAACTGTAAATTTTGAGAATGTGGTCAAGTGGTCGACCTCAGAGGGAAAACAAGGAAAACCGAGATGTGAAATAATTCTTCGTGGGAAAACAAGGAATAGTAAATTCACTCTTGTTTTGATTACATGAGTTATGTGAATTCATTTGAAATTTTAATATATGTACGAAAATCTTTATTATAATTTTTGAACCCAACACAAGTACATCAGGTTGACATTATTCAGAGACATTTTGACAGTCATGAAATTAATAGTCCTCAAGGTGCTTTCTAAGCCTGTAATAATTGTGTAATTGCCACAATTACTCTGTATAATTGCCAGATTTACATATCAAACGTTAGCCTCTCTGAATTGTATACTGAGGTTATCGAGGCTAATTCGAAGTGGAGTCATAAGTCATTTTCCACTTTGTGACATATAGCGTAGCACGGTTTTCTTTTTAGGATTTTCGACGATATCAGCTAATTTTGTTTGTTATTAATGGAATTCCTTTAAAGGTTACGTAATGATGCTTTAATTCTACCATCATATGCTCGATGTCAATCATCATTGATAACGGATGCATTTAAAAAATAGTTATGTAAATCTTGTACATATTGGGACTTGAAATTTGCTGATGCATTATTTTTTTTTGGATTCAAATCGAATTGCCAAAAATTGGCAAACGACTCACGTAGGGAACACGCTATGACACGTTTGAAGCCGACAGAAGGATATGAAAAAGTTGGAGTACAGGTGTGCACACGTGCTTTTACGTGCAGTTCTCTAAGATCGAAAGCATCACGTTTCGCATATGTTATATAAAAACTATAAGAGACATTGGACTACCAAAACCCACCTGCTGTCATATGCAATCCCCCTCCAAGCTCATTCGCAGAATCCGTCTATGTCACATCTTTCCTGTGAAAACATTTTTGACAACCTACGTTCAGGCGTAATCATATTTACATGTGCGGAATTTTATTTTCTTTGCAAACAGTGTTTTTTCCAGATACTAAAAGTGTGACACAATGGGTATAATTCTATGACCAAGAAAATCAATATAACTTATGCTCCTAAATATATGGTATTAATGTCACTATTGGTAAATATTTTAATACCCAGTTATATTTTCTCGTTTTCGTCAAAATTGGTGTCTGACTCTATTTGCAGCATTACTTCTTTTCTTGATTCTTATCATTTAGTGTAACTCTTCCATTTGCTCTGCTAACAGATTCACTTACATGGTCTCCTAACAAATTACCAAAAAGGACATTTTCGCAAAGTCAAAAATAATTCAGATGACTTAAAGCAATTTCGAACTTTGGCAGCGAACATTGAAGTACATTCGTGATAAGCGAAAATACAGTCTTTGGAGGTAATGCTCTTTCTGGAATTCAGCCCAGAAAAGAACCTCGATTTTTTCAGTAATCGATAATAGATTACTCTAGTGAAAACTTTTCTCTTTCTTTTCATTAATTCTAATTTGAATATATTGTTAAGGCAAATTCACGCTGAAGGTGTTAAGGCTCTGTTTAAATTATTCACTTGTAAATTAGAGTATCCTATGAAATCATTCAAGAGTTTTTTAACATCAGTGACAATGATCAAAATGTCATGTTCTACCAGAACAATTAACAACTTAAGCTGATACTCTCTACCTGTTCCAAATTGTTCTAACTTGATTTTTGCTTTTCCTAGCAAAGAGAGCGGAAATTAGGATTCCCCCTGTCATCTAATTACAAACAATTTGCGCTGGAATGACAAAGTTCAATTCCTTAAATGTCTGTAAAATTACTACAGATTAAATTTTTTTTTCTTTAATTTTTCACGCTTTTAGCGATTAATGCTTCGTAAAGTTCTGTAGAATTAAAAAAAAATTAGATTCGTTTTGATAAAAAAGAAAAATTCTGAAAAGCAATTAGATAATCGTCGTCGCAGTGAAAATAGGCCATAAAACTTGAAAGTTAAAAGAAGACGACATGGTGGAAGTACAAGGATAAAAAGGAAAAATGACAGAAAAGGAAGGATACATGGCTTAAGAAGTGAGAAACGAGCCTCGACATAAAGTATTAAGGTGCTATTTTGAGCAAACCTTCCTTCTTATAAAATACCCCAAGTGTAATGCTCTTTGCGCTGTATATGGAATGGGAATACCCTCACTCTCTTCTTTCTCACACCACTATCTTGACTCACTTTACAAATACCGCCGAGTCTTGGGGTTGTGTCACGCTTTCATGCTTTCTACCCCATGAGAATCCCTGCTTTCTGTCGTCGAGTTCCCTTGCTGAATGAACTTCTCAAGAGGCACGTGAGAGAAAAACAATTCTAATTACTTGATATTTTTGTTTTCTGCTAAATAGTTCAGAAACAATTTTAAAAAAAAATTTTAATCTCTGTAGTAAACGTAAGTGATGAAAATTGACAATTCTAGATGGGTTAATCAAAAAAAAAAAATGGCTAATATTGTTAAAAGGGGAGAAACTTTAAAAGCCCTTCTCGACATTCTCTTTCTCTGACAATCAATTTAGCAATTTAACTAGTCGTACTAAGCTCCTAAAATTTTCGACGTAATTCTCAGTGCTTTTCCTTTGTACAACTCGGTGGCAAATCGTATTTACTCGTTCTCGCGTGAGTCCTAGAATTCACCGAGTTTCGAAATCGCTAATGAAGGTAAACCTGGATGCGACTGCGAACTGCCAACGTTCTTCACTATTTACCGAACCTTCGTTAACTTTTCAACTGGACTTTCGTAATAAATTTTTCTTTTGATTGCATTTTCAAAAGAGAAATTACTTTTCCAAAGAGAGATCATTTACAATCATAAAATTATTTAATCATTTACAATTATAAATCATCTTAATTGTTTGGAATTATTTAATTAAATTTAATTTAAAAAATATTATTACTACAGATGACAAATCTCTTTCATCTAATGTAATTTTTAAAAATTCTTTCTCACAATTCTCTCATTAAAGTCTTATTTTGTAATTTATTAATTTTTTTCCCCCCATTTCCATAACAATGAAGTTTTCAAATGTAAGCAAGAAGGTGAAATATTTCTTTAGCAGAAAAAGGAAAAAGTTGAAGGTTTCCTTTTTAAAGGAAAAACCTCTTACAGATGCAAAGCACACGTAATAAGTATGTAAGCACAAAAGTCTTTGTGGATGTTTAAGCGCCTTAGAACTTTGCTTGCGCAACGGAAAAAAAGACATAGTATATAGAAAATCAGGAAAGAAATGAAATTTTCAGTAAAGTTGACAATGAACTTTGTGTCTAAAATTTTAATATTGAATAACCAAATAGAAATTTTATTGCCAAAACCAAATATCAAGGTGGTACTTTAATAAACATGTTTTAATAAAATCTTTAATAGCTTTGTGGTATTAAGAACATTAATATTAATATTTAATTAACTAGAAAATTAATTGAATTCGTTCTAATGGCGATGAAGAATTTTGAATGCTTACTTGGCGAGACTTGAAAAGACCATGCTTGTGAACATAGGGGGAAATAATTTGGACCTGCAACATAAATACGAAAATAAAATATAGGAACATTTTTGCAGAAACAAACTTAAAACTGCGGAGAAATCTAAAAGTAATTGTAAATCTAAAAGTAGTTGTAATTAAGAAGTCATTTTTTCTAGTGTAGGATCAAAATCGGTTTGTTAAAAAAATTACGCAAAGCAAATAATATGTTAAGTACGCTAAAAGTCTGTAACTATTGTACCTATACCAAAATTGTCAATTGTCAATAGCTGATTATCGAATGTATGTTTCGTGAAAATCGTAAAAGTAAATGATTGGTAAAATTCCGGCAGAAATTCAAAGGTACACCACTATCTTCTGTTATGTTCAAGAATTCTTTTTACCACAAAAAAATTGCAGATGATGATATTCCAGAATCATACATATAAACAAACAACACGGAAAGTTTAAAAAATAAATGTTTCACGAATCTATGTTAAGCCATAGATATTCATAAAAAAATTTTTTCAAACTTAAATTGAAAACAAAAAATACCACTACACACTTTTACTACCTATTTAGACTGCTATTCCTGCAAATAAAAAATTACAACGAGTTAATGTACTTTTGGGGAAAAAAAACATAACTAAACGAAATGAATATACTCCCAAAAGACCAATCTCGTGCCAAGAAACTCTCAGAGAAGAGTAAAGAGGATTTTAAATAATTCAGTTTTGTATGGTAAAATACAGCGTGGCTAGAGTTTTGAACTCGAATGGACCGCAGATGAAAAATGTCGCCAAAGGGGGTTACGAGAGGTAGCTGCTCCTGATAAACGTTTAAAAAGCGAGAAAAGTCACTCGGGGGTTTTATGAGCTTGCCAGTTTCGTGCTGCACGCCAGCACTTTAATTGCGTTTCTTACTCCTAGTCTACCAAGTTCAAGCGAACATCCACACTTCTCGCTAGATACTACAATTCTGAAATACCACATTAATGTTTTAACGCTCTGTCGCTTTTCCTCTTTATACGACAGTTGTTATTATCTTCATAACCGAGCACAATATTCCATGCTATTGCGTTAATTATATTTACAAAAAGGAAGAATAAATTTTTTTTTATATACTTTAACTCTACATAGCATTTCTTCACATATAGAGAGGAGAAGGAATTAATTTTGTTCGAAAAATATCTAAATTGTGGGTACAATATCAAAATTTATTTCACCTTCTCTAATTATTATTTTGTACGTAATCATTAGCAGAGAGAATTAATTATTGTCTTTTCATTTTAGTAAAGTATTTAATGAGTATATTCTCTCTTTTGTTAGTAAATGAAATAAAAGAGGATTATGTAAAATCACATCAAAGGAAGCTTAAAAATATTGCTGGTAAATACAGTTAAGAAATTTTTTTTCAGGTATTTTTTATACTAGCTCAAAAAAAACGCATAAATTTCAAGATATAAAAATATAAAATATACAAATAAATATTATATATATATATATATATATATATATATATATATATATATAAAATATTTTAAAAAAACATTAAAAAATAAAATAATAGAATAAAATAAAACATATATAATGTTAAAAAATATTTTCTACAATTTTTGTGAAAGTTAATTCATAGATTTTAAATAAATAAGACAAATACTGGTTTTTAAACATTATTCCATGTATACTGATAATTTGTTTAAACAAATTATTATTGTTTATTTACAACTTTTTATCTAATTAATCTAGAGTTGCGATTATTTCAAAATTCTGCAATTTCCAAGCCGAATTACGAACAGTTACTAACAATAATCTAAAAAAAGAATTATTAATTGTTTAAACAAATTACAATCATTTAATTTTAACTTTCAAAGAAATCTTTAAAAAAATGATTTACTATTTTTATTAAAGTTTTCTCCTCGATTTTAAATAAATGAAAGAAATATTGATTTTTAATTAATATCCCATGTAATTGCTAACTTGTTTAAATAAATTATTGTTAATTATTTACAATTTTTTATCAAATTAATTTAGAGTTGCAATTTTTTCTTAATTTTTGCAACTTTTCAGTCCGAAAGTAACTAATTACTAAAAAAAATACGAAAATAATCATTTTATTAATTGTTAATTTAATTAATTAATTTTTTATTAATTGTTTAAACAAATTATTGTTGATTATTTACAACTCCTTATCTAATTGAACAACAAAATTGCGATTTTTTCACAACTTTGCAATTTCTAAGTCGGAATGTAACCAGTCACTAACAATAATCTAAAAAAAAGAATTATTAATTGTTTAAACAAATTACAATTATTTAATTTCCATACTTCTTTAACAAATTTGTTTCGATTTTTTCGAAATCATGCAACTTTTCAAGCCAAATGTAAGTAGTTACTAACAACAAACTATAAATAATAATTTTATCAATTCTTTAAACAAATTACTATTGTTTAACTTTAACTAATTATAATGATCTATTTATTTACAACTTTTTATCTAATTGAGCTAAACTTGCGATTTTTTTAGAGTTTTTGCAGCTTTCCAAGCGGAATGCAACAAGTCACTAACAAATTTGAGTATTATAGCTTTCTTAATTGTTTAAACAAATTCCTATTGTTTAACTTCAACTTTGGAAAAAGTATTTGAAAATTTTTTTTTATTCAAAATTTTTTTCCACATTTTGAATAAATAACACAAATGTATATTTATTTTTTTACGTAACATATTTACGGGGCAAGCCCGATAAAAAATATTGATTTTTAAACATTATCCCATGTAACTGCTAATTTGTTTAAACAAATTATTATTGTTTACTTACAACTTTTTATATAATTGAGCTACAGAGTTGCGATTTTTTTCAATTTTGCAGCTTTTCAAGCCAAATGTAACCAGTTACTAACAAATGTAAAAATTACACTTTCATTAATTGTTTAAACAAATTATTATTGTTTATTTACAACTTTTTATGTAATTGAGCTACAAAGTTGCGATTTTTTCTGAACTATTCAACTTTCCAAGCGAAATGTAAACAGCTACTTAACAACAATCTAAGAATTACAATTTTACAAAATTATTTATTCAAAATCTGGGAAAAAGCTTTGATAAAAAAAGTAAAAAATATTTTTTAAAAACGTTTTTTTCGAATTTTGAAATTTATGGAGTTTTTTTGGGGTTTGATGCGTGGTCAGCATAAAAATTATGACCACGAAGTATGGTCCCATATAATGGAATACATTATTATTATTATTTATTTAAATAAGGTAATAAATTTTCCAAATAAATTTTACGTTCAATGTTTTTAAATATCCTTAAAAATTTTTGAGTGACATATTACCGTGTTCAGTGTAATGTAAATAAAGCTCAACGATATTATAATATTTCCCTTTATAATCATGACATATATACATGTTCTTTTTTTTATATAAATCATGAATAAACATGAACGTCCGTCAATGTGAGTAAAAGCACAATACATACGTCACGTATCAATTAAAAAAAAATTGCGAATAACTTTTTTATTTAAATATTCCCCTGGCAGTTTTTCTTTGACACTAAACCCTGTGTAGCTGTTTTTTGTAAATTAAATATAAGCTATTGCTTTTTTAAATCAAAAAATACATTTTATAATTCTTCTAAAATATTAAACAAACATGAAAATTTGCTTTTTAATAATAGAATATTGTACATGAAAGAAAACAACTTTTTGTTTATTTAGTAATGTTTTTTTTAATATTTGACATTGGATATATAATAGCCTGAGGGGAAGTGATGGTTATCGTTGATTTCAAATTAAATAACATTATTTATTTTCTTCTATTTTTGATATAATATTAAAAAAAATATCTTTAACAACTGTATTTTAATTTAAAAAAAACTATTTTAATTATCATCGTTATAAACAAATTGAGGAAAATAAAGTCAAAATAATGCTGAATGACAATAACACTTTTATTTATTTAAATTACTAGATAGTTTTAGTTTTTTAATTTTCATTTGTAATCTTTATATGGACAAAAAAAGTAATAAATAACAATGGAATTCAATTTTTATGCTATATAAGAAATACTACTGCAAATAATTAAAAACAAACAAAGTTCTGCAATGCTTACATATATCCAATCAAAAAAAAAAACTTTGTCATGATTTGTTATTTTTTCGATATCGCAGCAATGGAAGCATACTGTAGAGCGTATTTCGGTGGCAACCACTCCTGGTTGTTATCCCAGTTGTACAGGTGCATGAGACCTAGAAACTGGATAGATTTATGAGTGAAAATCCTTGTATCTATTGTGTCCAACACACCGAATTAGAGGATCTACATTTTATCTCAACTTGAAACAATTGGATTTTCATTTATTAATAAATTCAAATAGCAAAATAATATTTTTTTTACGATATTAAAAATAAATATAAGTTTAAATGAATTTATGATATTCTATTTTAATAATAAAATAAACAATTTCCCTTAATTTGCTGAGTGAGACTATGTATAGAAATATAAAATTCAATTATCAAAATAACTGACAAGGTGAAGTTTGAATTTTCATTCACATATTAGGAAAGTTTATCCATTTATTGTAGAAACTTCCTAAATGTATTCCACAAAATGTTTAGCCAACCGCTGAAATTAAATATTCCCAGATTTAATTTGCAGAATTTAATTAGTTCGTCTTGTTTTTAAAACAGAATACTTCTTCTCTTTCATTTGCACTAATTTCATATTTTCTTACACAGGATTTTAATTTTTTATGAAAAATAATATGACTTTTTTTTAAAGTACACATTTTAAAGTACTTGAAATATGTTAACTAAATAAAGTAAAAAACTTAACATTCTTTCCTTCAATATTCATTTTTAATTTCCTTTTCGTATCTCTAAAAAAAATATATACGTATATATACAAAAAAACTGTATCAATAAAAATATTAAAAATATAAGAATCGATTCAAAAACAAAATGATGAAACTCAATTTATTTTATTTGAACTAGAAACGGCACGAACCGAAGTTTCATTTATCAAAGAACAACAAAGAGTGCACTCATCGTATGACATGTCTGTTTCATATTTCATATCTCATTTCTATAACAGAAACTATGTTTTTATCTGAAGTTACTTAGATTTTTTTCCATTATTGACCAACTCTCGCGTGACGTGAAATTCCCATGGGTCTTAGCACGATATACACGAGACGCGTAATTCGACGTAAGAAGTAAACTTTTTGAAAGGAAAAAAAAATAATTTCTCCCTCTAAGCGGAAAATCCTTTCAATTGTTGTTCGCTGTAAATTGTCCAAACAAAAATAAAGACAAACTTTTTGCGAAAAACAAAAACATTTGAATCAAAAACTTCCTGAAGGAAAAATCGAATAGAGGCAAATAGTCTAAATGTCTAGAATGTGTCTTACTTGAATTTCCAAAAGAAACAATCCATGAAAAAATCTTTTAAATCCATAACTGAACATACTGTCATATGAATTTTGAATTAAAAGTGTCTAGACACTTTAATTAGCTGAGACTCGAGATAAATCGAATATCTCCCAATTTCTGGTTGAATTAATTTGATTTAAAATTAATCATCAATACGTTCCATTATCTAGAATAATTAATATCACTCCATATCTGACTAAAATTAACATTTTGATTACATATTTCAAAGAAAATGTTTGTATGTTTTCTTTTCAGAATTTTTCTTTTCTTACAAATTACAATTTATAAAACAAGAATATTAGTGAATTTGTCACTTTCGTGAATTTTTCGTTGGGGTGAAATAAAATAAACATATACGCGACAAAGGGAAACGTGCTCGTTGATTCGCAAGGCACTCGACGTCCTCAAAGTGTCTAGCCGACAAAGGACGAAAATCGTCTTTTTAAATTCACCCAAGGCTCTTAAATTCTGGAAGTGATCCAAGAAAAACGTTTCCGCCATCGGGGAAAAGTACGAAAACGAATGGCAAAATAAGGAATAGGAAAAGCGAAAAGAATTCGATCTACATAACATTTTTAGATGAACATGTACCTGACGTGAATTATATTTATTATTCATAAGATTGATTTTTCACGATTTAAATATTTCGATTTTATATATTATAAAAATTATTAAATTTAGATTCAGTCTTTCTAGATTCAGTTTACATCCTAAAGATGTCTTCAATAATTGGATGAAAGACAAATTTGGAAATTGTTAAATTGTTATATTTAAAAGAGGCAAATAGTTGGAAGCCAATTTTAATTTTGGATCAAGATTCTGGATTGTCTGAATTTGTCAGATGACAAGTTTTTTTATGCATCTTGACTTATCAACTGGAATAACAACATCCGAAAAAAGTGTTATTTAAAACTCTGCTATCTTTTACGAGGCAAGAAAACATGCTTTAAACTTGAAGTTGTTGTGGAACAAGAAATGGAACGCTAAAACAAACTTTCTTTATTAAATCAAAGTTTGTGGTTCTTCTTCGATGTAAACGATCCATCTCAAGTAGCTCATATTCTTCGGAACTTTATACTCGTTTTCTTCTCGGTGATAAAACTGTTATTATCCATAGAATCACCCTTACAGATAGCACCTAGTTTTACGAACATCAAAATTCTTAAAAGGATTTCATGTCAAAGTAATTACTTTCGAATGTGCATGTTTACACCATGTAGTTTCACAAATAACGTTGATTTTTAATAATCATTTCACAAAATACTGAGATTACAAAGGAGTAAAAGTTCATGGTCAAAGGAGAACAAAATACGAGTCCCATTAGATGAAACTAAAAGTGTCGAATTTTGTTTTTTAACGAACGTGAAGTTTTTTTCTTTTCGGTTTTATGAAGTATGGATTGAAATTCGTTTTCAGTTTTCACGAGCAAAATTCCTCTCCCGAGATCTAACATGAGTTTCCCTTTCCTCTTTTCAGTTTCTAGGCGTACGACCTTTGAAGTCTACGTGGCGTGGAGAAGAGCTCTTTCAGCAGGATGGGTGAAATATTAATGCATGGGGATGCCCTCTTCACGCTAGGATTCTCAGATTTCTCGAGAAAAATAAGAGCAAACAAGCCTGGGGAAACATAGAAAATGATCTAAAATAAAATATAATATTCACTTGAATCCCAAAAAGAAGAAGAAGAAGAAGAAGCGAGAGAATTTATGGCAACTTATTGCCTTTTAGAAAAAATTAAATTCATCCATTTGCCAATGTTACATAAATTTAAATAATTTTTATTAATTTAAAACATTAATTATTCCTTTCAAAGAATAATACAAAGAATAAATAATTCAAAGAATAATTCAAAGAAAGCTTCATTAATATCAAAAATGTCTTCAAGTTTATTAAGAGAAATCCTCAAGAACTCTTATCTAGAAAGTAAAAAAAAACCCATCTTCCATTTAATGACATTTGTTACTACCGAGTTTCTGTGATTTTGATTCCAACTCGATGATTTCATTGTAAAATAAGAAAATAAGAAACAAAACTCATCCAATTCAACAAGGAAAGTTTATAATGAAGCTGACAAACTAATACCTTAATTGTAAAAGCATCAACATGTTGAAAGTGGAGCAAAGAATGAAAAGGGTTGAAAAGAAAGAACAGAGAATGCCAAGAGAGATCTCAGTTTTTCTTTTGCACCTTAAAAAAAATAGTTTTGTGAAAATTGAGAGACATAACTTCCTTTAGGAAAGTTTTCGAGACTGCTGAAGATAATAATAGTAAGTTTCCCCATACAGTCAAAAAGTATTTTCATCTGCTCATTATTTCCAGCAATGATTTACCTACCTTTATTATTTTTTTTTATCATGCGGGCGCATAACTTTTGTGCCGCACTATATTCTCAAGAGACTGACATCAAATTCTTATTCTGAATTTAAAGAAGAAGAAATTCTAACTACTGGGTGAAACATTTCTCATGTCAAACAAAAATGTATGTGTCTTGAAAGTTACATCAAAAATTTTTATAACGTAGATTTTTGATATTCACGTACTAGCGGCTTTCTATATAGTCTACCAGAAAGATATATTTTTGGGTGTAATTTTTAATTCTGTCTTTCATTCAATATAACCAATTTTGCCTTTTATTTAATTTAACAAATTTCCAATTTTGCCTTTTATCCGAACTCTGTAAAAAGAAAGTTCTAAATTAGAGCTGATTTTGGTACTAAAATAGAACCTAATTACGATTTAGTACCAAAATTGGTACTAAATTAATACCTTTCTTTTTTCAGTGAATTATAACAAATTTCCAAATTGTAGGCAAAAAATTAACTTTGTGGATTACCAGCAACAATATGAATTCTTGAACAATAGCCTTTGTAAATGTGGATTAAATTCGAGAACCAAAGTAATATTTTCTTTCTCCCTTTATAGCATGGAAGACTATGAATAAATTACTTTTTTATAGTCACAAAATTTTACTGCGATATTAAGGGTAAAAATAATTTTTCAGGAGAAATTCCAAAAGTAGTCTCACATCGTCTATTGTTAAGTGCACTCGGTGGATCGAAAAGTCACTCTTGAGATGCACAACTTATACTCCTCAACCCAGGAAGCAGAAATTCAGCAGGTGCCTAGAAGATGTGCTACAAGAAACCCGGAAACAGGAAACTGACGGTTCTCTGGTACTCAGGAGACTAGGGATGAAGCTCGCACTTGTAGTCAGTCACCGACCAACAAGAGACGTACAGACTGGAAAATTAGGGTCACTTCTACTTTAATAATAAAGGTTTTCCTAAATATTAATTTTCATACTCCTTGCAAGCTATGAAGAGGATTTATCTATTTTAAACTACGAAAAAAGTAAAATAAATAAAAAAGATATTTATTCTTTATATTAAATTAATTGATATACCACTGTGAATTCAGAATTCAAACATTAAATTTTTCGTTTTAGGAACGAAAAGGTGTAATTTGGTTTTACCAAAGGTGTAATTAAATTTTACGATATAGCAGAGCCATTTGTAGAAGCGTACAGCTCGCAGGCGGAGCGAGACTGACGACTGCGCTCACAAGCCGCGCAGATAGCTCTCCCCACCACTCGATCGGAGCGAGACCGACGACTGCGCACGCAAGCCGCGCAGACACTTCTCCCCCACCACTCGAGCGGAGCCTTATTAACTCCCTCATTCAGTATTTTCGGACATTTTGTCTACCAACTTGACTCAAAGAACATCTCGCGCTAACAGGAAACGAGGCTATAATCAGTTGAAGAATAAAACAAAAAGGAGAAATGAGAAAGCATAACAAATGTTTTTGTTTTATACTCCATCAGAAAGGGGTTAAAGAACAAATTACACAACCTCAAACTGTCAATGAATTAAATTTTCCAGAAAAGTAAATTTACTTCTTTCAAATATTGTTTTAATAACAAATTATTAGTTGATAAATTTTTCCTTATTCCCCTGACGCTCTATGCGGATGGAATACTTTTAAAAGATTAATATTTTACTGAAAGTAACTTTTGTTTATTAAAACGCTCTTTCTGTAAAAGCAAATCCATTGAAATCAAAATCCATTATAGATGACCAATGCTTATCTATTTTTCAGGACATTTTTCTCTTTCGTCTCGTGAAGTTTCCGCGGTTTGGCATAATGCGATTTCAAATAGTAAAGAGGATTTACATCCAACACTTGGACAACGATGGGGTTCATAGTGCATTTATACGCATCCATTGTATTGATCCGTTGTGAAGGAGCATTGAAATATTCCCGTGGCTGTCTCTCTTTCACCTCACTGCAACAATTCTAGTGGTAAACCGGGGCTTTTACATACAAAGCTTATTTCTCTTTTTGCTTCCTCAACCTAACGTATCGTCGAATTATGCTGCACATTATTCCAACGTGCTCTCTGCATACTACAAAGATTTTCCAAAAAGAGCAATGGGAGACTTTGAAATAAAAGAGAAAAAAATTTCCACTAAATTATTACTTATTTTTTTATTGATCTCGTAGTGTAAAATAGGGTTATTAATAATTTAGTATACGTGTAGTTTCATGAAAACGAATGTATTTAAAAGATGTATTGCTTTTGTCTCAGGCGGTTTAGTTTTATTGGTTTTATTTAGCACCCAAGGGGTCTTGAGAATACTTTGACAGTTGTTAACCTTCAACCAACTGGATCTCGACAACTCTAGAAAATGGCGATTTCACTACATTCTCACTGCTTATCGAAGCATCTTCGACACTGCTCGTCAATTCCCTTTGGGATTTTCGAAGGATGAGAAAACGTCTGGCCGGATTCTTGTAAGGCTGATTCAAGGAAAGTGGATGAGATTCAAAATAACGCTAGTCTCCTTTGAGAGTAACGTTAAGTAAAGTTGCAGACCTTACGACCCAATACAGAGAGATCAAGATCTATATGTAGCGCCACTTTGGTTCGTAAAGTGCGGCGTATTAGATTTCACAAAGGAATCTTTGAGAAACATTTTAAAGAAAATTCACTGCATTCTTATTCAAGATGCTTCAAGTCACAATCAATATTTAGAAAATTTTTCTGCCCGACTTATTAAGTTTTGTTTCAGCAAATTGTAAACAATCTTGGAATACTTTACAAACTTATCTTAACTTTGTAAACAGGGTGTTATCTAACTTCATTAGATTTTTAATTAACTGAGGATTTTTATTCAATTTCAACATAAAAGGAATGTCAAAATCAAGGTGATTTTACAACTGAACCTTAATGTAAAAATCCAATCGACTTGGACACTCTTCTCTTTTTCGACTTGACAGAATTCCTCACGTGCTGATCATTACAAAATTGTATCCTAACAAAAATCTGATATTCAGGATATTCTGCTAGCTGCAAGGTGCTGCGCTTCGGAGGAACTTCCGCAAATTCTTTATGCAAGTTTTAAAGAAAATTATTTTCATAAATAAAATATTAACTTTTTGTCTTTGCTATGCACTAAATTATGTCATCAACATATCCATGAAAAAAATTCGGACTTGTTAAAAATAATTAAATATTAGTTATTAAAACAACAATTTATTTACTGGCGATAACCATTTTTAAAAACATACTAAAATTTATGTTACACTATAGATAAGATACTTCTGACACTGGATAAAGTAGGGATATTAGCGACAGTGTCACAGTACTAATTTTCATTTCCTCATATAAAAGAGGTGTCCTTTGTACATACTACACAACGGATACTAAGTGCGGCAAGCATCATATGCCAATATTAGTTGTTTGTACTCGCTGCTTGTTCAACGTGGACTAAATGCTCTGAAGAATTCATGTTTTTGTCAGACAATGTAGTCTAATGGACATTGTGTCATCATAAGCAGGAAATTTCATTTTCGCAAATTTTCTACACATCCGCTAGGACACAATGTTGGTACATTTCACAGAGTCCTGTTACTTCTGAATCTATGTGTGCCAAAGAGAAATTGCGGTACACGACAAAATTAATAAAACCTCCACTACACGAACAAAACATCTTATCAAAATTATGCACGTAAATTTTAAAGAATATCCAGATATAAAATTTATATACATCTACTTTTTAATTTACAAAATTAAAATTTCCCTACAATTTAGAATTCTAATGAAACATCCCAATGAATTGTTCAATTGTAAACTGTAAAGCGAATGTTACCATGGCATTTAATCAAGAAAATTGATATTTATAAATTAACGTAATCAAAAACGTGTGTTTGTATTATTATTATTGCAAAGTGCATTTGCCTTTTGTGTTTACAATGTGTTGAATTTGCGAATCTTGTAAATAATCCCGAACAGAATAAAGCCAGCATGCGGTCAGCATTGTTTACCATTTATATTCTGCAACACCCTCCACTACATGTTGATGACGTTTCTGATTTATTATGTACGATAATACAAATACACATAGCATAAATCATTAGAATCTACTAGATTATGAGGTAGTTACGCATTATTTAAATTAACTCTATTTTTCGTATTCATTAAACATTTTTGGAAATAAAAAAATTTAATTATTCAATTGTTAATGGTGAAAGGGGGAAGAAACGACAATACACATTCATTAAATTATTTCTCTGTACCAACTACTATTTCTGGACAAAAATTTTTTTTTTCATGACCGAGTAGATGCTGTTTAAATTATTTCTGATTCGTTGGGAAAAGTTTTTAGGTCATGTATAAATTATTAAATATAAACTAAATGTGCCTCGAGAGGGAAAACTGACATGAAAACTTTCCAACAGGAATTTGAACAAAACGATTAACGAGCACCTCGGTTGTGTTTCCCCTGCGACGTGAATTCTCTGTAACCTCGTGAAAAGCCAAGCACGAAGTGGCAACGACGACACAACTCGTAATTGCATTGGTTAAACTCAGTTAATAATAATAATTCTCTACGCGGTCAAACCGCTGAGGAAATTTCGTTCGAGCTGTGTAACACAACTCGTTGTCGCATCAACGCTTCAGGAACTCTTGCTTATTAAAATTTTACTAATCTACGTAAATAGGAAAACAAGATTAGACAAACTGAGCTTATCTAGGGGAACGAATTTATCTAAATCGCATTTTCATAAAACTTTCCTTTCAAAACTGTTCATTATATTGTTCACAATATTTTCTTGAGTAAAGAGATGAGTTCCTTCTTTGCAGTTTGTTCAGAATTTCGTAAAGAAATATCAATGTTCTGAAGGTGGAAATTCAGAATCAGCCAGATGAATCAGCCGGCAATTGAAGACGACAGCGTTTCATTTGTGGGCCACATGGTCGACAATTAGCAAATTTTGGTAATGTCGGTAAACCGGATAAATAAACACAAACTTTGGCTAAAATTACACTAGAAGCGGGACGTCATGATCTGCACACTAATAGCTTATCACTAACAAGACCCAAAGAGAATTAAATATTCCAGAATTAACAATTTACTGGATGAAAATAAAGCTAAATCATCATCATCAGTTAAATGATTAGCTGCAGATCCTCTAAATTTTCATTTAAAGAATTAACTCCTTGTATTGATTTTCTAGCCTGGTGTCGTCAAATCGTATTCGTATTTTGTAAATTTGATTACAGTAGATATGTATAAAAATTAATAACATTTATATTGCAGCCAAAATAGTTAATCTTTAATGACGTCTGTTTGTATATAAAATAAGAACCTCTAGTCCAATTAAAAGTAATATTGGGATACATAACATTTTATACATCCACAATTACATTTTGCAAGCCACATTATGACATAACGTTAAAGAGAAATGAGTCATTACAATTTTGTGCACTCATTTTGAGAAAGCAGTCCATCGTTATCATCTCCTACAGGTATACACAGTATAATTTTCACTGGGCACGATAAAAGTAAATTTCAAAGACTACACTTCTGTTTTATATTTTCCTTTTATCATTTTCAAATTAAAAACGGCTTTCATAAACTTAATTCTCTACAGAAACTTTAATTTTAACTAACTTCGAACATTTTCTTGATTGTTTTCAAAATTAAAAAACACTCTTTCTCGTCGTATTTTTTCTAGAGAAAAAGTTTTTTTGAAATTAAAAATTTTAATACAAAGTTCTTTAAGTGAAAGAGGAATAAGCAAAAATGCGTAGTGGGCAAAAATTTATTATTACATTAGGAAAAGTATCTTATATATGTGGTAGAAGAAGGGAAAAGTCGTTACGATTCTCTGATGCCATTATGAAAAAACAAGCTTCTGCACTTTGCCATTATGATCGTTGATAAACGAAATGTCTTATCTTGAAAGCTTAATAAAATTGAATATGTGTCTGTTTATTTTTTTCCATATTTCGAGTGATCAGAAATAATTTAGTTCATTTTTGTTTGATCCTCGCCTTTCGAAAGTAAAAGGCAAAAATCATTACCTAGGGAAGCATTGTAAGATTTTAAATTTCTTAGGCAACGGTCTTTGGGATCTCGGTTTGACTTCTCTTGAAGTTTACAAACTTGTGATCAGCATAGTAGTTGTAGCACGCAAGCAATTTGTCCACCGCTTTAAAAGCTCTTCCTTTGTGAACATAATCTAGGCATCGATGACACCTAGTGACCATAAATCTCTTCCTGATTGCTAAAGTCATAAAACCTATCTTTATGTGTCCCAATTTCTCTAGCCTTTCCGCTTCTTTGATGATTACAAACATGAGCCTTACGTAAAGTTAGTTGGGTTCTAACACCATCATCCTTAAATGATGCTAGGAACACTAGAGACTATAAAATCACCATATAATTTATTTCCCTTTGATAGTTTAATTGCTTAAAAGTTTAAGGTTTCATAACCGTTATAAATATAAATTTTTTCCTGGTCACTTACAAAATAAATTTTTATGCAGACTTTCCGTTGCTTTTTGTTTTGTTACAACTGCGAGTCATTGTTAGGTTACCATCATCCAAATAATGCTAGGAACTACAAAGATCATGATTTAAACGCATTATTTACATTTTGTTAGTATTTAATTACTCTGTTGACGATATAAGATAACCGGACAATAACAACACTTCTCTAATTATTCCGTTTTGCGTAAACATTTAAAACAGCAAATGCATTTACAATTCAGCTATTATCTAATTTAAAAATATAATGTAAATTTCAAGTTACTAGTTTAAACAAAAGCTTACTCATAATTTCCTCTTAACAGAGGAGAATACCGTCACGGTTTTAGCTAAAAGTCGCTTCCTATAGAATATATATACACACACTGTCGGTATAGTATGGAAATGAGAAACAAATTTAGCGCACCTGTTCTCTCGCACAAGACTGGACATACAAGAACAGCCCAGACTCATGCACCATGAGTATAACCAACACTTTTAGACTATCAAATTGTCCTTTCCTTCGCGGGTACATACCACGAAATGCGATTTTGAACTTCATGAATAGAACTCTCATTCAGAATTCTGCAATTCACATGCCTTATAATTATATAATAAAACCACTTGCTATCCAAATTAGAATCCCCACTAACAATACCAATTTGAATTTTATTTATGCTTCCTCTGTGTCCTTTATGTGTTTCCTCATGTCCTTCTTATGCAAGAATGCTCCTACGATTATTCGGTTATGTTATTGGTCACTTAGTTTTTATTACGGTAGTTTCGTTCTGTAGCAAATAACATATGTTTGGAACTTTGGGACAAGAGGAATATTGGGTGTTTCCAGAATACCGAGAGACATAGTTTGATCAGGTTGACTTATTCTGTGGATAAAGGGAAGCCTGGGTTTTCCATAAAAACTAAAGATTAGGGAAGTAATAATTTTTGTGACAGTTTCAATTTTTGTAGGACCTTCTTCTTTTACTGTTTATGTATTCCACAGTTTGTAGCAAGTCATTGTAATATTTAACTGAATTATTATCATACTTGTATAAAACTATTCGTCGTTTGTTTTCCTGATTATGTCAACGAACAGATGCAGTTTTAATTTGAATAACCTTCCAGTACGGTAGAACCTCTTCGTTTGAGCTTGATTAGTGCTAGTCACTGCTTATATACCCTGCAACTTACCGGAGGGGGAATTGGGACTTGTCGCCTATTGGGCAAGAGTGACGCATGCGCTGCACTAATGTATGGATCCTCAGGACCGTGACTATAATTTTTTGTGCCCAAACACAATAGCATTCGTAATTGAACGCATTTACAAAAATAAAAATTATTCCCACAGATCATATTCGTACTATCATTATAATTTAAAGTGCCATACAAAAAGAGATAAACTTAATTCTACTTTATTGGTTGGAAGTTACAATAAAATATAATAAAACAAAGGAATACAACTTAAAAGGAACAAATAAATTTTTAAATGATGTAGTTGTACAGAAAGTAGTTTAGAAATCGAAAAGAAATTCAAAGCACATTTCGCAGCTTATTAAATGTTCAATAATACGATTTACCACATCACTGGTAAATAATGCCTCCATCTGTTTCTAACTTGGTTGATTTTTAACTGGCAATAGATTTCTCTCCGATTGGTTACGCTCGATCAAATAAAGCGGTCGGTGTAGAAAGTAAAAAAAAAGAAGTAGTGAAGTAAAAGACGAGGTAAAAGAATAGAAAGAAGAAGAAGAAGCTTTCTTTTTCAAAGGACGAGAGAAATAATGGCAAATGTATCGGCGAACTTCCGCTTCGCTTCCATTATTTTTCATTTGTTTCCCGGGAGGAAGGAGCTTTTTGAATTATTCATAAAACTACGTAACCGTCTTCTTTTTCATAATATAATTCACGGGATCTTCATGGATCAGTGTTCAGACTAGGTTACACCTATATTGAGCAGAGCTTTTCCTTCGTCTTCTTATTCTACACTTTCAATCATAAAACAGAAAAGAAAAGTAATGTAGCGAGTGGTAGTAAGTAAATCAGTTATTGTACAAAAGATAATATCGATAGTGATCCAACTCAACAATTCAAGTAAAGCTCATTATGATAAAGTGAAGACTTTGAAATTGAAAAATCTATGGAGAATGAAATATCGGGGAAAAGTTTCTTGTTTTTTCTTACTGTACAAAAATTGTAATACATAACTGATATTTTACTATTTTGTTTACATTAAAGCTTATGTAATTATAAAACATTCTAAAATTATTTATTTTTTTGACAGTTTGAGAATACGTAATTTGTATAAGGTCTTAAAAATTTTATAGAACATATAGAGTAAAGCTCTAGAACTCAGGACAATTTTGCATTGTTATTATTTATTTTATCTCAGGAACTATTTGACAGTTTAAGATTACATAACTTGTATTAAGCCTTTAAAAATGTTAACGAATTAATTAATCAATTTACTCATACGAATGACATTAATTGCTAAGAGTAGAACCTTTATCGACTGCTAGAAGAATACTGACTAATTATCGCTGTGAGGTCTGGCTTTATACTCGCGCTCATGGTGAGGATAACTGAATCCACAATGGATCATGGTGGGGGTAGGGGCCTCTCTACAACGTCCGTACTCTCGATAACCGTATGTCTGTCCTCTTTCTAAGATCTGTTAATCTGTTAACACTTTAAATGAAAATAGAAAGCATGACAGTTAAAATTAATAATTTAGAATAAAAGTTCATTGTTTAGGCAATCGTTTTATTCGAGTCCATTTTCTTTTTCAATTTCAACGAATTCGCATCATATTTTATCATATAAATCTTCCCTCGTCACGGTGCGCACATATTGGTTTTTATTTTATTCTATTACGCCCTTCGTAAAGCTCTTTTCTGCTTTCCATTCTGTTGCCACGTCGTATTCATTATTCGTGCCGCTGAAGGTGGTAGAGAAATAAGCAAAGGATGAAAAAGGGTGGCAGAGAAAGAGAGGGAGGATAGAATAGAACAGAATATCCAATAGCACGGAATCTGCCTTTCGTAATTAATATTCTGCATCTGGCCTCGTTAAGATTTATTTTCAACGCGATCGCACGGGGCACGTGATGCTTTAGAATATTTATTATTTCTCTTCTCTCGTTATAATCTCACATTTCAATATGCAAGAACTCATTAATGTTTTACATCCCTGCGATTTCAGATAAGTTCATCTTACATTCTTCTTTTCCGAGTAGAAAATTTTGAAATTCCTTAAAACTTTTCATGAACTAGAAGGAAGGTTTATAATTCACCATTATTGAAGAAACTTCATAAAATGCAAATAATAAAGCAAAAAAGCAAAATGTTACAATAAAGTTAAAAAATCATCATAATAAAATCAAATGTAATTAGTAGAATTGTACAACAATTTGATTTGAAATTCCAAATGAGAAAAGTTAATATATAACAAGAGGAAGATAATTAAAATTTATGATTATTATTACCAGTTTGAAATTAGTTTTTCATTTGTTCTACATTTATTTTTGTTGCTGTTAAATATTAGTTTTCAACGCAAGAAATAATAATTTAGGTAACAAAAAAGCTTGCTATTATTATTTTCTTTACTGTTTCGTCAGATTGCAGAAATGAAAAATAAAATTGTCACCAATTATTTATGTTTCAGCACATATCGTGCATGTGAAAATGTGAAATAATTTTTATTTGATTTTCTTCTTTTTGCTTTCGAGAAAGAACAGGCATTTTAAATTCCAAAGCAACTGCAGAATGTTAGGTGTGATGATCGAAGCGGAAACTGGAAAATAAAATATGATCCGATATGTCACTGTAAACACAAGCACCCTCTGCAACGGAATTCCCTTGACATCCCCATTAGTTTTGTACATTTGCAATGTTGCAAGGTCGTCTTTCTTTCGTGCTCGAAATAGGATATGTTAAGAGCAAAAGAATAAAAAATGCAAATGGGGAAAAAAGTTCTTTAATTATGAAACAGTATATTAATAATTAATTGTAACAAAAATATGCTTCAGATAAAAATGGTAAATAAATTTCAGACTGTAAAGTATAAGAAATATTTTTAGATAATGAGTTTGAAAAAATTATAATAATTGTATCTTTCAAATGCGTTAGTTTGTTAGAAATATGTGTAAAGAACGAAGAAAACTTTAAATTTGTCGTGTCTTGACATTTTTGCTCGTTTTGGTATTTCAATATGACAAAATAGTCTGCAAACTACTTGTCGAACTACAGCGAACATTTGTATGCAGGACTCGAAAGCGGATATGTGGATTCGATGGTGGTTTGAGGTACTTTCGCCCGAACCCCCTCATTTTATTCACCTCTTGCCTCTTACCCTTCAAATTTTCTCATTGCCTCGGGTAAACCGCCGCTAGTACTTCTCTAGAATAAAACTTCTCTACGCACGAATGAAAGTTTAGTTGTACTCCAATAGAGCGAGTGTACCTGTCCGTAAGTTGTATTGTACGGAATATATATGCAAGACACTCTAAACATCATGAAATCAACTTTTATTCTCTTACGTTTAGTATTATTTTAATGAATAATGTTTTTGATAAATAATTTTATATGCGGGATATAAAGTAAAATACTAAAAATAAGCATCAAATTTCAGCATTATTATTTTATCTGTATAATTATTTGACAGTTTAAGATTACATAACTTGTATAAGGGCATAAAAATGTTAATGAATTGAATAGTCGATTGAATAATAGGATTAATGTTTATTTTAAGTGAAGACGATAAATGATAGGGTACAGAGTGGAACTCCAAAACTCTGGGCAGTTTTGCATTGTTACTATTTATTTTATCTGAGTAATTATTTGACAGTTTAAGATTACGTAATTTGTATTAAGGTTTTAAAAATGTTAATGAATTAAATGATCAATTTACTCATACGAAGTCGTTAATTCCTAAGAGAAAAACTTTTGAGGACTGCTGAAAGAATACTGACTCATTAACGCTCGGAGGTCTGTTTTTATACTCGCGCTCTTGGTGGGGAGAACTGATACCACAACGGACCATAGTGGGGATATGGGGCCTCTCTGCATCGTCCGTGCGCTTTATTGTCGTACACTTTTTTTAAGAACAGTATTCCGAGATAGAGAAGTGGGATTATTTTTTTTATTTTAGAAATTTATCGTTAAATTAATTATTTCAATTTACAATTTTTAACAAAGTAAAAAGTCATAACTAATATTTAAGTTCTAGTACCCTAACAAGCAGAAATAATGTTTGGTAATTTGCCCGCTCTTTTTTACGAAAGCACTGAGTCAGTAAATATTTGGTTAATGTATGTCGGTTGTAGGAAAATTTCAGTGCGGTTAAAAGGAACTTTTAACACACAAAAAGATCATCAGCGTTGGACGAATGGCTGCGGCGATTAGGTCTCTTTTTTTCAGTCTCGCCTCATCTTGTGCAGAAATATTTCTTGTCCCAACAAAAAGATGGTAAATGAAGCAGAGAAAAATGCTTAATGGTTTACGGAAATAAATCATTTTTTGAACCTTGTTTTCTCCTCATGACTTTGTTCACGTTGGTGCAACTATAATGCTAGAAAAATTACTGTCCATTTTTCTACTTGGAAATGAAAATTTAAATAAACATATATACTATAATGTTCCTTCCTCTATATCAAACTTTTTTAAAAACAGTTTTAAAGAGTTTTAAAAAAATAATGTCCCACCGCAATTTAAATTGTAAAGATAAAAAATATTTCCATGTCTTTTCTTTGTAACTTGAGGCTAGAAAATTGTCTATTGAAAGTCAGAAAAGTTTTTCATTTTAGCAATTTTAAAATGTTCCCCAGTGAGAGAGGTGGAGTTTATTACAAAACGCGTTACATTTTCCGAAACTAGTGTAAGGACTCTTTGAAGTTCCGTGACAGTGAGCGTCAACGAGTTTTCTCTGAGACTCTTTCTTTTTCTTTAAAGTTCTCATCCTCCACTGCCTGTGTGTGTATGTATGTGTGTTCGTTTCTTTCAACTACAAACCTTTACAACGATCTTTTGTGTGAGGGAAAAAGGGGAAAAAATGAATTCTCTCTTGGTCCACGTGATGCTTCCTTATTCCCGACAGTTTTTCGTTCTACTTTCAAAAATTTTTCCTATAGAGTGACGCAAAATTTATGTGATTCATGATAGTCCTTCGTAAAACCAAGAAAACTTTGATAATACGTGATGAATGGGAAAAGAATTTTAACTTTTGTTCATTTTAAAATTGAGATTATAAAGTATGCTTTTGAATTATTAAAAGGATTTGTAGACATGAATGAAAGTCAAAAATCTAATAGTAAAATATTAAATTAGAAAAATTAGTCTTACCCCTATCGCAATGTAACGTGAATGGTTGACATTGTGCGTCAAATTTTCCCTCTTCTGTCTGTAACAAAAAATAAAATTGTATTAATATTTGCAGAAGGAGAATTTTTGATTTTCATTAATTGAAGATTGTGTGAAGAGTCTGAAAAACATTCTTCATTAAAGTATTTACGATCTAAAGGTTATTTATAATTAAAAAAGAAATCTCCAAAGACATAAGAAGCTCATAAAATTTCTTGCGAGGTGCTATCGTAAAAATCTCGAGTCGTTGGAGCCGAAAGAAGTAAAAGAAGTCGTTTCTGCGGAACGGAAGTAGAAAATTCGCGCAACGCCACACTTTCGAAAAAGCGTCAAGCACAATGTCCTTTAACTTGAGGATTATTAGAACGAGATCGTTATGGAGGCTGTTTGAAGCATAAGGGCGGTACTGCTTTCTCCGTTTTACTGCATATTGTGGCAATTTCATATTTCACGCTTTGTTATAAAGGACTAAAGGAACTCGGCTAAGCGACAAAACTCAATTTTCCATTTTACTATTGGCTTTTAGGCACTAAAAAAAAATTCCATGTGAAAAAAAGTCAAAGAAAAACGAGATAGTGAGGGCAATGTCAGAAAGCTTTTGAAAATGGCTTGTTACGATATTCTGTATTCATTTTTTTTTATTCAAAACTGTACTGCAAGTTAGCTAGGTGTACCGTGTCTGATAACGAATTAAAGTGGAACTGTCCAATTGTCTGGTTAGACAGGGACGAGATCCGTCTGCTTTAAATGGAAATCAGCTCGTTCACCATCAGCGAATTCTGTTACTTCAAAAGTTTCTATCCTATTGAAAAGTCCACGACTGAAGCCAAAACCAATAGATTTGGAATGGAAAATATTAGTTTTCCGGAAATTTTACTTTATAATTCTTGTAAATTTATCCCATGATTGCCGGCTAATATCAGTAGTATTGTTTTTTTGTTAATAAGTTTTTTTAATTTTAATTAGTGTTTGTAAAAATTATTTTTGAATTTAGGAAAAAGAGAAGCAGAAGTTGAAACATTTAAATATGTTTTTCTCTTATTTTGTCAATTAAAATGAGCTTTGTTTCAAGTGGCAATAATGACAATACAATTCAAAAAGTGTTGCATATTTACGTATTAGAATGGAAGCGGCAACAGAATATGGTTAAAAGGAATACGACATTTACATTAATGCAGGGCGGACAACTGAAACAACTCGTCCCTGAAAGTTGCATCAGACTGGGATTACTATGGTTTAATTGGTGCAATCTGGAGGGTCCCGCTTCGCATAACCACCTTGCAATTTTATGCAATCTATTTAGACTAATTACTATCTGCATTCTCCCATTCCGAAGAAATAAATACTATCTAAATATTAATATGTCTAAGAATTCTCATCTATGTCTCTTGCAATTTCTTTAATGTTAATTAATATTTAAATGTACAAATTAATTAGTATGACTCTATTCTCAAGACTAATTAATTAATCCATGAACGATGTGAACACTAAATAAATTATATAATTCTACTGTTTTAAAATACGGAATAATGATCAATATTGCAATAAGAAAATGTCGCTAAACTGTTGTTGAATAATTTCCGAATAATGAAAACTCGTTCAATACATAATTTATGAATTTGCCGCAAAATGGAAAACTGATGTTCCGGTGGAAAATTATGAAATTGTGATTGGTTGCAATATCCTGTAGGGGGTAGGGGGTGACCTTAATTGAAAACAGATTTCCAAATGGTCGTTTAGGAACTTTCCTGGAGCATCCTTTCCGATTTCATCGACAATGCTGGTCTTGTCTCAGTCGTTAGTATTCCATTCGCCGAAGCGGAATACTGAACTTCTCGATAGCCTCTTGTTGATAACAGCTCTAACTGGTAAACAACGGAAGACCTTAAAGACGTCCTAACTTTAAACTTTGCCTTCTACCCTCGTTAAGTATTCTGTTTGGCATTATTACCTGACTGCTATGCCAAAACGACCCAACGCAACAAAAAAAAATGTTCAACTATCTTAGCTTTCAGGATACTTAACAACTCCTCACAAATGCTTTCAAAAATCAAACTTTTATTTTGTTCAGTTAATGAAAACTTCAGTTTCCACAAGGGCAGTAAATTAATTAACATATTTAATTAAAAAATTAACTCGTTAAAAGTATTACAGTGTTGTTTTAATGCAAAAGTAGTTATTTACAAAAATTTTATACAAATTAAACTTGTAATTTTCTGAATTTCATTTCATCTGATTTAAAATTATTTAAAAGAGATTTATGAAAATAAAACATGAATAGTTTCTTTTCAGATATTATAAAACAACATTAATATATTTAGAAATATGATAAAAAACATAATGATGGAAAATTGCATTTATCGTTCAACTAATCTGCCTCTTTTCCTTTGATAGCAAAACCAGTTTTTGAATAATTCTATTTCTCTTCTTTTTCCAATGAATAAAGAAAATCCTCTCCCTAGTGGCTTGTTCCCTTTGATGTGATTTCCATATAATAGTTTTCCACGACCCCTAATGAACTCCTTTCACAAAGCTAAGATTAACTTTAAAAGAATGATTTCAATTCATATAATAGTTTTTTATTCACGAATAACAATTATTTTTATTTAATTTGACATTAATGAAAATTGCCAGACTAAATTTAATTACAACGAGTCTTGCAACTTTTATTAAAAATTTTAACCTGATTAGCAATTTTTTATTCACTTTTTCCAGTTTTTCATAACTTAAATTAGTGTAAAACTTTTTTACCACTTCATTTATGATACTTGCATTAACTTAGTCTAAACTTATAAAATAATGTAGCTTAGAGAATCTTAGGATCAAAAGTGAAACTCTAAATTCGTACCAAAGTTTAGCATTATTATTTATTTTATCTAAGTAAATTTTTTGACAGTTTAAGATTACATAACTTGTATAAGGGCATAAAAATGTTAATGAATTGAATAGTTGATTGAATAATAGGATTAATATTTATTATATGTGAAGACGATAAATGATAGGGTACAGAGTGAAACTCCAAAACTCTGGAAAGTTTTGCATTGTTACTATTTATTTTATCTAAGTAAATTTTTGACAGTTTAAGATTACATAACTTGTATAAGGGCATAAAAATGTTAATGAATTGAATAGTTGATTGAATAATAGGATTAATATTTATTATAACTGGGCACAGAGTGGAACTTCAAAACTCTGGGAAGTTTTGCATTGTTACTATTTATTTTATCTGAGTAATTATTTGACAGTTTAAGATTACGTAATTTGTATTAAGGTTTTAAAAATGTTAATGAATTAATTGATCAATTTACTCATAGGAAGTCGTTAATTCCTAAGAGAAGAACTTTTGACGACTGCTGAAAGAATACTAACTCATTGATGCTGAGACGTCTGTTTTTATACTCGCGGTCCTGATGGGGAGAACTGATACCACTACGGACCATAGTGGGGGTATGGGGCCTCTCTGCATCGTCCGTGCCCTTTATTGTCGTACACTTTTTTTAAGATTAGTATTTCGAGATGATGAACTGGGATTATTTTTTTAAATTTTCGAAATACTGGACCCAAGATATAGAATTTCAAATCATCAGCATATTTATGATACTTACAGTGTTTTAGCCATAAGAAAACATAAGTCTAAAGAACTTTACGTTTAAGCAAACTTTGATCTAAACAATTCAGAAATCCCGATAATCCTTAACATTAGAAATGAATAAAAGTAGGAAACTTATCTATGTCATCTTGGCTTAATGGCCCTCATGAATATATCATGTTTGATTCAAAATTCTAGGAGTGGATTCTGTTTTCGATAACGTTTCCCCTTGAGAATTGGGATGAGAATATTCCTTCGGTTTATAACCGAAGAATTGAAATCCCTTGGAGTATAGGATTTCCTCGGTAGGAATTCATCCGTTTCTTTAATATCCACGCCTTCGTACACGACCCTAGCTTCTTTTTTTCCTAATCCTCCTTTTTACTTGAAGCAGCACCATTTCTTTCCGTAAGTGCAGACCCGTGTTTACATTCACTGTACCTGCCTCGATACGGCTTCACGTTCTCCAGCTATCTCTTATACTAACATTATATTTCCCAAGATTTATGCTTTAAAATTCTCTCACTTGTTCGGAAAAAGGAGACGTTCGATCCAACTGTATGCGAGAAAATCTTTCCTTAAAAGAAATTTTATAAGCGACTATTATGAAGTTTCTAGAAGAGATATTTAATTCACCGCTATAAAGTTTTCTTTAAAATCATATCAAAATGTGGACAATTTAAGTACGCGGTATTAAATTGTTCATATTAAGACATTTTCATAAAAGAAACTTCACTATTTTCTTTATTGTTTTATGTAATTTTATCAAGCGAGATCTTATTGTATTTGATAAGTATAGTTAATTTAAGTATTCGTTAAAAAATTCTTTCTGTAGATTAACTTTTCTGATTTTATTTCAGTCATAGGGTTAATGCCATTTACAATCGGTAAAATTGGTCTAAGTACCAATTCACACTCCTCCAAGTGCGAACTTCCAGTCACTTAAATACACGAACACGCATTTTCTATTCATTTGCCAAACAACCCCAACCACTTGAGCTCATTCCAAACATTCACGAATAGTATGTACCACATAGATTTTATACTTCTACTTATATATTATGCATCCTCAATTATATTTGTAAAATTTGACTTGCAAATTAGAGTAATATGTACTTTTGCCTACTCGTGTAAATGTCTTGTAGAAAAAAGTTTTACAGGGCTCAAAAAAATTTACGTATGAGGTATACTGAAAGCATGAAGCAAGATTTTTAAGTGCATGTATAATGCAATAAAACATTTCCTAGAAATTTTGTTTCAAATTTTTCCACAAAGTTATCAATACTAAAATTTAAAGATTTCTTTATCAGAAGAAATATATTTCTCAATAATAATCATAATAACAGCGGTAGGTTAGTTTTTAATAATTCCTTTTTAAGATCTGAATCTTATATCAATAAGACATTTTAATCAAAGGACATTTCTATATTCAACAGTAGTTTTGCAACAATTTTCCTAATCTCCTAAGTTTTTTATTTATTGATTCTTTCTGCTCTGATATATTTTCATAAGTCCCTCTCTAAAACTTATTTCTTATGCTACAACCCCTGAAAGCAAGATTTAGAAAGAAAAGTTGGTAGACGACGGCGATTCAGCCGCTCGTGAAATCTTCGCAATGTTTATCTTTCGTAGCCGGAAGAATAAATGAGGATGAAACGAGGCCAGGGAAATAAAATGAATATGCATCCTAACAGACTCGCTGTATACCATGCGGATGAAATGGCTGGAAGTAGAGAAGAAATTAAATAGCCGAGGCGAATTGAGCTGCAGAATTCAAAAAGTTGAGAAAAAGTCGATAAATGATCATCACCGAACAAAAAAGAGCACTGGATCCGGGAAAAAAATACACATTTACAAATAATGGATCAATATTTGGATTAATTGTTTTTCATGGTATAGTATAATTATTTTAGAAATAATACGTCATCATAACATATTTCCAATAACCAATAATATCAATAATAATAACTCTAATAATAATAGGAATAATATTAAGACTAATAATAACAATAATAAATAGCATAATAGTGTTAATAATAAGAATGGTAACAGTATCAATTAAAACTAATAGCTATGTCAATAATAATAATAATAATAATAATAATAATAATAATAACATGTACAATCATAATTAATAATAATGATAGTAATCATAATAGAATTACCAACAAACAATTGTTATTGCTATATTATTAATTTTAACAAATTTAATCGTATAATATAATGTAGGATTAATAACCAATTATAATAATATAATAAATAGATATTAATAAAGAATTGTAACAACGTAATAATAATAATCGAATTGTAATAACAAATATAATAATAATAATAAAATTGTAAAAACAAGATAATGATTAATTGCAATAAGTTTAAACAATTAATGAGTATCATAACAAATTATAAGGAATAAAAATTGTATTACAAATTATAATTATCAGTTTAAAATTCGAAGCAAGTGAAAATTTTGCAGCCAATACAGCTGCATATGGTTTTATAACTTACGACCGCATTATACAGTATACACCAATCAGTGGCATTTTCAAAAAAGTAACGTGATTGGTAGAAATAATGCCCAATCATAGACGATATCAGTAGTGGGGGAAGAGTGGTGGGGGAAAAGCTATAAAGAGAGCATGTATCTCAGGCTTGAGCCATTACTCTACTTCGAGTACTATGGCGTACGTCGTAGATATTCAGTGCTTCAAAAGACCTTACAACATAATTATCAAAAATATAATGATCAAAAAAACTCATATAATAAAGATGAAATTAAACACGTGCGATCTAATAGCTGAGTCAACACAAGTGTTCCTACAACAATGCTTTTCCAAAAATACACGACTTGACGAAAATTGTTACTAATTAAAATTAAATCGCAAAAACACTGGGAATATAATATTTAGATTAGTTCGACGTAACAAAAATAAATACATACATTTTTCAAATTAATTACTTAAGAGGTACGAAGAAGATAAATTCAAGAATAAAATGGAGAGGATGGATTTAAAGTATCTTAAGAGTTCTAATATAAACTGAAAAAAGAATAAGGTCAAAAATTTTGTAGTCCGAGCAGCTTTTAGCCCTCTCGGAAAAATACGATAGTGTCCGGAAATGCGGTCGAGTACGTGATTCGCAAAAGCAATGGTGATACGAGTCTGGTATTCTATAGTGGGGTAAGTCGTAAAAGTGAATATGTGGTTGAGCATGTGGAATTACGCCTTTGATCAACCGAATAAACGGCCCTCCATTGGTATCAAGCATCCAACGATGTACCTTTTGATGAGGGCGAAACACTGCAAAAATCGGCTTGACGCCGACTCTAACCTTCAGATGCAATTGTATTCATGATGAAAATGAATGTTAAAACGAACCGTAAAAAATGCACTCTTTGCAATTTCCGCAGTCCATCTGCTTTTTTTAGATATCTCTAAAAGAATATTGCTATAAACTATATGGGAGTTTCGCTGAGTTTTCATTCTTCTTTTAAAAAATCAGAAGCAAATATGAATCCTTTTATCTTTTCTATTCTCATTGTTTCCATTTTGATGCAATCGACAAACTGAGTTTGAATTCTTTTTTCTTCACCAAATAGAGGATCAATATCGTGACAATTTTATAGATCCTACTAACCCAGATTCTAGATCCCGCACTGTCCGAGATGCCAGATTTCACAAATCCAAATACTGAATGCTTGCGGCAGGACGATATAATAACAGAGAATGCTGGAATTCAAATAGTGGAAATATAATCTCCCAATGCGGGATCGTGGAATCTATAAAATGGATTTTCAGAAATATTACTTAATCAACCTGCTGGAAAAAGTTTGACATTTAAACGTTAAAGCGTTTTAGATAACGCTGAATGAAATACCTTTTAAAAAGCAGAGAAATATTTCGATGTTAAATTCCATTGAAATGGAGTTTGAAGTGGAGGGTCCTGGGGTTTGGGCTTTTGAAAAATGCATCGTTGTCGTTTCTAGCAATGCAGTCAACTGTTTTACAGGTTTCGCAGAAAAATGACAGAACGTCCATTTGGTAAACTAGTAGCAAAAAGCCGGAAAATTTGCGGTACGAAGGGAGGCACGTACGAGCAAACGCTTCGATCATTTGCCTGAGTGCTACGTCATATTACTGCTGCCATATTTTCGAAATGGACCCATCCGCTTTTCATCCGACCAATCGACCGGAAGCACTATATACACATTTTCTCTGAAATCCCGTTTCTCACAGTTTACGACAGCAATTTTTGTGTCTTTTCTTGTCAATAACGAATCGCCCTGGTGAAAAGATTGTTTTTGTGGTTGACTAGAAATCAATGTCATTGATTTTGGGAAAAGATTTTTTTCTCAAATTTTTCGATTCAATCAATTTTGTTTTCTATTTAACAGTTATAGGGTTGAATAACTGTTATGTATATCGTCTTCTTTTATAATTTTGATGTCAATTAACTTTAACCAACTTCCATATGATAAAATTAATAGCGCAATATGTGTGACAAATATTTTCTGAAACAATAGATCGCCTTTAACAGACCAGTGTTAGGAGGCTAAGTTAAACCTCTTAAGTAACTTACCACCTATAAACTTTGACACTTTAGCATGGTATATCATTCGAGAAGTGAGATGAAGATGCAGGAAGATTAAAGTGGGAGGAAATGCACTTAAGCTTGAAAATGAGACTGCATTATATCAAGTGGTACCTAAACAAGTTTGCAGGTCCCTTTTGAATTTCTCTTATCTGAATTCCTCTTCGAAGGTAGAGAGCTATTATCGCAGTCTAAAATCCTCAACAAAATAAAATTTACCAACTTAACGAATTTCCCAAAGACGAAACAAACAAAAGGGGAATAATTAAAAATTTCCATTCAAGTTGTCTTAACGATTATTTTCACATTATTATTACTACCCTAATTATTGAGTAGTTATAATAATAATGAATAATAATTTCAGAAAGTACGTAACACTTTACAGCTTGTCATTATCGAAATAATGATTTCGAACAAACACGAAATATACTTTTTAGAAATGGAGAACTGAAAATGCGTTACTTAAATTAATTATAAAATTACAAAATCAAGGACATTAATAGTTTGCGGACGTTGATATAATCAAGTAACACATAATATGTCAGCACATTGGATTATAGTCAACGTCGCGTATTTTGCGGTGATCATTAATATAGAGACCCTCATAGAGGCCGTCAATTTTCTAGAAACAATAACTATACGTATATAAAACCTTTTAATGAACGCGTGTCGAAAGTTAATTAAACAGTTCATATATAAAGTGTAAACCATCTCGGCAAATGGTTATTAAACATACGATTTCAATAAAGATGAATTGTTCCCAAGCTTCTTTTTTTGTTAACAGGTTACATCCAGTTAGGATTTTGGAAAAAATGATTTTTTATTTTATTTTCGTAAATACTATAAGACAGCACAGCAATAGTCAAAATGAGAAAGAACCAAAGAAGAGATGAGAACTTAATAGAAAGTGCTCTTTTGTTTGACTCAAGTTGATAGGTTGCATAAAAACTTTTACAAATGTGTCCAACTTGTTTATTCCAAGAGATGATGGAATTGAAAATTATAGCTAAATTTTTAACAGATGGAACTGAAGGTATTGTAATATTCTCAATGGAAATTAATGGAACTTTAGTTAAAACTATCATTGCTGTTTTACTTGTGCTTATTTATCCTAAAGTGATTGTACTTCGTTTAGTCACAAATAGCATCATTATCTTTATTAACCAATTCTATGCTGTCGTTGAAGTCATCAATACTAGAATGTATATTTGCATATCATCAACGTAAAGTGTATGCTTAGAATACTTAAGAACATTTTCTAACTGATTTGTAAAAGGAAGAAACAATAAAGGACATAGACTAGATCCACGGATTTTCCTGAGACAAGATCCTTCTGTACCTGTATTACCCCAATCAGACATCTCTTCATCAGGACCTACAACCGACTGCATTCTAACAGTAAGCTAAGATGCAAACCGTATTAGAACCGAGCAAAACAAACCAAATGATTTTAACTTTAACATTAAACATTGTGTGGAACCAAGGCAAATGCTTTACTGAAGTAAAAAAAACCATTACTGTAACCAATCCAAAGTTTAATGTTAAAGTTCGCTATGTTCTGACTTTTAATTCCACTGTGCTTAGTGACTACATCAGTATCTTCATCCCTCGCTTGTTTGGTCCTTAGGAAATCATCTTTTTGATTCCCGAGAACAGGACAGACTTTAATGTTCCTCATCTTCCTGGGCAAGACAATCCAAGTCATGGATCTCGAGAGGAATTTTTTTAATCACTAATTCCTTTGTATGCTACCAACAGCTTTGGTTACCTGCGTGGTAGGAACTTTTATTGGAATCTAATTTTAATTAAGTGTTCTTTTTTTGTAACCCTTATCTCTACAACACACTTGTGACTAATATCTGGATTTAAGTCCTTGCGAAGTTTACTCAGTACATCAGTACTATCGGTGTAGTTTCCCAAAAAAAAAGTTCAAAAAGAACTACTTTCTTTGAATTTGAAGAACCGATTTATTCTTGCTGTTTGCATGTCCTTTAGTGAAAAGCCTTGTCACCATGACAAAGCCTACTTGATAGTAAACAGACTATATTTTCAATCCCTTTGGAATACATTAAATCTGCTACAACCTTAGTTTATGAAAAATTTTTCAAAAATCCTTACCGGACTAAAATAATTGTAATTCCAATTAGCATTTCATTTATATCAATCAGTAAACTTCATCTCCAATTGTCATTTTATACTGTAATACAGAATTGCTATTTTTGGTCATGTCTATTAATTATTCATTCATTATTGATATGATTTCTGTATCATCTGCGCAATAAAACCGAATTAGAGAAGGCTCTCATTTTGCATGGCTTAATTAGTAATGAAGAGTACATTTTCGTGTTGCGTCAATTAATACAGTTCGAGACTGACAATGAATTAATTACATTTCTCGTCTATGCCCTTTTTTTTATCAAGTTTAATTATAAAATCAAATTATTTTGAATTTCGTTTAAAACAGAAATGAAATATTCTACAATTTTAAAACAAAGACTTTATTATTATTATTATTTTAAACTTTGTTAGTTCATGAAGGAATGAATAGAAAAAATGAACTCAAGTAAATGTTTTTCATCTCTTAGCGATATCGATTCAAGTCTAAAGGTGCAGTTTCTCGCGACCAAAGTGAAATGAAGGAGTGGCCCTCTATATATTTTTCAGGGGTGTTAAGTGCACTGTAATATATTTCTTTAAAGCGTTTGCAAAACACGTACGCAGTGAACTGACACGAAAATCGATATCTTCTCGCGCGGAACCGTCGATGCTCGATAAATTCGGACCGACAGTCAGAAAAAGAGGTGGGCATAATAGCTGCGAATTGAACGACGGGCTTTTATAGTGCAAGCCGGGCAAAAATAGAAACAAAGGGAAAAATCAAACGAATCGATCTCTGAAGAGCTTGAAACGATTCCGCTGCGTTGTGCCCCCCTTCTATATACACGTTAATGGCGAAGCCGTTTTTTCCGGAAGCTTCTATATTTTCTCCCATTCTCTATGTCTCTCTCTCTCACCCTCCCCCTGTTCATTTCTCTTTCCACCATCGGTGCCCAAATACACATGCATTTTCGAGGGAAAAGCGCATCAGACATTTTCCCCGCACTGCGGTTTAATTCCAGCTGATTTATGAATGAAATTGGCGAAACTTAGAACCCGCAGTATGCATCGCTAAAGCTTGGTGACCGTCCTGCGATGTTGTTGAATCATGCAAAACTCTCCAAGCTGTGGTCTAATACAATGCGAGCTTGCATAATCCTCAACTTTCTCTCTCAATTTTTTTTGTCTTATTTTTTTTCACCGAGTCAGCTTATCTACACCTAACTGAAAGTTTGAGAAAATTGAAATATTTAATTTTCCTCATTTCCTTTTCAAAACCAACAAATAAAAGACAAAAAAAGGATTTTAATTCCTTATGGTACTGGAAAGTTTATTATGTTTCGAAAAAAATAATATTTGCCAACATTGGATGCTGTTTCTTGGGACAAAATAGAATCAAAAAATAAATTTTCTATTTGAAATTAGTTTTAGGAGGTCGGTTATGTAATTTCACTTCACTTTCAATCTAAATTTATATTCACTTCACTTTACTTTTACCTTTGCTCGAAATTTAATTATTACTTCATTTTCATTTAACTTTTTCTTTTACACAAAATTTATTTTTACTCCACTTTCACTTCACTTACACTTTACTTTCACTTTGACTAAAAATTTGTTCTCACTTCAATTTCATTTCACTTTCTCTCAAAATTTATTTTCACTTCACTTACACTTTACTTTCACTTTGACTAAAAATTTGTTTTCACTTCAATTTCATTTCACTTTTACTCAAAATTTATTTTCACTCCACTTTCACTTCACTAGCACTTTACTTTCCCTCAAAATTTATTTTCACTTCACTTTTACTTCACTTAAACTTTACTTTAACTTTGACTAAAAATTTGTTTTCACTTCAATTTCATTTCACTTTCTCTCAAAATTTATTTTCACTTCACTTACACTTTACTTTAACTTTGACTAAAAATTTGTTTTCACTTCAATTTCATTTCACTTTTATTTAAAATTTGTTTTCACTCCACTTTCACTTTACTAGCACTTTACTATCACTCAAAATTTATTTTCACTTCACTTTTACTTCACTTACACTTTACATTCACTTTGACTAAAAATTTGATTTCACTTTAAATTCTTTTCACTTTTACTCAAAATTTATTTTCACTACACTTTCACTTTACTTTCACTCAAAATTTATTTTCACTTCACTTTTACTTCACTTACACTTTACATTCACTTTGACTAAAAATTTGATTTCACTTTTACATTTAGTTAACATATTTTTACTCCTTTTTTACTTTATTTTCACTTTGATAAAACAAACTTCTTGGTTTATCAAAGATATGAACTTTAACTTCGTATTAAAGAGAATAAAATTTATGCGGAGGTGAACGTAGTCTGAAAGTGAAGTGAAAATAAATTTCGACTGAAAGTAAAGTGAAAGTGGAGTGAAAGTGAAATAACAAAAATTTTTTAATTAAAGTGAAGTAAAAGTGTAATGAAAATAAATTTTAAGTGAAAGTGGAGTAAAAATAAATTTTTAGTCAAAGTGAGAGTAAAGTGGAGTGATAGTGGAATAAAAACAATTTTGAGTAAAATTGGAGAAAAAGTGGAATGAAAGTGTGATGAAAAGAAATTTGGAGTGAAAGTGAAGTGAAATTGGAGTGAAAATAAATTTTTAGTGATAGTGAAGTAAAAATGGGATGAAAACAAATTTTGTGTGAAAGAAAAGAGAAAATGGGGTAAAAAAATTTTGACTGAAAGTTTATGTGAAGTAAAAGTAAAATGAAAATAAATTTTAAATGAAAATGAAGTGAAATTACATAATTCAGAGTTTTTGAAAAAAATTCTCTCCTTTTAAAAGAATATTAAAATTTCATTACCCCCTCCCCCCAAATATGAAATGAATTTTAAAAGGATACAGTTGGCAGAAACTATATTTCATTTATTTTTCTGATTGATATTTATTTAGCTGAAGAAACATTTGACTCATAATTATAAAATTGTTATCAAATGCAAATTTTGTATTTCGTAATTTATACTCTTTCAACTAAATAAAGAATATGACATTATATGTACATGAGGCGAATTTTTTATTATTTACATGAATAATAAATGAGCATTATTATTGATTCGAATGAAATTAGTTGAACAAATTTAAGACCAAATTTCAATATTAAATGAAATATGATTAAATAATGCGAACATTTAATATTATTCGTAGAATAATGAAATTTAAATAAATTGTATTTACAATAAATTACTCACCTCATAATTTAACACGTGTATATTTAAGATAATTTGATTTTAAATAATTGTATTTTATTCAGTTTGCTATAAAACATAGAACAAACTCTAGAAAATCAGCAAATTCTTTTGTTTCAGAAATTGAATATTCGTTTTTAATTTAAAATGAGTATCTTAATTTTCTTTATTTTAACGATAGTAATTTGTAAGTAGATTTATTATCTTCTATATTATATTTTAATTTATAATTATAAATTTTTAATTAAAATTATAAATCTTTAATTAAAATTATAATTTTATAACTAAAATTATAAAGTTTTAATTAAAATTATAATTTTTTAACTAAAATTATGAAGTTTTAATTAAAATTATAATTTTTAAACTAAAATTATAAAGTTTTAATTAAAATTATAATTTTTTAACTAAAATTATAAAGTTTTAATTAAAATTATAATTTTATAACTAAAATTATAAAGTTTTTATTAAAATTATAATAATTATTACTATTTTCATTTATCATTAGCATTATTTTAATAATATAACTACTTTCTTCAGCTTTATCGAGTGCTGAATCTGCAGAAGAATATAATACAACTTCGGATGGCAACCAATTATCATGTAAGTTATCTGTTATTTAATAAACCCGTATTCTATTGAAGTATATTCATCCTAAAAATTTTATCTCAAATAAGAGTTCAATAATATTAATTGCTGAATCTCTTCTCATATAGCTTTACTAAACTACAATGAAGTTCCAAATGATGTAGTTTCAGAAGTATTAAATTTAAAATTCAGTAACTTCAACCAAACGTGTTTAGAAGAAAATGCAATTTTTAAAAAAATCACCACCTACCAAGAAACACTTAATAAGATTTTTGAAACACTTCATCCAGAAAAAAGAAATCATACACTTGATAAAGACAAACAATTTAGCTTAACAATATGGCAGAATATTTTCAACATTACTAAGGAAGTAGAGAAATGTTTTCCAGTTGATATTATCTTAAGGCCATTTGACAAGTGGAATTTAATGTACAGTGTTTCAACTGAAATTTCCAAAAGAATAATGCATCGTAAGATAATAATTTATAATTATTCTTAATACTGTAATGCTTCAAGCAAAAGTTTACAAATTTAAATTTAACTTTGTTTAATTTTTTTCTTAATTCATTACAGAAAATACATTTTTACATGAGGACGCTAAATGCTTAGCGATAAAATCGCCGGAAATATTTCAATGTCTTCAAAAACAAGCAGAAGGTGAAGAAACTGTATTTTCAACACTGTTGGGAATACTTGGACCCAAATTAGGTTTATGCCAGTGAGTAAATTGAATATAATTAATTTTTTTTTAAATAAAATTCTAACTTATTAATTGTTTATTAAGCAATATGTTCTTACTGATTTGTATATTAATTTATATATTAATTTGTATATTTCAATTTATATATTAATTTATATTTTAATTTATGTATTAATTTATATTTTAATTTGTATATTTTAATTTATGTATTAATTTATATTTTGATTTATACATTAATTTATATTTTAATTTATACATTTTTATTCATATATTAATTTATTCTATTTAATTTCTTTTTTCTCAATTTTCTACATTATTTTACAGTGAGAACATTGATGCTAAATTATGTTACTTAGGGGTTGTTAGTTCATGTAATAACCCAAGTGCAGTTTTATCTTTCAAACATTTGCTAAGCCCTCCTGGATCAAAAGCACCTTGTGAAAGCCTAGACGGTTCTGAATTTGCAACAAAATAAAATTACTACACATTTGGAATTATGAAAAATTGTATTTTTTAAGTTTTTAAAAATAAATAATTATTATTTCAATGTAACGATAAATAGAAGTTGTACGTCGCCCATGAATATTTACAAACTTACGAACCATTTAAGCCATATGTCATAAACGTGTAAACAAAGTTCATGGACACACAGGGGCAGGAGTTTTTATTACCAATTTATATCCTCATGTTTCGGCAAATAACAGAAAAGTTAAACCATTAATTTCAGATAACCGGATCCATATTCTTTTGTTCCATTTTTATTTTTATTGGGTTTTGAATTTAGTACGTATACGTCTATTTCATAAATAGCATTCCGCAGAAACTTTGGGTACTGTTTACGTTTTTTTTTTTTGTAAGTGTCGGAATTTTCATAACTGTCACATTTTAAATTTTTATGGTATTCAATGATTTTAGGAAAATAATTAATTAGGTGGCATTTGGTAAAAAAGGAAAGTCTTATTTATCTGGCATTAATATTTAAAGGGAACAAGCGTCAGCGCCAGCGCGACGACAGCGAGTGGTGGGGAGGAGCGCGCTGCGCGGATTGCATGCGCAGTCAGCGAGCGGTGGGGGAAGAGCGTGCTGCGCGAATTGCGTGCGCAGTCAGTGAAAAAAAGAATAAGGAAGTTTTAAGTGGGGACTTTTACTTTTAAGCAAAAATACCAAATGTTTCCTCATTGCCTCATAATTTTTCCCCGATTTTTTTAGGTAAACAAAATTTTTTGCGGAAAGCTAATAATTGTTTCACATTTAACTAAAACGACCAAATGCGATAAATTCGAAACATTTAAGAATAAAAAAGTACCAGCTTTCAAGAATTTTGCCTGTTGAAATACAGTATTAAAAAGTCGAAAGTTCATAGAATATGAGATATAGTGAAAAAGAAAGTCTTATCTTAAAAATTATTGTGCTCGGATTATTTGTGCTTTATGGAAAGAAGATAAGAGCCCACAGAGAGGGCAAGAGAGAGAGAGAGAGCCGGTGTGGTCTAATTCTTATGGAATCCTCGTAACTTACCAGCCTTAGTCGTTGCAAACTCTCCGTAAGCCGAAAGCGCGCCTTAAGCTTGCCAAGGATTATCTAAGCTCAACTTCAAGGGATGCACCTGCCTAGTTGTCAGTAGTTATAATCTCAAATCTTTTTAATATACAATATTTTTAAGCAAAGAAGAAAAAAATTGAAATAAAGCAATCTTGTTACAAATTTTTCTTTTTGAGAAAAATTAATAAGGGAAAATTTTTTAGAACTTGTAACGTCTAAAAAATAACCATACAGACAATAGTTTTTGCAATATTTCTATTGTTATAAACTGGATTTTGCCTTTCCAATTCTACTTAATGTTTAATAATGAAAATTAAAAACTGTTTTTCAAATGAAAATTAAAAACTGTTTTTCAAATGAAAATTAAAAACTGTTTTTCAAATGAAAATATATATCAAAAGGGAAGAACCTGATGAACTGAACGGATATTCGATAATGGAATTATGTTCATAACATAGTGTATATTTTTTATATGAGATACGTGAGCTTTTAGAGGTTGGGTGAAGCATACAATCGTAAAAATTCCAATGATGCAATTTTATTTGTGAAAATCCAAGGGTATCATCGTAAAAATCGATAGCATTTCCTGATGGAAAACGAATGGCAACAACATAGTGCCAGAGAATGATAATAGCTGATTTCAGATAGCAGCTCACATGGATCCAAGGTAACATTTTTCTCCTAGCACAATTTACTCTAATATTATTCAATTTATAACAACGTGTACTGCAATTTATTTACGATTTTTCGTTTCTAGATAAAGGTATTTAGAATCACTCAAAAAAACTCCTCAATCAATGAAGTGTATTTAATTTTAAGAAAATCAGTTGAATTGTTTTTGAGAAAAGGGAGACTTTTTGTTCTCAGTTGAATCAGGATTATTAAAAACGATTCACTGTAAAACATTTGGTAAAACATTTGCTCATATAAACAGATTTATGATAATCATCGAGCGTATTATCTCTGATTATGGAGCCTATGTTTGTTGATTTAAGTACGTATTCACTTAACAAGTGTATATAATCGCAATAACAAATCGTAATGGACATCGAACATTATCAGGGATTTTGCAAATCGTGTTTCCAGCTGAGGACACAGAATCCGAGATGCGTGTATTACTGTTACGTGCTTCTATTGTGCTTTGGCTTCGTTTCGGTTCATTAAAGCGCGGTTTCTGAATTAACCCGATGTGTACCATCATTCAGCAAGTTTACGGCTGATGTAGAAATTGGTGGGGCAGGAATTTAGGTACTCACTGTTGCGCAAACAAGCTACACGAACGCAGACTCAAGCTCGTTAGATGAGTAAATAGAAATTTTCGTCAAGAGGAAGATTGAAGGGAAAAGAAATATTTATTTTTGCAATTTTATTTTACTACTAGTATGGTAATTAGAAAAGCATGGAAATGCTATTGATTTTTGCTAAAAGGAAAATTTTCATTTTGTTAAAGGGACTATAATCAGAAATGATCCTTAAGAGCTAAACGGAAAAAGTGGGAGAGATTTTTCTATTTTAAACTTTTCGGATGATAGTCAAATTCATTGGAATGAAAATGGAATTTGCTTGCAACAATTTTCAATTACAGAACAGAGTAAATGTTAAATGTGTACATAGAAACGTTAAATGTCTATCATCGTTGATGAGGGTGAGGAAAGCAAACGAGAAAGCAGGGTATATCGAAGGTTTCTAATTGCTAATACAGCACATCTCGACCTCCGCGATGTTTCTCATATACACGCAATAATCTACATCTCGTGTGCACGATAAATTAGCCGCGGGATTTGCACATTATTAGGTGAAATTAATTATTATTTTCAAGTACGAAAGAGAATTTCAACCGGAATTGCTTCCGCAAGAGTTACAAATAACTTCACCCATGTAGTAAAGTCTTATTAATGAACTCCGTTCTCAACTATTCTGGTAGCCTGATAAACAGGAATGGGTTCATTTTTATTTACTTGAACAATTTCAAAATTGATGTCCAAACACTATATGTTGGTTCGATAATTTTGAATTTGAATACAATCTTCTTGGTACCCCATTACCAATCTACTGGTGACCTTTCAATGTTGTCAGTATCAGTTCAATGGTGTCAGGTGTTTGAATAGCTTTTCAAAGTTTCTGATTTGAATGGTGGAATATAAATCAATACAAGCATACTTCACACTTCTGCAGACACTTCCGGTCAGTATCAAAACCCCCCTGAACAATAAACTCAATGCCAGTCGACCCTGCTCGTAAACAAAGTTTCACAGTTATGGAATGCATACCGCATACATATGCTCTGCATGACAGATACAGCAAAGTATCTCTCTCGTATACATATAATCGTAAACTTCTTGGTTAGCAGAAACTCCGCAAGAACTTCTGAGCGATGAGGCCGTATAGACTCCTCCGAACTTTGTAATAAGGCCTGATGAACACAAATTCCCAACTGAATAGAAACTACATTACTGAGTATCCAATAATGACATCTATAAATGTTTTGAAACAGCTACTTGGAAATTAATAGCTGCCACATCATTCACAGAACGGAAGATTTAATTCTTCTCCTTTCTTTCTAGTTGAAGTGGAGTAATAAAATATCTTGTTTTGAATGAAACAATTAACGATCCTTTAAAACACTTCCCCATATATTCAGGGGGATTGTATAGAAACGAAAAAGCACGAAATACGGAAATGAAATTGCAAAAAAAAAAAAAAAGTTCTCCGCAACTCGAAGGAAGTACGTGAATGAATGGTTACGAACTCGTTCACGCCTTACGCGCTTGCTCAGCGTGAAAACTTGCAAGTGGAAGTCGTGACTTTTCAAGCACTTCAACCACTTTGTCACCACGTCCAAGTTATGGGACGGAAATGCTTCCGCTCTTTGAGTTTGCTGAATAAATTTCAAGAAGCAAATACAGCATATAATTTTGTTGTAAACCAAAATGGAATACATAACCTAGAGGTGATATTATAAGTGATGAAAGTTGATAAAAATGATTCAAACAAGGATGACATCATCCAGTTTGAACCTAAGTTGGGAATATTTTTTTGATAATGTATATGATCTTGGGAAGGTAACACTTGAATAAAAAATTCAAAAGTGTGTCGTTAAAAACTAAAGTTGGCTAAGGTTTGCCAACCTCATCAGGCTAAAATTTATTAAATAGATAAATTACTCTTTAGTATTTTTTTAGTATAAAAGGTCTAAAGGCACTATTATTATAAATTAAAAAACAATGATATACCTAAGTTTTGTTAAAACGTCGATTACATGCTTCATATCTTCCTTTCTGTTGACAGAACGACTTTTTTTATATGAAACATTTTAGATATTCGTCTTCTTTTAAAATTAGTTTCATTGTCCAATATTGTTGTATTTCCCAATCAAAATCGTGATTAAAGTTTAAGACATCGGTAGACCACAGAGTTATTCACTTTTTATGTTCGTTAATGCTAGTCTGTAAAGTGTTCAATAGAAGTCTCAGAAAGAGTTTGCAATTCTATAAAAAATTCCATCTATCAGTCTTACGATAAACTATTAAACAAATAGAATTTTCTCATTCGATTCAGCAGTTTTTACTGCTGAGAACAAATTTTTATTTGTTCTCCTAGCAAATACGACTGACCCCAAACCGTTCAAAAGATTGATTTTTTGGGATACGATTTTAGTTTTTGTTACATTATCCCATTCATGTCGATTTCATCACGCTCCATTATTTTTCTACAACAATATCAATCTAAACTAATGCATAATCGATTTCCCCAGACTGTGTATGAATTGTCAATTCAGACCCCCAACGATCAAACCTAATGGAATATTTTATGTTCTTCATTATGTTAAAAAATGTTTGCATTTCATTAAAAAAGAACTTTATTTTCAATTTCGAAGTTTGTTTTTTTTTGCTTTACAAATTGGAATATCGCGGAACAGTAAAACGGGGGAAATTATAATTCTTTTGTACTTTCAATAAATGATTACTCAATTATACTGATTTGAATTGACTTTGTGAAACTGTTAATTATTTGGTATTAACGTCAACATTACTCGACAACATCATTATCGCTAGTCAAAACGCAATGAACTTCCGTTTGGGCATTAATCGATCATGTAACATCGTTTACGAATTCGTCATGTTTATCCAAGTGACAAATCACGCGATACCTTTAGTCGGTTTACGTTGATTACATCGCTCTCAATAGAAATCCACTCGCATGAGATATTGTCTGTCAGGAGTCAAATAAACGAGACATTCTTCTTCTTCTTCTTTTATCCTTAATACGTCACTTGAAAGAAAAAAAACTTTTGGATAAAAACCTAAAGTTAAATTTTTTGACAAATGAAATATATATACAGACAGTGGAAGCGAAATTGAAAAACTTGAATACTATTTCTGAAGTTTCATGTCAGAATTTTTCAAATGATCTTATCTAGGACTTCGTATTTCTGATTCCGTTTACTGTCCTACGGCTTTAGATATATAAAAAGAATCTCATCTCTGTTTACATTCTGAACATGGAAGTATTTTCCATTGAATTGAGTTCTTTAGATGAAAATGCCATCAAACAGGATAGACTTGAAATCCAACAATGGGATATTGGAAAATCCTCTTGAAAAGTTTTCTTTATCATTTATGTCATGGAAAATACAAAAAAGAAAGATTCAGAAGACACTGTCATTAATAGAAATAGTCAATATGAAAGTATTTAATTAATTTCCAAGAAGTTCGAAAGACAATTCAGTGTAGCACTCTCAATTTTTATTTATTACTCCCCTGTTTAATTGTCTAGTAAAAAAGCGATTTCTTTTCCAATTTAAATTTATGCTTAAGTTTTACAATAAATTCCTTTATAAAGCTTTCGAATTTGTGAACTCTCCTTTTTAACAAACTATATTGTGTATTATTTAATATTTTTCCACTTTCATGAAAACGAATGCAATTCGAAAGAAGGAAAAGTTTGACGTTTCTTTTATTGGATAGGGGGAAAAAAAAATATTCTTTATGACATTCTACGTACAAATGGAAATCAATTTATATTTTCATTTCAATTTCAAGTTTTCCAACTTTCTCTCCTGTGATACAGTTATTTCAAGTTTAATAAAGCAATAAATAAAACTTGAAATACAAAGAGAGTTTTTAGTGAAAAATATTTTTCCAACGTTTTCATCTTATAATTTCTATATAATTAAATGCGAGGAAACTTTTTGATTATTGCGACTGTATTGTTAAATTTCACAATAACGTGAATCAAATAATTATACTTTGTAAATCGTGTATTCTGTTCAAAAATTTAAACTCACTTGCTTGGGGGACGAAGTTCGACAAAGTGAAGGATGTAAAATATACCCTTTAATTGCTGTTCAAAAAAATATATTTTAACATCTGTTTCTAACATTGCTCTAGTCTTGGAGTCAAGATTATCAATTTCCAATATTTCCTTTTATCCGCAATTAGAGAAAATTTACAAATTATAAGCAAAAAAAAACTAAAATTGTGGATCAGCAGAAACAATCGATTCTTTTGAGAAGCTTAATTAATCAAGTATTTGGACATCGTTTATCAGACTTGTGGTAATTTGTACACGATCGTTGAGTTCTCGAATGGGACGAAATTCAGAGTATGCAGAGTGACAAGTAGAATTTCAGAATCCGGCGGCCCTTGTTGTCTAACCCTCTTCTAGGTCAGCAGCCCTTAATACCTCTTAGAACCCCTGTCATCCGTTTTAATATCGTATATACGAGAGAGAGAGAGAGTGAGAGAGACTTAGGAAGAGAGGGCCGTGTAATGGCGAAGCGAAAACAGGACAAGGAAGAGAATAGAATAAGGGATTTTGGTTCTCAATGCTCGACGAGAGGTTTCTCCCTTAATAATGAGACGACATTACTGCGAGTAATGAGACAGCCCAAATTTACCATTATGGAAGAGTATTCACGTCACAATCAGATTTTCAACCACTCGATGTCTTCTGCATACTACATTCATCTCTTAGCCTTGGAATAAAAATAAATTCACTTTCTTTCCCGAGTGCCATTTTATCAATAGGAAAAATCATCTATTAGAACATCTGTAATTGATTTTCTATAACCTCTGATTCTCTAACCTCTCCACGTCCTTGATTCTGGTAAAAACAATTTTTCTTTACAAAAACTCACATCGGATTCGTAATCAACGATCCAAAAAACCCCCAAAGTAACAAGTTTCATTCAAATCTGAAAAATTTGTAGAAAAATCGTAGTCATCCGCCATATTGGATCCACCATTTTGAATTTTGAAAATAGGAAAATTTTCTAAAATTAAAATTCGATTCGTGGTCAGCAAGGTTAAAAACCCTGAAGTAGCGAGTTTCTTGTAAAACTGAAAAATTTGTAAGAAATCATCCGCCATATTGGATCCACCGCATTTTGATGTTTGTAAAAAAGAAAATTTTACAAAACTGACAATCGATTAGTAGGCAGTAAACGTAAAAACCCTAGAGTAGCGAGTTTCATATGTAAATCGGAAAAATTTGTAAAAAAATCATCCGCCATATTGAATCCGTCATTTTGAATTTCGAACATTTTGCAAAACAGACGTTGGATTCGTAATCAGCGAGTCCAAAAAGCCGTAAATACTGTGTTTGATGAAATTTTTCTTACTTTAGAAAAAGTCGGGCCCTAAATTAAAGATTTATTTTTTTTTTATATTAAAAAAGGTTTTTTTTTGCTTTTTTCAAATGACCATCGAAAACGAAAGAACGTTGGCGGACGTATTTGATGATTCTCTGACTAAATTTCAAAGCCCTTTCATTTCAGATAATTTTCCGTCAATATTTCTCAAAAAAAAATTACTACAACAATTAAAATTAATTAATAATTAGTAATTAAGAGATATTAATTATTATCATCTGATAATGATGATTATTTACTTTTTTTTAAAGAACGAAATACGAAGATTACTAAATTTTCATTTTTCGCTCTTTCATTAATTTTTGTGTATGCTTTTTTAGAAATATTGTTCAACAAATCGAAAAAATGCAAGAAGATATTTTTTTCATAATTTATATACACAGAAAATAATACATAAAATTTAAAAATTAAATAAAATATATCCTTTTTTACAATAAATTTCGTTTAATCTAAAATAATGTAAATTTTTTTCCTTTTCATTTAGAAAATTGTTAATTATTGGGAAATTTTTATTAAGAAACAGAAAATATGCCCATTTTATGTATAATTTTTATTTTTCAATAACAATATTGTTCACAAACTGATTATTTTCTTTGGGGGAAAAATACAGATTTCCGTTTCTTAATATTTTTGTAGAAACTTTTCAATTTTCATAGGGAAATAATTTGCATCATTTCTATTTCTTAATTTCCATTGCTTTAATAAAGTTAATCATTTTTTTTTTAATAAACAATGCAAATTTTTATCAATTCTATTTGTCAATTACAAATTTTAATTGAAAATGAAATTAAAACTTTTTAAATTTTTAGAAAATAAAGAAAAAAATTTTTTGAAAAATGTTCTCTTACATTTATTTACGAATTTCTTTAATTGTAACACTGTTCAAAAACGTGAATAACTTTTTTCAATATATATTTTATTATTATTGCTATTATTATAATAATAATAATTATTATTATTATTATTATTTTTATTACTATTATTATATTATTGTAGTGTTATATTATTATTCTACGTTTCTTGAAAAGTTCTGGGAAATTTCAAATATTTTTATTATTATCATTTTTCCACCTGCTCTCTAAATTTGAGTTAGTAAAAATGTTTACTAATTTGAATTAGTGACTGACTTTTTCCTTTTAAATTACTAAATATAACTAAAAAAATAGTCAATTTTACTAATTTTTTAGTGAAATTTGCTAATTCAAATGCAAAAAGTCAGCCACTAATTCAAATTAGTAAACATTTTTACCAATTCAAATTTAGGGAGTGAATTAGTGAGCATTAAAAAATCAAAAATTTAAATCTTTTTGAAATTAAACAACTTATAAAAGTATTGTTACAAAAAATGAAAATTATCGATTACTTCGATCTCGATCAATTTCTTCACGTTTTATAATAATTAAAGATAAATGATAAAATCATTATTTTACATTATAAGAATATCGTTACTGTAACTCTTTGAAAAATATTTTTATCGTTTCAGTTAAATTATTATTTTCCAGAATTTTCAATTATTTGTTATGAAAATAATTTAATTCAATAGAAAAAAAACATTTATTATTTACAAAATTAATTAAATGTTTGCTTCTTTTTTTCAGAAATTTTATTAAAATACTAAATATTGAAAATCATTGAAATGAAAGAAAATTTTTTTTATTAAAGTAATTTAAATTTGGACCAGAATTTTATTGACATTTTTGAAAATCATTGAATTTTAAGGAAGAATTCTTTTAAAGATAATAGTTAATAATAATCTTAATGATAAGATTTTTAAAGATAATTGAGATTTTGTCAAGAGTTTTAGTATTTTTTTTTATAATTTTGAATATGAATTTGAATTTTACGACTAGAATTCTATTATTTTTGAAAATAATTCTATTTCTGTAATTACTTGTATAAACTTTCACCAAAATTGTCTTTTTTTAGTGTTTTCAACCAAATTTTTAATCAAACATGTGAAAAGTTTTTATATTTTTAAAAATTTCTAATTTTAGTTTTAAAAAAATGAAATGAAATTGCTGCTAGTGATACTTATGGCTATTTTCACGAAATACTCAATTAAAAGTTAATCAATGATTAAAACCAGTTTAACGGCTTGTGATTGGTTAGTTGAGAATTTAATCATTGATTAACTCTTAATCGTCATTGATGAAAGTGGTCCTTAATAATGTAGAAAAAGTTTGAATAAATTTACTCTAGTTACATTAGGAAAAAAATTGCTAAATATTTTTTTTCACATTGAAACTCTTTTTCAAAGAGCATACTGTCAATATGTTTATTGTTTACTAAAAAAAAATTTTTAGAAAAAAAACTTGTTTCTATTTTCTGTTCAATGATTCGTTTCGTACATTAGTCCGGATGATTAATTTAAATATAAAATTTGATTTTAAAATCCAGATTTTTTTTTATTTTTAATATTGTCAAAGAATTAGAAAACAAATGATGCACGTGAGCAGAAGTGAAATATTTCCAATCTAACGAATTTCAGTTGCATAATAGTGGCAAACAAACAGACACGAAAGTCAGTAAATAGTATGATTTTACTCTTCACGACTGTTTGTGGATATTACCCACGTAAAGTCATAAATTTTACTGTTGTACTTTACTGCAAGGTAGAAATACCGCCGTGATAAGAAAATAATGTTTTCGCTCTTTTTTCTTCTTGTTGTTGCATTAGAATAAAAATGCTGTCTTGTTACGATTTCTTTTTTTGATAAAGAGAAAAAAATTTTTCCACTTTTTGTAAATTTTGAGATTATTTTTGATGATGAAGATTATAAAAAAAAATTGTTGCGATAAGAATTTAGAATTATGGAGTTATCGTGTGATGTGTGATCGTAAATAGTGGTCTAGGTCAAGCTTCTAAACTAACCTTGATTACAACTTCCTACGTCCGCTTGGCAATTCGCCTGATCGCATAAGCAGGTTCCTTTCATCACAATGGGCACTATTTTATAGTTATCCTTCGCGAAAAAAATTATTGTCCTTTCGACTCTCGCATATTGTTTTGTAAAATTTGGATAATATTTTTTTAAAAACCGCCCAAAGCACGTGGTTCACTCACACACACCCACACACACTCTTTTGAATTTTATCGTGTGTTCTCTTTGTACATTTTCCTCGTTTCTTTCCTTTTCTATTACTCTCAGTTCGTTATGGCAAGAAAAAAATAAACAAACACGCAAAATCACAATTTTTTCTTCTTCCACCCACTCAATTGTGAGACACACCCAATTTTCTTAAACATCAATGCGAGAAAACATCGATTTCATTCTAATAATCATAATTTTCGTTTCTTTTTTTCTTGTTGAAAAAGTAATTTCTCCTCCAAAGGGGAAATTTGAACTGCCTATTAAAAAAGGTTAATTGTACAAATGGAGAAAAACCTTGAACCAATTCGACAATTTGATTCATATTTATTGCCGTTAATTCCCATAATTGAAATTCATTATTGACTTCTAAAAATAAGACTTGCTTTCGTTCAATACTGTAAAGGAGAAAATTTTGCACACTCACGAAAATTGGTAAAAAAAAATTCCAAAATTTCAATGAAATTAATTATTTGATGAAAGAAAAAAATGCATAAACATTGAATTTTCAAATGAATCCTTAATAGAGGAATGAGATTAGAGACACTAGATGTTCGCGAAGCTTTTTTGCAAGCACATGTTTGCGATAAAAATAACGAAATTCGAGAGAGATCGAGGTTGCCGGTGGCACGGCCCGTGGAAACCTGTCGATCCAAGACCGCTGTACTACCTCGAAAGCTCACTCTCTCTCTTCCTATATACAGCTTTAAATGTGGAATGAAGCCGCAGAGTTTGCGCATCGCACAATCCTCGGATAACTTCGGAATATTTCGTTCGCGAACGTAAAAAGGAGCAACTCTGGATTAAGAGTGCTCCAAAAATTTTCGCTTTAGAAAATATTCGAGAACGTAATAGGTGGTAAGCATCACTAAAATGTTTTATAAAACATTTGCTCGAAAATTCCACTCTAAAATATCTATAATAAAAAATAAAAAAAAATAAAAAAAAATAAAAACAAAACGAAAATTGAAACGTTCACGAAAAAAGAATAATCTGGTTTGTTTCCTTTTTTAACAATAATTTAATTTCCATAACATTTTCCCCAAGTTTACACTATTGTCAAACAAAAAAAATAACATTTTTCTCCAAATGGTGACAGCGGTGGGATTTTTCAAATATTCGAATACAAAATCAATTTATTCATATCGGAAAAAAAAATTTGGGCATGTTTTTAAATCACAACAATTGAATGTCAAATTTTTACAAATGTGTGGGAAAGATTTTTCTAAAAAGTTTTAAGGCAAAAATTGGAAATTATATTTTGCTTTGTGGAATGTAATTTCCTAATGGATTTCTCCATGTCGCGTTGGCAGCAAAGCGTAAAACATTTTTAACGACACAATACGTACATTGTATGGAGTTTATGACTTGATGTGAAAAGCTTTTAACGCCAAATCGACTTTTTGGATAGTGCAAATTTTCGAACAAATTTTACACTCACGTTCATCTATTTTGTTAAACATTCATTTGCTATTGGAGTGATTAACTTTTATCCCAGTTATATCATTATCGAATTCTTTTAATTATATGTACGCGAATAAAACATTTTGAAATTAAATTCATACTTTAATATTGTTTTCAATTTTATTTCATTCATTCATTTCATTTATTTTATTTATTTCATTTATTTCATTTATTTCATTTATTTCATTTATTTCATTTATTTCATTTATTTCATTTATTTCATTTATTTCATTTATTTCATTTATTTCATTTATTTCATTTATTTCATTTATTTCATTTATTTCATTTATTTCATTTATTTCATTTATTTCATTTATTTCATTATAGTCGGAATTAAAATTTTCATGTTATATCGTAACTCACGAATAGGAATCATTTTTTTAATTATAGAACCAGAAGCAAAAAAATGACGCTCTAAAGTCCTATTCTTGTCATGTATTAAAAATAGAAGAAAATAAAATTTAAGATAGAGAAACGTGAATTATTTTTAGAATGCGAAATAAAAATTGTAATCTAAAAATGTCGATTCAATATTAGTCAAAACATTCTTCAAACTTAACCATGTTAATACGTTAAAATCAAAATTAAATTTTTCCTCAATATTTATCACTTTTTTCAACTAAAATTAGCATTTTTGAAAAAAGTAGAATTAAAAAATTTTGAATTCAAATTTTTTTTCTTTTGAAAATAGAATATTAATGGGAATACTATTATAATTATAATAATCATGCATTCAGAGACGGGAAATTCAGAGCAAAGTCTGGAATTGTTTCAAAAGATTTTTATTAAAAATTTTATAAAATTTCCATTTTTAATTAATTCAATTAAAAACATGGGCATAGATATTAGAAAAATTTAAATAATTAAAATTCTTCTGAAATTAATCAAATTTATTACTTTACATTTAAGTAATTATTAAAAATAGTGGATTTATAGAAAAGTTAAAAACACTTTAAAAAAATTGAATTTCGGACAAGTTACGAGCGATTGCTGAAATTCAATTATTTTAAAAAGTAATAAAACTCTTCTATGAAGAAACATTATTTTTAAAAATCTTTAACAAATTCTTGGCAAAATCTCAATTATTTACAAAAACGTTTCTTAATTCAATAATTTTCATATTTTGAAAAAATTAAATAAAATTCAACAAAATAAATAAATAAAGAAAATAATTCTACGCAGAGATTTAATTATTTTCAAAAATAATAAAAATTTACCAGAAATTCAATTATTTTCAAAAGTATTAAAAATTTTTATAGTAATTTAATTGTTTAAAAAAACTATCTAAAATATTCTTAAACATTTAATTATTTTTATAAATAATAAAATTTCCAAAAGAATTCAATTATTTAAAATAGAATTTGAGTAAAATTTTTTGAAAATCATTTAATTATTTAAAATTTTGTTGTAAAAAAAATTTCTGAAAAAATTCAATTATTTCTCAATTATTTTCAAAAGTGATAAATTTCTTCGCAAAAATTGAATTATTATCAAAAACTTTTTAGAAAAAATTCTTTTCGAAATTTCAAATCTTTAATTATAATTAAATTCTTCTCCGCAATTCAATTATTTTAAAAAATGTTAATAAAATTCTTGAGAATATTTTAATTATTTTTTAAAATTCAATAATTTTCTCAATTCAACGACTTTCAAAATTTACTGTTTTAAGAAAAAATTTTAAACATTTAATTATTTTCATAAATAATAAAAATTTCACAAAAATTCAATTATTTACAAATTTTCGACTAAAAATTTTTGCAAATAATTGAAGTATTTTCAAAATTAATAAAACTTAAAGTAGTAATTCAATTATTTTCAATTTTTTCTATAAATTTCTTTGCAATAATTCAACTATTTTCAAAAATAATAAAACTTTTATACACAAGGATTCAATTTTGAGCATAAAAACTAAAATTCATCACAGAAGTTCAATTATTTTTAGAACAATTTCAATCAAATTCCTGAAAAAATATAATTAATATTAATTATTTTATTAATATTCGTCCAAAAAATCAATTATTTATGAATATTATTTAAAAAATTCTTTATCAGAATTAACTTTTGAAAAAATATTCCATTTTTCAATAAATTATTTATTTCTATATTTAAATGATTTAATACTAGGAGAATTTTTAAGAAAAATTTATTTAAAAATTAATTTCAGTTAGTTTTTTTTATATTTATTTTTTTCAGTTAATGTTATTTATAATTGAATATTAAAAGTATTACAGCGAAAATTTTGTGAAATATTTTAATTTTGAAAAGGTTTCTAATCAAAATCTTTGAAAATCTTAAATTTTTTATACATTCAACTGACAATTATGTAGAATTAATTTTTTCGAAAAATTTCAATTGATTTTTTTTTTTTTAAATTGTTGAAGTATTGAATTTCTAATATATATTTTAACTATTTTTCCGGTGAATCGAATTTTCGTAAAATTGAATTGTAAGCAAATGGATTTAAAAATTCCCGAAGAAATTTTTTTTCTGGAAATTATTAAAAATAGTTGATTTAGAGAAGAATTTAAGTTAAAAATGTTAGAAAATGATTATTTAATTGAAATGATCGAATTAATTTTAAAGAAGTTGAAATAAAAATATTCTGTTAATATAAAATAATGATTTCATCACTCGGTCATTTTTTATTATTATAAAACATGAAGAAATCGAGCAATTCGTGCCGAAGATTCGGAGTGATTCATTTCTTCATGTTTTACAATAATATTTTTATCAATTATCAATTATCGAATTTCAATGTTTCGAAAAATTTTAATTCCAACGAAAAACTAATAATTAAATATTTAATGTAAAAAGAATGTTACTCACGTTTTCGAATAATGTAAAATTATAAAGAAATTCGTAAACGACATGTAACAGAACTTTTTTTTTAGTAAATCTATAATAATGTAAAAGTAAAGAAATTCCTAAACGAAATGTAACAGAACTTTTTTTTAGTAAATCTTTTTCCTTTTTTCATAAACATTGATAATTTGAAATTTTTAAATTGGTAATAATAGTCGCATGTAGTGTAGTTAAAAAAATAAAAGGGTTACAACATATCTACTCGATTCTTAATATAAAAAAATTGCAGCACGAAAACGTTGTTCAGCTATATGATTGCATTTTTGTTTTAAGATAATAAAACAATTTAACCAAGATAATAAAAAGTTAAAAGCGGACTTTTATAAAATACTCGACAGTTAAGGCAGAATGTTGTTTCGCTATTTCATCTATACCCTTAACACTAATTTTTACGATCATGAATAAAATAATGGAAACACGAAACTACAAGGCAATTACATGGCTGAAATGTCAGTATCGGCTGGTACAGTTCGTTCATCATGTAACAGCTTGCCAATGGCTAACATCCCAATTCTAAACCGTATAACTACAATCGTAACGAAGCAACGAGTACACTTTTTTTCACGATTGACCCTTCTTTTATCTCTCACTTTATGCAATTTCTCTTTTGGTCCCCTAACTCTTCATTCTCTGCTAAACGACATGTGAATTTTAAATTGTACAACATTGTTCCGACAAATTTAACCCTATTACGATAGTTGCAATATTTACAGAGAATTTGAAAAATAAACCGCATATAATCTAAAAAAGTAAATATTCGAAAATATTCCTTAAGTTACAACCGCAATTGTGAGGTTTAAATATATAGTTTAAGTAAGATGTGCAAAAAATCGATCCGAGAATAAATTTAACAAAAAACTAGAAGATCAAAATAAAAGTAATATTTTTCAAGAACACATTATTTAATAAATAGATTTAAATACCTCAGCCATTGTTATTAAAGGAATACTTTTTTTCACTTTACAATTATGAATATCGTCTAGAAACCCTAAGCAGAAATATTAGTTTTAGATTACACCGTTATAACAGTAGAACTTAATGTAGAACAAAGTTTCTAGTCAGACGACTTCTTTTCTTCAGAATCAACTGTGCTTTCAGTTGACGAAGTACCTGAAAAAATATTATTTTCTTTAAAACATAATAAAATAGTAACTAATTATTAAAAAGTTAAAAGCGGACTTTTATAAAATACTTTTTAGTTACTTTTTAGTAATAGTATTATACTATAGATAAAAAAGATTTAGGATATTCTTCCTCGAAATTCCTGAACCGATTTAGAGCATCAACAACTATTTGATTCGTTATGGAAAAAACTAGACTGCACACTTTTAAAATTCAACATTTTTACCTTCTGTTATTTTATACGGTTGTAAATCATAGCCTTTGTGTAAAAGAAATCATAAGTAATAATCAAGGCATAAATTGCACTTTTCAAAATTGGAGTTATAAAATAAAAAATAACTATTATGAACAAACTGAGAGTGAAATAAAGATATTAGTCTCGTAATTAGGAGGACTACAAAGAATAAAAACTAGATTACAAATAATATGTCATCAGTTTTAGAATTACCTTCGTTTATTTTAGACGTAGGATCAAGATTTAAATTCTCGTTAACGACATCCTTTGCATTATTTACTACTTCAGATGCTAATGAACCTAAAACAAGAAAATAACATTTAGAATCAATAAGTTATAAAGAAGAATTAAAATCAATACTCATGCATAATATGCTGTCTAAATAATAGCAATAAAGTTTTAAAAGTACTTTCTGGCAAAGGATTTAAAAAAATCAAATTTTCTTTTTTTTCTACTTTAAACTGTTTCTTAGAATATATCATAAAATCATAGTTCTAAAACATTTTTGAAAAAAATTATAAAAAAATTATACATAAGAAAAAAGTTATATCAACTTTGATGGTCGTCTCTTCTCATCAATGTAATACATTTCGAAAACTTTAAACAGAAAATAGATTTAGGAATTTCTTCCTCAAAATTCCTGAACTGATTTGAAAGCATCAACAACTATTTGATTCGTTATGGAAGAAACTAGACTGCACACTTTTAAAATTCAACATTTTTTTTTACCTTCTGTTTATACGGTTGTAAATTGGACCATTTTGCCTTTTTCCAAAAGATGTGTATAAACAATTGTAAAATATTCAAAAACAAATTATTTTAGAGGTTTTTCACACAGCACAGAAACTTTTTTAGAAGTTGAAATAACCTTTGCTTGCAACATTCGGAGTCTTTAGTTACAAAACTCTTTAAAGTTGAAATAATTCTTTAAATCTTGCCTGTTTTTCAACGTTTGGCGCGAATTTTAACTGAACATTGCATGAAAATTTCAAATTTCTTCAACTCTCACGAAATGTTGAGTCAAATTTTACGTCAAGCATTGAATAAAAACGAATATTTAGAGAAAAACTTCAAGTTTCATGAGCTTTGTAACTGAAGATTCGGAAGATTGCAGTCAAGCAAATTTCAATTTACAGAAAATTTTCGGTGCTGTGTGGGTTCTGTTTGGAAAAAATCTTCATGAAGTTTTATTTCATAGAAAAGAGCTTGCTAGGAAACTGTCACCTCGAAAAAAGCGTATTTTGAAAGAAGTAAAAAATAACAAAAAAAAAAACTGAAAAAAAATTAGAACAAAATTTATCATACCTTGAAACCAAATGCGTATCATGTCATTTATATCTTCTGAGGAAAGTTTAAATTATTCTGTCATGTTACCTGCATTAGAAAGTATATTGTCTCCTCCAGTTGATGGTTCATTTGAACTGTCGGTTGTGGATTCTGACGCAGTAGATTCAGTTGATGGTTCATTTGAACTGGCGGTTGTGGGTTCTGACGCAGCAAATTCACTTAAACTGACGGTTGTCAGTTCTTCCGCAGTAGATTCAGTCGACGGTTGGTTTAAACTGGCGGTTGTGAGTTCTGCCGCAGTAGATTCAGTCGACGGTTCATTTGAACTGACGGTTGTGGGTTCTGACGCAGCAGATTCACTTGAACTGACGGTTGTGAGTTCTTCCGCAGTAGATTCAGTTGATGGTTCATTTGAACTGACGGTTGTGGGTTCTGACGCAGTAGATTCAGTTGATAGTTCATTTGAACTGACGGTTGTGGGTTCTGACGCAGCAGATTCACTTGAACTGACGGTTGTGAGTTCTTCCGCAGTAGATTCAGTCGACGGTTCACTTGAACTGACGGTTGTGAGTTCTTCCGCAGTAGATTCAGTCGACGGTTCACTTGAACTGGCGGTTGTGAGTTCTGACGCAGCAAATTCACTTAAACTGACGGTTGTCAGTTCTTCCGCAGTAGATTCAGTCGACGGTTGGTTTAAACTGGCGGTTGTGAGTTCTGCCGCAGTAGATTCAGTCGACGGTTCATTTGAACTGACGGTTGTCAGTTCTTCCGCAGTAGATTCAGTTGATGGTTCATTTGAACTGACGGTTGTTGGTTCTGACGCAGTAGATTCAGTTGATAGTTCATTTGAACTGACGGTTGTGGGTTCTGACGCAGCAGATTCACTTGAACTGACGGTTGTGAGTTCTTCCGCAGTAGATTCAGTCGACGGTTCACTTGAACTGACGGTTGTGAGTTCTTCCGCAGTAGATTCAGTCGACGGTTCACTTGAACTGGCGGTTGTGAGTTCTTCCGCAGTAGATTCTGTCGATGGTTCATTTGAACTGACGGTTGTGGGTTCTGCCGCAGTAGATTCAGTTAATGGTTCATTTGAACTGACGGTTGTGAGTTCTACCGCAGTAGATTCAGTCGACGGTTCATTTGAACTGATGGTTGTGGGTTCTGACGCAGTAGATTCAGTTGATGGTTCATTTAAAATGACAGTTGTGGGTTCGGACGCAGTAGATTCAGTTGATGGTTCATGTGAACTGACGGTTGTGGGTTCTGACGCAGTAGATTCACTTGAACTGACGGTTGTGAGTTCTTCCGCAGTAGATTCAGTCGACGGTTCACTTGAACTGACGGTTGTGAGTTCTGACGTATCAGATTCACTTGAACTGGCGGTTGTGAGTTCTTCCGCAGTAGATTCAGTCGACGGTTCACTTGAACTGACGGTTGTGAGTTCTACCGCAGTAGATTCAGTCGACGGTTCATTTGAACTGATGGTTGTGGGTTCTGACTCAGTAGATTCACTTGATGGTTCATTTAAAATGACGGTTGTGGGTTCTGACGCAGTAGATTCAGTTGATGGTTCATTTAAAATGACAGTTGTGGGTTCGGACGCAGTAAATTCAGTTGATGGTTCATGTGAACTGACGGTTGTGGGTTCTGACGCAGTAGATTCACTTGAACTGACGGTTGTGAGTTCTTCCGCAGTAGATTCAGTCGACGGTTCATTTGAACTGACGGTTGTGAGTTCTACCGCAGTAGATTCAGTCGACGGTTCACTTGAACTGACGGTTGTGAGTTCTACCGCAGTAGATTCAGTCGACGGTTCATTTGAACTGACGGTTGTGAGTTCTACCGCAGTAGATTTAGTCGACGGTTCATTTGAATTGATGGTTGTGGGTTCTGACGCAGTAGATTCAGTTGATGAAATTGTACCTGCAGTAGAAACATCAGTTGACACAGTTGTAGCTTCACCTGATTTAGTTGAACCTAATGTTGGTTGTTTTGTATTTTCTTTAGTGACAGCAGTAGGAGCCGATCCTTTTTCTGACGGCTTTTTAGTTGGTAATTTTGCCTCCTCTTTAGAACTATCTTCTGAACTAGACGATTCTTCGGATTAACAATGAACAACAATTACTTGTGTATAAACAAATAAGAGAAAATTTGTATCATGAAATAAAAATCACTTACTCTTTGAGGAAGGTCCTGTACTACTTGCCGAGTGACCTGTAGTCCCATTAGAAGATTTGTGTGGTTTATTTTTTACAGATTTAGCATCTTTAAAATTGCTGCCAGTGGTAGTTTTAGGTTTCACCTTTTCCTCTGTACTACTTGTGTCTGTTGGTGTCTGCTTTGAACATTTTTCTTTGAAAAATTTAAACATTTTATATTTGACAATATTTTTTTAATGAAAATGATTTTATCATCAAACTACTGATAATAATGTATTATAATATAATAATTAATAATATTTAGATTAACTACCCCTCTGAGTGGAGTTAGAATAAAATTTATTTCATTCTTTTTTTAATAATAGAACATTCTTTATCTTTATGAAAGAGTAAAAGTAAATAAATTTTACACTACCTTTTATCCATTTGCATACTCTTGTTACTGCATCCTTTATACCAGTGCACAAACAGTGAAAAAAATTCTTCACTTTTGTCACTAGATTATTTTTACAGTCCTCTATATTACTTTTTTCTAAATTACTGGTCGACTTATTAACTTCGGAATTATTTCCATCTGTAATTATAAATATTTTTAATTCTGTGATCTAAATTTAAAAATAGGGAAAAAATATTATTATTAATTATTACTATATTTATCTTTTATTTATCATAAGGTTTTTATAATATAAATAATCGCATACCTTTTATAGTGGCACATTGGACAACTATTAAGACTGACAGTAAAATAATAATTTTACTAAACATATTTATTAAATATTTAAAAAATTTAATAACGTTACAAAATATTAATTTATACTAAAGCTTTGTTAAGTACACGAAACTTTATATACACTTTATCACATAATTATAAAATATTTATCTCAAATTTTTCGTTGATAATAAAATTTATTGTTTGAAAAAAAGTATTATTTTCCTTATCATATTTCATAACTATAAACATTTATAACAAAATGCAAATTATTTTTCACCTCTTAATTAAAGTCTTTGTAAAAAATATATCTGTGCATATTACTCACGTGATAAAATTTGACGCACGTGCCGTTTTTCTTTTTTGAACGCTTGTCGTGTTTTAGAAAAATTTTTCACAATATAAACATGACTTGCTTTTATTTTATAAATATAAGACAAAAAAATAGTGATTAATTTGTAGATAAAATTTTTCTTTATTAACATTTTATTATTATTCAAGTAAATAAATACCTTGTAATTCATTGTTATCTTGTTACTATTATTACCTTGTTTTAAAAAAAATATCTGATGACTTTTTTAAAATTCAAAATGGCTGATCCAACATGGCGGAAATGTTTTAAGAATAATTTCAATATTTTTGTCTCTAAAAATAATAAAATTTGGAGAATTTTTAATACAAATTTAATTTCTACGAAACGAATTGTAAGAACTGATCTGTTAACATTGGATCAATTCTGTTTCCAATTTGTTACTTGAAGAAGGGATTTTTTTAAGGCTTCACAAAAGTTTTCAGTGAGAAGGAAAGTCCCTTTTCGTGTCGAACACGTCAGCAAAGACTAACATGGCGCATTCGACAAAGTACAGTGGGTCCAGTAGTACTCAATCCAATTCGAGTGAAACTGCAAAGGCGGTCGTTTTTATCACCTTGTTCTTCAATCAGAAATAAAATAGAAAGAGAGAGAGAGAAAGAGAGAGAGAGAGAGAAAGATGGAGTCTTAGGAAATAGATTGGAAAGTTCTTTAAGTCAAATTCAATTAGTGCCAATTACGCAATTCGGTATTTTCTCATCTCCTTTTTGGAGGAGTAAAATTAAAGGTCTTGTTGAAGGAATTATCAAGAAACGGTTCATCTTAATCTTTTCGTGCTTGACATTCTAATAGTACTCCTGTAAGTAAAAGCTTCGGGTGCAGTTACTACGTCTATTTATTTGACGTCGGATAAATTCATCGAACGTTACCAAGTACCTTTGACACTAACGAGGTCGTTAAGTTAAGCTTCACTCTTGTACAGTAAAGAACATTGAGAATTGGAAAATGAACTTTACTTTCCACTAATAGGATTTTAGACAACGAAAATTTCACCTTAATTCTCGTTGGTGAATCAAATTTTGATAAAGGGTGTTTAATCATTTATTTCTGTTTTTGGAGATGTATGAAAAAATATTTAAGATTAAAAAAATATTTTTTAATCTTTGGTATTTAGAGAGATTTTTGAGTCGCTGATTATATGAAGCTGATGACAGATTTTCAAAATTCAAGATGGCGGGTCCAATATGGCGAACGACTTTTTTTAGAAATCAAACAGGACTCGCACCATTAAAAATATTTCAAAGTTAAGAACTTTACGGATTAATTACTGATAAAGATATAATCCGACTCAAATAAGTGAACATTTTACATTCAACTATTTATTAAATTTTTTCATAACTATAAAGCATGAAGATTTTACTAAATTTTAATTATTCGTAATTTCTTCAATTAAATAGATAGTAGAAGATAAAAACATTAAATAATAATTGAAAAAAGATGTAATTAAACTTTTTCAAAAAAATCAAATTCAAAATTCAATTATTTCTTAAAATTTACGCAATATTGCTTTTAATATTCAATTAACTAAAATTTTAACTAACATTCAGTTTTAAATAAATTTTTGTCAAAAATGCTTCTAGTAGAGATAAATTATTTAAGTACAAAAATAAATAATTGAATGTTTCTGAAAATGGAATTCTCATAAAGAATTGTATTACCAAATTTTTACATAATTGAATTCTATGGACGAATTTTAAAACAATTTTTATGAATAATTACATTTTTTGGAGAATTCTATAAAAATTGTATTATAAATAAATAAAATTTTGCTTCGAATTTAATTATTATTGCAAATATTTGAATTCCGTAAAAAAATTTATTTCTTTTGAAAATAATTAAAATATTGCGAAGAAATTTATTTAAAAAAATGTTGAATAATTGAATTTTTTGGACGTATTTTAATCTAATTATTAAGAATTTCAAGAAAATGTTTTTTGAAATTTGAATTAAAATTCGATTAAAATTCTATTATAAATAAACAGAATTTTGCTATGAGTTTAATTATTATTGCAAATAATTGAATTTCGAAAAAAAATTATTATTCTTAAACATAATTGAAATATTGCGAAGAAATTTATAAAAAAAATTTTTAATAATTGCATTCTTTGGACGTATTTTAATCAAATTTTTAAGAATAATTTCCTTTTTTCTAGAAATTCGATTAAAATTGGACTAAAAAATAATTGAAATTCAGCGATGACATTTTTTATTTGTAAAAATAATTGAATCTTTAAGAAGGACATTATTATTTTTTAATATAATTAAATTTCTGCGAAAATTTGTATTACCCTTAAAAATAATTAAATTTCTGCAATAATTTGTAATTTCTTCAAAATTAAATTTTTCTCAGTGTTTTGAACTAAAATTGTTCTAAAACTCTAAATATTTTTAATAATTATTAAAATTGTTCGTCAACAATTTTGAAATTCATTTGTTTACACTTTAATTATACAAAATTTCAATTATTCAGGAATAATTAAATATTTTTTAAATTAAATATTTATTAAGAAAGAAAATTTTCTAAAAAATATTTTAAGTATTTATAAGTATTTAAATAAATAAAATTGAAATAAACTATTTCGTAAAAATTAATTCTTATTTAGTTAGTTAAAAATATAGAAAATTAAAATTAATTAAATTAAAATAAAATTCTACTAAAATACAATTACTTTAATGAAAAAAAAATTAATTTTTTAAATAATGGAGTGTTTCTGATATAATTAAATTTTAATAAGGAATTTTGTTAATACAATTTTTAAATAATTGAATTATGTCCACGAATTTTGATTAAAGTTTTAAGAATTTACTTTTCGAGAAATTCCATTTAAATTGCATTAAAAAGTAATTGAAATTTTGCATTGTGTTTTATTATTTATGAAAATAATTGATTCCTAAAAAGAATTCTACTTACTAAAATAATTGAATCACTGTATTAAACGTTTCTTTATATATGAAAATAATTTAATTAATTAGAAGAAATTTATAAAAAAACATTAGTAAATATTTAAATTTTTGTGAAATTTGTATTGTTATGAAAAAAATTCACCGTTTGCGTAGAATTTTATTAAAAAAAATTTTTTCAATAACTAAATTCTTTTCTAAAATTTGATTAAAGTAGAAGAAGATATTAAAAATCATTTTGAATTCACATAAATTTTCGAAAATAATTGAAAATTTTTAAAGTATTTTATTAAATTTTTTAGAAAATTGAATTATTTGGAAGAAATTAATAAAAACTCTCTGCATAATTGAAGTTCTATGACATTTTTATTATTTTATGAAAATAATTAAATGTTTTTGTAGAATTTTATTAAATTTTTTGTTAAAATAGTTGAATTCTTTTGGAAAATTTGCTTAATGTAAAAGATATTTAAAAAGTCAGTGACTTGATGAAAAATTTTGGAAATTAATTAAAAATTTTGCAAAGAATTTTTAAAAGATTTTTAAAAATAAATAATTTTTGGCAAAAAATTTTTAAAAAATCTTCGAAAATAATTGAGTTTTGGAGAAGAATTGTTTTTTTATTATTTGGAAATTGGAAAAGAATTTTTTTTAATTGTTAAACATAATTAGATTTCCAAGAAATTTCTTCTACGAGTTTCTGGCAAATTGAATCGATTTTTAAAAAAGTTGTCCGCCGTATTGGATCCGCCATTATGAATTTTAAAAAATTAACATCAGATTCGTAATTAACGGCCCTAAAAGCCCTTAGAAAGTAAGTTTTATAAAACATCAATATTTTTTTTCTCTCATATTCTACTAAAAAAATAAAATAATTTTTCTCTCATATTCTACTAATCGAAAAATATTTTTCTATTTCTTGAAAATTCTACAATCTTTATTTTCTTGAAAGTATCAATTCAATAATAAAATGTATCATTTTAATACAAAAATATGAATCAAATAAAAAAATGATCTTAATTTTTGCATCAAATTGAAACACTTTAGTATTAATTTAATACTTTCAAGAAAAGTGTGATGGCTTAAACCCTTGATGAAGAGAATATTTTTTTTATCTCTTCCAAATAGAGAATAATTTAGTTTTTTAAATATTTATATTCCGTTGAAATATATTGAATATTTCAAAGAATATTTGAAATATTAAATAAATTTTATTTTTTCCACCGCATACAGAATATCCCTTTTTAGCGACATTTTGAGATCATTTAAAATGTCTAAGGACAGCTTAACTTCGAGTTTCCGGACATAAATACGTCTCAGACGCTCTAACGATCCTATAAAATGTCCAAATGTCGTGTCCACCGCTGACCATACTCGCTGAACCGTCCTCTTAATGTACCGCCTGCCTATAAATTTCGAATAACCGGCGAAAATCGACTTTTAATTACCCTTATTCTGCATTTAATAAAATGCTATAGACACGAAATTCTACGATTAAAAAATATTTTTCCTTTCCTTCAAAAGTTGCACGAAAAAAAAGTCCCATACAAAAATTGTTTTACTATTTGTAAAATATAAAAGAAATGTGAAAAAAGAAATTTTTAATAAGCAGCGAAAGTTTAATTTTTCTTGTGTCTATTCAAAAAATTATTACTATTATTTTACTGTTTGAAATTATTGGTTAAATTTTTTTTTTTAGCAACTTGCATAACTAATAGCAAAATCTGACGTTTCATTAGAAAATCTTTTTTTTTATTAAGTTGTGAAACGAGACGCTCTATTTTCCCCAACATACTTGTGGTTAAGCACGTTTAACGCTTAGGCTTTCAATGTTTCCGCGATAAGGTACAAAGCGCCGTTTATTGGACGTGCCAGCGAATAAAGAAGCTTACACACGTGATCTAGCGTGAAGAACTCAAGCCAGTGTATAAATGCAACACACATTTTATATGAAAACTGGTAGATCGCGTGATTACAACACAACACGTGATCTCCATACTTTGTAATATAGTCAGTATTAAACTTCCCTCCTCCCCCCATTAGACGTAAATAAATTTTATTTACATATTTTAATTATTCTACTCGTTACAATTTTCAACAGGAATTTTAAATTTTCTAATGAAATTTATAAATTACTTACCAATTCGTTCGTTGAAATTTACATAAATTTGACATTTATACTTAGATTATTTTCCAAATAATTGTATTTTTCACTTAATCAATAATTAAAATTTCTTTTGTTTTTAACTAGCAACAATCCGCGCTTTAAAACACGCAACTAACTTCTCACATACTTTTTTAAATATAAAATTAGCAATATTTAAAAAATAGGATTTAAAAATTTTTTTCTAATTTTTATAATTCAAAATTCTTATTTTCATAAATATAAAATGTAAATTGGAATATAAAAAATTCCGAATTTTTGTGTTTTTTTTGGCTTATAAACTATAAAATCACCACGAATTCTAATAAAAAGTAACAAAACCCCCTTAAATTTTTCTAATTCTGACAATAACTGCTTTTAAAGTAACTTAATTCTTAGAGAACTAACAGAAAACTAATACCTATAAATTATTTAATGAGTAATTTTAATTTTACTTAAATATTTCGAAATTAATTACATTTTCAAAGAGTTTTGTTTTAAATTTTTAAGAAAGAGATGAGACTCAAAAAGTTTCAATTTGAAATTTTGGAAAAATAAAATTTTCACTTAATTTAATTAGAAATTTCAAAAAACTTAGATTTTTGCAAAATTTTCATAATTCACACTCTTCTCGAACTTAGTTTAATTTTTAATTAATTAATATAAATTAATTAATAATAATAATTAATATTGATTAATTTAAAAAAGTTATTAATATTAATTAATATTTGATTAATTAGAAATAATTAATATTGATTAATTTAAAAAAAATTATTAATGTTAAAATAATAGAAGTATAGAAATTTTAGACAAAAAAAAATTTAAAAAGATCAATTTTGGAGAAGTTACAAATGATTGCAGAAATGCAATTATTTTCAAAAGTAATAAGATTCTTCTTACAAAAGTTTAATTATGTTCAAAATGTAATGAAAAATTCTCAGCAAAATTTCAATTATCTTTATAAAATAACAAAATCCTTTTCTAAAATTTAATTATTTTAAAAAATTTTCCCCTATTTCAATGATTTTTAATATCCACTATTTTAATAAATTTTCCAATAGAATTTAATTCGTATTTTAATAAAAAAATATAAATCAAATTGTACTGAAACATTTAATTATTTTCATAAATAGTAAATTTTTTTTTGAATTTAATTTATTATTTTTATAAATAATAAATTTGTTTTAGAAATTAAATTATTTTCATAAACAATAAAGCTTATCGCACGATTTTAATCATTTTTAGAAAAATTTTAATCGAATTCCACGAAAAATTATCTTAAAATTTTTATTAAAATTCGAAAAAAGAATTCAATTATTAAAAAATTTACTGACAAAATTCATTATAAGAATTTAATTTTTAAAAAACGTTCAAATTTTCATTAAAATTCGTCAAAAGAATTCAATCCTTCAAAAATTTGCTAACAAAATTCTTCACAAGAATGGAATTTTAAAAGAACAATTCAATTATTCAATAAATTATTAATTTTCAATTTATAAATAATCGGATAATTTTGAAAAAGTTTTAAGCTAAAATATTTGAAAATTTGAATTTTTTAGTACTTTTATTGCTTTTATTATTTTTATTGAAAGTTTTGAAGAATTAATTATTTCGAAACAGTTTAATTTACTTCTTTTAAACTAATTTCAAAATACATGGAAATTATTATTCCAAATATGGGGATTTTTACAAATTCTCTAAAATTTTCCTATATTTTTACAAAGGAAATTTCCCTAAAGATTTAAAGATAATTTTTTCAAACTTTAGGATTATTTCTACATTATTTCATGGAAATGTTTCTAAATTTATAGAAAGTTTGCAATAATTTTTAGAAAAATATTTCCTTATCTATGTTAATAAATTTTTCTAAAAAATTATAGTAGAATTTACTCCTTAAACTTTTTGGGGAAAATTTCCAAAATATTTCTTACACTGTGTAAATACGCAAATTAAAGAAATTCCGAATAATCGATATTTAGTCAAAATTGAATTTTAAACAAATATATATTTGAGAAATCTCAAAGAACTTTTTCAGAAATTATTAAAAATAGTTGATTTCGAGAAGAATTAAAATTCCTTAATTATTAAAAAGTCAGTAAAATATCAATTGAATTAAAATGATAAAAATAATTTCCAAGACGATACAGTAGCAATATTCTTAATAATATGAAAAAAAACATGATAATACTTTTAACAGCTGTTGAATTTTAAAAAAAGTTGAATTTAAATCTTTTGTAGAATTTTTATTCCTGTGCAAAAATAATAATAATAATTAAATATTTTTTTTAAAAAACAAGTTGTTGATGTTTCTGAATAATTTTACTTTTAAAGAAACTCGTAAATAACATTATTTTGTGTAAAATTTTTTTCTTTATTTTCTAAAAATTAAAAAATTTTTCATTTTTAATTTAAATTTGTCATTAATAAATAGAATTCGTAAACATTTCTTTCCTTTATTTTATAAAAACTGAAATTTATTAAAGCAAATGTAATTAAGAAATAGAAACGATGCAAATTATTTCCTTTGGAAAATTGCGAATTTTCTACGAAAAATATTGAGAAACGGGAATTATTGTAAAGTTTTTTTCCCTGCAAGAAAAGAATGAGTTTGCAGTCAATATTGTCATTTGGAAATTAGAAATAAAAATTACGCCAAAAAGGGATGCGATACCTATTTCTTAATCTTAATTTTTAAACAATTTCATAATATTTTTAATAAAAAAATACTAAAAGAAATTTTTTTAATATTAAAAAAAGAAAAAAGAAAATTTTGCATACTTTACAACAGTCAAACGAAATTTGTTATAAAAAGCATATTAAAAAAAATTATTTCTTAATCACTAATAAATAAGTAAAATAATAATTAAGTAATTATTTAAATTTAAAAGTTTGTTAATTACAAATATTATTTTTATCACCTATATAAATAATGAAAAATACCTTCGTATTTTCGTATTTATTTATATTTTACTTGAATAAATAAATAAATAAATAAATGAATTTTCGATTTGTCCGGCAACTAATTTTGTAACGAAAAAAAACAAAGCATAAACAAAAACTGTTTTCAGAATGTTAGGGATAAAAAAAAATTTAAGAATAAATACAAAGATTATTATTGTTAATAATTAATTAATAATTCTCTGTATTAATTTTCCACTATAAAAGAGCTCCTTTCTATAAGGAACATTCAGTTATTGATCGGTTTTAATTTTAATTTCGACCGTCTGTATACATTAATAGCAATATCAATAATGTAAAGAATTTTCCTTCCTAAAGTTTATATATTTACATTTAAACTGACTACGAAAATAAAAGAGTCGATAAAATTTTCTGACAATCAAATAAAGTTTGTCCGCAACTTTTTTTTTTACTCTCTATCGAATATCTGCAAATTGAGAGACTTGAATTGAAAATCGATATATAGGAAGCTACACATTTATAGGACTGAAAACAGGAACAATAGAAAACTGTTGGTTGGAATACTACTTGTACATTTCGCATTGCCTTGAATTTCTATTGAAAACTACAATTTGAAATTACTACGTTCTGTTATTATTATTACGTATGTTCCTAAGTTTCCAGAGAACTTATGCATCGACAGGTTTATCTCATTTTCCCCGTATATGATGCATACAAGATAATTTTGGTGTATATTCTCCTATATACGTACTTTCATGTATATAATACCATTATATGTCGAAGCCCTACTGGAGTTGCTAACAATTATTGTAATTAGGGTTTATTGCTGTTTGACTGCATTATTCTATGCCACCATTCAAAATGTAATTCAATTAACATTATAATATAAATCTCTTGTTTCTAGAGAAAGACACTTGAATTGAGTTAATAACTTCTGATTATAAGAAATTTCAAATATCTTTTTTTTTCTTCCCCGCACACGAAATTTTACATCAAGTGAAAGAGTCCTTTAAAATATTGAAGCAGACTGTAAGTAATAGGATTCGATCCCATGAAAACTCAAAGAGTAACGATTCTCCATAGATTCGATCAGTCTGAGTCTTCGAAATCTCTCCAATTGATTTTAGTGCCTGCACTTTCAACGGATTGTCCAATTCGTTAATTCGGAAAAGGCCACCATCTGTGAAATCCCAGAAAATCGAACATTACAACTTTGGTAAGTAATGAAACCTTCGAAAATCTTCCTTTCCAATTATGAAATACACTCACTGTAATTAACTTCAATTTTTCGGTCTGTATATAACTGGAGATTTTTATATTAACAGTTTTCTTTTTTTTAAATAATTATTTTTGCAAAGAATTATTTTTGCAAAGAATTATTTTTGCAAAGAATTATTTTTGCAAAGAATTATTTTTGCAAAGAATTATTTTTTCAAAGAATTATTTTTGCAAAGAATTATTTTTGCAAAGAATTATTTTTTAAAGTTATTTTTTAGAGTTATTTTTTAGAGTTATTTTTTTCAAAAAAGAATTTCACCTTTTTTTGCTGAATAAAATATACATTTATTCAGGAAAATTCTAAAATTAAAATGAAGCATCAAGGCAGCTTTGTGTGTATGTGTGTGTGTGCGTTATAATGAAAAATTATGAGACAAAAAGTGTGAAAATCTGATTTTCATTGAATTTAACGCCGGACGTTTGTTGGATTATGTAGAGGCATTATGTTTTATCTCCCTTCTCACTTCGTTAACGCCGTCTTGTGTGCCGGTACCTCTGAACTATGAAATCGGTATGAAAAGTATGAGGAGGTAACAAGAAAACAAAGAACGATTAACGATCATACCCTTCTTTTGTAACCAACGGTCATCATAATGGGGAAAATTATTTTCATTAAAAATTCAGTGTTATCATCCTTTGAACAGAGTTTCTATTGAAATTAAAAATTCTTCTCTTTATTCTACTTCATCAGGATAAGAATTTATTTCTATTCATTTAATATATTATTTTGTTGTTATTATTTTCTTTCGACAAATAGTTAAATTAGTGGCAAAAATTAATTCATTAGAGATTATTATTTTTTGTTGAATTAATTGTAAAATAATTGGTTTTATGCTTCGCTTGGTAGCGTCGGGGCCGAAGCGAGTGGTGGGGGGAGCGTCAGCTGCGCGGCTTGCGTGCGCAGTCGTCAATTTCATTCCACTTGCTGCAAGAATTTTTTAAATTTTAATTATTAAATTGTTCTAAACAAATAGAACCAAGGAATTTAAATCTTTCAGTTGAGAGCCTATCCAGAAGAGAAGTTTTTTTTCCGAAATTTAAAATTAAAAGAATGACAAAATAGGAAAAGGTTTGCAAATGGTGCGATGAACTTTTGCTCTTTGTCAGAATCGAATTTGGTACTCGTAGTGAATTCGTCGGTCGCATAAATGATGGTGTTATTTGAATAATGCTTCTGGCCGGTTGAATTGCTGCGGCAACATTGATCCTCGCGCTTATTGCTTCTGTTCGGCACAAATGTGGTGCTTATTTTGTTTACCAGTGCTTGCCTCTATATTCCTGAAATTTCCGTTATTTTCACCTACACCTGCATATATTGTAAGCATAAGCACGATGACAATATAAACTTCAGTTTTTCCATCATTGGAAACAAATTAAATACTTCTGTCTCCTAAATGAAATACTTCTACATCCTTAATTACAACATCAAAAAAAAAGTTTCGACAGTTAGAATGTCTGCCGATTGGGAAACTATTTATAATTGCCTCGATTTTTTTTGGAAATAAAAGTAATAGCTCAAAATACTTTTACGCATTCTTTTTCACATAACACATATACTAGACATCGTTACGTTATTTTCTATTTAAAAGCACTGGACCCGTGTCGTTGCTTTTTAGGGGTTTTTTTTTTTTTGAATTACCACTGAATTGGTGAAATCGCTTTATCTCTCACCAATGATTTTCTCGATTCACGTACTTTTCAAATACACATTCAACGTACGCTGTAAAAATGCTTCAATTGGCAAGCAACTAAAAGCCTTAATTTCCTGCTCGCTTTTACACTAAAATGTTAAAAAGCTTCAAATCTAGTTTGAAATTTCCAGTTAAATGCAACTAAATACGTAAATTGTGCCTGGATTAAAATTTGTCGCTGCTGTTTTTTAAATATTGGATTGTAATAAACGAAAATATATATACGTATTTTTTGTTTTTTTCTGTGTTATGTCTCAGAATGAAACCAACATATCCTGGATTGTATTGAATTGCCCGGCATCGGTTTTTATTTGAATCCTTTATAATTAGAATCAGAAATTTTTTTAAATTTTCCTAAAAATTTCAATTATTTTTAGAAATATTCAAATTCTTCTCCGAAATTCACATATTTTCAAAAAAACTAAAAAACATTATCAACATTTCAATTATCTGTATAAAAAAATAGCAAAATTCTTCAACAAAATTCAATAATTTTATTAAAATTCATTTAAAAATTTCAAATATTTTCATAATTAACAATATTTATCACACGAATTCAATTATTCTCTAAAGTAATAAAATTCAGGTCCCTGAAGTTGCCATCGATGCTCAGCATTCAAAAAATATTTTTTTTACAAAACCAATGGAACTTCATTGGTTTTGTACAAAAAATATTTTTAATTAATCAGTTTTTTCCAAAGTTTTAAGTTAAAAAAATTCTATTAAATAGTATTTTTACTTCTTAGGTGAATAAAAGGAGTAAAATTAGTTAAAATTTTTTACTAAAAGTAAGAAAAAATACTTTTTGATGTTGAGCATCGATGCCAACTTCAGGAACCTTAAAAATGAATTATTTTCAAAAATTTGAATGAAATCTATTTAAAAATTTGAATTATTTTCAAAAGTTATAATATTCTTCACAAAAATTAAATATTGTTCAATATCTACTATTTTTATAAAATTTGCCAAAAGAATTTATTCATTTTAAAAAGAAATTAATAAAATTCTACTAAAACTTTTAATTATTTTCAAAAAATGATAACAATTTATTAATTTATTTATTTATTAATTTAATAATAAAAATTCAATTATTTTCGTAAATAATAAAATTCTTTTTAGAAATTCAATTATTGTTAATAGAATTTTAATCGAATTCTTCGAAAAAATTCTTAAAAATTTTAATAAAATTCGTCCAAAGAATTTAATTGTTTAAAAATTTGTTGATAACATTTTTAATAGGAATTGAATTCCAAGAAACATTCAATTATTCAATAAAATATTTAGTTTTGTATTTAAATAATTGAATTCTTGTAGATTTTTCTCATAAACATTGATTTAAAAATAGATTTCAGTTAAAATCTTAGATCATAAAAAAATAATTGAATTTGGAAAATTTTTTTAAAATTGTCTTTAAAATAATTGAATTTCTAGCAAAAAAAGTTTTATAAAAGCTTTTTAAAATGTTCGAATTTCTGCTAAAATTCTAATATTTTTTAAAATAGTTGAATTCTTGCGATGAATTTTATTAAGACTGTTATGAAAGTAATTGATTCCCTGCAAAGATTTTGCTTATTTTACGAAAATATTTAAATACCTGCGAAAAATTTTATTGAAATTTGTGAAAGTGATTAAAGGTCTGCTAAGAATTTTGTTATTTTTAATTTATGCCAAGAATTTTTTTACAATTTTTTAAAATAATTGAATTCCTGTTAATTTTTTACAAGAATTTAATTATTTTTGAAAATTTTACTAAAATTCTTCGCAACAATTCAATTATTTTCATAAATAATAAAATTCAATGCAAAATATCAATTATTTTTAATACAATTTTAAACGAATTTCTCTAAAAATGTAATTATTCATAAAAATTTTATTAAAATTTGTTAATAAAATAATAATATTTGATAATTTGTTGATAACAATTTTTTATGGGAATTGAATTTTAAGAATCGTTCAATTCTTCAATAAATTATTTAATTGCGTTTTATTTTTATTTAAATAATTGAATTCTAGTAGAATATTCTAATAAAAATTGAATTTTATTTCATAAAAATGAATTTCAGTTAAAATTTTAGATAATCATTGAATATTAAAAGCAATATAGCGTGAATTTAAAAAAATAATTGAATTTTGTAATTGATTTTTTTGAAAAAGTTTAATTGAGTTTTTTTAATACTATTTTCATTTTCTATTTTCTAATATTTATTTAATAAAAGAATTTAACTAATAATTGAAATTTCGTAAAATTAAATATTGTAAAGAAATGAATTTGAAAATTGACAAAGAACTTTTTCGAAAATTATTAAAAGTTCTGAAAAATAATAATTGAATTGATGATTTTAATTATTATAAATTATTTTTATTAGTAATTAATATTAATTATTATAAAGCATGAAGAAAGAAATGACTTGGAGTCGAAGACTCGAAGTTATCGATTTCTTCATGTTTTATAGTTATGAAAAAATGAATTTCTAATTTAAAGTAAAATGTAAATTTTAAGTAAAATGTAAAATGTAATTTTAAGTAAAATTTGATTCGGCCTGATTCTATTTTTGTCAGTTCGTTCGTAATTTTTAATTTTTGATCCGTAAAGTCCGTATTTTTAAATACTTTCACTGCTTCGAGCCCTGAGTATTATCATTAAAAAACAGAATAATATTTTACAATAAAAATAATTGTAACAATTTATAACAATCACTTGACAGTTATGCTTGTGGATTAACAATAATCATCATCATCAGACGCGCATCGACAAATACCTTTTGGAATCAACTAAAAATTATTAAATGCAAGAGAGCAATTTTAGAAGAAAAGTAAAACTGGTTTATGCAAATGACACACGTGACAAATTTCAATTACAAAGTCGACTATGGGACGCGACGACTTACAGCTGAGTCGTTACTTATTATTCGAAATTAATTTTCTTGGCTTGTACAACTACAACGCCAGTGACAGGTTGAATGCACAAAGTTTCATGCAACCACAATCACAGGCGGAAACAATGTTCCCTCCTTGGCCTTAACTTCCCTACTGTGAAAGCACTGAGGTGAACTCGAGATCTACACAACTAGGGCGACCAAAACAAAAACAGTGAAACTACACCTAATGGAAATAGTTTTCAAATAAGTTTTATTAAAATTAGCCGATTTGCATTTGTAAACTTGCATCTAAAATTTTCTTATTACTTGTATCATTTGTCAGGGGAAAAAAATTCAATTTCATATTTAAAATCACTATTGTCGTCAGCAGACATCATACTGTCTTTGGCATTTTTCCCTCCGGATGATGTGCTTTTCAGTTACTTTTAAATAATTCGACAGATAAGGGATTTTGAAAGACCAAGAAGAGAAAATTCCATTCCTGTATCATAATTAGAGAAAAGATTCCTCCCCGCAAGTTAATTTAAATAATTAAATATTCTTTATTCCAAATTATTATTATTCTACAACAGATCGTTTGCAATTTCAAACATGGTTTATTGATTTCCTGCATTCTCAAAATATCCAACCTAATCGACCCTACATTTGGGGAGCATCAATTGTCTGGATACCAGTGCCACCGCATAACGGGAACAGGAATAAGGGAAGAACTTTACGAACTGAACAGAATTCAATTCAAGATGGATTCCTCTATATGTACAGCGGAAAGCATTCAAGATGAAATTCGTTCCTTCACAGCAACCACGACGTTTCGTGAATTCTCATGTAATCGCTTCCGGTATGTGCAAGAAAAAAAAAAACCGTCGTCAAATTTGTAAAATGGGAAAAAATTCAAAACGTATTCTTATTCGATGTATAGTCAAGAAAATAGCTTGGAGATTTTTTTTCCCCCTCTATTACAAGATTTGTAACTTTTATTCTCCATCATCGTGAAATTCAAGTTTCTAACTGCCAAGCACTTGTGACGTATGACAAATTTCTTTGAAATTATTTCCAAAGTGTTAAAATACGTCTGCATGTTATTAAACAATTTAGATGAAAATTGGCATTCGACTTACAAATGAACGGAGTTCTCGCGTTCGAGGAAAAGTCAACATCTGCTGCATTCAGTTTACCTACGAATATAGAAATTTGATGTCGAATACAGTCATATGTAAATCAACTTGGTAAAAGTACTTTTGACAATTTAACTCATCACAACTAATGGACCAGACTTTAGTCCGTATCTGCATACATTTGAAATATGTTGTACAACTCAGCAGTCAACATAAATAATTTGTATGAAAAATAATTCTTTACTAAAAATTCCTATTTTTTTCATTGAAAAAATAATTTGCAAAATAATCTCGCAAAAATAATAATGTTTAAACATGTACTTGCACTTTAAACGAACTCAATAATATAGTTCTTCAACAGTTCAATTCAAAATTTAATTCGACATTGTTAATTTTGTATTAAATTCTTCGCCATAAAATCAATTAACTTTAAATCAACTATATTGAAAATATTGGATATTGGCAAATAAAATCTGATTTTGAATGGAATTTTGCCCATCAATTAATAATGAATTCAGGGAAAATCTCATCAATACTTTTAGGAATTTAATACATTTTTTTTTTTTGAAAACTAAAATACCAGTAAAGTAATAAAATCATGATGAAACAGATGCTTTTTCTGCAAACGACATCCTATTCCTTGTATGTGGCGAAATTGGAAAACTTGGGTACGATTACATGATTGCTTCGAACTCAACGAGAGAAAACGGAAGAATATCTCTAGACGCAAGCTTCTTTCTATCCCAATATTTCTGGACATTGGTTTTTCTAATTAGTTTTGAAAAATTTTATTTTCTCGTCTGAAAAAGTGTTGACTATCTCAAAAGCTAACTCAAAACTCCCTTTAGGCTCACTTAAGGCTCAAGGCTCATTTGAGGCTCAGGACTTGTTTGAAGAAATTTTTTTTTGGCTTTTTTGAGCCTTGAGCCATAGCTGAAAAAAATTTAAGACTCAGCTAAGGCTCAATGCTAAAAAAACTAAAAAGTCTCAAAAAAAACTAAAAGTTAAGTTGGACATAAGGGTCCCTTTAGACTAAGGGCGCACTTGAGGCTCAAGATTTGTACGGAGCTAAAAAGTCATCTAAAACTTAAAATCGAACTTAGACCTTAGAAATGTACTTTAGACCTTAGGCTAAGGTCGTTTTAGACTAAAGACTCACCTAAGGCTCAAGACTTGTATTGAACTTAAAAGTCATTTAAAACTCAAAATTGAACTTAGACCTAAGGCTCAATTAAGATTCAAGGCTCAGCTATGGCTCAAGACACAATTATGGATCAAGTCTTCTTTGAAGCTTAAAACTCGTCTTAAACTTAAGACTGAACTTATACTGAGGCACACTTAAGGCTCAATTCTTGTTCGGAGCTAAAAAGTCGTATAAAATTTAAAACCAAACTTAGACCAAAGGCTCAGCTATGGCTCAAGACTTGTATGGAGCTAAAAAACCAAAAACCGAAATTAGCCTTAAGGCGCTCTTAAGACTCAAGGCTAAACTATGGCTCATGGCTCAATTATGGCTCAAGTCTTGTTTGAAGCTAAAAACTCGTCTTAAACTTAAGAGTGAACTTAGACATGAAGCACCCTTAATGCTCATTTAAGGCTCAAGACTTGTTCGTAACTAATAACTCATCTAAATAAAGTTTTAGACGAGAATTTTCAGCTTGAAACAAATCTTTAGCCTAAGGCAAGCTTCAAACAAGTCTTAAGTCTTAAGTAAGCCTTGAGTGAATCTTCTGGTTAAGTTCAGTTTTAAGTTTTAGAGTTTTAAGCTTCAGTTTTAGAGCTTCAAACAAATCTTGAGTCTAAGGCAAGCTAAGTTCAGTTTTAAGTTTTAGAGTTTTAAGCTTCAGTTTTAGAGCTTCAAACAAATCTTGAGTCTAAGGCAAGCTTTAAACAAGTCTTAAGCCTTAAGTGAGCCTTGAGCCTTAAGTGAATCTTACGGTTAAGTTCAGTTTTAAGTTTTGGACGAGTTTTTAGCTTCAAACAAGTCCTGAGCCTTAAGTGAGCCTTGAGTCTACGTTCAGTCCTAAGTTTTTAGATGACTTTTTAGCTCTAAACAAGACTTGAGCCTGAGGCCTAAATTCATTCCTAAATTTTAGACAAGTTTTTAGCTTTAATCAAGTTTTGAGCCTTAAATGAGCCTTGAGTCTAAGTTCAGTCCTAAGTTTTCGATGGCTGTTTAGCTTTAAACAAAACTTGAGCCTTAGGCCTAAGTTCATTCTTAATTTTTAGACAAGATTCAACTTTAATCAAGTTTTGAGCCTTAAGTGAGCCTTGGGTCTAAGTTCTGTCCTAAGTTTTCGATGACCGTTTAGCTTTAAACAAGACTTAGGCCTCAAGCCTTAGTTCTTTCTTATGTTTTAAACCAGTTTTTAGCTTCAAACAAGTCCTGAGCCTTAAGTGAGCCTTCAGCAAGCCTTGAGGTAGCTTAAGGTTAGCCTTGAGGGACCTTCAAGGTAGCTTTGAGGTAACGAAAATTTTTTTACGCGGGATAATTCGAAGCATAAATGTTTTTATGTTTTGGTACACAGCACCTGGAGCTTCAATTAAAAATTTGCGGCAGCTCCTTCGAATCCTAGACGGATTTGGTTAAAGTACCACTAAACTAACATTTTCAGATCTTGTTTTCCTTGTTCTTAGCTACAACAATACAAGGATACAATAAGCTACTCCTTCGATTTAAATAGATTAGGGTAAATCGAAAACTGGACTTTTAAAGCCTACTAGGCTCAAGAAAGTGAAAAATGGATTTACGACTTATTTAACTAAATGGAAAAAAAAGGTTACACCATAAGAAATTAGGTTTATTTTTTCCTCTTGCATGTTAAACAAGCTTTGAATGAAAATTAAAGTCTGGAAATGCTGTGTATAAAAAGGGCACGTTAAGAGAAAACTCGATTCTTATGTCACAAAAGAGAAATCACTTTACGAACCGTTATTGCGAAAATAAGGTTCTTTCCTTAGCTCTTTGAAGATTCGTTTGCTTCTAGTCTTACTACACGGTGTAAGAAACTAATTATTGTTGTCGTGCCTCTCTACAAGGATCACTTTTACCCACACTCTCGCTCCTTGTAATTGGATATCTTCCCATTGAAATTCAGTACCGAACTTACCTATCTACCTTCGTTACGTCTCTATTCCTTCACTTTACTCTTCAACTCATACTCCAACTCAGTTATTTCCCTTTAACGCTCTCATGGTTTTCCTGTTTGTTTTCCCTTTCATCCTTTCAATTATAGTATGGTTTTTATTTTTTTCTTTTTACAATTTTTTTTTTATTTTCTCCAACAACTGTAAATTATAAAATTTGTTACGTTACCGTAACTAATGAATATAATATCAAAAGATCCAGTTTGAAATTGAACATTTACTTTGATAGAGCTAATAGAGGAAAATTCTTGAAATCCGAATTATCTCTCTGGAATAATAAAGCTGATTGAATGACACTGAATCATTGATGCAGAGTTTGTAAGGGCGAACAGTTTGAATTTCGCAAGCAACCCTCGATATTTGTCAAATCAATTTGAAACACTGGAAGGACGGGCAAAATTCAATGTATTTACAAAATTCAGAATCTATCCAAGGATTTAAATTTTTGATAATAGCTGATAGTTTAAATTCCGATTGTATAATTGAAGCGAAAAATTTATTAACTTTTCAGTTTTAAAGAAAACAAAATTCCCCAGCAATAAAAAATTGTATTCTCCCTTTTTTCATGCAGCGGATATTGTTTTTATTATTTTAAAGTTTTCATTCACTTCAACTCCCTGAGTGGTGGAACTTATAAGCTAGACGAATTCTTGGCTGCAAACCAGACACGTGATAAGATTTTTTGCCAACGAAACAGGATATTGGTATTAAAGCCATACTAAAGTAAAGTTGCTTTTTTTTCCATGAACGTGATCTGAAACGCATTAATTCTATATACCTGGTTCAAGAGGCAAAAAAAAAGAGAGCAACAAAAATTGTTCATCAACTGTTTAAAATTTTTACATGTCATAGTTAAATTTTAAATTCTAGAGCAATGCTTTTACAAGATACTTCTTTTTAAAAATTATTATCTTTCTCTTCTTTGCAATAATATTGGTGTAATATTAATTTTCATCATTTTTTCTAATCGTAATTATCGAGAACAAATTTTTTACACAGAAAACTAAAAATCGAGCATTTTAGATATATGGTCTCAATATCAGAATTCTGTTGAAACATCTTTTTGATGTAATTTATTAAGCTCGATTAATCATTGAAAAAATTAATAAAGAGCTCCTGTTGCCACGTCTGGATTCGATTACTCCTTCTCTCATTTTTCCTCCTTTCTACAGTTTAGGTTGAAAATTGCCATATTACGTAAACTTTATTCTTCCCCTAGGCATACATTAAGGAATTCTTATGAATTGGAAATAAAAATAAACATTCTTGTGCTGAACAAAAAATTAAGGAATTTATATTTTTTCGAATCGATTCAAGAATCGTTTCAAGAATCGTTTATAAATTGATTTTGAGTTCTTTAAAATTGATGACACTGTAGATTGTATTTAAAATTTAAGGGTAACTAATTAATAATAATTATCAACTGTTTAAACAAACTACTATTGCTTAAAATCAAGTTTTTCTTAAATCAAGCTACAGAGTTGTGATTTCTAAATGAATTTTTGCTTTTTTAAACCAAATGTAAATAGTAACTAACAACAATCTAAGAATTTCAATTTTAACAATTGTTTAAACAAATTATTATTGTTTATTTACAGCCATTTATCAAATTGATACTATAAAGTTGCAGTTTGTTTTGTATTTTAACAATTATCAAGCCAAATTTAATTAGTTACGAACAAGAATTTAAAATTATAATTGTATCAATTGTTTAAACAAATTACGAGTGTGTAATTTCAAGTTTTTGACACATTAAGCTACAGAGTTGTGACTTTTAAATGAATTTTTGCTTTTTTAAACCAAATGTAAATAGTAACTAATAACAATCTAAGAATTACAATGTTAACAATTGTTTAAACAAATAATTATTGTTTATTTACAACTATTCATCAAATTGAGCTATGGAGTTGAGATTTTCTCTCAATTTTTCAACTTTTTAAGCCGAATGTAACCAGTATTTAACAACAAAGTAAAAATAATATTTTTACCAATTGTTTAAATAAACTATTATTGTTTATTTACAACTCTTTTAATTGTTTAATGTCATTTTTTCATCGAATTGAGATCTAGGGTTGAAAATTGTTTTGAATTTTGCAAATTTTCAAACCAAATTAAATTAGTTGCGAACAAAAATTTAAAATAATAATTGTAACAATTGTTTAAACAAATTGGGATTGTTTAACTTCAATTTCATGTGAAACTGAGCTGCAGGATTGCGATTTGTTCTGAATTTTGCAACTTTTCAAGTCGAATGTAACCAGTTTCTAAAAACAAACTGAAAATAATTTTACCAATTGTTTAAAAAATTATTATTGTTTATTAACAACTTTATATTCATTTAAGTTACAAAGTTGGGATTTTTTCTTAATTTTGAAACTATTTATGTCGAATTTAATCAGTTAATAATAACAATCAAAGAATTATAATTTAACTAATTGTTTAAGCAAATTATTATTGTTTATTTAAAACCGTTTTATTTGTTTAATGTCAATTTTTCATCAAATTGAGATACAGGATTGCAATTTGTTTTAAATGTCGCAAATTTTCAAGGCAAATTAAATTAGTTACGAACAACAATTTAAAATAATAATTGCATCAATTGTTTAAACAAATTAAGATTGTATAATTTCAAATTTTTATCAAATTAAGCTACAGAGTTGCGATTTTTTATGAATTTTTGTTGTTTCTTAAGCTAAATGTAATTAGTTACTGACAACAATTTAAGAATTACAATTTTACCAATTGTTTAAACAAATTATTATTATTTATTTACAACTATTTAACAATGTGAGCTCCAGATTTGCTACTTTTTCTCAATTTTGAAACTATTCAGGTCGAATTTAACCAATCAATAACATAAAACTAAAAATAATAACTTCACTAATTGTTTAAACAAATTACTATTATTTGATGGCAACTTTTCAACAATTTAAGGTACAGAGTGGCGCTTTTATAAATTTTGCACTTTATCAAGTCGAATGTAACTAGTTTCTAACAACAAACTGAAAATAATAATTTCACCAATTGTTTAAACAAATTATTATTGCTTATTAACATCTTTTTATCCATTTGAGCTACAGAGTTGCGATTTTTTTTCAATTTTGAAACTATTCAGGTCGAATTTAACTAATTAATAATAACAAATTAAGAATTACAATTTTATCAATTGTTTAAACAACTTACAATTTTTTATTTAAAACTGTTTTAATTGTTTAATGTTAACTTTTCATCAAATTAAGATACAGTGTTGCAATTTGTTCCAAAGTTTTGTAAATTTCCATCCCAAATGTAAATAATTACGAAGAACAATTTAAAATAATAATTGTATCAATTGTTTAAACAAATTTTGATTGTGTAATTCAAAGTTTTTATCAGATTAAGTTAGTGTTCTGAATTTTAATAATTTTTCTCTTTTTTAAAGCCAAATGTAATTAGTTATTAACAACAATCTAAAAATTACAATTTTTCAAATTGTTTAAACAAATTATTATTGTTTATTTACAACTATTTATCAAATTGACACTATAGAGTTTCGATTTTTTCTCAATTTTGTATCTTTTCAAGTCGAACAAAAGCGGTTATTAATAATATTATAAAAATAAGAATTGTAATAATTGTTTAAACAAATTACTATTTTTTATCTATTTGAGCTACAAAGGTGCGATTTTTTCTAAGTTTCGCGTCTTTGGCAGCCGAATTTAATCAGTTATTATAAACAATCTAAACATAATAATTTGATTAATTGTTTAAACAAATTACTATTGTTTATTTACAATTTTTAATTAAATTGAGCTCCATTGTTGCGATTTTTATATATTTTTCTTTTTTTTAAGCCAAATGTAATTAGTTACTAACTTCAATCTACGAATTACAATTTTACCAATTGTTTAAACAAAATATTTTTGTTTATTTACAACTTTTTATCTATTTGAGCTACAGAGTTGCTACTTTTTCTCAATTTTGCAACTTTTGAAAGCCTAAGGCAACCAGTTAATAATTACAATCTAAAAATAATCATTTTATTATTTGTTTAAACAAATTATTATTTTTTATTTACAACTTTTTATCAAACTGAGCTACAGAGTTGCGATTTTTTATGATTTTTTCTATTTTTCAAGCCAAGTGTAATTAGTTACTAACAACATTTTAAGAATTACAATTTTGTAAATTGTTTAAACAAAATATTATTATTTATTCACAACTTTTTATCTATTTAAGCTCCACAGTTGCGATTTTTTTTCAATTTTGCAACTTTGAAAGTCTAATGTAACCAGTTACTAATATCAATCTAAAAATAATAATTTTATTATTTGTTTAAACAAATTATTATTGTTTATTTACAATTTTTTATCAAATTGAGCTGCAGAGTTGCAATTTTTTATGATTTTTTCTATTTTTGAAGCCAAAGGTAATTTAATATATTTAAATCATATTAAATTTAATACATTTACATCAATTTAAGAATCACAATGTTATCAATTGTTTAAACAAATTATTATTTTGAAAACTGATGCTATCGCAGTAGTTATTTCTAAAATTGCTCGTCTGCTTCTGTGGTAGCGATTTACGTTACTTTCTTATTACGTAACCGTTATTTGTGAGTAAAATAAATAGGAAAAATTGTTTAAGGGCAAATCTAAAAATAATTGTTTATTTAGAACGTTAGCTGTATTTGTTAGCGAAACAATTTTATAATTATAATTTAGGACGTTAATGCTTTTTACGCATTAGACTTGTGACCTTAGGAAAAAAGAATGAATGAGACTACGTGGGGCCAGTGGTAGATGTTGGATTTGCAGAGGCGGTGTCTGCTTGGAAGCTAGGGGTTTAATTTTTCACGGGGCGCAGAACTGATCGCCACCGGCATACATCACCATGATATACCGACCCCATCTTGCCCTCCAGCACTCCTTTGCCCTACGTAGGTATCTTCTATTTTTCCTCTTCTTATTTTTTTTTCTCTCCTCCTTTTTCCTCTCACTTTTCGACTTACCTCTTCTTTGTCTGCCGCTGCTGCTTCTTCTTCTCCTCGACCGTGTTTTACAACCGCCTAAGATTCTTTACCTCCGCTATTTTCACAAGTCTATGTTCACTTTACAGTAGAAATCTCCTTTTCTCCATTGTTTCTGAAGGAAAACGATTACTTTACACTGCACTGCTTCTCTCACCAACCACTATTTTATGCGCTAGAAGAAAAAAATATTAAAATTAATTAAATTCTATACCTTTGCAGCATTCAATTTAAAAGTTTATTTTCTCAAATTCAAAGAACAATGAAAAATAGCTAAATTAAAAGTGAGACTGCGAACAAAATTGAAAAAAGGACTACAACAAAAAAAAAGTAAAGTCATTTTCTTTGATTTTTAATTTTAGTTTTTCTGAAATTCAAAAAGCAATATTCGTATGAGGATTTTGAATTTACTCTATACAGGATGGAAAAAAAACGCTTGCAGGCAAATGTAATGTTGGAAATGAAAAAGGAAAATGAGAGAAGAAATAAATAAGTATCACTGAAGAGAACAAGTGCAGTAAACTCCATTTTTCTTCTTCAACTTCTTCACAGTTTTCACGTTTCTTTCATCATTCTCTGGGGAAAATCAGCCAAACTTCTTATATACATTTCGCGAGTTGTGAAAACATGAAAACCCTCAAGGCAAAAAAAGATACGGAATTCCCAAAACGTGTTTGATATTTCTTATCGATTTACGACAATTTCAAATATATTCAAATCTGAATCGAAATACAGAAAAAATTTTCCCCCCTTTTTTACGTATATATGCGGAAGAATTTTTCTTCTGTAATCATCAGCATAAATTTTAAAAAAGTTTTTGTTAAAAAATTGACAAGAAATATTGAAATGAATTGTTGTTGCTTCTTGACTTCCATGAAATGATGATGATGATCAAAAATTCATGTCTGAAAGCAAAAAACGAAAGAGACTTTAAATATTGTTTATTGTTTTTTTAAGGAAATTATTTGAACTTTGAACACAAATGTAAATTTTACCATTTAAACTGTTTCTCAGTTTTCGAAATCAAAGTTTAATCCAGTGCCAAAAGTTGAGATCTTTAGATGAGGTTTGTGGATCTGTTAAAGCCATCTGTGTCAATTAATCGAATTCCCAATTGGACTAACTCCACTGCCCTGGAATGAACTTCTCTCTAATCAGCTTGTTGATGAACTAAGGTTACTGCCTCAAGAAGTCTGACCACAAAGACTTGAATTTTAAAATTTTTAAATCCAAACAAAAAAAATTATATAAAAAATTCTTCGTCTGATTAATTTTCCAAAACGAAAATTAAAGTAGAAGTATCAAAATGCGACAATCCCTCTAAAGATATATATCAGTTTTCTACACTTCACACCAGAAAAGGTTTATTGATTTACTTTTTCAGCAAGTTTTTTTTTTCCTCAACGCTTATCGCCTGAAACCCGTTAATGGAATTTGGTAAATTGAATATCGGTTTTTGTTTCTAGAATCAAACACTATTCTTCCCTCTGTTTGATCCTATTCTTCTGAAAGCAAGGACGTCAATCTGTTTTGATTAATGTTCATCATGAAACACAATTCATCAAAATATTATTCAAGTACCTGTCCAATACGAGCCACTTAATTTTATTAAACAATTCTCTTGTTTAAACAATGCATTTGAATTTTCCGAAAAGGGAATAATTCATTCATAATTTCAACTAATTTGTCATTAACTATTATTATCATTAGTATTAGTATTATTATTATTATTATTCACTGAAATTCACGACCATTTTCAAAATACTCTAAATTATCTACAGTTGACAGAAAGTGGATTAAAATTATTGTCCCTGAAAGATAAGAGTGAAAGAAAATAATATAAAAATCCTTTCGCTGAATGTATATAATATTTCTCATTTGTTCTCTACAAATTATAAAAATAACATTTTAGTGTTTCATAAAACACAAAAAAGAAGCATTAAAAGATAATAATAAAAGTGTGTTGTCACTAACTTGGAATTTAATTAAAAGGTATAAAAAGATAATTTAGTTCTCTTCTTTACGATAGGACGAGGCTAATTAAAAAGCCTCAGATTTAATTGAAAAGTTATCGATTGTAAAGTAACGTGTACAAACTCACTGAAGAAAAAAAGAATTGCTTTAATTCTTTTTCTTCTAATAGGAAAAAGACAGTGGATCTTCAATTATGAACTGTAATAGAAATCCTTTTTTCCTACTTTATTTTTCTGCTCTTTAAAATATAGCTGCAAGTAAATTTACATTATACAAAAAATTATTTTCGACCAAAAACTAATATTTTGTCAGGACAAATTTTTTTTTAAGGCAAAAAGTTTTTTTCAATTAACGTTTTCTGGAAATATCGCACACAAAACATCAGTTTTTAAAAAGCCTTTCATATCCTCAATTTGAAGAGAAATTTATAAAAAGCACTTATATCGAAGAATGCTTCAGACATGCTTCATATTGACGAATAATGATTGATGACCGTTTACATGAGCTTAAACATGACTGTCAAAAAAGAACTGATCGAATGGAACCATGGAAAAATAAAAAGGGTAAAAAACATTTTCAACGTAACTTGAGCTCCTAAAAGTTCCTAATGGCTTCATGTCAGAGGTTTTAAATATATTTTTTTTACAATTAATAAAGAAAGAATTTAATACTTTCTTTGGGAACAAAAAGTATGATTTTATTTATGTTGTGAAGAATGAAAAAAAAGTTTCGTCGAACTATTTTTATTTTATTGTTAATAATTAAAAATCAAAGATGTGTCGTCTGCTGACTATATAGCTTAGGGCGACATCTACAACTCATACTCAAGCCGCGGGAAAATTCAAAAGTTAGTGATTTGTCAGAAACGACATAATTGAAATAATTTATTAACTATTTATCAATTAGAACTCCAGAGTAGCGATCTTTTCTCAATTTTGAAACTATTCAGGTCAAATTTAACCAGTTACTAACAACAAACTGAAAATAAAAATTTTACCGATTGTTTAAACAAATTATTTTTGTTTATTAACAACTTTTTATCCATTTCAGTTTCAGAATAGCGATTTTTTCTCAATTTTGAAACTATTCAGGTCAAATTTAACCAGTTACCAACAACAAACTGAAAATAAAAATTTTACCAATTGTTTAAACAAATTATTTTTGTTTATTAACAACTTTTTATCCAATTCAGTTTCAGAATAGCGATTTTTTTCAATTTTGATGATTTTTAAGTCGAATGTAACCAGTTACTAATAATAAACTAAAAATAATAATTTTACCAATTGTTTAAATGAAATATTATTGTTTATTAACAACTTTAAATTTATTTGAGCAACAAAGCTACAGTGTTGTGATTTTATCTCAGTTTTACAACCTTGCAAGTCAAATGTAACTGGTTACTAATAATATAAAAATAATAATATTATTAATTGTTTAAACAAATTACTATTGTTTAATGGCAAATTTTCATCAAATAGAGCTACAAGGATGCGATTTTTTCTGAATTTTGAAAATTTTTAAGTCAAGTGTAATTAGTTATTAACAACAATCTAAGAATTAGAACTTTACCAATTGCTTAAACAAATTACCATTGTTTAACTTTAACTTTCTATCAAATTAAGCTACAGAGTTGCGATTTTTTCTCACATTTGCAACATTTCAAGCCAAGTGTAATTAGTTATTAACAACATTTTAAGAATTACAATTTTGCCAATTGTTTAAAGAAAATATTATTGTTTATTTACAATTTTTTAATTACTTGAGCTACAGAGTTGCAATTTTTTCTCAATTTTGCAACTTTGAAAGTCTAATGTAACAAGTTAATAATAACAATCTAAAAATAATAATTATATTAATTATTTAAATAAATTATTATTGTTTATTTACAAATTTTATCAAATTGAGCTACAGAGTAGCGATTCTTTCTCAATTTTAAAACTATTCAGTTCAAATTTAACCAGTTACTAACATCAAACTAAAAATAATAACTTTACCAATTGTTTAAACAAATTACTATTTTTTATTTACAATTTTTAATTAAACTGTGCTTTATAGTTTTTTTAAATGACTTTTTCTTTTATTTAAGCCAAATGTAATTAGTTACTAACAACAATTTAAGAATTACAATTTTGACAATTGTTTAAACAAAATATTATTGTTTATTGACAATTTTTTAATTATTTGCGCTACTGAGTTGCAATTTTTTCTCAATTTTCCAACTTTGAAAGCCTAATGTAAGCAGTTACTAACAAATGTAAAAATTACACTTTTATTAATTGTTTAAATAAATTATTATTGTTTGTTTACAACTTTTTATTAAATTCAGCTACAGAGATGCGATTTTTTGTTGAATTTTTCTATTTTTTATGCCACATGTAAATAGTGACTAACAAAATTTAAGAATTACAATTTTAACATTTGTTTAAACAAAATATTATTGTTTATAAACAACTTTTTATCTATTTGAGCTACAAAGGTGTGATTTTTTCTAAGTTTCGCGTCTTTGCAAGCCGAATTTAACCAGTTATTAATAACAATCTAAACATAATAATTTTATTAATTGTTTAAACAAATTACTATTGTTTATTTACAATTTTTAATTAAATTGAGCTTCATTGTTGTGATTTTTATGAATTTTTCTTTTCTTTAAGCCAAATGTAATTAGTTACTATCTTCAATCTACGAATTACAATTTTACCAATTGTTTAAACAAAATATTTTTGTTTATTTATAACTTTTTATCTATTTGAACTACAGAGTTGTAATTTTTCCTCAATTTCGCAACTTTGAAAGCTTGAGGCAACCAGTTAATAATATCAATCGAAAAATAATAATTTTATTATTTATATCATAATTTAAAAATATTTTTAGCTTATGACACTAATTAAAATAAGTACTGACTATCGTGTTATATTAATGAGTGTAGCGCCTTTGAAAAATATTTGACCTCATAAAAAATATAACACACCAGCGTAAAACTTCATTGTGAGTCTTGTCTCGCTTGGTGTTCAAGGTCACTTAATTTTCCGCAACGCCGCTTGCCAGAACTTGATTAAACACAAAACGGATCGCGAGCGAAAATGCAATTCTCTTAAAAACCCATGGGAGCCAAACTTGCAAGCTACAATATTGACGGTAACATAAATTTTCAACATTCAATCTATTTTCATATTATTTACTATCCAACATTAATATTCAAATTATTTTTTCTTCAATTAAGGTAAATAGAACGAAAACAAAAATTTTTTTTTTTTCAATTTTTAAAATGTTTTACCTAGTAGTTTTACATTCTTTCTATTATTAACATACACCGCTTTTTAAGATGACGAACATCTGAGAAATTGAAAAAATTTTCTTCTCCCACCTAACGAAAAAACTATTGTTAAAAAAGCTTACAATTTTTATTTTTGGAAAAAATTCAGAGTGCTCACGTTTCGCACGACAGAATAGATTTTAGTTTACGCTTACTTGCACATACGTATGCATTTATAGGTATAAATGTGTATATATATATATATATAGGAAACGTGGAAGGTTGAAAAGAGAGTGTATATAGAAGGCAACGAGTCTGACGCACGAGACTAATGGAGAAATCTGTCCGCGGCGAGTGCTGGGAAAAACTTTTTTCATTTCCGCCCGAATTTCCATGCAAGTCGTGCACTCGTTTTCATCTCGCAAGTAATCCACGTTAATAAATAAAGCCCCAATACCGAGTGGGTGTCGAATGCACAATTTCTTTTTCTCGCTCATGAATTTTTTATTTCCCTTAAGCTGTCAAATTAATAATTTCTTTCAAGATTTTAAAGAGGGGAAAATTGTATTATCATTTTTTTTGGTTCTTTTAATGAGTGTGGAATATTTATTTTGGATGTTAGATAAGCTAATGGAGCGTATTTTGTAGAAAAAAAAGTGATCTTAGTAGAAAGTGTAGAAGGCTTTGTATAGGAATAGCACGGACGGTGAAGAAAGACCCAACTACGCCCAATGCTATAAAAGGAGCGGACGCCGCTGAGAAATCGGCATTGGAGCTCCGGCCAGCTTCGGCTTTCTACAGCCAACTACGGCTTGCTTCGGCCAGCTACGGCTCACTCCGGCTGTGAATCCAATAACATGCGGAGTATCTTTTAATATTAATTTAATTAATTTTTTAAAAATATTTTAACGTTTTCTAATTACTCACGAATTAGAAAATAACAACTAATAATAAATTGAGTAAATTAATAATAAATAATTATCAAAATTATTACTAACTGACGTGTTATGGTATGAAGCAGCGTTGGTAAACATTTTTGAGAAAGTGGAATTTTTTTAAAGTAAAAAAAAAATTGAACAGAGGTTCAAATGTCAGTGGAGGAAAAATTCTACCTTTGAGAAATTTTCAACTGCATTGAATCCAAATAGAAAGAGGATGATACCAACAGAAACGTTTTCCGTGTTAACGACTTTTGCACAACGCGACTCATTCAACCATAACGATTGTCATAAAGATTACGAGCACTTTATTACAATTCCTTATCAAAGTCGTTCGACCTACACGCATTCGCCAATCATAGACGCATGTTCCTACTTTACCCACACGTAGATAAAGTATATTATTATAACACTGGAATATGTGCATAAAATTCATCTCTATTATCTTGCTATTTTTTTTTATTCGTAAACAAAATAAAAGTTTTCATACAATTAATTTATTTTTTATTATTTTAATAAAATGTTTTCTCTGGAAAGTTAAAAAATAATTAATTTTATTCAATTAATTTAGTTTTAACAATTATTTTCACGGATAAACTTTTATGTTTAACGATAAATTATTATCTTTGTGTGAGGGTAACTTAATAAATTTATTTTTGCTAAAATGTTTTCTCTGGAGAGTAAAAAAATAATTAATTGTATTCAATTAATTTTGTTTTAACAATTATTTTGACGGATAAACTTTTTTGTTTAACGATAAATTATTATCTTTGTGTGAGGGTAACTTAATAAATTTATTTTTGCTAAAATGTTTTCTCTGGAGAGTAAAAAAATAATTAATTGTATTCAATTAATTTTGTTTTAACAATTATTTTGATGGATAAATTTTTTCGTTAAACGATAGATTATTATTTTTTGTGTGAGAGTGAATTAATAAATAAGAACAGACTCTAAGTTTTTTGCTAAAATGTTTCCCTGGCAAACTTTGCAGAAATAATGATTTTTATTAAATTAATTTTGTTTTAACAATTATTTTGATGGGTAAATTTTACTTCTAAAAAATAAAACATTAATAACGATAATAATTTATTATTTTCGTAAGAAGGTGGAACGAAAACGAAGAAATAACTCCCAAGAAGAATGTGAATAATTATTTACCTTATTTATTATTATTTTCTACAGAATATATTTTCCAATGTTAATTTGTCATGTAATTCGAGTAGGAAGCAAAATTTTCTATTTCGTTATTTGTAAAAATATCAGAAAATAGTACGTTTGATGTCAATTCAAAAATTGAGAACCACAATTTCTTTGGTTATTTTTCCAATACCATATATACAGCGCGTATATTCGTAAGTTCCTTGAGAAACGATGTAGGTGAATAGCAACCTCAAAGAAATATTTTCATTCCTTTTAAGATTTTCAGTTACCTATATATATATATTTACATTTTACGAATGCTTCGATACTTCTTTTCAGAGTATTCAATGTTTGAATACATATACGAGCATGTCAGTAAATTCTTGTTGTAAGAAAAAAAATATTAGTTTCACCTCATTTTAAAGTATAAAATATTATTTCTATTTTAATATTTCCATTCTATAGCTGCGGAGATAAAATCCAATATCAACTGAATTTAAATAAAGAAATATGCCAAGATTACATTTATTTGCTAAAAATTAAGTAATTGGAGAATTTTTTTTTGGCACAATTTAAGGAGACGTGAATCTTGGGAAAAATTACTATGCGCTTAGTTTGAAAACAAACTTTTCTACATGTGGACAAAGTTGGTCTAGATTAACCTCAAAGACCATTAACATTGCAACATGTTGATCTAGTTTAGATAAACCTCCAAACATTGTGTATACCGTGTTCACGGAAATTCAAACTCTAATCCTCGTCGTGAGTCTAGGAAACTCTAGTCAATAAATCTTTTAATCACTTAGGGATCTATGTTTCTAAATCAAAATATATTAAATGTGTAACAGTTTTCAAGTTAATTTTTAATTCCTCAAATAAATTTAAATAATTCAAAGACGGTTCATCCAGATGTTATTTTCGAAAAATTAATTTTAGAAGACAAATTTGAATTTAAGTTTAAAAAAAAATTATTTTTATGTAAATTTTATCTTTCTTTGAAAAATGAGTTTTACATTCTCATTTTATGTTATATAACTCACCCCTTAAGATAAATTGTGAAAAAAATCATAGCTGACACTAGAGATAAATTTTTAAAAAATTTGTAACTTTAAAACCTTTTCATTATTAATACAATAATTAATTATCGTGCTGTTTAAATTAAGAGCCATGATTTTATTTACTCATACACCACCAGAGTCCCTTAAATTTAATTTTGAAGGAGTTTCTTGAACAAGAAATTAAGCGTAACTTTAATTTAGAAGTTTTGAAATTAAACCACAAGATGAAATTTTATTATTACTTTCTTAATATACCATAAATAAGAAATATTTTTTTCTGCTACTTTCTTATAGAGTTCCTATCTAATAATAAAATAGTTTTTCAATTTAATGTCTTTAGAAGTGTGTAAATAATTCTCAGTATATTTTCCATTAAATCGAAAGGGAAAAATAAAAAAGAATCCCAACTTTTAGATCAAGATTGTAGAGAATACTTTTTTTATTTATTTTTTTTTCATCTGTCAACCGGTGAAAAGCCTAAACGTAATGCTCTCCTGTGCAATACGTCAGAATTGTCTTGGGAGCGAAGATAGAAGCATTCTTTTTCCAAAGAATTTTCTATTTCTTTCTCTTCATCTTTATGGTTTCTTCAGTCAGTAGATTAGACTTTCTTTTAAATTTGCAGAAATCCCAAAGGCACTCCAAAAAAAAATACAATAAAAACCATTTCAAATTTAACAAAATTATTGAAACGTGTGTCTGCAAAATATAAATAATTCTCTCTACTTTTCTTCAGGATTTAATTTCTCATCTAAATGGTGTATTTCTTAAATTTTAAATTAAAATTCCTTTTATAAAACGAATACAATATTAATTTGTGTTGAGAATTTATGCAATAAATAATATCAGTATTATCTCTTTGCCTCGAGGTAGAAGAAAAACATTTTCTTGCAACAAGTACACGTTAATGAAAAAATATTTTTAATTTATCACGAACGTTGTCTATATAGGCATGCATTTATTTGGAGTAAGATTGCGAAAATGCACAAAACAATGGAAACAGAAAATTAAAAGAATTTTATTCATACAATTGTTGAATTAAATTTTGTAAAGAAATTCCAACTTCTATTGTGTGGGTGAAAATTAAAATTTTCTCATTCATCTATCAAATTATAATGAATATAATCGTTCACTAAAAATATTTTTTTTAATATCTCTTTGTCTACATGTTCGCCTGTAAAAGTCAGTTTTTTTTAAAAAATGATCCGTAAAGTTTGTAATTCGATAGAAAAAGGAATTCGTAAATTGTACAAAATAGTTTGTAGAATTTTAGAGAAATTACAAGAATCCGATTATTTTCAAAAGTAATAAAATTCTTCTCAAAAATTCAATTATATTCAAATTTTCTTTAAATTCTCAGCAAAATTACAATTACTTTAAGAAATGATAAAATTCTTCTCCGAAATTCTATTTTTTTTTGTAAAATAACAAATTTCTTGACAAAAATTCAATTGTTTTCAAAAAATTTTTTAAAATTCTTCTCAAAATTTCAAATCTTCTGAGAAATAATAAAATTCTTTTCCAAAATTACATTATTTTTTAAAAATTTAATAAAATTCTTGCGAAAATTTCAACTGTTTTAAAAAATTTTCCTGAATTCAATGATTTTTAATATCTTTTACTTTAATTCAATTTTAAAAAAAAATTCAATTATTGAAAACAATTTTTAAAAAAATTCAACGCAAACATTGAATTTTTTTCATAAAATAATAAAAATTTCACAAAAATTCAAATATTTATAAATTTTCTTTTACAAATTTTTTCTAAATAATTCAATTATTTTTGTAAATAAAATTCTTTTTAGGAATTTAATTATTTTCATAAATAATAAAACTCAATCCAGGATTTTAATTATATGTAATGCAATTTTAATAGAATTCCTCGAAAAGTGCAATTATTCGTAAAACTTTTATTGACTTTCAACATTCAAATTTAAAAATTTGTTAATAAAATTCTTTATAGGAATTTAATTTCCATAAATATTCAATCCATTAAAATTAATTTTTTTTAACTTAAATAATTGAGTTTTAGTAGAATTTTCTAGTAAAATTTAATTTACAACTGAATTACACTAAAAATTTTAGATTATAATTGAATTTAAAGAATCATAGTGCGAATTTTTAGAAATAATTGTATTTTGAAAAGTTTCATATTTAATTCTTCAAAAATTTTAATTTTCCATATTTTTAACTAACAATTGAATTAACAATTGTTAATTGTATAGAAAAATTAATTTTTTTTGAAAAAGTATATTTCAATTTCACTTAAAATTATTTTTTTAAAAAGTTTTTATTTTTTAATAAATATTTAAATATTTCTAATACAATTTCAATAGAATTTCTCGAATAATGTTTAGACAGCAAATTAAGACAAAGAAATCAATAAAAAAATTAAAATACTTAAATTCATTTCATGTATTTTAAGAAAATTTTTTAAAATAATTATTTTAAAAAATTTTATTCACACACGACGTCAAAACGAATGCAAGTATTAAAATTTTTTTAATGAATTTCTTTGTCTTAATTAAATTACTTTCGAAAATAATAAAACTAATTGTAGAAAAACGCTTATTTGTAAATTGTAATATAATCATAATCAAATTCTACAAAAATTGTAATTATTCTTCAAAGTTCTATTAATATTTGTCAAAAGAATTCAATTATTTAAAAATTTGTTAATAAAATTCTTGATCATAATTAAATCTTAGGAAGAATTTATTTATTCCATAAATTGTATATTTTTGTTCTTAAAGAATTAAATTCTAGTAGAATTTTTTTAAAACAAAAATTCATTTAAAAACAAAGTTCACTTCAATTTTTAGATTATAATGCTGAATATAGCGTGAATTTTTGGAATTAAATGAATTTTTCTTTTACATATGAAAAAGAAGGGAGAAAAACCTTTTTTCAAATCAATATAGCTGCTTTACTTTCTTCTTGATCAGCAATGAGAAATCCTTGAATTTCTTGTCGTGTAGAATGCTATATGCTGCTTTTTTGCCGAGGTAACTAGTGAGACGGTTTTCCTCCCTGATTACAGTGTTTGCCGCTCCTTCGAAACTTTAAGTACGAAAGTCCTGTTTGTGGTAAACCCCTTGCTTGAAATAGACAAGAAACTCTGATTGTCGTGTTTGACTTGATTGTCCAGCAGTTCTGATGTTGCAAAAAAAAATTCCAAAAATTTGTTGATAAATAAAATTTAAAACATTCCTGTTTAAAACTGTTTCTGGATCTGATTACGAATCTAATGTCAGTTTTGCAAAATTCAAAATGGCGGATCCAATATGGCAAGTGACAAACTTTCCGACAAATTGAATCGATTTAAAAAATAATCGTTTGTCATTTTGAATTTTGGTAAACTAACATCATATTCGTAATCAGCAACTTGAAAAACCCTCGAGTAACGAGTTTCAGGCAAATTGAGTCGATTTTTAAAAAAGTCGTCCGCCATATTGGATCCGCCATTTTGAATTTTGAAAAACTGACATCGGATTCGTAATCAGCGACCCCAAAAACCCCCGACTAATGAGTTTCAGTCAAATTCAATTGATTTTAAAAAAGTCGTCCGCCATATTGGATCCGCCATTTTGAATTTTGAAAAACTGACATTCGATTCGCAATCAGCCACTCAGATGGTATTTTTTCTTACACCATAAATTGTATATTTAATGAACTGTTAAAAAAATTGACTTTTCCAAATAATCGTAAATTTATTATTGACAATTAACTAAACATATATATTCATTGGAATGATAAAGTAAATTTTATTTGCTCATCGATATTTTGAAATTATCTCATTTAAGATATTGTGTAAACACGGGACATAGATAGGTGTATATGCCACGTGCCGAGTTAGCACGTAGGTTGGAAATTATTGCCCGACAATGAGCAAATAACTATGCGGTTAGCTTCGATCGCGGTCCTGATTCGATCCATTGAGCTGCTGCACGTTTGTAGTTTGAATTGCCTCTTGCATACTGCAAGGAAGGCAAACCAAGGATTGTTAGAGCGGTGTATTCACCCTCTCCAATTCGTGAATACACTTCCTTTGTAATTTTCCAACGAACTGTAGTTTACATTGAAGATTGCTAAGCTCAACAAGAAAATGACTACTTACGTTTGTTTCTCATTTAAATCACGACTTCTCTATTTAATTTTTTTCTCCTCCCCCAAATTGACGAGTGCAAGTTAAATTTGCATTTTCATCTCCATAAAATCAAAATGATTTATTTTATAAGAATGTACATTTGCAAGTCAATTATTACCTTTCTCTACTCAAAAATAACAAGGAAAATTTTTTCCAAAAGGAATCAATTTTTTTTTTGGAAATATTTTTCCGTTGATTTAAATTTTTAATAGTGGAAATTAGAAGTAGATATTTATATAATTGAGGAAGTCGAATTTTATTTAAAAAAAAAATTGTTTAATTCTTATTTAAGCCATATAGTCGAAGAAAATTTTGTTTGGTATCCCAAACAGCGAGGGATAATCATCAACATTCCTTTACAAATATACGCTTCCTGTTAATTAATTCCCCCAGTCGTAATATATTTATTTGAAGTCTAATTACTTTCATTTAATTTGTTTGCAAATAAATTATAAACGCTAGAATGTTAATTATTTTAAAGTCTGAATTAAGCTTGTTAGCGACAGCTTTTCAGACAGGATTCACTGAGAAACAGACATTTGAGAGATGTATTCAGAGAACGTAATCGTGAATGTACTGTTTAACAATGTCGATTCAAGTCCTCCATTCTCGTCTCAGATAGGTTGCATAGAAATCCTTTGACAATAAGGCAAAGTGCAGGCAAAAGGAGACACGATGTTCTCTCTTGGGTGTCTTCTTGAATCTGCGTGAAGGGGGATTTGAGCTTAATGGGAACACTAATGATGTACTAGAAAAAGAATATCAAAATTACTTCTGCGACTGTCTTCTTGAATTTCAATATCAAAAAGTACGTGACAAATTGATGAACAAAAATTATTTTACAATTCGAATTTGTTTTAAAATTTTGCGTATTGATTTAACGGAAAATTTACCTTAAGAGTTTTTTGTTGAATTAACATATAAGAGGGTAAAATAATCTTCATGTAGAGGTGCTGATAACTATTTACCAATTATCTGAAAATTTGTCCAAAATTGGTCCGAATTCTCTTGACAGTTTAGATATTCAAAGGAAGTCAATTGACTATAAAGTAAGGGGCGAAGGGCTTGTCTAGTGAATATACATATAGAGGACCTCCACTGGCATCAAACTTCAGAGGGATCGTCCATATTATTCAACTGATTACATGCAATATTCCACATGGTTGGAAACAGACAATCTTCAAGCTGTCTCTATTTGAAACAAATGCTAAAACACGGTAGTTACATTTTTAGTTCTTTTAAATTATAAGTTGTTCTATTCCTGATGTGTGTAAAATGAGATCTGTTCTTCCTATTCGAAAAACAGCTTAAGCTATTGGGAAAAATTGTCTGTAAACAGTTAACATCTTTTCTACCATCTAATGATTTGATAGAATCATTGCAATCAGGTTTTCGCGCTAAACATAGCACTTGTACTGCTTCCTTAAAATTTGTAACTGATATTAAACTTGCTATGGATTTGATACCATCTTTTCTATCATCTAATGATTTGATAGAATCATTGCAATCAGGTTTTCGCACTAAACATAGTACTTGTACTGCTTCCTTAAAATTTGTTACTGATATTAAACTTGCTATGGATTTGAAACCATTTTTCCTAAAATTTGTAACTGATATTAAACTTGCTATAGATTTGATACCATCTTTCCTATCATCTAATGATTTGATAGAATCACTGCAATCAGATTTTCGCGCTAAACATAGCTGTACTGCTTCCTTAAAATTTGTAACTGACATTAAACTTGCTATGGATTTGAAACCATTTTTCCTAAAATTTGTAACTGATATTAAACTTGCTATGAATTTGAAACCATCTTTCCTATCATCTAATGATTTGATAAAACCATTGCAATCAGGTTTTCGCGCTAAACATAGCACTTATACTGCTTCCTTAAAATTTTTAACTGATATTAAACTTGCTATGGATTTGAAACCATATTTCCTATCATCTAATGTTTTGATAGAACCACTGCAATCAGATTTTTGCGCTAAACATAGCACTTGTACTGCTTCCTTAAAATTTGTAACTGATATTAAATTTGCTATGGATTTGAAACCATCTTTTTAGTTTGCTTTGTGGTTTAAGCTTTTGGAAAAAATAGTCTGTAAACATCTTTCCTATCATTTGATAGAACCACTGCAATCAGGTTTTCGACCTAAACATAGCACTTGTACTGCTTCCTCAAAATTTTTAACAGATATTAAACTTGTTATGGATTTGAAAGATGCTACTGTTATAATGTTTTATGATTTCTCAAAGGCATTTCCTTTAATCAATAAAAATTCGTTAATAAATGCATTACATTCATTTAGGTCATCTAAATCAGTCTGTAATTGGTTTGGGTCTTATCTTGGCTCGGAATTTTCGAACGGTAGTTGATGGGGATGGTAAAATATGTGGCTTCACTTTCATCTTCTCGTTAAATTATTTGTCTCAGACCTAAAATCTATTTAAGTACTGTAAATTTCATAAATATGCTGACGACTCTAAATTTTATCTATCGGATCCCTTATCATCTTTACCTGTGTTGTTGAAAAAAATACAAATTGATATTGATTACTTTGTGCAGTGGGCTAGTGATAACGAACTCTATCCTAACTCAGATAAGACTCAAGCTATACTAATTACACCAACGAATAAACCTTCTACCAAAATAGGTTTCCCCCCCCTTTTTCGAAAAAGGCATTCCAATTACTTTTAGAAGAATCTGTAAAAGATCAAGGATCAGGTACTTTTATCAACTAAAATTACGTATGTAATTTGTTGCTTAATAAACTTTTATTCCTAGAAACATTTATCTTTTATTAATTAAATTAAATTATTCCTAGGCAATCTAATTATCTGCAAATGATAACAACCGTTATTGTCAAAAATCCCCATTTCTGAGATCTGGTGGGAATTATAGACCAATTAACACATTAGATAAATGTAGAATGAACCAAACTGTTTTTTCTTTAACTATTTGTGGTATTTAAAAGGGACATAATTCTGCTTTATTAATAATTATTATCAAGAGTGGCAGTAGTAAGACCCCTTTGAATCATGATGAAATTTTAAACTCCATTAAAACTCGATATCTAATTCCGATTTGTATCCTGTAATAGGATTTCCAAAAGACCCATTACGGAACATAAGATATTCCATTGTTAGATCATTTGTCCATTTATTTATTTATTTATTTGAAAAGCACGTCTATTGCTATTATCAAAGAAACATAACCAATAGAGGGAAGAAATTTTTCAACTTGTATAACTTTGGATATTTTAATCCTCTTTTTGGAACATAAATAAGTATTTACATTTTGGGTTAATATTGCAATAATTTAACTGATTAGTATTGATGATGTTATTAAAAGAGAACAATCTAAAACAGTTCATGATTTTTATTCATAAATTTCAGCTATTGACATACAATGTATATATATAACTTTATCTATTTTTTATATTACTGAAAATAAAACTTGAAAAATGTTATCGCACACATACGTATTTACAAAAGATGATAAATTTTAATCATCACATTTACTTTTCTCGTTCATACACACACACACACACACTAATATAGAATATCAATAAAATACTAAAATTATAACTTAAAAAAAATTAACTCGCTCGTACAAGAACTGGTTTTACTTTATTGGAAACTCCATCTCCCTCAATTTTCACTGGCTTTATCACTGCTTTGCGAATATTGACCCTTTGCTCCGCGACCTGAAAATTAAATCACTTATTTTCGTACATCCTTTAATGGAAGATTTTCATAAATATTAATAACGTAATTTAATTTTGGTAATTGAAAATTAGTGAAAATGATAATTATAGTGTGGGGATGGAAAAATTCATCCTCCGATGAATTCACAAAATTACTGTTATTAATTTCTTTCGTAATGAAACAATTCAAAGTATGCCGTACAAAATATATAGTTTAATTGAATTTTTCTAATTAACCTCCTTCTTTAAAAATGATAAACTATATTACCTCCTCATCTTCGATTTCGATTTCCTTGAGAATTTCATCTAATACAGTGAGTAAATGATCAACATTTTCATTATTAAACACCAATGGTGGTTTAATTTTCAAAATATTAACATCCGGACCATCGCTGCTGATGAGAATTTTTTCCTCCTTCAGTCTCATTACTATTCGCTTAGCCTCAGCAGTTGCTGGTGTCCTTTTCACTCTGTCCTTAACTAATTCAATTCCCACGAATAAGCCCACTCCACGAACATCGCCAATAATAGGATGACGTTTTTGCAGTTTCTTCAGTTCTTGAAGAAGATAATTGCCAACCGCCAGTGCACGCTTCTGAAGATTTTCCTTTTCAATCACGTCCATCACTGCATTGGCAATTGCACACGAAACTGGATTCCCTCCATACTGGAAAATCAGATTAAAAAGAGAAATATTAATAATTTTGCACTCTTGTGACAATGTGAATCGTCACGGCATCTGTCGGAATTGTTCCTAAATCATGATCGTTAATTAATAGGATAAGTGATATACAAACTTATTAAAAATCAGTAGAAGAAACATTATTAGGGTATTCAAAGAAATTGTTCAGAAAATATTTGTCTAAAGATTGTACGCAGTCTTATTGACGAACTAACATTGTCTTTTTTGCGAAATTGGAAAATCTAGATGTTTTTGTAATCAATTTAATTGAAGGCGCTAACAAAAAATTGATTTCCAAAGTGCCTGTAGCATTGTATCAGTTGGATTTGAAGTTTCCCTAATTTGGATACGCTGTCATTTCAGAATCAAAGGAAATGAGACAGCCGATGCTTTTGTTCAAATAGAAGTAGAAACATCAATGATGGTCGAAAACCACCTCTAGGCATCATGCCAAGTACTTGTTAAAGGTGATGTAGAACATTGCACGCAGAGAAAGCACTAGAACTAGTCAACTGGAAATTGGGGTGAGAAAACAACTAAACATTCTGTTGAAATTAAGACTCAACGAGATCATCATTTCAAACTTTAATGAATTCAAAAAACATTCTTTCAATCTGCGTCCATGTTCTGAAAAATTGGTGAGAAAAAATACAGAACTCAATTATTGATCTGCAAAAGTAGAGAAACTTAATTGTGAAATACAAAATTTTTGCGGAACCATTTTTCGCAAATCACGAAAGATTTGGAATTTAATATCAAAATTCATCTGACTCACCGTGTTAAAATATTCAATTCCGGTATCAGCGAAACTTCGAGCAATTTCCCTGGTAGTGATTACTGCTGCAACGGGATGTCCGTTACCCATGGGTTTTCCGACAGTGACTATATCTGGAATTATGTCTTCGCCATAAAGCTGGAAAGCCCACATATGAGTTCCAACCCTCCCGAATCCAACTTGCACTTCATCAGCAATGCAAACGCCACCAGCTTCTCTAACATGTCTAAAAAAGATGAATGCTTCAATTGAAATTCCATCTCCATTGCCGAATTTCCCCCCCCCCGAAACACTTTCAATTTTCAAAAACAAAAAATAATCCCTTCAATAAAAAAAATTTACTTTCAATTTCCAATACTAATGAAACAGAAACTATTTCTCGAAATCTTTCCAGTTTCAATATTTAATAAATACATCAATGTTTATTTATTCTCGTTAGAAAATCTTCCGCGTACAATATTTAGCAAATAAAAACATTCTTATCGTTCCGTGAAATGTAAACATTTGTTCTAATTTCCTTTCCGAGATAATTCGTTGAAAAATACGAATCAATATATGTATTTTTATTGGAAACTTATTTCAGATGGATTATTTTATTTATCTTTTCTTTTTTGATGTAGAAAAAAGAAATTTCCCCTTTGAGGAAAGAAAAGTTTTATCGGAATCACCGTGAATGGAATGAATGGTTTTCAAGTTACCTGTAGACGTTTCTATAGTAATTTTTAGGTGGTAGAATTTGTCCACCGACAGACATAAGACTCTCGGCAATGAAAGCTGAAATCCCTCGTCCTTTTTCCTTTACATCCTTACAAATTTTTCTCACGTCATTCGCGTACTTCAGACCAAGATCCTCGCCAGGATAGTCGACGTCACGATATTTTCCACGGTATACATCTGGACATGGTGCCTGTTCAGTGACAGAAAAAAAACGTTTATTCAGGAAAAATAGACTAGAAAAGTAATTAATTAAAAATACGAATTATTATCATCATTATTTCTACTGTTGGGAAAATTGTTTGACTATTAATAGACGCATGAACTTATTACTGTTTGGAATTAATTCCTAGACTAGAAAAAAAATATATTTTCAGTTGTAATAAAAGAAAAGAATTACGCGGTAAAATTAGTCTCTTGGGCAAATTTCATTCATTAAATAAAATCCCATTGTCAGTAGATCCGAACAATGGAAAGCGCATCGAGAAAATGCGACGCTTCGCAACGCGCGCCTGACTTTTATAGTCAGAAGAGAGGGGGAAGCGTCTTCTCGGAACATTGGGGCTGCGCATGCGCTCAGCACGCGGCGTTTTCAATCAAAGCCAGGTCCGTACGAAACTATTACAGTGCCCTTAGTATAAAATTTACGATTCATTAAAAAAATACACTTCACTCACCACGTGAATATGATCTTTTTTTCCAATTCCCTTCGGTTGATTGAACTTGTACGGTGAGATGTCAATCATGGATGTTAAATGTCCATGGTAAGCACTAGAATCAAAGTAATAAATAATTTAGCAAGTACCTTTAAAGATCTTCACTATTTTACAAAATTGAACAATTAGAATTTGTTTCTTTGTTTTGTTACTATCACCACTTCTCGAGATATGACTGTAACGGAAACGTTTATATAAAAATAGAAATCGAAATTTTTTTGCAGGCCAGCAACAAAATCCGCTGTAAAATATTTCAATGTCCATTTTCCTTGCGAGTCAAGAATTAAAAAATTATATACAGCGAGTTTTTTTTTTTTATTTGGAGAAATTGTTTTTTTCGCTGCCACTTTTTTTTTATTTTCTTATGTTAATCAAACATTTGCCAGATGAAAAATGGTATTTTGTTAATTTTCTTTCATTCTTGCCTCCAAAAGACATTCGGGATAGAAAAAAAATTAATTAAAAGCATTACGAAAATTTCTAAAGTAACAAATTTCTACTTACAGCTTCTAATTTCAATCAATGATAGCATGAAAAATATTATTAGAAAATAAAGGAATTTCCTAAATCAAAATTAGTGAGTTGTGAGTGTTTGAAAATTTTTTGTTTTTAAAAAATAATTATTTGATTTTTATAAATTATTCTGTAAATTAAGGAAGAAGGGATTCTCACTTTTCACTAATTAAGATTTTTTTTTTAAGGCGAGTCTTTTGGAAATTAATCTGCCTCATTCTGGAGTTAATTAAGATGGTGATTTTTTTTGGACAAGCACTCATCCAAGGCAGAATTCTAACACGCACAAGAAATAAATTTTTTTTTCATTTGCCTTTAGCATAAATCTTCCATGTGTCACCTAAAATGACAAGAGTGTTATTGCAGGACCCAAATTTTGTTCTTGATTATAGCTTCCACATTGAATTTGGCACTTGGCATTCTTCTTGACAATTTTCTCTCATGCTGTAAACAAGCAAAACACAAACCCACACGATTAGTTAAGTTTCGTTCAAAAAAATGTTCGCTTTGAAAAATCTGAAAATTCATTTTCACAATCACAATTTAAATCTCCACACTCGAAATCTCAGAAATATTTTCTTTTTCCAAAACGAAAAAAGAACCGTTTTTTTTTCTTGGAGATGCAAAACTGAGTATCAATGTTTTACTGTGAGAAAAATTTATTTATTTTAAATAAATATTTATTTGAAACAGTAGACAATTAATGTTTTCAATTTCTCAGCAATGCTAAACTTCTGGAGAAAGCGATGTGAATTTCATTCAAACTTTTAAGTACTAAATTATAAATATTTTCGATTCATAAATTTTTTTTATTAGAATCAATAACCAGGTAATACTTAATTATAAATTCGTGAATTGAAATGATATCGAGAAATATTTTATTAAATTAAAATTAAATTATACCTGAAATGTGAATTCAGTAGATATATTATGTAAAATGAAATAATTCGAAATTAAATGAAATAAATATTTAGTAACAATTGATTGGAAATTTTAATTAGTAATAAAATTAAATTCAAACTGCTTTTTATTGAAAAGGTAAAAATCACGATTTTTAATTAAATTTAACTGGTTTTTTTGTTCTTCACTGTTGACTTTTAAAACTTCGACATTTTTCCTTCTTCTGTAACTAAATAAAAAATATTCACCAAACTAATAGTTGAATATTAAATTAATATATGTAAAATTAAATACAAAACTCAAACAATTCATTTTTATTTCGAAAAGTCTGGTATTTTTAATTTATTTCACTTTAAACGAACAAAAAAGAATTTACTCTTGTTTCAAATTTAAAATTCAATGAAATATTCATAACGTTAAAATATCTGAAATAGATTTTTTTTAACAAAAAACACAAAAATATAGAGTAAAAAATGAAGAAAAAAATAAAATTTTGTTTTTTTGATAAAATTTAATGGAATTGTTTGAAGGCATTAATCAATTTATGCCGAACAATTAAAAGCAACAAAAAAAATGATAATAAGATTAAATATTATCAGACACGACTGATAAATGGAAAGAAAACTCTTTTGTTTGAGACTTACTGATCTAAGACAATAATGTCCTTATTTCCATTGTGTGTATGTGCAAGTCGAAGGGCCAAATCATTAGCTTCACTTCCTGAATTGACGAGATAGCAAACAGACAGCTGTTCTGGAAGAGATGATGTCAATCTTTTGGCACAAACTACTAAATCATCGTGAAGAAAACGATTATTTGTGGACAATAGGCCCATTTGTTTTTGTCCCGCCTCCACCACATCAGGATGGCAATGGCCAACTGAAAATTTACACAAAAAAACAATTATTTATCAAAAACAAAAAAAAAATTGCGAAAAATTCAAATTTAGTGGATTTTTATTTTCTATTTTCTATTTTTTCTTTTTCTCTTATACACTTTTTGTCATTTTCTCTTTTGTAGATTTTCACTTTTACTTTGATACATTTTTTATCATTGTTATTTTCCTTTTCTGAAATTGAAAATGAAAGTGAAAATTTTTTAAAAGATTTTAATTTTTGTAATTTATTTTTACTTTCACTTTCACTTTTATTTTCATTTTCATTTTCTCTTTCTGAAAGTGAAAGTTTTTTTGTTGATCTTCATTTTCACTTTGACTTATTTTTTTTATTTCTTTATTTTCTTTTAATAGAAATTTTAAGTGAATGATTTTTCGCTGCTTTGCATTTTTTCTTTCTGAAAGTGAAAACGAATGTGAAAGCATTTTTCGTAGAAAATAAACTTTTTTCAAAAGATTTTAATTTTTGTAATTTATTTTCACTTTCACTTTCATAGATTTTCATTTTCTCTTTCAGAAAGTGAAAGTTTTTTCCTTGATTTTCATTTTCACTTTGACTTATTTTTTTCATTTCTTTATTTTCTGTAAATAAAAACGAATGTGAATTATTTTTCGCAGATTTGCATTTTCTCTTTCTGAAAGTGAAAACGAAAGTCAAATTTCTTTTGTAGATTTTCAATTCTACATATTTTCTCATTTCTTCATTCACTCTATGTGAAAATGAAAGTGAATGATTTTTCATAGAAAAAGTGAAAATTAATAACCGAAAATGAACATTTTTCGTTGTGAAAATAAAAAAATACTAAAAATCCAAATATTTAAGAAGAAAAAGAAAACGAAAATATATTTGCCAAAAAAAGTCAAGATTCTTTAATTTTTTATTTAATCTTTTTGAATCTTTAAAACAAAACTGTATTTCAGTCAAAATAAAAGTAAAAGTGTAATCGAAAATAATAAAAAGTAAAAATAAAAGTGAAAAGGAAAATTCATCATACAGAGTTAAAATGAAAACAAAAATTAATATTTGTCAAAGAAAAAGTAAAATTGCAAGTTTTTAAAAACGAAATTACATTTGTCAAAGTGAAAGTGAAAATTTAATTTGAAAATAAATATCTACTTATAAAAATAAAAATGAAAAGAAAATTTTGAGAGAAACAAAACTAAGAACAAACATTTCCATCAATCAAGGAATAAATGCTTTCAATTACACTTTCATTTTCACTATTAAAGGCTTTACTTAAAAATAATAATAAAAGGGTAAATGAAAATATAAGTGGAAGTGTAAATTAAAATGTAAATGAATGTGTAAATTAAAATGCAAATGAAGGTTTTAATGAAAGTGTAAATGAAAGTGTAAATAAAAATGTAAATTAAAGTTTAAATGTAACTGCAAATGAGTGTAAATGAAAGTGAAAATGAAAAGGGAAATGGAAGTGAAAATGAAAGTGAAAATAAAAGTAAATGTGAAAGCGAAAGTAAAAATGAAAATTAAAATGAAGTTTATTTACTATAAAAGAGTATTTACAGTTTAAAAATCATTTTCTAAAAAGGAAAATTACTATTAACATAATGTAAATTTCCTTTCTATCTATCATCGTAGAATGAATTTAATCGCTACTGGTATTATTAGTTTAGCAAATAATGACCCTTGATTTGAATATGCGGTCTTTGTATTCCATTTTTATCTAATGCAATATAATTGATAATACCAATAATATAAATAAATAAAAATAAAGTAAATAAATAAATTTTCCTTTCAAAATTATATTCTCATCATCAAATTTCTAGTTTCCAGCCTTTTTTCTCATTTTTTTTTTTTTTTTTATCAAAAAGGACCGTAAAAATAATATTTTACAACAAATTATTAAGGTAGCAATATTTTTTCCTTGCTATCTACATCTCTTTATTAAAAAATTTCACATTAAATTCTGTAGGTTGCGACCTTTGGAAAATAAAAAAAAAATTTACGTATATAGATAAGTGCCTAGTAATATTGGGGCAAGTGTGTGCCTATTAAATGTAGTTAAAAGCAACTGGGGCACTGGCGATAATGTCTAAAGGAAACAAGTTGATTGTTCAAATTGATATTCAGGAATTCAACGCCACATTGCTTTTGTATTTATGGTAATAGTGATCCTTTTAATCTCAAACGTTAAATTTACATTTGAAAATATTGTCAACGCACGTGTTACTACTCGTTGACACGTGATTCTAATGTCACCTGAAGGACTTTTAGTTGTAATTTATAATTTATTTATAATTCTGCATTAGAGATAGTAGCATTTTTTTATCAACAAGCAAAAAATAGAGTCAAAATATAACTTTATTTTTCCATTATCACATATTTTTTTTTAAAATTTAACATCGTATTTTTCTATTTTATTTGCCGAGAAATATATTTCTACTTTTTATATACAATTCATTAAAAATAAAATTAACGTTTTCTAAATTTCCTTAATAACAATGTTTTAAATTAATTTAAAAGCAATTATTATTTTTCAAAAAATGTTATTGTTAAAAAAAATTATTTTTTAAATTACCAATTCAAAAAAAAATTGTCTTTCAAATTGATCTAAAAAATTTGTCCCTTAAATTACTTTTAAAATTTATTCTCCTGAATTACTCCAAAATAAAATTTATTCCCCGGAATTACTCAAAAAAAAAAATTTATTTTCTTTTAAATTACATTGAAAAAAAATTTTATTTCTTTTAAATTACATTGAAAAAAAATTTTATTTCTTTTACAGACAAAAAAAAATAAAACAGTTTCCACTAGATTAGACATTAAAACACATACCGTGAGCAACATTGTTGATGCAGTCGAGATGCCGTTCGCCTTTTTCATCGTATAAATATTGCCCCTCACCCTTAACAATCTTCAAGGGATTGGATCGATAAAAAAGTGTACACGATTCTCTGGAAGCAATGCAAAAAGAACATTAAAAAAAATAAAATGTGAAAATTAAATTAAAAAATGTAAATCAATATAAAGAATAACAAATATTCGAGGGAAAAATTTTTTAAAGCATACGAAAAAAAATTCTATATATCGACACAGTAGAGAACAAAATTTTTTTTTATAAAACTAGATTAAATCTTCTCCTCTTTTTTTTCCCCCAAGTCAATTTGTAAAGCAAACAAGCATTTCATGCGTTATACTGTTATCGGGTTTCGGGTTGAAAATACTGTTGCATCATTTGTCGCATCATCAAGTTTTTTTTGCGATATAAAAAAAAACAATCTGTTTGGAAGCGCGTTGATTAAATTTCACTTAATATTACAATTTCCATTCGAAGTTAATAAAAGAATAGAGAGAGAGAGAGAGGGAGAAAAAAATTTTTTCTTTGTTAATTAGTTTTAATTTTGCAGAGAATTTTTTTTCGAAAATATATTTATAGTCGAATGAACTAACTTCTTGAGTTAATAAGACCTGATTTGTAAAAATAATAAATATTTAATTAAAATTAATATGAAATCAGTTTGGAACAGTTAATAGTTTTGAAATTACCGCGCTGTGCGCAAAGATTCTTCTGCGCATCGTTTCGTAATTCGTCCCTTGAATTCCAGGAGGCGCGTACGACATACATTTTTCTCTCACAAGCGCAGGATATTTTTTACTTAATTCAAAAAGTAGGGTAGATTTTAATTTTCCAACTTCGCTAATAGAGGAATAAAAATATTTCTAATAAATCAAATTGAATGTTTCTTATCAACCAAAATGAATTACCCATTTTTCCAAATAAAAATGATTTAAAAACTTTTGTTTTAGAATTATTTTTTTTTTAAATTCAGATATTGTGGGAATATAAATTATTGTATAGCGCTAAATATAACTGAAATATGTATTCGCAATTTGCAATTCAACATATACATATATATACCCCTTTGAAGGGATTTAATATTTTGAATTCTATGGAGGGTTTTATGAGTTATGATTTGACCATGATGTTTTATCTACCCACCGCAGTATTCGAAAATGCAAACGTGATAATATGCTAATTTACAAAAGATCGATTCAACAGTGTCGCCAATTCTATCAGATGACCAAAGTTCCTACCTCTGATATAACGCAATTCAGCCATCAGCTCTAGAGAACCATTTAACATGGTAATGACTTGACATAAGCACATTGCCATATATGATCCTCATGCTTTATATCAAGTGAATTTCAATTTGAGTGGGGAAAATCCTCTCTCAAAGCCAGAACCTCACTCTCCCTCACATATTAGAGGCAAATTTCCTTTCTTAGACACTTAAACATTTATCATGACAAATGTAATCAATTTTCTCAATTTCATTTACATTTTACCGATAACTAAACAGTTTAGATGTAAATTAACCAACAATTTGAAAGATTAATTAGACAATTAGTATTAATGTAAAAAATTAAAATTGTATTGCTACAAAAAAAATTATTGTTTAAAAAAATAAAAATAAATAAATTCTACTAATGATACTTTATTATTGATTAGTTAATTAATTAATAATAATAATAATAAATAGAAAATTAATGTCAAAAATTAAAATTGTATTGCTACAAAAAAACTATAGTTTAAAAACAAAGAATAAAGAAATTTTACAAATAGTACTTTACTATTAATGTAATTTACCATTAAATTTATACTGAATAGTTAATTAAATAAGTAAGAAAAAAAATTAAAATTAATTTATTAATTAAAAAATAAATTAGACAAAAATACGTATTGAAAAATTTACAAACTGTACAGTAAAATTAACAAGACAATGCTACGCTTATGAGAGAAAAATCAATGCGCCGCCTGGAATTAAAAGAATGAACTTTAAAACGATGCGCACTGCCCAATGCGCACAGAGCGGTAATTTCAAAAATATTAAAATTGAATTTCATTGTTTTAACAATCATTAATGCCAAGGATACATAATTAATTCTTATCATATCGTTTAAGTAAATTTTACATTTTATTTATTCTCTACTTTATTATTTAATCTTTTTGCTAAACTATAAATAAAATTCTTTAATTTTTTTAAAATTCTTTATGAAATCAATCAAAAAAAATATCTACATATATATTTTTTTCCTTTTTTGACAAAACATTATTTTTTTACAATTTATAAAATTGAAGTGTTTGTAAAAATTAGTGTGACATATATTGAGTATAAATAACTTTATAATGAGAGTGTGAAATAATTATCGAAATCATTTCAGTTCCCTATTGTTATCTTAATAGCAAATTACAAGTCGCCATTAATAATTATTTCTGCCTGATTACTTATTGTTGTGATTTATTAATTATTGATAATTGAAAATTCTAAAATAAGTGGACGATTATTATTTAAAAAAAAAATTATCACCACTATTAAAAGGTTGAAAAAAAATTATTTTATCGCTAAGGTGGAAATAACCGAAGTACTTTCTAAACAAGAAATGGTAATTTTTCTAAAGCAGGGTTAAAAAGAAATTTTTTACAATTATAAAATTATAAAATTATTATAATTATGTTGTAAAAAAGTGGTCAATGTTCTGCTCTAAATTTAGAGATTGCAATTTTACTCTCTTGAGTTAATAAAGTTTTAATAAAAAAAATTTAATAAAACTTAGTAAAGTTTAAAAAATTTAAAGTATTTAAATTATTACAACTAAATTATTTAAAATTATCAATACTAATTTATTTATTTTTAAATTACCTGTACATCTGTTTTAATTTAAATTATTATTAATTAATTCGATAAAAATATTTCCCTAAGGTTTTAAAGAAGACATTTTACTCCCTAGTGTCAAAAAACATTGTAAAATTTAAAAATGTAATAAATATGTTTATTTATATTTAAATTATCATTAATTAATTCGATAATATTTATTTGCCTAGGGTGAAAAGAAGACATTTCTGTCCCTAGTGCCAAAAAAACATTAAAAAATTTTTTAATCTAGAAAATAATATATTATTTCACTAGGGTAAAAAGAAGACATTTTACTTCCGAATATAAAAAATCATTTCAATCTAGAAACTTACCAAATACCAATAATTTTATTTACATTATCATTAATTAATTGAATGATATTTCCCTAGGGTCAAAAGAAGACATTTTACTCCCTAGTGACGAAAAAGTATTTTAAACTTTAGAAACTTACCCAATATGTCTATTTCGAAGTTTTAGAGTGTCAGATTTGGACATTTGCTCTAAAGATTCCGTCATTTTTGAAAAATTCACTGTCTCACTTCCAATCTGAAAAACATTAAACAAAACACTTTAAGTTAATGGAAAAAATTGTAAGTAATGGAAATAGTGAAATAAATGAAAAAGAATCATTTTTATTATTTTCGTATTAAAATTTATTAAAATATTTAATAATAAAATTTACAACAAAAATAGCAAACGAAATATATTTCTCTTTATTCGCCTTATTAAATAATTTTGTAAATTATTTATCCATTGATAACAATAAATTTATTGATTCATCGCAAATACTGTATGTTGCCGCTTTCGGTAAATTAACATTTAATCGTTTTATTGTAATAAAATTTACTGCTATTAATATTTAAAATTAAAATTTTTATATCATTTTCAAAAACAAAATTCAAATATGTAATTCAACGATTTTTTAAATAATTAAGTACTAAATTAAATAAATAATTTCAAATACTGTTTTAATTATTTATTAATATAATAATAAATAAATAAATTATTTTTTTATTTTCTTATTTTTATTATAATAATAAATAAATAAATAAAATAATACGTTTTAATTAATAATATTTTTTTCTGAAAAAAAATAAAACTTTTTTCATTTATTGAAATTTGATTCTCGAATTTAATTGATTGTGAGAAAGTTAACGCAGCGTGTATTATATATGTGTCAATAAATAAGAGAAAAATTTCCATTTTATTTTAATCGTTACTAATGTTATACACATGAACGATTAATTGATACGCTCCCCCTTAATAGACATTAAAACCTCCAGCGTGTGAAACATCACAGAGAAAGCCCATTTTCGATTAAATGCTAAAATACGATAAACCTTGATTAAGTGATAGGCATGTGTATTTTAAAGGTAATAGTCTACGTCATATAGGCAAATTTAATTCCCCGTAGGCAATGCGCCCGTTTCCTACAATATCAAATAATTATTATCATTTTAATAATTCATCAATCAACATTATTAATTCGGCATAATTATTTTTGCACATATTGAATATAATGTGAATTTTCATCAATAAATAACATTTAAATTTAATTAGGTTTTTCATGATATGTTAAATTTTAAATTACAAATTTTGTTAAATATTTAAAAAGTGGAAAAAAATTTGTTAATTTTTAAATATTTTAAATTTAAAAAGAATTTGTAAATTTTTAAATATTTTAAATTTTTAAATATTTTAAATTTAAAAAATTTTGTGCAATTTTAAAATACATGTTTTTTAATATCCTTTGTAAATTCTAATTTTTGTGATAAATGTATATTTATTATATTGAAACAAAAATGATTAGCTTTGAAAACGTATTTTATTTTAATAGAGTCTACTTGTGAATTAAATATTACTTCAGCGTAAGCGAAATAAGCATTTACGAAATATGCATTTACGGAACTAAACACAGTTCTAAATTTCATAACTTGTAATATTAGCTTGCGTGCATAAATATTTTTTTTCCTATAGTTTCGAATTTCTCGACAAAAAAAGAGACATTCACAACACCAAGCAGTTTTTTTTATTACATCAAATGGGAAAAAGGAGAGAAAGGAAAATTTTAAATATATACAAGAAGAAATATTAAAATATTGCGAAAAATTGTGGAGTAAAGGAACAATTTTTTATATCTCAGAACAAATTTCAAACAATTGATGAAAATTTCAAAATCAGAAGAAACAATTTTTAACATAAAAGACACAATAATTTGAAAACAGCTGAAAATATTTTACAGTACTATAAGAAAAATTTCAAGTGTAAAATTTAATTTTAAATAGAAAATTAAAATTATAAAACTTAAAAATTTAAACGTACATCAAAACAAAGAAGAAATTTCAAATCGGAAAAAAATAAATCATAATACTAAATAGAATTTTAATGCCAAAGAATAATTTTTAAAACAGAAAATTTAAAGCAGAAGATTTAATTTTAAAGTGACATAAGAAATTTTAAAGAAAAAATAAATTTTAAATATAACATGAAATTTTATAGCAAGAAATGAAATTTTAAAGCAGAAGACAAAAATTTAAAGCATAACGAAGAAGAAATGTCCAACCGAACACAACATTTTAAAGTATTAAAAGAAATTTTAATGAAGAGGAATAAATTTTCAAACAGAAGAATAAATTTTAAGCATGTCAAGATATTTTTAAGTAAAAAGATGTAATTTTATATCAGAATAATGAATTTTCAAGAAGAAAACTTATTTCTTGAGTGAAGTAGAAAATTTTAAAGCAAGAGATTTAATTTTAGAGCAAAAATCTAAAGTCTAAATGCACAGAAAAAATTCCTAAGCAGAGATATAAATTTTTTTGTTCATTATATGAAATCTTAAATAAAAAAGATGACATTTTAAAGCTAAAGACAAAAATTTAATACTGAAGAAAGAAGAAATTTTGAAGAGAAAAATTGTTAAAGAAGTAAATTTAATTTAAAAGTAAAATAAGAAATTTTAAAGATCTAAAAAGGATTTTAAAGAAGATAAATAAATTTTAAATAAAAAAAATAAATTTTAAAGCATTAGACAAAAATTTAAAGCAGAAAGAATAAATTTCCACTAAAAGAAAAACTTTACAGCAAAAAAAAGAAAGTTCTAAACAGAGGAATAAATTTTAAGCATAAAATAAATTTTGAATCAGAAAAATAAATTGTAAGCATAACAATAAATTTTAAAGATAAAAATAAAATTTTAAAACATAAGACAAAAATTTCAAGCAGACGAAAGAAAAAATTTGTAAGAGATAAAAGAATTTTAATGTTCTAAAAAGGATTTTAAAGAAGAGAAATAAATTTTAAAGCCGAAAAATAAATTTTAAGCGTAACGAGAAATTTTAAAGAAAAAAAGGATTAAAACATAAGACAAAAATTGCAAGCAGAAGAAAGGGTAAATTTCAATCAGAAAGAAAAATTTTACACATTTCTAGATGGAATTATAAACAATAATTATTAGAAAAAAATAAAAAAATTTGAAAATTAAAGTTTAATTTTAGAGTAAAATAAGAAATTTTAAAATTGAGGATTTAGTTTTAAAGCAAAATAAGAAATTTTAATGCAAATTAAAAAATTTAAAGCAGATGAAAGAAGAAATTTGTAACAGAAACAAGAAATTTTAAAGTTCTAAAAAATATTTTAAAGAAGAGGAATAAATTTTAATGCATAAAAATAAATTTTAATGCATAAAAATAAATTTTAAGCATAACAAGAAATTTTAAAGCAAAACTTAAAATTTTAAAGCATTAGACAAACATTTAAAGCAGAAATAAGAAGAAATTTTAACTAGTAGAACAAACTTTACAGTAAAAAATAGAAATTTCTGAACAGGCAAATAAATATTAAGCATAAAAGAAATTTTAAAGCAAAAAAATAAATTTTAAGCATAACAAGAATTTTAAAGCAAAAAATTAATTTTAAAGCATTAGAAAAAATGTAAAGCAGAATAATAAAGAAATTTCAACTAGATTAACAAATTTTAAAGTGAAAAATAAAAATTTCGAAGCATTGGAATAAATTTTAAGCACAAAGAAATTTTAAACCAGAAAATGAAATTGTAAAGCACAAAACAAATATTTAAAGTAGAAGAAAGAAGAAATTTGAGCTAGAAGAATAAAGAAAAATAAAATAAAATAAAATTTTTTAAAGAAAAATAAATTTTAAGGCAAAAGAATAAAATTTAAAGCAAAAAAGTTTTAAAATATTTTGAAGCTTATAAAAAATACAAATTTTAAAGAAAAATAGAAGAAAGCAACTCACGCCAAAAATGTCTGATAACTGAACAAAAATTAAAGACGTCAACTGAAGAAATATTCCATTACCATTATCTTTGACGAAAAGTGCAAGAGATTAACATAAAAAAAAAAATATTGACTGTTGGTGATATTGATATTGTTGAATGAAAGAAGGGAAATAAGAGAGAAGAGAAGAAGAGAGAGAGAGGAAGAGTGAGTGAGTGAGAGAGAGAGAGAAATCAGCAAGAAGGATCGTATAGTGAAAGTGATAGTAGAGTGTCATACCTGATTGAAAAGACGGAAGTCGGCTGATCCTCGACTTGTGAATGCAGTTGTCAACTATGTGTCGCGACCTACTCCAGTGACGTCATTTATAAAGCCTCTAAGTAAGCGAAAAAAAGCGGGGAGTTGCGCGCGCAACCACCAAAGTCTTTATTCCACAAATCCCTCCACCCCCCTCCTACTTTAAAAGCTCTCTCATCTACTAAATCCATCATCATTTAACACTCATTAAAATTTATTGATCTAATAGATTTTTTTTAATGAAAAAAAGAGATAATTATTACCCATTCTCATCATCGTGTAAATAAGAGAGAATTTTTATTTCAATTTTTCGTCTTCTGTCAACGAGATTGATTATTTACACTTGGCGCCTCATATGAAGGTTACCTAATTACTCTCTTGAAAATATAGTGGAATAGAATCAATAATATGAAGAAGATAGTGGCATTAAAATCAGAAGGTCTCAAAAATTTTATTTTCCAGTAAAAAAATACTACAAAAATAATTAAAAAAAAAAATTTTTTTATGAAAAAGTAGTTAGGGTAAATTTTAATGCTAAACAATAGTTTTTAGAGTAAAATAAAATATTTTAAAGACAACAGATTAATTTTAGGGTAAAATAAGAAACTTTAAAGAAGAAAATTTAGTTTTAAAGTAAAATAAGAAATTTTAATGCAAATTAAAAAATTTAAAGCAGAGGAAAGTAAAATTTGTATCGGAAAAAAGAATTTTAAAGACCTAAAAAGGATTTTAAAATTCTAGAAAGGGTTTTAAAGAAAAGAAATAAATTTTAAAGAAGAGAAATAAATTTTAAAGCAGGAAAATAAATTTTAAGCATAAGAAATTTTAAAGAAAAATAGGAGTTTTTAAAACTCAAGACAAAAATTATAATTATAAAGTTCTAAAAAGAATTTTAAAGAAGAGAAATAAATTTTAAGGCAGAAAAATAAATTTTAAGCATAACAAGAAATTTAAAAAAAGGGAATTTTTAAAACATAAGACAAAAATTTCAAGCAGAAGAAATTGATGGAATTTCAATGCTAAACAATAATTTTTAGAGAAAAATAAAAAATTTTTAAAATAAAAGTTTAATTTTAAAGTAAAATAAGAAATTTTAAAGTAAAAAATTTCGTTTTAAAGTAAAATATGAAATTTTAATGCAAATTAAAAAATTTAAAGCAAATAAATGAAGAAATTTGTAACGGAAAATAGAATTTTAAAATTCTAAAAAGGATTTTATAGAAAAGGAATAAATTTTAAGTAAGAGGAATACATTTTAAAAAAGAGGAATAAATTTAAAGTATACAAAGAAAATTTAAAGAAAAAAAGGAATTTTTAAAACATAAGACAAAAATTGTAAGCAGAAAAAATCGCTGGAATTTTAATGCTAAACAATAATTTTCAGAAGAAAATAAAAAATTTTAAAGATGAAAGTTTAATTTTAGAGTAAAATAAGAAATTTTAATAAAGAAGATTCAGTTTTAAAGTAAAATAAGAAATTTTAATGCAAATTAAAAAATTTAAAGCAGATGAAAGACGAAATTTGTAACGGGAAAAGAATTTTAAAGTTTTAAAAAGGATTTTAAGGAAGAGGAATAAATTTTAAAGCAGAAAAATAAATTTAAAAGAAAAAAAGCAATTTTTAAAACATAAGACAAAAATTGCAAGGAGAAGAAAGGGTAAATTTCAATCAGAAGAAAAAATTTTACATAGTACTATAAAAAATTTTAATGCTAAACATAAGTTTCAGAGAAAAATAAAAAATTTAAAAAATGAATGTTTCATTTCAGAGTGAAATAAGAAATTTTAAAGAAGAATATTTAGTTTTAAAGTAAAATAAAAAATTTTAATGCAAATTAAAAAATGTAAAGCAGATGAAAAAAATAAATTCGTATCGGAAAAAAGAATTTGAAACTTCTAAGAAGAATTTTAAAGAATAGGAAAAATTTTTAAAGCAGAAAAATAAATTTTAAAGCAAAACTTGAAATTTTAAAGTATTAGACAAAAATTTAAAGCAGAAAGATGAAGAAATTTCTAGTAGAAGAACAAAACAAATTATGCATAAAATAAATTTTATAGAAGAAAAATAAATTTTAAGCATAACAAGAAATTTTAAAGCTGAAAATGAAATTGTAAAGCACAAAACAAATATCTAAAGTAGAAGAAAGAAGAAATTTGTAACCGAAAAATGAATTTTAAAGAAGAGAAATAAACTTTAAAGCAGAAAAATTAATTTTAGTGATAATGAAAAATATTGAAGCAAAACTTGAAATTTTAAAGCATTAGAAAAAATTTAAAGCAGAAATAAGAAGAATTTTTAACTTGAAGAACAATCTTTACAGCAAAAAATAGAAATTTCTAATTAGGGGAATAAATTTTAACAAGAGGAATAAATATTAAAAAAGAGAAATAAATTTTAAAGCAGAAAAAAAATTTTTAAAACAAAACTTGAAATTTTAAAGCAGAAAGTTGAAGAAATTTCCATTAGAAGATCAAACGTTACAGTAAAAAATAGAAATTTCTGAATAGAGGAACAAATATTAAGCACAAAATAAAAATTAAGGCAGAAAAATATAGTGGAATGGAATCAATAATATGAAGAAAATCACGGGATTAAAAATTAAGAAGGTCTCAAAAACTTTATTTTACAGTAAGAAAATATTTCAAAGAAAATACTTCACAAAAAAATACTTCACAAAAAAATTCTTCAAAAATACTTTTTGAAAAAAAAAATTTTTTATGAAGAAGCAGTTAGGGTCAATTTCTTACGATGAATATCGTATGGCTTTGTTTTATTTTTTTTATCGAGGAGTATCAGCTGTCGTAAAGTTTCCATTATATTCAGTGATATCAATGAAATTACATTCCATAAGATTGTAAATTTTTCCATTACACATGTTGGAGATATATATATATAGAGAGAGACAATTGGAAAGGGTGACTATTTTTGCATTCATTGATTGTTTCTGAAAGAATGAAGCTACATGCAGAGTCATTTATTTATTTTAAGTGTTCTTGCGTAACATTGTTTATAAATGTTAACTGTTTTGTAAACAATTTGAAAAGATTTATAATTTACTTCATTATTTTCTTTTTTTTACAATTCACTTTTTTATTCTTTTTCTATTTCTTTTTCTTTAGTTTGTTCCTTTTCTGTTTCTTCCTGTTCTTCAATTTGTTCTTTTTCTATTTTTTCTCGTATTCTAATAAATTCTTCTTTTTCTTGTTCTGCAATTTTTATTTTTCGTTTATTACATTATTTATTTAATATTATTAATTTATTATTATTTATTATTTATTTATTTTTTTTATTTATTTTTTTTTTATTCAAATAAATATTTCATGCAGAGAAAACTATTCCAGTGTACCACTGAATAAAATAAAGAAAAAAATCGAGTTCAAAATTTAGAAACGTTAATAATTAATTTTTATTAATTAATTTTAATTTTTATTTATAATTTTGGTTAATTTTCATTTTTCATTTATTAAATTATTTATTTATTTAAATTTTCTACTCTATTCAAATAAATATTTTATGCAGAGAAAACTATTCCAGCGTACCACTGAATGAAGCAAAGAAAAAAAATCCAGTTCAAAATTTAGAAGCGTTAATAATTATTCATTCGACCAATTATTTCAAGACCGAAATAATTCCGTGGGTCAATAAATAATAATTAAATTAACCTTTCAGGATTGATTAGACAAGCAATTTGAATTTATTAGAACATTATTCTACGTGAAATGTTTAATTTGAAATACTAAATACTATACAATAGAGTCTATTAATAATTCCATGTTCATCAAAATTGTTCTTTTATCAAAAATTGATGCGTAGAAGAAATATATATCGATTCAAATATTTTGTATATTTATAACAAAAAAAGTTTTTAATTTCCTAGAAAATATTTCATAATAAATATAGAAAAATTATTTCTACAATATTCTTTTTTAATTTTAATATAAATATAAGTAAATAAATAAAACTGGTAAAAAAAATTCATTTCACAACTGAAAAAAAAACAAATTTATTGAACTAAACACGTTCCGATAACTTATGCAAGAATTAAACGTTATCTACTATACTCGAGTAATTGTGCAAGTTTATAAATAACGATATAGATGCAATTTTATTTTTTATTGTAATATACTCACTAAATGGAAAAAAATTACTTTTTTCATTTTTTTTTCCAAGTTTTTAAAAAACAGGTTCTAAATATTAAAGAAAAATGATAAAAACATATTCGTGAAAATAATTTATTATTATCATTATTGTAATTACAAAAATCTTTATTGATTAGAAGATGATAGTCACGTGAAAAAGATTTGCACCACATGTGATTAATGCTTGTAATCACTATAATAGTCACGTGACTGAAATTTTCTCTCTAAACAATTTCCATTAGATTGATAAAGGACGCAATAATTTCCAGAGATCCACGTGCGTAAAACAATGTTCACACATTTTAATTTATTAATCAAATATTCTCACAAGAAAATATATATCGAAGAAATTATTATATCTATATAGATATAAACACATATTTTATTGACAGCTTTTGTGTACTTTATTCAGTATTTAATCAAATAATGACTTTATATTGGAATTTTTTTTTATTCATCGTATCAAAAAAAAAGAAAGAAACTTAATTATATTGATTTTTATCGTAAATTAAAAAATACGAAATTATATTAAATCGATTATATGATGAGTGCTTGAAATAACTTTTAAGTATTTAATTGGATTTTTTCTTTTTTTGGGGGGGTATTTTGTAAAGTCAATGAATTGTAATTTTATCGTTCAAATTATCCTCGCGAGGTTTATCGGCGAAGAAAGAATTGAAAAAAGGAAAAAAAGAGACACATTATCTCAAAAACAATATTTAGTCTCTTTATTTTGAGTTTTTAATAAATCAATTAAATTTTGTAATGAGCATTATTCGAGACATAAATCAATTTGTGTAACGTCATAGTAAAGACGTAAAAATACTCGTAGTTATATATAAGTAAAGAAATATTTACAAAACAATGTACACTTGGATGGTAAATAAATCTACTATTTTTAGCACATCATTAAACGCAGATTCAGAATTATAATTTCCGTGGACGGTGGAATTGACTAATTGCAACAATTTTTCTTTGTTTTGGATTTATGCCTATTTTGGATTTTCTGACTCATTTTAGATTCGGATTGTTAATTAAATTAAATCCAACTTTATATAAAGCTATCGAAAAATAAAATAAATAATAAATAATTTGTTTTGATTTTCTAATTTAAATTTTTTATTTTTGCCTCGAGAGCGTATTTTGTAATTTGCCTTTCACTTTCGATTTCAGTTTCACTTTGACATAAATTTTCTGACTTCAGCTTTGACATATTCACTTTTTAATTTTTATTTCGACTTTGATTTTTACTTTAACTTTCCCTTTGAATTTGACTCTCGCAGGTGAAAATAAATATCAAAGTGAAAGTTACAGTTGAAGGCAAAAAATAATTATTATCATCAGAATTAGTAAAAAAGAATTGGTCACCAAATTGTAAGTAAAAATGTTTACTAACTTTTAGTAAAACTTAACTATTTCCTTCAGAGGTATTAGTTATTTTTCACTAAAATTGTTGTAACTTATTAAAATTATAATAATTTTAGTAAAAAATAAATAAATAAAAATTTTAAATAATTTTAAATGACAATAATAATAATAATAATATAATTTTATTAAAATTGTAATAATTTTAGTGAAAAATAACTAAATAATAATTTTAAATAATAATTATAATAATATTATAATTTTAACAAATTACAACAGTTTTAGTGAAAAATATCTAACTGATAATTTTAAATAATAATTATAATAATATTAAAGAATTAATTAATTATTAATGAATTAATAAATTAATGAATTAATAAATTAATGAATTAATTATTAATTTTAATAAAATTACAACAATTTTAGTCAAAAATATCTAAAATTAGTAGAAAATTTGACTAATTTTATATATTTTATATTATTTATTTTACATGTAGAAAATTTAAATATTTATTAAAAAATGAAATATTTCTTAAATAAAGAAAATTGTGAGTGAAAAAATTATTAAAATAAAAAAAGACTAAAATGTTACACAAAAAAAATGTTCACCAAAAAAATTTTTTTTTAATAATAACAATAGTTATAATAATGAACTAATGGTTTATAAAATATTTCTATCAACAAACTAATTCAATTTAAAGTAATTTGAATTTATTTGTAAAATTTTTACTTTTTTCCTAATATTGAAATTTTTTTAAATTATATTTTCTTGTTGTTGTGTATAAAATACTAATTGTACGCTTCTTAGTGGCTTTACGAAGACTAATCGCAAGTTTGATTATTCCATATCGGATTCACGTGCCATAGATAATACAATGCAATAAGCACGTTTCATATATGTCACGTTTTCCTAATACCTCTTTAGGATTAATATCTATAATATCATCTCGATTTGTTATTTATATCTAGGAAGATCGCGTCTTAAAGCATAAAAACTTGACATAAATTACATAAATAATTATTCGTTAACAATAAACAAAAAAAATTTTTTAATTTATTAATATTTATTCTTTTTGTTATTATATTGTTTTTGTATCGAATCTTGTACAATTGGAAGGTAATTTTGGAAAATTACTCATCGGGGGGTTGGTTTATAAAATTCAAAAATTTTTTTCTCGGAAACAAAAAATATTGCAACTCTGAAATTTTTACCACTTCTTTATTATGATCCCAGCTATATTTACAATTTTTTTCGAACTTGAAAAATAGTGAGAACATAGTTAAAAGTTACAAATAAATTTTATTCTTTAAGTGAATTAATTAAAAATAAACTTTTTTTATTTCTCTGTTTTTTTTCTAAAATATTACGCTATTTTGTGTAAAAAAAATAGTAATACATTTTTTTTCTATTTTTATTAGAAAAAAGTTATGAGCAAAAGAAAAAAAATAGTTAGAATCTTTAAATGCAAATATTTGCGTAAATATGCAAAATTTTTAATTCATATTTGGCAGACTTATTTTTCACCTGAGAGACAACATTTTTCCAAATTAAAAAAAAAATGAGATATGACCCCGTCTTTTCATATGAATGGCCTCTAATATTACTAATAATAATAATAATAATAATAATACTAATAATAATATTAAAACTAAATAAATCATTTAATGCTGGAAAAAAAGTTTTTTAAACAAATTATTATTGTTGTTATTGTTATTACATGTAGTGTAATTATATTAATGTTATTCTAACTAAATAATAACTTATTAACAATAACAAATTATTTTTTTTAGATTTAAAAAAAATTTATTATAAAAATTTTTTACTTTGCAATTAGGAAGAAAAAAAATTATCCTCGCAGTCGGTAGGACTCGAACCTACGCTCCCAGAGGGAATCTGATTTCTAGTCAGACGCCTTAACCACTCGGCCACGACTGCTATGAAAATCGTGGAGTAAATTTCGCACCTACTCATCAGAACTTTAGAAAGTAATTTTAAGTGTAGTTTTTAACTTAAATAACTAATTTTCCACAAATATATTTAAAAAAAATTTTTTTATTTAAAAAAATTTTTTTTTAATTTGTTTATTAATTTAAAAAAAAAATTTTAATACTTTAATTTAACGCTGTTTTTCAGCTGAAAATTGAGGAAAATTTTTGCAAACTTCTTTTTGAAAGAATTTTTATTAAAAAAATTTATTTTTTAATATATATCGCACATCAATCGCGTTCGTTCTTTCAGATGAAGAGCATCTTGAAATACGAAGCGAAAAAGAAAGAAGATAAAACTAATTAATAATTTAGCATTTAATTTGAATAAATTTTAAAAAAGTTACGGTCGTTAAAAAATTGTTGTGCTTAAAAATTTTACAATAGCTTTAACATTCAAATTGTGAATAGAAACAAAAAAATTCTAAGTGTGTAAAAAAACGTATTAGTCAATAAATTTTGAAACTAATTAGTTTAAAAAAATGTAATTAAAAAACTATTTAATATCAATTAAGAGTAAAATAATTGAAAATTATAGTGATGGATAATAAAACGAAAACATTCGGACAAATAGTTTTTTAAAAAATTAGTTTACTCCGACGTTTCGAAATCAAAATGATTTCCTCTTCAGGGAGTCTATAAAAATATAAAATAATTTCACAAAAATATAAATTAATATACAAAAATATAAACAATGTACAACAAAATATAAAAAAATTAATAATAATAATAATAATAATAATAATAATAATAATATAATTAATAAAACATTCATTCATAAATAATAAAGATTCACAAAAAGATCTTACCAAAAAATTAATAAATAAACCTCAGTCAGCAAAAATAAAAAACAAAATCACCCATCCAACGTCAGAGAAAACATAGAGTTTGGAGTCATAACTAAAATAAAATAAATGAAGACCGAAATTATAATAAAGAATATAATAAATTAAAATAATAAAAACTAAATTAAAGAAAATAACATACCTATAAAAAATAATATAACCAATTTTGTAATAAAAAATAAATAAACATCAACACCATAGTCACAAAATTAAACATTTATAGTAACACATCACAGTTGATTTTGTAAAAATACTTTAAATAAATTAAGAAAATAAATTAAAATCAAAACTCTGCGTGTGAAGTCAAAAATAAAACTGAACTCCAAACACTATCGATTCTGTACATCAAATGTTAAATAAAGACAAAAACAAAAACAAATGAGAAACAAAGAGAAGGCAAATGAGCAATCAAAGGTATTAATTATTAATGGAAATAATTCAAAATCATTTCGTATGAGCTATCAAAATTATCCAAATCTGTTACTTTATTTAAACTATTATTTCCCTCTTTTTTAATAAAAAACATTTCCGAAAAAAGTCTTTTACTAAGAGTTGGTTCAACATCTAACACTTCAAATTTATCCCATTTTATAAAATGTGGAATAGAATCATTTTTGAAATTTGTTAAGTGATTACTAATAACATTATGATATTTTACATTTAAATCAATATTACTCTTATGTTCCTTAGTAATTTCTCCATCACATTCCAACTCATGAGTGAACTGCAATCTGTCATGAAAGGAATTGAAAGCGTCAAAAACAATTTTAATTTTATTTTGTGGAACACATAAAAATGTATCATCAACATATCTCTTGTATGAGATGATTTTAAAATCTAAATTTCTAATAATATATTCCTCTAAATCTTGCATAACAATATCTGCCAGGATTGGAGAAATAGAAGAACCCATAGGAGTACCAAACTTTTGTCTGTAAAATTTTTTGTTAAATTGAAAATACATATTGTTCATGATAAAAACTATGCTATTTTTGAAATCATCCTTCGGAATTTTAGTTTCTTTTTCAATATAATGCCATCTGTCTTCAATTCCCTTCATGACAAGATCAATTGGAACATTGGTAAATAAAGAGGAAACATCGAGAGACATCATCACATAATCCTGTGGAATTTTTAAATTTAAAATTGATTCTTCAAAAGTAAATAAATTTTATATATAAAAAGAAGGTTTTGGTAAAGATTTAGTTAAAATTTCGGTGAATATTTTTGACATAAAATAAGTAGGTGAATTTATAGTCGAAACAACTGGTCTGAGTGGACAATTAACTTTATGAATTTTAGGTAAACCATAAAATCTTGAAATATTAGTATTAGAAGTAATAATATCTTTCCTACTTATATTTTCATTGAGATAATAATTTATAAATTATACTTTTTTAAGTTTTAAACTTACTTTTTCGAAAAAAAATTATTTTTACACATAAAATATTCATAATGGGAGGGATGTGAAATAAAACACAACGATAAATTTCAATTTAAAGTGTTCTATTAAAATTCACGCAGAACACGTTTGATTACATCAACGATCGACGGATTCGTAAATAGATCCACTCCACAATATTCATTATTATCATAATAGAATAATATTATTCATAATAAAAAAAGTGAAAATAATTTTAATATCAGTTCAAATAATAATTATTATAATTACAATATTAATAAAAAAAATAATAATAGTAATAATAATAATTATAATAATAGTAGAAGTCGTCATTGTCGTCATTGTTTCTTAGCAAGAATAATGACAGTTTTTTTTAATAATATAGTATGTATGCTTCCTTAATGAGTAGGTAGGAGGCCCCAAATTTATTTCCATTTTGTTTTTATTTTTCGCATTTTCTTTTTTCTTTCTTTTTACTCTTTTTCATATTTTCCTTTTTATTTTTATTCTTTTATCTCTATTTAATAGGAATGGGGCCGCATACATAGTCCGTAGCAACAATATATTTCACAATAAATGTTCGATATAGTATAATGTATATATAATATATATTATATATATTATATATATAATATATATACTTTTTATAAAATATTCTCGTGTTCAACATCTAGAAATTGAAAAATCTATACTCTACTATTTCACGACCTGAATAATTATCCTGATACACGGTGGTCATGAATCATGACAAATATATCGAGTTATAATGACATTACATCGGTTTTTTTTATTTTATATTTATATATTTTCTTTGTCTTACGTAATTATAATTAATTAATTACGTAATTTATAAATATCCACATATATTTCTTATAGTTGAAAAGGTCTGTGCAAATATTCCGTTTTTTCTTTTCTTGCTTTTTGTGCTTTTCAATTAGCTAGAATTTTTATTTTAGCTCTAAGATTTTGTAAAAAAATTTTATCTTAAACTAAACTGAATATAATATTCTGCATCTTAAAATTTTGGATTTAACCATTTTTTTAAAAATAAATTATATGGTTTGATAAGATTAGGAAACAAAAATCGTGAATTTTTAACTTTTTTGTGCACTTTGTTTAGAACAAGACAATATTTAGGGAAATTTATGAAAGAATTTAAGAATTTAAGACCAAGAAGGTGAAAAAATATTATTATCTTCCAGAGATATCATCAAATGTGTTTGAAGGTTGATTTTATCAAAATCATCAAAAAAAGATGCTGTAACACTTTTAGTAAAATCTCCGAATAGCATCGATAGTTTTTATCTTTTTTGGACTCAAATTAAAGCTAACAATATTTCCCAGCGAGTTCTGTTAAAATAAATAATTTCTGAAAGCTTAAATTAAATATACGATCCAATAAATATATCTGAGGATATTTCGAATTTTTCACTTTTTTCAGCAATTTATTTAAACAATGATATTTTTTATAGAAGCTTCTATTATAGTTTCAATATTTAACTACATTTTCTAGGCAATTGTAGCTTTAATTTAAGACCAAGAAGGTGAAAAAATATTATTATCTTCCAGAGATATCATCAAATGTGCTTGAAGATCGATTTTATCAAAATCATCGAAAAAAGATGCTGTAACACTTTTAGTGAAATCTCCGAAAGGCTTTTACGGTTTTAATCTTTTTTGGACTCAAATTAAAGCTAACAATATTCCCCATCGAGTGATATTAAAATAAATAGTTTCTAAAAGCTTACATGAAATATACGATCCAATAAATATATCTGAGGATATTTCGAATTTTTCACTTTTTTCAGCAACTTATTTAAACAATGATATTTTCTAGAAAAGCTTATATTATAATTTCAATATTTAACTACATTTTCTAGGCAATTGTAGCTTTAACTTAAGACCAAAAAAGGGAAAAATCATTATTATCTTCCAGAGATATCATCAAATGTGTTTGAAGATCGATTTTATCAAAATCATCAAAAAAAGATGCTGTAACACTTTTAGTGAAATCTCCGAAAGGCTTCGATAGTTTCAACTTTTTTTGGTCTCAAATTAAAGCTAACAAAATTCCCCATCCAGCAATGTCAGAACAAATTATGTTCGATTGTTTACATAAATTATACAATACAATAAATTTATCTGACCATATTACGGATTTTTCACTTTTTTGTTCAATGTAAATAAACAGTGATATTTTCCAGAGAAACGTATATAATAATCCAAAACCTTTACTAGACTTTTCCAGTCAATCTTAGCTTTAATTTAAGACTAGAAACATGAAAAAGCATTCATATCTTCAGGAGATATCACCAAATATGTTTGAAGGTCCAATTTATCATAATCATCAAAAAAAGATGCTGGAACACTTTTAGGGAAATCTTCGAAAGGCTTTGATATTTTTCCTTGTTTTTTATCTCAAATGAAAGCCAATGAAGATTCCCAATGAGTAATGTAAGAAAACATGGTTTTCGAACAGTTTAGATGAATTATATTATCCAATAAATTTATCTGACGATATTATGGATTTTTCACCTTTTTGTGCAATGTCTTTAACCAACGCTATTATCCAGGAAAACGTGTATCGATAACCAAATATTTTACTACATTTTCCAGTCAATCTTATCTTTAATTGAAGACTAGAAACATTGAAAAATATTCATATCTTCAGAAGATATAATAAAAAATGTTCAAAGATCCGTTTTTATCGAAATCGTCAAAAAAAAGTTGCTGGGACACTTTTAATGATTTTTCCCGAAAGATTTTGATATTTTGTATCTTTTTTACTCGTAAATTGAAGCTGATTGCATGATTGCAATGATTGCACTACAAATTGGCAAAAATTTTAGGTACAGAATTTTATATTTCGCTAGTACTTGTTTTTATTCATCTAATTTTATTTCTCAACTAAGCTGACATTGCTCAAAAGCAGAGTAATTTTTTTATTCCATTCTTACCGATTTAGAAATTGTTTTTAGTAAACAAAATTTTTGCACTGACCTTATTCATATAAAATTGAATAAACCTATATCATTTTAAATATCTAAGCCAGTTTCGCACTTTTTTCAATTTTTCTTTTTTTAATTGGCTATTTATAAATCAATTATTTTCGTCGCAGGACGACTTGGCCATTTTCATGTATTTAGACTCTCATCTTATGATAATAATAGTTATAATAATAATTATAATAATAATAATTATAATAATAATAATAATTATGATAATAATATTGAATATTCAAGATGTAATAATTACAATTGTTATAAATAGTACATATAATCGTTAATGCGGCGTAAGCGTAAAAAAATAAGACAAAGAAAAGACTCTTCTTCGTTAGATTTGCTCGGATCGGTCAACGATATTTGAATAATTATATAGAGAACGAGCTGAGCAACGGGTTTTTTTTTTCATTCGTCTCTCAATATTGAGCACTTTGAATTTGAGCCGATTCAAGAAGCCTGACAATTAGAGATCTCGACGTTTGATCATATTAACAATTAATGATGGGACACAGGAATTTTTCCCCTCTCTTTCTCTCTGAAATATCGATATTTCGATTATTAAAATTAACGATAGTTTCACTATTATTTTATTTCAATTGATTATAAAATTTTTTTTTGAATTAATAAAAATTACAAATATAATGATTTGTTAATCATTTTGATAGTGATAGTTAATTAAAATTCCTGATGTAACTAGTTAACTGCTATGATAAATAGATTAATTTTCTTAATTTACTTGAGTTATGATAATTATATTAATTAATGTTTATAATTGTATAGTACAGATTGAAAATTGTCAGAATCAGTGGCCTATGAGTGTAAATTTTTTTTCTTCATCTTTCGAAAATTGTACCTGTTTTTTTATTTTAAATTGTCTGTTAATTTTTAAAATATTCTAAAATATTTCTCAATTTTTAGACAAATGGAAAATGTTTAACAAAAAATGATAAAGTTTGTTAATTTTCTTCTTTCACGAATAAGATCTTATTATCTCTTCATCTAGTTTAAAAAATATTTAAATTTTGCAGAACATCAAAAAATTTATTGATGTGAATTTTCTTTACTTTGCAAATTTTTTCCCTACTGAATATTTCAAATGTTTCTGTTTGAATTACCACCATTCGCAATAATGCTGACAATTTTTTTTTGCTTTAGTTTATATAATTATAAAATTTTTTTTAACAGTTATATACAATAAATTATGAATAATTATCAATGGTAGTTAATTTAATTATAATTATATAATGATATAAATTATATTTATAATATATATAGATATATAATTTTAATTATATACTTTATATCGAATATTTTATATCTATAATCATAATTGTATATAATATAATAATTCCATTATTATTATTATAATAATTAAAAATTAATATCTTCTGTAATCGAAAAAATATCGATATTATCAATATCCCCACATCACTAATTGCCTATTGTTTCATTATGCACGCTAAATTCAAAATTAAATAATATGACATCGAAACCTGCGACGTTTGCAAAAAATTGCACAAATTTCGATACACTCTTAATATTTATAACATGTAATAAAAGAGGATCCTGAGCTTTTCTATTTTTCCATCCCCTTTCTTTTCTTTTTGAAAACTCTTCTATTCGCCAATTCTTTTCATAAAATGGAGAAAATTGAAAAAGTTTTAGAATTTAGGAGAAATTTTTTTTTGCTTACTTTTTTAGGATTTTTTGTAGTTATTTTTTTTCCTTTTATGTATTGTTTTTAAAATATTCTTTAATTTTCCCTTTTCTTGCTATTTAGGTAAAAAATTACTATTGTTCCAAAACTTTTTCAAACAATTCCCCAAATATATTTTATGTGAAATGAAATTCTGAATTCTATCATAAGAAGAAACGTTTCATAAATTATTTCAACTTTTTTTTTGGAAATTGGCTTTTTTTGTATCATAGAAAGCTGAATATTTTTTTCAATGCTCACGAAAACAAACAGTCGTTTATTTATATATATATATATATATATGTACAAATAGAGAAAAAATGTGCAATATTTTCGTGAAATATTTTCAATCGATTTTTTTCTTCTTCTTTTTGTTCGTTCACTCTCGAAGAATATAGCGAATGTCATTATTATTTTTGGGCGGAAAAATTCATTTTTTTGCTTGTTTTCCATTGGTTTGAAACTTTTACAAAATATTTTTGTAAGTCAAATGACATTTGAATTTTTTCCGTCGAGTGGAAAAGTTGCAAAAACGAAGAGGAAAATTAAAAAAAAAAAATTCGTGGGACTTTTGACAAAAAACCTCCGCGACGTCCTCGCGTTTCTACAGAACTAGTACAGATTTTTTTTTTGCTTTTTTCCATTTTTTTTAAATACACTACATGAGTCTAGATTGAACGCCTAAAATTTTCTTCTGAAGAAAAATTTTTTTTAATTTTATTTTTTTTTTGGTACCAAGTGTAAAAATATATTTTTTTCGCCTCTTTCATTAGGTTTGCACGCTCTTCCTTTATTTTCCTCATTATTTCGATTTTTTCTCGTTCTCATTCTTCTTTTTTTTTACTGACTAATTTGGGGGTAAAGGTGGAGGAGGAAAGAATTAATCTCTGAGCAGTTTCCTTATCAATCTCTTCTGTTTTTTTTTCTCGTTAAGAGTGGCGGTAGAAACGCGAGTATTCTTAGACGCCATTATACATTATATTAGTAATTTATTTATATGTTAATAATTTCTATATATTTATATATATAAACCATTTTATATATATAATATATATAATATATATATATATATTTTTTTTAAAATTTTTATTTCATATTTATTATATTAATATTATTATATTTATATTTTATATTTACCTGGTTTGACTTAAGTACGAGTTTCACCGATTTTTTTGCAAATATTCGGTGAGAATATTTTTAATAAATTGTTATTATTTTTTATTATTAGCATTCTACGCCGAGACTAAACGCATTTTCTACGGTATAATAATAATTTATTTTTATAGTGACTTTAATATACTAAAAAACGATATTTTTCTTTTCCTCTAGGACGTTCTTGAATGTTTTATAATCATCTAATTAGGCTAAACTGACTAAATAGCTAAGGACAAAAGTTTGATGAAAAAATGCTTTTTTATATTTATAAGATGAATATTATATTATGCGTAGGGAAGGTTTTTTTTTCTCTTTTATTAATTATTATTTAGGATGAGCCAAAAAATTCAAAAAATATATTTTTTTCTACCTCTTGCAAAACTGATGTTAACATTTTTTTTATTACACTTTTTCATGAATAAAAATTTTTTTGGGGGAAAATTAAAAAAAAAAAGGTTTATAAAAAGAAAGAAATTACATAGAAATTAATAAAACTTACGCCAATTTCAATATTTTTTGGCACAACCTAGAAATTTTTTTCACAAGCGAATTTTCAAAGATTTAAAAAATTAATTTTCATTTTAAATTCTAAATTAAAAATTCATTATGCCTGTATTTAGAAAATTAAAAATTTTAAATAATTAAAAATACCGAGAATAAATATTAGAAAAAGTAATAAAGTTGATATTAAATATTATAAATTGAAAGTGCCGAAGTAAAAAAAAATAAATTCCAATTAACTATTCTGAGAAGAATCATATTTTTTTACAATATTTTTTTCATTAACAGATTGCTTTTATCTTTTCACAACCATTTTCGATCTCTGCGTAGTAGGAAAAACAGAAAAAATTTGATTTTTATCGTATTTATCCACTTTTTTTGTTTTTTCGTCTTTTTTTTGTTATATTAGCTAATTAACAGGAATTTATGAGAAATTGAGAATAAAAAAAAAATATTTGATAGACGAGAGCGATAAGACGATAAGATGAGAGATGAACATAAAATAATTTTTAAATATGACATTCGTGATGATTTGCTAAATGCATGATTAATATTTTCTTCTCGCGAAAATTTTCATTTTTTTATTATTAATATATATTTATTTATATATTTATATATTTTATATTCTAGAATTTTTTTTCAAATAACTTGAATTGCTTATAAAAAAAAATTCTACAGGGATTCAACAAAAAAAAATTATCGATTCATATTTTTGTCAATTTATTAGTTTTTGTGAAAGTGGAAAAGAAGAATAATATAAATGTAAGTTTTCAAAAGTTTTGTTTGTTTGAAAAATGCAAAATAAGTTCTTATGGATTTTGAAAAACTTTAACTTTAGAAAAATTTTTTTGTCACTTTGACTTTGACTTTCATTTTCATTTTCATTTTCATGAAATTAAATAATTACCTACATCTGAAAAATTTGCATTTATAATAAAAGGTCGTCCGTGGCTGATTTAAATTTCTTCAATAATATTTGGCATTTATTTCAAAAAATAATTTTTTCCCGCTGTATGTATAAATTGAAAGAAATATTCTTGAAGAAATTCAAAAAATAGTTTTTCTAAATTAAGTAATGGAAACTAAAAAAAGAAAATGAAAGTCAGAGAAAAATTTTTTTAAAACAATTAAAATTCAAAAAAGAGAAAAAATGTTTCAAAAACAAAATTATCGTACTTTTTTCTGAAAATCGGAAAATTTTTATTTTTTTAAAAGCATAGCAGAGTGGAAAATAAAACGTTACATTTGTTCAGAAAAATATTTGAGTCGACAATTTTTTTCCCCCTTTGAAAATGAGTTTTGAGAAAATTCTACGTTTATTTTTTTTTCTTAACCTACGACTCTAGATAAACTTACATGTTTAACACTGTTTTGAATAATACGAGTACAGAGAGCAGAAAATGTCACCATTATAATGAACATTCTCAGCTATGAAAAAGTGTTCACATAGATTTTGACGAGGCACTGTTCAGTGTTCAATACTAGAAACAAATAACAATATTTTTCTTTTTTTTTATCGTCACGACGTCACTTTCAAAATAAAGAACAAAAAAAAAAAGAACAAAATTTCGCGCCGTCGCGTCTCGTGGATAGCGAGTATTAGAAAATAAATTTCTTTTTCTCTTACCGTTATCTCGGAGATTTTATAGCTTAAATTTGTATTCATATTAAAATTTTCCTATAGGCTTGGCTTGTATTTTTTTAAAAAAATTGTATTTTCTTTCATTCATTATTTTTTCTTAATAGGAAAAGTAAGTTTTATTCTTTTGTTTCGTTTTTGTTATGGACGAGAGTGTGTGTGAGAGAGAGAAAAAATTATATTCAGTCTCTCAATGTCTGGGAGACTAAAAAATTCTATTTCTTTATCGAAAAAAAATTCTATTTTACAGACTAAAATCTAAGGAGAACCTAGAGACTAAATTAAGTTCTATGTTAAAATGAAAGAAGAACTACTTGGAACTACTGCAGAATATAGAAGATGAAGAATTTTGACTAAATTTGAAGAAAAAAAGAAATTACAAATTTAGAAGTTGAATAAAAAAACTAATTAAAGAAAAGATTCGAAAGAAAGTGTAAAAAAAGAAATTTCCTCGAGCCACAAATAAAATAATTTAGAAAACAACATTTCATGCAAAACACACAAACACACAACACAAAAAAAAAGAACTGGAAAAGGTGGCTCAAAATTTGATGATATGTTATAGCTTTTAAAGATTCTTCATTTCTTTATTTCATAATTTTTTTAAAATAAATTTAATTTAAAAATTACAGAGATCATTTTCTTGATGGATTGTCGTCGAGACAAAACCGAGAATAGTAAATATGTATATTTTTTTTCCTATGTTGTACAAAAACAAGTACGCGACAATATTTTATTTTTCTATATATTTTATATAGAAAATGAAAAAAAACGGAGATGAAAAAAAAATTAACAAGAATCTGAATGAGAGGGTCGAGGGGGGAATTTAAGTACCCTTTACACAGGGTACATATATTTTTTTTTTATATATATATAATATATATTTCGCTCTGAATATCTGAAAATTTTTTTTATAAATAGACAATAATTATAGATTAAAAAAAAAACTTTCAGTTTTTACTCGTTTTACAAAAATAAAACAAGAATTCACCCTATCTAAGAGTCGAAGAAGAAAAAAAAAGAATATTTCCTATCTAATTCAAGCTAAAAATATACGTTCATTCTAAAACAAAAATTTATTTCGTGTGTCGATCGATGATTCGTTTACTGCGTTCTCCGGGTATTTGAATTTTGATTTTGCTAATATTTTGCGTCGCGATACTTTTTTTTTCTTTTCATTTTTACCCAGTCGCAAACTGGACTCTGCAAAAAGTCATTCAAACTCAACTCTAAACTGAGAATGTAAAGTTCATATTTAATATTATTTCTAATAATAAAGAGTTACAACAATTATAATAATTATAATGACAATAATTATAAGAATTATAATATTGTTATTTTAACTAACAAAAAAATTAATCAAGACTGCCGGGCCTTGTTATTAATCTAATTTTGCACACGGAGATCATTTTTTTTTATTCTCACAAAAAGAATTTTAAGAACAAAGAAATAGAAATCTATTTTTAATAATTAAACTAATAAAAAATGGGGTTGAGAATTTGCTATAAAAAATGTTTTTTAAAATAAAAAAAGGGAATGAAAATTTAAAATGATTTTTTAATCTTGGGAGATTAAAAATGTCAACAAAAAAAAACATTCATTCGATTTCATTCAAAGCCCGTGAATAAAAAGAACTTAATTGAATGAATAATTAAATAGTCGTGTAAATAAACTAAAAATAAAATCTCGTCCCTGGGATCTCTATCCAGAGAGTATTTTTCATGTTTGCTTTTGGATGTTTGTCCTCAACGACCTTTCGCCATTGACGGTGAGAAGGTGGAAAAAATGGAAATCATTATGAATTGGTGAAACTAATGTTGGACGTCGACGACGTTGCGATTGTTGATCTTGACAGGGACGATGTTCTTGTCGTTGATGGCCAATTCGCGTTCTTATTCGACGTTCTTGATTCAATACTGGTGATGACACGGCTGTTATTGTTGACGATGATGATGATGACGAAGATGATGATGTTGTTGACGATGATGATGATGATAGTGATGATAATTGCTGCGTGTCGTCGATTATTTGATGATTTTGTGGATGTAATGCAAGCCACTGTACTCCAGTTTCTACTCTGTGTCATTTACTGTTCTGCTGTAATGCTGTGTTGATATGCACCCAAAGTTCCTTGTTACATGATTGTGACCTGAAAAATAAGGATTTATTTTTTATCCAGTTAGAGAATGATAAGGACCGGAAAGGATAGAAATTATTCCCGGGTTAACACAGATATTTTCTTTTATTTTTCCCTGACTTTTCCCTGATTTCCAAACAAAATTCTCACTTTTTCCCCGACCATAAAAAATATTCCGATTCACTCTAAAAATTATCACTCTAAAAAATGTTCTATTAAATGTATTTACAAATTTCATTAACTGTAAAATTATTCAAAAACATCAGTAACTAAATTTTTAAATAAGTATTTAATTATTACTTTTCTACAGGAATTAAAATTCTTCAGAACATTCAAATTCAAACCTTTTTAAAAATCAACAATTTATAAGAATATTATTACAAAACATGAAGAAGGCGATCATCTTCTTCATGTTTTATTATAATTTAAATAACCATGAAATTTTTCAACAAAAATTTAATTATTTACAAAAATTCTAATAAAATCCTTCGCAAGAATTCAATTATTTTCAAAAGTAGTAAATTTTCTCAAAAAAATTCAATTATTTGAAAAAATTGTAATACAATTCGTTGCAATAATTCAATTATTTTCATAAACAATAAATCGATTATTCGGTAATTTCATTTTTTAATCAAGTTTTATTAGAAAATTCTAGAAAAATTCAATTATTTAAATTGAAAAATAAATAATTTATTGAATAATTTAATGTTTGTTAAAATTGAATTCTCGTAAAGAATTTTATCAACAAATTTTTAAATAATTGAATTCTTTTGACAAATTTTAATAAAATTTTTAAGAATAATTACATTTTTGGAGGAATTTGATTAAAATATTGTATCCAAAATTAATTAAAATCCTGCGATGTGTTTTATTATTCATGAAAACAATTTTAAAATATTTCCAAAAATGTTATTCAAATTTATCTCAAATAATTGAATTTCGGTGAAGAATTTTATTATTTATAAAAATAATTAAATTCTTGTAAAGAACTTTGTTAAATAGTTTTTAAATAATTGATTCATGCGACGAATTTTATAAAAAATCTTTTTAAATAACTGATATTTAAAAAAAATATTTATAAAATTTTGTATATTAAATAATTGAACTCACGTAAAAATTTTATTATTTATAAAAATAATTGAATTATTTCAAAAAAAGTTATTAAAATTTTTAAAAATTATTAAATTTCTTTGAATTTTTAACAAGAATTTTATTCAAGTTTTTAAAAATATTAAAAAATTTTGAAGAAAAATTGTATTATTTATAACAATAATTGAAATTTTGACGAGAATTTAAAAAAAATTTTTTAAATAATTAAATATTGAAGAATTTTATTATTTATAAAGATAATTGAAATTTTGACAAAAATTTTTGAACATAATTGAATTTCTGCGAAGAATTTTATTAATTTTGAAAATAATTTAATTCTTCAAACGAATTTTATTTAAGTTTATAAAAATAATTGAATTTCGGTGAAGAATTTTACTATTTCTAAAAATAATTGAATTCTTTTAAAGAACTTTGTTAAATTTTTTTCCATAACTGAACTGAAACTGAAACTGAAACATAAAGATAATTGAAATTTTGATGAGAATTTAAAAAAAATTTTCAACATAATAAAATTTTGGAGAAGAATTTTTTTATTTTTAAAGATATAATTGAAATGACCAGAACTTTTTTTTAATTTTTGAATATAATTGAATTTCTGTAATTATTTGTAACTTTTACAAAATTAAATTTTTTTAGTATTTTTAATTAAAATTCTTTTATCAATCTAGTATTTATGAAAATTGTAAAAATTATTCATTACATAATTTATAAGTCATAATTTTATGATAATTCTTTAAAAATTAAGTTATTTAAAAAAAATTATTGTCTGAAATAGAAAAAATGCAAGGGTTTGTATTAAAATTCGTGGTTATTTTTATAGTTTACAAGGCAAACAAAAAAACATCAAAATTTAGTTTTTTCATGAATTTTTGAAATTCGATTTTTTGGAGTACTTTTACTAAAAATTCCTGACTTTTCTCTGACCAATTTTACTTTCCCTGACTTCCCTGACCTGTGGCAACCCTGTATTCGGTTTAATGTCCTGTTCAGAATTAGAATAAGAATTCCAGGGACAAAAACCAAGCTGCTTCTTCTTTGGAATTAAAAGAACAAGATCCGCATCTACAATTGATAGATTGCCGGCGACATGGTTGATATTTATCAACCAGTCGTGGATGGTACCCTTAAGATTCTTTCTTACCTTTTTATGGACTGTAACCATTCCTTGAATTGTGTGTGTCCCTCTGGTGTGATATTGAAAGCTGCCCGCGCCGCACACACAACACTAGCAAAATCCTCGTAATCAGCAGTTATCAGATGATACAACTTTTGATGCATACACTGAATGTACCTGTATTGAAATAAATTTACTTAATAAACAGAAACAAACAAAAACAAGAACTCAACAAAAATCACCAGAGATTTTTATTTATCTCCTAGTTTTTAAAATTTCTCGTATAAATATTAGTTATTGTAAATGTTTGCTTACATTTGCTGGCATTTATGGACAAGTGGTGCCAGAAGAGCGGAGCGTAAGTGTTGAAGAACGAATGTAGGATTATTTCTTGCGAGATAGTGAGCAGACTCGAGGGCAACGTCGTGAAGAACGAATGGACTGACAATACTGTTCACAGTGCAAATACACAATTGATGGAGGTACTGAGTACCAAGCCTCTTGGAGACTCTCAATAGCCATTTGACATCCTCCCCGTAAGGTGGATTTCTCGCGTATTTTGCCTGCGGTCTATCGTCATGAACACGACGTGCCAAAGTTTCCAGTGCCAACATTCCCACTCGATAAGCGGAAACAAGTGCCCTAAATTGCTGCGATGTGAACGGTTGACTCTGTCTATGAACCTGAAACCATAAATCCTCTATTTTCAAAAGTTCTATCAAGTAGAAATCAAAATTAGAAGGAATTTATGCAATGTTTACCTGAGATTGGGCTCTGACGGTCGAAATAATTGGCTGAGCTTGAACTAACGTTGGTCCTGGTATTCCATTTTGGCCAGGGATGGACTGAACACTCGTTTGAACCTAGAATTTCAAAAGGAAGAAACAATTAACAAGGGGTAATTTCCAAGGTAAGTAATTTCCCTTTCCCTAAGGTATCGAAATTTTAGACAAATTAGGTAAGTTGGAAATTTAGGAATGACTTACATTAACTGGCATTGGTTGTTGCATAGTAAACATGTGATGAGTTCCAGGCGGTGGATTGACATTGACTGTTGTCACTGTAGGCTGGGGAGCGTAATACTGCGGCACAGGTGGCGGTTGCGTTGGCTGTGGAGGATGATGATGCTGAGGATGTTGCGGATGTCCTGGATGCGGTGGGAATGCTGTGTGATACATCTGCATATGTGGCGGAGGTGGTAATGCAACCCGATGCGGTGGCATTGGACCCGGAAACGCAGGCATTGAATGATGCGGATGTATAAAATTGTATGGTCCCACAGCGTATGGCATTGCAACTTCTTGAGAATAATATTTTTTAAATTTCCAAATCACATCATATTGTAGATATGGATTGTTTTCTTCACTGTTTGAAGTAAATAAATGTTACTAATATGTAACTTTTATTTACTTCAGTTACTAATATGTAACTTTTATTTACTTCAGTTACTAAAATGCAACTTTTATTTACTTCAAACAGAGAAGAAAACATTTAGTAACATTTAGTGATAATTACTGTGAACTTACCTAGAGGGGCCAGTGTAGTTATCGTTGGATGAGGATAAGGTAGAGGAGGAGGAGGTTGTGCACTGGTGACAACAACCGTTTGTGTTGGACCCGACATGATTTGACCAGTGGTTATATCAACCGGTGGTCCCGATTCCACCATTAGCGCTCCATTTGGATCCAACTGAAGAGGATCATGAGGAATCTCGTCCTGTTGCTCTCCACCAGGTGTATGCTACATAGAAATTTATATTTTCACTAATACATTGAGACGAATAGAATTTTAAATAGTTAATTTGAAAGAGAAAATATATTAAATAAGTAAAACAAAATATCAAGATAAATCCGATCTAAATAAATAAAATAAATTCTACTCTCATCCAGCGCGACCGGGTTCAGAGTTGCTGGAGCTCTATTTAGCAAAAAGTAAAATAATAATAAATACGCGGACGGCAGTCAATTTTTAAGAAATTAAAAAACACAAAATTTAAAACAAGCAAAAGATCACAGGGTAGGTACCGTTGGGGAACCCTAACAAAATAATATAAAAATAAAGATCAAACGACTTCCAGGAACATGATTTATTAAACAAGATCAAGAAAACATTAATCACTTACGTGCAATTTTGATCAAATATCGACTCTTGTCGATCACTCTCAATTTAACAAATTTCGTCGAAGAAATTCAAAATCAAACATTCACATACAAATAGTGATCAAAGCTTCTATACGGTCGAACAAAGAGTAACGTGTTCTTTTTGAAAATTTGGTAATGCGTCAATTGATCGAATTATTGGCGCTTCAATCGATGTAAGGTCGCAGGGGCGAACTATTGACCTTACAACCCTTACCTTTATTAAAAGATATTTGATCAATATATGGCTTGAAATAACGTCAGAATGACTTTCCCGTCACAACATAATCTAATAATCCCTAATTGAAGTGTACCTTTGATCGATTTGAAAAGAACAGAATAATTTCTTCCAAACTTACCCTGAGGTACAACTCGTACCAGTACTTGGCCACTTGGAAAAGTACTTCCGGATACACGCCTCCTTTCTTCGCTGTATTTTCAACCGTGATGCAAGCCTTTTCCAGCATCTCTTCGCCTTGTTCCTTGCACTAAAAGAAGAAAAACAGTCTCCTAAACAGTCTCCTAACTCTATGAATAATTATTTCTTTCCCAAAGTAACTATTGTTACAATGAAACTATTACAATGAGACTAATTTAATGAGTAGAAGTCATACCTGCAAGATGGCTCTTTGTATTTCGTTTGGATTCAGCGCATGACAGTGCGAGAGGCAGGAGAGTGCAAGTTCAGCGGCGGCTTTCACAATATTATGATCGCTTCCACGTGATGTTTTATCAGCGATACTAACTGCCTCAGGCGGTGTCAAATGACCCTCCCAACTGTCAATAAGAAAACAAATTGCTGGCGTTCCAATTTCCATTGCCTGACCTGTGATCCATGAGACATGACTCGAGTACGTTCGGCTAATCCAGTTAAGACTGACGCAATTGTGAAGACCGAGGGCATAAAGACCCAACTGGAAGGCACACATATGAAGTGCCCGATGAGGCACATGATGATTTTGACTTGTTGAAACTTGCGTGAACAACGATGTCAAACTACTGCCACCAGCTTTGGCGAGAACTGTTTTTGCCAATTCGAACATAAAATGTGCTCCCGCCTCTGACGGTTGATTTGGTATCGATGGCTTCGGAATTGATGCTCTCTTGTTTTTGTATCTAAATAGAAATTTTTTTATTATATTGAATCGCTCTTGAATTAAAATTATGTCCAGATGTGGACTTAATTTTCATTTTCCGTTTTAGAAAATTACCTAGGCTCCTTTGTTCTTGAAGGCAACGGCTGCTGGGGTGTTTGCGGCTGAACAGTCATCGCACTTATTCCGGCTTCGAGTTCTGCGCTCGTGCTACTGTGGGGTCGACTGGATGTTCCGGCAATTCCATCAGTCGAACTATTTGCCTCTGCTCCAGTCAAAGGTGACGAGCAGGACTTTTCCCTTCTAAAGTCGGCCAACTGTTTCAAGAGGAAAAAAATCGAATTTCCATCATTGGGATATCAAACAAAATTTCAGTTGGTCGAGGGGTATGAACATCAAATGAGGAGCTCAATCTAAGAAGTATCTCTAAAAAAATTTCCAGCTCTGTAGGAGACTGGTTCCTTAGGGAGAAGTAGATTCTAAGATCCAGGTCCTCATTTTTTCAGTGCAGAACGATCTGCATCTTTTGGAATCACTGATTTTAGATCATCTGATTTGTGAGCCGGTTATTAAAACCTCACTAGTCTGCGATTACATTTCAACAATTCTCCAAAACGTCAGTATTTTATTTACGAATAGATCAAAACTGAACTCAATTTCAAGAATCATTTGAAATGCAACCAGAGCAAGAGAAGTAATTTTAATTCATCTGATTTGTGAGCCGGTTATTAGAAACATACTGATTCTGCACTTCTGTTTCAATAATTCTCCAAAGCATCAGTATTTTATTTACGAAACGATTTAGAAAACTAATTTTAAAAATCGGGACCTAAATACAAACCTGGCTTCTGGTGGGAGGATTCGAACTATAGTAACTGCTGACAATCGGAGTTTTGATCAATTGATGTACTTCGCGATCCAAAAGTTTGTCCATTATCTTGGCAACTTTTTTCGGTTCGTCCTTATAGTGAACCAAAAGAGTAATTGCCAAATCACCTCTGTAAAATTATAATTTACATTATATCCCAAAATGAAAACGTAGCGAATAATTATTAACAATATCATGAAAACAAAGTGGAAAAGAATACGTGGTTTTGAAAATTACCTTTGACGTCGGGTTCCCTCGCAAAGAAGAGGATGATCTGCCTCGCTGACATTAGCCTTAAGTCCAAGAGCGGCAACCGCTGCTTCGAACCCGAGATTCTCGTCAACGCCTGTGGGCAGTTTCAGTCCTGCGAATCATTCCCCAATTTTTTAACTTTTTTTTTGCTAAATATTATTTAAACTTAACACCTTTTACTCTGAAATTATTAGTTTCATCTACTGCTATTACTTTTTATGTAATTTATCTTTTTTTCTCAGCAAACTTTTTTCAAAAGAAACACTAGACAAATTTTAATTACTGAGAATTATTTATCGCATTTAAATTAAAAATTTTAATTCTTCAAATATGAAATATTCAAATTGTAATGGGACAATAAATTAAAAATCATACTTGGAGAATTGAGTGCGTCGAAAATAAAGCTGGCGAGCATAATCGGAAGGAGCGCGTGTCCTCTCGATCGAAGAACACCGTCTCGCAATTGTTTTGCTCTTTGTTTGACCATCATCAATTCTGTAGGTCCCAGTGGAATTCTTTTCAATAGACCCACGAGTTCGCTTTCTTGATGCGCTAATTTTACCTGGTGAGGAAAATTCAAAAATTCAAAAACTGTCACTTTTTTGGATATATTTTTCTCCCATAGATCATTAGATCTATGGGAGAAAAATTGTTAACTAGCTTTTCGGAGGACATAGAAATAATAACTACCTCCAATGGTTTGGTACTCGCTGGCGGTCTCGCCATTTCCAAGCCGAATAATCCAACGCGGAATGCTAAATTATGATGCTCTGGATTCTCTGCAAGAACTGTGCAAAGAAATCCACACTTGGCCAAAGTTGCAGACGCCAAACAGGTGAGTTTATGGGATGCAGGATTGACTTGTTGCTGAAATAATATTTTTCAGTATTTACTGGGTTCGTTGTATTGATAGGGAAAATTATTAAAGTACAAAATACCTTCTTTCGCTTGCCCTTAACTGGCATTGGAGGCACTTCGATCATGAGATCAGGTGGATTGGCGAGAAGTTCTTCGGCCAATTTAATTCCGAGAATGCAGGCCTCACGTGTATTACCGTGTGCGTAGAGACCTTCAGCTCGGGCAAAAAGTATATCCCACGGGTCTTCTGTTTTTTTAAGATTACCTAAAACGTTACTAGTATTCGCTGAAGTCGCGCCATGAGATTCACTTTTTGTTTCTTTACTAGTGCCAGTGCCATTATTGACAGCGGCTTTTGGATCGTAATAATATACATTGTATTCGTCGCCGGATGGACTGTCACTACTTGACGATGAGCTCTCATCCTTAGACGGCCTCCTTGATGGATCCTTCTCTTGATCCGATTCCTGTTCACTTTTAGAACTGCCCGCTTTAGCTAATACGGAACATGATGCTTCTAAGAAGTCCACCACACCCGTTGTCCTATTATTACACTTCACTTCGCACGGCGCTTTGTTACTACAACTATCACTACTATCACTATGCGTCTCGGACGAGGCGTTTGAGCGATGCTTGTCCAAGCCTTGAGCGTTCTTCAAACTAGCATTGCTATTCGATGACGATTCACTGCCACCGCCCTCCTAAAAGAATACCAAATCGAGTTTATTCCTGCTCCCAAAGTTCTCAATTGATAAGGTCTTCGAAGGATCATTCGATTATCACTTACCTGTGAATCAGTGTCACCGCAATTATTAATTTGGCCACAACCTCTTCTAACTAAGACAACTGGAGGCTCTGAAATGTCATTCATATCCCCATCATTTTCGCAGAAGCCTTCAGAACTGTCACTGCTTCGATTTCCATCACCACCGCCAATCCGTGAACACAAAGTAGGAAATTCACGAGGGTTTAATCTTCGTCTATCCGTATAACTAAATTCAACGAGGCCAAGGCTTAAAGGCCGCCTGCTATGGTGATGAGAAGTTGGTGGCTGACAATTTAAAACTGCAGCACTTGAATTAACCTGCAAATGACGATAAGTTAATATTTTGGAAATAGAAGTACGTCCACTATCGTCTTTAATGATCAAGGGATCCAGAGAAACATTTTTAGATCATCTGATTTGTGAGTCGGTTATTAAAAAAGTTACTAGTTATGCACTTCCGTTTTAACAATCCTCTAAAACAGGATTTTTTTTCAAATATACGGAAAGTAAAATTGCTCGGGATGTAATGATTAAAAATACTAAAAGAAGGAATGTTTTGCAAGCAGAATAAAGTCTGGATACAATATTTATTTCTTCTTTGCTACGTTTTAATTACGATGTAAGTTTACCTGATTCACTTCTGTTCTGGTGTCACCAACATGTCTAAAGCAAGTGAATGGACAATGATACATAGGATTGCTTTCCGCAGTGTAAGTTATACCAGGTAAAGTATATTCTTCCCAATCTAAATAACAGGCTTCTATAGCAGGCCTGAACCCTGTGAAGACTTCAAGATCAGTTTTCAACGAATCCTTCTGTCCACCTCCATTATTTCTGTTGTGTGAATTATGCGAAACAGAACTGCCGCGACTCTTCATTACCTAAAATTTTTGAATTATACTCATCTTATCATAAATATTCCACGATAATCACAAAATAGAACTTTATTAATTGTTTCCAAATACAAATTTTACAAAAAATGTAATTCTTTTGTTTCGTTTTGATTGAAAATTGTTTAATAAACACTATTTTCCTATGATTACGAAATGATAAATTATTGGTTTAAAGACAGGTTCAAACTGATAAGTGACAATCGATATTATGATAAATGAACCCGTTGAGTTCTATAAGCGATTGCCATTAACACTCATCATCATTACCTTCAACCTTCGACGTACCTTCTCGATGATCTTCATGTGCCAGGCAGCAAATTGACCGTGAAGCATGTCGCGCTCAGAGGGTGAAAGGCCCGGATTCAATGCGGCGAGCCTCCATAGTACAACAATTTCGTCACAAAGTGATGAGCAAGCATGTTGCGAGGCATGAGCATTACTGTTCATATTGGCGTGTTTTCCATTACCATGACTCGTGCCATTCAGTAATGCCACCTTTGTGTTGAACCACCAGACGAGGATTTGTTCACAGGCCATACATTCCTCGGTGATAATTTCAAGAAGAGGTATTGCATTTCTATCGGTCCTCTTGAACATTTCACGAACAATTGAGAGAAGATTCCACATGCCTTCCGGTTCGCGACCACGTAATGGCCGTAGTAAAGAGGACCATTCCGCCGCTGCAGGCGGTGCAGTGTTACTTAAATAATTCACATCACTGAAAGCAAAAAACATTTACTACTTCCTTTTCTATTCCAAAAATTTATTGCAAATATTTTCATTGTCAACAAAAATAGCTTCAATTCAGTTGACGGATTTAAACGAAATATATTTAGTTCATCTGATATGTGAGTCGGTTAATACAAATTTAGATCATAAGCAATTCCATTTCAACAATCCTCAAAATCATTAAGACTACTATTGTGTTAGAAACTTTAATTATAAATATTAAAATATTGCTATCAGAACAAATATTTTTCATTCACTTAAGAGATTTAAAGGAAAATTTAGATCATCTGATTTGTGAGCCGGTTACTGAAACTTATTAATTACGAATTCTATTTCAGCATTCAATCAATGCCAGTTAATGAAAGTATGGGAAAGCACAAGCCACAGCTTTATTTGAACTTAAGCAACTAAAAGAAAGAGTTTTAGATTATCTGATTTGTGGGACGATTATTGGAAATTTACTAAAACTGTAATTCCTTTCATCGAACCTCAAAAGCATTAGAAGTTTATGCGGTATTACTTTAACAATTCACATCACTAAAAGCAAAAATATTTTTAATATTATTATTACTTTTTTAATATTTTACTTCAAATCATAAGTCTAATCAACTAGAACGTGCATAATCCGTTTTGTAGAAAATTAAGGTGCAATAAAAAATGTTTATTTATTCGCACCGCTGACTATCTATAATCCGTAGATAAAATTAGGTAATAATAAATTCCAGAGTTGCAATTGTATATAAAGATATAAAAATTATAAAACACTTTTGAAAATGTTGAAATATTGAAAAACGCAATAGATTGCATTGCCGGTGGTATAAAATTTTCAGTAGATTAATCCGATTTTAGTCAGCCTCTCATTTGAAAACTAGAATCCGTACACGTATCAACGTGGGATTATGTCGTCTATAGATAAAATTGACTAATGCCTTTGAATTTTTAAAACGAGTTTAATATTAACATCATTTAATTTTGCTTTTGAGTTCCCTTTTCAATTTCCGTGGAGTAAAATCGGATTTTAATATTGAGCTTCCTTAATAAGTTTATCAAGCAGTTTTTTGAATTATTTTTTTTCAGTGCTTTATTATAGCATTAACAGACAGAAATAGAAAAAAATCTTCTAAAATAAAATGAGGATACATTGCGCAAATGAGATAAAGAGAGATATTTTTTTGACATTTATTGAGAAGAGAGGAGGAAACAGATGCGCTAGATTGATATAGAGTAATTTTCATCTGTTGCAGTAAATAATTTAATTTGAAAAATAGGAATAACTCACCTAAAAACTATAGGCGCTGGAACGCAAAATTTGATCAATATTTTTTTGATGTTGTCGTGGAGTGTTTTCTCATCTAGGTACCAGGAGGTTTGATCGTGTGCGGATGCTCCTGCTGTTGGATCTGGTGCACCACAGTAACTGTTGATTGCACTCGGTTGGGCTGACAATAATTCATCCAGTAGTCGCTGTGCAGTCGGCAAAATTTGTTGCGGTAATTCACTGATGAGATACTGTGCAAATTTCTGCAACTGATCACGCTGCAATCTCGAAAGTGATTCACTTACTGGAGCTCTCAAGCAAACTTGTGTTGGCTGCAACAAGACATTTTCTATAATTAATTTAAACCTCTAGACACAACTACAATATTCTAAAAATATTCTACAATATTCATTAGAAACAGATAGATCTTCTGAAGGAGATAGCTTCTTGAAGATATTGGGTTTTTTAATAATTAAAATAATCATTAAACAATATAAATCATTTTTACCATGTGTATCCTGTGTAAACAAACAGCAACCACGTGCGAACACCAATAAGCAGTGGAATTACAGGTGCAATTACAAGATGTGATTCTTCGACGATCAAATGTCACGGCGACATTATATTGGGCCTTGTTTCCACTTGAAGTCGATAATATTGGGACGTTTACACTGGCACTTAGGTGGAAACCTATAAATAAAGTAAACAAAGATAAAAATTATATTTTACAACAATTTAAATCAAAAATGGATTTTTATAATTTCTTTTCTTTCTTTTATTTTTTCAGACATCAAAATTTCGGTTGAACGAACCGATTAGCAGTAATTAGGTCATGGAAATGTATTTTAAAAAAATATTGTCTTTAGAGACCAAGTAATGAGTCTCATTTTGCTCGACTCTCTTGAAACGAGAAATAATTCTCAGATATCTTTTTATCGATTTAAACTTTACTTTGCGCTCTACTGAATAAAAAAGACTAAATTAGAAAGAATAAAGAAAATGAGGACGTTGCAAAGTCTGCAAGAACAAAAAACGTAGAAGATGTATCATTTAGTTGAGAAAGAAGAAAAAGGAAAACGAAAGAACAAATCTTTTTTGTAGTTAAGAAAAACTTTTTGTCTTCTGCTTCCATCATGGACATAATTTTACAAAGGATGTCTAAGAAACTTAATACATATACAATTTTAAATTGGATCTTTCCAAAAAGTATATCACAAGTATTATATTACTCCTATAAGTTAGGATCTACTGATGCTGTGCTACAATCCCAAATCATGAGTGGCGATTTTTGACATGAAACGGTATGTAACCACATCACAGATAATCAGTGGTTGGCATGAGCCACTCAATTCTATTCTCTTCACTGTAGCAAGCACAACAAGATAGACAATGTCCAGAATGCAAGAAGAATGGTACCCAATGAAATGATTACCTAATATGTCTAAAATTTTGATAAATTTCGGACAGGGAAAACACAAGCCACAACTTTATTTAAACTTAGACTTTTAAACGAAAGCCAGCATTATAATTAGTTCATCTGATTTGTGAGTCGGTTATTTGAAATTTACTAATTATGCAATTCCTTAAAAAATCCTAATCATCCTGATTCTCTTAGACCACTTCCCAGAAATAAAAATTCTATTCATCCTCTAAACAAATAATTTTTATTGTACTCTCGCGAAATAAAAAAAACCCACCAAACATCAAAAGAAGAAATACTCCCTTCTATAGAAGCAATAAAATAAATAAATACGATGAGAAAAAAGAAAACGATTCAATTGAAATATCTCTCAAGCTCAGCTTTTCGCCAAGGAAAAGTACCGAGCAGTTTACATCGAACAAGATCCTTTTTCAGCGAGCAGAGAGAAAATATGACGAAACCACAAATGGCCTTAAGGTCAGGAAGGATTGTACCTGTTGTTTTTTTTCTCTTTTTCTTTATTCAACCACAAAAGCATACCTTCTCTTATTGTGTGTGCCACATTTCTCCAACTATATTCCGCCCTCTCCTTCCTCTACAGAAAATAAAAATAGAAAGCTGTTGAAAGCTCGAAAACTCTAAAAATCTTTTTTTTTTTTAAAGAAAAGGAAAAAAAGAAATAATAAAGAAAAGTGACTGACTCGCTAATTTAAAATCAGATCTTTTTCAAATCCTTTGGAAAATTTTCTCTCAGTTGGCAATAATGAAATTCCCATGTAGCTTTGAATGTCAGGATGGTTCGAACTTGAATGCGAAATTTGAATAGTGTCTGTAGCTCCAGTGAAGCGAATATTCAGAACGTGCATGAAATTTTAATGATCTTGTCAAATTCAAAATCCTATAAAGGGAATGAAACCATGCTAAATTTTGTACTTCTACGATAAAAGCACTTTTATCCCCATTTCTCATTTTTTTCTCAGAACAATATAAATTGATATGTAAAATTATTTTTTTTCTCCAAATTGAATTTTTTCCTCACCCCTTATTCTTTATCTAATTTATTAAAATTAGAACGATTAGGGAAAAATCGAAATAGACAAATATTTTTGTTAAATTAATTTTAAAAAAGCGAAGGAAAATTTACAGGTGAATTACCTGAACGAAAATAAAAAAAAATACGTGCACTTGAAAGAAAATGATACAATTTTATTTTCTATTGTAAACTTTTCATTTATTACAAAATGTATGAACTTCTATCAAGAAGAATAAGGTATAAGGGAAAAAAAATCCCTTCATTTTCCATGAGTAAAAAGTAATACATATTTCTATTTTATGAGACAAACTGAATATCTTACGCCTCAGTTCTGTTGCATATTTAAATAAAATATGTCGAGTTTCTCCACGAACGTGGTAGATTTTTTTTTATCTCAGTAAACATGCAGCTGACACAGGAAAGCATACTGCTCTCTCTCTGCAGCAGCATTTTCCATTTCTTTCCTCCTTTTTTTTGCATTTTTACTATTATTTCTGATATTCTAGGTATCTCTGAAGAATAAATAACGCTAAAGTGAATTGAAATTTTCCAATTTTTTCCATAAAAATTTCCAGTAGTCCTTCTCTTTTTACATTCCCATTTTTTTTATTAATATCGACAAATATTTTTTTTAAAACTCTATTAAATTCCTTTCTCCATTCAGGCAGCATTTCGTCCACGGAATTCACAGTGAATACTAAATGTTCAATTAATTATCGATTTCATCATAACATTTTATTGACAAAGGGAATTTTTGCATTCTCATGTTTTAATACTAAAGGGAGAAAGGAATGTAATTTTTTTTCAAATACAGGGAAATATGCTTTGTATTATTTTAATTTTGGAATCACAGATTGGTTCATGGTAATGCTGCGGTAAAATTTGTAAAATTAAATAATGGATTTTTGAAAAATTATTTACCAATTTGAAGGGGGTCTTTGACACATTTTGACCGATGGAGGTGTTCGCCACGTTGAAATTCTTCGGCGCTTCCATTCGCCAAACAGGAATAAAGTCGAATGTCCTCCTCGTTGTCGGGAAAACTCCAAAACGCTATCCTGAGTTGAAGTTGTTCCGGAACTGGTGGATAGACATGTTCCACCAGTTCGAAGGGAATATGCGAGGCGACACATCGTGCCGAGAGTTCGCAGAGTGTCAGTACATTCTGTCCATCTGAAATTTGAATAAAGAATGAAATATTGAATCAAAATAATTTTTGGCAAATCATCGCAAAGTATTTTATGTTTATTAAATAATGTTTTGTAACTGAATCATTATTTTCTTGGAATCAAAGGATTATTGATTCAAGGACTTCATATGGATAGCAGGTACCAAATATGATCGACTGTATTTGTTCACCTTTCTTTGTTTTACGAGGGAAGTTGGAAATCTGCTCATAATCAGATACCTGCAGGTTATGTAGGGATGAACATCGAGCCATTATGAGTTAGCTAAAACAAGTTGGCCACCTTTTTCTAATTTGACAGTCTAGGAAGTGCCTTCAAGTTAGTTAGTCCAGAAGTTACCACCAAATTAATTTCATGTCAGTCCAGTAATCGCCACCAAGTTAACTAGTCTACTGTCATCAAGTTTGTTCTTTGCTTCCAGTGCAGAAAATTTTTTCCAGTAACTAATGGAAGAGGAACAATTTCATTCAAGGAGATAATTTCTACTACGTGGCACAATTCTATTTTTCTAAGGACTGCATTATTTCGACATCAACGTCAAATAAATAATTCGGTCACTCCTAAGCTGAGGGGAGCATACCTAATTTACATTCGACACCTGGACTCCAAACCTTTCACTTTGGTTGGACCGAAAACAATTCAAGGGAAATCTACTGCATTTTCTGTTTCCGCTAGACAACGTCATTTCTTCGACCTCACACTGAAGGAGCTATTGCTTGTTGGGTCTACGACTCTAAGAATAATTTTAAAACCTAAACCTCTACTTATAAATTTCGTTCCTATTTAAATTCTCCATTGATTCCACAAAGTTCTAATTTTGTTTCAATGTTTCTGCAGACATTTGGATCTACTCTTTCTCCCTGATTCTAATTGTAAAGGATTTAAATAAAAATGAATAAAAATTTTGTTTCAATGCTCCTGCAGACATTTGGATCTACACTTTCTCTCTGATTCTAATTGTAAAGGATTCAAATAAAAATTTTGTTTCAATGCTCGTGAAGACATTTCGAACTACTCTTTCTCTCTGATTCTAATTGTAAAGGATTCAAATAAAAATAAATAAAAATTTTGTTTCAATGCTCCTGCAGACATTTGGATCTACTCTTTCTCTCTGATTCTAATTGTAAAGGATTCAAATAAGAACTTTAACAACCTAATTTTAATTTAACTGAAAATTTGTCTTAAAATCTTCTTCAAACCTTTAGAGGGGATTATAAATCGTTGTTCTATAAAAACAAAAGTATTTCAAAAAATATTTCCATCTACTTTACATTAGACTTGTAAATCCAGTGACAGTATAAATTTTCCGAATAAAAAATCAACATTGAAAAAAATTCCCCATTTTACGTAATGCAGTAGTAAAGTTTATAAGAGAAGGAGGGAAAAAAATGCAGAACAATCCATAAATCGTGACACTTTAGAGGGCGTATCGGTCACAGTATCGTTCTGAGCTTTTTTTTGTCCGAAGTCCGCGTATATGTATCAACATTTTTCTTTTTATTTTCCAGCAAAGGAGCATGGGATACGGAAAAGGGAACTCGGTATCTGCCTTCGAATATATGTATTCGTCAGATTCCGTATCACCACGCTACCATGCATTTATCGTTTCAATACAAGGGGACCGGTTATGTTCTTTATGCTTTATCTGCAGTTAGTTTGCTAGTACCTCAATTAAAATGCTAACACACAGTATTATACTATCTTTGTTTCTTGGCTAATAAAGTCAATCGTATGTAAAACAATCAGTACTTTGTCTGATTCTTGAGATATTATACGACCACGATTAAATTTCTCCGCATGGATAATAACTTTTCTCTTTTTATTCGAAAAGCACTATAAAAAGGAAGAATATGGATCGTAAAAATAGCATCTTTAAAAATGTAGTAAATTTCTACACACACTTGAAGTAAAATATTTTAGAGGAATTTTTTTTCGGGAGCTAAATCAAAACAATTTGTTTCTACTTTTTGTCCAGACTTTTTCTCCCCAAAGGTAATTATTAAATTTTTAATTTTCACAATATTTGAAGTATTTTTTTTTATCGAAAAGCATATTAAAAAGCTAGGAGACCCCTGGAGGAGCATAAAATACCGGAAATCGATTTTCAGCTTGAAGAGTGAAGCGGAAACGTGATCTCATTCGTCTGGGTGCTGCTTTCGATTTGCGCGGACGATTTTCAATCGCATAAATTTCCATGTCGCCAAAACGCACTCCGACATTGCACACACACGCTCGTTTATACGAATTTCGCGGGCGAAAACGTCATCGTGACGGTTCGTATTAATGCGAGATTTGCATAAAGTGGATTACGCCTGCTAACTCGTATATGTCAACTAAAAATAGAAAGAAAATAAAAACCTCCCCAGCGTAGATGCAAAGAAAATCAAAATGTTGAAGAGAGAGAGAGAGATTTTTGCTTAATAAAACGCAGGGAAAAAGAAGGTAGAGGCAAAAAAAAAAAAAAAATACAGGTGCAATAGAAAAATTTGTGCACTCACTCGTTTGGCTAACGTATAATTCTTGAAAAATAATGCGTCCCAAGGAAGAAATAACATTCGAATCGTTTATTTTTGTTTGCTCATACTCTTCTTTTTTCTGAAAACGTACATGTACTTTAATCTCGCTTGCGAACTTCCCTAGTATCGGACGCCTGGGACAATATTTATTTTTCTCTACTCTGGAGAAATAAAGCTCTTTTATGATACATCACTAAAAATTTTATTAATTCTCTCAGTTTGATGTAAAAAAATATTTCTTAAATAAATGACAATAATTAATAACTAACTTTAGAGTAATTTCATTCTCCACTCGAGGAAAAATATGTTTTTTTATATATAAAAAATATATATATATAATATATATAAAAAAAAGAAACTTAAAAAATATATTTACAAATAAATAAAAAAAGGAGAATTAGTACAGACAATATTGGTCCGCGTTCGTAAAATTCGTTTTTCATTAAATCGAAATTCACGATGCAAACCGAGTTTTCCGAATTTTATGATTATAGTTTCGCCAATATTAACGGAAATGACGTTTCTAGCGATGAAATGTACACGGATATTCGAGCACAAATACACCATGTTTATTTACTCGGTAATTATTAAGTCTTTTATTCAATTTACCACTCCACGTAATTTTGTACCTTCATAAAAAAAATACATTTCGTCTGCTCAATTTAATTCTTTTGATTAAATCAACATTTTTTTTACACAAATGGCCAGTCATGTTGAATAAAAATATAAATAGAAAACAAAAATCACAAAAATATTTTTTATTAAAAAAAGAAAATAGTATTAAATTCGTATTTAATTAATTTACCCTGAGTGGTAAATTTTCGACAAAAATAAAAGTTTTGAAAACAATTTTTCTGTACTAAACCTACTATTTTGAATTTTATAAAATAGTTTTGAACGATATATTTTTAATCCCTTTCAGTTTTCCCTTTTCAGTTTTAACTCCCAAATAATATGTTTGAGAAAAAATTAACTTTTTGCAAAACTGTCCGCCATATTGGAACCGCCATTTTGGATTTTCGTAAAGGAATATTCATTGCACGCCTGCGCAGTAAAGTCGCGCATCATTCGTACTTGCGCAAAAGCGGTAGGTTTAATATTGTCATGCGCAGTAAAATTGTGCGCCACGTACGCCTGCGCAGTAATACTAATTACAATAAATACCTGCGCAGTAAAATTGTGCGTCACGTACGCCTGCGCAGTAATGCTAATTACAATAAATACCTGCGCAGTAATGTTTTTCATCGTCAGCAAATTACGACACAATTAAAGAAAGTAAAAATAATATTAAAAAAAATAAATCCCATGGAAAAAAAATTAAAAACGAAAATATTGAATTGAATATTCCCAGAAAATTCTACTCTCACTTCAAAAATAACCACTGTTAGAAAAAAATCTAAAAACACCACCAAAAAAAAGAGAAAATAATCCACAGACAATATATATTCAAATTGAGTTTTTCGGTTGAACATAACAATTTAATTTAAGTGTTGTGATAAATTGTCGAACGGTGATACTCGCGCAATAATTGGTGCATTGAACCCTGTAATTTTTTTTTCCTCTTATATTTTGTCCTCTCTTCTCTCTCTCTCTCACTCACTCTTCTTTTTCTGTCTCTTTTTTTCTCTTTCATTCTTTTTATATTCAGAGCAATTGATCGCCCGCGTACGTCAGAATTTATAATAGGTACTGAATTTTCCGCTCTCCCTCTTGAAAAGGATCACTGTACTGAAATTAAATTTGCGTTTAACGTCCACCCGCCTGACACGCCATGCTAACTCGCGAGAGAGTTTGGTCACGACAGAGTTTTTAAACGTTGCCAGTATATGGCGATAAAGTCGAGGCATTACGTTCCGTGGCAAATAAACGCTCAAACCCATTAGAGCACAATAGAGGTGGGGCTTTAAGCTGAATATATATATATATATATATATATATATATATATATATATATATATATGCATTGATATTTGAATTTAATTTCTGAGAATGACATATTTTATACTTGTGAATATTAAATATTCACTATTTTTTTCTATTATCGTCAATAATGTATAATTTGAGAATTTTTAAATACTTTGTTATTGTAAATTATTTTTCAACTAGCAAAACTAGACGCGCGCGTGAAATTTTCTTTTCCATTTTTACTTTCAAAATTGTCATTCACAAATTTAATGAAAATTCTTAATTTCTTAAAAAATATAATTTTTTACGGTATTTCATTAAATGTAATTATTTGAACAACTCGTATAGAAAATGTCAAAATATTTCTAATCGCAACTTGAATTAAAATTCAAAATTTATTTCAATAAAAGTTGGCAAAATTTTCAATTGTTTCAATTTCTTAAAAATTATTTTCGGAAAAAGAAGAATTTTTAAAAAAATTTAGTTTCATTTTTTCCAGAAACAATTTTACGAAATTTATGAACCAAATTTTTTCAAAACTTTAATACTTTTTTGTTAAACAAAAATTCAAAAACTTATTCATATCTATTTTTCCCGAGGAATTGAAATTTCTAATAATAATAATAATTAAATAATAATAAAAATAATATAATAATAAATATAGTATAATAATAAAAATGAAAAGCCTATAATAATAATTATAATAACAATTATAATTATTATATTATAATAATAATTATTTCTAAAATTTTGCAACTGTAATTCACCCAAAATTCTTTTCTTTTTATTTTTGAATAAAATTATTGAAAAACTTTAATAATTTTTGAAGAAAAATAATGTTATTAACAATTTTTTAAAATAAAAATTTTAAGATTTTTAAACTTTTGCTTCCCTTCAATTTTTCAAGGAATTTAATTTAAAAACCTTTTAAAATTTAATTAATTTCTAAAATTCCTGTTATAACGGTTGAAATATTTAATTATTTTTCAAAATGTTAACTGAAACATTTGTTAAATCAATTCCTATCAGAGTTCAACTACGAGAATTGAATTATTTAAATAGAGTAATTTTTGTAAATTCATAAAATGATATAATTTGAAAATTATAAATATATTGAAGGACAATTTTTAAAGAGGGAAAAATAAAATTCTTTAAAATATAAAATTTTACACAATTTCCAATTGTTTCAATTTGTTGAAATTATTATTCTGAATTCAAGTACCTTTTTCTTTAAAAAATTTTAATTACTATTTTTTCTAAAACCTAATTTTTTTAAAATTAATTAATTTTAAATTAATTAATTACAATAAAATTAATTTTACAATTAAATTTTTCAAATTTTAATAACTTTTCTAAAGTGAATATTTAACTAATTATTGTTCTTTACTTGCTTAAAATTTCAAAATACTTAAAAATTTGAACTGCAAGACTTCCAAAATTCAATTAATTTTCTAGATTTTTTTAATAATATTTTTCAAAATTTATTTTTTAGGGAAGCTAACAAATTAAAACACTACATATTTTTACAAGTTAACTTTCCTTCTTTTCACATATATCAATTTGAACTATAAAAAAAACATGGTAATAAAACAACGCTAACTTCAGCTGAGGACAAATTACGTCGATTATTACAATATAATAATAATAATTATCAAAATTTTAATTTTTTAACACTATTTCTTAATTTTGTATTTTATATTCTATTTTTTATTTATGTTTACATTTTCCCCTTTTTTATTCTAAATTTTTTTTTATTCTTTATTTCCAGCCTTATTTTTTTGAGAGAAAAATATTTTTTGCAAAAAAGTGAAGAATTAATGTTAATTGTTTGGAATTTTTTTCCCTGTATCATTCTTGGCGAGGAAATTTATTCTCTCTCTCTTCCTCTCTTTCTCTCTCTTAACATATTTTAGATTATATTAGGTTAATCAACCACGTTCAGTTACGTTCAGTAGAAACATTTCAAACCAACCCCTCGGAAAGTTCATTAGAGGAGTAGCAGACGGAGGCAAATTGGGCTTTCTCATCGGTAGTCGTCTGGGTCCGGAGATATTAATAAAGTTATCGACGTCGAGTAATAACGTCATTTATTACCAAAGATCAACTCTCTTACCCACCTTCATTCATTTTATTCATTCAATTCCTTCATTCACGATGATTGACAGCGTAAATAAATAGACGCATCATTCAATTATATGGGAAAAAGTTCCTTTCAATAATCAAATTATACATACATAATAATACTTTCTTCAAAACATTTTACTTTTTCCCTAAATGTTTAAATTGGAAAAAGACTGAATTTTCGCAAAGTAAGAAGTTCCTGGCAAAATATTCTTATATTCTTTGACAAAGTTTTATTTTTAATTTAAGTAAAAAAAAAAAAATAAATAAAAATATGACGACGAATTTGTAATCTCCAACCACAAAAACCATAAAAAAAATTTGTTACCGTAATGTAAAAATTTGTATGCATTATTATCAACAAATTTTTATGTACGCCATTTTTAATCCGCCGTCTTGGATTTTAAATTCAACGCCATATTGATACATCCATTTTGAATTTTGAAAATTGGACTTTATTATTCGAAATCAGCGACCTCAGAAACGCTCGAGTAGTGTAAATTTTATCCGTTTTTATTTAGATAAATAATTCCCCAATCGCCATATTGAATCCGCCATTTTGAATTTTGAAAATTGGACATCGTATTCGAAACTTACGACCTCAGAAACCCCCGAAGTCAGTTTTTTTAAAATTCTAAATGTCGGATCCAATATGGCTGACACTTTTTTTTAAAAAAAAGTCGTTATTTTCGTCTGAAACTTGTTTTTTTCAAATTCAAAATGGCGGATCCAATATGGCTGACACTTTTTTAAAAAAGTCGTTATTTTCGTCTGAAACTTGTTCCTCGGGGGTTTCTGACGTCTCTGAATCAAAATCTGACATTTATTTTGCAAAATAGACTTGACATTTCTTTTAAGTTTTCAATTTTTGTCCGTATGTTCCTCATGGGTTTTTTTTATTTCTGATTACGAATGTGACATTAGATTTTCCAAATTTAAAATTTCGGATGATTAAAATCAAAGAAATTTTATTTTCGTCCTAAATAAATAAATAAATAAATAAATGCCTAAATAAATGTCAATGATAATGAATTAAATGTAAAAATAATAATAATGAAATGTAATTAAGTAAATAAATAATGTCCTAAATAAATGCCAATGCTAATGAATTAAATGTTTTCTCCCAAATTTAGAAATAAATACACTCTTTTTCAAATTCTTCTAATGAAATTTTGCATCTATTCCTTCTACCAACATTATTATTCTTATTTTATTAATTTTTCTTTCATTATTGTAATAAATTTTTCATGTAGAGCGCATATGTATACATTATAAAATGAAGGGGAATGATTTGTATATATACATATATTCATCAAGCTAAATCGCATTATTCTCTGCGAAATACACTTTAGTCAGTATGATGCACCACCTGGTACCCTTAGAATGAAAGTCATAAATTTATGAAGTGCACATCTTCAATATATAGCAATATATATATATACTCTCTCACGCCAAAGTGTAGTCTGGAGAGATTTTGTTCGTGAAAAATCTTAAATAGAAAACTGCCAACATTTTTTTTTTCCTTTTTCTTTTTTTTGCAAATATATATGTATATAGAAGACTAGATGTCACACGAAAAGAATACTTTTCTTTTTATGTCTAAGGGAATGGCAAAAAAGTTATTCGTTAAAGTGAGAAGAAAACTCTCAAAGATGAAAGGACAAAGGGAAAAAAAGGGAGAAAAAAAAGAATTCTGAAGAATAAGAAAAGCAAGGACGAACCAAAGGAATGAAAAGTTTTTTACCTGAAGTTACATTTTAGAAATTCGTTCGCATATCCATCATAATTATCGAAACTTTTTTTTTATGAAAGACACTTTTTATATACATTTATATAGGAGTGAAAGTATAATTATTAACAGAACTTTTTAATTTATTTCTGAAGTAAGAAAATCTAATTAGGACTATTTTTTTATTTTTATTTCTAAATCCCGAGAAATTAAATGTTTTCTAATTATTTTTATTTATTTATTTATCTCTTGATTGAAAGACGATATCTAAACAAATATTTTTAGCAACTTTTTGATTTTTTACAGAAATTGGTTTTTGTAAGTACTTTTTTAAATAATTTTTTTCTTTATTAAAATTTTCATAATTTCTTATCAAAACTTTATTCCTGACATGAAAACGAATCGATTCATGTATATGAAGTAAATATTCTAACAATTTTTATATTTTTAATTTATGAAAATTAATAATTAATTATACTATTAATTAATGAAAATTAAAAATTAATTATATTATTAATTAATGAAAAAAACGTATGTAAAAAATTTCAAACAATATAATATTTTTTCTCATATAAAATCACATGAAAAAGTTTTTTTTCAATTGATGATTAAATTTCAATTTTCTATAAACTCCAAAGCTAACGATTTTCAATTAATAATTTTTTTTCACAAAAAGTTTAAAATTGTTTTTTTTTGAAATTATTAAAATCTTACTTTAAAATAATTACTATGCAATAAAAAATTAAGCAATGAGAATATTTTCTGTCTGGATGAATTGACAAATACAATTATTACTCTTTGTCACATGAGCGTGCTAAATTGATTAACAATGCTTTCAATTTCTCTTAATTATTTTGTCATTATCACTGGCAGAGTTTCTGAAAGTTAATTGCAGATTAATTTATCGACACACTATTTGAAATTAGAACGTGAAACATTTATTGAATTGTGCTATTATTGTATTCGAAATTATTCTTTATTATTTCATAAAATGGTGAAAAAATAAACTATTTTTACCCTAGGGGAGAAATTGACATATTCAGACTTCTTTCGTAAAATATTAACGTCGGTGAAGTTTGCAACGTTTACGATCAACGATTGAAAGAAAAAAAATATTTTCCTACATAAAAATAATGAATTTTTTGTTCGCAAATATTTTTTTTATGAATCATTATTCAAAAAATTAATCCTACTTACAAGAAATTTATAAAAATTTGCTTAAAAATATAATTTTTTTCTGAAATCGTTGACTATAAACGTTGTGAACTTCACTAACGTAAATTTTAACACTTTTTGCGCTAATATTTAGCAGTTTAAACAAAAACTAATGTAAAAAAGAACTACTTTTGACCCTAGGAAAGAATGTAAACTATTTTGAACCAAGGGGAAAAATAGCAATTTTACTCCTTGTTAGAAAGAGGATTTTTTTACCCTAGGGAGTAAATTAAACTGTTATTAACCTAGGAGTAAAAATAACCAATTTACAACCTGCTAAAAAAAGTTTTTTTTTACTCTAGGGAAGAAAGTAAACTGTTTTTAACCTAGGAGTAAAAATAACCAATTTACTCCCTGCTAGAAAAAGTTCTTTTTTTATTCTAAGAAAGAAAGTAAACTGTTTTTAACCTAGGGGTAAAAATAACTAATTTACACCCTGCTGGAAAAAGTTCTTTTTATTCTAGGGAAGAAAGTACACTATTTTGAACCTAGGGGTAAAAATAGCCAATTTAAACCCTGCTAGAAAAAGATCTTTTTTATTCTAGGGAAAAAAGTAAACTGTTTTTAACCTAGGGGTAGAAATAGTCAATTTAAAACCTACTAGAAAAATGTTTTTTATTCGAGGGAGAAAAGTAAACTATTTTGAACCTAGGGAAAAAGTAAAAAATTTACACCTTCTGATTTTTATTTTTATTAAAAAATTTTAATTATTTAATTAAATTAAAATCGCTAATATTTAAAAAACTGACAAAAAATTTGTATGATTATTAAAAAAATAAAAAAAAATTACAACACTATTAAGTCGAATTTTGACAATTAGAAGGAAAATTGTTCCTGAAAATTGCTTGTTGCTTGGTTGGATGCTTGGAAAATAAATGTATATAATCAGCCACCCTCACATGTTTTTCAAACAGTCAACTCTGTGGGTCTAATTAACGTTTCGTCGCGCACGTTTGGTTATTGCTTAAAATCTACGTTGGCGCAGACAACAAGAGACGGAGATGTGCGAATGAACCAACCCCTCCCACCCAACCCTTCTTCCTAATGGATGCTTATACCACTTTGGTACATTTAGCAAAAGCCAAGATCATTTTGGAGTTTACCATTTCTGTATATACCTATATTTGTATATATGCAACAATACACCAAACGAGCTTCACCTTCATTTCAAAACTTAACATCAAAATTAAATTAAAACATATTTTCATAATTAATAAGAAAGTTAAATTACAATTGCAAGAAAAACGAAAAGTTTATTTTACAAATAAATAATGAATAAGTGAGAAAAAATTATTAATTTATAAAATAATTTAATTTTGAATTTGTTTTTTTAGTTATTTTAATAGTTAACTGTCTCATTTCTTTTGAGGCTTATTATTGTATTTTTAAAAATAATTTGCTTTTACAATTTAATTGTTTATAATTATAATTTGCTTTTACAATTTAATTATTTATAATTATAATTTGCTTTGTTATTTGTTAATTATTTATAGTTGTAATTAATTTATTAATTAAAAAAGCAAATTAATAATTTGCTTTTACAATTTAATTATTTATAATTATAATTTGCTTTGTTATTTGTTAATTATTTATAGTTGTAATTAATTTATTAATTAAGAAAGCAAATTAATAATTTGCTTTTACAATTTAATTATTAATAATTACAATTTGCTTTGTTATTTTTTAATTATTTACAGTTGTTACAACTTGTTATTAACTTGTCATTGCAGTTTATTAATATTATTTGTTATTACATTTCGGTTATTATTGTTAAAATTTATTTTTATTTTGTTCTTATTGTTAGAATTTATCTCAGAATTTATTATTATTTTGTGATTACAATTCAGTTATTATTTATTATTATCAATAATTTATTATTAAAATTCTTCATTAATATTTATTTGTTTTTACAATTGTTAATAATGATTTATTGTTAAATTTAATAATATGTTAATAAGAATTATTTGTTGGTAATTTTATAATTATTATTATTATTATTATTATTATTATTATTGTTAATAACATTAATTATTATTATTTCAAATATTATTAGTATTGATATTGTTATTAATTACTATTGTTACCATTCTTATTATTTACAATATTAAACAATTTATTATTATTCATTATTTAAACAATAATAATTATTATTGCCCAAAATAATTATTATCATTAAAACGTAATAAAATTTAATTTTTTTTGTTCTAATTAGTTAATGAATACAATTTCTTCTGAAAATTGACAAATTTTAGCAAAGGTCAAAAAAATATTGTAAAACTTGCTAAAGTATTATTACCAGAAATAGAATATTAATAATTTATAAACTGGTGATAATGAATATTAAAATTCCTTTCTTTATTTATTTCGCAATATTTCACAGTTATTCAATAATGCATAACAATTTTTTTGTTTGTAATTAGAAACAAGAATTGTGGAAGAATTTAAAAATTCTTTTTCTTACTCACGTTCTTTGGTGAAATTAATTTTTATGAGAAGAGAATTACTTTAAAGCAGAAAACGTTCGTTACAGCTTACCTGAAAAAAAGCAAAACGGAACAAAATTAAAATTTTTAATTATGAAATTCTTTTTTAATTAATATTTATAATTAATAATAGTAATTAATAATAATAAGATTTATTTTAATCGAGACTTTAATGAAATATTTTCTGTAATGAAAAGTAAATTCCTAAACCATTATATTATAGTTATTGTATTTTTGTAGTTTTCGATATTTTGTAAAAAATAATTTTTTGAAGAAAAACAATAAAAAAAAATACGTGTATAAATTTTAGATTAATGTCAAAGAGATGAGAGGCAAAATGTTTCAGACTCGACGAAACGAATAACACATACATATATACACTGGCAAAATATATTTATGAATATATCCGCGAATTTTCCCCGGTTTGTCACTCGTTCTTTATTGATTTTTCAGTGACGCCAACGGCATATCATCCAGCACTCTGAAAGGTCTCTGGTTTTTTTTTCTCTCTTTCTCTCTTTCTTTTTTTCGTCCCTTCAGTTATTTGGAAAAATAACATATATAATATCAAGTTTTCATCTAAACATAAAAAGGCACTATTTCCAACGACATGACTTTTGAAAAGAAAAAATATACATTCACATCTAAGTAAATCAGATTTTTTTTTTAAATTTATTTTTTCTAGCAAAGATGAAAAAATTATTTTTCCCAACCATTAGAATTTTTTCTTTTACTCTAAAATAAAAGAAGTGGAAAAAGGAAAAATTTGAATAAAGAATTAAGTAAGAAGAAAATAGAATGAAAATTAAAAACTTTTCTGTTGAACCATTTATTCTATTATCTATTCGGTAAATTAATTTTCGTACCATTTTGTACTTTTTTTTGCCTTCATAATATAATTTTTTCGAAATGAAAAAAAATATTTTATTTAGAGTATTGTCACGGTGACGGGAAAATTTATGGGGGAAATTCGACACTAAATGAATTTCCGGTTTATTGACGAAACTGCTGCGGGGACAGAACGTGATATTTTACGAGGACTAAACCGACAAATCACGGAAATTGAATAATTTGGCAAAGACGTGTTAACTTCAAAATTGATAATACACCGAAACGATTCTATTTCCAATTATTTAAACAAAGAAAATTCAACAAATTTATTCCCTAAATAAAATTTTATTCTCATCACCGCCCATCAAAAAGAAAAAACAGAAGAAAATTAAAAACAATTAATAATACCCAAAACATTCTGTTTCAAAAAAAATTTCCGATTGTAAATAATTTCAATTTATTTTAAATAAAACTTTTTACAAAAAAAAAAAAAAAAAAAAAATAGAAAATATGTGTGTATGTGGAGAAAATGAAAAGCAAATGTTTGTGAGGAGACTTGGGGAGCGATGCTGCACAAATTTCGATCAAGCTTCTCACGTTTCAGTGAGAAATGGATTATATTATCTTTTCTTGCAACAGTACAATGTGCCTTCTATACATAAACGGTAAGAGATCGTTCCCCTCAAGAACTATTTTCGTGCAGAGTGAGGTCATGGCAAATCGTTGCATGCACTTGCATTTTACAAGAAGATCGAAAGATCCTCAAATTAACCGTGAATTATATAGTGGAGGCGAAAAAAATGACAAAATGAAGCCTATAATTTATTTAAACATTATTAAAATCCGACCCAAGGCGTATATGCATTTTTCAGTATTTTTTTTAAATCAGAAAGCGAGTAGAAATATCAGAAATAAAAAGTTTCAGATAAAAATGTTCTTTACATAAAATGTATTACAATATAATGGTGAAATTTTTCTCAAAATTAATGGATGAGCAGAAAATTTAAAAAAGGGTACACGGTTTATAACTTTTACTTCTTTTCAAGACAGATTTCCTTCAGCTTTATTTTAAGGCCAAAAAAATTGTGAAATATTAATCCGTTTCCGTGAAAACACTAAAAATGTCCACTTCTCATTTTGATTAAAATCATCAAAAAATAGTAGTGAAACATTTTTAGTGATTTCTCGAAAACAGATTAATATTTTTTTTGTTTTTTTTGTCTTAAATTAAAGCTCAGATACCACTATTACTACAACTTAAATTTAAAAAATTTCCCTTGAATTCTATCAAATTATGGCGTCACTTAAACATTTTGGGCAAAAATAAAAAAGTGACGAATTTTTTCATGAGATTTTTGGTGCTGTAATATTTGCAAGGTTCAGAAAAAAATCCCGTTAAAATTTTCCTAGATACAGATTGTTATTAGCTTTAATTTAAGACCAAAAAACAAGAAAAATTTTAATCGGTTGCCGAGAAATCACTAAAAATGTTTAATTACAATTTTCTAATGATTTTGATAAAAATTAAACTTGAACATTATTAGTGATTTCTCGAAAACAGATTAATATTCTTTTGGTTTTTTGGTCTTAAATTAAAGCTTAGATGCTACTATTACTGCGACTTAAATTTCAAACATTTCTTTTGAATTCTATAAAATTTAACGTCAATTAAACATTTTAGGCAAAAATCCAAAAAGTGACTAATTTTTTCATGAGGATTTTTGATGTTGTAATATTTGCAAGGTTCAAAAATAAATTGCGCTAAATTTTTTCGAGCTACAAATTGTTATAAGCTTTCATTTAAGACCAAAAAACAAGAAAAATATTAATCGGTTGCCGAGAAATCAATAAAAATGTTTCATTACAATTTTCCGATGATTTTGATCAAAATAAAACTTGGACATTATTAGTGATTTCTCGAAAACGGATTAATATTTTTTTTTGCTTTTTTGTCTTAAATTAAAGCTCAGATACCACTATTAATACGACTTAAATTTTAAAAATTTCCCTTGAATTCCATAAAATTTGAAGTCAATTAAAAATTTTGGGCAAAAATAAAAAAGTGACTAATTTTTTCATGAGGATTTTTGGTGCTGTAATATTTGCAAGGTTCAAAAATAAATTACACTCAATTTTTTTCAGATACAAATTGTTACAAGCTTTCATTTAAGACCAAAAAAGGAGGAAAATATTAAACCGTTTAGAAATTATGGCTAGAAATGTTTTATTACAATTTTCCGATGATTTTGATCAAAATGAAACTTGGACATTATTAGTGATTTCTCGAAAACGGATTAATATTTTTTTTGCTTTTTTGTCTTAAATTAAAGCTCAGATACCACTATTAATACGACTTAAATTTAAAAAATTTCCCTCCAATTCTATAAAATTTGAAGTCATTTAAACATTTTGGGCAAAAATAAAAAAAGTGACGAATTTTTTCATGAGGATTTTTGGTCCTGTAATATTTACAAGGTTAAAAAGTAAATTGCACTAAATTTTTTTCAGATACAAATTGTTACAAACTTTCATTTAAGACCAAAAAACAAGAAAAATATTAAACCGTTTAGAAATTATGGCTAGAAATGTTTTGATACCATTATGGGACAATTTTCGAAAAAAGAAGGCTTAAACATTTTAAGCGATTTCTCGGAAACGGAATAATATTTTTCTTACTTTTTGGTCTTAAATTAAAGCTCAGATATCACTGTTACTACAACGTAAATTACAGAAATTACCCTTGAATTTTATAAATTTGGACGGCAAATAAACATTTTGGGCAAAAATCGAAAAACTTAAGAATTTCTTCTAGAGGATATTTGGTGCCACAATATTTACAAGTTTTAAAAAATATGTTGCAGTAAATTTTTTCCAGCTACAATTTATTATAAGCTTTCATTTAAGACCAAGAAAGTTGAAAAATATTATCCGGTTTAAAAGTTATGGCCAAACATATTTCAATACGATTTTGCAATGATTTTAGAAAAAATTATGCTTGGACCTTTTAGGTGATTTCTCGTAAACGCATTAATATTTTTTAGACTTTTTGGTCTTAAATTAATGCTTAAATATCAAAGCTGCTACGACGTAATTGACGAAAACTACCATCGATATTTACAAATTCTGGTTCTAGTCTAATATTTTGGCTAAAAAATGAAATAGTAACGAATTTCTTCCTCAGCATATTTGCCCTAATAATTTTCTCAAGAATCAAAAAGGATTTATTCGGAAATTTTTTCTGATACAGATTGTTACAAGCTTTCATTTGAGACCAAGAAACAAAATATATTAATTTTCAAGGAAATTATGACTCAAAATTTTTTGGGTACCGCATTTTGCTAATTTTAAAAAAAGGATATTTTTTTCGAAAGTCATGAATATTTTTCTAGTTTTTAAATCTTATATTAAAGTAGAGATAGCGCTGCAACAATTATTTAAATAACAGCAATTTTCCTTGGATTTTATAAATTTTGACACATGTTAAACATTTTTGTCAAAAATTGAAAAACTAACTGCAATTTCTCTTCAACGATATTTGATGCTATAATTTTTTTCCAAAGTCAAATAGTATTTTGCAGTAAATTTAAAATGACTTCACAAGCAATTAAAAAATTTTCTGCATTTTTTCCCCTTTTGGAGTTATGAATTTGAAATTTTCTTCCTAACAATTTTTCAAGATAAACGAGTTAAAAAATATTGTTTAAAAGAGTGAAAAATGACGATAAGAGTATATATATGTATATGTGGGTACACGTAATCTCTTTTATTGGGCACTTAATTGAACTAAAGTTAATTGGATACAGTGTCAATATTATAGAGGGACATACAGTTTATTCTCGTTCATATAAAATTTGATGGAAATTGTCTCGAGGCATGTCAATCTATATGTCACTTCAAATCGATGTGGCAACGTTTACATGATCCCTAAAATTCATTTGCCTCTAAGCAAAATATGATTGTCACTTTATGTTGAAGTTATAATAAATTACATTAATGCATTTATAACATCTTGAATAACATTTTAATCAACAATATCAAAACGAATGAAATTTTTGTAAAATAATATTCATCCCAAAAAAAAGATTGTTTTTAAGTTTGAAATCAATCAAATTTTTTAATTAGCTCAGTAGTTTTCTTTTGACAGAATGTAGAAAATGTTTTTTATATATTATTGAATTTTTTACTAATAATCACTGAAATATAAACTTCAAATTGAGGAGAATATTTTTATAAAATTTTTAGAAAATTTTTACAATAATTTCAGAAGTTTCAAAAATATTATAACAAATGTTCGAGTATCTTTTTTATGTCCAAACGGGTGGGAAAAAGATCGCTAACAATTTTCACCAATAACTCACGTTCAGGGCATTATTTTTCATTCATTTTTGGTCTCGAATTAAAGTCCACATTTCTCTCTTAATTTCCTGTAAATTTTAAATAATTCTCTGCAAATTTGATGGGTGCGAATATTTTGTCGTAAAATTAAAAGGGGAAAAAAAAAGATTCAGAAACTCATTTCTAAAGCAATGTTACGTACGATTATTTAACACATGCAAAAAAAAAGAGTTGAACGAAAGAGAAAGGGCGAGAGAGAGAGAGAAAGCAATTAATTAATTTTTCATTAGGATGCGAACAATAAAACGCATTTCAGCATAAGCTGTGGGGGATGGATGATGAGAGAGAAGAAGAGAGACTGAGAGAGAAAGAGAATCGTGTGAATCTACAGTTGTCTTGGTTGGTCGGAAACCCGGTCGATGCACCAACGACCAGGTTGGTCCAGGGTGGACCCCGGGATTCTGCGTTCAAGATAATCCTCTCCTCGGTTCTGTCATGGTTTTGTGGAAAGCGAGAAAATTGTATTGCGTGACTCCACCGCACAACTCGTTTTCTACCCTCGTCCTCTTCCATCAAAAAAAAAGAAAAAAAAAAAGTGGAAAAAAACTTACTTTAAACTAAAAACTACTCGATTAAATTCTTCTCTAAGAAAAAGTGGAAAAAAATAAGAAGTTCATTTAATTCAAGAATTTTATTCTTGATAACTAGTTACCTAAAAAATTAATTTATAGTTTTAGGTTTTAAACCTTTTTCGAGGGTCAAAAAAAGAAAAATTAATTTAATTAAAGATAAACGTCATCTTGTGGTAAATTGACAAACGGAAGCAAAAATAAATACTCCAGTAAAACTATCGTGTCTAAAAAATATAAATTCTATATAGTTTTACGAAGAACAGAGAGTACAATTTTCATTAATTCAACACATATGGGGGCAGAAAAATAAATTTCATAAATTTTCGAAAGAGAATTGGAACAGCGTACTTTTCGAAAAAATTTACGATGAATTCGTAAAGGATGTATATATATAGGTATACGTTCATTGCTTCCGAAAGTTGATCCTGGAGACCGATATATATATATTTTATTTTTCTTCTGTCGTGAGATCGGTTCCATTCGAAAAGTCGACGTGACGACAATTCACGATCAGAAGCTTATTGTACGAAAAAGTCGAACGAATTGTAAACCGATTCGCCGCTGTGACCCTTCAACGACGCGCGGCTGGCTGTACGCTTATCCCAACTCAATTTTTACTCTAATATGGAATTTAGAGCTGAAACGTGATAAAAGCGAAGAATTTTCACGTAGAAAACAAAAATATTGTACACTTATATTATGAGAAAAAATTCTTTCCGTAATAAAAGACTTTTTTTTTCCTGACCATGATGAGAATATCGATAAATCAAAAGTTTAAAATATTTTCCGATTCCACGCAGAGATAATAAATTTAAAAATAAATTTTCTTTCCCATTTTTTTTTTTTTTTTTTTTGAATGGAAAATAAAAAATTACTGTAACACGCAGCAGCTATAAGCTTGGCAAAATGAACAGCAAAATGTATATATCTCTCTCTGAATATATACTTAAGAGAAGATTTTACTTGAGATTTCTCAAACGTACGTACGGTAGATAAAGTGAAATTTTGGTGGAGGGTCTCTCTAGTAACGTTTGCATATTTAGTGAAACTATAAGAGCATTATGCGTACCCGTTCCAACGTTAATGTACGTGTTATTGTTCTCCTCGGTCGCTCCATTTCTGCAATATTCCAATATCGTAAAATTGTACCCCTATCAGATCTGAAATATCACGTATGGAAATGGCGTGGTCCAAATTATTCAACGAGGCTTTTGAAATTGCTCATATATCAGATTTGGATATTATAGAAAGTCCCGCACGTTGTTTCCGTGTATTGCGGAAAATTGAATATAAAAACATTGACTTAATATTGTAATGGCAAAATTGTTGTTAGAGATTATTTATTTAATTTAATACCAATATTATTATTCTAAATCCGAAAAAAATATTTTTAGTCAATATTTAATAATAATAATAATAATAACAATAATAATAATAATAATAATAATAATAATAATAATAATAACAATAATAACAATAATAATAATAATAATAATAATAATAATAAACTAAAGCTTATCAATTTTTATCATTTTAAATAATTAAAAACATTTTTAATCTCCCGAATATTGAATTTCATTCAATTCACATTGTTATTTTGCTTATGCGAATGGAATTATTATTTGAATAAAATTTTCTCTCAATAATATAGTTCTGTCTATCAATCAGTTATTAATTAATATAGAAATTTCTAAAAAATAATACAATCAGTTTACGAGAAATCAATATAAATGTTTCACTCCTATTTTAGGATGATTTTGATCAAAATGAAACTTGAACATTATTAGTGATTTCTCGGAAACGTGTTAATATTTCTTTCTTTTTTTTGGTAATTACTTGAAGCTTGAATTTCAGTTAAACTATTATACAAAACAAAGAAGTTTTCTCAGAGATTTTATTAGTTTTACTACTATAGTTAGATAATATTTTCAAAAATCGAAAAATTATCGAAATTATTCTTAAAGGTAGTCAGTAGTATAATTTTTCAAAACGTCAAAATAAATTTGTTGGACAATTGTTTTCAAACACATATTATTTTAAACTCGAATTTAGGACCAAATAACAAGAAAAATATTAATCCACTTCGAAGAAATCAGTAAAAATGTTCCAGTACCATTTTTTGATGATTTTGATCAAAATGAGACTTGGACACTTTCTGTGATTTCTCGAAAACAGGTGAATATTTTTCCTACTATTTGATTTTAAATTCAAACTTGGACTTCAATATAATACTATTATGTAAAACGTAAAAGATTTCTTACAGATTTTATTAGTTTTACTCCTAACTAAACAAACTGTTCAAAAATCGAAAAATAATCCAAATGCTTCATGATTATAATAAGTATTATAATTTTGCCGAACGTCGAAGAAAATTTGTTGGACAATTTTTTTCAGACACACATTATTCTAAGCTTGAATTTAAATCCAAAAAACAAGAAAATTATAATTCCGTTTTCGAGAAATCTGAAAAAATGTTTTAGTGACATTTTCTAATGATTTTCATAAAAATGGTACTTGTACAATTTTAGCGATTTCTCAAAAACGTGTTAATATTTTTCCTACTTTTTGATCTTAAATTAAGCCTTGGACATCAATAATACTATCAAGCAAAACGAAAAATTATTCATAGAGATTTTATAAATTTTTCTATCAATCAGACAAATTGTTAGAAAATTGAATAATAATCGAAATTCTTGTCTAAGATACTAAGTGTTATAATTCTTCGAAGTTTTGAAATACATTTGTTCGACAAATTTGTTCAGACATATATTATTCTAAGCTTGAATTTAAATCCAAAAAACAAGAAAATTATAATTCCGTTTTCGAGAAATCTGAAAAAATGTTTTAGTGACATTTTCTAATGATTTTCATAAAAATGGTACTTGTACATTTTTAGCGATTTCTCGAAAACGTGTGAATATTTTTCCTACTTTTTGGTCTTAAATTAAAGCTTGGACTTCCATTATACTATTTTGAAAAACGAAAAAGTTTTCTCAGAGATTTTATAAATTTTGCTATCAATCAAACAAATTGTTACAAAATTGAAAAATAATCGAATTTCTTGTCTAAGAGACTAAGTGCTCTAATTGTTCGAAGTGTCGAAATAAATTGATTGGACAATTTTTTTCATGTACATATTATTTTAAACTTGCATTCAAGTCCAAAAAACAAGAAAAATGTTTATCCGTTTTCGAGAAATCACTAAAAATGTTTTAGTGCCATTTTCTGATGATATTGATCAAAAAGAGACGTGAACATTTTTAGTGATTTCTCGGAAGCGGTTGATTATTTTTCCTATTTTTTTTTGTCTTAAATTAAAGCCTGGTTTTTAGTACAACTTTAACCCAAAACAAAAAAATGTTCCTATAGATTTGATTAATTTTACAACTAATTAATCGATCTTGTCCAAAATTGAAAAATCATCGAAATTCTTCCTCAAGAAACTAAGTTCTACATTATTTCTTGTTATTTGTTGAAATGACTTTAGTCTGTTTTGCAGTACTTTTTGAATTTAGGAAGATAAATTTTTGAATGTCGAAGGTCGGTGTTAATGTCTGGCTTACGATAACTTAACACATACAACAAGCACCTAAGTCTCCCAAGCTGTTTCGGTAACTTGGCTATAACAATCGAAATCTCCTCCGTTCATTAACTATAAACTTGAATAGCTGTTTGGAAACTATAAAGTTAATTCATGCAAAATGTTCCCTTCACTTTGAAATCCTATAATTTGACAATATTATTAGTATTCAATCATTAAAGTTTAATATCATCTTAAATAATAGTAATAATAATAATAATAATAATAATAATAATAATAATAATAATAAGATTTAGTATTTAAATTAAAAAAGAAAATAAAAACTTTATGCCTAATTCACTGTTTCATCAAACCTAAAAAAGACTGTTGTATATCAAAAGGAATATTTTCTTAAAATTTGAAGAAAATTTATTTTCATTAGATTGGAAAAATTTTGATTTATTTCAAGTATTGAAAATCATTGAGAGAAGTAATTTTAGTTTAGTAATTTTAACATTTCTAGGACATTAATTAACAAGTAGTTCCTAAATGTTTTAAGTGTGGATATTACATTTTAATGAACGTCTTCATGGTTAGATGAGTTTTAATGAGCACGAGCCCAACAGCATTTATTACAAGACAGATCATTTTTTTTCTTCTTAATAATTTCTATAATACCCGTTCCTCTCGAGTCTTAGCTCGAGGTGCTACATGAGATTTTTTATTTATGACGTTCATGAACATGTTCTCATACATAAAAGAAAATTATACGTATGTTTATGTATACTACATAAGAGTCACAGGAAGGCGTGGGAATTTAAAGGAAACGTTAGCAAAAGGGTTGTTTCGTAATTCTAATAAAGATGCGGGTACAGCGAATAAAAATGTCCCTCGTCATATTTATTTTTAAAAAAAATCATTCTTAACTAACGATTTTTTAAATATAATTCTCATTTATTTCCATAAATAGATGGTTCCTTTTAAAATTGACACTTTAGTTCTTAACAAATAAAATAATTTTCTAATTTATACTTTAAAGAGAGGTAATGAAAAATTATCTGAAAAGTTTTTAAAAATCAATTTTTCTTCTTAAATTTCTAAATAGAAAAAATATTAATTTGGCTTCAATTTTTTTCTTTAAATTTCCCCTGTTTTTAATAAATAGAATCGCTTAATAATTTGAGAGTAATATGAATGAAATCTAATTAGCGATTCATGTTTAGATAACAAAGAGACAACTTTATTTAATGAATTGCTTTCACGTTTACTTTTGATATTCTTGAAGCGTTCGATTTTCCCGACATTGTCCAATCAACCTGAGTTTCCAGGCAGAGTATCGAAGGCCATTTAAGCCACTGTTCAATTTAATCAATTTCGATTAACTTTGATAAAGAGAAACAAGCGTCTGTTTTCACTTTGGAAAACAAATAACATTTGTTTCTTTTTACAAACGATAGAATTTTTTATTCAAATCCATTTAACAGAGAATCATCAAAGTAATCATTTCGATGAAAATGAGATTTGAACATTTTTAATGATTTTCCGGAAACAGCATAATATTTTTCTTGGCTTTTGACATTTACTTAAACCTTATGCTGCAAAAAGAATATAATATAAAACGAAAAAGATTTGTCTAATGTTTTTTTCTACATTTTCTATTCATTAAACAAACTGATCAAAAATCGAAAAATTATTTAAATTCTTTATTAAAACATTGATTGCTATAATTTTTCAAAGCGTCCAAATAAGTTTGTTAGCCAATTTTTTTCAGACACATGCTGTTTAAAACTTGAATTTAAATTTAAAAAACAAGAAAAATGTTTATCCGTTTTCGAGAAATCTCTAAAAATGTTTCACTATCAATTTCTGATGATTTTGATAAAAATGATACTTGAACATTTTTAGTGATTTCTCGGAGACGGATTATTATTTTATTTATCTTTTTGTCTTAAGTTCAAACTTAGATTCTAAAAATTTCCTGTAATGGAATATAAAAACATTTTCCGTAGAATTTATAAATTTTTACCACTTATAAAACTGGGTATGCAAAACTCGAAAAATAAATCAAATTTTCACTGAATCATTAAGTGCTATAGTTTTTGAAAAAATAAATATTTATTTATTAGACAATTTTTCTTCAATACAGACTTATATAAGCTTTAATTTAAGACCAAAAAGCCTAGAAAATATTAATGCGTTTACGAGAAATCACCTAGAAGGTTCAAGCATAATTTTTTTTAAAAACAGCATAAAATGATATCGAAACATTTCTAATCATAAGTTTAAAACGAGCGAATATTTTGCAACTTTTTTGGTCTCAAATGAAAGCACATAATTAATTGTAGCTGGAAAAAATTTACTGCGACATATTATTTAAAACTTGTAAATTTTGTGGCACCAAATACCCTTTGGAAGAAATTCTTAAGTTTTTCGATTTTAGCCCAAAATGTTTATTTGCTGTCAAAATTTATAAAATTCAAGGGTAATTTCTGTAATTTGCGTTGTAGTAACAGTGATATCTGAGGTTTAATTTAAGACCAAAAAGTAAGAAAAATATTAATCCATTTCCGAGAAGTCGCTAAAAATGTTTAAGATTCTTCTTTTCCAAAATTATCGCATAATGGTATCGAAACATTTCTAGTCTTAATTTTTAAACGGTTTAATATTTTTGGCCTTTTTTGGTCTTAAATGAAAGCTAATAACAATCGGCATCCAGGAAAAATTCAGTGCAATTTATTTTTGAACCTTGCAAATATTACAGCACTAAAAAACCTCATGAAAAAATTCGTCACTTTTTTTATTTTTGCCCAACATGTTTAATTGACTTCAAATTTTATAGAATTCAAACGAAAGTTTTTAAATTTAAGTCTTAGTAATAGTGGTATCTAAGCTTTAATTTAAGACCAAAAAGCAAAAAAAATAATAATCCGTTTTCGAGAAATCACTAAAAATGTTCAAGTTTCATTTTGATCAAAATCATCAGAAAATGGTACTGAAACATTTTTAGCGATTTCTCGGAAACCGATTAATATTTTTCTTGTTTTATGGTCTTAAACGAAAGCTAATAACAATCTGCATCTAGGAAAAATTCAGTGCAATTTATTTTTGAACCTTGTAAATATTACATGACCAAAAATCCTCATGGAAAAATTCGTCACTTTTTTTATTTTTGCCCAAAATGTTTAATTGACTTCAAATTTTATAGAATTCAAGGAAAATTTTTTAAATTTAAGTCGTCGTAATAGTAGTATTTAAGCTTTAATTTAATACAAGAAACCAAGAAAAATATTAATTATTTTAGGAGAAATCACTAAAAATGTTCAAGTACCATTTTTTGATGATTTCGACCAAACTGAGACTTGAACATTTTTAGTGATTTCTCGAAAACATGTCAATATTTTTTCTACTTTTTGGTCTTAAATTGAAGCTTGGACATCAATAATACTTTAATGCAAAACAAAAAAGATTTCTTGCAGATTTTATAAATTTTGCTGTCAATCAAACAAATTGTTACAAAATTGAAAAATAATCGAAATTCTTGCCTAAGATACTAAGTACTCTAATTGTTCGAAGTGTCGAAATAAATTGATTGGACAATTTTTTTCATGTACATATTATTCTAAACTTGCATTCAAGTCCAAAAAACAAGAAAAATGTTTATCCGTTTTCGAGAAATCACTAAAAATGTTTTAGTGCCATTTTCTGATGATATTGATCAAAATGAGACTTGAACATTTTTAGTGATATCTCAGAAAAGTGTCATTATTTTTCTTACTTTTCGGTCTTAAATTAAAGCTTGGACTCCAATTGAAACTTAAACTTTAATAATTACTATAATACAAAAATAAACGGTTTATTGTTTTTTGGTCTTAAATTAAAACTTGGACTCCAATTGAAACTTAAACTTTAATAATTACTATAATACAAAAATAAAAATATTTCTCTCAGATTTTATAAATTTTTCTATGAATAGTTACCTAATAAAATAAAAATTACAAACAATTAAATTAAATAGTTAATTTTTAATTATATTTTAGTAATTGGTGTTTGTATTTAAATTAAAATTAATATAATTTCTCCTCAGTAATTAATTAAGCTCAACTCAAATTCCAATTTTCAAATGCTTGGATTCACAAAAGCCTCTTTGTTAAAGGTATATAATAAAACGCAAGAAGTTTTGTAATGCCATAAAAACAACCTCAATGGTTTTGACAAAATGAAATTGCATCGCGTCGCGTAATATATTCGACGAGATGCAATTTATTTGACATAAACTCGTGTATTAGTGTCTACATGTATATCAAGATAATAATGACACCATTCGTATTGAGATAAAACGAGAGAGAAAGAAATTACGCTCGTTTATTTATGGCGAAAATAAAAAAAAAAAGAGAGAGAGAATAAGAATTTCAGGACAGTTCATCAACTCGACAAACGACAATTGCATTTCATATTTATCGTTTTCAATGAAAATTATATTTCTCTTCGTGGTAGATTAAAATCCGATATTTTCCAACATGAATTAAAAAAAACTGCACGATTGCCAAGAATCGAAAACACTAAAGACAATATCTTCATAAATTTAGTGAAGACCATTTTTTTTCATGGCAAATAAACTTGAATAAAAAAATAATACTATTGATAATAAAAATAATAATAATAAAAACAATAACAATAATAATGATAATAATAATAATAATAATAATAATAATAATAACAATAATAATAGGTAATAATAATAATAAAAATGACAATAGTAATAAAAATTAATAGCAGTCAGGATCATATAATAATAATAAAACCCAATTATCATTTTTATCGAATGTGTAATAATTTTGAGGGTGATATATTTTGGATTTTCGAAATGAAAGAGAATAAAGAAGAGGTTTAAAAAGGGAAATTTCTTTATGAAATCAAATTCTCAAGCTCTCTTTCCAATATATATATAAGAGACTCCACCCATAGTGCACGGATTGCTCGAGGAAATCAGCAGTTTCTCCCTTGGAATATCATCTTCATCAAGCTATATAATACCTTCTATGCCAAACTCTTCCTTTAGTCCTGCTTTTTCTTCTAAAAACGATAAGACCGCTTTTATCGGAATCGCATGTATACATTTTCGACTTTATCCCCATTTTCTCTCCAAAGATATGAGATCACGTTTCAATATAAATTTATAGCGTAATTTCTATCTCCTCTTTAATCTTATTTATTCATTTCGTATTTTTTTAAAAAAATTGAAAATTTATATATATTTTTTTCTCCTCTATTCATAACAGATATTATTTCATTGAGAAATATTTTGTTTTCAAAATTTTATTACATTTTTATAACAATTTAAATATGTCCAACTAAAATGAAAAACGAACTCAATTTTTTTTGATAAACTAATTATTTCTTATTGTCTTTCAAAAAGGTAGAAAAAAAATTCCAAAAAGGTCAATCGTCGCGGAATTTTATAAGCTTTAATTAGAGAGCAAAAAATTTAAAAAATATTAAAATCTTTCTAAAATACAAGCAAAAAACTTCAATCATCTTTTTAGCATAATTTGACACAAAAAGGTGCTGCAACATTTTTTGTCGTATTTTTCGAACCCGTTAATATTTTCCGACTTTCTTGGGTTTTAATGAAAGCTAAGGCATAGCAGTAAATAATTTTCGAAACAAAAATTTTATTTATTACTCTTTTCTGGATTTTAACACTGACTGAAATGTGTCCAACAAAAATGAAAAAAGTACTAAAACTTAGTCGCAGATTTTTTATCAAAAATTTACTTTCTAGTAGGTCAGAAAGCAAATAAATATAGGTCATTCGTCGCAAAATTTCATAAGTTTTAATTAGAGACAAAAAAATTTGAAAAATATTAAAATCTTTCCAAAATACAATAAAAAACGTTCGATTATCTTTTTAGTATAATTTTCTACAAAAAGGGGCTACAACATTTTTTGTCATATTTTTCAAACCCTGAGATATTTTTCGACCCTCTTGGTCTTAAATTAAAGCTAAGGCATTACAGTAAATAGTTTTTGCAAAAAAATTTTTCATTACTACTTTTTCCTATATTTTAACACCCAATGAAATGTGTCGAACAAAAATGAAAAAACTGTCAAAAATTTTTCGCTGACTTTTTGTCTGAAATTAGCTTTATAGTAAGTAAAAAAGTAAATAAATATAGGTTATCCGACGCAGAATATCATAACCTTTAATTAGAGACCAAAAAGTTAAAATACTATTAAATTCTTTTCAAAATAGAAGAAAAAAAGTATGACTATCTTTTTATAATAATTTTCAACAAAAACGCGCTGCTACTATTTTGATAATATTTTCCATACCTGTGAATAAATTTTCACTTTTTTGGTCTTAAATTAAAACTTAGATTACAGTGAATAATTCTCTATAACAAAAAATTTTTTCAAGCTACATTTTAAATTTTACTCCAAGATAAAAATTTTTCTACAAAAATGAGAAATGTAGTAAAATTTGTTTGCAGACATTTTTATCTGAAATTTCCTTTTCAAAATGACAAAAAGTACTTAAAAATATGTCAGTCGACCGAGAATTTTATAAACTTTAATTCAAGAGCAAAAAGATAAAAAAATATTGAAGGATTTCAAAAATACAATAAAAGAAATTCAAGTATCATTTTTGCATGATTTTAATACAAAAGAGTTCTGCTACATTTTTTGTAATATTTTTCGAACTCATGAATATTTACTAATTCTCTTGGTCTTAAATTAAAATTATTATCACAGTGAATATTTCTCTAGAAAAAAAATTTTTTTTTACATTTTTACACAAAGTTAAATATTTTCTGCAAAAATGAAAAACGTCATAAAATTTTGTTAGAAACTTTTTATCTGATATTGGCTTTTCCAGAAGTCAAAAAGTAGTTAAATCTAGGTCATTCGAAGCAGAATTTTATAGGCTTTAATTTGAGACTAGAGAGCTTGAATAAAAATTAAAGGCTTCTGAAATTGTAAAAAAAAAAATAATACAGCATTTTTTGTAATGTTTTTTAACAAAAAAGTCAATTGTATTTTTGTCAATATTTTTCAAATTCGTAAATATTTCATTTACAATTTTTTGCCTTGAATTAAACTACGATAATTTTCCATAAAGATTTTTTTTTATATTTACATTTTTTTGCAAATTTAAAAATATTGGTAAAATGTTTTTTTTTTGTGATACGATAATAATGTTATTTTAGTAATTTGGGAGAACCGAAATTTTTGTCACTAGAAATGGTGTTAAAATTCAAAAAAATAGAGCTCCAGAGAGGTATCACTTATGATTGTGTAGTACTGGAGTTAAACTCTAGAATTGGAGTCTACATGTCAGTGAAAACTGGCCACTCGCCAAAGAAGCACTCTCACGACATCGTTCTCTTTCAACAACTCCCTCTGGTTCCCTTTAGTGAGTTCCTCTTTTTTTCATGTTTTCGATCCAGTAAACCAAGGTGTGGTGGCAAACTGCCTGATAAAATCGAAATAAACTCGTACTCCAGATAGAACATAAGTTCGTAACAATGTATAGAAATTCAATGCATCTTCAACTATTTGCCAAATCAGACAAAATAAATAATAACACTAAATGGAAACAAATATTGTTCTCCAAGAAAAAATTAAATAAATATTTTCTATTTTCTTGAAATAGAAAAATTTTCCAACTTTAGAAATTAAATTAATAATTAATAAAATTTAATAAATTTTGTTTTCTTACTTTAGTTTACTTTTAGTACTTTAGTTCTTCCTTAACCATTTTTAATTTAAGACCAAAAAACAAAAAAAATATTAATTATTTTAGGAGAAATCACTAAAAATGGTCAAGTACCATTTTTTGATGATTTTGACCAAACTCAGACTTGAACATTTTTAGTGATTTCTCGAAAACATGTCAATATTTTTTCTACTTTTTGGTCTTAAATTGAAGCTTGGACATCAATAATACTTTAATGCAAAACAAAAAAGATTTCTTGCAGATTTTATAAATTTTGCTGTCAATCAAACAAATTGTTACAAAATTGAAAAATAATCGAAATTCTTGTCTAAGATGCTAAGTGCTATAATTTCTCAAAACGTGAATAAAAATTTGTTAAACAATTTTTTTCCGGCACAAATTATTATAAACTTTAATTTATGACCAAAAACCAAGAAAAATATTAATTCGTTTCCGAGAAGTCACTAAAAACGTTTGAGTACCATTTTCAGACTTTTTTTATACAAATGAGACTTGGACACTTTTAGTGATTTCTCGAAAACGGGTTAAAAATTTTCCTATTTTTTGGTCTTAAATTAAAGCTTGTGTCTCAATAATACTATGAAAAAAACTAAAAAAATTATCTCATAGGCTTTTAAAGTTTCTCCACTAATTAAAAACACTGTGTAAAAATCGAAAAAAACTTGAAATTCTTCCTTAGGATAATAAATGCTATAATTTTTCAAAACATCAAAATATATTCTTCGAATAATTTTGACAGGCACAGGATATTATAAGCTTTCATTTAAGTCCAAAAAATACGAAAAATATTAATATAGCTTTGAGAAATCACTAAAAATGTTCAAGTACCATTTTTTGATGATTTTGACCAAACTGAGACTTGAACATTTTTAGTGATTTCTCGAAAACATGTCAATATTTTTTCTACTTTTTGGTCTTAAATTGAAGCTTAGACATCAATAATGCTCTAATGCAAAACAAAAAAGATTTCTTGCAGATTTTATAAATTTTGCTGTCAATCAAACAAATGGTTACAAAAATGAAAAATAATCGAAATTCTTGTCTAAGATACTAAGTACTCTAATTGTTCGAAGTGTCGAAATAAATTGATTGGACAATTTTTTTCATGTACATATTATTCTAAACTTGAATTTAAGTCCAAAAAACATGAAAAATATTAATTCGTTTCCGAGAAGTCACTAAAAACGTTTGAGTACCATTTTCAGACGTTTTTAATACAAATGAGACTTGGACACTTTTTGTGATATCTCAGAAACGTGTCATTATTTTTCTTACTTTTTGGTCTTAAATTGAAGCTTGGACTTCCATTATACTATTTTAAAGAAAGAAAAAGTTTTCTCAGAGATTTTATAAATTTTGATATGAATCAAACAAATCGTTACAAAATTGAAAAATAATCGAAATTCTTGTCTAAGATACTAAGTCCCATAATTTATCGAAAAGTCGAAATAAATTTGGTGGACATTTTTTTCAGACACATATTATTCTAAACTTGAACTTGAGTCCAAAAAACAAGTAAAATGTTTATCCGTTTTCGAGAAATCACTAAAAATGTTTGAGTACCATTTTCTGACGTTTTTAATAAAAATGAGACTTGGACACTTTTAGTGATTTCTCGAAAACGGGTTAAGATTTTCCCTGTTTTTTGGTCTTAAATTAAAGCTTGTCTCTCAATAATATTTTTTCTCCAAAAAAATATTGAATAAATATTGTCATGAAAGAAAAATTTTTTAATTTTAAAACTTTAATAGAATTATATAATTTTCTTTTTTCAATTTAATTTTGTATAATTCAATCTAATTCTTTTCATCCCATATGGATCATATCAATTTACTTAAGAAGCTTTAAGATTCAAATGAAAGTAACAAAAAAAAAAAAAAAAATACGAAATCAATCACAAAGGAAAATTGAAATTTGATTTTCTGACACTTTCCATTACATTACGTTAGGAGTCACATTACGGGTGCAATTTCATCTGCTATTGCACCAGAACACACCCTATTCTTTCTTTTCCCTCGTTACTTGCGCATGACACTACTTAACCCCTATGCAATGATAATCACCCTCTCTTTGTCTATTTTAGTTTCACTTTATTCTCGACTTTTTCATATAAAATTGCAAACGAGCATTCTTTGCGAACAAAATTTCCATTTCAAGGAACTATTCATTTTTCCACTTTTCATAAGAATGATAATAATAATAATAATAATAATAATAATAAAATAATAATAATAATAATAGTAATAAAAATAATAATTATATTAATAATAATAATAATAAAAATAATAATCTATTATATCTACATGATGTGAAAATTGACTAAAAAAAAGTTATTAGAAATGGTAAAATGGCACATTTTTCGTAATGTGTTGAACGAAAAAAAGTTCTCTTATCTGAAAAAATGGTTTAAGAAGTCATTTTTGTAACATCGCGGAGAAAATAGATAAGGAAGGGGTGAATGTTTTACACTTCACAGTCGAGTAAACTTTATCTCGAAGGGAATAAAATCTTATCATTCACAAGTGGCAGAAAAGTCAATTTAAAAAAAGTATTTCCACTCGGTACAATTAGAAATAAAAGAAAAAGAAAATTTAGGAGTAAATGGGGCGAAAGTGGTAAGACATGGGGTAAAAAGTGGAATAACAAAGTTAAGTAAAATTTATCACCGAAAAGAAATCTTTTTATTGACCAAGAAAGTGGATTTTTCATGACGCAAGAATAGATATTCACTGAGTGTAAAAGTTTTTTTTTCTTTTTTTCTCTTTTTTTTTTGCTTTTAGCAATAGGGCAATCTGCGACATCCCTGAAGGGAGTGTAACTACTTTTTTTTTATCAAACGGCTCCACTATATAGTAGCAACCCCTTGTATAAGGCAACTCCCAACATTCATAATATACGTTGACCTCGATTCCACGGCACGATGGTATCTGGGTCGAATTCGCAAGGTACATAAATGCATAAGCAACCTTAATAAATCAATATATAGATATGTATGTTTTGCAAGCGACGCTTGTGCCATTCCTAATTGACGGAGGAATTTAATCGTAATGACTTCTTTTTTCACACCTTTCCAATTAATTTTAGATTCAAATAATTCAATCCAGATGATATTGGAATCATAAAATATGGGGTAATATTGCATATTGCATTATTTATTTTTAATAGCACTTTAGTATTCGAGTTTTGCTCCAGTAATATCGGGGTAATATTGCACACAATGTATCGGATATTTAGGGAAGTATTTAGGGAATAAGGGTATTATTAGGGGTAAAATGGGTAAATTTAGAAAGTCTATGAGAACAGTCGGAATATTAGGGGTAATAACGGTAATATTAGAAAGTAAGGGAAAAATAAAATAATAAAGCAAAAACCCAGTAATACTGCTTCTTGAAAAGTTGCGAAAAGTTAAAGTTGCGAATTGATAAAAAATTCCAATAAAATTCAAGATTACAAACTTCGCACTCGATAATTAATTTTTAAAAAGTAGCAACAAGTACCTTTCAAACTAAAAAAGGAGTAAAAAATTAGTTATCGAAAAATTAAACTTGAAAACCATAAAAAATCATTTTTAGACACTTCAATAAAAAAAAATATGACAAAAATTTCATTCTTTATTTTATTTTCCTGACTTTTTCCAAATTAAAAAATATTATTAAAAAATAAAAAAAAAATAAAAATAAAAAAATAATAAAATATTATTTTTTTAATAAGAAATATTTACTTTTTTCTTATCCTGCTAAAATTCGAATTCCTGTAACGATTTTTACTTTTTAGAATTTAGAATTTAAATCTTTATAAAAATAATTAAATTCTTGGGGAGAAATTTATAAAAAAATTTTTAATAATTTATATCTTTAGACAGGTTTTATGCAAATTTTAATTTAAATAATTGAATTACAGAAAAATTTTTATTCCTGAAAAAATTGAATTCTAACGAATTGAACTTTTACGAAGAAATTTTTTAATAACTGAGTTCTGTTCAGAAATTTTCTAAAAATAGTAAATATTAAAAATAATAGAAGTGTGAAAAGTTATTTACAATAATTAAATTTCATAAAAAAGTCTTTCTTAATTTTTGACAATAATTAAATGCCTTGTGTGGTATTTTATTAAATTTTTTACAAAAATTACTGAATTCCCAAAAAGTATTTTATTATTAACAAAAATAATCGAATTATTGCGAACTATTTTATTACATTTTTTTAAATAATTTAATTTTTAAGAAAAAATATATTACTTTTTAAAATAATTAAATTTTTGTGATGAAAATTGTTATTTATAAAACTAATTAAATTTTGCAAAGAATTTTATTAAGGCTCAAAATAATTAATAAGAAAAATAATAATAACAATTTAATTATTTCAAAAAAATGTAATTGAAATTGTATTTAAAATAATTGATTTCTTTCGAACAATTTGATAAAAATGTTAGAAAATAATCATTGAATTCTTGTAAAAGAAATCTAATAATTTTGAAAATAATTGAATTCTTCCAAAGAATTTAAGAAAAAACATTTTTTTAAATAATTAATTTTATTAGAAGAATTGAAAATAAATTTTTTTAGAATAATTACACATTTAGAGTAATTTGTTAAAAATTGAATTAAAAATAATTAAAATCGACGATGAATTTTTGTATTTATGAAAATAATTGAATAGTTGTTAGGAATTATATCAAAATTTTCAAAAATAATTGAATTCCTGAGAAAAATTGCATTATTTATGAAAACAATTAAATTCTTGCGAACGATTTTATTACAATTTTTTTAAATAATTGAATTTCTAAAAAGGAACTTATTAATTATATATTTAATCGAATTCTTGTGATGAATAATATTATTTATGAAACTTATTAAATTTTGCAAAGAATCCTATTAACATATTTCAAATTAATTAAACATTCGGGAATAATTTTGTTACTTATCAACATAATGCGAAATAATAGAATTCCTGAGAAGCATTTTAATATTCATTAAAATAATTGAATTATTACGAAACATTTTATTAAATTGTTTTTAAAAATTGAATTTCTGTATAAAATTTTGTTACTTTTAAAAATAATAAAATTCTTCATAACAATTTTATAAACACTGCATTAAGAAATTAATTTTTTGATAAGTTTTATTATATTTAAAAATAATTGAATCCTTGCTTACAATTAGAAGTTTATGAAAATTTTTTAAAAAATTGAATTTCCATAAAAAATGTTACTATTTAGTGAAAGTATTTAAGTAATTGTGGAGAAATGTCTAAAAATTTTGTTAAATAATTGATTTTTTCCTATTTTTTTAAAATGCTGTTTTAAAATAATTAAATTTTAGAGCAAAATTTATTATGTCTAAAAATAATTGAATTTTGAGTGAATATTATCAATTTGTTTTCAAATAATTGAATTCTTTTACGAAATTTCATAAAAATACGAGATAATGTAAGTTATTAGGTTTCGAATATTTTTTTCAAAATAATAGAATCCTTTTAAAGAGTTCGATTACGTTTGATTATTTTTTAATTTATTACTTTTGAACATAGTTTTTCTGATTTCGATTACTTTTGATTATTTTTAAATTTATTATTTTTAAGCATAGTTTTTCTGATTTCTAGTATTAGTAAATTTAAAGTAGTAGAAATTAGCAAAAAAATAAATAATAGCATTTAGTGGCTGAAATCTAAAAATAGTTCCCAAATACAGAGGCGTAACGTAAAAAAAAGTACAGTAAATAATAGATTTTAGTAGAAATGTGCAGAGCCTGAGATTATATACCGAAAATAAAAAATTACTCCTCAAGAACTGACTTTGACATTTATACGTTATTTATTTCTTTTTTCCTGAATATTTACAATCAATATGCGCGAGTTTACGTGTAAAAGAAACATTAAGCTTTACTGACGAATGGAGTGTAATTTTCTTTCCTTTTTTTTTAACACTTATTCTTGGCACGAGACTGTGAAAAAAGAAATTTCTTTCTCTCTTTCGTAACGACGAAAAGTCGTTTAAGTTTTGTTTGTGCGCGTGAAAAGATGACTTTTTTTTACCTTTCAGCATAACTGGAACAAGCTTGATAAATACTCGTTACTAAACTACGAAAGAGAGAGAGTCTGTCATATATTTATGAATTCTCGTCAAATTTACTGAGTTTTTTTGTTTTTTTTCTGTTCGCGTTTATTTATATTCATCTTCTCTTTCATCTGCTCCAGTTTTTATTTCATTATATGCATATAATCTACTTTGGAGCTATGGGAAAAAATAAATCATTGCCCATTAAAAATAATAATGTGCCTTATCGTATAAGCAAGAAAAATTTTCACTCTTTCTTTTCTGTATATTGTACTTTTATTTCGAATATGAAATGATTTTTATTTATGACACAAGTTATTACGTAGCAATTAAGAATAAATGTCAAAATAAAAATATTGACACTTAAGAATAAAATTTCTAGTCTTAAAATCGATGGATAAAACGAAATGTTTGAGTATTCGCCGATTTTATCAACAGATTCCTGCACCGACATTTACCGACTTTTTTCAGCCCAGACTCAAACCATAAAAGTCGGTAATTGTCGATGCAGGAATCTAAAATCCGCAAATTAGGTTCGAAGTACTCTATAAAATCCACAGTGGAAGAGTAAATAGACTGAAAATTACCAGAAGGGACTTAAGAACCTTTAAGAGAGGATCTCAAAATTACTCTGGAAAATGAGAAATTTCTCCAAAATGGTCAAAATTCTCTTTGAGATTATCAACGGAAACATGGGATACTGGGAAAATAATGTCTTAATAAAACTGAATAGCCAGTGATGTAAATCGAGTGTCTTCGTCGACCCGACCAGGTGTACGGTTAATTACCTTTTCTACTAAGCTTTGTATGAACTTATTTCCTCATTAAGAGGCAAGGTTAGAGAGAGATAGAAAGAGAAGAAGACAGAGAGGAATGGGAATCTCGTTAATGAGCAAGGTTGAAGGACGGTTCACGTTATGCTGATTTACTTATCGCCTGGTAGTTCCGGCTAATGCGCTTATCTCTCCTGACTGCACCAACAGCAGTAGAATTAAATTCTCAAAACGGATATATATATACACACGACAATATCTACCTTACCCCGTTTTCATGTTTGTCAGATTAAAAAAAAAACTGGGATTATTTTGATTCCTTAATTTCCAGTTCACTTTGTAATTAAAAAAAAGTTTAAAGTTTAAGTAAAAATACATTTTACATTTGAATTTAATGTGGAAAATTTAACCGATGGGTTAAAAGATTTAAAATTGATGGTAAATAATTTGATCCGCTTGTTCTTGTACAGGTGATTAATTTTTGACACTGAATTTCAAGAATGAAAAGTGGGGTTTTCTACTTTATCGACAATCGGGCACTTATCGACGATGTAAAAAATGGTAATTTCACTTTCGACTTGATAAAACTGATTTCAACCCACAATTGTTGTAGAAAAACGTAAAAATACCGACAAGGACAGCATGAATAAAAACTAGGTTACACTTCCAGGAATAAAAAGGGAGGGAAAAAAGCAAAAACAAGAAAATTAGAAGCCGAAAGCCGGGCGAAATTCCACAAAAGCCTCTAAAAGCTTGTTCTTTAAAAACTAGATATAATGAAAGTTGTAGAATGTTTCTCGGACAAGAACTCACATTAAACAATCCTATCTCGACGCAGAGGAGCGATAACAGGATTTTCTTCATCGCCACACGGAAAAGTTTTCCTTGAAAAGAAAAGGCAATGTGCACTCTTAAAAGATTTTATAGGATGGAAGTGAAATCCGTAGAATTTCAAGGGATGGTAAAAAGAAGAAGGAGAAGAAGAAAAGAAGAAGAAGGAGGAGGAGAGCAACCCTTCTTTGGTACACGAGGGTGCAAAATTTTCATGCTCCACAAGACTCCATAAAAACAAGAAAGAAAGGTGGGGCATTACGCAAATGAGAAGAAGAATCTTTAAAAGAAGAGAATGAAGAAAAAAGAGAAAGAAGATTATAGCCGCGAACTGATGTTCCCGCTATGAAAGAAATAATGGACTAATATATACACACATACACATACAAAAAAAAAAGAAATTTTTTTTTCCCTGTTAAAATGAAAATCGTTAAAATGAAAAAGAAAAGAAGGGGCAAAAAAATTTACAAATAAAAAGAAAAGTGCGCACAAAATAGATGAGCAAACAAAATGCTTCTTCATATAATGAACTACCACGTGCTGCAATTTAAACTGCACGAGCTCTTGCTATGCAAATATGAACTGCATACACGAGTGAAATTGAAAGCTTTCGAAGGGAACGTTAAATAAAAAACTCTTCTTTATAGTCAAAAAAAAAGAAAAATCTAAACAATAAATCTGTTTCCAAGTTGGAAAAAAATATTCCCTCGTTCGTTAAATTGTTTTCTATACTAACAAGAGTGAAACAAATTTCAATTTCTCAATGTTTCCGCAATAATACGACATTCCCTTTCTAATTTGGTCAAAATTTTGAAAAATCTTTTAAACTATTTTCAAAATCACAAGTGGTATTTCTATTACCAGAAATGTATAAGTAATACTTTTCGAACATTATGGATTCTTTAACTAAATGTTTGTCTCATGAAAGAATTTTTTCTCATGAAAAAAATTTGCAAAGAAAATAGTTTCAAATAATTAGAGGACAATTTTAAATTCTTTCTAATTAGAAACATAATCAAGTGGGGAAAAAAATATTCTAATCACAAGAACGATGTGTGGGCTCTTTGAGAGTTTCACTAAACGTACATAATAGAGCTCGAAACTTCACTTTGTTATTAATTTACTCAAACAAAGTTTCTAACAAGAACTAAGCTGAGTTGAATATTACTTCGACAGCCAACTTCAAGTTGATCAAACCATGGAAATGCTATTAATTTCCCCCCCTTTTAATATGTTTTCTTAATATTAATTAAAAAGATATTTACTTTATATCCAAAATCAGTTAAAACCGAGATTAAAACAGTTTTAGAATTAATAATGTTTTAAACAATAAATTAAATATTAAAATAAAAGGCGAATGAATTTATTTGAATTTTATGGACAGTGGGGCATAGAATTTTGAAAATGGTGTCAAAATTCAATATGGCGGATCAAATATGGCAAATCCAATATGGCGGATCCAAGATGGCAGATCCAATATGGTGAATCCAATATGGCGGATCCAAAATGGCATTGGAAAGAATAAAAGTGTGAAATGGATGAAATTCTTCATTGGTGTGATTATATTTTCTGTTTCTCTCGGTTTTTTTTCCGCTCATGGAAAATTGAGCGTGGAGTTGAAAGTTTACGCGTTCGGCTTTTGTGAACGCAGTTTGTGAATGTGTGTGTGTGTGTTTATATATGTATTAGTACAGGAAGTAGTGCATAAAACGAAATTCTAACCGTGTTCCTGCTCTGACGGAGCAACATACTTTGCATTAACTCCCCGTCTCTACACACAATATTATAATACCACGGAGCCAGTAAACACGCCTCAGATATATATAAGACGTGCCAATACAAACTTAAAAAAATTTCTACACATTCAAGGAAGATTATCCTTTTCATATACAAAATAATCCCTCAAGTTCACGTCACAATTTTGCATTATCTACTTGGAATGGCTTAAAAGAAAAAAAAAATTTGGTTTGCTCCTCAACCACAGGTGTTTTTATATAGTTTTCACGATTATTTTTTGTTTTTGCATTTCCCCAAAATTAGATATTTTTAAAAGAGTGTTTGTTAATTCTAAAATATTGAATTATTATATTAATTAATTTTTACACCTTTTGTAAACCAAACCTTTTTGATGAAACAAAGTAGCACTATAAAAATCGATTTCAATTTTTTTTCCAAAAAGGGAAAAATTTTTAGACAAAGTCAATAAATTAAAAAAAAAATTTGTCTGACATTTTGAATTTTAAAAATCCGACTGCAGAATTGTAATCAGGAGTTCCAAAAACTAGTGAGGAAAAAGTTTCGAATGAAATTAATAAACATTTAAAATTCTGCCGCCATATTGTCTCCTCCATTTTGGATTTTTTAAAGTAAACAGCATATTCGTAATCAGAGGCGAAAAAAAACCCTGGATGAAAAAATTCCAGGCGAATTGAATGAGTTTAAAAAATTTTTACCAACATTTTAGATCCGCAATTTTAGATTTTGACATTTCGGTTACAGATTCGTAGTCAGCAACCCTAAAAACCACCGATCGGGCTAAACTACAAAAATAATTCTTTCAAATTTTTTAAGTAATAATTTATTGAATTATTAAAAATTTCTTAAATTTATATATCAACATTTTTAACAATAATATTGAATTCTCACGAAAAATTGCATTAAAATTTTTTGATAATAATTATTACACTCTAAGAAACGAATGCTTTCGAAATTTATAAGAATAATTGCATTTTTTGCGGAATTAATTTAAAATTATTAAAAATAATTGAAATTCTCTGATGAGTTTTAATATTTATGAAAATAATTGAATTTTTTCACCAAATTTTAATAAAGCTTTTCAAAAATAAAAACAATTTTGAGAAGAGTTTTAATAAAATCTTTTTAAAGAAATGATTTTTTCTCAAAAATTTCATGAAAATTGTATATTGAAAACAATTCTATTATTTTAAAGAATATTATTAAAAGTTTCTAAAATAATTGAATTTTTTCTAAAAAATTATTTAAGAATATTTGGATTTTTTGCGGAATTTATTAAAAATTTTATTCAAAATAATTCAAACCCAGCGATCAGTTTTAATGTTCATAAAAATAATTGAATTCTTGCGACGATTATTATTTAAATTTAAAAAAAATTGAATTCCTGAGAATAATTTTATTATTTATAAAAATAATTGAATTCTTGCGAAGAATAACATAAAAAACTTTTTCAATAATTGATTTTTTTCTAAAAATATTACAAAAATTCTGTTCCAAACAATTGAATTCCTGTTAAAATTTTTTTATTTATGAAAATAATGAAGTGTTTCCAAAGAAGTTTATAAAAATTTTTTTCAAATTATTCAATGCTTTTCAGAAGTTTTCTATTATAAAATAGTAGACATTGTAAATCATAGAATTAAGAAAAATTTGTGAAAATAATTAGCTAACTGAATCATTTTAATGAATTTTTAAAAGTAGAATCTATAACTTTAAAAAAGTCGCCATTTTGGATCCGCCATTTTGAATTTTGAAAATTCGACTGCAGATTCATGATCAGTGAAATATATTTCAGCTTATAATTTAAAAAAAAATTTTAATCCTTCGTAAACTCATAAAGTTTAGGATAAAAAGTATTTTTTTAAACTAAAAGCTCCACTTTTAGGATGTATATAAATATTTTCTGAAAATTTAAAAAAAAAATTCGAAGAACGTTGATTTTTTTTCAAACTGTAGCTCGGAGAAGGAAAATCAAATTTCATTCTATATTCGATTTTCATATGGAAAATCTGTAAATTGGCAACTCGTGAAACGCGGACGTAGCACTTTTTCCAGTTGAAGAAAAAGTAAAAAAAAAAACTTTCAATCTTCCAGATACTCGGGGATTTTTCATGCATTAACTTTTGCGGTTTATTCACTGTAAGATATCGATCCCATCAAAACCAGAGGTCGATGCCTCTTGAACGTCACAAAAAAATTTATTTTTCCACCCGTTTCTCAAAACAATACTCTATTCTTTTTCTATTAAAAAAAATTATTCTTTAAACAAAAAAATTATTCTTCATAAAAAAATATTGTTTTTGCAATATATGTTTCACACTTTTCTGGAAGCAATTATTCTAAGTGCTTCAATAACAACTTTAATAAGATTTTTTCTTAAAAATTTCTTTTCAAATACTTTAAATATGTACAAAAAAATTCCAAAAAACCCAAAAGTTAAATTTTTCTGTTCTTCGTTAAAAAAAAATTCAAAAAGAGCGCCAATTGTAAAATAAACATTAATTTATTTTCAAAGCAGAGAAAAGATAAAATTCAATTGATGAACAAAATAATAACAAATTTATTATGCATTATTATTATTATTAATAATTATTATTATTAGGCATTATTATTTATTATTAATTGAAAATATATGTTTGAATTATGGACGAAATTATATCTGAAGTAAAATTCCATTTGTTTCTCTCGTTTTATTAAATAACATTTTTTCTGGCATTAAGAAAAAGCTCTGAAATAAATTAGTTGGATATAAAAAAAAAGTCTTTTGTGTAACAAAAGGCTTTGCCACAAATTCATCTTCTGAATTTACATCTTTCTTTGTAATATTAAACTTGGCACTGCGGACTAAATCTCATCATTTTATTCTCCTCTACTTAAGTCTCGTTAAAGAGAAACTACAATGAAGACTATTACTTAGAGGAAGCGATATTTAATGGATCTGTGCACAAAGATGCGTTTTAATATTTCATTTTCAAAAACAGTACCTGCATCAAATACTCATAAATAGAGATAAAAGTTTTAATGCTCTCTTAAAAAGCTATTAGCAGTTCAAAAATAACTGCAATTTTCCCCCACGACCTAAATTTTTAATGCCCTTACATTTCACTATCGACAACTATTTTTACTTTTAAAATATTTTTTTAGTTTTTTATTTGACTGTTGACCTGCTTGAACCATAAATACACCTTCATTCATTCATTATTATTATTACTATTATTATTAATATTCTTTTTATTATTATTATTATTCTTATCATAAAAATAAAAAGAAAAAAATTTTTCTTATGTAAGTGAAACACATTTTTTTGTCAATTGAGAATTAAATGATTTCGAATAGAGATTTTCTTTTGAGATTGTGTGGAGATAAAAAAGAAGGACATGAAAAAATACAGTTGAACTGTATCATTGAAAGAGAGGATGTCTTTTTTCAACCGCAAATCCGATATCAACTCTCTGGATATTGCGTTGAGAATCACGTAGCAATGGAATACGAAGGATGCGATTGCCGATGTATTGTATTACAAGTGCACACTGTACACAGGAAAGTAGAAATGAAAAACTCGTGACAATAAGACCACTTCCGTTCAGGAAAACCACCGATTGAGTTATATTCCATCCCAGGGGAAATAAACACAGTAGTCCTTCAAGAAAAGTCTCTCTCTCTCTCTCTCTCTCTCTCTCTCTCTCTCTCTCTCTCTCTCTCTCTCTCTCTCTCTCTCTCTCTCTCTCTCTCTCTTATTTTTTTCCGTCCGTTGCATTGGAATCAAGTAATTTTGAGATAATGACCATTATTAGAAAAAAAAATCACTGTATTTGAAGAAAAATTGCTCCTGCTAATGAAAACAATCAATTGAGAAACAAGATTCAGACAAAATCGTAAAATTTTGAGAAACAGAGCAGTTATATTGGATCCGCAATTTTGAATTTTCAAAATCCGACTGTAGATTCGTAATCAGCGACCTCAACAACCCCCGAGTAATAATTTTAAAGCAAATTCAACGAATTTTAAGAAAACGATCCGCCATATTGGATCCGCCACTTTAAATTTTGGAAATCTGACTGTAGATTCGTAATCAGCGACCTCAAAAACCCCCGAGTAATAATTTTAAAGCAAATTCAACGAATTTAAAAAAAAATGATCCGCCATATTGGATCCGCCATTTTAAATTTTGGAAATCTGACTGCAGATTCGCAATCAGCGACCTCGAAAACCCCTGAGTATTAAGTTTAAAGCAAATTCAACGAATTTTAAGAAAATTGTCCGCCATACTGGATCCGCCATTTTGAATTTTGTAAATCCGACTGCAGATTCGTAATAAGCGACTTTGAAAACCCCCGAGTAAAAAGTTTGAAGCAAATTCAACAAATTTTAGAAAAAATGTTCCGCCATATTGCATCTAACGAACTTAAAAAAAATGGTTCGCCATATTGGACCCGCCATTTTGAATTTTGAAAATCCGACGGAAAATTCATAATTGGCAAACCCAAAAAGCCCCGAGAAAAGAGTTTCATGTAAATCCAATTAATTTTTCTAAAAATCGTCCGCCATATTGGATCAGCCATTTTGATTTTTGAAAATCCAACTGCAAATTTGTAATCGACGACCTTGAAATCCCCTGAGTAGCAATTTTTAGGTGAATCTAGTCAATTTTTCTAAAAATCGACCGCCATATTGGATCCGCCATCTTGAATTTTGAAAATCCATTTGTAGATTCGTAATCATTGACTCCAAAAGCCAGCAAGTAACAAATATCAGACAAACTAAATAATTTCCTTTTAAAAAAATGTCTGACATATTCAATTTGCCGTTTTAAATGTTTTTGAACTAACGTTAAATTTATGATTTTTTCGAAAATTCTATTGAAATCGCATTAAAATTTGTTATTTAGAGGTTTTTGGTGTCCCTAAGTACGAATTTGTCATTTTTTTGACAAAATTCAAAATGGAGGATCCAACATGGCGGAAGGTATTTTCAAAAACTCGTTGAATTCAAGTGAAAATTTGTACTCGGGGGTTTTTGGTATCGCTGACTACGAATTTGTCATTTTTTTGACAAAATTCAAAATGGCGGATCCAAGCTGGCGAAAGGAATTTTTAAAAACTCGTTGAATTCAAGTGGAAATTTGTACTCGGGGGTTTTTGGTGTCGCTGACTACGAATTTGGCATTTATTTTTCAAAATTCAAAATTGCGGATCCAATATGGCGGGAGGTTTTTTCAAAAACTCGTTGAATTCAAATGAAAATTTGTACTTAGGGGTTTTTGGTGTCGCTGAGTACGAATTTGGCATTTATTTGTCAAAATTCAAAATGGAGGATCCAATATGGCGGTATATTTTTTCAAAAACTCGTTAAATTAACACAAAACTTGTTACCCGGGACTTTTAAAGATCGCTAATTTGAAATCTAGCACGAATTTGTTAAAATACAAAATAGCGAATCGTTTTTTTCCAAAAATTCATTTAATTCGCATAAAACTTGTTTCTCTGGGAGTTTTTAAGTTCACAGATTCTAAATGTGGCATTTTTTTAGCAAAATGAAAAATTGCTTGTACAATACAACGAAAAAAAAAATGTTTTAAATTCATTAAATTAGCACAAAACTTTTAATTCGAAATTATCTTTTAGTCTTAATAATTACAAAGTCATACATTTTCAATTTAAAATTACTTCCATTTAAAAAAATGCTTTCTGAATTAAAATTATACATTATTTTTTTCTATAATCGAATTATAAGTGTATTAAAATCCAATTCTTGAACTCAATTCACCTCCTGGGAAAAAAAACTATCATAGAGATTTGAAGTGAGTACAAGTTTCACTGCAATGCTTAGAGGATCCTCTTCTTTTGTCGTCTATCTATACGGATATAATTTAAGTTGATGAACTTTTCCAATCAAAGAGAGTGCGATTCACCAGGATTAAAATTGCTCAATATTAAAACTTTCCAAACGTAAAAATCTCCGAAACGATATTTATTTTTCAAAAAAAAAAAAAAACTTTATTTACGCATTTTATTATATTGTAGATAGAAAATTATTCAATACTGTGCCAAAAAAGAAAATTATTTGCCAGAATTGTGGAAATTATAGTAGTTGGAAAAATGAATTTAACAAAAAATCAAAAAGGGAATATTTTTTTTTAAATTATTATTCTTTGTATATTGTACTATGTAGTGCAACAAAAAAAAAAAAAAAAAGAAAGAAGAATTTAATGCAGAAAATTTTACTCATATACAGTTGGATTTTAACTAAAATTTATTCCTCTTTGGTTAATTTGTGTGAGACAAAGATTACGCTGTCTAAGAGGCTTTAGTAATAAAAATAATTAAAGTCGAAGGTTAAATTGTTGATAAATCCTTTTTACAACTTTATGAATTATTATTATTCTGTGAAGTGTCAATGATAATTAAAATCTAGTGCGTTTAATCGGACAATTTAAATTAACGCACACAAATGAGAGGGCGAATAAAAACAAGCGACTGTTGCACATCGACACATGGTCCCTCACACGATACTTGAGAATCATCGATTAATGCATCCTTCGTTTAGCATCGGTGGCTTTTCGCACTTGACCCACTAAAGTCAGGCCATTGCATCCAGATTAAGCGAAGCGGAGAGCCTAGTCGTGTGCTTTATGAAATTAGGTCAATTCGCAATCACGAGAGAAAATAAGAAGGCGAAAAAAATATTCCATTTATTGCAAAACTCCACATTTAAATAAGGGCGATGAGAGGGAGGCAAATTAAGAGAGGAAAAATTTAACAAACTATATACATATATATACAATTTTTAATATCAATTGAAAATAAAACAGGTCAAGATTAATTTTAAATAATTTGAGTTCTTATTTTTCTTAGAGTTCAAATTTGCTTTTTAAATTTTGTGAAACATTAATCGACTCATTTTTTAACAAATTAGAATTTTCAAATTTCTTTTTAGAGCCATTCCACGTGAACTGATCCAACCAAAAAATTAGATTTTAAGGGACATTGTTAGTAATCAATATAATTTTGACAGAACTTAAGAGATTTCAATTTTTTATAATAATATTCAAAGTAATTTTTGTATTTTAATTTTTTACAGTGATATTCAAAGCAATTTTTGTTTACTTCCCACTTACAAAACATTTTTTTCAAAGAAAGAATATTTTGCCCCTGTTTTTTCGAAAATTAATTTTATTTTCAATTTTTACAGAAACTATAACTACAAAACATTTTCTTCAAAGAAAGATTATTTTGCCCCTATTTCTTCGAAAATAAATTTTAGTTTCAATTTTTACAGAAACTACATCTTTTTTTTTATCATTTTTATTAGAAAGCTGAGATTTTGTTTCGGATTCGTCATTAACGGACCCAAAAACCCCGCGAGAAAAGAGTTTCAAGCAAATCAGACAACTTTAAAAAATCGGCCGCCATTTTGGACCCGCCATTTTGAATTTTGAAAATTCGATTACAGAGTCGTATTCAGCGACCCCGAACTTTATTTTTTAATATTGACAGAAAGTAAATATTTCGTTTTATTATTTTTATTTTACTTTGAGGCTGAGATTTTTTCCAATAAATCATATGAAGTTAAAAAACGAGATAATGGGTTTTAAATAAAATAAGTAAAAAGATGATTATTCTTCATTTCCTTGAGAACACAATATTTAACATTATTTTAACATTTTTAAAATTATTACTTATATTTAAAAACTTTTAAAAATATTTTCGATAATAAAAATAAATATTAATTACAGTTGAAAAATTGAAAATTGAAATTATAGAAAATTATTTACATAATTTATTTTTTTAAATCACAGTTCTCCAATAAAAATTTTAAAAAATTTGTAAAAAGAGTTATTTTTGTGAAAATTGAAAGATGACGTTTATTTTTGAAAAAGAGGGATTAACAATTTTTTTTTCATAAAAAGAGTTCTTTAATTTAAAAGTACACAAAAAAATCTTTTAAATATTGAAATTTGTCAAGTTCAGTTGAAGTTATAATGATTTGAAATTAACTATTTCTCTGGAAATGTTTTTTTTTGTTTTTTAAAAGATAGAAAATAAAATGTCAGCATAAAACTGCAATCATTAGAATTACATAAATAACGAAATTTAAAAGAATTAAAATAAAACCGAAAATAATCGCCAAATAATTTCAAATTTTTAATTCTTTCATAAAATTAGTTTCGTTTGATAAATGTTTTTTAATTGTTTAATAAAATAAACAAGTTTAATACATTGAAAGTATTAAATGTTATTCTATGCAAATATATAAAAATAAATACAAAATAAATAAATATGTTACTAAATAATTAATAATAAATTAATAATAAAATAAAATTAAATTAATAATAAATTCAATACAATAAAAATAACATTATTTTTATTGTATTGAATTTATTATTAATTATTTATTATTGTATTTATTAATTTTTTATTTATTTTATTTAAATAATAATATTAATAATTCATTACAATTTATATTAATATTATTTTTTTTATTTATTTATTATAATATTTTCTTTTTTATTTATTTAATTTCGAGGAATTTATAGCAAAACGAGTGTCAACTATTGGCTAGACGAAAATATGTGGAAGGGGCGCCTTGCCTCTGATTGGTAGTCAATAACGCGGTGGTGGGGATGCGCGCTCGCTTATTGACTAAGAGAATCGAGAAGAGAGGAGGCATACTATTTCATTGGACAAGAAGCCGAATTTAAAACGTTCCATTTCCATTCTTCTTCCAAAAAGAATGAACTTTTTGATAATTATTTATAATTATTACTTTTCGATAAAAATTCAAATCAATTCAAAAAGTTAAAAAAAATATCAGTTTACTCACGTGTAATGCATAATAGTCTAAATTATACCATCATAGAGAAATTCAACGTACCTGAAACAAAATAATTTCCAAATTAGTCGCATTATTAGAATCTAAAATAATGATTACAATTTAATAACACATTGCAATAAATATTTTCACATTTTTTCATTTAATTATTTTTTTATTGTTATTTCTACATTTATTATTTAAATATTCAGTAAATTCTTCCACAATTATATAATAAATTAATTTTTTTTCGACTTTTGAAAGACTTATATGAAAGGTAAATGATACATTTACTATTTTATTATTATTAATAGTGTTTGTTGTTGTCATTGTTGTTAGTATTACTAATATTATTCTACTACTATTTTTAAAACCATATTTATCATTTTTATTATTATCACTTTAGTGGTCACTACTATTAATCTTCTTCTTGTTGTCGCCGCGTCGTCAGAAACTAATTTAACTCCCAACAACAATCTCACTAAAAATTCAAAAATATTCTGATTGGCAATTTAAAGGGCGAAGTAAACGAAATACAAAAAAAAGAAAGAAAGTGAAAGAGAAACTTTAAATCACGTTTGTATATATGTGGATATTAAATTTCATATTCGAACATTTTTCATTGGGAAGAGTCGGACAGGTTACAAGTTTCCTCAATTTCCCCAAGCCAAGAGAGGAGAGAGAGAGAGAGGGAGAGTGAAGCGGAGAATTTTGCTTTTCACGTTGGAAAATTCAGGATTTTGATAGCCTTGCCTTTATGTGAAAAGAGAGACTGGTGAGAGAGGAGAAGGGATGGGGGTGTAGGTGGATGCCTATATAGTTGGATATGTGAAGATTAATGAGCGCTGTTTCTCCTGTTAGAGACGAAGTGATCGCTCAACAAAAGCGACAAACGGAACCGCCAACCAACTCTTTACCACCCTTTGTATTCTGAATTGTACATTCACAACAGTGACATGTATATATATATATATATATATATATATATATATATATATATTTGTACATTTTGCCATTAAATTCAAATTCCAAATATTCTATTTTGTGTTTTATTAAAAATGAATTTTCTTTTCTTGAATAATTAATTAATATTTGGAAATAAAAATTTGGAATTCAAAAGGATTTTAGAATGAAAATAATGAAGAAATAAAATAGTAATTAGAGAATAATAATAATAATAATAATAATAATAATAATAATAATAATAATAACAATAATAATAACAATAATAACAATAATAATAACAATAATAATAATAATAATAATAATAATAATTACATGGAAAAAATTACTTTTCTCATTGGGACTTTTTGCAAATTGGAGTTAAAAGAGATTGTTTACTCCCTAGGAGTAAAACGAACGAATTTTCTCCCCTAGAGGGAGAAAATAATTTTTTCCTCAAACATTTGGCGTCTTCTGTACCCCGTAGTGTGAGAACAGTAATATTTCCCCTGGGACATTTTTTTATTTTAATTAATTAATTAATTTACCTTAAAGAAAAAAAAACATTATTAACTCCCTAGTGGGAAACTATTCATTTTATTCCCTAGTGGGAAAAAATTACTTTTTCAACTGGAATTTTTTAGGCCTTAAAATTATTTAAACTATTTTTAACTATATAAGAACAACTTAGCCCCTAGATTAAAAATGTTCATTTTGCTCCCTAGAGTGGGAAAATAACTTCTCCGTCAGATATTTATAACTACTTTCCAGGATTTTTATACCAGTCTTCTTACCCCTTTGTGTGGAAAAAATAATTTATCCATCGAGACATTTTCCTTTTCTAAAGAAAAAAAAATTATTTTCAGTTTTTGAAATTTCAATTATTCAAAAATCTTTCATTTCAATAGAGATTAGAAAGTAAAAACTTAAAATAATTACAAAATAAATTTAATTAAACTTTTTCAAAAAGTTCCATAGAAAATTTTTATTCTATATCAAAATTGTTAGTTAAAAGTGTGAAAAATTCAAATCTTCAGAGATTTTAATATTGAACGTTCAAATATTTCTGAAAATTCATGTTTTAATAATGCTTTATATATTCAATTATTATCTAAAATTTTAGCAAAAATTCATTTTTAAATTAATTTTTATTAGAAAATTCTAGGACATTTTAGTTATATAAATGGAAAAGTAAATAATTTATTGAACAGTTGGGTGTTTCTTGAAATTGAATTTCTAAGAAGATTTTTATTACCAACCTTTTACAATAATTTACTTCTATCAAAGAATTTAATTCAAATTTCACAAAAATTCATTGAATTAAAGAATTTTATTGCAATTTTCGAAAAAAATTGAAAACTTTTAAAGAATTTTATCAAAATTCTTCGAAGTAATTGATTTTCTGTGACGAATTAAAAAAGTTATTTCTACAAAAATAATTTAATTATTTGCAACAAATTTTATTATTTTATTTTATTAAAAGCTTTTTAACTTCTTTTAAAGAATTTAATTCAAATTTTACAAAAGTTCATTGAATTAAAGAATTTTATTACAATTTTCGAAAATAATTGTAAAATTTTAAAGAATTTTATTAAAACTCCTCGAGTTAATTGATTTCCATCAACGAATTAAAATTTATTTATTCAAAAATAATTTAATTATTGCTACAATTTTTTTTATTGAATATAGATAAATGTTTCTTAAAATTGAATTTTTTCGTCGAGTTTTAATAAGATTTTTAAAGAATAATTTGCATATCTCGAGGAATTTATTTAAAATTGTATAAAAAAAAATTGAAATTCTACGATGAAAAAAATTTAATTCCTAAAAGAAATTTTCGTCTTCTTGAAAATGAATGAATTTTTTTGTAGAACTGTATAAAAAAATTTCAATAATTAAATTTTGTGATAAGTTTCATAAAACTAGTAAATACTAAAAATCATTAAATTGCGTAAAACATTTGAAAATAATTAAAAATTTTGCAAAAGAATTTCATTTCATTTTTTGAAAATATTTGAATTTTTGGTGAAAAATTTTGCTATTTATAAAGAAAAAATTGAATTCTTGACGAGTTATTCGTTAACATTTTTTGAAAATAATTGATTTTCAACAAAAAAAATTAATTTGAAAATAATTTATTGTGATGAATATTATTTTTTATGAAATACATTGAATTTTGCAAATAGTTCTTTTTAAATTTCGAAATATAAAGAAATTTTAGTAAAGACTTTTGTTATTTATAAAGTTAATTGCGTTAAAACTTTTGAAATAATTAAATAAATACATTTTTATAAAAAATAGAAAAAATTTACAGGTTATGTATTAAAATTCGTAGCAATCTTCGTGGTAAAATGAATTATTTCAATCCTAGGGAGTAAAACGATTCTTTTTTTAACTCCAAGGGGTTAAATTCTTCAATTGATAAAAGTGGAAAAACATAGTCAGAGTAGGACCGCAAAGGTGACGCTAGTGTTCTAATTTAAAAAATCTCTAGGGTTCAACTCTGACTATAATTTCCAACTTTTTCATTCCCTAGGGATTAAAGTGACTATTTTCGACCCTAGGAAGTAAAAAACGTTTTTCAACACTTTAAAGGTGTAGCAACTTTTTCCTTTTAGCCCCAGGGGAAAAAATCGTAGTTCAAAAATATGTTGAAAATAAAATTGTCACTCGGAAAAAGTATTTCTGAAGCATATAGATAAAAATTGATGAAAATTGATAAAAATTGATAAAAATTGATAGAAATTGATTGTCAAAGGGGAAAATATTTTTCAAAAAAAAAGATCGTTATTTATGAAGAACGTAATAAAAAGTTTTAATCCAACTCCATTAGTAGTACAAGAAATTGATAGATTTGCGCAGGGGACACAAAACACTCTTAAAAATCTCATTATACTTCTGAAAGAACGCCCCCTGTGAGTTCGACTGGGGGGTTTTTTTTTCTTCTTGTCCGTTTTCCTTGGGTTCAGATCCGTTGAAAGTTTTTACGAGAACGACATTTTTCTTCGTTCGTCGCAGTGGTAAAACTTTTCCAAAGGCAAACCACTACTACCAATGCACCACCATCATCATCACCACCATCAGAGAAGCAGGAGTAACAAACACAGTAGTAGTAGCAGCAGCAGAGAAAAAGAGAGAGAGAGAGAGAGTAAGTTGAAACTCTTTTTTCCTGAACAGCAAATGCGGTCGTTTAAAAAAGTTACCGACCAATATTTTAATTCGAAAAGCTTTAAATCCACCATGAGTCCTTTCAGTTGATGTCGTTAACCTCTTGATATCTCTCAAAGAAAGCCAATATCGATAAAAGAAAATGGCAAAAGTAATATCATGATCAGACGTATCAAAAGTCTTGAAAGCATGAAAACAGAAAGCTTTAACCTACGACCTTCTTAGTTACTCGAAGGAAAATGGTTGAGGGAGGAGGGATGATAATAATAATGTTTTGAAAGATAGAAAGAGAGTGAAGGAAGGAAAAATAAAATAGTGTAAAAGTAATCCAGACACAGTGGGTCGTTAAAGTTATAAGACGAAAATTGCAGACACATTCGAATATAAGAAAGTTGAATTTTCAAATTAGCTATAAAAATAAAAGTCAACTTTTTTTCTTGCTCTAAATGTACATTTCGATGATTTCTGAACTCGAATTTTGCTAACACAGTTCAAATACAGTCGTTGAATTTAACTCCAAAGATTCATAGAGATTTTTATTTAACGAACAATTTTGAATTTTAAAAAAATTGCGGAATTTCAGGTAATTTAGAAGTTGTTCTGTAATTTTTCTTCGAATTACGGAACTGGTTCCCGATTTTAGCCTCTATTACATTTGATGAAATTTTATCATAAAATAAATTATGATACTAATTCCCAAAAACAAAAATATTTTAAATTTCTTTTAAAATTTGTCTTAGAATTACAGAACTACTTCCAAATTTCTCTTGAAGTAAATTTTGAAAAATTAAATCACTTACAAAAACTTCAAACTAGTTCTGTAATTCCTTTTTGAATTATAGAACAAGTTTCAGATTTATTCCACAAGTAAATTTAAATAAAGTTAATTCTACATAAATTTGAAACATGTTCTGCAATTTTAGAATTTAAAAACTAGTTCCACTTATAATCCTAAAAAAATTCGGAACTTGTTCCTTAATTTAATTCAGAATTTGAGAACTAGTTCCAGATTTATTTCCTGCAGGACATTTTAAACTCCTGTAATTTATTTTAGAACTACAAAACTAGATCCAAAATTATTTTAGATTATTTATCCAAAATAAAAAATATTTAATTATTTATTTTATTTACTTTCAAAAAAAGTTTAAAAATCTTCAAAAAAAATTTAGAACTGAATCAGAAATTTATTTTAAACATTACAAAAATAATTCTAGTTGTAAAACATAAAATCATTTAGAACTTATTCTTTAATTTATTTTTAAATTCAAATATTTACTTTAGTTCCAGACTTAGTTCTGAATAATATTTAAAGAAACATAATCATGAAAGAAATAAGGAACTGGTTCAGCAAATTTTATTAGAATAACAAAACTAATTCCAGATAAATATCTCGAAGTGAATTCTAAAAAAATTAAATAACTAAACAATATTTTGGAAATGATTCTGAAATTCATTTTAAAATGAATTAAAAACCCAGTACTTGAATAGTAAGAAAATATGAAACCGCTTCTGTACTTTTATAATTCAAAAACTAGTTCCAGATGAGATTTAAATAAATGCAAAACTTGTTTATAATTTAATATAGATTTTCAGAACTAGTGCAATTTTTTTTAAACAAGTATTCAAGATTTAATTCTCAAAGAGAATTTTAAACTTGTTCTGCAATTTATTTTAGAATTACAGAACTAGTTCCAGATTATATCACAGCTGCATTTAGCTAAATTAAATTATCAAAAAAATTGCAAATGTTTCCTGAATTTATTTTAAAGAACCGTATATTAATTTGATTTATAATTTAATTTTACTAATTGTATTATAAATTAATGAATAAATAAATAAAATAAAGTCTAAAAATCATGAACTAGTTCTGTAATTCATTTGGGGCCGATGGAAGTAGTTTCAGACATAATCACTAATTTCAAAATTGCTTCCATTTTTAAATTTGTCTCTACAATTGATTTTTAAATATATTTAGTCAAAATTTAGACGAGTTAAGATAAATAAATTACGAAATTACTTCCAGAACAACTTTATAAAAAGTTCTAATTTTAACAAACAGGCCAAATTTGACAAGAAAAATTCAATATTTAAATGTAATTTATCTACTCGAAATTAAATTTCATTTCCGTACTGAATTTCGAACCAGTTCTGGAATAACTCAAAAATTTCCAAACTTACGAGTTTAATGTTTCGAACATTTTTAATAAATTTTTTTTTTAAAGAAATAAAATTTTAAGCAAGCAAAGAGAGTGTCAAAGGAAGACAAAATAATGTCAAGTCGAATCCTCCACTCCGTTTCTTTAGATTTTGTACATGTGTTTCGATGATATTAATATTTATTATCAGGTCGTCGACCTGACGCGAACGTGAAAAAGCCTTCTGGCACTAACGAGAACAAACGAGGGTCTCGGGCCACGCAATAATTCGTTATGCCTATACCCACAACTACATTTATCATCACCTAACTTCCCTATCGACCAAGTGTGTCATATTCATTTTTTCTAATTGATCAGTTTGTTAACTGTCAGTTTGATATTTCCTCTGAAAATTTGAATCTCCGATTCATAATCGCAAATTCTCCTATCCCCGTATACGATAAATATGGTCATAAAAATTTAGCTTTTCTCCAAAACTCAATTAATTTTTTCGGAGACTTTACGGAACCGGTTCCGTGCTTAGATAAAATTGGTAAGAACAATTTTTGTTTTCTCCTAAATTCAATTAGTTTCTTGGGGAGACTTACAAAAAATATAGAGCCGGTTCCATAATTAGATTAAATCGGTTATGAAAATTTTCTTTTCTACAAAATTTAATTGGTTTTTTTTGAAGGTTTATCAAAAATACGAAATCGGTTCTGTAATTAAATAAAATAGGTTGTAAAAATTTTCTTTTCGTCGAAATTCAATTAGTTTTTTCGGAGACTTACAAAAAAATACAGAGCCGGTACCGCAATTAGATAAAATTGGTTATAAAAAATTTTCTTTTCTACAAAATTTAATTGGTTTTTTTGGACGTTTATCAAAAATACGAAACCGGTTCTGTAATTAGATAAAATTGAATGTAAAACTTTTCTTTTCGTCTAAATTCAATTAGTTTTTTTGGAGACTTATAAAAAAATACAGAGCCGGTTCCGTAATTAGATAAAATCGGTTATGAAATTTTTCTTTTCTATAAAATTTAATTGGTATTTGTGGAGGTTTATAAAAAATACGAAACCCGTTCTGTAATTAGATAAAATTGGTTGTAAAAATTTTCTCTTCTTCAAGATTCAATTAGTTCTTTGGGAGACTTACCAATAATAATAAACCGGTTCAGTAATTAGATAAAATTGGTTTTAAAAATTTTCTTTTCTCTAAAATTTAATTGTTTTTTGGGAGATTTACTAAAAATACGAAACCGGTTCTGTAATTAGATGAAATTGGTTGAAAAAATTTTTTTTTATCGAAAATTCAATTAGTTTTTTTGGAAAACTTACCAAGAATAAGGAACCGGTTCCTTAATTTGTTAAACTAGTTCTAATTTAACAGAATTTGAGGGTAGAAAATTGTAACAAAGGCTAAACTGTTACAATTAAGAAGAACGTTTGGAATTAATAGTGAGAAGAATTTTAGCATAAAAAAAAAATAAAAATCGAAACATTAAAAATAACTGGCCCGTTTCTTCAGTTTACGTTCACGCAGAGATTTACCAAAAAAACATTTTTTTTCCACACTCATTATTTTTCCACAAGAAAATAAAAGAAAAAGTGCAGTAATTTTCTCATGACTTTTACGAGTTCTTGCCGGAGAAATAGTGATGAAACTGGAGCAAAGTGTCTAAAGGATTTTGTCTGGGGAAGAAGGTGTGAAAAATGTAGTTTTCCGTTTGGTGATTGTCTACTTGCCAGGAGGAGATTATCCCCATGATGAGAGAGAAAGAGAGAGAGAGAGAGAGAGAGAGAGGACTGCGAGGAACAGGAGGATGAGATATTCAAGCAACCTAATCGTGGTTGGGTCGTAATAACGCGCTGACAAGACAGAGGATACATAGTCTTGCACAAGACAAGATCTAGTGTTGCCATAATTCAGAACTGAAATGGTCCAGGGTCCTTCCGCTCAAATTCTCTTAACATAACACAGAGCCGCACGCACGTAAACCTCGATCAAAGTCTTTCAGACTTATTTCCCTCTTCCGCCCTCTTGATATTGTTTATCGACGAATCTGGCATATCATGCCATCTTCATCATTCTTCCCTGTTTACTTTTTTCCTTCTTTTTTTCTTATATGCAGAAAACATATCTTACTTTTTTCCTCAAACAAAACGATTCACTTCTTATCGAACACAAATACAAAAAAAAAAAGAATGAAACCCCTTCATACATTCTTTCATTTTATTTCGTCATTTCTCCTTCGTTTCTCATCGATAAAAACCATAATCGTAACAACTACTTTTCCAAGAGACGTATTCTCAATACCCTAAAGGATGATATTCACTGAATATAAGGGCTATGTGTCCGGAAAGGGAATAAGTGAAAGGAAAAATCAATTTTGGTGAATCTGATGTTCCTACCAGTTGCTCTAATAGACGTATCAGGGAGAGCAGTTTTGGGACAGTTTAGTCCCAATTATTTTGGGTTTGTACCAGTTGTCACAAATTACAAATAGAAAACTACGAAAGGATAGCAGTTTTGGGGTAAAAGACGCAAATATTTAATTAAATTATAACGGACAAAAATTTTCACAAATAATTACAAAGTATTTCTTTCAGTATTTCGTTTACTGATTCAGGGTTGCCACTAGTATTAAATTTTATTTTTCCCTGATTTCCAGACAAAATTCTCACTTTTTCCCTGACCATAAAAAATATTCTGTTTCACTCTAAAAATTATTAGATACTCAAAAAAATGTTCTATTAAATTTATTTACAAATTTAATTAATTGTAAAATTATTCAAAAACATCGACAACTAAATTTTTAAATATGTATTTAATTATTACTTTTCCACAGGAATTAAAATTCTTCAGAACATTCAAATTCAAACCTTTTTAAAACTCAACAATTTATAAGAATATTATTACAAAACATAAAGAAGGCGATCACCTTTTTCATGTTTTATTATAATTTAAATAAACATGAAAATTTTCAACAAAAATTTAATTATTTACAAAAATCCAAATAAAATCCTTCGCAAGAATTCAATTATTTTCAAAAGTAGTAAATTTTCTCCAAAAAAATCAATTATTTGAAAAAATTGTAATAAAATTCTTTATGCAATAATTTAATTATTTTCATAAACAATAAATCGATTATTCGGTAATTTCATTTTTTAATCAATTTTTATTAGAAAATTCTAGAAAAATTCAATTATTTAAATTGAAAAATAAATAATTTATTGAATAATTGAATGTTTGTTAAAATTGAATTCTCATATAGAATTTTATCAACAAATTTTTAAATAATTGAATTCTTTTGACAAGTTTTATTAAAATTTTTAAGAATAATTACATTTTTCCAGGAATTTGATTAAAATATTGTATCCAAAATTAATTAAAATCCTGCGATGTGTTTTATTATTCATGAAAATAATTTTAAAATATTTCCAAAAATGTTATTAAAATTTTTCTAAAATAATTGAATTTCGGTGAAGAAATTTATTATTTATAAAAATAATTAAATTCTTGTAAAGAACTTTGTTAAATTTTTTTAAAATAACTGACTTATGCGACGAATTTTATAAAAATCTTTTTAAATAATTGACATTTTTCAAAAAATTTCATAAAATTTTGTATATTAAATAATTGAACTCACGTGAAAATTTTATTATTTATGAAAATAATTGAATTATTATTATTATTATTATTATTTTATTACTTTTGAAAATAATTTAATTCTTCAAACGAATTTTATTCAAGTTTATAAAAATAATTGAATTTCGGTGAAGAATTTTACTATTTCTAAAAATAATTGAATTCCTTTAAAGAAATTTGTTAAACTTTTTTCCATATCTGAACTCTTGCGACGAATTTTAAAAAATTCTTTTTAAATAATTGATATTTTTCGAAAAATTATTTGAAATTGTTTATATTAAATAATTGAACTCACATGGAATTTTTTTTATTATAAACATAATTGAATCATTTCAAAAAAGTTATTAAAATTTTCATAAATTATTAAATTTCTGTGAATTTTTAACAAGAATTTTATTCAAGTTTTTAAAAATAATTGAATTTCGAAGAAGAATCGTATTATTTATAAAGATAATTGAAATTTTGACGAGAATTTAAAAAAAAATTTTGAACATAATTAAATATTGGAGAATTTTTTTATTTTTAAAGATATAATTGAAATGATCTGATTTTTTTTATTTTTTGAATATAATTGAATTTCTGCGAAAAATGTTATTACTTTTAAAAATAATTGAATTTCTATAATTATTTGTACCTTTTCCAAAATGATTTTTTTTTTAGTATTTTTAATTAAAATTCTTTTATCAATCTAGTATTTATGAAAATTGTAGAAATTATCCATTACATAATTTATAAGTCATAATTTTATGATATAGTTCTTTAAAAATTAAGTTATTTAAAAAGAAATTATTGTCTGAAATAGAAAAGATTCAAGGTTTTTTATTAAAATTTGTGGTTATTTTTATAGTTCACAAGGCAAACAAAAAAACATCAAAATTTAGAGTTTTTTCATGAATTTTTGAAATTCGATTTTTTCGAGTACTTTTACTAAAAATTCCTGACTTTTCCTTGATTTCCCTGACCAATTTTACTTTCCCTGACTTTTCCCTGACTTTCCTGGCCAATTTTAATTTCCCTGACTTTTTCCTGAATTCCCCGACTTCCTGTGGACCTGTAGCAACCCTCACTGATTATCCACTTGATGATGAAAGGAATTAATTTTCGAAAATTTAATTTAATTCAACTAGACAGAGATTATTGTTGGAAAAATCATAAAATACTCGATGGAAATAATGGAAATTAGTTTTCCCTTCGCCAGCGTTGTTTTCATCAACGAAACCCGTCAATTTATTTGATTCCCTCGGGGAGATTAGATAATTCCGATAGCCAAGTTGGATGATACAATTTACATTTGTAATGATCTTTGACACTATTATATGCGGGTTACTCTCAGGTCCCTCAATTTTGGCGAATACATTTCTAGGAATCACCTTAAATTATTACCAATGCGGTAAATCCTCATTCCACAATTTTGGGTTGGATTCCATTCTCTGGCTGATACTTGATCTCTAGAGATTTAGACCTTCGGCTGTCTCTCTCCCTCTCTCTCTCTCTCTTTCCGCAAATTTTCCTCTTCCTCCACTATATATAATATATGATATATATGTATACATTTCCGGAGGACGAAATGTTGGTTGCAACTTCCGAATAGCTTGCCACAAAGTTTATAAACTCAACTGAAATTCGCAAATTCGCTTGACTCTACACATTTCTGAGCTATGAGCTCTCCCAGACTCTCTTTCCACATCTCCTTGTATTAATTCCCCTCCTGACGCACACACCGTCGAAAACTTGACTCAGCCACTTTCGACAATTTGTAAGGAGTTACTAATTACAATCATCAACTTGAAAAATGCGAACACCAAAAAAAAAAAAAAAAAAAAAAAGGAAAGAGCAATTTTTTGCAATAATTTTCAATTTTCACGTTTTTTTCTTTTAGATTTTAATTCAAGAAATTAATAATTTAATTACATTGCACTTTGAAGTTTGAATTCTCAAGTGAGAAACAGAGAGCAAGAGAGAGAATCGGCTTGAAATTTTGATCTTAAGGAATTAAGTCCCTAGTAGATTCTAGAATTCATTCTCGTGATATGATCTTGTCTTTGATCAACAAAATTAATTTTCAAATTAGTACAAGAGACTTAATCATGGGAATTATGAACTTCGATCTTTGAGTTCATTTCTGAAAATAGGATTATGAGAGTAATTTTAATTTATAGACGATTTTGACTTCGTTTTTTTGCTCCTTGAGATGTAGATTTTCATGAATTGCAATTAAAGTTTTGTCTCTAAAAGAACATTTTTTTCCCAGACTTAATTCTCGAAGAAAGTATTTAAAACTTGTTCGGTAACTCATTGTTCAATTATTACAGAACTAGTTCCATATAAATTTTATAAGTAAATTAAGAAAATTAATCCCCAACAGAAATTTTGAACTGGTTCCGAAACTTTTGACACAAAACTATTTCCAGCTTTAGTCCTAAATAAATTTGAAACTTGTTCTGTAATTTATTTTAAAATTACAGAACTTGTTTTAGATTTAATCCTAAAAGTGAATTAAAAAATTTAAATAAGTAAACAAAAATTTCAAACTGGTTCTGAAATTCATTTAAAAAAGTAAAAAACTGCTGCAAATTTTATTTTAGAATTACACAACTAGTTTTATATTCAATCCTGGAAATGAATTTAGAAAATTTCAATAAGTAAACAAATTTTTCGAACTGGCTCTCAAATTCATTTAAAAATTAAAAAACTACTATTCCATATTTAATTCTCCGAACAAATTTTCAAAAACTCGTTCTCTAAATAATTATTCAATTACAGAACTATTTTCATATTTATTTCACAAGTAAATTAAAAAAAATTAAATCTTAAAAAAATAATTAAACTGATTCTGAAATTTAAGATACAAAACTATTTCCAAGTTTAGTTCTAAACAATTTCGAAACTTGTTCTGTAACTTATTTTAGAATTACAGAACTAGTTTCAGAATAAATCCTAAAAGTGAATTTAAAAAATTTCAATAAGTAAACAAAAAATTTCGAACTGGTTCTGAAATTCATTTAAAAAATTACAAAACTACTATTCCAGATTTAATTCTCAGAGCACGTATTTTAAACTTATTCTGTAAATAATTGTTTAATTACAGAACTAGTTCCATATTTATTTCGCAAATAAATTAAAATGAAATAAATCCTAAAAAATAATAGAAATGGTTGTAAAATTCTAGATACAAAACTATTTCCAGTTTTAGTCCTAAACAATTTTGAAACTTGTACTGCAATTTATTTTAGAATTACAGAACTAGTTTTAGATTAAATCCCGAAAGTGAATTTAAAAAATTTAAATAAGAAAACAAAATTTTCTAACTGGTTCTGAAATACACTTTAAAAATTAAAAAACTACTAAAAAACTAAAATTCCAGATGTAATTTTAAGAAAAAATATTTTAAATTAGTTTTGTATCATTCAGCTTATAATTACAGAACTAGTTACACATTGATTTCACATGTTAAATAAATTTATTCTTAAAAAAATTTCGAAATGGTTCTGAAATTCATTTTAAAAATTAAAAACTAATATCCTATATTTAATTCTATGAATAAATGTTTTAAACTAGTTCTATAATTCACCTTAAAATTACAGAACTTGTTCCTTATTTGATTCACAAGTAAAGAAAATTTCCGTGAAAGAATTTTTCAACTGGCTCTGCATTTTCAGAATTAACAAATTTTAACTTTTTTATTCTTATTGAACTTGTTCTGTAATTCCTGGAATTAAATTAAATATCAAAATTTAATTGCGAAGATATATGTAAACTTGGTAAAAATTGAATAAAAAACAAAATAAAGATAAAAATGTGTTATTTTTAATAAATCTAGTTTTGATAAAGTAAAATTGTCATAAGAATAGAATTACGATACAATTTCGGAACTAGTTTCAAAAGACGATCTACTTTCTAATCCTAAAAAATTTAATCTGTAAGAAACGAATCAATACAACTACGGAAGTAGTTCTGTAAGTCGATCTTAGGTTTAAATTTCATTTACAAGAAACGAATGTATTTAATTTAGGAACAAGTTCCGTAATTAGATAGAATGAATAAAATTATGGAATTAGTTCCGTAACTGAAACGAGATAATAATAGGAAATTATTCCCTACGACTTTGTATCGAAATCAGAATTTCACACTATTATCCGGAACCAGTTCCGTAATTCGCAGCATTTCGTCCTAATTTGATTAATTAGTGATATTAATTACTATTAAATTTAGAACAAAGAAACAAATTCTCCTCTTATGATTAAATTATTAAAAGCTAAACTTTCACTTAAATTATTTTTTATTCTTTTGTATTTAAAAATATTAGATATTCGTTAAAAGGGAAAAATGATGAAACAACGTAGACGCTTGTCGAACAAAAATGAACCGTGGGTGTTTTAAGTGTTCTATACATTGGCATGACTCTAGCTGGGTCGTCCATTATCGCGAGTCTATGTTGTTTTATAGAGCTTACGTACTTGTACAGTGCAATGCTTCGTGGTTTTGCCTGCGGTCCGGTCTTGAATAGAGCGTTCATTAATCGTACACCCACCGCGTTTTCTCCTCTATCTCCATCTCTCTTCCACTTTTACTGTCACAATACTCACACACGCACACAGAAACACACACACACACACAATTATAGACAAATGCACACAATTTTCATCATCCCCATTTATCATTGTTATCGACAGTCTCCAATTCTCAACACTGGGAGACACAATTTACGCTACTCCAATTCCAAACTGATACCTAAAAAAATCCCTTGATAAATTTTTATCTCCTCATCGCATTTTAGTTTTGTAGAAACTAGAATTTCAAAAAAAACATTTTTTTATCTCTATTTTGTATTTTTTAATTGAATTTTCGTCAATTTAGTGCTTGGCACTTGAATTTTGCTATTTCGTTTAATTTCATAAATTACAGAACAAGTTCCGTAAATATGAAATTGGGAAAATTTGGAACTGGTTCAGCGATTTTCAACTTATTCCTTAAATTTTGAACTTAAATTCAATTCCAGTAAATTTAACAACTAAATTACTGTTTCTTCTGAAAATTTGGATCTAATTCTCCAGTTCTGTAATTTATGACTCATTTGAAAATTAGCTCAATCAGTAAATTAAGAAACAAGTTCCATAACTATTAACTATAACTATTGTTTACTCAACTTGAAAATTTCTGTCTTCTTCCGGAACCGGTTCTGTAATTTATTCTAATAAATTCCAATTTTTTTTTTAGGATTATCCAAAACTACTTTCGTAATTCTAAAATTTCAGAAACTGAAAAATTCCTTTAAGATTTAATTTTTTAACGCATGGAATAAATATAAAACTAGTTTGTTAACTCTTGAACGAATTTCAGAACAATTTAAAAACATTTTTTCTGCCAATTAAATCTGAAAGTATTTTTAAAATTTTTAAAATGAATTTCCGAACCAGTTCGAAAGATTTGTTTCCTTTTTTAAATTTTCTAAATTCACTTCCGGTATTAAATCTGAAACTAGTTCTGTAATTCTAAAATAAATTACAGAGCAAGTTCCAGATATTTTTAGGACTAAAACTGGAAATAGTTTTATATCTAAAATTTCAGAACTAGTTCAAGAATTCTTTAGGATTTAATTTTTGTAAATTTATTTGGGAAATAAATATGAACCTGAAGCAAAATTAAATTAAATATGATGACAGATAATTCCTGATTTCTTAAATTTTGTTCTAAACAAATTATTTTTATTCTAAAGCATCATCAGTAAATTCTGTACTGTTGAATTTTTTCCTAAATTTCTCTCCTAATTTTCATTATTATTAACGAAATTCTTGATGCTTAAATCTAGATTTTGATTTTCGATTCGATTGTAAAATTTGATGACGCAAATGGTCGTAAATCTGTTACTAAGTTCGACCATAAATTTTATCATAAAATCACAATCCAAATCTTAGTTTAATCTCGAAAGTACTATTTGACATTCTGTTAAATTAGACTCTAAAATTTGCTCCTTCAATCGAGAATTTCAGCATGAAGATTATTTTACTTCAATTTATTCGACATTTGTAAAGTGTAAATTTTAATTAAATTTATACGAAAATTGTCAATTTTAATAAAACTTTATTTAATAATTTAATTCTAATAGAATTTTTTTCCTAACTAAATAAATAAATACAAATAACAGTTAAATACAAATTTAACTGTTTTTATAGTTTTCAACTTGATTTCAAACTGTCCAAAAACCATCGTCAATAATCGAATCATGTAGTGTCAATTTAGCAAATTACGGAACTAGTTCCGTATTTGATTAAATACCCTAATTTCTTAATAATTTCAAAACATTCGCGCAAATTTTCTTTTCATATCTAAATGTGGAATTAAAAAATCGTGTTCTGGGTAAATTTCCAAATTTTCGAATCGAATTTAAAGATTTTTAATATTAGCGTCCTTTTTCTTTGACTTTTATTTTTTTACCAAAAAAAGGAAATAATATTCGTCTCTCTGAAAGAACGAATAAAAATTCCCCAGTTCTATTGTTTAGGTAAGAATATTTGCGCGACATTGTGAAAGAAGAGCGGAAATCTTTCTCTCAAGAGAGAAAAAAAAAATTTCGGATATGGCTGTGAGATGCCAATGTTGAGTTTCTCGTATATTCTTCTATAGAGAAATATACGTAACGTAATAGAATGTATTCCCCAGAGCTAATGGTCCGTGAAGACATATACACAACGTCTTCAAACTGAAATTCACCCTCTTTTTTTTACCATCATGTCTGTAGCAAAAGATATACGGGCGAACAAACACACACTCAAATGTCAGGCCCAATTCCAATTCGAAGTCACTCTTATAATTTGTTACACATCGATTCGAAGACAATTTACTCTTTCGAAAAAAGTAAATGTCAATTTTCAGATTTAATTGAAAAATGAATTAGAAATAAAAAAAAATTTAACGAATAAACGAATTTGTACAATTATGGAACTAGTTCTGTAATTAGAACCAATTTTAGATAATTATTTTAAATTTAGAAACAAAATCGAACAAAAATTTAGAAAAATGTTACTAATTTAATTTTTAATTTATCCTGAATAGTATGGAACAATGACAAGCCAATCTAACTACAGAACTAGTTCCTGATTTAAATAAATAGTCTAAAAAAATTCGTATAAAAACAAAAATTGTTAACTATAAAATTGTTTTCTAAATTATTTTGAAAAATAGAAGAAATAATTACAGATCATTCTAACTACGGAACTAGTTCCGGATTTAAATTAATAATCTAATCAAAAATCTAAAGCGGAAGTGATCAAAAATTGTATTTCAATTATCATACTATTGTAATTAATTTCTTGTACTACATATACTTTAGTATTTACCCATTATTATGGCAATTGGAATTAATTACAGAACTAGTTCCCAACAAAACTACAAATTTCAATTTTTCTCGTTTAATTAAGCGATAATTTAAAATTTCAAATTTATGAAAACATTTTTCCAATATTCCGAGCCACATATTTCTCAAATTTCCCGCCAATCTTGAGAAATGAGAATTTATTGCAGTAATAAAGTAATTGTTCGAAAGCATCACTTTATCAGACTTTAATGAAAATAACAATCGATTGTTGTGTCTCCATACATAACAACGGCTTATGAAAATATAGAATGAAAACGTAACGAGCTTACTTATACTATAATAATACATCCTCATCTGCCTCACCCTATATTGGCTTCCATTATAACAAGATTCAATTTGCATTACACACAAGCCCTAATTCAAATGGCAATAAAAATAATGTCTATTAAATTAGAATATCCATTAGTTTGTGTTAAATTTTCTAAAAATAATATTGACAAAAATAATTCTTCTATTTAAACTTCTTTACACTTTTCAAGAGACAAAAAAAAATATTACTTTACTTGCATTTCACTGCACGTTACATATATATGCAATACAATATTTCACGCTCGCACTGATTCAAATATTGTTATCCTGAAATTTACATCTTCCCTTTCGAACAAAACCCTAAATTCAATTCTTGTTTTCCCAAGGGATTAAAATAAATGATTAATGATTAAATTTTGACGCTAAATTTAATTCAAACTTTGATCCTTGATTTGAGAATATTGCGCCTCGACTTGATCCCAGAATTTTGGTAAACTGTTAAATTGGTCCCTTTGATCCCAAATGTTATCATAAAACGGATCATGAATTTGATTCTAGGATTAAATAAGGAAAATAAGGCTTAAACAGTGTTTGGATAAAAATTCATTTCAAAAATAATTTTCAAAACAAAAACATTCTAAGTAATTAAAAAATATCCCTACAAACATTTGTTTCAATAAATTAAAAATTTAGGGAAAAAAGCACAAAATAAAAAATAATCTGATAAAATAAAATTAGCGTCAATTGAAACTGAATTACAGAACTAGTTCCGGAATTTAATTTAGTTTTGAAACAAACTTCTCGAATATTTTAGAATAATCAGGAAAATCGAGTAATTGAGCTGCAAAACAAGTTCAGATTGTACAAAAATTATAATTTTGTTCTCTACAATTATGGAACCAGTTCTGGACTTAACATGTTCCTGAAATTTCGAACGTTCAAATTAACGACAATATTTTTTTTTTACTTCTACTTTGTATTTTATTAACAAAAATTATTTTTTAGATTAAAACAAATTAATTCTAAACTAAATATTGTTTAATTTCAACTAGTTTTCTTTTTTTGATAGTAATTTTCAAAAAATATTAAAGATGGAAAAAATTTTCGAATTTTTAGCTCCATGACTTAACTTTAGTTTTTCATTTTACATTTTAATGAGAAGAACTAAAAAATTGAAGCAATTATGTCAATTAATTAGAAAAAATGTTCTAGATTTGAATTAGTTCAATCCTGAGGAAAGAACGGCAAGTTTTCAGTTATGGAACAAGTTCCGTAAATATCAATTTCTTCAAAATATAAAAAGTAAATAAAATCGAAGAAGTTTGTGCCGTTTTATAATTTTTTTAAATTCACAAATCGATATTAGACAAATTAGTTGAAGTAGAGAACTAGTTCCGTATTCAAATTATACAAAATATTCGATGAATTTTAAATAGAAAAAATGTTGATATTTATTTTCAAAAGTTTACTGTGTTTACTTAAATTACCCTTTACTAGAAGCACTTAATGAATTCTATTACAGAACAAGTTCCGAATTTATCAAATTTCGAATTCTGCTTCATTAAAAAGAAATATTGACAAATATTTTGAAAATAACTTTAAATATTAATGTCAGAATGAAAAGAATTAGATTAACTCCCCAAAGAAATTGTAAAAATAATTAATGTCAAGTAATTTAACATAAATAAGTCCTGAAAAATGAGGTTCAGTAAACTTTTTAATGCAGTGTTGTTATATATTTTCTGATTTCCCCTAAGCATCTGTCTCGGATGAATGGTGGTTGTCAGGTCCCAACCCCACGTGTTGTTTCATTTGGACCGAGAGAAAAGATGCTGACTAAAACTCACCTTTTTTTCTTCCCTTCGACAAATAAGATTTTTTGCTGTCTCGAAACAGGGTAGTCGAAAAAAAAGAAGAAAAATAAGAAAAATAAAAAGAAGAAGAAGAAGAAAGAAAGAAAAATAAATAAAAGACCAGTTTTTTTATGAACAAAAAAGTGTCTATTCTATACAGAGTGTACAATTAACTCTAGACGTATCGTTTTATTGATAGTCTTACAGTGTTCTTGTCGTTGATTTTTTCTCTCCTTTTTTTTATCCTCTCTTGATTCGTGAAATTGAATTAAAACATCGTCAGGGGTTAATTAAAAGCCCTCTAATTAATACTTGTAAACACTACTTGTAAATTCTACACAAAATAAATGAGAATTGTCTCGTTTTTGAGACAAAAGGAAGAAAAATTTCATTAAAACTGAAATTAGAGGGAAAGTTGCCTTAAATTTTAAATAATAACTAGTTTTCTTCTATCTCAAAGGACAAGATTAACCCGTTGGGAAGTTTCCCAAAGTTAAAAGAAAGAAGTGAAAATAGTAAAATTCGACTATTTTTGTTTTATTTTGTTAAAGAGTCATTTTACCCCGTGCAGAAATTTGTATTCGGGGTAATGTCGTACAGAGCGTTTCTTTTTCAGAAAAAGTCCATGAAAATTGTTCTTTCCTCATCAAACTGCGTATAAATTGATATTTTGATTTTAATTCCTGGGATATTAATTTAAACACTGCAAACGTAGTTTAGTATTATGATATTTAGAGAAGTTGAATTGCAGTCATGGTCATGCTTTCAGAGAAATTAAATTTCCTTGAAATTCCATTTGAGGAAGTGCAGAACTATGTTTTAGGGGTTGATTGGATTAGTATTCACAAGCATTGTTCCAAGTTCGTGTTCCATTGAGTCAAAAGGGTGCGTTGTCATACAGACATATCTAACATTTTAGAATCCCAAATACTGATAAAAAAGGGGGAAAAAAATATATTCCCATAAATACGATACAAAATTCCGTTTCAATAAATAAATTCTACAATTCTAACATTTTGATAAATTCTCTTTACTGTTCACTAATTTTCGATAACTGTGACAAATTACCCCAAGGGTCCTATTTTTCCCGTCGTGGGGTAAAGTGACACAAAATTTTACATCTTTTTAAACAATTTTTTAAACATTTTTTGTAACAATTTTTTAAAAGAATTTCTCATAAAAGTAATTGAAGGAATGTATAATTCGGTACTATCTTTAATCTAAAGGGGAATTTTTTATTATTAAATATAGTTTTTACATTCTTTTTCTATAATTCAGTTTTGAGAGATTTAGATAAAAGAGTCTAGAGTTTATAATTAAAATGAGACGTACGCCACTGAAATTTAAAAAAAAAAAACTGTATTTTTTTAGACACAAAAGAGAGTAGGAAGGGTATATAAATGTGGAGTTGGTGTGTCAGATGTGACCTGTGTGTATGTTCCCTTAAACGAAGCGTTAATAAAAGAAGAAGGAACAAAGTTGGTCAGAACGCTTCTTCTCAACGCGTTTCCTCTTCTCTGCTTCCGTGTCTTTTCAAAAGACCTCGGGCATTTTAAATTTAAAGAGACTCCAAAACACTTGTTTATTTTTCGAAACAGGTACAATCACCAACACTAATGGCATAATTTTCAAATATTCTTCACAAAATGTAAAGCATTTTTTTCCCCTAATTAGAAGGAAAACAAGTCCATTTTAGCCCGTAGTGTCATAAACGTGATATTCTATACTTAAAAATGGAAATAAATGCAAAAAAACTCGCAATTGGGACATATTACCCCAAAGTACCGTTTCTATTGAATGTCATGGGGCAATATGACCCATTTTTTGCAAAACAATTTAGAGCAAAAGAAATATCAGTAAAACAATTGTTTTTTGTTGAAAAAACTTTTTAGTAAAAATTTATTGTTGAAAAAACTTTTTAGTAAAAATTTATTGTTGAAAAAACTTTTTAGTAAAAATTTATTGTTAAAAAAACTTTTTAGTAAAAGTTTTTCCGCCTAAAAGCAGTCAAGAAAACTTAAAAAAACATTCGGAAAAATTCATTTACTCTCCAAAATTATATTTGGAGAAATTATAAATTTGGAGACTAAATGAAAATTTATGGGGCGTAGAAGGACAAAAAAACTGCTACGCTATTGCTGGCATGTGGTCGCTGTTGGTCTTTGTTGCCTCTACATAAGCCCGACCTACGTCAAACCAGATGAACAGCTGGAACCCTCAAAATTCCTTAATCATCGATCAATTCTCGCCTATTCAATGTCCTTTTTACTATTAATAATTAACCAAAAAAAAAATCCAATATTAAGAAAATATTCAAATTTAATAAAACGATTTCTATAAAAGATAAATATTATTGCTAAATGACCATAAGGGAACAGGATCATATTTAGATATGACGCCAGACACACTTCGTCTCATTTAATTTTACAACTCGCTCCAAAGTAGACAATTTTTCACGGTCAACGACTTTTTGCCCGACGAATTTCTTTCGATCCTATATAATTTGCTTCATTCACTCTGTTAGCGAAAAAGAATTTTTCATTTCGACTCCGTTGTTTCCAAAATGATTGTATTTTAGATTAAAAGAATTTTACTCAGTTTTTCGTATTTTTATTCTGAAAAAAGTTAGCAGAAGCAATATTGGGGTAATATGGCACATTACTTTCAAATTAATATAATTAATGGAATTTAATCATTAAAAGCTACGAAAAATAAAAAGGGAAAAATTTTTATATTCAGGTTTGGAATATTCTGCACAAAAATCCGATATGGGGTAAAATGACACTTACTTTAACAGCAGAAAATTGTGAATTTGAACTGCATACTGATTTTTAAATAAATTTCAATTTCCCAAAGAATTAAAAAAAAGAATTAAATTTATCTTTTTTCTGAACGATTTTTACTGATTGAAAAAATCCTTTGTTTTTAGAACATTGGGGTAATATGACACAGGGCTTTGAAATTTATATAGTCAATAATTAGACTAAAAAAATTTTTTTTTCATTATTAATAAACATTGAAAACTTGCAAACTAATTTTTAAATTATTTTCATTTTCCCATAGTACTAAAAAAGGAATTAAATTCATCTTTCCTCTAAACGATTTTGAGTATTTTGAACGTTTAAAAAAATTATTTTTCCTAACACTGGGGTAATATGACACATTACTTTGAAATTCACAAAATTAATAATTACAAACCACTTGAAAAAGGAAAAAAATTCTTCCATTCAGATTAAAAATATTCTGCAAAGAAAAAAATCTGGGGTAAAATGACACTTTCTCCGCCAGCAGTAATTTATTAACAAATATTGAAGACTAGTAAACAAATTTTAAAAATTATTTCCATTATTCCAATAATATTAAAAAGAAAGAATTAAATTCAACTTTTTTCCTAAACGACTTTTACTGTTTTCTAAAAAAGAAAATAAAGAAATTCTGCTTTTTTTTCTTTTCAAGCTTTTTTTCAACAACTGAATAAACGAATTTCGAGTGGAATATCTCTTGAGAGAACGAACCTGTTCGACGTTGGTAATCAACTAACGTTTCCCACTGCGCGATGTGGAATCGAATAAGTCTAGTGAACCGAACATTTCCCGGTACGCTCGTTACAGCTTCGATATTGATAAATTAATCACTGCTTCTGACCATTCCAAATGAAATAAAAAAGCAAAAAAAAGAGAAAAAAATAAAAAATAGTGTGTGTTATTACCACCTTTATATCGTCCTGAAGTCAACGCGCGAATATAACCTCATATTTGATTTAATATTCCATGATACTTTGTTTTTCATGAAATTCAATAAAAGTGCAAATTTCCAATTTAATAATTTAATAATTTAATAAAAATAATGAAATTTAGAGGGAAAAGATAATTTTTTCAAAAGTGGAAATCTATCTGTAAAAGAACTAATAAAAAATACCCAATCTGTTAAAAATATAAGACTAAGAATTTGGTTTTCGGAATAAAAGACCCTTTTTACCCCGGTGTGGTCCGTTTTTACCCCCAAGGTTCCCTTTTACCCCGTTTGGTAAAAATTTGACTTATTTTGAAAATGTTTTTTAATCTTTTTTTACAATTTGTGTTTTTAGTCATAAAATCCAGACGAATTTAATTTCAGAATATTCCTTGATGCTTTTTTTCCCCGAACTTTAATAAAAGTGCAAAATTATAATAATAATAATAATGAAAATAATAAACTTTATGCCAGAAAAAAATTTTTTCTCACAATTTTCTAGTGTTTAAAAAAACAATGAACTATTTCTTTATGGAAGAGCATTTTACCCCGGAGACTGGTACGTTTCACCCCTGATATAATGTTCCTTTTTACCCCGCAATGTTCTAATTTGAACCATTTTACCCTTGAATGAATTATTCTTCTTTGGAGGAATTTTTTTATTCTAGTAAATAAAATGGAGAAAAAAGAGATAAAAAATGAAGAATAAATAGAAAGAAAAGAAAAAAATAAAGAAAAAAAGAGAAAAAATAGAGGAAAAAAGGAAAGAAAAAAAGCAAAAAAGAGAAAAATTAGAAAAAAGTAAAGAAAAAATAGAGAAAAAATAGAGAAAAAAGAGAAAAATTAGTGAACGAAAAATAAATCCGAAGAAAAATTGATGAGTAAAAAAGAAATTAGAGAAAAAATAAATTAAAATTGACATTCACTTTATACGTTAATTCACCAATTTCATCTAAATTTCGAATTACTTCTCTTAGAAACACATTCGACTAAATGACAATTGAATTTCAATTTGATTTTATATTGTATAATATTCAAAGTAACGAGTATAGACCCTTTTCGACGTGACTCGAGAATTCAAATTGCCGACGACGACATTCGACGTTGCTGTCACGCATGAAGTTTCATGTTAATTACGCCATTTGCTTCTCTCTCTCTCTCTCTCTCTCTCTCTCTCTCTCTCTCTCTCTCTCTCTCTCTCTATCTATCTCTCTTTCTTTCCCTCTTTCTCTTCTTCTCTCCTTTTTTCTCATATCCTGCAAAGAGCATTTCTTCTTCACGGGGAAATATCTCGCTCAATGTTTCATTCGTTTCATTGAATACTTTTGCAGAAAAACAAAAAAAAAAAATTTAATTAGTATTTGCAACTAATAGAAACAAAAAAAAGAGAGAGAAAGATAAAAAATTAACTGTTAGTCTTTTTTTTATTCCTTCATAAGAGTGATTCAATTAACTCACTTTTTTTTCCTCTCTCCCTCATTTGTGCATGTATTATGCATTCGAGAGACGATTTATCGATTTCATTAAGTCCTCGAGAAAATTAATTAACATTATCATATATAAAAAGAAAGTCAATAAGTCAATCAGTGTTTGTTTACTTTTAATTAGACGGCTTTACACAATAGAAAACTTTATTTTTGATGGTATAATTGGGAAAGATTTAGAAAAAAGGGGTAAAGTTTCATCACAAATAGGGGTAAATTGACACATTGAAATTTACATATTTTAATTAGATACATTTTAATATATTTTGCAAACTAGAAAATTTTTATGTTCCCAATTTTACTTATAAAAATTAATTTTTACTTCTATGAATTTTTTTTCTACTTTCTAAATTTTAATAAGTAAAAAAGTTTACTAATTTTAATTAGTAAAAAAGTTTACTAATTTTAATTAATAAAAAAGTTTACTAATTTTAATTAGTAAAAAGTTTACTAATTTCAATTAGTGACTAACATTTTGCTTTTGAATTAGTAAATTTTCCTAATAAATAATCATTTCTAATAATTTATTAGTAAAGTTGACTAATTCAAAAGCAAAAAGTTAGTCACTAATTCAAATTAGAAAACATTTTTACAAATTTAAATTTAGAAGGTATTATAATTAGAAAATATTGATAAAAAGGGGTAAGACGACACTACTTGGGGGTAAATTGGAATATGAAAATTTACATCTCTCATAATTAGATATTTTACAAATTAAAAACTTTTTGTTTACAATTTTATTTTTAAAAATTAATATTTACTGCTACGAATTTTTTCTATCACAGTTTTCTTGAAAGTATCAAATTAATACTAAAGTGAATCAAATTTATACCAAAACGCTGGATCAATTTTTTATTTGATCCACATTTTTCGTATCAATTCGTTGCCATTTGATACTTTTAAGTTTAATTAGATTTTTTCAAATTAGAAAATTTTTATTTTTATATAATTTTATTAATAATAACTTTTTGCTGTTTGGATTGTATTTAACTATGATAATAATTACGATAATATTACGAAAGGTGTAAAGTGACACCTACTTGGGGTAAATTGACACATTGAAATCGACACAATGAAAAGTGTTTTAATTGTAATCACAACTTAAAAATGATTTTTATGCCAATGAATATTAGTTTTTGATAATTTAATTAAGAATATTGAGAGAAAAAGGGGTAAAAGTGACAACACTTAGGTAAGGGGTAAATTGACACATTGAAATTTACATCTTTTAATTAGATATATTTTAAAAATATTTTGCAAATTAGAAAATTTTTATGTTTACAATTTCATTTTGAAAATATAATTTCTACTGCTACGAATTGTTTTTATATTACAATTAGTAAATATTGATAAAAAGGGGTAATACGACACTACTTGGGGGTAAAGTAGAATATAAAAGTGTACATTTCTTAATTAGATATTTTACAAATTAGAAAATTTTTATGTGTACAATTTTATTTTCAAAAAATAATTTTTACTGCTACGAATTCTTTTTCTATTAAAATTGGTAAATATTGATAAAAAGGGGTAAGACGACACTACTTGGGGGTAAATTAGAATGCTAATATTTACATCTCTTTTAATTATAGATATTTTACAAATTAAAAAATTATGTTTACAATTTTATTTTTAAAAATTAATCTTTACTGCTACGAATTTTTTCTACTATAATTAGAAAATATTGATAATAAGATGTAAGACGACACTACTTGGGGGTAAATTGGAATATTAAAATTTACAACTCTTAATTAGATATTTAACAAAATTGGAAATTTTTTATCTATTCAATTTTATTTTCAAAGAATAATTTTTACTGCTATGAATTTTTTTTCTATTGGAATTAGAAAATAATGGTAAAATGGGGTATGATGACACTACTTGGGGGTAAGTTGACAAAATAGAAATTGGCCCCTTTCAATTAGATATTTTTTGAACTAGAAAGTTTTCATTTTTACATAATTTTATTATTGCTAATAATTTTTTCCTGTAAAGGATTTTTTTAACTACGATAATAAGGGAATATTGCGAAGGGGTAAAGTGACACATACTTGGGGTAAATTGACACATTGACATCGGCACAAAGAAAAGTGTTTTAATTGTAAGCGCAACTTAAAAACGATTGTAATACTAATAACTTTTCGTTTTTGCTGATATAATTAAAAATATTGAGAGAATAAGGGGTAAAAGCGACAATGTTTGATTAAGGGGTATAATGACACATTGTAATTATCACATTTAAGAGTAAATTCTATAGGTCTTTCTCAATGAATTCAATTCAATTTATCTGAAAATAAATTTTAGAAATAAAAAAATAAAAATCAATAGAACCATGCGGGGTAAAGTGGCACCAATTGGGGTAATTTGTCATTTAAAAACGATCTAATTCTAACGAATTATTATTTAAATTCTACGATTTCTAAAACTCCAAAATTACATATTTAGCATTACTTTTTCTATTTTTGATAATAAAATTCGTCGTTTGAAAAAAAAATTGTTTAAAATTCAGAAAAAGTACGTGTAATAAAATATATTTTAGCCGATATTAGTCTATATAGAGGCATCAAGGTCTGGCAATAGGAGGGAACAACTACTCGTTGACCTTCTCAATAGTCTCACGTAGCACTTTAACATCTCCAGACTCTTTCACGTGTATTAAGTCGACGCTCTCTAAGGTCCTTTACAAGAATCTAATCTTACCTTGAAGGAGTTAAAAAAAAAAGTCATTTGTTAAGAAATACCACTAGAAACCACTTTTCCAACTCTTCCCAACTGATCTGACTCATACAATACACATATTAAAATGACACATCTTTTTTTACAAGAAAATCACGCATTTAAAATAAATGAAAAAATATATAAATCACAAGAAACAAAAAGAAGAGAAAAAAAGAAAGAATATTTAAAATATGGTTAAATCATTGACAATATATGTGTGTGTGTGTTTTTTTCCCAGGGGAATGAAATATTTCTAAACGAGCACTCGTTAATTGCTTCGAGGAGAACAAAGGAAACTTTATTGCTTTGTGCAAAAGAGAGTGACTTTGAACGGGACGTGATTTGCCATTCGCTGGAGGCGAAGATTGAACGAAGAATGACGAAAGGGACAGTTATTTGTAAAAGACAAGAAAAAAAAGAAAAAAAAGAAGAAGAAGAAGAAGGAATTGAAGAAGAAAAAAAGAAATTGGCAACTCCATGGGGAATTCGTCAGAAAAGACTGAAATCTTTTGTGACTTTGCTTGCGCGGCTAAGAGAAAAAGAAATTAGAGGCATTAAATGAAGGGGGTGGTGTAGGGAGGAGGTGAGGGTATCACAAGGATGTCGAATAAGATAAAAACGAATTCAACATTTTTTTTCCTTTTTCTCCACCCCAAAAAAAAACCATTCTCGATCAAGAACTTAACAATTTAGTTTTTTGACTTTTATCAACAGGAAACCCGCATGATAACGAAAAATTAAAAAGAGAAAAATTGTGAAATTGTAAATTTAAAAAAAAAAATTTCATTTCGTCTAAATTTTTTTAATTTTAACAAGATCGATTGAATTTCAATATTATTATACACGTTTAGGAAAATATTGAAATTCAATAAAATTTTCAACTGAATTCTTGCCTGAATTCCGTCAAAAATTTCCGACCTATGTTTAATGGAATTTTAATAATAATTCCTGACCGAATTCGAAATAAATTAATAAAATAATTCTGATTTCATTCTCATAATATAATTCTTGCCTGAATTCCATAAAAATTTCCGACCAATACATATAATGGAATTTAAATAATAATTTCTGACCGAATTCAAATTGAATTCTTGAAATAATTCGGATTTAATTCTCATAACAAATTGTTGCCTGAATTCTGATTGAGTTCCATAAAAAATTTCCGACCGATTTTTACTGAAATTTAAATAATAATTTCTGACCGAATTCAAATTTTTTTTTTAAATTAATTCTGATTTAATTCTCATAATAATACTTGCCTGAATTCTCATTGAATTCCATGAATAATTTCCAATCGCTATTTAATAAAACTTAAGTAATAATGTCTGACCGAATTAAAATTGAATTCCTAAAACAATTAAAGAGTGTTTTTCACGAAAGAATTAAATAAGAAATTCAATTCGAATTCGGAAATTTTTCAAATTCGAATTCATAAAACAATTAAAGAGTGTTTTTTCACGAAAAAATTAAATAAGAAATTCAATTCGAATTCGGTCAGAAATTATTACTTAAGTTTTAGTAAAAATCGGCCGGCAATTTTTTATGGAATTCAGGAGAGAATTATTGTGAGAATTAATTCAGATTTCGGTCGGAAATTTTTATTGGAATTAGATAAAAAAAATATTTTAATTCAATCAAAATCTGCTTAGAATATAATACCAGAAATTTAATTGAAATTCAGACGGATTTCAATCAAGAATTATTATATGAATTAAATCAGAATTTGGGCGTAAATTGTTGTTAGAATTCAATCAAAATTTTATAGAAAATTTTTGTTGAAATTAAATTAGAATTAAATAGAAAATTATTTTATTCGAATGTAGTCGGAATTTCAGCTAGTATTCTATTAAAAATCAGTAGAGAATTAATCTTCAAATTTAATTAAAATTCGGTCGGAAATCTTTATAGGAATTCAATTAGAATATTATCACATCCTTTGTTGAAATTTAATTAAAATTCGGTCAGAAATATTTATAGAAATTTTTTTTAAATACGGTTGGAAATTAAAATATTTGTATTCAATCTGAATTCGATCGAGAATTATTGTTCAAAATTCAATCAGAATTAAAACTAAAATTTTTTTTCAGACTCCAATTCAAATTCGGTCGGGAATTCTTTATTGCATTTTCTTAAAATTAAAACAATTTTTTGTTAAAATTATTAAATTCCATTATAATTTAATCGTAAATTTTTATTCGAATTTCAATAAAATTTAGTCGTAAATTTTTATTCGAATTCGAATAAAATTTAAAAGGAAATTTTTATTCAAATTCATTATTATTTTTAAAGGAAATTTTTATTCCAATTCCTAATAATTTGAATTCAATAACAATTCATTCGTAAATTGTATTTTGAATTAATTTCATGATTTTGTCTACAATTTCTGTTGAAATTCAAATTTTAGCCGAAATTAAATGAAAATTAATTTTAGAATTCAAGTAGAATTCAATCTGCAATTAATATTGACATTTAATCAAAATTTAATCAAAAATCTATTATAATTTTTTTTAATTTAATTAGAATTTAGTCGAATATTTTTATTGAAATTTAATTAAAATTTAATAACAAATTTTTGTCGCGAAATTCCATTAGAATTTAATCGGAAATTTTTATTGAAATTTAATTAGAATTTCTTTCGTAAATTTTTGTTAATATTTATTAGAAATTTTTTCATAAATTTTTATTGAAATTAAATTAGAATTCTTTGGTAAATTTTTGTTAAAATTGATTAAAATTTTTTTCGGAGATTTTCATTGAATTTCGTCATAATTCCAATTCAATTAGAATTCAGTCGAAAAATATTTTTGGTATTCAATTACAATTAAATGCAATTATTACTTACTGACAACGTGAGCGAAAGAAAAATGGCAAACGCAAACTTGAAACTCACCTGAAACAAAGAAAAAGGAATACAATTAGTCAAAATATTTCAAAAATTACCATCAATACTGAAACAAAAATTTACATATATGGAAATGAACATAATTTACATGACAAACATTTTTTTCCTGTAAATTTCTACACTTTGTTTACAAAAACAAATTTCGTATTCACATTTAAAGAAAATGTAATTCTTCACCATTTTTTGGGGGGAAAATTTTTTCTTTTTTCTAAACATGGCCTTTTCTCTCTCTCTTTCTCTCTCTTCTTTGTTTTATTGCACGAAGCGAAGTGCAACTACTGTTTCCTCATTGAAGGGGGCGTGACGACACTCGGGTTATTTTCTAGTAATTCGCATTCGCCGGGCGCACCTGGTTTTCTTCAGAGAGGAAACGAGTTGAAGATTAAGGTAGAGAAAAGAAGGGAAAAAAAGTAAGTGTACGAGCAAGAAGAAAAAAAAAGAGAAGAGGAAAGTATGAAGGAGAAAAATAGAGAATATACGTGAAGTTAAGATTGAGAATCTAAATCTCTTCTCTTTACAGTAAGAAAGGGAATGTTGTTTCATGAAATTCTCTTCTTCATTTTCTTATTTTCAAGAAAACAAGTCACTAACTACAAATTAATGTTTACATTCTTTATTTGAGTAAAAAAAAATAACATAAATTACACATCCAAGAAGATTGATTTTATTATCTCTAATTGACATTATGCATTTCCTGTTTAATCGCTTCTCTTGAAGAATTTGCACGAAAAGTACTCTTATTTATTATTATTTATTATTAAAAAAACGGTTGAATTTAGAAAAAAATTGTTTAAAAAAGAAGTAAAAATACTTTATGCGATCAAAATGATAGGACCGACATTTTTTCTGTTAATTTTATTGGTGCGCGTTGACGCGCAACTCTGCCGCGCATTGCAGTGCGCCGGTGCGTACGCGCAGCCAATAGCGCGTCCGCTACCCCCACCACTGGCCGATTAGTATAAAAGCAAATCCTCGAGTAGCGGAGAACCATTCGAGTTATTCTACTCTTCTCGTTTGGAAGTTTTTAAACTAACTTGTAAATTTTACGAACGCCAATTCGAACAAAAATTTGATTCTCTATTTATATTATTCCCAAGACAGTTTTTAAATTTACATCAAAAATAATTTCTTTTTCTTATCATGGGATTCGAAATAATAAAAGTTTTTCAAAATACAGACCAAACGTAAAATAATATTGACCAAAAGTGTTATACTTTTGGTCAATATTATTTTACGTTTGAGTGAAATAAAGAAAAATTTGACCTAAAAATAAATTTTATGATAGTTATATTTTCCTTAAATCATTTCACCCCATTTTTTTGGGTAAAATAAATTACAACTTTTACTGTTTACAATTTTTTTTGTTTCCGGGTAAAATGAAACATTGACAGCTCTTAATTCTACCCCTAGTTCTTTAGCGGTAAAAAAAACGTAAAAAACTCAGTCCCTCATTCGCCATTCATCGACTTTTATCAGCCAAATATTTCAGTACGAATTTCAATTCTTTTTTTCAGCTTTTCTCAGACCATATTGCTCCTTTAATAATTCATTTAATCTTCATCGTCTAACTTGAGTTGTAATTATAAAAACAGAAAAATGACGACGAAGAAATGAAAAAGTAATTTTCCAGATTTCTGGAAATGCGCAAAAGACGAAAGTATAAAATGAAACGTCAGGTCGTAGATTGCAGCAAGAGTTTATTTTTTCGCAAAAAGAAAAAAGAAAGCAATTGTATTCAATGTTTTTTAATGAGAAAAATGGCTAACAGACTTTTTTTTTGCTTCCCTAGATTAAATACGACGTACATTTACATTTTTTCGAATTATTTAAGATTTTCTGCAAATAGCACTCCTTTCGTTATATACTTTTTTAAATCTTGGAATTTTTTCCATTATTTACACTTCAGGATCTTTTTCTTTGACAAAACAGGATTTTTGGTAAAAAAAAATTTTAGGGGGGAAGTAAATAATTTATTTGGGGGGGGGGTTATTTTTTTAATTCGCAACCTTAATAGAAAAAAGTAGTTTATTTAATTGGAAACTTTTTGTTGAAATGGAGAAAAGGAGGAGAGGAAAGGAAAAGAGAAACCGATGCCGACGAACGGCAGAGTAAACAAATTAACTTGGACAAACAAATGGCTAGTGATGTGTATTATTTAGGGTTAACGAACTCATCCTTCTATTTACTGGTTGCACCTGGCTGCATCGTCTAAACACCGCGCGGCAAAAGAGAGAGAGAGAGAAAAGTCTTTGACTCAACTTGGACGCAAGTTTATAACTTTCGCATATGTGAGTCCAAGGACCTTAAGATAAGACCAGCTGGCAATGCTGTGTGTTGCCTTCACAATATTCCGTCGCTTACACCTCCACACGTGAATGTGTATATAAACACTAAACACGCCGGAGGATATGAACATCAGTTCATTTGTAATGCAACACTCCAACAGAAATAATAGCTTCATCATTAACATGTAACCCATTCAGATGATCATTAGCGATACCTATGCATTATAAATTTTCTCATTTGTATGACGCCGAATACAATTAGTTTGCAAATTCATTTTTTTCATTTTTTTTACTTTAAATTCTAGAAAATTAATTCCAAAAAATATTTTTCCGATCAATTTTTAATTCTCTTTAAAGCTCGACTTTCTAATTTTGTCAAAGTCGGCAAACTTTAATAAATTTATTAAATACATTACTAACATAATATAACAGGGCTCGAACTAGTTCTGGAAATTTACTTCAAATACTTAAAAAAAAGTAAAAATGTAAAAAAATTTACTTCAAATACTTTAAAAAAAGTAAAAATGTAAAAAAATTTACTTCAAATACTTAAAAAAAAGTAAAATGTAAAAGTATAAACACTTAAAAAGTCATTCAAAAAGAAAAAGTCTCTATCTTGTTTGAAAAAGGACGAAAATTTCACAGATTGGAAAAATTTACAATAATTTCACCCATTTAAATTTATTGAATTAAAATTAATTGAATTAAAATTAATTTAATTTCTAACGCCATAATTTAAAATTGAATAGAAAGTTAATAAAAAATTGCAGTTAAAAATGAATATTTTTCACGCTCCTTTCTAAAACATGTTCTGCATGATTTGAAGGGATTCTGTAAACTTTCATCATATCATATACACGCGCGTCCATTTTATATACTGACGATTTATTATTCTAACGAGCGTTCTTATCAAGCACACTTGTAGCCCTTGAGACCGATATTTTCTCGACCTGGCGTTAATCTTTATAAGTTACTAAACCCCACCCACCATCACCTATCGTCCCCCTCCCCCCTCCACCACCCTAAAACCCCCTTTAACCGAATCAAGCCAGTCGAGCTCGGGAAACGGATGACTGGCTCCAAAAGGCTTCTTCTCCACGATGCAACTAATGAGAGGATCTACGTGCATTAACTATTAATCTCTGAATTTGTTATCTCATTGAATTTTAGAATATCCACCAGATATTTTAGATGAATTTCGTGCTTTGAAATTTTGTATATGATTCACTCATGATTTCATTAAATTAATGCGCGCGCAAAGTTATTATTTTTGGTCGCTATTATTAATATTAATATTAATAATATTATTAATATTTTAATTAATTAATTATAAATTATTAATATTATTATTATTATTATTATTATTATTATTATTATTATTACACTGAAAATTGTATTTAAATCAAATATTTCAGTATTTGAAGCAAATACTAATTAATTGATTCAAATAAAAATTATTTGATTCAAGTAAATATTTATTTGATTATAGACAAATAATCGGTTATATGAATCAAATAAATTTTTTTTTTTCAGTGTAGCTAAAATAACACGCGCTAAAGCGCGCGTGTAGTTTCTTGTATCATTAACATTACAAAATTAAATTATTCAGAAGAATTCTACTCAAAATCATAATGTTTTCTAAATATATTCGGGAAAGTCGGGAAAAAGTGAAAAAATTTTGTCAAAAGTACTGAAACAATATTCAATTTCGTAAATTCATAAGAAAATTCTAAATATATTAGATTCCTCATCATTGAAATGATTTTATTTATTTCAAATTTTTTCTATTTTTAATAATTGAACTTTACAGACTTTAAAGATAATTTAGGTTTATGAAAAACTTTAATAATTCGAATTCTTATAAAATTCGTTATCATTTTTTAATATACATTTCATTCATTATAAAAAATAATAATGCGGCTTTATGGATGAATTTTATACTTAAAACACTAAAAAAAATTGAATTTTAGAAAAACGATAAATGATTACAAAAACTCAATTATATTCAAATTTTTTTTTAATATTCTCGTCGAAATTTCAATTATTTAAAAAAATTTTTAACAACATTTTTTGGCAAAATTCAATTATTTAAAAAACTTTTAATAAAATTCTTTGCCAAGAATTCAATTATTTTTGAAAAAATTTTCCTCAATTTCATATGAATTCTATTATTTACAAATTTTTTTTCAAAATTTCTGTCATCTTAAAATTATTATTAAAAATCGTCAAACGAAATCAATTATTTCGTATTATTATATTGTGGTAAAAAATACTGTTATTTTAAAAACCTGGAAAATTTCCATTTTTTAAACTGAAAAAATTAGGAATTTTCAAATGAACAAATTCCTGACAACCCTGATCAAGTGTTCAATAAATTTTCTCAAGCAAAACAAATAATAAAATAAAAATATTTATGAAGAATAATTGTAATATATTTGAAATATTTGAAAATAACTGAAAATATTATTAAAAAATTGGGATATCCAAACATTGTTCTACAAACTAAAAATTGTTTTATTTATTTGTTTTTTATTATAATTTCGATAATATAGTTTTTAACAAACAAATTCTGTAAATATTTTTTCAAAAATAAATATCATATTTCTTAATCAAAATTTGATTTATAACTTTTTTTCTACTTAAAACATGTACTTTGTTTATAAATTGTTATTGCGAAGCAGCAAAAGTGCAAAATATTTTCTAATTTTAATGTTCCAACTGTTTTTTAATTTTTTTTTTTTAGAAAAATGAAAAGATTAATTACCTAGTCCTAAAATGTTTGCTACAAAGTGTTATTTTTTCTGGAAAGAAGAAAAATATTGAAAAATAACATTAAGAATTTTTGTAGATTAATAAAAATAGTTTTGTAGTATTTGAAAAATAAAAATAATATTTCTAAATAAAATAAATAAATACCTATTATTAAATTTAAAAATTAAGAGTGAAAAAATAAAGAAAAACAATATTATCTATCAAAACATATAAAAAAATACGACGATTATTATGGTTAATTTTTATTATTATTATTATTATTATTATTATTATTATTATTAATATTATAATTATTATTATAATAGTAATTGTTATAGTTGTAATTGTTATTTATTATATTATTACTATTATTATTATTATTAATATTATAATTGTTATTTATTATTATTATCAGCAATTACTTCTTTTTTAAATATTTTTTATTTATTAACACTATAATATAATAATAATAATAATAATAATAATAAATATTAATAAAATAATCATTATTACTAAAATTTACTGCCATAAATGTCAAAAAATATTCATTAACTGTTGACGTTAATTGAACAAGATAAATTAAACAAAAAAAAATTATAAATGAAGATATCGATATATAATTAGTACATGAAAGCGGCATAATTTAATAAAAATTAATTTCATCCGCGATTTTAATTAAATCCAATTTATTGATAAAATTCACATTGAATTAAATTTCAGTTAAATTACCCTTGAATTGAATTTTAATTAAATTCGCATTAAATTACAGTTAATGAAATGCAACATTTGTAAAAAAAAGAAGGGAAAAAAAGAAAGAAAGGAAAAGAAAACATTTCAAAAGATTCTTCATTCTTCTCAACAATTAACAGTAATTAAAAAATTTTCCTGTATATACTCAAAACTAGATGAATTTAACAAAGACTTATTTCCCGACCCTAATTAGCATTTCGCAAATTAGTAACCAGACAAAAAGGGGTAATAAAAGTCACAAAGAAATAATATTGTTGTCAATATAACATCGACTTTTTTCCCTTCGGAATTATTATTATTAAGAAACATTTTTTCTCTGATTTTTGTTATTGACAAACGTTAATAATTGAGATTGAATTGTATATTATAAAAAAATTTTAGAAAATTTATTATTACAAAAATGGTAGAATATTATTTTCCCTCACTTCAATTTTAATTCTTTGTATAGAAAAATATTTGTCAAAAAAAAAATAGTTTACTTTTTCTCCTGGCAAATATTTATTGTCTATAGAGAGAGATAGAGAGAGAGAGATAGAAAGAGATAGGGAGAAATAGAGAGAGATAGAGAGAGATAGAGAAAGAGACAAATAGAGAAAGAGAGATATAGAGAAAGAGAGAGAAACGAAAATGAAAAGTAAATATGAGCATGAATAACAAATAAACCCGTTAATTACCGACTTCACTCGAAATAATTAACAGAAAAAGCTCATTAAAAGTGTATAAATAAATGAGAGGAAGGTCTCGAAATGAAATTCACAAGTTTTACTTTCCCTCTCTTTTTTTTCTCTTTTCTATAATAAATATACTGGGTCTTAAGTCAAAAAAAAAGAAAACTTTCGCAATAAAAAAAAAACGGAAGAGTTGAAAAAGAAAAGAAAGAATAAAAAAAAGAAGGAATAAAATACGAAAACAAGCTTGTTTACTCAGTTTGGAGTCAAAAAACTCATGCGTGATCGTAATCACCGACCTGACCCACGAAGTCTCCGAGTGACTATGGCGCGACGCCATGGTTCGTCGTTATACACTGGACTATTGATCTTCCTTCTTTTTCCCCCGGCTTATCTGACTCTCTCCCTGTTACTCTGCAGGACCGTAAACTCGCCTTGTTATTATTATTACTCTACACCGTTGCTTTGCAGATAACATGAAAATAGTGAGAACTTGAGTATACCACTGGGTCTGAAAACTCTTACTTACATGCAAACTTATAAAATGCTTACACACATGTGTACACACACAAACACACAAAAACACACATATATTTATATTTGTGTACATACATATGTAAATATACATTTCAACAATTGTGAGATGCACTCAGTCTATTTCACTGTTTCCAAGTTTCTTCAAGAGTCAGGGAATAGTTTTGACGATGGTTTTGTATGATGCTTCAAGGAGAGAAACCAAAACGAGAGAATGAGAGAAAGCATTAGGGATGAAAATGGAAGAGGAAAAGTGAGAGCCAACAACTGTGATAACGCCATTTTAGAAAACTTTTCTGCCTGCTTTGCCGCACACACAAACTCTCTGCCATATTACGAAAATCAATATTTATTACCACCCTTGGCGAATGAGAAGGTTCTTTATGTTACTTTCCAGACGACAAAGGTAAACACTTCCTTGCTTTCCTTTTGAGTTTCCATTCTCGAGCGAGAAGGACAGGAGAAATTGGACTAGAGAGAGGGAGAGAGAAATTATATTCGAAAATACAGTATTTGTTGTCTTTCTCCTAATACTCGAGTGTCTATTGTGTATTTTTTTTTACAGAAATATAAATGTTTTGTAACAAATTCCATTGTTTGGAACATAAAAATATTTTGTTTGAAAAAGCATGCTATCAATTTTAGGTCAGTATTCTCTCGGGTGTTGTATCTTTTTTATGTCTAAATAGGCGAGGAAAACTACTACGCAGCTAAATATGCTTTACAGTAGCATTGCGCAGCGTTTGACAATGCGTGCAATCCTACTGCGCAGCTCTAGAGTTTCAAATATTCTACTGCGCACCTCTAGAGTCCAAAATAATGTTCTGCGCAGCTCTAGAGTCCCAAATGATCTACTGCGCAGCTCTAGAGTCTAAAACGATCTACCGCGCAGCTCTAGAGCCCCAAATGATCTACTGCGCAGCTCTAGAGTCTAAAATGATTTACCGCGCAGCTCTAGAGCCCCAAATGATCTACTGCGCAGCTATTGAGTTTAAAATGATTTACCACGCAGCTCTAGAGTCTAAAATGATCTACCGCGCAGCTCGAGAGTCTAAAAAGATCTACTGCGCAGCTCTAGAGTCTAAAATGATCTACTGCGCAGCTTCAGACTCTCACTGCGCAACCAAATGCGCTTCCCACTAACAGTGCGCAGCTATAACTAAAATATCCCATAATTGCGCAGCTATAAATCCCAAACTTTATCTTCTGCGCACCCATACAAACTCTGCGCATCTTTCTCGCGCATTAAAGCCTTACCCACAATCCTCCTAATATATCTCAACAACAGTACAAACATTCCCAATCGCAAGAAGCTTTTTCCAATCAAATATGTCAACTTTTTTTTTCTCTCTCTCGCATTTCTTGTTTTTTTCCCCCCGCACCATTAAAAAGACGTTGAATTTCGAAGACAATATTTTGTCTATATCATAAATGGACAAAGCATGTTGATTGATTATTCCTCGCGCCTCGACTTGTCGTTCGCACCATTAAACACAAGGCTGAAACCGACTGCGAAGCTCTTTAATATCGACGACGACGACGACGACATTCCCGCTTCTCTTCACCCTTGACGATACGGACTCGTTTCGAGAAAATCCATTTTTCAGTCTCACGAGTGCACCTAGCGTAAATCGTTTTCGCTAATGGATGAACTATTTTACAAAAGGCAAACCCCCTCCCCCCACCCTTTTTCCTTTCATCGGTCGAATGCCTTTGTTAATTATTATTTTACAGCGACGTCTCGATATTTTTTTTTTTTTTTTTTTTTAATCAAATCTTTGTCTCAGAAAGACTGTCAAGGAAGAAAATTATGCTGGAATTGGAAAAGAATTTTTTATTTATTTAAGGTATTTTTCATTAAACATTTTTCCGCTCACCTTTTCTCGGTTATTGAAAAATAGTTCTTGAATTAAATTACCATCATAATATTGTCAAATAACCATTAATTTTAGGGTGTTTCTTTAATTCAATTGGACTATTGTGGAGAAACCATTAATTTAAAGGTACCATAACAATAAGAACTACAGAACATTTGTATTTTGACTGTATTTCTGCTTTTAAGTATTTTAGATGGACTGTTATTTACTGCGTTCTTTTACAAAAGGAGTAATGGTAGATCATTGTAGAAGTACCATTACTTTAAGGGTGTTTCCACAGTGGGATTATCATTAAAATGTTGTATACAATATTCCATTCAGGGTATTTCTGTGTACAAATATAATACAATCTTAGAGTCTTAATAACATTCACAGTACTTCTACAATACGACATTAATGCTAAAAAATTGCAGAGGGAGCATTACTTTTAGGGTGATTCTGCAATAGAACTTTTTGAACTATTGTAGAGGAGGGATATTTTTGCTATGAGACAAACGTAAGACTATAGTAGAAACGTAATAACATTCAAGGTACTTCGACAATGGGATAAATAACACACCCTTGTAGAGGGACCATTATTTTTAGGCTGATTCCACAGTAGTAATATTGAACTATTGCAAATGAGGGATATTTTTGGGATATTTTTGCAATGAGACAAATGTAAGACCATAGGAGAAACGTAATAACATTCAGGGTACTTCTACAATGGGATAAATAATACATTATTGTAGAGAGACTTTTAGGCTGATTCTACAGTAGTGGTATTGAACTAATTGAAGAGGCAGGACATTATTGCAATGAGACAATAACATTTAAGGTACTTCTGCAATGGGATAAGCAATGCACCATTGTAGAGAGACCAATACTTTTAGGGTGTTTTCACAATGGAATTCATGTGAAACGGACAGAATTTTTACCTTAAACATTCTTCTACTTATCTAGAATTAAAGTCATCGAATACCATAGGTCAAAAAATGAATAAAAAAAATTGTTTGAATTCTCATAAAAGGCTTACGTAACCTCAAAATTAAGTCAAAAAATTCCAACTCATTTTTGTACACCACATAAAGTACAAATAATACAAGTATAAAAGTAAAAATTAAGCATTTATATCGTCATTGATAAAATTGAAATTCATAATAACTTAAACCAGTTATTTTTGTGAAATAATGTTCACATCATGCAATCAAAATGATTTCCTTTATTGCTCGAGGTAAAGTAATATAATTCGGCAAACTTTCACAGAAACGATCGAATTCACAAATAATGATAATAATGATAATAATAATTTAAATACGGTAATTTATTTTGCTTTCGATTTTTTTTTATGGTCTTGGTTGACCTCCGTTGGCAATACACATATATAAGCAAACGTCTCTATGGTGTTTTGGTTTTTTGCGAAGCAAGAGACAAAAGCAACAAAGCGGCTAAAGTGGAACGACTGAATAAAATTACATAGCTTGACAGGTGCGCCAGCTGATCCCGACTCAAGTCCAACTCTGTCGACACGATCGTCTCAACTAACTCTCACAAAAGCAAGGTCGGACTCTTTTTTTTTTACCAAACACCAGGTGCATAAAAATGGAGAAAAAAAACTGATCTCCGAATGACAAAAAAAAACAACCATCTTCACTAAGTACTTTTTTGAATTGAAAAATATTTTCATTCATTTGCAAAGGTTTTTTAAATTTAATCACACACTGAGGTAGGTCCAATAATAATGATTTGCCAATAAAACACATTTTCCATTTTCATCCTTTTGAGCAAACTTCATAAGAACGTAAGTGACATAAATTACATGCGACAGGTGCGACATGTGACATGTCTGCCTATCTGCCTATCTGCCGATCACGCTAGTAATAAATAATTCCAAAAAGTTAAACTTGCTTTGATAATAATTATTTAAATAATTATTTAAATAATTATTTAAATAATTATTTTAATAATTATTTTAATAATAAATGACTTAGTTTATAAATACAAGGTGAAGTGGTTACTAATAAGGCTGATGAGAAACCATACTTTCAAGGGGTGAATATTCGTATAAATACATTTTTCTTCTTTATAGCAAAATTACACATGAGTTGCTGTGAGGTATATAAAGTTTACTACATTGGTAAAATTTTCCCTGACTCGTAAATACACCCCTCGTGGAAAACGAATTCAAACACCTGGCGTACAAATCGTACTTAAAGGAAGTTCTGACTTGCACGCTTGTTTCTCTATTGTTTCTCCCCAAGTACGTAATGACTATGTCATGCAAGAATGAAAGCTGCAAATTCTCTCCTCTAGGAAATATTCCACTCAATATATAGGAAACTCCAAATATATAATATATACGCACCGACATCAAAAGCAAATTCTTAACAAAATTTATTCCCCGTTTAATCTTATTACCATTAAACGTTATTTCATTTCAGAAAAGCGGATTATTTTTACCCAACTGATACGTTCTTTTACATCTTCTAAATTTGAAGGACTTTTCCAACGATACTCATACTTGCTGATACAAACCAGAAAAAACAAAGAATACAAACTTTCTAATCGTTCCTTACCGAATTAATGATATTGGAGAATTAATGACAGACATTAAAGAATTGGAATTGATGAAGGCAAAGGGATTTTGAACGAGACTCAAGGTAGGTAGGATTTTCCAAGTGGTCTTACCGAAGCATAAAATGTTGTCTCTTTGGCAATGAATGAAGAAGCGGACAAATCCATGAAGCATAAAAGTATTACGGTAAAGGTATCAACGGAGAGCTTTAACTGAGCAAAACAAAAGGAACCTGGTAAGCTCATTATAACCATAGGACATGTTTCCTAAGAACCTGGGGGTCATTTGGAGGTAAACATGAATAGCAGGGCGCAATTTTCAAGCCTACTCACATTAATAGCTTCGTATAGAATCCGTTAACTGAGGATCGTTTCATATATCCCGTGGAGGCTGGGGATCGATACTGGTTGCTATGACAACGAAAGGCTTCCACAGGATACAACGATACATCTCAATACGGCGTTCGCCCGTCATCCTAACTTCCCTTTTCCTCCCACGCGTACACTACTTTTTCCACCTTCACTCCTACTTCTCTTTCTGCTCTCTTTCTCTTTCAATGACTCGTACCTTCCTCCATCCTCAATGCTAAATCCTTTTCACCAGACAATTTTCTTTCAGAAGACGAAAGCGGGCTTTTAATTTTTCCGAACTGTGTTTCCATGACAGGCAACAAAGCTCACTGAAGGTTGAGGTTAGGATCTGACTTACCCGATCACTGAGATTGAGTGGTTAAATTATTGCAATGCATTTGGTGGAAAAGATGTCCAATATTTTGGGAATGGGAAGGCATTTCCGTATGATTTTTAATGCAAGGGCACGAGTCCTTTAAGTTATAATTAGTCCACGTTCAGCACAGTCGAATGCTCTAAAGTATTCGTCCGTGCTGAACGTGGTCACCATTGGGACGTGAACAAAAAGTACAAGGTGACAAGTCAAGTCAGTTGCAATTCTGTGTTCAGTAAAGTTGCTGCAAAGTTGACACTTTTCCCAGTAGTGAAACTCGACACCACTGTATGGTGGTCTTCTTTCCCGCCTCTTCCATCGGAAGAGAAAAGAAAAGGTAGCATAAAATTCGACGCTAGCCATCCAAAGTAATGGGTGACCCCAAAATTCTTTGAGACTTCCACTCAAGATTCAATTTTAAAGTCAGAAAAGCAAATTCTGACGGGCTCCTAAGAAATCTGAATGCTGATAAATCAGACGGGTTCTGTACCATGTTTCAAAAAGTATGTTTCTAATAAGTCGCCTCTACTATAATTCGCTGCTGGTCACCATAGTCCTTTTCCAATAAAACCGTCCGATGACATAGAAATTATGTTGTAATTCCAAGAAAAGCAAATTCTGATGGACTCCTAAGAAATCTGAATGCTGATAAATCAGACGGGTTCTGTACCATGTTTCAAAAAGTATGTTTCTAATAAGTCGCCTCTACTATAATTCGCTGCTGGTCACCATAGTCCTTTTCCAATAAAACCGTCCGATGACATAGAAATTATGTTGTAATTCCAAGAAAAGCAAATTCTGATGGACTCCTAAGAAATCTGAATGCTGATAAATCAGACGGGTTCTGTACCATGTTTCAAAAAGTATGTTTCTAATAAGTCGCCTCTACTATAATTCGCTGCTGGTCACCATAGTCCTTTTCCAATAAAACCGTCCGATGACATAGAAATTATGTTGTAATTCCAAGAAAAGCAAATTCTGATGGACTCCTAAGAAATCTGAATGCTGATAAATCAGACGGGTTCTGTACCATGTTTCAAAAAGTATGTTTCTAATAAGTCGCCTCTACTATAATTCGCTGCTGGTCACCATAGTCCTTTTCCAATAAAACCCTCTGATGACATAGAAACTATGTTGTAATTCCAAAAAACTAAATGCATTTATGTAAAATGTTGAAACTACCTTTGAATCACAAATTAATCGACTTGTGAACATATAAAGGCCCTATTTTTAGGTATAACTACAGGATGTGATAAGTTTCCTCTACCACTTCCGATGCTAGATCACCATACTGCTCCAATAAAACCCTTTGATGAATTAGATGAAATGGATCTAATGAAATTAAAATTCCATTCTTTTGATACCATATAGAAAATCGTAGATTAGTTTACAACAGAAACAACTTCTCCTGATCTGCACCAGTGTACGAGTGAACAACCATCACTTCAATTATATCAACTATCGCATTTGTAATCAGTTTTTCAAGATTCCCTAAATCATCACTTGGTAAGTTCCCTCAATCTTCTTTCTTCCATCTCTTGCTTCCGTCCTGCAATTATTCCCAACTGCTCATTATTTTGAATTCCAAGTATGGTCCCACTTCAAAGTTTTGGAAGACGTTCATCAGCCCTTGTGTCGCCTCTTGAGCCAAACCCCAATCCTCATTTATTTAGATTCAAAAATATTAAAGTCTCGCAAAGTTTGCTACACAACAAAAAAAAAAGTTGGCGGTTCTGTGACCCAATAAACAAAGAATGAAACTTACAAGACCAAGGAACTGCAAATACTTGAAAACTAGCTAGAGGAAGCTAACAAGACTTTGTCAAAAAAAACACAGAATGAGACTAGAACAAAAAAAGCATCCGGAAGGATAGCACAAAAAACGAACTCCAAAACTCAGTGTCGGATTCATAAAAGAATTTATACAATTCGAAAAGTTTTAAGAAGCTTATCCAAAAATTACTGGTAGACATTTTAAATTAAGAAGAATTCTCGAAATCCACGAGACGCGCGAAAATAATGATCAGATTCTACATCAATCACAGTGATCCGCAATTGTTACGGAAGTAATCCCAACGATTGACTGACGTCATGTCAAAGTCAAATGAAGTAGATTGGGGTGATCCGATGATTGATACAAATTCCCAGTGACTCTAAATTTAATCAGAAATATCTAAAAGGTTCACTAATTATAGAAATTTATTTTGACAAACATTTAAAAATTTGTTCAAAATCCCTAATTGGGTTCTTTTGCAAAAGGAGTAATGGTAGATCATTGTAGAAGTACCATTACATTTAGGGTGTTTTCACAATGGAATTAATGTGAAACGAACAGAGTTTTTACCTTAAACGTTCTTCTACAATCTACTTATTTAGAATTAAGCTCATCGAATAGCAGAGGTCAAAAAACGAATAAACCTTAAAAAAAATTGTTTCAATAAAATTGTTTCTCATAAGAGGCTTACGTAACCACAAAATTAACTAAAAAAATTCTAATTCCGGGAAAAACTAAAAAACCAACCAAAACCCATAAAAAGAAACGAACCAATGAAAATAAAAATAACTAAAACGATAATATAAAAGGGTCAAGGTGATAATAAAATAAAATTTAATTCCAGTTAAATAAAAAGACTATTTTTCGTCAACTCAGTAGAATTCACCCTTGCCCCTTTCTTCTTTTTTTTATGGTGACGGGAGAAAATTTAATTTGAAGGAACACGTGTTGTTGGGCGCCATTCACTGAAAAAAGAAGAGGGGTAGATCAGTGTCGCACAAACCCATGAGACCAACTCAGGCGTTCGATAATGTTTCCAAGTATAAAAGCTTCTTCTTTATAGAAACGTTACATTAAGATTTATCGACAACATTATTCAGAGCACAACAATGAACGAATCGCAAGAAAAATCGAGACTAGAGAAGTTTCTCCATCTATAAAAAAAAATGGCAAATTTTTGTTTTATGACTCATTGCGAAGAAAGAAAAATTTCTCCTCTCGTAGATAAATTTTTTTCCCACTCATAAAAATCGAGTAATTTATTACTTATTGTGGAGAAAAAATATTAAATCAATTTATAATCAATGCAACTTAAATTATTAATTATTATTAATTATTATTATTATTATTATTATTATTATTAATTAAATATTAAATAAATAAGTCTTAAATCATTTAAAACGAATTAAATTGTTGTCCAATGATATGGGTAATTCAAAAAGGGTCAAATTTTCACGCTCAGTTGGAAAACTTTAACAAACAACTGAAATGCAGAAAGATTTCCAATGTGTGCCTATATTACACGAGCGAGTGGAGCATTGATCGTTTACAAAGTTTACAAACAATTACGTCAAGTAAACCTCACTGATTTATATGCGACCACTAATAGATGCGCACAAAGTACCAATAAACGATTACTGAAGAAGTAACTGGAAACGCTGACCGTGGACTGAATCGGCCTCATTGATTAGCCCACAAAGGCCAATCAGTTGCAGCATTCACTTCAAGAGATTTGATTTACTTCCATTTGACTAGTTCCCCAAGATCCGGACATTTCCCTCTCAAAGATAATTTTCCAATTTAATTGACAATTTTCATTGAAAAATTTTTCAAGATAAAAGCAATTTTTACCGCAAAAAAAAATTCAATTGTCAAGAAAGAAAATATTATTCAAAGAATCAAAAAAATTCTTTATAGAAAGAAAAATCCAAGACTTTCTCATTTTTGATGAGAATGTAAAAACTATTTACTCGGAAAATATATTGTGTATGTTCTGTGTGTATATATAAGAGAGGATTTATTAAGTTCGAGTAAGAATGAAGGGACAATAATTTTTTGGAAAAAAGTTTCGACTTTGAAAAAGTGAGCTTATAAGGTAAAAGAAATGGAGGACCTTTTAAAAAGTTGGCAAATCTCATAAGACATCCGAAACACGTCTTTTTATCATCCTACGAGTCTGGAAACACGTACTGAACATATATATTATTTTTTTTTATCTAGAACTCTCCTCTCCCCAACTAAGGTAATTCCTTTCTCTCATTTTTCCACAAACATAAATTACACTCATATGAACTCCCACGCGCATCTAATAATTTTATTAGCGCTTGCCTCTTTAAATGAACAGAAATACAAATCACATTTTCATTGCTTTTGTTCTCTATTGGGAGAAACGAAAATTCCCCACAAAAATTAACGTATAATCAACCCAAAACATCAATACAATTAATTTTTTATTTAATTAACTCATTTAGCATACGAAAAAATTATACACAATGAAAGAAATTTGATTAGAATTTTTTTCAAGAATAATTCAAATTTATAATCATAAAATTTTGATTTCGTCCACTATTTCTGTTTTTTTTTAGTATTTTCACTTCTTTAAATTCGGTAACACTATAGAAAACAAACAACTATTCACAAAAAATATAATCAAACTTTTTGAAACGATTCAATTATATTAAACAAATATTCGAAATTCAATTATTTTCAATATCTACTATTTTCATCTAATTTCGCCATTAAAATTCAATTATTTAACAAAAAACTGATAAAATTAATTCAAAATTCTATTATTTTTATAACTGATAAAAATTTCACAAGAATTTAATACATTTAGAATAGTATTTTCGAAAAAATTAGGTATTTAAAATAAAATTTTCATAATATTAAATTAATTGTTTCAAACAATGTTTATAAAATAAATTTTATTCTTAGAAAAATTCAATTATTTTCAAAAATAACAAATTTGTTTTCAGAAATTCATTTCTTTTTAAAATACTTTAATAAAATTTTTCACAATATTTCAATTATTTACATAAATAATAAAATTCTTCCTAGAAGTTCGATTATTAAAAAAAATATCAATAAAATTCGTGGTAAAGTTTTAATTGTATAAAAAAATTATTCTTAGTTCAATAATTTTCAATATTTTATTTTAATAAAATTTTCCAAAAGAATTCAACTATAAAAGAAAAATTTTTGATAATATTTTCGACGAGCATTCAATTATTTTCCCGGAAAAATAAAAATTTCACAAGCATTTAATACATTTAGAATAGTATTTTCGGAAAAATTAGTTATTTAAAATAAAATTTTCATAATATTAAATGAATTGTTTAAAACAATGTTTATAAAATAAATTTGATTCTTAGAAAAAATTCAATTATTTTCAAAACTAACAAAAATTTTTACAGAAATTCAATTCTTTTTAAAATACTTTAATAAAATTTGTCACTTTAAAAAAAAATTCTTTTCAAGGATTTAATTATTTTTGTAAGTAAAATCATTGTCAGAATTCTTCGTAGAAATTCAATTATTTTCAAAAAATCTAAAAATAATTGAAAACAATTCAATTATCTTTATGAATGCAAAATTCTTCGATAAAATTTAATTACATTCATAATTACATTATTTTCAAATATTTTAAGAAAATTTTTTGAAAGAAATCACTTATTTCAAACACAATTTCAATTAAATTTTTATGAAATAATTCTATTATTCTTTCAGATTTTAATAAAATTCTACCCAGGAATTCAATTATGTATAAATAAATAATTCTTCGAAACAATTTAATTATTAAACATAAATAACAAAATTATTCCCGAAAATTCAATTATTTTGAGTCAGATTAGTAAATTTTTTTGCAAAATTCAATTACTTTCATAAATAACAATATGCATCACAAAAATTAAATTATTTTTAAAATTAATAAATTTCTTTTTGTTAATTCAATTATTTTTAAAAATTCTAATAGAAGCTTTCGCAAAAATTCAAGTATTTTTGTAAATAATAAAAAGCTTTTTAGGAATTGAATTTTTTTTTTTAATTTTAATAAAATACCACAAAAAAATTGAATTACAGTGAAATATTTTAATAGAATTGTTTGTAAAATTTTATTATTTTAAATAACTTTTCTAAAAACTTTTCTAAAATTTTATTATTTTAAATAACTTTTCTAAAAACTTTTCTAAAGTTTTAAATATTTTTAAAAAAATTTGCAAACGGAATTCAATAATTTAAAAATAATGTTGTAAAAATCATCGTAGAAATTTAATTTTTTTTTTTACAAAAAATAACAATTTCTCAGGAATTTAATTATTTAAATCAATTAATTCTTCGCAAGAATTAAATGTTTTTTATAAATATAAAAAAAAATTGTTAACAATTTTTTTTTTGGTTTTTTATATATTATTTTTATTATTAAACTTTTTTTTCATTAATAATAAAATTTAATGCAGGAATTCAATTTATTAGCATTATAATAAGAAAGAAGAAAATATTTTTTATAAAAATTAGAAAAAAGTCAAGAAAATAAACGAATTTTCGTCAGCTTCATAAAGTTTCTAAAATGAGTTTTTTTGGTCGTCAAGTTTAATATTTCCATAGCTACTTTTTTTTAGTGTGAAAGCTACTTTTTGCTACTTTTTTAAAATTAATTATCGAGTGCAAAGTCTACACCTTTAATATTTATTTCAATATAATAGGAATAAAAATTATTAAACTGTGTGTGACTTTAGAAAACACGTGGTTAAATGCAGAGCGGTAGAAATTTGAACTACTAACTGACGTCACTTGTGAGTGAGTTTTCCATCTATGCACAGCCGGTAAAACAGGGTAGATGGCGCTAACTGTCGCGCGGGATATTTGAACGTCGAATTTTATATTTAGTCTTCTAAAAGCAAAAAAAATAAAGAAACATTCGTAAATACAATAAATTTGGAAAAATTTGAAAAATAATTCAAAAAGAGATAATATTTATCACTGTTAAACTCTAGAAAATCAATAGAATTTTGCTTGAAAAATGCAAAAAAAGAAAAACAAAAACAAAAAGGTGACACTCAGTGTCACAAAGGGTTTTTCATATACAGAAAGTTAAGAAACTATTTTCCTCGAATGAGAGACGAAAACAAACCAGGTGTACTTATGAATTCTGCTTAGCCCTCACGTTATTTATATCGTTTAACTTATTTAACAATTCGTCTCGCCAAATCGATTCCATCTTCGACCATATACTATAATTTTGCTTTGACACGCATCTTTAATCTGCACATAAGCACGCCAGTCATGTGCAGATTTCAAGTGTGATAGAACTTGTAACGGTTAATGAGAGCACACACTCACTTGCAGCTGTTATTATTGCCCTTCCATTCGTAATAAACAAATGTACCCGATGTGTACCGCCCATATTTTCACCTTAATAACACGAGATCCAATTTTTTTCTTCCGAAAACCTAACCTAAAAAATGTTTAATAAATCCTACCGACCGAGTATAGAAAGGACACTGAAAATTGAAAAAAAAACTAAAAATAGAAAGATAAAACTAAAAGTAGAAAGAAAAAACCAAAAATGGAAAAAATAACTAAAAGTAGAAAGAAAAAACCAAAAATGGAAAAAATAACTAAAAGTAGAAAGAAAAAACCAAAAATGGAAAAAATAACTAAAAATAGAAAAAATAACTAAAAATAGAAAAAATAACTAAAAATAGAAAAAATAACTAAAAATAGAAAAAATAACTAAAAATAGAAAAAATAACTAAAAATAGAAAAAATAACTATAAAAATAGAGAGAAAACTAAAAAATAGAAAGAAAAATAACTAAAAATTGCCAAAAAAATAAATAAATTTTTAAATAAGCAATAAAATTGAATGCACATCCCGTACGTTTTGAAAATAAATGGAAAAATGTTATACTATAGGGTAATGTATATAAACGACGTAATCTGCTTCCACATAAAGTATTTTGCAACTTAAAAAAAAAATTTTTACGCGACATTTTATAGGCCTTCTAGCAGACTTGAAACTGATCGGAAATGTAGTTTGACGATAAAATATGTTTATACTCCGATTCGCTTTAGGGTACGTTATAAAAATATTATATTCTCTCCATCAAACACTCCAGTTATAAGAGAATTTAAATCACAATTCTCAAAAAAAAAAAAAAAAAATATCTCTCCTTTTTTTACTTATTCTGGAATTATCATTTTTCTCCCCAAAATTTCTGTAAAAAATGGACGAAAATTGAAAATTTGTTTTGGTCCTCGATTATTTACTCTCTCGAGTATTTACTTGCATTTATGTGCGCGAGTATAGTAGTGGTAGTAGTAAAACTTTGTGCATAAACAAGAACATTTTTTTTTTACAAGGGGCAATAAAATGCATAAGGGTCTTGGGTGTACGCGCACGAGGAGAAAAGCCCCGCGTCGTGAGAGTCTCTGCACCTGCAATGTTCTCTAGACTTTTCGCATTCGAGTTCGAGAGACATAATTTATTCATAGAAGAAGGCTACAAGAGCAAATTGTTGCTCAGCAGCGATACAAAGCCCTATCACAAGCGGGCGACTTTATCCACACACATAGATGTAGAGTTAAAAAAAAAAAAAAAAAAAAAATACACACACACTCAGACACAGCGCATCCGTTATGCGCAATAAAGCCACTTTTGTACCGGAAATAGGACTTGAATGCCAAAAGACGAATCCGATTTATTTCCCACTATTTCGTCTGTCTTCTCTTTTATTCCATACATATTTCAGAAGAGAGGATCATGAAAAATGTTACCCCTCTTTTTTTCTGCAATTCTCTAACTGTTTGCATTTCTAGAGGGGAAAATATATTTTTCGTCTTGTTTTTTTTTAATAAAAAATTACCCAGGGGAATTATTATTTTAATTATTTCAAAAGAAAGAAATTTGACAGCATTTTTAAAATCGAAAAACGAACCCTTGGTACTTATGATGCCCTAAAAAACCCCCTGGGTGTCTGTCACCCATACTTTACGTGTCAACACCCAAGCGTGTGGTTTAAATTTAAAAAAAAATTTTTTTTTTTTGAGAAAACAAAATTCCCTACAATGGAAAAATCTATTAAAAAGCAATTAAGAACTATTGGAAATTTATTTTGACGTCTAGACCAGTGGTGACTAAGGATGTGACAATTTCTAAAATAGGCTATTTTTGTCGAACTTCAGAGGCAAAAAGAATTCACGAAGAATGAACTGTTCATCTAATGAAACAAAATATAGAAGACAAGTAATTAGCATTTTTGGAAATGCCGACAATTTTCTTACTTTTCAAACAAAATGAAAAATGGCCAAAAATGTCAACTAGGGAAAATTTAAAGACAAAGAACTACAAGAAGACATTGATAAAATTATTTTAATTTCGAAAAACTTTTTAAAGACTATGCGGTCAGAAACTGTGGTCACAATTTAGAACCCATAAAAATATTTTTAATTATCAATGCAAAATATTGAATAACAAGCAAATTTTACTTTAACTCTTGCGAAGAAATTTACTGTTTTTAAAAATAATAATTGAATCGTATCCAAGAATTTATTACAAGTCTTCACTGTGAAAAAATGTTCTAAATTAGAGCTGATTTCGGTATTAAAATAGAACAAAATTACGATTTACTACCAAAAATTGGTTCTAAATTAGTACCTTTCTTTTTAGTGTTCAAAACGTGATTTTCGATTTATTATAATGCAAATTACAAAATTTTTTATTTTCAAATTTCAATTTTTGATAAATTCATAATCAAAATTTGAAAAATTCACTTATTAACTAAATGTTTTATTATTATTGTTTATATTTTCCAAAAAAGGCTAAAATCACTATTCGCAAAAATAAAATTATTATCTTCAATACAATTTCAGTAAAATTTCACAAAAGAATTCAATTATTTTCGGAAATTTGCATAAATCCATTGAAACAATTTTATTATTTGGTAAAGTCTTTGCAAACATTCAATATTCTTTTGAAAATAATTCAAAAAGTGATTTAATCAAAAAAATTGCATTAATTTCCAGGACTGCCAGTAAAATTTATTTTAAAAATTCAATTATTTTCCAAATTTTGAAGAAAATTCTCGTCAAATATTCAATTAATTTCTTTAAAAATTAATTAATGACAATTTATTTACATAAACTTTATTATGTCAATTTTTTTTAATAAAATTCCACTCAAGGATTCAGTATTTTTGCCAATTTTTATAAAAAAATTTCAAAATAATTCATTTATTTTCCAAACTTGTAATAAATTCTTGAAAAGAATTCCATTATTTTCAAAAATAGTAAAATTGTTCGCAAGAATTAAATTATTTGTATAAATAATAAAATTTTTCACATGAATTCAATTATATTCAAGACAATTTTAATCAACTTCAACAATAAAGTATTTAATTATATAATTTTTAACATAAGCGATTATTTTAAAAACTTGAAAGAAATGTATGATAAAGTTAAATTACATTGAAAAATTTGCAATCAAAATTTTGAAAAAAATAGATTATTTAAAAAAACTTCAAAGAAATTCTTCAAAAGTATTTAATCAGGACTTTGAAAATTTTTTAATAAAATTCTTCGCAAGATTTCAATTATTTTCAATTATAATACAATTCTTCAAAGGAATGCAATTATTTTTAATTTAATTGTAGTAAAATTTCTCGAAAGAATACAGTTATTTTTAAAAATATCAATTAAATTCAATTATTTACAAATTATTTTCAATATAAAATTCTTCGGAAAAATTGAATTATTTTTTTAAAATATGAAAAATTCATCGCAGGAATTCAATTATTTTTAATGGAACGTTAATAAAACCTCTAAACAGAATATACATTTATTTTTAAAAATATTTAACAAATATTTTCGATTGAATACAATTATTTTGAAAATTTAAAAAAAATTCTTCCAAACAATATATTTATTTACATTTATAAAATGTATGATTCTTGTTAAAAATTTGAATGATTTTTATGACATTTTACTAAAAAAACAACTATTAAAAAAGTTGGGATCAGTATCAGTAAAAAACAAAAAAATAGTCAAGAAAAGTTAGGAAATTCTAAAAATGAAATTTAGCAGCCCTATTATTATTATTATTATTATTATTATTATTATTATTATTATTACTATTATTACTATTATTAAATTTAATGTTCGAAAAACTAACTACTTAAAAATAAATAGGTACTTAAAAAAAAGTTAAAAAATTGATTGAAATAAAAAAACTCCGAATTAAATCAAATAAATCGGAAATTTGTTTCTTTTACATGAATTTAACTTTCTTTTGACGCTGTATCATTTTTTTTCCTTTTTTTTTTGGAAAAATGAAATGAATTTCAGGCAAATTAAAAAATGTTTTAAATTTGGTCCGCCATATTGGATCCATCATATTGAATTTAAAAAATCTGATGCCAAATTCGTAATCAGCAACCCAAAAAACCCTCAATTAATGAGTTTTATGCAAATTCAACAAGTTTTTAAATTCAGTCTCGCCATATTGGGTCCGCCATGTTGAATTATGTAAATCTGATACTAGATTTGAAGTCAGCGATCCCGAAAACCCTCGAACAACAAGTATCGACTAAATCTGATAAGCTTACAAACTGTTTCAAGCGAATCTTTTTGGTTTTTCCACTGTTTGGCGCCATATTGGACCCGCCATTTTGAATTTTGAAAATCTGATGCAAGATTCGTAATCAGCGATGAAATGATTATACATAAATATTAAAAGCTGCTTCTATTCCTTTGAGAATAGTAAAATCCACATCCCTTCTATAGAAAAGATGTAGATTTTACTATATATATAAAGAGAGAATGTAAAAAGTCCTTCATATTTTTAAAGTGAATTTTCAATTGAAAAACTTCAAAGAAATCATTACTATTCAATTGCTTCTAACTGTACATGGATATACATATATATATACACTGTACAACTGACAAAATCAATTTTCCCCGGTATTCTCAATTTCTTCCCGTGAATACTCCATTCTCATGGAAGAATTGAATCGACATCTATCCAAGAGGAGATAGAAGACTCAGCAAAACAGTCAAGAGAAACGAGTGTCTATATATACATACATATACACTCGATGTGTATTTTCTAGGTGTTTCTTTTTCGCGTTAGGTGTATCCAATTTGAAATTGTTCGAAGGAACGATTGTACGTCTTTTCTTTGGGGCGTTTGTTCACTGGTTGCAATTCCATTTCTCTTGTGTTGGGTACTTAATCGCACATATATACACTTTTCTCTCTCTCTCTCTCACACACTCTTTTTCTTCTCCTTCCACCTTTCCATATGTCCTATTGGAATGAAAAGACAGGGTGTGAGTTGGCTGAGCAATAAAACTCGCTTGTGCAAAATCAATTTCACTTTATGGATACTTGCAACCATCGTGCGGATAGAGACTGTCTTTGACACACGTGAAAGAATTTTTACGTTCCCTAACATCCTTTATTGTTTATATCGTTCTCGAATGATCACACACCAGTCAGAGACTATAAATACGTCATCTAATGCTGTCCTTTTTGTTCCATCGATGATAATAATAATAATCGAATGGTAATTCCTTATTCAATAGAAAGAAAATAGGTAAACGTAGTTTTTATGTTAAAAGAATGCCTCAGACCTTGTTCAGTTTGGAAAAATGAATGGAAAAATTAACTATTGCCTTTGAATGTAGCTAGTATTATTTAGCTAGAATATTTAGCTAGAATTATTTAGCTAGAATTATTTAGCTAGAATTATTTAGCTAGAATTATTTAGCTAGAATTATGTAAAACTTTAGGTTAAAATTTGTTAAAACTTTTGTCACTAACGGCATAGAACAGTGTTTGTAACCTTCATTCATTAATTCCACAACACGGTATGGTAGTGGACCTACCAATAATAGTAACTATCAAGAACTGTAATTATCAGCCCTCTGACAGTTTATCCCCTTGTCCAATAATGCCAGCAATGTTCTCCGCAATGTGAAGCTGTGACGATAAATTTTCCCTGCGAGAGGCATTTCAACAAAACAACTTGTAGATTTCAAAAATTCCAAAGTGTTGTACGCAGTTTTTTTTTGACAATTATAATAATAGAAAATTTGTTGTAAATGTAATTCAAAAATGACTTGGAATTTTTTTCCCCTTCTACTGTTGTTTTTGCCATTATTATTCTGAACTTGTGGAGAATTCTCGGACGTCTTCAAATTTTTTCCAAAGATCGTTTTCATCATCAACACTGCCATAACAGGGTTGTTAGAAATATTTAATTTTATTTTTTCCTGATTTCCAGACAAAATTTTCACTTTCTCCCTGACCCTAAAGAATATTCAGATTCACTCTAAAAATTATTAGATAATCAAGAAAAAATGTTCTACTACGTTTATTTAGAAATTTCATTAATTGTAAAATTATTCAAAAACATCAATAACTTCTTTTTTAAATAAATATTTAATCATTATTATTTTTCTGTAGGAATTAGAATTCTTCAAAACATTCAAATTCAAACCTTTTTAAATTGAACAATTTATAAGAATATTATTACAAAATATGAAGAATCGGAGTGATCGCCTTCTTCATGTTTTGTAATAATTTAAATTACCATAACATTTTTCAGAATAGGTTAATTATTTACAAAAATCCCAAAAAAATCCTTCGCAAGAATTCAATTATTTTTACAAGCAGTAAAATTACTCAAAAAAATTAAATTATTTTTAAAAAATGTAATAAAATTCGTGGCAATAATTCAATTACTTTTATAAATAATAATAAATCGATTATCCGTTAATTAGTTTTTAAATCATTTTTTATTAAAAAATTCTAGAAAAATTCAATTATTTAAATTAAAAAATAAATAATTTATTGAATAATAGAATGCTCTTGGTTAAAATTTAATTCTGATTAAGAATTTTATCAATAAATTTTTAAATATATTAATTTAATTTTGGAGAAGAATTTTACTATTTATAAAGTTATTTAGAATTTTAACAAGAATTTTTTTTTTAATTTTCCAACACAATTGGATTTCTGCGAAGAATTTTATTACATCTTAAAAATAATTTAATTCTTCCAACGAATTTTATTCAAATTTATAAAAATAACTGTATTTATGTGAAGAATTTTATTATTTATATAAATAATTTAATTCTTCCAACGAATTTTATTCAAATTTATAAAAATAACTGTATTTATGTGAAGAATTTTATTATTTATATAAATAATTTAATTCTTACAAAGAATTTTATTCCAGTTTATAAAAATAATTGAATCTAGGTGAAAATTTTTTTAAATAATTTCAATTTTTTGAAAAATTTTATGAAAATTTGTATTTTAGATAATTGAATTCCTGTGAAAATTTTATTACTTATGAAAATAATGGAATTATTTTGAATTAATTCATTAAAATTGAATTCCTACAAAATTTTACCAAGAATTTTCTTAAAATTTCTAAATATAATTAAATTTAGATGAAGAATTTTCTTATTTATAAATATAATGGAAATTTTGAAAATATATTTTTTTAAATTCTTGAGAATAATTGAACTTTTGCAAAGAATTTTATTAATTTTGAAAATAATTTAATTCTTCCAATGAATTTTATTCAAGTTTATATAAATAACTGAATTCTTACAACGATTTTTATTTAAGTTTATAAAAGTAAATGAATTTCGGTGAAGAATTTTATTATTTATAAAAATAGTTTTGTATAATTGATATTTTTCGAAAAATTTTATTAAATTTTGTATTTTAAATAATTGAATTCGTGTGACAAATTTTATTACTACTTATGAAAATAATTGAATTATTTTGAAGAAATTTATTAAAAATTGAATAACTGAATTCATGTGGAAGTTTGTCAAGAATTTTATTAAAACTTTTAAAAATAATTGAATTTTAATGAAGTATTTTATTATTTATAAAAATAATTGCAATTTTGACGAGGATTGTATTTAAATTTTTGAACATAATTGATTTCTGCAAAGATTTTTCGTAACTTTTGAAAATAATTGAATTTCTGTAATGATTTGAAACTTTTCCAAAATCTATTTTTTTAGTATTTTTTAACTAAAATTCTTTTCTCAATCAAGTATTTATGAAAATTGTAAAAATTATTCATAAAATAATTTATAAGTGATAATTTATTATAGTTATTAATTTTATTCAATTATTATTTATTATTATTTATTTATCTATTATTTATTATTAATTGTTAATTTTATGATAGTTTTTGAAAATTTAAGTTATTTAAAAAGAAATTATTGTCAAAAATAGAAAAAATTGAAGGTTTTGTATTCAAATTTGTGGTAATTTCACAGTTTACGAGGCAAAAAGAAAAAAAATTCATTTTTCTCATGGATTTTAGAAATTCAATTTTTTCCAGTACTTTTAGTAAAAATTCCCGACTTCCCTGACCAATTTTACTTTTCCTGACTTTTCCCTGAATTCCCTGATTCTTTACAAATCCTTTCTTTAAACTCGTACTTTTTTCCACTCCTGTCATTCTATTAGCAGATAATTTCCTGCGCACTTTATATATTTTCGAATAAAGAAATTAATTTATTTTCTACCTGAACCTGAAAAGCAAAAATATAAATCTTTATACGTTAAAATTTTTGATAATAATTCAAGAAAATTTAAATGCTCGAAGAATGGATTAAATTCTTAGCACCCTTTTCATCTTCTATTGTCACTCTGGCACTCTCGTCTCCAATTGTCACACTCCCGAAGACACTTTTAATACCCATTTAATCAAATCCTTTCCATTTCTCCTTTTCAACATCTTTATCATCCTCAAAGTGCAACACAATTATTATTCAATTAATGTACATTACTTTTTGATGAAAATTGCATTTGCAATTAAATTACAAATGTAATTTTCTAGTTTTCGAATTCAAAGGAGATAATTTCTTCTTTCCCCTCCTTGAAAAAGGCGAGCAAAAGGAGAATATATATATATATATAAAGTTGTGTGATTAATGGAAGAGAGGATGTTAATTTTAGACAATTTCAAATTGTCAGATGTACCTCTCTGACTTTGAAATAAAGTCAAGACAATTTTGTGAATAAATGTAAAGGAACTTGGTAGTGCGGAAGATCAACGCGAATTCAATTATATACTCCACGGTATAGGATTGTTCTTTCGTATATATATATAAAAGATGTAGAAGAAGAAAATAAGAGACGCATTCTATATAAGCTATTTTTGTAAATTACTATCCGGAGGATGAAAAAATTTCTAATTTCCTTTTTTTAATATTGAATGTTTAATTTAAAAATTTTCCTTAAATAATTCACTTTTCATAAGACCATATCTAGGATGATGGGAGAAAAGTTTTGTAATAACTAATGAAGTGAAAAGAAATTAACTTAAATCCTTATAATAAAAAGTTTTGACGAGTTGCTTGAAAACTTTATGGGTAGTTTCTGTTTCGTCTCCTTCAACGATTCTAAAAGAGAGAGAAAGAGAGAAAGAGGGAAGTTGAGGTTAACAAACTTTGGGTTCGTTTATCTTACTTTGCGTCGTCTTTCTTTTCATCCTTCCAGTGAACATAACAAGGTAACAACGAAAATTTTGTTTCGCCATTTAGTCGCATGAAATATAATTATATTTTCATCAAGTTTAGAACAAATAAAAAATTTATATAGAGAAAAATTTTCCCATCCTTTTCAAATTTAATTTTCGCAACACACACTGAAACACTCATTTCAGTAATAAATGATGAATTTATATAAACTATATAATGATGGCAGAATAAAAAAATTAAAGAACTTGAACCTTTAATATTGCCATTTGGCTTCAGTTTACAACCGCATGAAGAAAAAAGGAACAAGTTACGGCATAAAGAAACTTTTCCCTCTGGGCGCTACTGGATCGTTTTATCTCTTGAATCGAGTCGATTCTGTCTTATATTGAAACTATCCAGAGATTTCTCAAGGTTAGAGCCAAATGAATTGCGGGAGAATCGAGCCTCAAGGTGATTTAGTTTGAGATCTATTAAAACTTTTATTTCATAGGCAAACTCTTAACGGAACATTAAGTTAAAAATTAAAATAAATGTTGAAAGTTATGCGAAAAAATAGTAAAACAAAAAAGTTACAACGAAACGGCAGAAGAAGAAAAAGAAAATTGTGGAAAAAAATAGTGCGGTGAAGAAACCACGCCCAAGACAAGTAACGCCCTCACAAGTTCGGTACTAAAGGTTGCATCAAGAAATTTTTTTTTTTTTAATAAAAAAAAGTGACGACTTCTGGTATCTCCCTTGCGAATCTTTTGGTCCTTGAATAAACCCGAGTCCTTGTTTTGGTGAACGTGAACCCTTTCAATTTGCAGTCCATTGTTTGCGTTGAGAGAATAAAAAAGAATATGAGAAAATAGTATGGAGAACCGGGTGAGAAGGTCGCGAATAAGTTCAGTATGTATGTATATTGAAATCATAAATTGACAATCGTGATATCACGATTAGATATCCACATCATATACAATATATACAATCAAGTAGAAACATATTTTATTGTATTAAAAGATTTATCTGAAATTAACTAAGCATTGAATTTATGATACAATCATTTGTGTGAAATCACTTTGAAAATATGACAATTCTTTCGCAATGCAGTCTTTAATGAGAGATTTAGCAATTGATTTGATAAGTTAATAGTAATTAATAAGCGATTCAAAAATAAAAGTTTGTTGCTGATTACAGTATAGTAATGACTACTGTAAAGTGGCAAAAAAAGGAATAATAAAGTAATAATTACTATTCAGTAACAAATAAGGAAAAATATAGTAATAATTACTATTCAGTAACAAAACAGGAAAAATATGGTAATAATTACTATTCAGTAACAAAAAAGGAAAAATATAGTAATAATTACTATACAGTAACAAAAAAAGAATAATATAGTAATCATTACTACTTACTCTCTAAATTTCAATTAGTGAATAAGTTTACTAATTTAAATTAGTGACTGACTTTTTGCTTTTGAATTAGTAAACTTTACTAATAAATTAGTAGAAATTATTATTTACTAGTAACATTTAAGAATTAAAAAGCAAAAAGTCAGTCACTAAATCCAATTAGTAAATATTTTTACTAATTCAAATTTAGAGAGCAGTAACAAACAGTATTAATATAGTCATAATTACTATACAGTAACAAAAAAGTAATAATATAGTAATAATTACTATACTGTAACAAAAAAGAAATAATATAGTAATACTTACTACTCACTCTAAATTTGAATTTACTAATTTGAATTAGTGACTGACTTTTTGCTTTTGAATTAGTAAACTTTACTAATAAATTAGCAGAAATTACCATTTATTAGTAGAAATTATTAATTATTAGTCAAATTTACTAATTCAAAAGAAAAAATTCAGTCACTATAATTGCAATTAGTAAACATTTTTACTAATTCAAATTTAGAAAGCAGTAACAAAACAGTAATAATATAGTCATAATTACTATACAGTAACAGAAAAGTAATAATATAGTAATTATTACTATCTAGAAAAAATAGAGTAATAATATAGTAATTATTACTATACTCTGTAAATCTGAATTAGTGCGGATTCGTTTACCATTTTGTAATAACTCGAAATATGAATTATTAAAAGTGTTTACTAATTTGAATTAATTGCACACTGAAAAAAAAATTTATTTGATTCAAATAACCAATTATTTGTCTATAATCAAATAAATATTTACTTGAATCAAATAGATTTTATTTGAATCAAATAAATTGTATTTGCATAAAATATTTCAGTATTTGAAGCAAATACTAATTAATTGATTCAAATAAAAATTATTTGATTCAAATAAATATTTATTTGATTATAGACAAATAATCGGTTATTTGAATCAAATAAATTTTTTTTTCAGTGCAGACTTTTTGCTTTTGATTAAATAAATTTTACTCACAAATTAGTAGAAAATACTATTTGATACCAAGATTTATTAATTCAAAAACAAAAAGTCATTCATTAATTCAAATTTGTAAACATTTTCACTAATTTAGAGTTTTAGTAATAGTATAGTAATAATTCCTATGCAATAATAGTATACTAATAATATAATAACAATTACTATACAGTATCACTGAAAAAAAAATTTATTTGATTCAAATAACCGATTATTTGACTATTATCAAATAAATATTTACTTTAATCAAATAATTTTTATTTGAATCAATTAAATAATATTTGCTTCAAATACTGAAATATTTTATTCAAATACAATTTATTTGATTCAAGTAAATATTTATTTGATAAGAATCAAATAATCGGTTATTTGAATCAAATAAATTTTTTTCAGTGTAATAATAGCGCAATAATATAATAATTATTGTTATACATTAATAATATGGTAATAATTACTATACGGAAATAATATGGTAATAATTACTATACGGAAATAATAATGTAATAATAATGTAATAATAATGTAATAATAAAGTAATTATTACTATATCGAATTATACTTAACATAGTAATCTTTATTATATCATATATAATATACGATTTAAAATAATAAAATACTTTTTTTCTATTTCTATTATAGATGTTAAATTTCCAAACTATAAAAAGAAGAATAAATAGTTTCTTTTTAAATCCTAAGAAAACTCAGTTATTAAACAGAAACGCTAGCCTTGAATTTTAATTTAAATGGCAAGACAACGAAATGTCTTTTTTTATATCTTAGTTATAACTGTGCCTTGTTTTGAAAGAGCAATGACCGACCCTGAACCAGACTCTCGTAATAGAGATCGTAAATAATAAGTTATGCTTTCATTACCATTTTTTTAGCATTAAAATGTTGACACCCACTTGTAAATATTATTATTATTGCTATTTTTATCATTGTTATTGTTGTTGTATTTTTTTGTTATTCCATTATTATTATTATTATCATTACTGTCATGCTTATCATGTTTATTATTCTTATTCTAATTTTAATTCTTAGTATTATTATTATTATTATTATTATTATTATTATTATTATTATTATTATTATTATTATTATTATTATTGTTATTCTTGTTTTTGTTGTTGTTTTGTTATTTTATTATCAACGTTATCCTTACTACTCTCTAAATTTGAATTAGTAAAAATAGTAAAAATGTTTACTAATTTGAATTAGTGACTGACGTTTTGCTTTTGAATTAGTAAAATTTACTAATAAATTAGTAGAAATTACTATTTGAATTAGTAAAAATGTTTAATAATTTGAATTAGTGACAGACTTTTTGCTTTTGAATTAGTCAAATTTACTAATAAACAGTAATTTCTACTAATTTATCAGTGAATTTTACTAATTAAAAAGCAAAAAGTTAGTCACTAATTTAAATTAATAAACTTTTTCACTAATTGAAATTTAGAGAGTATGTTATTAACGTTTTTGTTATTACTAAGATTGTTATTATTTTTTTATCACTGTAAGTTATTTAAATTATTATTCATATTACTGTGTTATTGTTTATTGAATAAAAAAAAGGCGGAAACTTGATGGTCAAGTCGAAACATATAATTATAGAAATTAAATGATAAGAAAAGAAAAAAAATATGATAAAACACGGTGAGGTAAGAGACAAGTCACTGACTTTCTACTACATCAATTTAATGATTGACACTTTAGATAGTATTAAGCATTTAATTAAAAAAAAGGCAAAAAAATATTATCAAGCATAAATTAAGCGAGCGTATAAATAAAATACAAAGTAATTTTACAACCGCTTTCAATTTCTAAATATTATTACTGCTTTTATAATTATTCACATTATTACTTTTTTAATACTGATGTAGTAAAAAAAAGTAAAAAAAAAATGAAAATATTAACTCTTATCAAATTAAATTTTATTTTAAAAATAGATTTTTTTTTCTTTTTTTAAGTCAACTTATATTGTAAATAAATAAGTATTTATTATATAATAATAATTATAACGAGAGTAATTTATTTATTTCTCCATTAGACTTTACTGCTTTACAAGTGTTGCGCCGTACACGAGAACGTTCCTCCAAACTAAACTTAACTTTATTTACGATTGCCTCTAGAGTCTGACTTTAAATTAGGGGTACTCGCATTTGTCTGGATTACCCCCTATTGGGTTTTCTCAGCCAAAGGAGAGGGGAAACAACGCTTTAGAAAGTCTCCTCTGTGCGCTAAATCGGTTTATTTGCGTCCGAATAGAAAGAAAAGTCATCAAGCAGCATCGGTGGTTCAGTGGTAGAATGCTCGCCTGCCACGCGGGCGGCCCGGGTTCGATTCCCGGCCGATGCAATTTTTTTTTGAAAAACTATCCAAACGGTGAATTTATTTATTTAAAGTCCAATTTATTTTTTGTAATTAACTTCTTTTTAGTATAATAAACTTTTTTGACTATACTGAACAATTTTTTTACGTTACTGAACATTTTTTTACTATACTGAACATTTTTTACTATACTGAACATTTTTTTAAACTATACTGAACATTTTTTTACTATACAGAACATTTTTTTACTATACTGAACATTTTTTTACTATACTGAACATTGTTTACTACACTGAACTTTTTTTTAACTATACTGAATATTTTTTTACTATACAGAATATTTTTTTACTATAATGAACTTTTTTTAGTCACTGCGAAATTGAATGTAAACAAAAATACTATTAATACTAAAACTATTAAAATTAATACTATGCATACTATTAATACCAATACTGTTAGTATTAATAATGTTAAGAACAATACTATTAATACCAATCGTATTAATACACGGAGAGAGAATATATATTAAATTTTGTAAAAATATTTTCAAATTGGGGAAAAAGTGCGACAAAGCGAAATTTTGATATAAAAAATACTAAACTTTAAAAAAACTTATGTGAAATTTAGTATAATTATATCAAATATCAAGAATATTAATTAAATTCTAATATAACTTTAATAAATTTCACAAAAATATTTTTAAAGTTTAGTATTTTCAATATCAAAATTTCGCCTTGTTGCACTTTTTCCCCAATTTGAAAATATTTTTACAAAATTTAAAATATATTCTCTCTCCGTGTATGAATACAATTAATACCAATAATATTAATGATAATAATAATTCTACTAATATTGGTATTAGTGATTAATAAAACTTTAATTAATAAAGTGTGTATTAGTTAATAATTCATTAATTAGAAACTGAATTATCGCACGACAAGCAATTCAACGAGTTTTTCGGATCCTCTCGCTGAGTGGACAAGCGTAAACTTAATATCATATAAGCATCGGTGGTTCAGTGGTAGAATGCTCGCCTGCCACGCGGGCGGCCCGGGTTCGATTCCCGGCCGATGCAATTTTTTTGTTCTCTTCAAGAACGAAAAATGATTTATTTTTTTACAAAAAAATAGTTGTATTCAGCCAAGTAGTAACTTTTTTGTTCTTTATAAGAACGAAAAATGTTTTTTTATTTTTTTACAAAAAATTAATTGTATTCAGTCAAGTAGTAAATTTTTTTGAGCCTATTACATAATTTAGTATTAGTTAAAGAACACAAAAGAAAAGTATGTTTTAGCAATCATTATTATTATTATTATTATTATTATTATTATTATTATTATTATTATTATTATTATTATTATTATTATTATTATTTTGTACTATTATTAATATTATTATTTTTGTTATTAATAATATTATTTTTGTTATTAATATTATTATTTTTGTTATTACTATGTTTATATTTTGTGCTTACCATTCCAATTATTAATTTCACTGTATTAATCAATATAGAAATTTAATTAAAAATTGAATTACTCAAAATGATTTCAAACTACATTAGGAGGATTAATGGTGATGATGCGATGATCCTGCGTAATGACTATAGACTTGCGTTCTCTTAGTCATTCGATCTTGATGGGTACTGTTGAGCCAGTATCTATCTCTCTCTCCCTTTCTATCGTAATCACGACTTGCTTTGGATTACCATACCCTTATACGAGTCTGTGATTTAGTGCTGAAACGTCTGCATATATGGCTAAACTGACAATATTTTACCAGAGCCAACAAGCAGCAGTGTGAAAATTCTTATTCTCTCCATATACACACACACAATTAACTCGAAAGTGACGAGTTTCAAACGAATTAATAACAAAAATAACAGAACAAATTAAAAAACAACTGCAAATTTTCTGTTTGATCCTAATTTCATCAACTTTTGTACACAATTTGATAAAAATCAATTCATAAAATCAATTCATAAAATCAATTCATAAAATCAATTCATAAAATCAATTCATAAAATCAATTCATAAAAAAAGATAACAAAAAACTTGTTAACAAAAGACTTGTTAAATTCTTCATTTCGAGAAGAATCATTTAAGGAACAATTTTGAAACACAGTAAGCATTGAAATTTTTCTAATAAACTTTAATTGTCTTTTTCCAAAGACAATTAGATGTTTATACACATATATATAAATATCTGTGAAAAACAAAGGATAACGGATTCATAGGAATTTTCTCAATGAGACTCTTACTCTCTATCTATGCAAAGTATCTATCTCAGGTAATTTAAATACCCCTCCCCTCTCACACCACTTTACAGACCTGCAAATCCCAAGTACCATTAGACCTGGTGCTTTTCGCTAAAGTTTATATCGCCCCCTAAAGGAAAGTTCTCTGAAATAAGCACTCAACAATGGCTATTAAGTAGTTTGTTTGTCTTAAGAAATTCGCTCGTTCAAGGAGTATCTTGCCTGGATTTTCCAAGAATTAAAATCTTCTTCTCATACTCATTTATATCTATATATATAAATTTACAACAAATGCATGTTGAAAATGTCGAGAACAGTATAAATACACACACATATATATAGACACCAAGTTGAAAGCTAATTGTAGGGTAGAGGATTTCACTTCTAGCTAAAGGAATTATCGGTCTAATTATTGTCATTTTGCCTTTCTTTCCATAAGCTCCAAATGGAAATTAAGTATTTTGCATTTTTCCCTTTGCCATAACATTCGGTTGCAGACAAAATTACTCGAAACTAAACATTTCTCAATATTATGTTAAACATAGTAGTGAAAAAAGTTTATTTTTGCAATAATTATTTCAAAATTTGTTTACTTTTTATTTCTGAGTAGCAATAATCAGTGAAGATTGCAGTACCTGAATATAATTGTATAGTAATCATTGTAGTACGAATGATTAGTGTAACAATCGATTACAGCACAAATAATTAGAGTTCAAAATGATTACAACACAACTGTTAATAAAATAAATAATGGTAGCATTAATGATTAGAGTATACTAAACATTAGAGTACACTAATTAGAGTATACTAATTAGAGTACACTAATGATTAGAGTACACTAATGATTAGAGTACAATAATTATAGTACACTAATGATTAGAGTACACTAATGATTAAAGTACACTAATGATTAAAGTACACTAATGATTAAAGCACACTAATGATTGACGAACACTAATGATTAGCGCACACTAATAATAACAGTACACTAATGATTAGAGCACTAACAATTAAGGTACTTAAGATACCAACAATAGTTCTTACTGCATTAATGATTTTTAAGTAACAACAGTTAATAGCAGTTGCAATTGTAGTGATAAAGCTTAGGATACCAAATAATTAAAGCAGTAAAGATTCTATTATACCATTAATTAATAATTCTAATAATTGTAACAGTAATGATTACAATACAATAAATAATTCCAGCACAAAATATTAAAGTACGATGTTATTACATCACTAATGATTAGACTAACAATGATTAAAGGACAAAAGATTGTAGCAACAATTAGTACTATTAATTAATAGTCTCACTAACAATTGGATCACTAATTATCAGTGTACCAAAGGTTAGTGCACTAAATGATGACAGCATTAAATATTATATCATCAATACTTAATAGTAGTAATAATTGCATCACTTATTATTACAATTTCAAATCTTTAATGCTGTAACCATACAGCAATTAGAAATTAGGATTCAAAATTAGAATTAGAATTAAAATGATTTCAGCCCTAAGGATTGTAGAAATAAATAACTATATAGCAGTAAAGAATCTAGTATCAAATGATTACAGCATTAATGATCAGAATACCCAATTATTACAGCATTAATGATCAGAATACCCAATTATTACAGCATTAATGATCAGAATACCCAATTATTACAGCATTAATGATCAGAATACCCAATTATTACAGCATTAATGATCAGAAAACCCAATGATTGCAGCATTAATGAACAGAAAACCCAATGATTACAGAATTAATGATCAGAATGCTCAATGATTACAGAATTAATGATCAGAATACCCAATGATTACAGCATTAATGATCTGAATACAAAATGATTACAGCACTAATAATTAGAGTGACAATAATTACAGGACTAAAGATTGCAGCAACAATCATTAATGGTACTAACAATTGGAGCACTAATGATTAGAGTACCATATGATTCCAGCATTAAAAATTATACCAACAATAGTTATTAGAACTTTAATGATTGCAAGTAACAATAATTAATACTTGCCATAATTCAAGCACTAAGGATTAGGGTTCCAATTAGAATACCAAATGATTACATCGCACTAATAATCAAAACCAAATGACTACTAACACTCTCTACCATCCTAAATCTCTACCATCTTTAATTTTCGCATCATCTTCATTTTCTACCATCCTTTAATTTTGTCTGATTACAGCTTTTTAATTTCCACCAACATTAATGTTTCCCATTTCGAATTTCCATCATCTCTCTTCAATCTACACCATCATGGTATAGATTTTACTTCATTATATCTTTATAGCACATAAATAAAACAAAGGTGATAAATATTTATCACCTTTTGGTAATTTGTATCATCCTTAATAAAACTTTACAACACACTCTTATTTATGAATTAGTAACTGCATGTATCGAACTATATATATACTATATACACATTTTGCATATAATTATATAGAAAAACAGAACCTGCAAATTTTTTTCCACCATTAAACACAATAATTTAGCCCTTCAACTCAATATGAAGTGACTCACGAAAATCAGAAATATTTTATGAAATCAAATTAGCTATTCATTCATCTAATAAAATATTTAGACTCGCACTCGACCCCATTGAGTGAGGGTGCAATCACCTCAAGCCCTTTGTCTCGACCTTGTGGTTCATTCTATCCGACTTGATAATAATTTCTACTCAATAATATACGTATGTGACTTAATTTTTTTCTCCCTTTATTCCTTGACAGTGGCATATCGATCAAACGAAAACTCGTCTTCGTATTTTTCTTATTCCACGTACTGCGATTTTTTCAAATATATCCGTATGTCATAAACTTATAGACAGGAGTTTATAAAGCTGTAGAATAAATAAGTTCTAGAGAATAAATGGTAATACATAGATTATAAAGAACAAATAAGTTGTGAAGAATAAATGTTAAAAAAACAAATAATAAAGAACAAATAAGTGCTAGAGAATAAATGATTATGAATAAATAAAAAAAATCATAGAGAATAAATAAAAAATAATTTATAAGGGGAAAAAAGAATAAAAAAAAATGGTAAAGGAAGAAAGGAATTAAACAGTTTGCTAAAAAGAATTGTTAACATTTTTTTATCAGCATTTGTTTTTACATAGTTGAAATAGTTTTTTTTCAGAAAATATGTGATTCTGTAGTGAGGAAAATTGAAAAAGAAGTAATTTTGTAAAAGAAAAATAGAAAGAGAGATAAATGAATTTAAGAGGGTATAATAAAAGGAAATGCGTGCAGCACGCGCTTCAGGTCAATGTTCCTGCATAATGCATTAGTGATACGTTTCTATGGTTGTGAACATGTACGTGCTTTAATGGAGGACATACATTAACAATGCCACACTACTATTACTATTAGGCTAATTACAATTTCACCTAAAAAATACAAAAACGATTATTCTCCTTTTAATTACAAAATGAACTGCTGTCTATAAATAATAGATTATCAGTGCTCATAAATATAAACAATGTGTAATAGAAACATTAAAAATAATGCTTTTCGAAGGAAAAACTACAAAAACACTCGATGAATTTACCTTTTTTGGAATATTGCCACAATAACAACATACAAGCAACAAATCGCGCGGCTAACTTCTTTAATTTAATTTTCCTTTTTAAATAAAATTAGCAATTTTAAAAATAATAAAATTTGAAAATTTTCAAATTCAAATTTTTGTTGAAAATACTAAAAAAATGCAATTTTGTAGAATTTAAAAATAATTGCAAACGTTCTTTAAAAAAAATAAAATTCTTCATATTAAAGTCAACTATATGTTCAAATCTTGAAAAAAATTCTCGTTAAAATACCAATTATCTTAATATAAATGACAAAATTCTTCTCCAAAGTTCGATTATTTTCAAAAATTTTTCTAATTTTAATGATTTTCAATATCTACGATTTAATAAAATATTTCCCAAAACGAATTCAATTATTTAGAAAAAAATTTTAATTTGAAGTTTTAGAAAATTACAATTTTGAATAAATGAATTAAATAATAACAATTTCAAAGGAATTCTACCATTTACAAATTTTTTATAAATTTCTTCGCAATAATTCAATTATTTTAGTGAAGAATAACATTTATTTAACCGGGAATTCAATTATTTTTATAAATAATAAAAATCATCACAGAATATCAATTGTTTTTGGTACAATGTTAATGGAATTTCTCGAAAAATGTAATTATTATTAAAATTATTATTAAAATTAATTTTCAAACATTTTAATGAAATAATTTTTAACAATTCGATTTTTTTCAAAATAAATTGAATTAAATTCTTCGTAGAATTAAATTAATTTCAATAATATGAAAATTCAATTATTTTTAATATCTACTATTTCAATAAAAAATCATAAAAGAATTCAAATATTTAAAAAGAAATATTATATTAAAATTCATCGCAGGAATTAAAATATTTTTTATAAATAATAAATTTTTTCTTAGGTATTCAATTATTTTCGATACAATTATTAAAAAATTCGATTGTATTCAATAACTTAAAGAAGTATTTCAAAAAAATTCAATTATTTTCCGAAAATTTTAAATAAAATTCAAGAATAAAATGCTTAATTTCAATTATTAAGAAAGAGGATTATTATTAAATCTTGAAAGTAAATATTCATATAGAATTCAATTACTTTGAAAACTTGTAATTAAAATGATTAAAGAAAGTTCATTATTTTAAAAAACTCAAAGAAATTCTTCAAACGAATTTAATTAAGATTATGTAAAATTTTAATAAAATTCATTCTAAATTCAATTATTTTCATAAACAATAAAATTCTTGGAAGTAATTCTGTTAGTATCAAATTTTTTGATAAAATTCTTTGCAAGAATTCAATGATTTGTAATTTTTTTTCGCAATAATTCACTTGTCTTCATAAACAATAAAATTCTTCCAAAAAATACAATTATTATCAAATTTTTTGATAAAGTTCTTTGCAAGAATTCAATCATTTGCAAATGTTTTATAAATTTTTTCGCAATAATTGAATTATTGAACAAAAATTTTAATAAAATTCGTTGCAAAAATTCAATTATTTTAAAAAAATTTTATAAAATTCTTCGAATCAATCAAATTATTTAAAAAAAATTTTCAAAAAATTTGCGGCAAAAAATTGAATTATTTTCAAAAATTTTCCTCAATTCAATGATTTTTATAATATCTACTAAAATTTTTCAAAAGAATTCAATTATACAAAAATTTTATTGAAATTCTGCACAAACATTTAATTATATCCATAAAATAATTAAAATTTCACAAGGAATTCAATTATCATTATAAATAATAAAATTTTTTAAGGAATTCAATTATTATTATTTTGATAATAAAAAATCATTTTAAATTCTAGAAAATAGTAATTTACTTAAAATTTTTCTTCTTTTTCTAAAACAAAATAATAATTTTCTTTAAAAAATTGTGATTCAAAAAGAAAATAATGGAAAATAAATAAATTTTCTGTTTCTTCATCACAGTTGTTTAATAATTTTTTAAATTTTTTTAGAAGTAAAGAACAAAAATAATTTCAATTTGACAAAACATAATATTTAAAAAAATTTTAGACTTTTAATGAAAAGAAGTAAAAAACAATAAACAAAAGACAACTTCAGGGTGTGGGGGACAGAAAAAGTGAATGAAAGAACATTCAAATTAATATAGTTAATTATTGCCAAAAATGTGCAATAATTTTGCCATAATTTTGCCAATGATTTGCCATAATAAAAGTATTCCTTACACTGTAAAAAAAAGGTTCTAAATTAGAGCTGATTTCGGTTCTAAAATAGAACAAAACTACGATTTAATACCAAAATTGGTTCTAAATTAGTACCTTTCTTTTTACAGTGTATATTTTGCCAAAAAATTGCCACAATTTTGCCAAAATATTGTCACAATTTTGCCACAATTATGGTTTAATTTTACCACAACCTTGCCATAATTTGGCCAAAAATTTGCCATAATAAAAGTATTGTCACAATTTTGTCACAATTATGGTTTAATTTTACCACAATATTGCCTTAATTTTGCCAAAAATTTGCCATAATAAAAGTACTGCCACAATTTTGCCGAATCATTGTCACAATTTTGCCACAATCATGGTTTAATTTTACCCCAACATTGCCTTAATGCTTTTAATTTTGCCATAATTTTCCTAACTCAATGTTGCCACCAGTACACTGAAAAAAAATTTATCTGATTCAAATAACCGATTATTTGTCTATAATCAAATAAATATTTACTTGAATCAAATAATTTTTATTTGAATCAAATAAATTGTATTTGAATAAAATATTTCAGTATTTGAAGCAAATAAAATTTATTTGATTCAAATTAAAATTATTTGATTCAAGTAAATATTTATTTGATAATAGTCAAATAATCGGTTACTTGAATCAAATAAATTTTTTTTTCAGTGTACATAATCAAAATTTTCTTCATTTACATTCTCCCTATTTTTTGCATTCCATTGTCTCAACGTTTTTTTTTTTCAATCGCATTGTGAAAATTTTTGCTATTGTACCGTCACACAGATTACGCAATTTAATTACCAACACAAGTGAAATGTCATTTGCACATTTCATTTTCTATTGAACATTGTGCACATTGTATGTATACATTTACACACAACGTGTACATACATTGCATCGAGAAAAAAAAGAGGAAGACTCTCAAACTGACTGCTTGGTAATTGCTTAGGGGAACCGCCCTATTGTTATATACACAAACTCTGTACCAGGTAATAGACACGTGTGGATGTGCCTCCAACCGGGATAAGAAGTTCGGCATTAGGGCTAAAACCAAACCACTATCAAAAAGCAAATTGCTACAATATTTACCGGAAAAAAATCTGACCATCTTTTCTTAACTAAAAGTTTAGTTTAAAAAAAAGGTAAAAAAATGGTTTTGTAATTTTCTTTTTTGACCGCACGTAAAGTTACAAATTTGCTTTCTATTTGCAGTTTGAGATTTACGACAATAAATTAAAAGAGTCGTAAATTATTGCTGGCAATTAAAGAACAGCCTTTCATTGTGAGAGTCTGTTATTTAATGAATGTTTCTGATTCTACATCATCATCATCATTTTCATCGTCAATGTTTTCAATTGTTTTTAAAAGGCACTCACGAAAGAATTATTTGCTTCGTGATTTTTGATACTATAGTGTTGGCTATATTTTTCTCCTTTGAGATGACATGTTAAGTGGTTATTATATATATATCACATAGTCGTTTCGAACAAAACTGAATCCCTTCGCGCCAACGAGGTCAAAGAGAAGATTAAGGTCGTTGTACAAGGTCGGATCTACGTTTAAGACTATTTTCTCTTTCTCTTTCTTTTTTTTTCTTTTTTTTTTTTATTTATTATATAGAAAGAGATAGAGGCACCTCTGAACACACAGAGACTCATAAGCGTGCCTTGAACATGACGTTAGTGAGATTAATTAAATTCATGGCTCATTATCGAAGAGCAAAATGATGGCAATCAATGATAATAACAACCGTGGTTAAATCGAGATTTTAATTTCATGGAAAGTGTTTAGATTTTTTTTATACATTAATGAAAAAAGTAAAATACCAACCAAACCAAGAACTCTTAGTCTCAAAAGCAGAATTTAACAATTCCATCAAAATAAAAATTTCAAATAAATTAATAAATCAAACCAAAATTTTGGTTTTTTAATTAAAAATTCGGAAACTTTAAAATTTCAGGAGAGTGGTTTTAAAGTGGTTTTAAGGCGATTTTAATAGCACTTTTTCTGTACATTTAAAAGAGAATGAAAACATTAAAAAATGACACTCGTCGAATTCTTACCGAAACACATGAAATTTTATAAAAAAATTTAAAAAGTTTTAATATAAGTCAAACAGATTTTTTTTTATGAAACTCATAGAGATTTAAAACAAACTCATAAAGCTTTATTAAAACTCATAAATATTGATTAAAACTCATAGAGATTTAGTACAAATTGATAAAAATTTATTAAAACTCCTAAAGTTTGATAAAACTTATGAATCTTGATTAAAATAATAGATATTTAATACAAACTTAAGAATATTGATTAAAACTCATATAGAGATTTAATAAAAACTAATAAAGATTCATAAAAACTCATAAAATGTAATAAAATTCATGAATCTTGATTGAAACTCATAGATATTTAATACCAACCAAAGAATATTGACTAAAACTCATAGAGATTTTAATATAAACTCATAAAGCTTTATTAAAACTAATAGTTTGATAAAACTCATAAAGTTTTATTAAATCTCACCATGCTTGATAAAAACCCATAAAGTTTGTAAGTTTATAAAATGTCAAAGTGTAACATTATTTTTGTATTCGAATAATAGAAATTTGGACACTGCTGAAAAATTCTATGCAATTGTACGAAAACTCTTACTTTGGAACTCATAGTTCTTTAATAGTAAAACATACTGATTTAAAGAATTTTGAAAATTGATTTTTATAAATTCAACGTGAAAGCAATATTTTTTGATAATCAAAAGTCACTGAATCTTTTTTTTTTTGTAGAATTTAATACTGAACAAAACACATTGAAATTTACCTAAATGAGACTCATAAAAATTCCAAAAAGAGAGATTCTTAACCTGCGAGGTTACTTTTAGAAAAACTATTTTCATAACAAATATTCAACTAATACCTTTAAAATTTAGAACCAGTTATAAAACTATAACAAAAACTCATAGAACTTGTAAAATTAAATCTCAAATATTAAATTGGAACTTGTATAATCCTAAGAGTAAAAAAAACTCATAATTGAACAAATTTTTCTTTTCCTATTTTCTACTTAGTGCAGAATATTATTCAAAATAACGTAATTGAACTAAACGAAAAATATAATGAAAGTAATTGTTGAACTTTTTCTAATAATGTTAGAACTCTAATAGAAACTCATAGAACATTACCTAAAGAAAACTCATAGAATCGTATTTTTCGAGAATTTGCAAAAGAATAAATATTGAAACAACTATAAAAACTCTTAACAAAACTCATAGCTGTTTGCTTAATCAAAACTCATAATTTTAGAACTTTTATTAGAACTCATAGAACTTTACATAAAGAAAACTCATAGAATTGAGTAGAATGTAGATTTTAAGTTTCCATTTAGTGCGAAGTATTATCAAAAAAAGAACAAAATTAATTTTTGAATTCTTTCTAATAATGTTAGACTCATGAGTTCTATAAGAACTCATAGAAGTTTTCGTAGGAAAACTCATAGAAACGTAGTTCTCGAATATTCGAAAGTGCATCAACTTTAACAGCTATTTTATTAAGAAAAAAGCATTTGAACAAAAAGATGAGCAATTATCTTTAAATTCTTCGAAACAATCTGAAAACTCAAAGAAACTCGTAGAAACTTTTACTTTTTAGCTATTCATTCGTAATCAGAGCTCATAAAATCCATTTTGGTATAAAATATCAAAAAAAAATAGAACGATAATAATTTTGAACTCTTTTAATAATGTTAGAACTCTTATGAAAACTCATAGAAGTTTACATAGGAAAACTCATACAATCGTAGTTCTCAAAAATTTGGAAGTGCATCAACTTTAACAGATATTTTATTCAAAGAAAAGTATTTTGTAAAAAAAGATATTTTTCTAATTCTTTTGAAACAAATTGGAAGACTTTTAATGAAACTCATAGAAGTTTACCTAATCAGAACTTATAAATCCTAAACATTAAAAAAGAAAGTTCTGCGGCTTTTTTATATTTTTCATTTAGTACAAACTATTATAAAAAATATGAAGAAACTAATTTTCTAACTCTTTCTAATAATTTCAGAACTCTTATGAAAACTCATAGAACTTTATATAAACAAAACTAATAGAATCGTATTTTTTGAGAACCTTCAACAAATATTCTGTATTCAGAGAAAAGTGTTTTGTAAAAGAAGATGATTTTTTATTTCTTTGAAACAATTAGAAAACTCTTAATGAAACTCATAGAAAAACCGAATCAGAATTTATAAAATCCTAAACATTAAAAAAGAAAGTAATGCAGCTTTTTTCCATTTAGTACGAACTATTATAAAAAAGGAGCAAAATTAATTTTTAAACTCTTTCTAATAATGTTAAAACTCTTGTCAGAACTCATAGAAATTAACCTAAAGATAACTCATAGAATAGTATTTCCAATTCGAAAATTCTACACATTTAACAGTTTTTTTTATTAAAATAAACTTAAAAAATATTTAATTCAAAAAAAGAGCTATTTATTTAATTGTTCAGAACAATTATAAATTTTGTGAAATTCTGCTTATTGGAATTTATATTTTATTTTTCTCAGTGTGGAATTTTTGACCTTCTCCTTTGTCTTCCCTCTATTGATATCAATCTCCACTATCTTGACTATATATTGCTTTTATTTTCTCGCTTGGTTGGGTTTTATTTTTTTTCCTTCAATATTTTTTCTTTTTTTTTTTTTTTGTTAAGCTAACCCTCTTTTCTTTTTATCAAACGAATATTTCGAAATCTTCAATATTGACTTCTCTCTCTCTCTCGCTCTCTCTTTTTGTATATACATATATATATACAAACGCCCTTATGTCGTTTTCTTTACGATCGTCACAAGTTTGACATTTCTCAAAATGATCATCCTGAAGACAAGTTTACATTTCACACAACATTAAATTTTACTTGGTAGTAAAATTTTCTTGGTGCACACACATAGTTAATAGGTATTTGATGCCTGCTTTTCTTGGCTTTACTTCTAATTGGGTACTACTGACTTTTATTTCCCCTTCTATAGAGTAAAAAGAGCAGAGAAAGAGAAAGAGTGAAATTTTATTATCTCGAGTCACAATTTCATTAAATATCACACCAAAATACTTCATTTCTTACTGTATATATATAGAGAGAGGAGAAGAAGAAAAGTATTTCATTATTTTACCTAACAGTTTCATATTTCTTTTTTTTTTTTCGTCTGCTTCTCTCTGCGTGTTTTTCTGGTAATAAAAAAAAAAAAAAAAAAAAAAAGAAATAGAAAGAAAAAGGAAAAGAAAGAGAAATGCATCAGTGGAAGCATTGCTGGACTAGTGTCGCTTGGTATTGGGAAAAACAATGGGGTTGTTGCACGCGAACGATGAGACTTGTATAACGAGAGGTGAAGAGGGTTTGAAAGAGTGGAATGAGCCATTGCTTGCGGGTGACAAAGAGAACAGTTCCCTGGGATTGAGGGTGGTGAGGTAGGGAAGAGGGGGCGGGGTGTGTTTTGAAGGGTGAGAAGAACTTTGGGTCGATGTTTCACTCTATAGACTCGTTGATTGTAATAGTAATGAAAAAAATGATCATTTTATTTAGAGTATGAAAAAAAGCAGTCGTAAAATTGAACTAAAAAATGCGGTTTTAAATTCTCTTCACCATAAAGTGAAATTAATTTCAATTTTTTTATTTACGGAAACAAATATGCAAGTTTATTATCGAACTAGAGAAGAGAAGAGAATTTTCTTTGTATAGAGCAAAGAATTTTTTTTTTTGTAGTTTAGGAAAAAAACGGAAATTATACTAAAGATCACAATAATCTGTGGAGTTAAACTTGGATTTATGGTATGCATGATGATTAGAGAGAATCGTGCGAACTGGGATAGCACTTGCGTAACTGATAACTCATAACAAGAACACACGCCTGTGTGTCACAATCCAGATATACGGATTTGATTGCAATATTGCTTTTACGTTTTAGTGTCGAGAAATAGACTGTTTAATATTAGCAATAATAACCCACATGCAACTCCACTAAATTGGTGTTTGATGATTCCAGGAATATTTGCGCTTATGAAAGGAGAGAGAGAGAGAGAAAATCTTTTTACAACTGTAAATTATTAATAAACTCCTACACGAAGGAGGCGATGGATATAATAATAAAGCAGCAATATGTTAATACCTATAATTAATTTCAACTAAATGTAGTAGACAATTACTATTATTAAGTAAGAGAGATATATTGTCATGTTTCAAAAGGAATGCATAATTAAATTTTGGGTGGAAATTTACTGGACTGATTGAAAAGTTATATTTCTGACAAAAAAGGATTTTAGATATCAGGATTTATTACAAATTAAATGAATTATATATCGCAAAATTTATAGTAGTTGTGTTGATACAATTTTGAAATAGTATTGCCACAATATTGCCATAAAACTGCCATAATACTGCCACAATATTGCCATAATATTGCCATCATATTGTCAATATATTGACAAAATATAGTTACAATATTAGCATAATACTGCCACTATATTGTCATAATATATAGACTCAATGATTTATGAACATTGTAATAATAATAATAATAATAAAATCACAATATTGTCATAATGATGTCACAATATTGTCATAATTTTGTCACAATATTGCCCTAATTTTGCCGTAATATTGTCACAATATTGACTCAATATTGTATTAACATTGTAATAATAATAATAATAATAATAATAATAATAATAATAATAATAATAATAATAATAAAATCACAATAATAATAAAATCACAATATTGTCATAATTTTGCCTTAATTTTGCTGTAATATTGCCATAGTCTTGCTCTTAACTTTGTTACTTTAATGTTATAATCATCCAACAATGTTGCATGAGTGCTGCCACAATTGTTACCATAACTGTAACTTAATTTTAAGAAAAATTGCCTCAGTTTTGCCTCAATTCTGCCACAAAATTGCCCTAATTTTGCCGTAATACCGTCACAATATTGTTTTACTCTTAAAATTTTCAACGATACTGCCATAATTTTGCAAATTGTCAAAGAATTTAACAACTTTCATATTAACCAGAACACTGTATAGCAATTGGATCTAATCGACACAAATTGAAACCATTTTGCCATAAATTGCCATAAATTGCCAAAGTATTGCCAAACTATTGCCACAATTTCAGCCATGAATATTTCAACAATTGTAATAAAATAATGTCACAACTTAAAAAACTGTATCAACGTTTGACATTTACCAAATATTGACAATAATAATAATTCAGCAACAGTTTGATTCAATTTTGTCACAAATTTGAAACCTTATCGCCGCAATTTGCCACTATTTTGCCGCAAATTGCCTCATATTTTACACAACTTTTGTGACAAAAATTTATTAAAACTTCGCCCCTATATTTTCTTACATACATTTTACATTATGATAAATTATTTTTTACATTATGATAAACTCGACAAAAAAAAAGAATACAGAGGCGAAATTTCAATAAAATTTACCTTCAATTCATTATTAAATGCAAAAACTTTTTAATTCAACTTCCATATATTAAAAAAAAAAAAGAAATAAGCAAATAAAACCCGCCACTACACATTTTATAATTGAGATGGGAAAATCTTTGAAAGTCAAATGAAATAAGATTTATTTCATGAAGAAAAATTGAAGACTGCTTTCTTGTCTTGCCGGCTGACTCCGCTTGTTATTAACATGCTCAGTGCATCGGAAGCCACCATAGCTTCAACTCACACAGACTGTGTATAGTCTTCACTGATTTGCATATTTATGCATGCGGAAATGACTTAAACGTTAGACTGCTGCCACTTGAGCTATACCCATTTACACACACACACACAGTCGCAACAAACATCAAATCATTTTAAGCCGCTAAACCATGTGGTATTGTATGACAAATTTTAAAATTTTTACATAAATAATAAATACATACATACGCAATAAGGAAAATATTTTCCCTCCAACAATTAAAAGTACAGCAAACATACCTGAAACAAACAAAAAGAAAACCGTAAAAATTAACAAAGAATAATTTTTTTAACAAATGGAATTATTTTCTAATTTTGTAGTATAACATTTTCTAGCCAAGTAAACCTTTTTCCCGTGTCAAATGCAAAGTGAAATTCTCGACATATTTATGGTTCTTGAATTTTTTGACTTTTTTTCTCCTTTCTCTCTCTCTCTCTCTTTTTCTCCATACAATTTAAATGGAAAGAAAGACGTCCCAAGAAAAATTGGAAACCCAAATAATTCTTTCCGTTTTATTTAGTCACCCCCCCCCCTTCTCTTTCTCCTTGAACCTTCTACCCATCCTTTCGAATTATGCACGAAAAGAAAGTTCAGCAGAGTGGTATTAAGGATGATAAATCACGCGAGGAAGAATAGTGGAAAGGACGAGAAAATGTAATCTCTTGGACAGTGCAAGATCTCCTAATTCATTATGTAGGGATTGTCGAAATAAAAAAAAAATATGCGGAAAGAGAGAAAATAACATACACACTTTGTACGCTTACGAGATTAAATTTATATCTATGAATATTTGACAATAATTCATGCGGACTAAACAAATAGTATTTAGAGCGTTGGCAAATGTTGTTTTGACATATTATATACTATGACTTATGAAAATTATGAGACTATAAATTTTTGGGAAATTAGTTTGTATATATATATATATATATATATATATATATATATATATATATATATGCTTGTTGATAATTTTCTAGATAAATATGTGCTAAAATTAAACATGTGAGATATTAGAAATTTATTTTTGCTTTCGAAAAAAGTGAAATTATTCATTTTTGCTTGTTTTCATTAATAATTTACTCTTATTTTAATTTAAATTTACGATAATGATAATAATAATTAATAAGAATAATAATTAATAATAATTTTGCTACAATGTTTGGTGTATCGTGTAATTTTTGCCACAATATTGCCAGAAATTGATAAATTATTGCCAAAAATTTTGCCACGAATTGACAAATTATTTCCTCAGCTATATTTCCCTAATATTGCCCTAATATTGCCATAATATTAGCACTATATTGCCCTTATACTGCCATAATTTTGCCACTATATTGCCCTTATACATCCACTATATTGCCCTTATACTGCCACTACATTGTCTTAATTTTGCCCCTATGTTGTCCTAATACAAAGAATAAAATGATTAAATTTTGCTACAGTATTGCCTGAATATTTGTAATTAAATTACCCTCATTTTGCCACTATATTGCCCACATCTTGCCGCTACGTTTCCTTTTGTCAACATTAAATTGCCCTAATTTAAATATTATTTTACCTTCATTTTGCCGATATATTGCCTAGATATCGCCACTATATTGCCTTAATTTTGCCAATAAATTGCCCTAATTCAACCATTATATTGCTCTAATATCGACACTATAATGCTATTGTTTTTTGTTCTAAATTGCCATAATTCTTTTATTATATTGCCCACATTTCTCAGCTACAATGCCTTAATGTTGCCCTAATTTTGCACTAGTTTTCCTAAGGTTTTGCCCTTATTTTGCCACTATATTGCCCCAAAATTGACAATATAATTCCTTAATTTGTAACACTAAACTGTCACAGTTCTTTTATTATATTGCCTATCATTTTGCTACAATATTGCCATAATTTTTCCAACAAATTGCCCTAATTTTGCCACAATACTGCCATAATTTTGCCAACAAATTGCCCTAATTCTTTTATTTCATTACCTTAATAGCCACAATATTGTAATTTTTCTAACAAATTGCCCTAATTCTTTTATTACATTGCCATAATTTCGCCAACAAATTGTCCTAATTCTTTTATTACATTGTCGTAATTTTGCCACAATATTGCCATAATTTTGCCACTAAATTACCCTAATTTTTTTTATAACAGTTCCCTAATTTTGCCACAATATTGCCAATAAATTTCCCTAATTCTTTTATTAAATTGCCCAGATTTTGCCACTTTATTATCCGACTATCACCACTACATTTCTCGTACAGCTTTTGCCATTCCATGAAATAGAAAAACACACACAACATATTGCACACATCCGCTACTAACAAATAAATTAATCAAGCTAATTTAAAAAGAATTTTTTGTCTTTTAATTTTTTTTCCTTTTTTTTCAGTCAAATTCGCATCTAGAGTGTATAGCCAACATTTGAAATTCAAAGCATGCACACGGCTGTGGCGAATAGGGTATAGTGTTGGCAATCAAGTAATTAAAATCCATCGTCTCCGTGTGCCGAAATGGTCACAAGACTCTAGACTCCACACACACACACAAACACAACACATACATAGATGTGTAATGGAGAGAGAGAAGGAGAGAAGTTGTACACTGTTTCCTGCGGAAACAGTTCCTAGTGTAAACCAACTATAGATGTATTGGTGCAACACATGTACATGAGGAGACATAAGATACATGGGCGGACATTCTGTAGCCGCAAACGGGACCCGTTCATAGTATTCGCGGTGCATTAGTCTAATTGAAATCCAGATGGCGGCGAGGCGCGCGTGACCACACCGTATCTCAAGCTGTCACACTTCCTCAGATAGGTGCTAGAGCAACGTTCGGTTCCTCATTATATTCTCCTTTTAAACGGCCTGTGCTACATTGCTCTCATTGTAAATAGAATTAACCACCTGGATAAACGATGATGGAGAGAGGAAGTTGATAATTTAGAGGAAAAATTTTTTTATGAATGCCGTTGTAGGTGGAAAGATGGCCGGAAGTTCTTTGTGGCGCAAAATTTTGGGGCAACTTTATAGCAGAATTTGAATTGAATTAGCATGCGGCAATATTTGGGCAAAATAGTGGCAAAATAGTAGAGAAATAGTGGCAAAATTATAACAATATGATGAGAGAATTTCGACAGTTCAGTGTCATAATTAAGGAAATGATTTTAAAAGAATTCTGACAGTATAAGAGCAATATAATGGCAAAATTAGGACAATATAATGGCAAAATTAGGACAATACAGTGGCAACATTACGACAATATAAAAGCAAAATTAGAACAATATAATGGCAATATTAGGACAATATAATGGCAATATTAGGGCAATATAATGGCAAAATTAGGACAATACAGTGGCAAAATAAATTAATATTATACATATTCGCAGAATTCAAACGAAATAGCGTCAAAATCATAGTAACTTTTTCGAAACTACATCAAAATTAATTTGAAGGACAAATACAATAATTGCCGAAAACTCAGGGCTCGGATCGTTTTTAAGACTCAAAAAAAGTCGCTTTAGTCGCATAAATTCACAACAAAAGTCACGAAAAGTCGCATAAAATTTCCGAAAAAGTCGGAAAAAAGTCTAATAAAATTTTAGGGAAAAAACGCCGAAAATAAAACACGAAATTGTCAAAATTGTAAAAAAAATCTCATTTCTTGCCAACACATACTTTAACATCAAACAATCTTGAATAATATTTAATAAAATTTAATAAAATGCATGCCAAAATTTTCATTAGGTATTTTTAGCATTTTTTTATTAAATTTTTTCAAAATTTAAATTATTTTCATAAATAATAAAATTCTTTTCGAAAATTCAATTATTTAAAAAAAAATTTTTTAAATGCCTGTCATAATTTCAATTATCTTTATAAATAATAAAATTCTTCTCTAAAATTCATTTATTTTCAAAAGTAATGAAATTCTTTGCAAAAATTCAATTACATGCGAATTTTTCTTTAAATTTCTCGTCAAAATTTTATAAATAATAAAATTCATCATTGAAATTCAATTATTTTCAAAAGTAATAAAATTCTCCGCAGAATTTCAATTATATAACCATTTTTTTTAATTTCTCGTCAAATTAATATTATCTTCTTAAATAATAAAATTCATCATGGAAATTTAATTATTTTCAAAAGTAATAAAATTCTTCTCAAAAATTCCATTATTTTCAAAAATTTATTTTAATTTCTCGTCAAAATTATTATTATCTTCATAAATAATAAAAATTCATCATGGAAATTTAATAATTTTCAAAAGTTCTGATAAAATTTTTTGCCAAATTCAATTATCTTAAAAAATAAGAAAATTCATCGCAGAAATTCAATTATTTTCAAATTTTTTAAAAGTCTCACAACAATTTCAATTATTTTTAAAAATATCAAAATTCTTCTTTAAAATACAATTACTTTTAAACATTTAACAAAAAATTTGTTCAAAATTTCAATAATCCTTAAAAGTAAGAAAATTTTTCTCTGAAATTCAATTATTTGCAAAGAATTTTAATAAAATTATTGTCAAAATTTTAATTATCTTTATAAATAAAAAAATTCATCCTAGAAATTCAATTATTTTCAAATTCTTTTTTTTAATAAAATCTTATAATATAAAATAATGATTTTATCATTCGGTCATCTTTAATTATTATAAAACATAAAGACATCGATTGCTCCGAGTCGAAGACTCGTTGTGATCGATTTCTTCATGTAAATTTTTTAAAAAATAATTTATAAGTAAATTTTTTATAAGTAGTTTAATTTCAAAAAGGTTTGAATTTGAATCTTTTGGAGGATTTTAATTCTTATGGAAAAAATAATTGAATTTTTATTTAAAAAAGAAGTTATTGATGTTTGTTTGAAAAATTTGAAAGAAATCTGTAAATAAACTTAACAGAACATTTTTTGGACCAAAACTTTTTCCTTTAACTTTAATTTTCTGAAAATTTTAAAAATTTTAGTCGCATTTCACTAAAAAAAATCTCGAAAAAGACGATTAGTCGCATCTTTTCATAAAAAAATCGAAAAAAGTCACATTTCCTTAGAAAAGTCGAAAAAAGTCGAAAAAGTCGCACAATCCGAGCCCTGAAAACTCTTATCAAATTACAATAAAAAGTGAAAGTCATGAGTCAGCAGTGACTGTCCATATATATCTCTATATGTAATTGACCATCAGAACATGATTGAAATAATTCAAACCTACAATCACTTGAAGGTGATTATAAACTTCACATAAAGAGATAAAACATTCTCCAACCTTGCATTCACTTCCATTTGTCATAATCTTAACGATATCCACAACAATAAGTCGACACTAACACAAAATGTCAAAGCTCCTCACACAACATTACCTCAAAACAAAACCTTCTTAAAAATCTCATTTATTACCCACAACTGAATTTAATTTCTCCTTTTTTCCTCCTGTAAGCAGAATTATTAATACTTACAACAGAAAAAAAGGAAAAATCCACCCCTTTCTTCACTTTTTAGTTACTGAACCATTTTCTAATTCCGATATAAACAAAAAAAATCCCCGCTTTGACGAGTCTAAAGTTTTCTGCTCAAAAAAAAAAAAAAAATGAATAAAAACAATAGAGCAACAAAAAAGAAAAGATTAAAGGAAAAGGTGAGTCATTTCTTTTTTTTTATTTTCTTCCAGTCGGTGCAGGAGGGGGGGGGGGAAGTTTGAGGCAAAATTTTACAAAGCTAACAAATGCAGTGAATTGTGGTGAAGGGTGGGGGTATAGAAAGCAGTCGAGTGTGTGCAACGAAGCTACATATAGGTTCACTCTGTTCTTTGTTTTGATTTTTTCTCGGCCTTGATCCCAACCATGGTTGGTGCAAGGACCGGCTGAAAAAAAGGTAAGGAAAGAGAGTGCGAGAGAGAGAGAAAGAAAGAAAGAGGAAAAAAAAAATTTTTATATGAGAGAAGAGAAAAGGACGAGGAGAGATATAATACTCCTTCTTTCTTTCTCTCTGTCTTGTTCGTTCTTCCCGCATGTTTGGTTGTGTATCGTTTCCAATCGTTCGTTCCGATTGAAAAGTCTGCCTCGCAGTCTCCGAGACTCGAAGAGTACGGCGCCAAAGTTAATGTGGATGAAGTCAAACGCATATGTGTACAGTCACTCAACAAAATTCACCAGTTGCTTCAATGGGTTTTTAAATTTTATTCCATATTGTTTTTATGTAGAAATAATCGTGAATTTTTTAATTTAACTTAAGGTAAATAACACGAAAACATTCGGACAGTGAATAAAATGTTTATTTACACCAACTTTTTTTTGTTTGAATGTAAAATAATAATAATAGTTGAATGCAGCAGAATATTTACATGTTTTTGTAAAAATAAAATGGAAAAGAAGTGTTCAGTTAAAATTGTAATAGAAAATGGGCAAAATTAGGGCAATTTAGTGGCAAAATTATGGCAATATAGTGGCAAAATTAAGGAAATTTAGTTGTAAAATTAGGACAATTTAGTGGCAAAATTAGGAAAATATAGTGTCAAGATTAGGGCAATTTAATGGCAAAATGAGGGCAATTTAGTGGGAAAATTAGGGCAAATTAGTGGCAAAATTAGGACAATACAGTGTGATTAGGGCAATTTAAGGACAAAATTAGGGCAATTTAATGGCAAAATTAGGGCAATTTAGTGGCAAAATGAGGGCAATTTAGTGGAAGGATTAGGGAAATTTAGTGGCAAAATTAGGGGAATATAGTGTCAAGATTAGCGCAATTTAGGGACAAAATTAGGGCAATTTAGTGACAAAATTAGGGCAATATAGTGACAAAATTAGAGCAATTTAGTGGAAGGATTAGGGCAATCTAGTGGCAAAATTATGACAATACAGTGGCAAAATTAGGGCAATTTAGTGACAAAATCAGGGCAATATAGTGGCAAAATTTCGAAATAAAATTATATCCCTGTTCTGCACTAATAAATTTCCTTCTCAATTCTGAATTTTCCCCTTTGAAACATGAATCTAACAAGTAACATAATTTATGAAAAGTATTTTTTTACATTTCAACGTTTACATCTAAAATTGTTTCTTAAAAAAGTATTTCTTTGTTTCAGAATTGCAAGCGCAATCTCTGGTATCCGTCTCTTATAAAGACCATTTATTTATTTACCTCCGTCTACTTTTTGCTTCTTTTACTTTCTTTCTGCATCCACAACCTTCATTCGAGTCCTAAACTTTTTTTTTTATCTTATTTCGTTCTTTTCTTTTTTTGACCAGTTCGCCTTATTGTTGCCATTCTCTCCGGAAAGCCTTCTATATTACACTCTCTCAAAAGGTATAGAGGAACTCGAAATATAGTAGTCAGGGACCCTGAACAACTCACATCTGGTATATCTAAAATTCGAGAAGCTACTAGTCTTGTGTGACTCATACTATTTTCCGCGTCTCAACCATTTCGTCGCTGCCAATGACCTACTCTTGTCTCTCTACAATAACGTGTGTTCGACTATTCAAAATATTTCCAAATTCATCATTTTTATCTTCAAAAACATCATCTTCATTATCTTTTGCAATTTATTTGCAATTTTTCCATTTTTTATTTTTGCAATACTTTCAATTTTGTTTTACTTTTAGAAACAAAATTAATTTTGAACAAATAGAGCTGCTGGTTTTGTTTGTCTGAAAAATAGTGAACTAAATGTTTTTGTTGCATGAGAAAAAAAAATTAACAGCGTCAGTAAAATAAATTAAAGTCTTAACAATGACTAGACACGAGTAGAGCCGAATATCAAAAGCTTTAACAACCTTATTAAACTCGCGTCGACGTTAAAATGACGTGCCACTTTCAGATAGTTCATTGTGCGCAAAATTTCAAACTACAAGCACTAGAAAATAAGCTATCGAAGCGCCTTCTCACTATTTTAATTAAATCATTAATTTTCTCATGAATATTCATTTTTAATGGGGGAAACTACAATCTTTTTCGCACCTAGAATACAAATTAGCTAACAAATATATCCCACCAAATTCGAAATCTGTTTAAAATATTCTTAAACAAAAAACAGTCTCTTAGAATTTTTTCTCCTAAAAATAATTATTGTGTACCATCAGACTTTTTCCCCCACTATTTTTTACACTATTTAAATCCAAAAAAATTATCCTAAGAGAAAAATTTGAATCCTCCAACCTAATGTAAATATTATACAACATAAAAATGAATTATTTCAAAACAAAAATGACTAAATCAGTAATATACCTCGAGAACTGTACTACGCACGAGTAAAATTGCGGAATATTGCACTCAAGTCTCGAGAGCAGAGCAATTTCCGCCAAATGGTTTCCTGCTGGCGATTCATGTGTTAATAAATAGAACCTCAACTCTGTAAGTCAAAAAAAAGAAAACAGAAACAAAACAAGAACAAGCTACAGCAAAAAAAAAAATGTACAAAAAAAGTAGCAACAAAAAAACATACCAAAACCGTTAGGTTTGCGTCAGAAGATTATCGCTAATACGTATGCAACAGTAATGGCTTAACGAGAAAGAGCATAAAAAAGGCCTTGCGTGAACTGCGAGGAAAAAAAAGCACCGCACTGGCAAACAATCACAAATATTCGTTACACGCGCATATAAGTTTTGAAGGAAAACAGGAACAAAAATTTATACACGCAAACTTTGCGGGATTTGTGATATTCACATTAACCTCTGGAGAGTTAGGAAGAAATTACGACCCATTTCGAAATTTATCACCTCTATATGGTAACAAGGCAGGCATTATACTAAAATTTATAGATGAATAAACAAAAATAAGACGCTGTTATATTTAAAATAATATTTTCAGTCTCGAATGTTTTGAGTGTTGAACAAAAAAATAAAAAAAAATAATTATTCTTGAATAATTTGATAGATAATTAATTATCAGGAGAGAAAGTTTTGTGAAATTTCGATATAAAGCAGCTGCCACTGATTCTATTTGAAATTCACCTGTCACGGTGAGAGCTTGAACCGCAACATTAAATAAAAAGTATTACGAATTCTCTAAATTTCAATTAGTAAACAATTTTCTTTTATTTAAATCAAATTGAAAAAAATTTTGTATTTAAATCAAATTCAAAAAAAATTTTTTATCTAAATCAAATTTAAAAAAATTTTGTTATCTAAATCAAATTCAAAATTTTTTTTTAAATCAAATTCCAAAACATTTGTTATTTAAATCAAATTCAAAAATTTTTTTTAAATCAAATTCCAAAACATTTGTTTTAAAATCAAATTTTAACTTGCTCTTTTATTAACAACAAAGAACTAATTTTATAACAAAAAGAAAGAGAAGTTACTTTTATTTTTTTTAAGAAACTATTTACTACTATTTTTATGTTTTACAGAAATAGAAAAAATTATTTTCCAATAATTAAGACAATTATAAGTTGAATTTTGATAAAAATTACAATATTTTGCCCACAAGAAATGTATGCGTTAAATTTTAGGTTATTTTACATAAAATTTTTTTTCCTCAAGGAAAATTGTAAATTTTATTCAAATTCAACTTTCAATTGGCTAAAATGTTGAAAATTTCATTCTTTACGTTTCAAGTAATGTTAAATAAAGTTTCTTGGGATATTTTAAAATTTCTTTTTAACTCTAATAGGAAATTGGATATCGAGATTAGGAAATTCAAAATGGCGAATTCAATATGGCGAATGAAAAGTCTAAAAAATTCCTTGATTCACTTAAAAAGTCTCAAAAGCCTTGAATTGAAAGTTGTAAGTAATTATATAATTTAACTTTTACTTTTTACTTTCGACTTTCATTTTCACTTTAACTTTGATAGATTGTTATTTAAACTTCTCTATTCTCAGGAAATAAAATTTTTAAATATTCAACTTCTGAAATTTAATAAGTTATAAAAATTGAAACTTATATAACCCTTTTGAAAATTCAATTATATTCTACAATTCATCTTGACTACACTTGATCTCTAAATCAATTGTCTATTTGAATTAAAAATTTTTTGTTCGCAATTTCCTGAAAAATTCAATTATTTAAATTTTAAAAAATCCAATTTTTTATAATAATTTAAATCGTCCATTTCTCTATTAAAAATATTAATTAAGGTCTAATATTTTTAAAAATTTTAATAAAGATTTTCGTAAAATCAACTTTTTAAAAATATTTCTAACTAATTTTTTGAAAATACAAAAAGTTTGACAATTAAATGCAATTAAAAATGTTCAAAAAATTAAAATTTGGTCAAATCTTTTCAAAACTAATCGAAATTTAATGAAACCTTTTGAAATATAATCCCAAATTTGTCAAAATCTTTTGAAAAATAATTGAGTTTTAGAAAAACATAAAAAAAAATAATCCAATTTCCCCAAGAATTTTAATTATGAACAAATTATTTCTGAAAAATTCTAAAGTAGAAAGTTTTCAAAAAAATTTATTTACTTCATTCAAAGGTAATTGAATCTTAAAAAGTTATAATAAAACAATTTTAAGAATTAGTTTTCTATAAATATTTTGATTTTAATTAATTTCAATAAATTTTCAAATTTTTCGAAAATAATTGATGAATTTTTGTATAATTTAAGACAAAATTTTTTTCAAGAAATTCAATTGAAAACATTGAATTTATGATTATTTTCTCCATAATGTTGAAAATAATTCTAAAAAATTTTAATATTTTGTGTATGAATTTGAATTTTTGGAAATATTGAAAATAATTGAATTTCAAACAATTAGAACGTAACAGTTAAGAGAATTACTTTTTTTGCAAAACTATTTTAATATTATTTTTAAAATTTCTTTTTCATTAGTTTTCATTTTTTTTATTTTCCATTATTCAATTTACACTTGAAAATTAATCATCAAAATTTTTCTATAATTTAATAATCTTACAAAAATTTTTAACAAAAAATTCTTTAAAAGTTAATTTTCAAAAATTGTAATAAAATACTTAAGGTCATGTTTTTCAGTGTGACGTTTTTCCATAGTAAACAATATGGGACACGTGACCACTGAATAACATAACCTTAAAAAGATAATTTAGTTTGAATCATGAATTAGTTTTAAATTTTACAGAATTTCAATTTTTCAAAATCTTTTTAATTTGTAATATTTTAAACATTTAATTAGAAAACTTATTCAAAAATAAATTTTCAAAAATTTGTCTATAGTTATGCTTTTCAGGCTATGAAAATCGATATAAGTTTGCATTTTATACTAAAAATATAGTATTTTGTCTCAAAATTTGGAAGAAAAGTCGATAAAGTCGCAATTTTTTAATAAAAGTCGCATTATTTAAAAATAGTCGAAAAAAGTCGAAAAAGTCATAATATCCGAGGCCTGACTTAAAGTTAATTTTGATTTCATTTTTTTCCAATAATACTCAGTTCAAGTTCCGCATACAGTTCATAAAGAAAAAAAAATTAATTTCAGAGAATTATTTTAATTTCAGTTCTCGAAAACTCTAAGTGTCTATCAGTGTTAGAATCCATAAAAAAACTCCATTTCGCAAAACTTTTCATTTAAAATTAGTTCCATCTCATCTTACTCTACAAATTTACTCAATTTTCCTCCTGGAAAATTGTCCCTTTCTATTCCTTTACTTATAAATTCAAAAAAAAAAAAAAAAAAAAAAAAAAAAATGGAAACTATTCCTTAAAAAAAAATAAAACAACCCAATTATATTCGAACTTATTTCAATCTGAATGGAAATTGTATAGTTGTAATGTCATGTCCACTATGTAGAGTAAATTGGATCCCCTCCCTTTCTTGAATGCATAAAGCGTGTATACATTTAAGACCACTGAGTGCACCCATATAACTAACTACAATTGCAAGAAGTAATGTATACCTTCAGGTACCGGACAAGAACGTAATTTGCGTGTAACGCGATCAAGCTACTCTTGCAATGTGTACGCCTCGCATTATTATCTTAACTCTAAATCACAATATAATGACGATCTTTCATCTTCTTCTGCTTCTTCTCTCTAAATCAGAATTACCTTTTCTTACTGTAACTTCAACGGTAGCAAATTCGTTTATTAAATAAATTACATTGCCATTTAGTTCCTATAATTACTTGCATAATAAAACCAACCAATACTAATTCTTACAAATTCGTTTCAAACACTTATTAAATCTCTATTATTCATTTTTTTACTAATTAATATCAATTAACATTTTCAAAACATGTCGGACATTTTTTTTTTCAAAATTTCTCAAAAGTTTTAATGATTTTTAAACATTTTTCAAAATTATTCCCAGTTTTTCGGATTCGAAATTTTGAATTTTGAAAATCTGATCCTAGATTCGTAATCAGCGACCCCGAAAACCAAGTTTCAAGCGAATTTAATCAATTTAAAAAAATATCCGCCATATTGGATCCGCCATTTGTAATTTTTAAAATCTAACTTTAGATTCGTAACCAGCGACTCAAAAAACTTCCGAGTGATGAATTTCAAACGAATTTTTAATCAATTTAAAGAAAAGTATCCGCCATATTGGTTCCGCCATTTTTAATTTTTAAAATCCGACTTCAGATTCGTAACCAGCGACTCCAAAAACCCCCGAGTAACAAATTTAAAACGAATTTGAGCAATTTTGAAAAATTCTGCCATTTTGGATCCGCCATTTTGAATTTTGAAACTCTGAATTCAGATTTGCAACCAAAGGCCCCAAAAACTACCGAATAATGAAGTTTTAACAAAATCCATGCGCTGAGTTTCCCAAGGGGCAAAAAAATACAATTAGGTTCTATTTTTAACTAACCTCTTTAACATACTTTAGAAATTTAAACTATTTTGCTACTTTTTCCCAAAAAAAAAGTCAAAAAGTTTTAAATTGAAAATTCGTCACTTTGCGACAATTTTTTTTTTTTTTTTAATTAAAATTTTATCTTTCAATATTCAAATATTTCACTATATCACTATATATCTTTGTTTCTTTTTTTTTAAATTCAGAGCGAGAAAATGCGTGAATTTTAAGTTTCAATAATACAATTTTTTGTTCGATGGGTGTGGGGAGAGTGAAATAAAAAATACTAAACAAAAGCTTGAAAGGAAAATCAATTGAGGAAAAAAATAGGGACCTCATATATGATAAACCCCTATATGCTCTCGGATTTTAGACGCTTTGTGCCAACCCCTCATCAAATGTCTACCATATATATATATATATATATATATATATATATATATTCTCATATTTTACAGTCATTCAAAAGGTCAGAATCCTGCTGATATTGATGGATAGTTTGATATAAAAAAAAATCTATTCCATCAATGCACGCTGCCAGAAATAATTGGATGCGGGTTGTTTGGAGATTTTATATATATATACATAATATTCATGCGACTAAAAATGACCGAAAATGTTTTTTTGAATGCTTTTGATTCCTTAATTCCCAATTAGTTCGCATTAGAGAACGAAATTTTCAAACTTTAATTGGGATATTTTATTCGATTTTATCTAATACTAAATAATTAATTATATTAAACCCGTAGATATTTGTTAAATAAATAAATATTAAATAACTATTAATACCGATTAATTTTAATTTATTACCTAATAAATTTTTTTCGAAGAAGTTTAATAAAGTTTTTAAGAATAATTGCATTTTTTCCAGAAGTTCATTTATTGATGAGTTTTACTGTTTATGTAAAATAATTGAACTTTTCCAAATAATTCTGTTAAAAATTTTTTTTAAATAATTGAATTCCCGAGACATTTTTTATTATATTTGAATCTTTGGAAATAATTTTTTTTAAAAACCATTTCCAATATTTGAGTTTTTTCGAAATGTTTTTTGAAAATTTTATTCAAAATAATTGAATACATAATTATATGTATATAAATAAATAATAATTGAATTACATTGAAGAATAACATGAAGATAATTTAAATTTTGCCAATAATTTTAGATAAATGTTTTAAAAAAGAATTAAATTCTGAGAATAGTATTATTCTTCATAAAAGTAATTAAAATTTTAAATTAGATAATTGAATTACTAAAAAAATTTTATTATTAATGAAAAGAATTGAATTCGTACGAAGATTTATATAGAAAAAAATTTTAAATAATTCAATTCTGTTTGGAAATTTTCTAAAAATAGTAGATATTGAAAATCATTGAATTGCAAGAAGTTCTTATGAATAATTAAATTTTACAAAGAATTCAATTAAAATTTTTGAAAATAATTGTCTATGTAGCGCATTATTAATTTTTATTTAATAATTTAATTCTTAAAAAGCATTTTATTATTTATGAAAATAATTGAATTCTTGCAAACGATTTTATATGAATTTTTTCTAATAATTGAATTTTCAAGAAAAAATTTATTACTTTTAAAAATAATTGAATTTTCTTAATGAATATTGTTATTTATGAAAATAATTAAATTTTGCAAACAATTTTATTAAAATGCCTGAAAAATAATTGAATTTTCGGAAACACTTTTGTCCAATAATTCAATTCTTGGGAAAAATTTTATCCAATTCTCAAAGAATAATTTAATTATATAACAAAATGTATTTAAAATTTAATTTAAAATAATTCATTTCTTTCAAACAATTTTATTAAAATATTTAAAAATAATTAAATTCTTGGAAAATATATTTTTAAATTTTTAAAAAGGATTAAATTTTTGTGAAAAATGTTGTTTTTTGTAAATAATTAAATTTTTACAAAGAATTTAAAAATATTTTTGGAATAATTGATTTTTTTTAAGGATTTCTATAATATTAGCGAATTTAAAGTAGTGAATTAAAAATAAAAAATTAAACATTGTTTTTACTTTTAAAAATTTTTCAAAATCATTCCCGGTTTTTCAGAGTCAAAATTTCAAATTTTGAATATTTGCTCTTAGATTTAGAATCAGTGACCATGAAAGCAGCCAGAAACAATTTCCATGCTAAATTAATCATTTGATCCAATAATTTTTTTAAAAAGCGTTCGCCATATTGGATCCATCATATTGAATTTTTAAAAACAAACATGAAATTCGAAATCTATTTCAATGTTTTCAATAAAAATTTTTATTTAATTTTTATTAAAGAATTTACGAATAATTGAAATTGGATAAAATTATTATTTTCAAAAATAATAATTTATAAATTATTTCAGAATTTCAATTAATTTTAATAATTTTCTTGAAATTCATCGAAAGAAATCAATTATTTAAAATTTTGTTGATACAATTCTTTATGAAAATTTGAATTTTAAGAAATATTTAATTATTCAATAAATTATTAATTTTTGCATGTAGATATTAATCGAATTCTTTTGGAAAATTTTTATTATTAAAATAGTAGATGTTAAAATCATTAAATTGAATATTAACTTAAATATTGACTAATTTTTGAAAATAATTGTTAACGAGAATTGTATTAAAATTTTTGAAGAAACCCCGAGCATAACTCAGATTTTACTTTGAACCTAGTTAAATATGAAATAAATAGTTGACCCAGGGCACGAAAAAATTTCACGCATAAATACGTCAATACGAACGAAAGGGTTAAAATTAAATCGGGAAAATATTAAGGAATATTATTATTCCAATCAAAATTGTGTTTGAAAAAATGATTGTGTATAGCAATCAGATTGGACTTAGATTTTTTATGTTCATTGATACGAACACCCACCATTCTTTTTGACTGACCAACATAAGATGCAGAACAATTTTTACAATTGATTTTATAAATCGTATTAGTAATTTCAGATTTTTTATTTATATCTTTTCCTTTTTCAACAAAATTGTGGTTCATATTAATATTTTTGCAGGGAATAGATAAAATGCTATAGTTTCACGTCGGTGAAGTTCACAACGTTTATGATCAACGATTAAAAGAAAAAAAATTATTTTTCTACCAAAAACAATAAAAATTATTGTTCACAAATATTTTTTTTGTAAATCATTATTAAAAAAATAAAGCGAATTATTTTTTGTACAAAAATTTATCAAAAATTCCATAAAAAATCATTTTTCGTCAGAAATCGTTGACTATAAACGTTGTAAACTTCACCAACGTATAGTTTCTAAGAACTGAGGAGATTTTCTCAAATAATTTTGGCACATACGATAGGAAGACCTTCGGTACCTTTGTATAAATTTTGTCATTTTTAACACTAGCGAGTTGAGTATTAGAAGCTATAAAAGAAATACGTTTCATTATGTACGTTTTTATGAATTCTAAACGTAAAGACCAATGTGTTTTTTTAATTATTGACTCGTAAGGATCGTTAAACTTTATTTTTATAATAAAATGTTGGACGTAACGAAATTCTAGTAAAAAGAAACAGAAATAGTAGCTTTTAGTGACTAAAATCTAGAAAAAAAAGTACCAAAATAAAAAAAAATTTTTTTGAAATGCTAATATTAAGTGAAAAATGAAGACTACTGACCTTCAGCAGTTTTCTTTGAGGTCATAAATCCCGCAGGTGGTCGTCGCCATCCTCGCCAATTGTTGCATATGGATTCAGGCTCACTGCTCCAACTACATAGTGAGTCCTCCTCAAAGCGATCGGAATCCTCGAATGAGAAACGATCAGTCTCTTCCCAATCGAGAATCGCGCCCGGGGCACCTTGTGCTCCATTACCGGCTCCAGCTCCGGCATTTGCCGCGGCGGATGCGGCCCTTCCCGTACCGCCACCACCACCACCCCCTCCGCCACTACCACCCACCACAACGGGGGACCGAGCCAGGTTGTCCGCCAGTTTTAAATCGTCGTACGGTGTGTAGCACGCACGACACGACTGGTGCTACTTCTCCACCTCCACTTTCTTTTCTTCTCTTTCTCCTCTCCAACTCCGAAATCAACACCGCCGCCTCCGACGCCACCTTCAATCAATCGTCTCTTCAAAGGACCTATATCCTTTACACAGACAAACAGAAAAAAAAGAGGCAAAAATCAATGATTAATTTATTTGAAATTCAATACTTTTATATATTCTCTCATGTTCACAGGTTTTAAGGGGCAAAAAAAATCGCTTCAATAGACTGAGGATGGAAAAAAAAAATCGAAATTGCAGGGATCAAACCAGTCAAAAAAAAAAAAATACACGTCGGTGAAGTTAACACAGTTTATAACCACAAATTAAGGAGACGCCTAAGTCACTTTAAATCAATGCAAAAAGAATGATTTTTCGGTACACATCTCTTTAAAACTAATTAATCGCTTCGGGTCTTTTTGCATTCAATCCCAGGTATGGCCTGTCATGCAAATAAGCAGATAGAAGACTTTACGTCAATAACAAATGTTTTTATAAACATTTCAACAAAATTATAAAAATATTACTGATTGTTTCTTATGAGAATAGTAATTGATTGCTCTCCATTATTTATTTGGTATTTATATCTATTGATATTTATATCTATTGATATTTATATCTATTGATATTTATATCTATTGATATTTATATCTATTAAAAAAAAATAAAATCAAAATTCTGCCATCAATTTTCACTGCATTAGTAACAATCATGAATTTGATTTTCAAAATACAAAAATTGTAGATGTGTCGCGATCTGAAGAAAGGGACCTTAGAAGCAAATCACTTTAAGGTTATGTTAGTGTAACTTTTTTGTTGATTAAAAGTTTCTTTTTTCGTTTTTGCAAATTAAAATCAGTTTTTATTAAATATTTTAGTTGTACTGAAAACTTAAACATTTATGAATCCAATTGAGAGTTGATTCTTTTCTTGTATTTTTATTTAAAAAATTACAAACATAACCTATAATTTTTTGCTTCTAAGGTCCCTTTCTTCAGATCGCGTCACAGATATAGAACATGATTGGAAAAAACGTGTGCTTTCCGAAATTATGTTTATTAATCACGATCCTAATAATATTAATGTGAAAGAAAATATCGACAATTTGAGAAAAACTTATAAGCTTCTATTGCAGAGAAACTTTTCCATTTCTTGATTGTTATTTATTGATTTCGTATTGTTTTGATTTTCAAGCTGCCTTTTAAAAATTTGTATGACGTATTTTGTTGACATAATTCTGGCACCTGTCACTTTTGTTAGACAGTTTGTCGCCTACTTTCGACATGTAGACATTTAATTTTATAATTTGACAATTTCACCTTCTGGTGATGTTATTTAATTTTTAAAGAACTCCGTGTCGAGGTAAAAATCTCAGTATATATGTTTATATTGAGTGTTAGTCGTGTTAAAAAATTAATACTGATTTATATCTATTGTATTTACAGCCTGAAGAGGTTAACGAAATGTTAACGAAACGTTGCGGTAAATATAAAGACACATTGTCTTTCTATTTATGTTTAGTGTTTTTTAATTTTTGTTTCTTGTAATAAAAACTAAAAAACTAAAAATAATCTTACAAATGAAAAACTAAAAACCTATACTAATTTGCTCCAACTGATCGATTTGCCCAAAACCAGATTTTTTCTAATGTTTCTATGTATGTGTTTTTCAAAACAAGTCAGAATTATGTCAAACTTCATATTTGATAGCCTGCAAATATTTTGAACAAAAAAATCTAAAAGATTTGAAATTGGTTCATTTGTTTTGACGAAACATGTACCCAAAAGATAAGAAATCCAAATTTATTTTATGTTTTGTAATAATTAAAGACGATGCAAGTGAAAAACAAATTTTTCCATCCAATTATTATTTTCAAAAAAATTCTAACTACATATAATAATTAAAAACGATGCAAGTGAAAAACAAATTTTTCCATTCAATTATTATTTTCAAAAAATTCTAACTACACAAAGAGAAAATTTATATTAAATTTTGTAAAAATATTATTCCCAATTTGGGAAAAAAATGCGACAAAGCGAAATTTTGATACAATAATTATACTGAACATTAAATATACTTAAGTGAAATTTACTATAATTCTACTAAATATAAGAATTTAGTAAATAAGATTTAGTTAATCTTTAATATAACTTTACTAAATTCCATATTATTTTTTTCACTGTTTAGTATTTTCTATCCCAAAATTTCGCTTTGTCGCCATTTTTCCCCAAATTGTAAAATATTTTTAGCAAGTTTAACATATTTTTTCTCCGCAATGTAAAATTCTTTGTTAAATCAATTATTTTTAATAATTTTCGAAATAGTTCTTTAACAATTTTAAAAACCAATTATTTACAATATTCAATTTAATGGATTAAATTATTAAAAATTAACGAAACTTAAAGTAAATTCAATAACATTTTTTCACAACAGATTAATTTTAAAATTCAATTATTTCTAGAAATTCAAGCTAAATTACTTTACATATTCAATTATCATTTTGAAATTTTAACAGAAATTCATTTTTAAATCAATTTTTATTAATAAATTTTGCTGGTATTCAATTTATTTTTTAAAAAATTTAATAAAATTCTGCATAAACCTTTAATAATTTTAGATAAAACAAAAAAAATTTCGCAGGAATTCAATTATTTACAAAACTTTTTATAAACTTCTTCGCAATTATTCAATTATTTTCGCAAATAATACAATTTGTTTCATGAATTCCACTATTTTCATAAATAATAAAAATTGATTACAGCATTTTAATTTTTCGAAATATAATTTTAATCGAATTCCTCGAGAAATGTGTAATTATTCTTAAAAATTTAATATTAAAAAGAATATATACAGAATACATTGTTATTTTTCCATATTTAAATAATTGAATTCTAGTAGAATTTTTTAATAAATATTTATTTAAAACAGGATTTCAGTTATAATTTTAGATTATAGTTGAATATTAAAAGCATTAGAGTGTGAATTTTCAGAAATAATTGAATTTTTAAAAAATTTCAAACAAATTCTTTGAAAATCTGAGTTGTCAATATTTTTAACAAAAAAATGTCTAAATTTTTAAATAGCCAAAATTTTACGCTAAATCCAAAATTTAAAGTCAGAATTTAGCAGATTTTTTAGTTCATCTTAAAATTTTGCGTCAAACAGTTCTTAAAATTATTCACACTGTTTATTTTGATGTAAAAAAGAAATGTACTTTTTTCTAAAGATTTACAAAGTTTAGTGAACATGAAGGTATTTAATTCTAATTTTTTGTATCTAAAAAAGAAAAAAGAGAGAGAGAAAATGTTTAAGAGTCATAGTCTACTATAGTAGAATTCTTTCATCTTAAAAAAAATTCACATCCGGAAGTTTCCATTCGCCACTAAATAAAATCAAAGAACATCATACCTGCATAATAATGACTCAATATCTGATGTGTGCTTTATAACTACCAATGAGTCAGTGTAAGTTTGCAACGAAAATATATATATCTGTCAGGAGAGTTTATTGACTCATCCTAGTTGAAATAATTATCCATTTAACTAAAAATGATTCATTCTTCTTGCTTCCGATTTTTCCAATGAAAATTTACTTTAAATTTTATTAATTCTTTGAACTAATTTAATTTTCAAGTTATTCAAATTTCTTTAATTTTTAAATCATTTTAAATAATTCAATTTTAAAATCATTTTAAATAATTTAATTTTAAAATCATTTTAAATAAATTAATTTTAAAATCATTTTAAATAAATTAATTTAAAAATCATTTTAAATAATTTAATTTTAAAACCATTTTAAATAAATTAGTTTTAAAATTAATTTAATTAATTTAATTTTAAAATCATTTTAAATAAATTAATTTTAAAATCATTTTAAATAATTTAATTTTAAAATCATTTTACAGTGTGGCATGATCCCCAAGTTTTGAACGTTCAAATAAACGAAATATTTTTTATTGAAGATATTTTAGTAAATTAATAATCATAAAAAAGTTTAAAAACTAAAATTTGATGTTTACAAACTCAGTAATTAATTTTTTGAATAGTGCAGCAAAATAATTACAATAAAAATTTAATTTGTAGAAGAAATAAATCAATTTCGTTGATTTGAACGTTCAGAACTTTAGGATCTTAAGGTGACCGCAAAATTTTATTTTCAAAATTCCCTGACATTTCCCTCACTAACAAATTTTTGAGTTATTTAATATTCTACATTGTTTATAAAATTTTTATAATGCTTTTTAAATTACAATTTTATTTCTAAAGGAAAAAATAAGATAATTAAAAATTGTTTGTTTTCAAAACAACAAGATTTTGATAATAATAATTTTTGGGTTCTTTCGATCAAAATTCCCTGACTTTTCCCTGACTTGCGATCACCCTGATTTTAATTAATTTAATTTTAAAGTAATTAATTTTTAAAATATTTTAATTTTAACACAATTTTAAAATCATTAATTTTGAAGTGATTTTAATGAATTACTTTATAAAATCATTAACTTTGAAATTGACTTAATCAAAAAGACGATAATTTTTAAATATAGATTTTAATTTAAAAAAAGAAATGAAACAAAAAGAATCCCTTATTTTGTCTCTATATATATAATAATGAACGAATAAACAGATTTTGAAAATTGATTATTTTAATTTATTTCACTTTATACAACTGTATTATTGCAGGAAGTTAAAGTAGAATTGCTCGCAGTAACACACAAGAGCTCAAACATAATAATCGTGTCAGGGAAAATGATCATTGCATTGTGTGTTGCTCGCGGACTCTCGATAATTGCAATTTCAAAGTGTTTAATCGTAACGGCGCTAATTCGCTATGGGCAACTATTCACGAACAGTTGCTATCATCGTGGAACTACCGTGAACCAGTTTATGCAACTTAGTTGAGACGATGTTGCGTAAATTACTATTCACGCCCATTACAATCCGTTGTAACTTTTACTACTTGACTATATAAACTTATATGCCAGACATACATTTATAAACACACATACACACACAAAAGAATTGAATAGTAAACTGTCGACTATATTTTCACAAAAATATTAACATTTACGAGAGTGAGAGAGAAAAGTATTTTTTTTTTCATTTTCACAATGTTTATTAATTATTGTTTGGAATAATTAATAAATATGTTTATTAATTATTATAAAGAATAATTAATAAAGATTGTGAAAACAGCAAAAATACTTTTAATAATAATAATAATAATAATAATAATAATAATTATTATTATTATTATTATTATTATTATTATTATTATTATTATTTGTAATTTGATATTCTTTATTATAATTTCGTAAATAAAAAGTGTTTAATTATTTGTTTATTAATTAACACAAAGTGAATAAGGTATCTTACGTTATGAGTTTGTGTTTAAATTTAAAAAAAAATTCATGATTAGGATTGCACTTTTTTTTAAAAGATTTTCTTCTATTTAAACTTTTTAGTTTGCTTTATTTAAAAATGTTCGACAATTACCTAAAAAGATTAAAATACTTTGTAGATTGGATTTTAAAGCAAGAGTTCTAAAAAAATCCACATTCTAAAAATGTTTTTTAATAGGAACCGAATTTAAAAGTACTCTTAGAATTCGAATCAAAACTCATAGAATTCGTATTATTTAATTTTCAGCATTTTTTCGTATAGAAAAAAATTGTAATTATTTGACAAATTTAAAAATTTAAGAACTTAATTTAACTGGGAACTTTATCGAAACTCATAGAATTCAAATAAAAACTCATAGAATTCGTATTATTTAAATTTCAGCATTTTTCCGTATAGAAAAAAATTGTAATTCTTTGAAAAATTTAAAAATTTAAGAACTTAATTTAACTAGGAACTTTATCGAAACTCATAGAATTCAAATAAAAACTCATAGAATTCGTATCATTTAAAATTCTGTATTTAAAGATTTCTTAAAAATTTAAGAACTACATTTAAATCAAATATTAATTTAATTTAATTTAACTGGAAACTTTATCGAAACTCATAGAATTCAAATAAAAACTCATAGAATTCGTATCATTTAAAATTCTGCATTTAAAAATTTCTTAAAAATTTAAGAACTAAATTTAAATCAATTTTTAATTTAATTTAACTGGAAACTTTATCGAAACTCATAGAATTCAAATAAAAACTCATAGAATTCGTATCATTTAAAATACTGAATTTCAAAATTTCTTAAAAAATTAAGATCTAAATTTAACTGAATTATTAATTTAATTTAATTTAACTAGAAACTTTATTGAAACTCATAGAATTCAAATAAGAACTCATAGAATTCGTATCATTTAAAATTCAACCTTTTTCGTCCAAAACAAAATTGTAATTATTTGACAATTTATGTGACTAAAGTTTAAAACGTTCAAATAAACGAAATTTTTTTCACCTTAAGTGTTTTTGAAAAGTACTATCCGGAAAAGGAAAATAATTGCAATTCAACAATATTTAATTTAGAATTAACTTGTTGTAATCTAAAAAATAATTTTTTTTTGTAAAGAAATACAAATTAGAAAAAGTAAAAAAATATTATCGTTCACTTGATCGTTCGAAACTTTAGGAACGTGACAATTTTTAAAATTTAAGAACTTAATTTAATTGGAATCTTTATCGAAACTCATAGAATTCAAATAAAAACTCATAGTACATTAAAGTTTGAAAAATTCAATATACTGGATTTTTTTCACCTTTAACATAAAGTGAACTGTCAATAGAATATTTTGGTTGAATTCTTTATCATTTTTTGTTTAAAATTAGACTTTTTACCAAAACTCATAGGATTTTAATCAAAGTTCACAGAATTTTTAACTTTCGTAAATTCAAACATCAGCATCTTTTTCTGTTCATATAAAAAATATAAAAATTATTCGTGTAATTCTTTGCAAACTCTAGAAATTAAGGAAATTAATTTTACTGGAATTTTGATCGAAACTCATAGAATTTTAATAAAAACTCATAGTATTCTAATTTTTAGAAAATTTAAGGTTTATAATAAATTTTGTAAAATGAGACTAAAATTCTTATCAAAACTCATGGAATTTTAGTCAAACCTCACAGAATTTTGATAAAAACTCATTAAATTCTCAACTTTGAACAAATTTAAGTTCTGCGATTTGTTTACTTATACATTACAAAGAAAAGTGTTACCTAAAATTATTCGTAGAATTCTTTTTACAACTCATAGAATTCTAAGTAAACTCATAGAATTTTTTGTTTTGATGGTTATCTTATTTTTACTTTCAAATAAATTATGATCATGTAAAATCTTTTGTAAACTGTATATGAAGGTATTACAATTCTAAATAGAATAAATAAATTTTAATTTAAACTCATAGAATTCGGAAATTCAATAATTTGAAAGTCGGATATTTTTAAAGGATTTTTTAGTAAAAAGAAAACTATATTTAGAATAAAGACAATTGAGATAAGTATTTCTACAAAATCTCATTAATAATGCCGAATGTCATTAATATTATCGAAACTCATAGAATTTTTATTAAAATTCTGATTACTATAAATATTTTTAAAAAAATATGCAACTTTGTAGCAACTGAAGAAATTAACTTTAATTTTCATGATTTAAACTAATTTTACTATTATCTCTAGAAAACATAATTTGCATTGTTTCCAGTATTTTTCGAAATTTTGAAAATTTTATCAAAACTCATAGAATCTTGAGTTGAAACTAAGTAATCTTTAAGGAGATAGAAAACAGTGAAACAATTTTTAAAAAACAGAAATTATTTGTAAACTTCTTTATAAAAATATCAAAAAAATTATTCGTGGTCATAGAATCATAGTTAAAACTCATAAAACAAAAAGTTTTCAATCTATTGAACTTTAAAATCGTCTTTTTTCCTCATTTCTTAAGAATTGATGCAATTAATCTTTATACTGTTTAAAAATTCATTTGAATACACAGAAACTTAATTAGAACGCATAAAACTCGAAAATAATTAACAAGTTCTTTAAAAAGTTATTTACTTATAGAAGAATCATTCAAAAACTGTCAAATTCTCCAAAGAAATCTTTATAATAATAATAATAACAGAAACTTTGCCAAAACTCATAGGACTTAGTATTTAACTATTTAATTATTTAAAAATGATTAAAAACTCATAAAATTGTTAATAAAAAATTTGTTTCGACGTATATCTTTAATTTTATTATTTTAAAGTGAACCTTTTATTACAGAATTTCTTTGAGGAATTTTTAGTATATTTGCTTCCAAAGAAGAAACTATATTTTCAATATTTACAAATTGTTTCAATTTAAAAATCTTAATTATCTTATTACGCAATTAGAGTTAAAATGACATTATGAAGATTAGATAAATTTTTTTGACATTATTACTAATTTTTTCTTCTTCATTACACATCAATAAGATAACTTTCTCATTCTCACTCTTTCCAAACAAAGAAAAGCAACACACTCAGTGCAATAATATTTTCAATACCACACAAATTGTGACAATTTCTTTACGGATTTTACAATTAAGAATTATTTAGTTTAGTTATTATTTAGTTTAGTTCTTATTTAATTTTTTTAGTTTCAGTCAAATCAATCGGGACCTGAGTTCAAATTAGAGCCCAACTTGCTAATTCCGGACTCAATCTTGTTTTAATTTAGTTTTTCACTTTCTAACCTGGCACAATGCTGGATTTTTTTACACTAAATTTCCGAAAGATGATATTATGTTCTATTATCGTCTTCTCTATTGCAATATATCTTCAATTTTCTCTTTCTCTCTCTCTCCCTGTCTTCTTTAAGTTTCTTCAAGTGGCTGCAATAACTGGACTTATCATCAATTCTTTTCCTCCCCTTGGCTCTTTTTTGCCTACACTCTCGATACTCTTTTATCGCCATTGAGGAGCATTGAATTCTCCATTCAATTTCACCAGTAAATTGCCTCCTTCACAAAATATTCCAAAACTTGTCCACATATACCATCCTGTTCCTTTATTGTTCTAAGTGCACTTTTGTCCCTAGATGTTGGTTTATTCATTAGCTCTTTCTCTCACAGATTTTTTTCAATCCAAATCCACATATAGACTCATTACTCTCCTGATTACTTATTTTGAATTTTAATTACTAATCCATGTATTTTTATTTTAGCCAAGGAATTATTGAGTACAGCATGATTTTTATATTCAGTTTAGCATGATTTTTATGTTGAGTTCAGCATGATTTTAATATTTAGTTCATCATGATTTTAATATTAAGCTCAGTATTATTTTAATATTGAGTTCAGCATGATTTTAATATTAAGCTCAGTATTATTTTAATATTGAGTTCAGCATGATTTTTATATTCAGTTCAGCATGATTTTTATGTTGAGTTCAGCATGATTTTAATATTTAGTTCATCATGATTTTAATATTTAGTTCAGCATTATTATGTTGTAAACTTTATCAATCATTTTTAATTTCAAAATGTGCGGTTCCTCTAAATTTTAAATTAGAATTTAAGCACTCCTTTTGCAAGAAAAGATGATAAACACCTCCTTGGTAATGAGAAGAGGAAAATAGAAGCAAAAGTGAAATTTACTTTTCGTAACATGTCATTATTGTCATCATGCAACGATGGAGTTTTTGAGAGGAACAAAAACAATATTCAAGAAATGAGTAAGTCTATATATACAAGAGGAACACAAAGAAAGAGAAAGTCGTCCATCTGCAAGACTTGGAAGTAAAACCGCACCAAGTGTCAACAGCTGCAGTCTTTTTAAAAACCCCCAGCAACAAATGTATTTCCATTTTGTTGTGTACATCGGAGCCATTGGGGAAAAAGTGGAACAGCTGATTTTCCTTGATGGAATCATCGATTTTTCCTCCCTTTGAAGCATTCGTTTCAACCCTCCTCTCTATCTACCGTTTCCCAGGCCAAAGCAACAGAAAAAAAAAGAAGAGAAGGCAGAATCCGACGCCAACCGTAATAAAAATTCCAATTAACCCAAAACTACCTGAACAAGAAATCCTTTATCATTAAAAACCCAACCTCTGTGCCTAATTCCCAAGACAAAAAACTTAAGCTAGGTTAGTTATTTCGGAATAGTTTCGAGAAACTTAAATGTCAAATAAGTTGAGATAGGTTATGTTACAGAAATGATACACAAAATAATGCCATTATATTCTGTGTCACAAAGACCTTGGCAAGTCGACAGGCACGTCAAGAACGTGCGACGACCCGAATCCCACAGAGGGGATCCACCCCTCTTTTTTCAACTCTCACTTCCACTCTCTCTCTCTCTTTTTCTCTCTTTTTCTCTTTCTCTCCTTACTAACATCTAATCAAAAACTCACCTTTTTCTTCCCGTCGAAAATCTCTTTGCATTGACACTATTTTTCTTGATTCACTACAAAAGAAACACCAGAGACGATAAAAAAAAAACCCCCTTAAAGTAGAGAGGTTTTTCAAGCATATAACACCTCGAAACAACAAGAACAGGACACACAGCTGAGAGTGTCCCGTCAGTTTTATGTAAGTGACATAATCAAGAAATAACTTCAACTGACATTAGCGCGCACACACGACAAGTTGTTAAATTAAAAATGATTTTCCCAAATTAATGCACTATCACCGCACTGTTCGAAAATAAAACACCCGATATTTAATCCCTGGCCTGGCCTACCCCATCGACGACAACAACAAATATGGCGAGCGATCCTCCTCCTGAACCTTAGGTAGGAGATCGACTGACGTGCAATATCGCCAGGCGGCGCCACTTGTACAACTCAATGTTATTCCCCACTTTTTTTTTTTTCCTTGAAGCTAGTCGAGAGAGAGAGAGCTTTCCAAGTCTGATTGTGTGCCTATTGGTTCATGAGGAAAATTTCCAAACGCGTACATACAACGCTATCTTTACGTTTTCTATGGAAACCCCATCGAGAATCGATTAATCGCGCAAATTTTCAATTCAGAGAAACACCCATCCACCTGAAACTCCCCCTATTTTCGCCCTTCTCTCCTTTTTTCCATCACAAGCGCCATTTTTAAAAGCGGCAGCACTTGCTAAACATTAGGAATTTTATCGATTTTCCACATATCCCAATCGCCGGAAAAATTTACTCGATTAACATTCAAGCCTATTTTATTAGAACTACTATTAATAATAGTTTAATTCTAAAAAATACCTTTTTAGAAACATTGTCTTTTTTCCGTAAAAAATACTAATTTCACAAAGTAGAGAAGTTACCCATCGAGGAGTTGAAGCAGCACTCGAAGGCACTTTTGTTGCAAAGTGCTTTACAAAAATAAACTAATTTAAAAAAAAATCAACTAAGTTACAAACTTAAAAACTATAAACCAGTAAAAAGGCATTTCCACAATAAAAACAAGTTTACCGACCGCGATATAGCGGTTTAGTGAAACTCCCCCTAGAGGCGCTGTGACACTTTTTCTCCTAGAGCTCAGATATCTGATTATGGTGTCTTGAGAAGAGAGTAATTGTCAAAAAAATTCGATTTCATTCTAAATTTTAAAAATGTTGTTGTCTCGGGGTAAACAATTGTTACAATGTGTAGCACAGACGACACTGAAGAGAAATCGACTTATCAATAAACCACAAACGAGAAAAGCAAGTGACTGGGACGGACCGTAAGTAAATTACATAATTTTTTAGGTTATATTTGGTCCAATGTTTCATTTTTGTCGCAAACTTTTTTTCATTCTTTTTTTCATTTTTATGGCGAATAAAAAAAATAAAAGCAATACAAAAAGAGTTAATTGGACACAAAAATTACTGGTTCAGAAAAAAAATTCTTTTTGTCACATAAACCATGTACCACACTCTTAAAATGATCTATTAAACATAAAACTATACGTTTCTCTTGAATCATGTCCTTTAATCGTTACCAGAAATAGTTTTATTGTAAAAGGAGTCTTTTAAATATAAAACAGGGGGAAATTTATTGTAAAAAAGAAAAATGTTGAAATAATTAATTTTTATATAAAATACTTTTATTCTAAAAGAATAGTAATTTCACGTGATTGTCAAACACTTCATAATCAAATTTTTTTTCCAGTTTGTAAACAGAAAAATCTTTTCTAGTATTTATTAAAGAAAATTGAATTACATTTCAATTATTTTAAAATTATTAATGACGATCATTTCGAAAAATGTATAACCTTAATAAATGTTAGCATCGGTTTAAAAAATTCTAATTCGGACGATTTTCCAAATGTGAACAAGAAAAACAAATTGATCTTAATTTTTTTTTAATAAAAAAAAGAAGATACAATAAACTAAAATTATTTTTAAAAATATTTAAAATTTCATTAAATTTTGTACAATTATAGTAATTATTTAAATAATTGAAAACTATAATATAATTTATTATAAAAAGTAAAGAAGCTAATTCATAAGTTTAAAAAAAAATTGATAAAAGATTACATATGGAAATTATAAACGAAATTTAGTTCTTAATTGCCTATCAAATATTCTATAAAATAATTTTTCATGTAATTTTGACATTTTTGAATGAAGTAAAGAATATACAAAATTTAATTGAAATTATTTTTAAAAATATTAAAAATTTTGTTAAATTCTGTATAATAATTATAATTATTATAATCATTTGAAAACTAATACAATTTATAAAATTTGTAAAAAAATTCAATGGTCATAAAATAAAACCTGTAAGGAAATATTTTTACCCATTTTGAATTTTTTTTTCTTAAAATCTAGTAAATTTTGAAATCTATGAGTAATTTTCCAAAAAAAAAATTTTTTTCAACACAAAAATAAGTAATTTTCATAATTTTTAAATCATTTAAAAAAATTTTTTTTTTACTTTATCAATTAAATAAAGAATATACAAAATTTAATTGAAATTATTTTAAAAAATATTTTAAATTTTGTTAAATTTTGTATAATTATTATAATCATTTAAATATTTTAAAACTAATACAATTTATAAAATTTGTAAAAAAATTCAATGGTCATAAAATAAAACATGTAAGGAAATATTTTTACCCATTTTGAATTTTTTTTTCTTAAAAATTAGTAAATTTTGAAATCTATGAGTAATTTTCCGAAAAAAAAATTTTTTTTAACACAAAAATAAGTAATTTTTATAATTGTTAAATCATTTAAAAAATTTTTTTTTAATTTATCAATTAAATAAAGAATATACAAAATTTAATTGAAATTATTTTTAAAAATATTTCAAATTTTGTATAATTATTATAATCATTTAAATATTTGAAAACTAATACAATTTATTAAAAATTAAAGAAGCTAATTCATAACTTTAAAAAAAAATTATAAAAGGAAAAAAAGGAAATTATAAAAGAAATTTAGTTCATATTTGCCTGTCAAATATTCTATAAAATAATTTTGCATCTAATTTTTTATTTAAAAAAATCCAATGGTCATAAAATAAAATCTATAAATAAATATTTTTTCCCATTTTGAAATTATTTTTTTTTCATAAATTAGTAGATTTTGAAATCTATGCGGAATTTTCCAATAAATCTTTTTTTTAACACAAAAAAGTGATTTTTATAATTTTTAAGCATTTTTTTGAAACAAACTTTACTTTTAGGCTAAAAATGTTAAAAATCCTTTATAATTCAATTTTTTTATGAAAAAATTCATTTGTTTCTTTTTATAACTAATTTCAGATGATAATTTTAGTGTAACTTCTTCATATTTTTTTTATTATTTATAAATAAAAATGATGATTTCAAATTTTGTTAGAAAAATAAATCAATTTTCAAAGAAAAAAAATTGAATATAATTGTATTTTCAGCATTTTCACCCTAAAAGTAAAGTTTTGTTTCATTAAAAATATGCTTCAAAAATAATAAAAATAAATTTGTTTGTTTATAAATTTCTTTGTTGGATACAAAAAGATATTTTCTACAAAACCACGATTAGTTTTCAAAATCGACTAATTTTGAAGAAAAATAAAACTTCCAAAGAGATCAAAACATTTTTTTTTTTTTTGAAATTTTGAACTTTTTATTTTATGCCCATTGAGTTCATATTAAAAATTTACTATAAAAACAATTTTATGGAATATTTAAATTATTATTAAATTAAATTTTATTAAAGTGTACATTCTTCTCGAGGAAAACATTTTAGTATTTTAATTTAATTTTACTACACACGAAGAGAATATACATTAAATTTTGTAAAAATGTTTTGCAATTTGTGGTAAAACGGCAACAAAGGAAAATTCTAATATTAAAAAATAGTAAATCTTTAAAAAACTTAAATAAAATTTAGTATAGTTGTATCAAATATTAAAAATATTTTAATTCTCAACTCCATTTTGGCGTTGAAAACATATTTTTTAATTTTGAGATTATATCTAGAGGTTGAACCTCCTCGAACCTTAGAATCGAGTCACAAAAAGTAAAAAAAAGGAATTTTATAAATTTAAAAATATAATTCCTGGATTTATAAATGTTTCGACTTTCGAAGAAGCAGATTGAAACAAAGGAAAACTTTTTAGTCCCTTGTAGATCTCGGAGATAATATTTTAATTCATAAAAATTTAATATTATCTAAAATTAATTAATTTAATTAAAAATTAAGAATTAAAAATCTCCTGATCTCGGAGGGCATCGCATCTATTTCAAATATATAATTTTTATAATAACTAATACGAACGAGTGATAAAATTATATTACCATTTATAATTTTTTTTTATTCCTATTTTAATAGATGGATGTATAGAGAACCCGGTAAACCTGCAAGAACTGCTTTAATAGCTGCTGAAGTTGGCGGAGGATTTGCAGTTTGGTGGATTCTTTGGCATGTTTGGCACGATTGGCACCATTTAGTGGTATTTATTCATTTTTCTACCATTTGAAAAAAAAGCTAAATTAACAAAAAATTAAATTAAAAGCCGAATTAGCAAAAAATAATTTACTTCCATATTTTCTGCCCACAGGGATTCGATCTTCCTGAACTAGAAGATTTCACAGATTTTGAACTTGGAATTCCACCAGATGACGCGGACTGTTAATTTAAAGAAGATCTATGTAGATATTTTAGGAATAACTAAATCTTTCCTTTTTTTAAAATAGTGGTCCGTTTGGAAATCCTTTCATCCAAAATGTCTCAAAATTTTCCGAAATTTGTTTAAGAATACCCAATAAATATTTTCACTAAAGAATTTCTTTCAAAAAATAGTGTACGATTTAAATTTAAAAAATTATTCCAAAAATTTTGCTCTATTATTTATTTGAAAAAATATAGTATAATTGTAATTTTATTCAGAAATATAATTTCGTTGATAAAAAACAAAATTATTCAAGGCATTTTAATGTTGATTGTCTTGACTTCAAGATATTGCTTCAAGCCCTCTTCTCCACTGGAATTTAAATCAAACAGCAAAATTTAAGCCAAAATTTAATATTCAATAAGTGGTGGAAAAAAAATTCACGAATTACTCACAGTTCACGACCAATGCCTGATAATTTGTAACCTCCAAATGGTGTTTGGGGAGTGATTGCATCGTAACAATTAACCCTGATAATATTTTACAAGATTGTTAATATTTTAAAAAAGGAATAACTTTGTTTTACCTTCTTTTTGAAGGAACTAGTTTGGATTGTAAAGGTTTCTATTGCTTCTTTACGCGCAGACTCGGAACGCCTCCTTCGACTATTGGCTAGCTTTCAAGGTCATTTTGTGATTGGTTCTCACAGTCCTGACCTTGAACGGCAGCCAATAGCACGAGGGAGGCGGTACTAGGGACACAAATAGATCATTATTCCATCCAGAATTTGTAAGTTTGTCAATCTTACCAAACACTGCCAGCTTCGACTGATTGAGCAAAGGTCAAAGCTTTATTAATGTCCTTCGTAATCACTCCAGCTGCAAGACCATATTTCGTTCGATTCGCACGTTCAATAACTTCCTCCATTGTTTCGAATTTCAAAATACTCTGCACTGGTCCAAATATTTCCTCCTTGGCGATTCGCATGTCATCGGTGACATTAGAAAACACCGTTGGCTGTTAATAAAAATTGAATATTAAAACAGTTAATTACTTTTAAGTAGTATACTGCTAAATATATACTATTAATTAATTCTACTGAATTAATTATTCAGTAGTAATGAATGTCAATTCCAAATCTTAATTTTTCATTTAATCTTCAATAATGAACCTCAATGAAATATCCAGCATTGCCAACGCGTTTTCCTCCGGTTTCAACTTTTGCCTTGGCATCAATTCCGGCTTTAATCAAGCCCATAACTTTTTCGAACATGTCACGATCAACTTGAGGTCCTTGATCCGTATCAGACTTAAATGGATCGCCAACTTTTCTTCTTTGTGCCAACTGCTTTGCTCGCTTCACAAACTCATCGTAAACTTTTGATTGTACAAAAGTTCGTGAACCAGCACAACAACTTTGTCCGTGATTGTCAAAGAGAGCATTGTAGGCGATTTCTGCCGCCTCATCAACTGAATTCGGGAAAAAGAAAAATGTATGATTATTTTTGTTTTCTTAATTTTTGTTTTTTTAATTTTACTCACGATCAGCGTCATCGAATATGACAAGAGGACTCTTGCCACCGAGTTCAAGACTAACTCGTTTTAAATTACTCTTCGCGGATGCAGCCATAATGAGGTGACCAACCTTTAAAGGAAAATTTCAATATTTTTTTCCCCTTCATTGAAGAATAGAAAAATTTGGGACGAAAGTAAAAATTGTATTCTTACATCTGTAGATCCGGTGAAGGCGACTTTATTAATATCGGGATGTTCTGAAATTGCAGCACCAGCTGTTGGACCATAACCAGGAATGACATTCACGACTCCAGCTGGGAATCCTGCTTCTTTAATCAATGATGCTAGATAGAGAGCACTCAGTGGCGTTTGCTCGGCTGGTTTCAAAATAATAGTGCAACCGGTACACAATGCTGGACCCAATTTCCAAGATGCCATTGCAATTGGATAATTCCATGGGATTATTTGTCCGACTATGCCAACTGGTTCTTTTCTAGTTAGGGCAAAATTGTTTCCATCTAAAGCAGAGAAAGAAATCGAAAAGTGAAGCGATCATGAACAGACCGGAGTTTGGATCACAGAGCAGAACAATTTTTGATTCATCTGATGATTGAATTTGTAGTTCAGCTATTCGGTCCTTAAAGCTATCATTAAGGACTGTAAATAGCGGATTTAGCAAGAAACAGATTTGATGCTGATGAATGACAAGAATTAGGTTCTCTTTCTGAAACTACAACAACAATCTTCTGAAGAGATTAAAAATTGGTGTTCCTTTTTATTAGTCAAAAGTTTGCATTTGAGAACATAATGATTCTGTTTTTCTTGTTCACGATTGTTCTGATTAGTACAATCTTAGGATGAACAAAAAAAACGGATAAAAATTTCTAAAGAGGCAAGGAGGAGACACCCAAAGTCTCTACTGCATCTAAACATTTTTAGCATTGCCTAAAAATTTTGAAACTTGAAGCAATTCTTTGAATCATGCTGCAATTTTAGATGCTGTAGTATCCTAGATATTCAAATGTTTGGTTTAATTTTTAAATGCCTTCTCACCTACAGGAATAGTGCTTCCATGAATTTTATCACACCATCCAGCATAGTAACGAATTGTCGCCACACTTCCACTTATATCGCCCAATGCACTTGTGAATGTTTTTCCACAATCTAATGTTTCTATGTTGGCCAAATAAGTTGCATCTCGTTCAATTAGGTCAGCAAACTGAAAATTTATTTAATTTCCCATGAAAATTTGTAACAAAAAGCAAACAGAAATTTGTAACAAGAAGCAAACAGAAATTTGTAACAAGAAGCAAACCGAAATTTGTAACAAGAAGCAAACAGAAATTTGTAACAAAAAGCAAACAGAAATATGTGACAAAAAAATCAAACGCAAGAACATGTGACAAACAAACAAGAATGTGTAACAAAAACCTCTTGCTTTTTTTGTGGAAAAAGAAACTATTCTTCGTTTTCCTATCATTTTACCTTGTTCATTAATTTTGCACGTCCAGAAGCATCCATTTTCCTCCATTCCGATCCTCGTGCGAATGCTTTTTTTGCAGCGGCAACCGCGAGATCAACATCCGCCTTTAAACATTCGTTGTTATTTTTTAATTATTTTGCAAAATTTCTATTTCTTATCTCAATTAAAAAAAAAAAATACCTTATCACCTTCCGCAACTTCAATGATAACTTTCTCCGTTACTGGACTCACTGTCGGGAATTTCTTCCCACTGACTGAATCCACAAATTCATTATTGATAAACAACTGGAAAAAAGAAAATTATAAACCAAATTTACAATGCGATAACTTCTCTTAATTGTTCGATATTTAAAATTTTCCAAAATGTAATTTTTTCCTAATATGACAAAAATTCAACAAAAGAAAAATTTTACAACTTTTTTCAATCTAGATAAATTTTTTTTTAATGGTTTAATTATGGTTTTGAATGTTCTGACCTTCAATCTATTTGAGAATATTATATAATATTATATAATATTTCAGAATATTGTTTGGAAAAAAGAAAATTAAGAACAAAATTTACAATGAGATAACTTCGCTTAATTTTTCGATATTTAAAATTTTCCAAAATGTAATTTTTTTCTAATATGGTAAAAATTCAACAAACAAAAATCATACACCTTTTTTTTAATTTATATAAATTTTTTTTAATGTTTCAATTACGATTTTCAATGTTCTGACCTTCAATCTATTTGAGAATACTTATCCTTTTAAGTTTCACCCGTAATCCCACTCATAAATTGCACGTAGACATTCAATTATATCATTTTCCACTATCAAAAGTTTATATATAGAAGTTAGAGATAATAAAAAAAGGGAAAAAGATGCAAAATATTTTTCTCAAGTGCTTTCAAGTTCGTGGTTAAATTGATATGAAAAATTTTACACTTATCACTGCTTTTTGTGAAAGCATTTTTCTTTTAATTATTATTCTGCAGAATTATGAATAATTTTAAATTATTAATAATTACATTTTATCCTAATGCATTTATTCATGTATACGATAATATTTTTAAAAATCCAATTCTCAATAAACAAATTTAGATTTAGAAAAAAATCATTTCAAACTAATAATTACTTTGTCTTAATGTATTTATCAACTTATGCAAGTTAACACTTTTTTTATTTGACTCTAAATAAATTCGGAAGTTATTCATTAAATAAATAGTACAAGAATTTTTTCATAAATTAATAACAATTGGTATGATGTTAATTATAGGTATAATTAATAGCAAATATTAAAATAAATATATAATAATAAATATAATTAAAAAAAAATAAAAAAAAATATAATAATAAATAATTTTGGAAGTTATTTATTAAATAAATAGTACAAGAATTCTTTCGTAAATTAATAACAATTTGTATTATTTTAATTCAGTAGGTATAATTAATAGCAAATATTAATATAATGAATGTTATAAATTTTCTATTACAGAAATAAATTGTTAGTTATATTTAGTTAACTGTACGAATCCAAAGCGGAAGATAAAAATTCTAAAAAAATACTAATATCTAAAAAATTCAACAATTTTAATACTACGATTGATTAAAAAATTTTCTAAATCTCTGGGGTTTTATTATTTATCCACAAAATATAAATCTTGAATTTAACAATCTGTGAAAATAGTAATTATGAAAAATATCAATTTAGTCATGTACCATAACTATCCAAAAAGGTTAAAATAAAAAAAGAAAACAATGCTACAACGAAAATTAATTAAACAGCTTTCTTTTATTTTGCAAATACGAATTTTCTTTCATCGAAAATAATTTTGATAAAAATTTTTATTGGACAATGTCAAAGCTTCATTTATAATTTTAAAACAACTTACTTTTGTATATTTAATGGTGGGATTTGGATTTGCCATGATTTTAGATTGTTTCTTGCCTCCTTATCAGTGAATAATAAATGTAAAGTGATAACTGCCGAAAGAAAAGCTGTTACAGAATTGCAAGCAAATGTTTCCAAGCCGGCCTTCGGTTTCACTTTAATAACACGACTATCGCAACAAATGTTTATAAAAGCATTTTTCTGCTTTACAAATAGCGTGCAGATGTCGCCTCTGAGCTGATGTGAATATCCTATATAATACTATGCATAAATATGACATAATATATCTGTCATGTACCAGTGATTAATTATTGAATACTGTAGTAATGTTAAAAAAAATTTTTTTAATTTTATTTTACTTACATATTAAGAAAAGCAATATATTTAAAGAAATAATAAAATAAAATCGTAAAAAAATTTAATAATTGATAATAAATTACAAGTAGTTATGAAAAATAATAAAATCTGATTGAAAATCAAATAATAATAATAATAATAATAATAATAATAATAATAATAATAATAACAACAATAATAATAATAGTAGCAGTAATAATAACAATCATAGTAATAGTAATAATAATAATAAAAATAATAATAATAAATAATAATAAACTATTTTTAGAAACAAACCTCGACGATTAGATTGGAAAAATTATAACTGTTCTGAAAAAATAAATAACTAAAGAAATTTTCTGTCGTTTTAAACGTTTCTTTTTATTATATAAAAATATTAAAGTGAAAAACATTTCGATTAACAATTTTAGAAAATACCATAAGAATTAAAACAATTCCCGAGTGAAACAAAACAATCATTTTCTTTTTAAATGACGCACATATTTTTAACTGAACAAAAAACGATTTGGTACAGAAAAAAAAATTCGACAAATATGGATTACAAATAGAGCTAACGAAAATAAACTTACAGTTTATTACTAAAAGAAAAGCAAACTTAGTGTTAAATAATTATATCAACCATTTTAAAAAAATAGTTCAACTTTGATTCGTATCCTTAGTAATCACAGTAATCATCACACGTTCATGGAGAATGTAGAATTAAAATTTCCACGAAAATCCTTCCATTTTTTTTAAAAAGTGCTTCTTAAAATCTCGAATATGAGGAAATTAGACGCTGAAAGGAAGAAAACGATAAATTTCGTATTTTATACAAATTAAAATAGTAAGCAATTAATGTGTTTTGAAATTTAGGATAAGAAGGAAAAAAATTATTTTCTTTCCTCGCAAGGCGTTTGTGAAAAAATAAATTATATTGTAATTGAAAATTCGGATGCAATGACCAGTTTGATTCCGCTTCCCCCACTCCAATTATTGGCGATTTAAATAGAGTCGCCGCACTTGGGATTTTGTTCAGTAGCTACCGGACGCTTTCCATAGTCGCGTCGTTACTATTCTCCCCTCTTCGCCTACTGGTTACTTAAATATCCCCCCACTCCCGCTTGGCAATTCCTTTAGTTGGAACTTGGACCTGCGCCGGCAGACATCCCCACCCATTTCCCCCACTCTTTCGCACTAGCTACTTAAATAGACTCCGCATAGAGTTTCGTTCAGTTGCAGTCTGGCGCTACTCGAATGAACATCCATACTGTCTCCTCCTTTTTTCTCTTGATTTTTTTAATGAACTCCCACATAAAGTTTACTTCAATTGGAATCTGTCGCTACTTTTCTAAATACATTCATCTTTTCTCCCCTCTTTTTTCTCCTGGTAATTTAAGTAACGTCCTACTTAACATTCCCTTCGATTGTTGCCTAACATCCCAACCCATTTTTCAAGTATTCTTTATATTAATTTTGTGGCAATGTGAATCGTCACGATTCACTGTCGAAATGTTGCTCTCGAAATCTTGCTGCTGTCGAAATTGTCCCTGAATTGTTAATTAATAATTGACATTAATTACTCAATTATTGATTAATAATTAATCCTGTTTTTGCTAAAATGTTTCATAGAATTAAAGTGGTCATTGAATCCTAATAATTAATTACAGACTACTCTAAAAGTTCGATTAATAAATACCTACTAAATTCCTTCATTCTGGTTCTGTTCCAATTTTTTTTCTATTTAATTTGAGTCATTGCTTTCGTTATGGCTTTACTAAAATTATTACACCTCATTGACTGGATCATTTTCATAGCAAAAGCATTTGCAGCAATCAGGCTAGGCTCCCACTGGTTAGTGTCTGCAGTTATTAAATGAAATCGTTTGCACAAACTGATCTTCTTTTCCTCATCGACGAATGAAGGGGAGTTGATGTTCTTTAGAATATAATTGACAATTTTACTGGGTCTTGTGCGTCTTCCATTTTGCCAATGAATTAGACGATCATTTTGATAAGCAATAAATACAACGAGATGAAAGATTTCCTTTACCATTCCTCTGGGTAGTACTCGCACAATCATTGGCGAATTGATGGCTTTTGGAATTCCTGTAATTGTCGGTAGCATAATATCAAGAGGATAAAGTTCAGTGCCTATTCCCGAGAGAAAGTACGTAACAGTTAGAAAATGAAATGTTGCCGCAATTTCCATTGGTGTTAAATCGTATTTATTATTTAATAACTTCGAATTTCTCTTTAAACATGATGCACATTCCTTTGTAGCTGATAAATGATTTCCTTGCAAGAATTCACGAACCATTCTGAAGCAATCTTCGATTAAAGCTGTCATTTTAGGATCACTTGCTGGGTCGACATTTGAATCAAGAGTCGGTAGTTCAGTTCCATTCTGTAACTTATTGTACAAAGACTTCAGAATGGAAATTTCGTCAATGCACATAAATTCTCGATAATCGTAGATTGCCGTACAAACACTACTGCGTATTTTTATTAATCTTTTAAAATCGAAATTGTCTATTAGATACAACAAATCGACAATATCATAATGCTCGTGTGCCCTTTTTACGCGCTTTCTCTTCATACCAACAATTTCGCTGAATGTTTTCGACAAATCATCAAATATCATTGTCACTGTAAGGAATTTGTAAGAATTAAGAATAAAAAATTTAAGTAAGAACTTTTGACATTTTTTTTATTATAAAAAAAAATACCTTCTGCACTTGCTGAATCTATGGACTCATTTTGAAACTGAGTTGGTTGCTGAGTATCCTCCATAATTTTTGTTACTTTACAAAACATACAGTTTGATTATTTTTCCTTTCTGAATCTTTACAAATCTGTATAATTGTTAATTTACAATCTTTTTAGTTACTTTTGTTCGCTAAATTTTTAGTCATTCCATAACGGCAACTGCTAGAAACAGAAGAAACGTATAAAACAAAACTAAGTAGGTCTTAGTAGCTAAGACCTCAAGACAGAAGGATCCTTAGTAGTTGTGCTGCAATACTGCTCAGCAATATTTGTAAATATTTTGTAAACATTTACAAATATTGCTGAGCAGTAATGTCAGATTTAGCTCCACTCTAAATTCGAATTTAAAATCCAAAAAGGTTTACAAAGTGTTTGTTGGATTTAGCTCCACTCTAAATTCTAATTTAATATCCAAAAAGGTTTACAAAGTGTTTGTTGGATTTAGCTCCACAATAAATCATTATTTAAAATCCAAAAAGGTTTACAAAGTGTCTGTTGGATTTGGCTAAATCCTAATTTAAAATCCAAAAAGGGTTACAAAGTGTCTGTTGGATTTGGCTAAATCCTAATTTAAAATCCAAAAAGGGTTACAAAGTGTCTGTTGGATTTAGCTCCATAACAAATCCTAATTTAAAATCCAAAAAGGGTTACAAAGTGTCGATTCGTATCTCTCTTAAGAAATTAAAAATTTAATTTATTACGGTTGGAAAATACAATTATAAAACATAAAAAAGAAATTAATTAATTTTAAGAAATTAAAATCAAAGTACAACGAATAAAATATCAACTAATGTTATTGAAAACTAATTGAAAAACTATTATATAATTGAAAACATATTTTTAAAACTTAATAATCATTTTAAATTTTATCAATGTAACGGTTTAAAAAAAGAGCAAATATATCTTTGATAAAGCGCACTTTTTTCAAGCTAAGATAGAATATCAACATTTTGTTGAGTCACGATTATAATCCATCTGTATGAAATACATTGCAATTTTCAACTTCCACTCTATGAAACGTCATAATTGTAAACTTTTTCAAGGCTCTCGAAACTCGTTTTGAATCATTTTTACTTTATTTGAAATAAAAAAGCGGAAAATCATTAGGTGACATTTTTCAAACTACGTCATATGAAGCGCCAAAGAGAAGTGGGGGCAAAAGTTTAAGTGAATTTATCCCACTCAGCCCTCAAGTAAATTAACATTCAACTATTAATTAATCAACCATAAGTTAAATAATTAAAAAAAAATTAAAGTAACCCACATTTTTAATTCAAATTTTTATTTTTTAATTTAAATAATAAAGTAATTTAAAGTACTTAAAAAAAATTATTTATTTATTACTTTACTTTTTTTTTAATTTAAAAAAACTTAAATTTCATTAATAAATGATTTATTAATTAATTGATATTAATTGCATCGTAAAATTAATTAAATTAATTAAATTAATTAAATTAATTAAATTAATTAAATTAATTAAATTAATTAAATTAATTAAATTAATTAAATTAATTAAATTAATTAAATTGATTAAATTAATTAAATTAATTAAATTAACTAAATTACTTAAAATTAAAACTAAATAAAAATTAATTAAATAGTAAATAATTATTTTTACGATAAAGAAATTTGATAGGTATAAATTTTTCAAAAATTAATAAGTTAATAAATTAATTGATATAATAATAAATAAATTCTACTGGAAAAATCAATTTTCAAAATAAAGATATTAATTTTAATACACAAGTTATTTTAAATTTTTTAAAATTGTTTTTAATTTTTTTCAATTTTCTAAAAATAATATCCGTAACTGATTTAATTGTTTAATTCCGTCCGAATGAAATACTTAGATAAAAATAATAATATTGTTAAATAAAGTTTATGAAACCGGCGTCTTCAAAGAGTGCATTTAACTCGTCTATTATTTTGAACCTATTGTACAGTATAGAACCCCAGTATTATTTTCTAAATTAACATATTAATGAAAGGTTAATGTGAACACTAAAAGGGCTTTGCATATAAAATCGATTGATCTTTATTAATAAAAAAAAAATGTTTCAGTAAACAATAGATTTTAATTTCCCCCCCTACTTCTGAGTGTATATACTCAAAATCTAAAACAGATTCTGCGCATCAGTGGCTTTTAAAATTCTTTGAATTCTGGGGGAAGCAAGAACTATATATAAGATTTTACCGCATACATAGTGCTGCCGAGAATTTATTAGTACGTCAAGTCGATTGTGTTGTTCAATAAAGTTGTTTATTTTGTCACCAGTGTAAATTTTTTTTCAGTGTTGAGTCAAACAAAAAAAAATGACAGATTTCAAGCCTATTACAAATCCAAGTATACAATACACAAAGGTAAGTTTGATTCAAAATTTATTAGATAAATTGTTTAGACTTAATTAATTAATTAATTAAATTAAAAAAAACTAAATCGGTTAAAATAAAAACAAAGTTGAAAATTAAATTAATTAAATTAAAAACAAAATTTGTAAATTAATTACATTGTTTGTCCTAAATAATTTTGAAATTTATTTCCTTTATCAGTAAACAGAATTTATAACTTGTGAAAATTTTATTTTTTTGCAAAGAAAGAATAATAGGAAAAATTTCTTAAAATGTTTTCATAAATATCTTTAGAAATATTTATGTTTAGTTTTTTTTTAACACAGAAAGTTATAAATACCCGCACAATTATGGTATAATAAGAGGATAGTTATCACAATGTAGACATGATAAGAAGGTTAAAGGTTTTAAAACGTAAAAATTAGTTGTTATATTATTGTAATGTTTAACCATCAAGTGATAAAGTTAACAAGTTTATTTTCAAGGTGCTTTTATAAAAATTATTCTCGAGACTAGAGAAAATTAAATTTTTAAAATGGAAAAAAACTATAGTTTACTATTCAATTTATTCGATATATAAACAAAATAATACAACAAAAGGAAATAATTTAAAAAATTTTCCATCTAATTTATAATTTACCTAAAATTTTTGTTTGTTTTAGATTTTTATTAACAACGAATGGTACAATTCGGTGAGTGGGAAACAATTTCCAGTCATAAACCCATCGAATGAGAAAGTTATTGCCGATGTTGCCGAGGGAGATAAGGTACAATTTTTTTTGAAATTTATATCAGGAATTCAATATTGGATTCAAAGCCCGGATTTTAATTCAAGATCGAAAATAAAATTTAAAAAAAAGAAGTTTTTGAAGAAGAACAAAAAACTCTTCCGTTTATGCTAGAATTAAAAAATAATATTTTTATACAATTACATTTTTTTGTTAATATATTCATATTTTGATCTTTAATTAAATTTTCAATCATGTGTTTGTAACTTTTCAAATTATTTTTTCCTAATTTTTCAAAATAATGTACAAATTTTGGTAAACTTGGTAATATTTTTTTTCTATGTCCTTGATATAATGATTTCCTGAATTCCTCATAAATATTTATATTAAATTTTGAAATCGATAATAGAAAAAAATTCATAGAAAAAATATAGAAGAAAAATATTTGGAAGGCCTAGAAAAAATTGAAATTTTTGACTGCCTTTCAATAATAGTGCATAATTTAATTTTAATTTCTTAATACAGAGTTAATGAAATGACATTATATGTGCGTGTCGATTGGTCTACAGTTTTTCTAAAACGCATTTTCTAAAAAGCATTTTCTAAAAATAGTTTTTCTCATAAAGGTAAATTTCTAAAAAATTTTCTAAGAAAGGAAAATTTCAAAAAAATTGTTTCCTAACAATATTAAATTTTTATAACTATTAATAGGCATGTGATTAAAGAAATAAAATTTACTAAGACTTTTTAATTCTTTTAAAAAAATACTTGTGATTTCATAAAAAAAATTATAATGAAAAATAGAAAAAGAAATAATTAAAAAAAAATTTCCACCTAATTTATAATTAAATAAAATAGAAAATAAAAAAATTATAATAAAAATAAAAATTATTCAAATTTTTTAACAAAATTTTCAAACAATCTAGTTAAAAAATGGTAATTAACTAATAGAAATTATAGGCATTTATGCCTAAGGATATTTAAAATTCTCTAAAATAGTGTTTTATAAATAAATTAAATTTGGACATTTTTGTATAAGAATGATGGAAATTATTTTTTTTTCAAAGAAGAACAGAATTTTGTTAACAAATTGTGCTAAGAAATAGTTATTTTATAAAGTTTTTTCTTCTTTTTCAAAAGGTAACTGATTTCCTAAACAGAATTTGTGATTGAGAAACCGAAAATATGTAAAATATTTTCTCTCTCTTATTCTTAGTTTTTTTTCACCATTTTTCCAACTTTTATCAAAATTTATGGAATTTTACAAATTTTAGCAAAATAAATAATAGAAATCACATTTTAGAAAAAAATTTTCTAGAAATAAAAACTCACTAGAAAAACATTTTTTAGAAATTCGATTTCATTAGAAAACACTTTTTTCATGCAAAAAGGATGAGAAATTATTTTTTTAAAAAAAGTCACCACCCACCGTGCGTGTCATGAAAAAAACAAAATTGCATAATATTCCTAAATAACTACCTTTCAAAAATATGCTAAATTCATTTTGTATTGTATCCTAATTCAACACATTAAGATGATCTGCAATTATTCAAGCTTACAAAGCACTTATCTCACTTAACTTCCCATTTTTTTCCTAATCGAATTATCACATTCAAATAGCGTCGGATTAAAAAATAATAGCAAAACGAATAATTAACGACAGCAAACACTGTTTTTTGTAATTAATAATTTATTTTACCCTCAATCAACTATTGAACAAGTGAAAAGTATTAAAATTGAAAATTTTTCCATAAATAAACCATTAGAAAATGAATTGCAAAAAACAAAAAAAATTTTGTAGGCGGATATTGATAAAGCAGTGTCAGCTGCAAGAGAAGCATTTTCAAGAGGATCATTATGGAGACAAATGGATGCCTCGGCACGAGGAGTAATTATCAATAAGGTGATGACGCAATATTCATGAATATACTTTAGTTAATGAGGACATTAATTTACATTGCCGTCTTATTAGAATTCTAAAATGCAAGAAGATAATAATTTTTCATTTAATAATAGAGGATTTTGTTGCTCTTTTAAAGTTGGCAGATCTACTGGACAAAAATGTCAATGAACTTGCTAGCATTCAATCAGTGGAGAATGGAAAACCGTTTTCGAATTCAGTTGACGAAGTTGTTCGATCAGCTAAACTTCTTCGATACTTCGCTGGCTGCGCTGATAAAATCCATGGAAGTACCTTACCAGCTGGTAATTACAAAAAAACTATGTTTCCCACCTATCTAAATTTTGAATTTTGTCAATTTTTATTTTCAACTATTTTATAACACTTGTTTTGAATTTTGAAAAAAAATAATTAAATGCGTAATCAGAGACGACAAAAACCCCTTGAGTAACAAGATTCAAAGCAAGAAATTGTCCTAAATATTGGATCAGCCATTTTTAATGTTGTATAATTCTGACATCCAATCCGTAGTTGTAGTTATGTTTTCGACATCTTAGTTTTTAAATTGTTATGTTCTTTATTTTACACTTGCAATTTATTTACACTTGCAATTACAGATGGAGATGTCTTTGCAATGACAAGAAAGGAACCAGTTGGAGTGGTAGGATCAATAATTCCCTGGAACTATCCGATAACTATGGTGGGCATGAAAATTGGACCGGCTCTGGCAACAGGTTGCACAATGGTTATGAAACCAGCAGAGCAGACACCATTAACGGCTCTTTTTATTGCGAACCTCGCTAAGGAAGCTGGTCTTCCAAAAGGAGTTCTCAACGTTGTTCCTGGTTATGGAAACACTGCCGGTTCAGCATTAGCAGAACATCCTGATGTTAACAAACTCGCTTTCACTGGTTCAGTTAATGTAAGTGCTCCACAATAATATTTTCCACTCGATATCTTTCATTACTATCCTCTTCTGTAAATTATGCTCCTTTCTGCTAAAAATACTCCCTTCTATTAAATAACGTAAAATTAAAATTTGATATTGGTCGAAGAATAGATGATCGATTAACAAAAATTAAAATTAGATTCAAAAAGGAAGAGTTAGAAGGTAAGGATCCTAAAAATTTGTGTAGGATCCTTAAAATCTTGAGGATTTTAGGTACTCGGAAGTGCTAAAAAAGCTTCGTAATGGGGTGCATTTGAAAGTTAGCCAAACTTTGTGGAAGAAACAATAAAGAAGTGAACCACAAAGAAACGAGACTTAATTAATCAGATAAAAAACTCCTTATATAAGGAAAAGTCACCAACAAGGTGACAAACATCCTTAGGGATCAAGGAAACGGTACAGATGACGGATCGTAGAGTCTAACTGAAGATCCATAACCTAGATTGCCTTACAGATTTTGGAACAGTTCAGATATCCCTGGAAAAGTACAAATAAAGTTCAACAATCATTAGTAAAGCAGGAACAGGCTGACCAACCAACCGGAAGAACCGGGAAAAGCCCAGTAGAAAAATCTATAGAGAGAAAACCGGCAAATAGTCGGGACAGAAAATTTTCAAAAATTTGTTTCTTCCAATTTTTAATATTTAGTCATCGGAAAATTATCTAACTTTTAGTAGGAACTGAGCCTTAGACAGTCTTAAAAAATAGAACATTAAATTTCATTTTTTAAAATTTTTTGAGACTATCAGCCACTCAGCTGCCATTTGAAAAAATTTTTAAAAATTTGTTTCTTCTAATTTTTAATATTTTTCTCATCGGAAAATCATCTGACTGTTAGAAGGGACTAAGTCTCAGACAGTCTTGACGAATAGAACATTAAATTTCATTTTTTAAAATTTTTTGAGACTATCAGCCACTCAGCTGACATTTGAAAAAATTTAAAAAAATTTGTTTCTTCCAATTTTTATTATTTTTCTCATCGAAAAATTATCTAACTTTTAGTAGGAACTGAGCATTAGACAGTCTTAAAAAATAAAACATTAAATTTCATTTTTAAAAATTTTTTGAGACTATCAGCCACTCAGCTGCCATTTGAAAAAACTTTAAAAAATTTGTTTCTTCTAATTTTTAATATTTTTCTCATCGGAAAATCATCTGACTTTTAGTAAGGACCAAGTCTCAGACAGTCTTGAGGAATAGAACATTAAATTTTATTTTTTTAAATTTTTTGCTACCATCGGCCAATCAGCAGACATTTGAAAAAAATTTGAAAAATTTGATTCTTCCAATGATTAATATTTTTTCATCGGAAAATAATCTGAAGTATAGCAGGGACTAAGTCTTAGACAGTCTTAAAGAATAGAACATTAAATTTCATTTTTTAAAATTTTTTGAGACTATCAGCCACTCAGCTGCCATTTGAAAAAATTTAAAAAAATTTGTTTCTGCTAATTTTTAATATTTTTCTCATCGGAAAATCATCTGACTTTTAGAAGGGACTAAGTCTTAGACAGTCTTGAGGAATAGAACATTAAATTTCATTTTTTAAAATTTTTTGAGACTATCAGCCACTCAGCTGCCATTTGAAAAAATTTTAAAAAATTGGTTTCTGCTAATTTTTAATATTTTTCTCATCGGAAAATCATATGACTTTTAAAAGGGACTAAGTCTCAGACAGTTATGATGAATAAAACATTTAATTTCACTTTTAAAATTTTTTTGACACCATCGGCCACTCAGCTGCCATTTGAAAAAATTTTTAAAAATTTGTTTCTGCTAATTTTTAATATTTTTCTCATCGGAAAATCATATGACTTTTAAAAGGGACTAAGTCTCAGACAGTTTTGACGAATAGAACATTAAATTTCATTTTTTAAAATTTTTTGAGACTATCAGCCACTCAGCTGCCATTTGAAAAAATTTAAAAAAATTTGTTTCTTCCAATTTTTATTATTTTTCTCATCGGAAAATTATTTTACTTTTAGTAGGAACTGAGCCTTAGACAGTCTTAAAAAATAGAACATTAAATTTCATTTTTTAAAATTTTTTGAGACTATCAGCCACTCAGCTGCCATTTGAAAAAATTTAAAAAAATTTGTTTCTTCCAATTTTTATTATTTTTCTCATCGGAAAATAATCTAACTTTTAGTAGGAACTGAGCCTTAGACAGTCTTAAAAATAGAACATTAAATTTCATTTTTTAAAATTTTTTGAGACAATCAGCCACTCAGCAGACATTTGAAAAAAAAATTTTTTAATTTGTTTCTTCTAATTTTTGATATTTTTTTCGTAAAAAAATCATCTGACTTTTAGCAGGGACTGATTCTTAGACTGATTCTTAAAGAATAGAACATTTTGTTTCATTTTTTAAAATTTGTTGACACCATCGGCCACTCAGCTGCCATTTGAAAAATTTTAAAAAAATTTGTTTCTTCCAATTTTTAATATTTTTTTCATAGGAAAATCATCTGACTTTTAGAAGGGACTAAGTCTCAAACAGTCTTGACGAATAGAATATTAAATTTTATTTTTTTAAATTTTTTGACACCATCGGCCACTCAGCAGCCTTTTGAAAAAAATTTTAAAAATTTGTTTCTTCCAATGATTAATATTTTTTAATCGGAAAATCATCTGACTTTTACAAGGGACTAAGTCTTAGACAGTCTTGAGGAATAGAACATTAAATTTTATTTTTTTATATTTTTTGCCACCATCGGCCACTCAGCTGCCATTTGAAAAAATTTAAAAAAATTTGTTTCTTCTAATTTTTAATATTTTTCTCATCGGAAAATCATCTGACTGTTAGAAGGGACTAAGTCTCAGACAGTCTTGACGAATAGAACATTAAATTTCATTTTTTAAAATTTTTTGAGACTATCAGCCACTCTGCTGCCATTTGAAAAAATTTTTAAAAATTTGTTTCTTCCAATGATTAATATTTTTTAATCGGAAAATCATCTGACTTTTACAAGGGACTAAGTCTTAGACAGTCTTGAGGAATAGAACATTAAATTTTATTTTTTAAAATTTTTTGAGACTATCAGCCACTCAGCTGCCATTTGAAAAAATTTAAAAAAATTTGTTTCTTCCAATTTTTATTATTTTTCTCATCGGAAAATTATCTAACTTTTAGTAGGAATTGAGCCTTACATAGTCTTAAAAAATAAAATATTAAATTTCATTTTTAAAATTTTTTTGAGACTATCAGCCACTCAGTTGCCATTTGAAAAAATTTTAAAAAATTTGTTTCTTCTAATTTTTAATATTTTTCTCATCGGAAAATCATCTGACTTTTAGAAGGGACTAAGTCTCAGACAGTTATGATGAATAGAAAATTTAATTTCACTTTTAAAAATTTTTTGATACCATCGGCCACTCAGCTGCCATTTGAAAAAATTTTTTAAAATTTGTTTCTTCTAATTTTTGATATTTTCTTCACCGGAAAATCATCTGACTTTTACAAGGGACTAAGTCTTAGACAGTCTTGAGGAATAGAACATTAAATTTCATTTTTTAAAATTTTTTGAGACTATCAGCCACTCAGCTGCCATTTGAAAAAATTTAAAAAAATTTATTTCTTCCAATTTTTATTATTTTTCTCATCGGAAAATCATCTGACTTTTACAAGGGACTAAGTCTTAGACAGTCTTGAGGAATAGAACATTAAATTTCATTTTTTAAAATTTTTTGAGACTATCAGCCACTCAGCAGACATTTGAAAAAAAAAATTTTTAATTTGTTTCTTCTAATTTTTGATATTTTTTTCGTAAAAAAATCATCTGACTTTTAGCAGGGACTGATTCTTAGACTGATTCTTAAAGAATAGAACATTTTGTTTCATTTTTTAAAATTTGTTGACACCATCGGCCACTCAGCTGCCATTTGAAAAATTTTAAAAAAATTTGTTTCTTCCAATTTTTAATATTTTTCTCATCGGAAAATCATCTGACTGTTAGAAGGGACTATGTCTCAGACAGTCTTGACGAATAGAACATTAAATTTCATTTTTTAAAATTTTTTGAGACTATCAGCCACTCAGCTGCCATTTGAAAAAATTTAAAAAAATTTGTTTCTTCCAATTTTTATTATTTTTCTCATCGGAAAATTATCTAACTTTTAGTAGGAATTGAGCCTTACATAGTCTTAAAAAATAAAATATTAAATTTCATTTTTAAAATTTTTTTGAGACTATCAGCCACTCAGCTGCCATTTGAAAAAATTTTAAAAAATTTGTTTCTTCTAATTTTTAATATTTTTCTCATCGGAAAATCATCTGACTTTTAGTTAGGACCAAGTCTCAGACAGTCTTGAGGAATAGAACATTTAATTTTATTTTTTTAAATTTTTTGCTACCATCGGCCAATCAGCAGACATTTGAAAAAAATTTGAAAAATTTGATTCTTCCAATGATTAATATTTTTTCATCGGAAAATAATCTGAAGTTTAGCAGGGACTAAGTCTTAGACAGTCTTAAAGAATAGAACATTAAATTTCATTTTTTTAAATTTTTTGAAACTATCAGCCACTCAGCTGCCATTTGAAAAAATTTTAAAAAATTGATTTCTGCTAATTTTTAATATTTTTCTCATCGAAAAATCATCTGACTTGTAGAAGGGACTAAGTCTCAGACAGTTATGATGAACAGAACATTTAATTTCACTTTTAAAAATTTTTGGACACCATCGGCCACTCAGCTGTCATTTGAAAAAATTTTTTAAAATTTGTTTCTTCTAATTTTTGATATTTTCTTCACCGGAAAATCATCTGACTTTTACAAGGGACTAAGTCTTAGACAGTCTTGAGGAATAGAACATTAAATTTTATTTTTAAAAATTTTTTGAGACTATCAGCCACTCTGCTGCCATTTGAAAAAATTTTTAAAAGTTTGTTTCTGCTAATTTTTAATATTTTTCTTATCGGAAAATCATCTGACTGTTAGAAGGGACTAAGTCTCAGATAGTTTCGATGAATAGAACATTAAATTTCATTTTTTAAAATTTTTTGAGACTATCAGCCACTCAGCTGCCATTTGAAAAAATTTTTAAAAATTTGTTTCTTCCAATGATTAATATTTTTTAATCGGAAAATCATCTGACTTTTACAAGGGACTAAGTCTTAGACAGTCTTGAGGAATAGAACATTAAATTTTATTTTTTAAAATTTTTTGAGACTATCAGCCACTCAGCTGCCATTTGAAAAAATTTAAAAAAATTTGTTTCTTCCAATTTTTATTATTTTTCTCATCGGAAAATTATCTAACTTTTAGTAGGAATTGAGCCTTACATAGTCTTAAAAAATAAAATATTAAATTTCATTTTTAAAATTTTTTTGAGACTATCAGCCACTCAGCTGCCATTTGAAAAAATTTTAAAAAATTTGTTTCTTCTAATTTTTAATATTTTTCTCATCGGAAAATCATCTGACTTTTAGAAGGGACTAAGTCTCAGACAGTTATGATGAATAGAAAATTTAATTTCACTTTTAAAAATTTTTTGATACCATCGGCCACTCAGCTGCCATTTGAAAAAATTTTTTAAAATTTGTTTCTTCTAATTTTTGATATTTTCTTCACCGGAAAATCATCTGACTTTTACAAGGGACTAAGTCTTAGACAGTCTTGAGGAATAGAACATTAAATTTCATTTTTTAAAATTTTTTGAGACTATCAGCCACTCAGCTGCCATTTGAAAAAATTTAAAAAAATTTATTTCTTCCAATTTTTATTATTTTTCTCATCGGAAAATCATCTGACTTTTACAAGGGACTAAGTCTTAGACAGTCTTGAGGAATAGAACATTAAATTTCATTTTTTAAAATTTTTTGAGACTATCAGCCACTCAGCTGCCATTTGAAAAAATTTAAAAAAATTTATTTCTTCCAATTTTTATTATTTTTCTCATCGGAAAATAATCTAACTTTTAGTAGGAACCGAGCCTTAGACAGTCTTAAAAAATAGAACATTAAATTTCATTTTTTAAAATTTTTTGAGACTATCAGCCACTCAGCAGACATTTGAAAAAAAAAATTTTTAATTTGTTTCTTCTAATTTTTGATATTTTTTTCGTAAAAAAATCATCTGACTTTTAGCAGGGACTAAGTCTCAGACAGTTATGATGAATAGAACATTTAATTTCACTTTTAAAAATTTTTTGACAGTATCAGCCACTCAGCTGCCATTTGAAAAAATTTTAAAAAATTTGTTTCTTCTAATTTTTAATATTTTTCTCATCGGAAAATCATCTGACTGTTAGAAGGGACTAAGTCTCAGACAGTCTTGACGAATAGATCATTAAATTTCATTTTTTAAAATTTTTTGAAACTATCAGCTACTGAGCTGCCATTTGAAAAAATTTTAAAAAATTTGTTTCTTCCCATTTTGTAATATTTATTTATCAGAAAATAATCTGAAATTTAGCAGGGACTAAGTCTTAGATAGTTTTGAAGAATAGAACATTAAATTTCATTTTTTAAAAATTTTTTAGACTATTAGCCACTCAGCAGCGCCTCCATTTTTTTCCCCGTGATCAATTCGAAATATTTTAATTATTATAGTGTTTTTTGTCGAATTTATTTAAGTTACAACTATATATTACATAAAGGTAATTTTCTGCTCAAAGTAAAATTATATTTAAAAACCGGGAGAAATAGCTAATTTTCACCAAATAATATAAAAAGAATTGAAGTTTTGATCTGATAAGCGTAACGTGTTGAACTCTTAATGTTGCTATGTTTTGAATAGCTGATGCAGATCTCATTACGAACCCTAAAGATTTTACGACTCGTGAAACCACTTCCAATATGTGGTCATAAAAAGAAAAATCATCATTATTCTACCAATACCATATAAACCATAAAAGAACCTAACTCTAATCACTAACAAGTTTTGAATTATTTTCCAAATAATCCAGATTGGCAGAAAAATAATTGAGGCTTCAGCAAAGAGTAATTTGAAGCGGGTCACCCTCGAACTGGGAGGCAAGAGTCCATTGGTAGTGTTTGAAGATGCTGATCGTAAGTAAAAATTCTATCAAAAAAAAAGAAACGAACTGCAGAAAATTAAACTTAGGAAGAGTTTAATGAAAATTAAACGAGAGTTGAATTAAAATTAGTTTTATTAAAATTAATTAAACTCCCTTTTTTAGTTGAACTAGCCGCTACTTATACGTCCTTGGCCTTTCTAAATGCGGGACAAATTTGCTTGGCTCCAACAAGAGTCTACGTTCAGAGTGGTGTCTATGACAAATTTGTCGACATGATCGTAAAAAGGGCAACAAATTTGAAAGTTGGAGGACCATTTGAGTCTGATTCTTTTTACGGATCACAAGTAATGACATTTAAAATATTTTATTTACTTTATTGAAATTGTATTATTATTTGAAATCTGTAAAAAATTGTTTTAGATTGATGACAGAATATTCAAAAGAGTAATGAGTTATATTGAACTGGGCAAAAAGGAGGGTGCAAAATTAGAGACTGGTGGACATCGTCATGGTAAATTGGGCTTCTTTGTGCAGCCAACGGTTTTTTCGAATGTCATAGATACTATGACTATTGCTAAGGAAGAGGTAATTTTTACTATTAGGGGATTCTAGTCCAAAAAGGGACTATTATTGACCAAGTGGTCAAAAAGGGACCATTATTTCCCTAGGGCAATAATGGGTACTTTATTAACCAACATTTCATTTTTTATAGATTTTTGGCCCAGTACAATCACTTTTAAAATTCGACACCCTAGAGGAAGTTATTGCAAGAGCAAATAACACAACCTATGGATTGGTTGCTGGCGTTTTTACAAAAAATATTGATCAAGCATTGGAATTTTCAAAAGCAGTTGAAGCTGGCACTGTTTGGTATGTTTCCCAACAAAGCACAACTAAATTACTAATTTCAAACAATTAATTTACAATATTAAAATTCTTTTTTCTCTCTCCTGAATTAAAGGGTCAACCAGTGGTTTAACTTATCCGCACAAACTCCATTCGGTGGTTACAAACAATCAGGAATTGGACGAGAAATGTAAGAAAACTTTTAATCTTTTTTTAAATTCGTATACCTATATACACTGGTCAAATGTTAGCTATTAGAAATATAAAATATATATTTAATAGTAAAATTTGGTTAAAATTAACCAAAAATGATAAAAATTTATTGTGTTACAGAGGAATCGATTCACTCGATCATTACATGGAGGTCAAGACAATTAACATTAAATTACCCTCAAATCATTAAAGTAAAAAGTGATTGAAATGTTAGTAAACATTTATCTAAAATATTTTCGTGAAGGGCACAAAAAAATTGATGCTTCTCTACAGTATGTACAGTTAGAAGAATATTTGTAATTTTTTAGAATAAAACTTTTCGTAATTAACTTAAGAATAATAAATTTTTAATTAAGACCATTCATTATTGTAATAAAAAATATTTAACTATACCTAAAAACAAATAAATCTTTAATCCTTAAAAATAATTTGCAAAAGTATATAAAAAAGGATTTTTTCGAATTTCGCGCATGAATAAGAGCTGATTTTCAAAATTCAAAATGGCGACTCAAATATGGCGGACGATAAAAATTTATCGAATTCGCCTGTAAAAGAAATATAAAATGTTTTACTTTTAAACAAAATATGATTAAAAAAATATATATAAATAAAAAATATAATTATAATAAGAAACATAATTAAAGCTAATTAAAAGAGTTCAATTTTTTTCTTAAATACGTTAAAACATTTTCAATAAAATTCAATTATTTTCTAAAATTTTAACAAATTTCTCGAGAAGATTCAATTATATTTATAAGTAAATTATAGTCTTTGCAAAAATTCAATTGTTTTTAGTAAAATAGTTATTAAAAGTTTTTAATAAAATTTCATGAAAGAATTGAATTTTTTGTAATTTTTAAGAATATGTCTCGCAAATAATCAATTATATTTATAAATAGTACACTTTTTTACAAAAATTTAATTATTTTCAAAAAACATCCACGAAAGAATTCAATTTGTTTTTCTTAATTCATTAAAAAAAATTTCAAAAAACAAATTATTTTCTAAACTTTTAAGAAAATTTAATACTCGATTTTTTTATTTTAATTATTAACAAACACGATTATTTTAAGAACTTGAAAGAAATTGTTTAGAAAATTCAATTATTTTTGAAATTTTTAACAAAAATTATTAAAGAAACTCCATTATTTTAAAAAAGGAATAAATTAAAAAGAATAAAAAAAGAAAAGAATTTAATTAGGATTTTCAAAAATGGTGTCAATAATTCTTTGCGAAAATTTAATTCTTATTCTTAATAATAAAATTCTTCGCAAGAATTCAATTGTTTTCTTAAATAATAACATTCTTAGTAGGAATCCAATTATTTTTATAAACAGTAAATTTGTTTGCAAAAATTCAATTAATGTTAAACAAAATTTTAATGTAATTTCACTATTATTTTCCAAAACTTTAATAAATTTTTCAAAAGAATTCAATTGTTTTTAATACAATTTTAATAATTAAAAAATAGAATTTTTTTAAATTTTTTATAATATTTTTCGAAAATATGCTATTTATGAAATCGTAAAATTCTTTGCAAAAATTCTATTATTTAAAAAAAATCCACGAAACAATTCCATTTTTTTCTTAAATCATTATAAAATATTTCAAAAGAATTCAACTATTTTCTAAAATTTTAATAAATTTCTTGAAAAGATTCAATTATACTTGTAAATAAATAATTCTTTACAAAAATTCTTAAATTTAAAAAATACAAAAATTTCTTGAAAAGATTCAATTATACTTGTAAATAAATAATTCTTTACAAAAATTCAATTGTTTATAGTTCAATTTTAATAAAATTTTATTAAAGAATTAAATTAAAAAATTTTTTTTAAATATTTCTCGAAAAGATTCAATTATATTTATAAATAGTAAAGTTTGTTACCAAAATTCAATTATTTTCAAAACACTTCCACGAAAGAATTTAATTTTTTTTCTTAATTCATTATAAAATTTTTCAAAATAATTCGATTATTTTTATCAATTTTAATTAAATTCAATAATTAAAATAAACGTTTAATTTTAATTATTAACAAACTGTAAACAGATTTTTGGAATAAAATGATTATTAATATAGATTTATTTATTTATTATTATTATTATTATTATTATTATTATTATCATTTTTACCTACTTTTTTACTTATATTAATTTGAGAAAATAGAAATAAGAAACGAATATCAAAATTCAAAATGACGACTCAAAATGGCGGACGAAAAAAAATTGATCGATTTCGCCTGTAAAATAAATACAAAGTATATGAATTATACTTTTATATTCAGATCACATTATACTGTTAATTAGATTGTTTTTTAAAAAGTAAAAATGAACAACAAATTTTTAAATTAAAAATTGTTTTTAACCTTTTCTGATTAAAAAATAGTTTTTTAAATATATAATTTCGCGCCAAAAAATTAAATTCCACTTTTTCCGAAAATAGAAACATATTCAGATTTAATATACCGTTAAGATACCGTAAAACAGGTTTTTCACTTGCCCACATCTCTGTATTAACATATATAGAGAGAGAAAAAAACACTTTTCTCAATGAAAACATATTTTCATTATCATAAGTGTATCAATATAGAAAATTGACTATAGTTAAATTTATTACGAATAAAAAATGTAGTAAAATTGTCAATATGGGAAGAGACAGAGAGACAGTGAGCGACAGAGTAGAGGAGAGGGGAAGATTCGTACATTGTATGTAAATAACTGGAGCTGCAGATAATGCTGACGCGTGTTATCGGTCTTTGGAGTTCGAAAGCAGTAGACTTTAATCATGATACTCAGTAAGTTGTGTGCGCGTCTACGAATCACTGCCACGCCGTTTATTCCACCGTGTTTGGAATTAGAAAAAAATGTCACGAGAAATATGCATTTCACCTATGTGCCCGATAAAGAATTACAAACAAATGGTAAATATTGGAAATTAATTTTCAATAATATTTTCAGAGAGAAAAATTTGCCTTGCATTCAATAAAGAATATAAATTTTTATACAGATTCAACACAAAAAATTTCTTGATTACCATATGAAAATAACACGATATACGAACAGATTTCACAATCAAAATTTAAAATCAAGTTTTTTTAACTTGCGTATAAAATTTGTTGTGCTATTTATCGATAATTTACATTATGATCAAATGTTTTCGTATTATTATTATTAATATTATTAATTTATTATAGTTATAACAACAATTAACATTATTAATCATTTTTTAAATTATTTTTACTTTATTCTTTTTATTAAAATTCTGTTATTTTTCTGTTAAAATTTTATTTTAATTATAATTATATTATTGTTATTTCTATTTTTCATATTATTATAAAATTTATTATTTATTTATTTTATATTCTATTATTGTCATTATTTTCTTACTTTAAAGTAAACAAATTCGAATTGTATTAAAATTACAATTTTCGAAGAAGTAAATAGAAAAATTAACTATTTTAAAAATAAATTGTCGTCGTGAAATATAATTTTAGAAAATTTTAAAGATATTGCATTAATAAACATTTCGAAAAATTTAAAATTCACTGAAAGCGATAAATAATTGCAAATTTTTCTATTGTATTATAAAATATTATAATAATGTGCAATCTAGAAACTAGAAAACATAATAGAAACCATAATAACAATAATAATATTAATATAATAATGATAATATTATTATATATTATATATTATATATATATAATATTATTATATAATACAATAATGATAATAATAATAATAAAATAATATAAAAATAAATTAATAATAATATAACAATTATTATAATTATAATATTATTTATAATAATTATTACATTTCATATTAATAAATTTTATTTGCATATTAAAAATATATTAATTATAATTATAATAATGTTTACAATAATTATTATTATATTTTAAAATAATAAATCTTATTTTCGAAGTAATAAAAATAGAAGTAATGGTAAAACTACTAAAAATATAATAATAATTGTAATATAGTTAATAATTTTTTATTTTTTATTAAATATTATAAAATAGGTTTAAAAAATAATAGTTATTAATAAATTTTTCTTTTTTTAGTTGAAACCAAACGGCTAAACATGTATCAAGCAATAAATGATGCTTTGAGACTCGCAATGGAGAAAGATTCTACCGCTGGTAAAAAATTAAAATTTACAAACTAAATAAATTTTAAAAAATTTATATATGAATATAAAAAGAATTTATAAATATTAATTTAACGTATATTTATACAATTTTAATTTAACGTATATTTATGAATATTAATTTAAGCAAAACTTACAAATCTGAATTTAACGTAAATTTATAAATTAGAATGTAACGTAAATTTATAAATTTTAATTTATTTTTAATTTTTATTTGAATATTTGTAGAGTAATTTCGCGTAAAGTGATCCAATAGAAAAGTTGTTTTGTTAAAATTGACATAACTTCCAGAAAAATTAAGAAACTTTAATTTTAATATAGTCAATTTTAAAGCAATTTTTTTCTATTTTCCAATTCCAAAATTCTTTCTTTAAAAAAAAATGATTTAACCCCTCTTTTTAAAAAATAATCCTTATTTTTTAATTTTCACAGAAATTTCCTCTATTTCTTCAAATTTTTACTAAAAAACTGGGATTTTTTCAGTAAATTATGTAAAGTTGGAAAATTGGGAAAACAATGACTTTTCAATAATAATATGAACAAAAATTATTTAAAAATTTTTTTTTATTTTCTTGAAAGAAAAAAAATTGCCTTAAAATTGACTATATTAAAATTAAAATAACTTAATTTTTCTAGAAGTTATGTTAATTTGAACAAAATAATTTTTCTATTGGATCACTCTACGCGAAATTGCTCTACAAATATTCAAATGAAAATTAAGAATAAATTTAAATTTATAAATTTACGTTAAATTCTAATTTATAAATTTACGTTAAATTCTGATTGATGAATTTAGTTTAAATTAAAAATTCTTAAATATATGTTAAATTTAAATTTATAAATATCATTTTGAGAAGTTGCATAATTTTTTAGTAAATATCTCAGTTTTCCAATGAAAATAATAAAAAAAAAATTAAAAAAGTTTTAGTGAAAATTGAAAAGTAAAGTTTATTTTTGATAAGAGGGAGGTTCAAAAATTCTTTCTTTTTTTAAGAGTTTTTCATTTGAAAAATTACACTTGAAATTTATGATCAAAAACAATGAACTCCATCAAAATCTTTACCTTATTGATTTATAAATAAACAATTTAAACATAAATTATTAAAAAAAATTACTTGAAGAGTGAAAGAAAATGTATATTAAATTTTATAAAAGTATTTTACAATTTGGGGAAAAAGTGTAATAATCCGAAATTTTAATAGAAAAATACTAAAGTTTAAAAAAATTTATGCGGAATTTAGTAAATTTATATTAAAATTGAAACAAAATTCTTGATATTTGATATTATTATACTAAATTCCACAGAATTTTATTTTAACGTTTTGCATTTTTATATCAAAATTTCGGTTTTTGCACTCTCTCCACAAATTTTAAAATACTTTTACAAAAAATATACATTTTCTTTCAGTGAATGTAAATGTAAACATTTTTTTTAATGTTGTTTTTTGTTTTCGTTAAACAAAAACAAAATCAATTTGATACATAATTTTTTTGTATTCATTAATAAAGAGGAAAGAAACAATTTTCAATAAAGTAAATATAATTTTATATTTCTTATGCTTTTAAGCATAATTATTTTTTAAAAAAAACTAAATTTACCCAAAAAAAACATTACAGTAATTTTTGGCGAGGATGTGGCATTCGGCGGCGTATTCCGTTGCACAATGGAATTGCAAAAAAAATTCGGCGCTGATCGTGTTTTTAATACACCATTATGCGAGCAGGGAATTGCTGGATTTGGAATTGGTCTGGCTAATCAGGGCGCCACAGCAATAGCTGAAATTCAATTTGCTGACTACATATTTCCAGCATTCGATCAGGTAAATTTCCTTCTTGAAATACTATTATTTTTTTTCTTTAAAACACTCTTTCTTTTTTTCATTGGATAAAATTATAAATTTTGCGAATTTTTGTTACCATTTGTAGTAAATAATAATTTCTCTATTACCAACAGTTGGTAAATGAAGCGGCGAAGGTACGTTATCGAAGTGGTGGTACATTTGACTGCGGAAAGCTGACGGTACGTGCGCCATGTGGTGCTGTTGGTCATGGCGCACTCTACCATTCACAAAGTCCCGAGGCTTATTTCGCCCACACTCCCGGACTCAAGGTTATTATATCTACATCTGTGTCTTTTGCATATGCAATTCATTTTTATTTAACATATTTTATATTAAAAAAAACTGTAGGTGAACAAAAAAATAATTTTTTTTGAGGAAATAATCAATTGGGATGGTAGAATGCAATATATTTCTTGGTAGAAATAGAAAATAGGGAAAATAAAATTGCAAATATTCGTGCAATATGGGAGCTTGTAACAAACAAACAGCTGGTTTGTTGTAAAATATTTCCATGTCTACACTGCAAGATTACTGCAAGCTTGCTGAAGACAAAGCAAAATGTCGAATGCGAAAATATTTTTTTACATTTCCTTTTAATATTAAGGCAATAAAAAAGTATTTCAGAATGGGATATTTTGCTTGGCTTATACTACAAGCTTGCAGCAAAGTTTCAGAAAGATTAAAATGTAGTATTTCCAAACTTACGGCGCAAGATTGCAGGAAAAGTTTTCTGGCAAGCTTACGGCAAACTTTTCCTGAAATATTGTTAAACCTTGCACTGTAGGCTTGCGAAATTTGACAAAAAACTAATCGCAATATTGCAACAAGCTAAGATGCACTTTTCCCTAGCTTACAGTGCAAGATTCCAGGAAACTTTCCTGGTAATTATTACTAAAAAAAATACAGGACTATTTTTTTATTTAATTTTAATTTTAATTACAAGAAAACTAATTAAAAAATTAAAATTTGAGAAAAAGAAGGAAAAAAATATTTACATCAATAAAAAACGACAGTCGACCTAAGAAAAGTCGATTATTATTCGTGTATTGTAAATAATTTATTTCAAGTTAATTTTTTATTACTATTTAGTGCGTGATACGGAGAGAAAAAAAAGAGACTTCCCTAGGTTGACCGTGAAAAGATAGCAGGGACTCCTAATATGGATGGCCTTTCATTGAAAGAGGCTTTTAGCTATTGAAAGAGGATACGGATTAATGATCCAAATGAAAAATAGTCTTTAGGGGTCATTCACAACATACGTGATATAGAATAGAAAACTCCTGAATGAGATTTAATTTATTGAATAAAACAACCATTTTTTCGCATTCATTATCTTTAAATACAATTTTTTTTCCTTTTTATATCTTCACTTTTTTCAAATTTCTCTAAATAAATAATAAAAAAAATCTATCTTCAATATTCTTATTCAAAAATTTGCATTAAAAAGAAAACAAATCTCACTTCAATATTTTCAAAATATTTTCATTCATATCGTGAAAAAAACCCAGTATTAAAAATAAGACAAATTTTTTACACTTCTTTATTTAGCATTTGCAGAGTAATTTTTATTTACATTTGTTTTGAAACTTTTATCATTCACATTATAACGTTTTATGAATGAAAGCACAAAACACGATTATTATTGTTTAAAACAAAGTCTAATAAACGAAACAAACTTGAATTTTGTCCAAAGTAAATTATTTACATGAAAATAATTAATTGATTAAAACTAAATTAAAACAAAAAAGAAACATTCCTTTATTATTCTTATGTAAATGCATTTAATAATACCAAAGTTATGCAGTGCAATAAATAAAAATACTAAAACAAAAGTAGAAGGAAATTTATTATCTCTCGACTAAGATTTTCCAATTTATCGATTCGCGCGTGACATCTAAAACATGTTAAAAAACTAAAAGAAATTTTAAACAACTACTTTAAACTTTTAATGAATAAACAACCTTGAAAATTAGTAACACAAAGTTCAATAATATTTATAATAAAGAGAAACTGCATAAACAAGAAATTAAAAATTTATAAAAAAAAACAAGATAAGAAAAAATATTAAATAAACAAAATAAAAATAGAAAAGTGTAACGTGAAGGCTGTATATGTAGAGCTTGTAACCTACAGCCTACAGGCTAACAGAAGTTATTTTTTTATAAAATGCCCGACTTACATATAATACATCGATTTCAAGCTATATCCATGTGTTAAAATAATATGTCTTTTCGTTATTTATTAAATTCTGTATGTAAGACGTGAAAAAAAAGTTTCACACAACTTGGTTTACTTATTGCTTTAATTTCTATTATTTTCTTTAATATACTTTTAAGAAGATACTGATTAAAATTGCATACTATTAAAGAGAAATTATGTGACAAGAAAAACGTGATGGAAGAAAAAAAATATTTTCTACTATATATTTCTCTTTATGAATTAATAATTGTCATAAAATAAAGATTATTTACGTGTATTGAGATAATATTTAGGTAAAATAACATTGAATTAAAGATATATTGCGCCGAAATTAAGGTTATATTTAGAAAATAATAACTAAGTAACCGAATCTTTTAATCAAGTAATGTTAAATTCTGGAGGTAATAATGGCTAACATTAGGCAATATTATCGAAAAATAATGGTAATTTATTTAATTATTGTGGAAAGATGAAGAAATTATTGTGAAAAATTAAGGCAATATTTTGGAAAAATAATAGAAAATTAAGGCTAAATTATGTCAGTTTAGACAATATTGTTGAAAATTGTGGCAATATAGTGGCAAATCGAGGGAAAATTTTGGCAAAATACGGCAATTTGTGGCAAAATTACGGCAATTTAGGAATATTTCTATCAAATTGAGGCAAAATTGATAAATTAGTGGTAAATACTGGCAAAATTATTGCAATTCAGACAATGTTGTAGAAAATTGTGGCAAATCGAGGGAACAATTTGGAAAAATTCGGCAATTTGTGGCAAAATTACGGCAATTCGGACAAATTTCTATCAAATTGAGGCAAAATGGGGTCAATTAGTGGTAAATTCCGTCAAAATTAAGGCAATTCTGTGACAATATTGTGGCAAAATTACGGCAATTATGTGGCAATTTTAGGACAAAATTAAGGCAATTCTGTGTCAATTGAGGCAATATTGAGCCTCAATTGCCAAAATTAGGGAAAAATGCTATCAAATTGATGCAATATTGCAGCAAATTGTTATTGAAATAATCAAATTTGAATGCCATGAACTCCTGTATCAAAATTGTCACAATCCTTTAATGTTAATTCAGTCAATTTTTTTCGTATAATAACGAAAATATTGATCCAAAATTATATACCAAAATTAAGGCAAAACTCAATAGCAATATTGCATCAAATCGTCCAATTACAACATCATTGCAATAAACTGTTTCTTATACCATTCATTTTGCCATTCAGTTTTTTATACTCATATTATATTTTCCGGAAACAAGTTGATCATCAATTATGTCAAATGAAAAATCTAAATCAGCCTCAGGGTGTAAAATTCCTTCTTTAGCAAATGTGCATATCGTGTATCATCATCTTTGTACATTCTCTATAAACTTTCTTTCCTTTCACTTATTTCTTCTTTTCTGGTTTTTTTTGTTTTTTTTTGTTTTAGATCAACTATCACAACATACACTTGAGCATACATTATGTATATATTCGCAGCTCTTCTTTTCTGCTATTATAAAGAAAATAAAAATAAAATATATGAAAGTGTTACTCCACATTATACCTTCTACTACTAATCTTCACATTACGTGCGGTTTAATGTTCCTATTATATGTTACGAAAGAAAATCGTTTCGAACTATTACGTCAATTTTTAAAAATTTCATCACAATTTTTAAACCCATTAATAGAAAAAAAATTCTGTTATTTTTCCTTGAACGTTTAAAAATATAATATGTACATAAATAAATAATTTCAGTTAGGTGAACATTTTTCCATGGTATATATATAGATATATAAATATATTTTGAAAATTTATTTTTGGCATGTCATTTTCAAAAAGAAAAATTTTGTAATATTACCTCGAACAGTTATCAGATCTGACAGAACGCGCAATGAATACTTTAATGTATCGTATATAAATAAATCATAATATATAATAAATACAGAAATCTTTAAATACAAACAAAGAAAAATATAGAAACAAAAATAAAAAAAATTACAGAATAAATACTAATAAATACTGAAATGAATAGTAGATTTCAAAAAACAAAAATTTTTATACCTGAAATTAAAATAAATTTTTAAATCAGAAAATTTTTTTATTTTTTTATCATCGCTATTGTAAAAGTTTTTTATTCTATAGTTAAAAGTATCCATTTTTTTATTTTTTAAATTCTTCCATAAATAAGACTTCATTCGTGCATGTAAAGTAATAAAATTTTTTTTTCATTACATTATATTTTAAAAAATAAAAAACTACTTTTCAAATTTTAATTATAGTGTTAGTATTTAATAATTTGAATTATAGTGATTGACTTTTTACTTTCGAGATAGTAAATTTCGCTATTAATTTAGTAGTAGTTATTATTTATTAGTAAACATTGCTATTAATTTAGTAGAAATTATTATTTATTAGTAAATTTTACTATTAATTTAGTAGAAATTATTATTTATTAGTAAGTTTTACTACTAATTTGGTCGAAATTACTATTTATTAGTAAAATTTGATCATTCAAAAGCAAGAAGGTTAGTAATTTAAATTAGTAACTATTTTTACTAATAAGTAAACTAGTTAAAATGATTATTAACTTGAATTATTTACTGAATTTTTGCTTTTAAATTCGTAAGTTTTATTAATAAATCGTAACTTTCATTAATCAGTTCAAAAACAAAAAAATCAGTCACTAATTCAAATTAGTAAACATTTTTACTAGTTTAGCAATAATAGTAAAAATAGTTACTGACAAAAATTAGTAACCTTTTTTCTTTTTAATGAGTAAATTCTGCTAAGAAATAGGAATTTCTACTAAGCTAAAAATAAAATTTACTATATTAATATTACATTTTACTAATAAGTAATAATTTCTACTAAATTAATAATTAACAAATTTAATATTTAAATTATAATATTTAATATAATATAATTAATTATAATTTAATATAATATTTAATTTATATAATATTTAAATTTACAAATTGTAAATTTTACTAATAGTAATTTCTACTAAATTAATAGTAAAATTTACTATATGAATAGTGAATATTAATAAAAAATAATATTTTCCAATAAATTAACTGTATATTATATAAATAGTAAATTGTACTAATGAATATTAAATTCTTCTAAATTGAAAGTACAATTTACTATACCGATAGTAACTTTTTCTAATGAATAGTAATTTCTACTAAATAATTAGTAAAATTTACTATACAAATCGTAAATTTTACTAATAAATAGTAATTTCTACTGAACCAGTAGTAAAATTTACTATACAAATTGTAAATTTTACTAATAAATAGTAATTTCTACTAAATTAATAGTAAAATTTACTATACAAATTGTAAATTTTACTAATAAATAGTAATTTCTACTAAATTAATAGTAAAATTTACTATAACAATAGTGAATATTAATAAAAAATAATATTTTCCAATAAATTAATAGTATATTATATAAATAGTCAATTGAACTAATGAATATTAAATTCCACTAAATTGAAAGTAAAGTTTACTATACCGATAGTAAAATTTTCTAATGAATAGTAATTTCTAGTAAGTTAATAGTAAAATTCACTATACAAATCGTAAATTTTACTAATAAATAGTAATTTCTACTGAACCAGTAGTAAAATTGACTATACAAATTGTAAGTTTACCTAATAAATAGTAACTTCTTCTGAACTAATAGTAAAATTTACTATAAAAATTGTAAATTTTCCTAATAAATAGTAACTTCTTCTGGACTAATAGTAAGATTTACTATGCAAATTGTAAATTTTCCTAATAAATAGTAACTTCTTCTGAACTAATGGTAAAATTTACTATACAAATTGTAAATTTTCCTAATAAATAGTAACTTCTTCTGGACTAATAGTAAAATTTACTATGCAAATTGTAAATTTTCCTAATAAATAGTAACTTCTTCTGAACTAATGGTAAAATTTACTATACAAATTGTAAATTATACCAATAAATAGTAATTTCTACTAAAATAATTGTAAAATTTACTAATTCACTAGCAAAATTCGGAATTAGTAAACATTTAGATTAGAGAGTACCCGTTTTTATAACTATTGAGAAGAATTGAGTAACATTTTTCTCATAAATTACTACACGTTATTACGTAGTAGACAAACACTAAGCAACAGTTTATAAATTTTTTTTTAAATGTTTATAATGTATACGTGATTTAGTGTCAAACAACTTTAGTGTCCAATTAAATAAGAAAAAATAGAAAAAGTTACAGTGTAAAAAAATTGTCAAGATTCCAGAATTAATGAGAATGACTTAATTTATAAATGTTTTTTTAAAAATACTTCCCCATAAGTTGAATTAAATTATGTGATTTTTTTTCCTACCTTTGTTTGTAATTCAAAGAAAACATATTATAGGCTTGGAAAAAAATTGTGATCACTAAAAAAAAACTTTCTTTATACATATATATGTGCATCTATATACACGTGCTATGCGTCGTGTAATATTTATTGAAAAGCTTTGACAGAATTTCCGCACATACATATAGAGAGACAGAGAGAAAGAGAAAGAGAAAGAGAGAGAGAGTGTACAATGATGATGTAAAACTATCGATTAAATTCAAATATATAATACACGCAGATAACATGACTTTACACACACACACATTCTCAATTCGATTAAAACCCGATCAAGAATCAACGTCTCAATTCTCATAGTTTTCGCATTTCGAATTGAAACTGAGAAAACTTTGTAATGAAATCGTTTGAAATCAAGATAAATTCCAGTCCATCTATGTGTTTATCGTGCGTGTGAAATGTGAGGTAATTTATATTCCTGGAATTGTAATTAAAAATTCTTCACAATCGAGAAATTATTTATACCATATATATTATAGATTACAAGCTTTTTGAAAATTTAATTCGTGGTTGTATTTTAAAGAATTTAAAGCTACATTAAAATACAAATCCTTTGGCGAGACAGTTGTTTAAAAATTGATATTCGAATATTGAATAAAATGGAATAAAACTGTACGAATCTGGTAGGTTTTCCGTACGAAATTCTCTCAAAATTCATACGAATCATTTTTACCTGGGAATACAGACTTTGATGTAATTTTTAAAAGAAACCAGTAAGAACTTATTTGCAAAATATTTATCTAATAAAATTTAAACGAGTATCAATATCAGTGTCAATTTCACACAAAACTTAAAGTTACTCACTATATCATGTATTTGAAGGCAATTGTTGCCAACAATGTTAGTGACTTTTGGCAAATTAAACAATCCACAAATAAAAATAAATTAATAAACGAAATATTCTAGCCACATAATGGCAATTTAATAAGAAAAACTGTGGCAAAATTAAGAAAATATTTTTACAAAATTAAGGCAATTCGAAATCACAAATAGGACAAATAAGAAACTTCGGAAAAATTAAGGTATTATTTTTTCCTTCACCTTTTTTTTAAGAAAATCAATAATTTGAAATCAGCATTAGTATAATTCGGGGCCTCAAAGAAAACTTTATAAAATGCAAGACAATTCAAATGCAAAACAAAATGATCTTATTTTTAAGAGTGCGTCTACTGCATCTAATTTGACTTTCTCTTGCTGTTGCAATTTTTCTTTTTTGATTTTTAAATGCATATGAATAAACATTAGATGATGTCAAATAGAAGACGACCTAGAAATTTTATTATACTTCTGCGGTGTGATGATGGTTCATCGTAGTGCAAAAGGTTACTTTCAAGGTTTATTTCATAGGTTATGGACAGATGTTAGATGAAATTATGAAATAGATAAAACGATGATTTAGACGATCATCCGAAATGTTTTTTAATTTTCAATTCTTTACCGAATTTTAATTACTATTATTACTATTATTTGACTAATAATACTAATATATAATATTGACTAATATATAATATTGATTCAATCAATTTAACTATGACACTACAATTCTTTCATTTAAACAATTTTGATGTAATAGTGCCAAAATATAACCTAAATTTTGTTTTAACGATTATTAACATTTTTTTACGAAATTTTCTGACATTTAAATAAACAATTGCCACAACTTTGTTACAATATCTCATGTCATTCAAATTTTATTGTTTCAATAACAATTTGTTACAATATTGCATCAATTGATAGCATTTTGGCGTAAGCTTGTCAACTTTGGCTGAATATTGCCTCAATTGCCATTATATTGTCTCAATTTTGTCCCAAAATTGCCACAGAATTGCCTTAATTTTGTCCTAAAATTGCCACAGAATTGTCTCAATTTTCGCTCGAAGAAGGAAGACAGAATTGTCGTACCTTAGACTCAATTTTTTTACTTTGCTAAAATATGGCCTTAATTTGCCATTAATTGCCTATTTGTGACACAATGTTACCTCAATTTGCGACAAATTTAACAGAATTGTCGCAATTTTTCCACAAATTGTCGAAATTTGGCACAAATTGCCGTATTTTGCCAAATTTTTTCCTCGATTTGCCACTATATTACCTCAATTTTCTACAATATTGTCTGAATTGCAATAACTTTGCCAGTATTTACCACTAATTTATTTATTTTGACTCAATTTGATTGAAATTTGCCTCAATTGCCTTAATTTTGCCACAATATTGTCACCAGAATTGCCCAAAAATTTTACTTAACAAGTACCATAATTAAAAAAATTGACACAGAATTTCCTTAGTTTTGACAGAAGATTGTCACATAGTTGCCCAAACATTTTGCCACAATTCTAAAAATTGCCACAGAATTGCCTTAATTTTGCCACAAAATCTCGTCAAAGAATTGCTCAACACTTGCCACAATTTTGCTTCAATTAATGAAAGATTACTTTCCTTTTGGGAAATTTGTCTTAATATTGACAAAGTTGCTACTATAATAGCCCTAATATTGATAAAATTAAACACACCATTGTGAATATATTGACCAAATTTTTTGACTAATATTGCCACAACTTGTCGCATAATTGCCATAAAAATTATTTTAATTATATCAGAAATTTAACTCAAGTAATGCCTTAATTAACAATACAATGCATTCATTTCACACTTATATAAGTATGAATATTGCCTCATACGTGCCACAATTTTTTCTAAGTGTTTAATACTATTTTTCTGTTCAATTTTCTATGCCATGACTATAACATTGTCCTAATATTGCTCCAAATTGCCCTCTTTTGCCAAAATACTGCCACAATTTGCCACTATATTGACTCAATTTTCTACAACATTGTCTGAATTAAGATAATTTTGTCAAAATTCACTACTAATGCCTTATTCAGACTCAATTTGATGCAAATTTGGTAAATTCTCGTAATTTTGACACAAAGTGCCCTATTTTGTCAAAATATTGCCACAATTTGCCATTGTATTGCCTCAATTTTCTACAAGGTTGTTTGAATTAACATAATTTTGCCTTAATTTACGGCTAATTGACCCATTTTACCTCAATGATAATAATTTGCCTAATTGTCGTAATTTTGCCAAATTGCCGTATTTTGACAAAATGTTGCCACAATTTGCCACTGTATTGCCTAAATTTTCTACAACATTGTTTGAATTGACATAATTTGGCCTCAATTTACCATTAATTGTCCCATTTTTCCTGAATGGTACAAATTTACTTAATTGTCGTAACTTTGCCCTAAATTGCCCTATTTTGGCAACATATTGCTGCAATTTGCCACTATATTGCCTAAATTTTCTACATCATTATTTGAATTGACATAATTTTGGCTCATTTCACCACTAATTGCCCCATTTTTTACTTAATTTGATACAAATTTGCTAAATTACCGTAATTTTGCCACAAATTGACCTATTTTGCCAGATTTTTGCCTCAATTTTGCTTGATTGTTGCCACTATATTACCTTAATTTGTTTACAACATTGGTGAAACGTTGGCTTAAATTTTGCCACATCGTTGCCTCAGATTGTTACAGATTTGAATGAATTGCCGTAATTTTGCCACATTGTTGCCTTAATTTGCTACTATCCTCAATTTTCCTCAACATTGTTTGAATTCCTATAATTTTGCCTAAATTTGCCACTAATTGCCCATTTTGCCTAAATTTGATACAAAATATAGTTAATTGCCTTAATTTTGCCGCATCGTTGCCTTAATTTAATACAAATACTCCAAAACAAAAATTTATTCTGATTAAGAGATTAGAGATAATTTTTTGTTCAACTCGAAATAAAAGTAATAAAAAAAAGTAACCCGAGATTAAGAAATGACATTTTTCCTATTTCTCTCTTTGTTTCCTAACGTGTTAAGGTCAACGGGTTTATTGTCGTTTGACGTCTGTTAAAGTCATGAAAGTATATATTAATAATCCGGATCTGGTGTATATTACGCATTAATAAGCAAAAAAAAAAAAGAAAAAGAAAATAGAATAAATAAAAATTATTATTCTATTTTACGAGACCCCTATACAACACACACGTATTTATATACACAAGATTAATCAGAATCTAATTTTAGAAATATTGAATTCAGGTGGTTGTTCCTCGAGGACCGAGACAAGCGAAAGGTTTACTATTGAGCTGTATCGAAGAACCAGATCCGTGCATTGTGTTTGAGCCGAAAGTTCTTTATAGATCAGCAGTGGAAAACGTTCCTCTTAATTTTTACAAAACACCCATTGGCAAAGCAGAAATCCTTAGAGAAGGTCAGCCCTTACAATATACAATGGTATTATTGTCCCAATTTTTTATTTTCATTCTTTTCTTTACTTTTCTTTTTTATTATATTGTTTTTGTACAAAGAAGTCATATATCTTCTCCATACAGATTTCACTTTTATCATTGATTCGAATTTTACAGGATTTTAACACATTTCCTTGATCTCTTTACATACAATAGAAGGTGGCCCCCTGCAACATTTTTCAATTTGGAATTTAATTTTTTTTTTTTAATGTGTCTTTTAGAAAGTAGAAGATTATTTTTACTAATACTTTTTTAGTGAAATAATATTAGTAGCATAGTATGGCACAAATGTTGCACTGCAATGTTTTATGTTAATATTCAAGCAATTTTAAAGTGCTAAAATTTTTAATGAAATATTTAGGTAACATTGCAAGAAATATTGCAACATTTCATTAAATATTTCAGCAATTTTTTTCTAACATTATACAGAAACCTTGTCTTTATGTTGCAATGCAATAATCCGAAAATTACAGAGCAACATTAAGGCAATATTTAAGTAATATTTAGGTAATATTTAGGCAATATTTACATACAATTTTAAAGCATAATAATTTGTTTCATTGTCTTTTTGAATTTAAAAAATTCACTATAGGGAATGATGTAACATTAATTGGATGGGGTACTCAGGTGCATGTTCTACAAGAAGTTGCCGATATGGCTCAAGAAAAACTTGGAGTGTCCTGTGAAGTTATAGACCTTGTTTCCATTCTCCCCTGGGACGTCAGTGCAGTGTGTCAGGTAATGATTTTTCCCTCTAAATTTTTTTAATACAAAAAAAATTTCTGTTCTCCCATAAAGTAGTTTATTAAAATCACAATAAATAAATAATTTAAAACCAACTCTTTTGGAAGCGACAGAATTTAAATTTATTCAAATAGCAAGGAAACTTGCAGAAAGCTTGCAGTAAGGTTCAAACTTACTGCAATCATTTGAAAGTATTTCTTAACCTAAAAAAATATTTGTATCTTTTTATTTTAATTCATTTCAATCACTTAGTTAAAATAAAAATACTTGAACTGATTAAATAATTTATTTATTTAGGAGCTATTTTAAAAAATATTATTTTACAAAAAAAAAAGTTTTTAAAAATCAACACGGAACAAGAAATAAAGCAATAAATAATTGTTGAAAAAATTAAGATATCATTTTAATTGGATTTGGAAAAACGTTTTGATTTTAATAGAGTTAGATAACGAGATTCTCAAACATTTATGTCTTTCCTTCCTCAGTAATAAAATGTCTTGGAGAATTGCCCATTTCTATACTACACTTCGAAGATAACTCGTTCAATTCTATTGCATACATAAGTAATTCAGTAGTTCAATTTTAAAACCTCTTAAAACCAATACAATATAAACCGTGGAAATTTAATTTATAATTCTCAATCTAATTTTTTTTCATTGTCTCTTTTCAATCAAAAAAAAATTTTTTACTATAGGAAAAAATCTAAAATTATGTTTAGAAATTAAAAAAAATATACAAAATTGAATTTAAGATAGTTAATTTAAGTTGATTTAATTTTTAATTTAAGGTAATATCTCAGGAGTAGAGAAAATAAAATAAAAAATTTTGAACAGTAACAAAAATCAAAAGACTAAAATTACAACTTAAGTCATGATTTTTCGTAAATAGCAAAAATTTTCTCTTCTTCTTTATACCTTTTTATTCATGTAAACATATACTATTAATAAAAATACAGAAAAAAAATTATTTTTCAAAAATTTCCGCTGAATATCAGACAATAATTTGTTTTTACAGTCGGTGAGAAAAACTGGTCGCGTTATCATTTCTCATGAAGCGCCAATGACCTGTGGTTTTGGAAGTGAAATCGCAGCAACAATTCAAGTAAGATTTGAAAAAAAATATTATTTAAAAAAGAATTAATATTTAATAAAATCATTTTGAAAAAGAAAAATATAAATTAAATAATTTCTTTGAAAAAGAAAAATATAAATTAAATAATTTGTTTAAAAAAGAAAAATATAAATTAAATAATTTCTTTGAAAAAGAAAAATATAAATGAAATAATTTGTTTAAAAAAGAAAAATATAAATTAAATAATTTCTTTGGAAAAGAAAAATATAAATTATTACATTCTAAAAATAGAAATTCTGCAAATAATTTGAAATCTCTGGATAATTTTCTAATTTATTCAGGTCAACGCACAGAATGTTTATACTTAATTTTTCATTTTAACAATAATTAATGCTGGTATAATGTAAAAACTCATTCACATTTCAAAAAGATTATTTTCAACCACATGAATATTTTAATTACCCAACCGCCAACTACTTTTATTGCTGATAATGTTAATTATACAATTCTCGTTTATCAGATTGTAAAGGAGGACAATTTCGTCATATAATCAAAATTTATAAATAATAATTAATCGATACTCTTGTTATAAATAAAATAGAAAATTGTCATTTTGTCCGCTAATTTTCTCTTTTTAAGGTTAGAAAATATTTTTTTTCTTTACATAATTTAACAAAACGAAAATATTTTTTTGTTACAAAATGTATAAGCTCTGCAGGAAATGTTTTCAAGAAATTAAAATTATTATTTTTTTTCTTTAGTAGTCGAGAATTGTCGTTTACTTTTATGTTTCCAAACTTTGTTAATAATTGTTTTCTTTTCATAAAATGTCATAAAAATCATTTAAATTCTTGAGAAGAATCTCACAGTTTGTGAAAATAATCAAATTGTTTTGAAGAATTTTAACATAATATTTGAAAAAAATAATTAAATGTTTCGAAAGAATTTAATTTGTAAATTTTCAAAATAATTGTATTCAGTCGAAAACTTCTATTAAATATTTAAAAAAAATAAATGTATTCTGTTGATAAATTTAATTTACATACTGTAAAAAATAATTGAATTCTGGCGATGAATTTTACTATTTAAAAAAATAATTCAATTTTTCCGAAAAATGTTATCAGAATTATTAAAAATAATTGAATTTTATTAACATTTTTAAAAATAATTGTATTCTTTCGAGAAATTTTACTATAATTAAATTAAAAATAATTGCGTTCCTTTTAAAGAATTTTATTACTAATGAAAATTAGTAAATTTTTTAAAGAATTTATTTGAATTTTTTTTAAATAATCCATTTTCTTTAATAATTTTAATTGAAAATTTTTAAACTAATTGAATTTTATGTAGAATTTCTTTCAAGTTTTTAAAATAATCGTTACTTTTAAAAATAATTAAATTTTAATAAATTTATAAATTAAGTAATTAAGACAAATGTAAAAAGTAGTCATTTTACTCCCTAGGGACGGAAAGTTACTATTACACTTTTGGAAAGATTACATTCTTATATGCTTTTATTTTTTAAAAGATAATTTTAATAAAGATTTTAATAATTTTAATTGAAAATTTTGAAAGTAATTGAATTTTATGTAGAATTTCTTTCAAGTTTTTAAAATAATCGTTTTGGTAAAAATAATAATTGAATACTTTATTGTTGAACTTTATTGTTCATTAAAATTGTTTTGAATTTAATTCTTGAGAATAATTTTACTATTTTTAAAAATAATTTAATTGTTTCTAAGAATTTATTACAAGTTTTCTAAATGAATGAATTTTTTCGAGAAATTCTGAATTCTTCAGTAAAATTTTATTAAAAAATAGACATAATAATATTTTTATAAACAAATTGTGTCATTGTTGTATTTTCAAAGAAAATAATTAATAATTTAATATTTTAAAAGAATTTTCTTCAAAATTTGGAAATTAAATGAATTTTTAAAATAAATTTTACAGGTAATATTAGAAATAATGTATAATTTTCGAGATTTAATCACTTATAATTCAAAATCAATTATTTTTAAGAGAATTAAATTTTGGCAAAAACGTTACTAAATATTTGCATTCTTTTAATTGATTTATACAAATTTCAGAGAGTAACTGAACTCTTTCGTGAAATTTTTGATTAAACTTCTATTCAAAATAATTTAATTTCTACGAAAAATTTTACTATTTGTGAAAATAATTACAATTTTATTACATTTTTTCTTCAGTAATTGAATAAAAGAATTTTTTTTTTAAATTTTTAGTCTCATTGTCATGAAATATATTTTTTTGAATAATTAAAAATAGGACAAGAAATTTATTGACTTTTTTGAAAATAACAATTTCAGAAAGAATTTTGTTATTCTTAAAAATAATTGGAATTTTGACGAGAATTTTTTATTTTCCAAATTATGAATTCTAATTAAATTTTAAATTTGTTTTGAAAATAATCGAATTTCTCCAATTATTTCCAATTTCTCCAAGATTGAATTTTTTCCCACCTTTATTCGACGAAAATTTGCATCATGAAATTTATAAATTCTATTATTTTAAATAAATTTTTCATTCCAACAGTATTTTTCGAAAATATGCATTTAAATGCTTCTATTGAAAATTTATTTTCACAGGAAAGATGTTTTTTGCATTTGGAAGCGCCAGTGGCAAGAGTAACCGGATGGGACACTCCATTTCCTCACGTTTTTGAGCCATTTTATATACCAAACAAGTGGCGATGTTTCTCATCAGTAAAAAAGATCGTCAACTTCTAAATAGAACATATTATATATGTATATTGCGAGTGTGGAAAAAAACACGCATTTCTAAGAAAGAAGATTGAAAAAAAATTTTTTTTTCCTCCTCGGAGACTAAACTTGTTTTCAGCAAAGTCACACACACACATATATATGTTTATTTACTCGTCAAATGAATATTCACTTTAATAGAAGTACAATATTTAACGAGCGGCTGGTAACGTCATTATTTCAATGTGTTGAATATATATATATATATATATATATATATATATATATATATATATATCGTACCAAAAAAATTGCGATAAATTCCGCGATATCGATTTTTCGTACTCGCATGACTACCACCTTCGTATCACGTGGACGCGGACCGGTCCATAGCGAAGGTAGTTTTATCGTGGGACGAATGAGAGTATCTTGAAGTATTTTGCGATTGTATATGTATATATATATATATATATATATATATATATATATATATATATATATATATATATAAATAGTTAGTGTCAGTATACGTATATATATATATATATAAACTACTTGCAAAATCCCTTTCTCCCTGCGCACTTTGTAAGAATGTTCTATTTCAATTTCAAAACTGAGATTTCTTCTTTGAAAATAAAAATTTGTTTTAAACCAACAGACGAACATTCGCATTTCCTTTTTCATTGATTACAGCAAGTTTGTATATTCAATTTCAAATGACAATTTTTTTTATTCGCTTTAAAGAATGAATCTGACGTACAGTCAAATAAAAATTTAGTCCAATGTCATAATTTCGTAATTTAAAAGCGAAACAAAAATGAAATTTTAAATTCATCTTGATGCACTCTCTAAATCTGAATTACTAGTTTTCTACTAATGAAATAGTGCGGATTCGTTTACCAATTGAATTAGTAACTGTTATTACTAAATTTTAGTAGTTTTTTTTACTAATTATTAGTAGAAAATTTACTAATTTGAAATAGTAAAAAATACGTTCTACACGAAAAAAAACCTTCAACTGGAACAGCGATAACTTTCGCTAAAATAGCGAAAGTATTGGTTGAAATAGCGAAAGTATTGGTTGAAATAGCGAAAGTATTCGCTGCAATAACTAAAAATTTCGCTAATATAATAAAATTTGTAGTTGTTCCAGGTGAGGATTTTTTTTCATGTACTAATTGAATTAGTAATTTTCTACCAGTAATTAATTAAAAACAACTAAAAATTAGTAAAATACTACTAAAAATTAGTAAAAAATGTTAATAATTAAAATTGGTAAACGAATCCGCGCTAACTTAGATTTAGAGAGTGGAAAGGTGAAGAATTTAATTTTAAATATTTAAAACCATTCAAAGTTGCATTCGAATGAAAATTACAATTTTCTGTCAATAAAAAAAATTTGTTAAATTTTAGGTTATGTTACCTAATTCATTTATTATAGACAAAGAATTATAATTTTTTGTTCGAATATAACTTTAAAATGTTCAAAGGGTGGAAAATTAAATTCTTTAAGCTTCTACCGCAAAAGAAAAAAAAATTTTAATTTAATATTATAAAAGAAAAAAACGAAATTACGATATTGGACTAACTTCTCTTTCGATTGTTTGTCGGATTCCCTACAGACGTAAAATTACCATCAAACATTTAAAAAAGTACATTTACTTATGATTTTATTTTTTAAAATATAATTTTATATATAATCGAGAAATTATTAAATTAATAAATTTATACATTTTAGTAAACTTATAAATTAATAGATTTATACATTTTAATAAACTTATAAATTAATAAATTTATACATTTTAGTAAACTTATAAATTAATAGATTTATACATTTTAATAAACTTATAAATTAATAAATTTATACATTTTAATAAATTTAAACATTTTAATAAATTTATAAATTGAATATTTAAGCCAAGTGTAAGAAGAAGCCATTTTAATCTCTAGGGGCGAAAAGTTATTATTACATCTTTGAACAGAATACATCCTCGTTTTATTTCAATTTTTAAAAATTGAATTTTAGATATAATCAAAAAAATTTTAAATTAATCAATTTATACATTTTAATAAATTTATAAATTAAATATTTAAGACAAGTGTAAAAAGTAGTCATTTTACTCCCTAGAGACGAAAAGTGACTATTACACATTTGGAAAGATTACATTTTTGTTTGTTTCTAGTTTTTTAAAGGTAATTTTAATAAAGATTTTAATAATTTCAATTGAATATATTGAAAGTAATTTAATTTTATGCAGAATTTCTTTCAAGTTTTTAAAATAATCGTTTTGTTAAAAATTATAATTAAATACTTTATTGTTAAGGTTCTTTAAAATTGTTTCGAATTTAATTCTTGAGAATAATTTTACTATTTTTAAACATAATTTAATCGTTTCTAAGAATTTATTACAAGTTTTGAAAATGAATAAATTTTTTCGAGAAGTTCTGAATTCTTCAGTAAAATTTTATTAAAAAATAGACATAATAAAATTTTTATAAACAAATTGTGTCATTGTTTTATTTTTAAAGAAAATAATTAATAATTTAATATTTTAAAAGAATTTTCTTCAAAATTTGGAAATTAATTGAATTTTTGAAATAAATTTTACAGGCAATTTTAAAAATAATGGAATTTTTTAGATTAAATTACTTATAATTTATAAATCAATTATTTTTAAGAGAATTGAATGTTGGCAAAGACTTTAGTAGATATTGGAATTGTCTGAATGAATTTATGCAAATTTCAGAGAATAACAAGTTTTTCGTTTTCTCCAAAATTAAATTTTTTTCTGCTTTATTCCATGAAAATTTAATTTAAGAATTAAAATTTAATTTTTTAATGAAATTAAATTTCAAATTTTTAATTTTTTAATTTCTAATTTAATTTAATTTAGTTTAATTTAAAATTTTTAAAAAATAAAAATTTTACAAATTAAACATTTTGAGACAAGTGTAAAAGAAGCTATTTTACTCCCTAGGGACGAAAACTTACTATTACATTTTGAAGTAGTTCGGTTAGATTTGATTTTATTTTTTTAAATAGAATTGTAATATGCGATCAACAAAATATAAAAATTCAGAATCCAGTTTACTCCCTAGAGATGAAAAGTTATCATCACACATTTGAAAAAGTACATTTACTTTTGATTTTATTTTCTAAAATTGAATTCTAATATATAATAAAGAAATATTTTAAGTAATAAATTTATAAATTAACAAATTAAAAACTAGTTTAAAAAGTTATTTTACTCCTTAGAGACAAAAAGTCACCATACAATATTACAATGTTACAACAATATTTATTTATTTAATAAACTGGACTTAAATACTACAAATAATATTTTAATTGTGACTTTTCGTCTCTAGGAAGTAAAATGTCGCGTTTTAAACTTGTTTAAATTGTTTTAATCTATAAATGTATACTATATAAATTTAATTTTAAAATAAAAATTCAATTCTAAAAATTAAAACCCAATCAGAATGTACTTTTCCAAAGGTGTAGTAGCACTTATTGTCCCTAGGGGAATTGTTATTATTGTCCCGAAGTAGGTAAAAAATAATATTTTTTCAAAAGAAAGTAAAATGTTTTTAAAAAATAGAAAATGAAATGAATGTTACAAATCTTGACAAAGAGAAAAAAGAAGATAATAAAGAAAAACTAGATCAAATCGAAAATAAAAAAGAACAAAAAAGAATAAAAATGGAAAAAGAAATAAAAACATTTTTATACTTTTATATTCCAGTCTTATTACTTGTTTTTTTTCTATAAAAGAATCTACAATTTTTTTCAAACAAATAATGACTTTCTAAACTAGAAAAGAATAAAAAAAATTCTCCAACTTCCTCTCTTGTTATAAAAAACATTTTTCCTTCCAGAAACAACCAATCACGAACTACATTATTTCGATATATATATATCGATAATTCGATAATCATAAACTGATAAGGTAGGTATCTTATTTATCAAACTTTCTCTTCTACTTATTATTCTTATAAGCAAAAAAAGAAAAATTCCCTCTTGTTTCTTTCAACCATCAATCAAATTCTTTTTTTTTCAAAAACAATAATTATTTTTAAAAAAATTATTATTCAATATAGAAAAAAATACTTTTCAAAAATGACGGAAATAATTTGTAATTCAAATTAAACAGGATACAAGAATAAACAATTATTTGCAAATAATAGACATATTTTTTATCTTCACCTATAGATTTTTCAGAATAAAAAATAAAGGGGAATTGGAGTAAAAAAAAATTATTTTTTTACTCAAATTTTCATTTGTGTGTTATTTTTAGAAGCCTATGATAATTTTATGCAATTTCGTCTCCTCTGTATAAATTTAGGCCAAGGTCACCTGCCTGGAATAATATCAATTCAACGGGAATAGCCCCTTCGCTATAGAAGTAAAAAAAAATATTCTTTTGGATAGATTTCAATCTCCATCAGGAAGGCAAAGAGGCAAATGGTAAAAATATAGTATAATAATTTTTGTAAAACTAAGAAAGGTGGGGGGGGGGATTGCTTTTTTCGATTATAAGAAAACAAAAGCTTCCGTTCACTATAATAAATTTTTTTTTAAAAAACCTCCCCTCCCCCCTTCAATTGCCGAAGGAAGTGCGCTCAGTTCACAGCATTTTGTAATTTGAAAGGGAAACCACATTCTTTCACTGTGTATTATGATACGTGAAAGTTGGCAACCGTGCACACACACTTAAAGGAAAACTTAAAGAGCCAGTCGCCGTACAACCGAGAAGGTATAGACTATATCGAAGGTCGACGAGTTTTGCTTTTTATCAAACGATTTTTGCGTAAATAGTGTATTGGATCGACTCTCTCTCTAACATATGGCGAAGATGTACTTCCAGTCAATGAACTTAATTTCAATTTTTATCAAAGCCATCAATTTTAAAGAGTGAATTCTTTTTGCTCCCCGAAAATATACGAAATTTATCCAATAATTATTATCAATTGCAAAGAAAGGGCAGTAATTTTTTTTTGGCAATTTTTTACCTTAATTTACTGAAACTAAGCGAACCGAACCTAAATTCTTTCTAATAAATTATAAAAAGCTAATTTAATAAAACAATTTTTTTTCTCAAAAACGAAATTATTTTTTATTTTGAGAACAAAAATAGTTCTTTTAAGTTTCATAGAGCTTCACATTTTTTTAAATTTAATTTAATTTCATTTCATTTCATTTAATTTATTTAATTAATTATTTTCTTTATATTTGAGCTTCAATTTTCTTCAATCTTATGTAAACAATTTTTAAATTTTTAGTTTGGAGACAATAATTAAACTTCAATGAAACGTAAATAATAATTTTAAAAAAGTCCAGTTTTGTTTGAAAAAATTTCAAACAAAAATTTTTTCAAAAATTTCAAACAAAAATTTTTTCAAAAATTTCAAACAAAAATTTTTTCAAAAATTTTTTCGCAAAATTGAATTTTACGAAATTTCAATCATACACTAAATTTTTTATATTACATATTTATTAACAAAATAAAATCTTTTAAATTATTAATATTATTAGAAAATTCTACGAGAATTCTAAATGTTTCTTAAAAATTGTATTCTTCTAAAAAAGTTCATAAAAAAGAATATGAAAAAATTAAATGTTTGCTTAGAATTTTATTAAAATTTTTGCAACTAATTGTATTTCGAAGCAGATTTTTATTACTTTAAAAATAATTAATTTTTTGACGAAAACTTTTAAAAAATTTTGAGACAATTAAATTTCTGCGAAGAATTATTTATTATTTCTGAAAATAATTAAATTTCTAAAAAGAATTCTATTTTTTTATGAAAATAATTTAATTCTTGTAAAAAATTTCATTATTTATGAAAATAATTGATTTACAGAAAAGAAATTTATTAAAAAAATTGTCAATTAATTGAACTTCTATTAAATTGTTATTGTTAAATTTTTTTAAACAATTTCATTTTTTTTAAATAACTGAATTATTACAATCATAAATAAAATATTTATAAAAATTGTTAAAAAAAGTTCTTTCCGAATTTTTAAACCCATTTGTTCATAGTTGGATTTAACGAAATTTCCAATAGTCAAAAATTTTTCAATTAAAATATTAAAAAACAAAAACTTGAAACAATTTTTGTTTAAATTCGATTAATCTTTTCCAAAGATAATTAATTTTACTAATTTGCTACTTAAAATTAAAAGTATAAAAAATTCAATTTTTTGAAGATTTCATTTTTTGAAACCCTTTTAAAAAATTAAATTATTTCTAATAAAGAAATTTAACAACAAATTTTGAAATAATTTAAATTTTTTGACGAATTTTAATAAAATTTTTTAGAATAATTACATTTTTCGAGGAATTTAATTTGAATTTTATTAAAAATAATTGAAATTCTGCGACGAGTTTTTTTTTATCAAAATAATTGAATTTCTAAAAATAATTTCATTATTTATAAAAATCATTAAATTTCGAAAAATCAATTTCTTATTTATAAAAATAATTTAATTATTGCTTGAGAATACATGTATTTTAATAGAATAATAATTTTTATAATAAAAATTTGACAGGAATTTAATTATTCAGAAATTTTTATTATCTACGAAAATAATTGAATGTTTATTTAGAGTTTTGTTAAAATTTTTTTAAAAAAATTGAATTCTTATTGCAAACTTTATTTAAATAGTAAATCTCTAATAAAAAATATTGAATGGAGTAACTTTTTTGAAAATAATTGAAATGCCAAAAATTTTATTAAACTTCGTACAAATCATTGAATTTTAGAGAAAAATTTTATTACTCTTAAAAATAATTGAATATTTCTGAAAATCTACTAGGTTCACTGAGCAAATTAATTACTTTTCTTCAATTTTACAATAATTTTGCGAGGAAATGATTTAATTAAAAATCAAAAGTAAATAAATCTATTTACTTTTATTTATTATTTGATCAAATAAAATTTATTACTTTGAATCTTTCTTTATTACAAAGTTATTATTTTTTTTCCTTTTTAACACACTAAGACCACCTTTACATGAAAAATAAGCTTTGAAAATTAATTTATCAATAACTTTTGAATTGAATTAATATATAATTTTTTTTTCAAAACAAAAAAATTTCCACTTCAATAAGGAAAGATAATAATCTCTTCTTAATATCGTCAAAAATTATGTTTTATTTCAAAACTTACTTCTCTCTCTTTTTATAATCCAATTTATTTATATTATCAAAAATTCCCCATTTTTTTCACTTTTTGTTTCATATGAAAAAAATTGTTATGTTAATTTTCCAGCTTTTTTTGTGAATAAACAATTTTATTGACACAATTAGGAAGAAAGAAATAAAATTTGAATATTATGTAAAACTATACGACCCGGATATGCATTTTGTTGAAAAAAATTTATCTGCAGGTGGTATCAAGAGGAAAAATACAAAAGCTCTTATCTTTCACGTATGATTTTTTACTTTTTCAAACAAGAGAAAAAATTAATTCCATTTAAATTAAATATTATCGATTATGAAATATTTTTGCGGTTGTGTTCAATGCGTTTTATACATTTACTTGTGTTTTGAAAATAAATATTAAATGACCCAAATTTAAAATGGATAAATTAAATTTTTTTTCAAAAATTGAAAGCTACAATGAGAATTTTTTAATTTATAAATTAATAATTTTAGACAAGTTTGAAAAGAAGTGATCTTACTCCCTGGGGACGAAAAGTTACTTTTACATCTTTGGAAAAAGAAATATTTTTATTTGGTTGCATTTAAAATTTTCTTTTTTATTTATAATTAATAATTTAAAATAATTTAAGACAAGTTTAAAAAGAAGCCATTTTACTCCCTAGGGACAAAAAGACACAATTACACCTTTGGGAAAATATACATTTTCTATTGATTTTATTTTTTTTTAATTGAATGTCAATTTAAATTTAATAAACTTATAATTAATTTATACAAAAATTGAAAGTTTTTATTTTACTTTTTGTAATTTTTGAATTGAGAGACAATAGAGATTAAATTAATTACTGAATATAATCGAAAAAACAGATTATTAGGCAAATTACGACATTCCAGAGCACTTATTGGTCAAGAATATATGGTATAAGATCGTGTCGAGCACTCGTTATGCTAATTTCATAAGAACTGTAAATTCTTTGCTTTCAATTTCAAATCACTCTTTCGACCAAGAAGTCATTGACAGGGCAAAAATTTTAATAGAATTTACTTCTCAATTCTCGTTGTATATATGTTGAAGGAAAATTCAAGGATAAAGAAAAGGAAATTAAAATGTTAAATCGTTTTTTTTGTTTGCATCAATTTTTATATTATACTTGCAATATCAATAAAGTAGATATTAAATTATTCACATGTATAAATATGACATATTAGATTATGTACGAGATAAAGTAGAAAAATATGTTTGTTCATTTTCAAACTAATTGTAAGTTATAATTGTTACAGTTGATATATCATTAAAATTTTTTTTTTGTAACAGACAAAAAGGAATTTTTTTTCGTTACAATATGCGGGTGAAAAAAACTTTTTTTTAGAAAGAACAAAATTTCGTGATATTAATGAGGGGATTTTATTTATTTTTTGAATCTTTATTTATAAATTTATTAATCCTAAAATTCCATGATTGCATATTAAAATTCTATTTTAAAAAATAAAATCAAACGAAAATGTACTCTTTCCAAAGGTGTAATAGTGACTTCTCGTCCCTAGGGAGTAAAATGCCTTCTTTTCACACTCGCCTTAAAGTATTTAATTTGTACAGTTTTTAATTAAGAACTTTCTGGATTCTTTGTTAAAATTACATTTTAAAGAAAAAAGCAAACAAAAATGTAATCTTTCCAAAAGTGTAATAGTAACTCTTCGTCCCTAGGGAGTAAAATTACTTCTTTTCACACTTGTCTAAAATTTTCAATTTATAAATTTATTAATTTCAAAATTTCATAATTGATTAAAATTCTATTTTAAAATATAAAATAAAACAAAAATCTACTCTTTCAAAAGAAAATTTTCATCCCTAGGGAGTAAAAAGTCTTCTTTAAATCCAAGATTAAAAAAAAATCCTCCTCAAGCCCAAGGGACAAAAATACTATATAGAAAAAAATTCATAACACATCTTTTTTTATTACAAAATGCGTAAAAAATGCAAAAAAAGAAATAAAATTTCCCTACTCAAAATAAACAGAAGCAATAAATTTATTTTCATAAAAGAAACAAAATCCACAAATTAAGTACAGATAAAATTACACAAATATTTTACAGTAAACCCGAAGAAAAATATTTGTCGAATTAAAAATACATTTAAACAATAATTTTCACAAAAGAAATAGTTAATAACCTATATGTACAGTAAGACTAATTTTTTTTTGCTTAACTTACTAGAGAATTAAAAAAATTGAGTTTACTACCAAGAAAAAAAGGAGAGTACAAACCAATTTTTTTTCCCCCCGACTATAAATTTAACTAGAAACATTGTTTTCTAATTATATATATTTATATTTAACGACTATCTCCTTACTTTTTATGTTTTTATGACAATTCGTTGAAATTTTATCACTTCGAATCTCAATATTTATTATCATTGCATTGGGAGAAAAAAAACGAAGGGGAGGGGAGGGGGTGAGATAAATTTTTATTACAATAAGTTGAAATTCCTATTAACGAAAAAAAAGGGCACACAATTTGTATTAAAATTAAATTAAGTATATATAGATATATACACAAAGATACTTTAGCGAAGTTGTGGCTACTACTCTATACCGATCTTTATAAATAGAAGCGTTTGTCGCCGCGAGGTCGAGGATCAGCAATCGTGCGTGAAAGTAACAATCCTGCGACAAAAGGTTAAGCGAAAGGTAGGTATATTTTATTATACGAGTCTCTCTATATCAGCAAAACTGCAGCAACTTTTAAATTAAATTACACATTAATGTCTCATTATGAAAAAAAATTGCCGAACGACTTAATTCATCAAAAAAAAAGAGGGAAAAAAGTTCAATATTCATTCAACGCCTCCCAAAATAGTAAAAGATTTAATGTTAAATGTTGCCAAGCTTGCTGAAAAAACGCTCTCGACGAGCTTTCTTGGAAATCATGACAAGCTTGTAGCGGACCAAAGTCTATAGCAAGCTTGCCATGAAATTCTGCCATGCTTGTTGCTTTAAAACTTAAGGCAAGCTTACCATGCAATCTTCCCAAGCTTGGGGCTCTAAATCTTATGACAATATTACGACAATTTTACTATGCAACCTTCCAATCTTGCAAGACAAAAGCTTACGACAAGTTTTCTTTGATATAGTGCCAAGCATGTACAACACAAAAGCTTTTGGCAAACTTGTCAAATAATTTTTCCAAGCTTGTAAATCTAAAACTTCCAGAAAGCTTATTATACAATCTTGCCAAGCTTGCACGACAAACGCTTACGGAAAGTAGACCAAACAAAAGCTCATGTCAAACTTTCAATGTCATCTTACCAAGCTTGTATCACTGAAACAGGGCAAGCTTGCCATGCAATCTTCCCATGTTTGCAGGACAAACGCTTGTTACAAATTTGCCAAGCTTTGTGCTCTATATCTTACGGCAAGCTTCCCATAAAATCTGTCCAATCTTGGAAGACAAAAACTTGCGTCAAGCTTTCTATGAAATCGGTCCAATCTTGCAAGACAAAAGCTTGCGTCAAGCTTTCTATGAATTCTGACCAATCTTGCAAGACAAAAGCTTACGTCAAGCTTTCTATGAAATTTTACCAAGCTTGTAGCGCAAAAAAGTCTCTATCAAGTTCGTAGCTCTAAAACTTATGGCAAGCTTATCATACAATCTTGCCAAGCTTGCACCTCGAAAGCTTACGACATGCTAACCACTAGTGAAATTTGACTTTTTTTGTATTTATTCATTTACTATGCCAATTAGTCATTTTTTACTAACTGCTAAAGTCACGATTTTACTAAAAATTTGTTATTTTGAACTATTTCTCATTTAGAGACTACCGCACTGAAAAAAATTTAATTAATTAAAAAATCGATTAATTGACTATTATCAATTAAATATTGAATTCAATCAAATAATATTTATTAAAGTCATTTAAATGGTATTTGCATGAAATACTAAAGTTGTTGATTCAAATACCATTTAATTGACTATATTAAATATTATTTGATCCAAGTAAATATTTAATTAATAATAGTCAATTAATCGGTTATTTAAATCAATTAAATTTTTTTTCAGTGCAAATTTCGTCTGACTCGGTCAAAATGACCTGTCTCGTGGAATTACTGAGATAAACGGGGACTGTACTGTAATTGAAAAAAGAAGAAAATAGTATTTGAAAACTTAAAAAAAATCAATTTTTAAAAAATTGTTATTTAAATACATTTTATATTTAAGGTATAATAAATATTTACAATAAATTCAAAGTAAATGTATAATCTCAAATACCGGTTATATTTACAAGACCACCAACGACGGTGGTTTCTTTAGAGAGTACATGCCTGGAGAATTTATTAATTTATAACTTAGTTTTCTTTTATCATAAAATCATTAAACATATTAGTAATAATAAATTTTTTTACTAGCTCTTTTAAGTTAAAATAAATTTAAAATTCGTGTAAAATTCTCCACCGGCTGTTTTATTTCTATTTATATACAGGTTTTCTCACTTTTTTCTGAAAAATTTTTTTTTCTCAAATATTTTTTTTTTTTAAATACTTTTTAAGGGTATTAGAAATCATCATGACGTCATAGTTTCAGAACAGTTGTTTTGCACAAACTGTTAAGTCATAGTGACTAAAAGGCCTTTAATCAAAATTATATTTTTCATTGAATTCTTTATTTCATGCAATATATTTTTTTATTGAATATTTTATTGCAAAATAAATTTTTTAATAAATGTTTTTATCGAAAAATGCAATTTTTTATATATTTTTATTAAAAACCATAAGTTTTGAAAATATTTGTGCAAAAATGTTTCTCCAAAAACCAAAGAGAAGTTAAATAGAAAATATTTTTTCAAAAAGAGTTGATTAAAAAGCTTTCGCCACGAGGAAACAAAAACATTTTCATTGCCTTTATTAAAATTAAAAATAAATAATAAGTAATTAAACAAATTACTTGTAACATTACTATAAGTATATTTTTATTTTAAAAAATTATTTTTAATAAAAATATTTATCCAATAAAAAATATTTAATAAAAATATTTATCCAATAAAAAATATTCAATAAAAATATTTATCCAATAAAAAATATTTGATAAAAATATTTATTCAATAGAAAATATTTAATAAAAATATATTTTATAAAAGTATTTTAAACAAACATATTTTTGGCAAAAAATATTTTTAAAAAATATGCTTCCATCCTATTTAAAAAAAAGTATAACACTTTTATTAAAGAGTAAATATTCAAAATACATATAAATATTAAAAATATTAAATTAAATATTAATATTAATAATGAATAATAATAATAAATTATTATTAATATTAAATATTTAAGTATTTAAATACATTTTGATTAAAAAATATCTTAAAAAATCTTTAAAAATATGTTTATTTGAAAATATTTTTAACAATACATTTTTGCATACAAATATTTATCTAATAAAAAATATGTAATAAAAAAATATATTGTAGTATAATTCTTTACATTCCCTTAAACAAATACATTTCAAAAACAAAATGTAATAAACTTTAATTACAAAAAAATACTCAAAACTTTTATAAAATATAAAAAGAGTATAAAAATATTTGAAAAAATAAATTTTTAATGAAAATATTTTTGTTAAAAATTTATTTTTTTAATACTTTTACTGAAAAATTTCCACATATTGTACGTCAGGGAATTTTTTTATTTTAAGTAAGCTCATTTACCTTTGCAGATAAGTATATAAAAATATTCCAAAAACATTTATTTTTGAAATTAAGGAAAAAAACATTTTTTCAAAAATTCAATTCTCAATTTAAGGAAAAATAAAGTTTTCTTAAAAATAAATAGAAGAAAATTTTTTTTAATGACAAAACGAAACTGCAATCGTAATTGAATGCTACCGCACTTATTTAACCAAAATGGTCCAAGTGGAATGTGCTCATATTATATTTTGTATATATGTGTCTTTTTTTTGTTTATTTGTTTGTTTGTAGTGAGTGATCGGAAATTTCTCAACACTAATTATTCGACCTTGCATGAACGACCGTCGCTATCATTATATTGCTGTTCGATGGATTTGCAATTGAACACTGAAACCAGGTTTGCGCCAAACCCGAGAGATAATACAAAGCTTATTACATATGAAATATCAAGGCCTTTGCCTTTCTACTATTCACCTGTGCATATATATATTTATATATATATATATATACATATATATACATATATTTATTTATTGTTAAGTTAAATCATTATACACGTGAGTAGACCACGTTAAATCACGTGTATCGTGCACGCACTTTTTCTCCTCTGTATACATGAAAATCGTTGAAACGAAAAAAAAATTATAATTGCGCCTAAGCTTGTAAATTGTTGCTAAAGCTAAAATTATTTTTCCTACAGTAAAAAAGAAAGAAAATAAATAAAAATGAAAAAAAAATTGTAACTAGTAATTAAAGTGAGGTGGCTCAGTGGTTTCACTGCTGGACTCATAAGAGCAAGGACCTGGGTTCGATTCTTCATAGTTGCAAAATTTTTACTCCTCAAGGAATTTTTTCAGAAATAAATAATATTTTTTTGAAAAATAATTAATAATTTTCCAAAAATAATTAATAATCCTCCAAAAATAATTATTAAAAAAATAGTTAATTAAAGAAACAATTCTCTAAACATAAATAAATGTTAAGTTACGAATAGAAAATAAGGAACAAAAAAAAAAAACATTTTAACAATAAAATCTAAGCTATTTAGAGGGAAAAACAACTTTATTTAAATCTTGATTTTTTCCCCAACTTCCAAAGTTATTAATTTTTAAACTTTTCCTCATAAACAAATTTTTTAATTTACAAATTTCATGATTATTAAATTAAAAAAATTAATTAAAGAATATTTTTTTAATTCAATTCTGGAGGGAATTTTAATTTAAGGGCATTTGAACCATTATGACGTCACAATTGATGCAAAGCATATATTTTAATGCTGTGACGTCATAAAGGTTCAAATGCCCTTAACACTCAAATATTTTGTCTTAAAACAAAAAATAAATTTTATTCCATTATAAATGAATTTTTATTGCAACGACATACATGTATTTAAAGCAATGAGAAAAAAGAATTATTAATTAATTAACTTCCTTTTCTATAAATTAAAAATTAATTAATTAATAAAACAGAAATTTCAAAATTTCTATCTTGTAATATAAGTAGTGTTTAAATTGTATTTGGCCAAAAAAAATATTCAAGAAATTTTTTTTTTCTTATTAATATTTTATGCTTTTTTCACCACGAAGTGGAAGAAATTTTAACCTTTGCGATATCCACTTTGACATCCGTCTCCCTCGAAAAAGGAACATTGATGATACGTGTCAGCTTTAAATTCGGGATTTGGTGGTGGAGTTTTCCAGCCGGACAAGCAATTTCCACTTATATCAGCATTCTCGCAATAAGTTTTGTCACCCGTTGCTAACGTCAATAGAAAAATGTTTTTTAATAGAGAAAAAATAATAAAATATTATTATATAATAATTATTATTGATATTATTAATAATTAATTATAATAATAATTTATATTACCTATTAATAATTAATTATAATAATAATTTATATTACCTATTAATTTTGTTTTATTTTCAACATTAATAATATTAATATTTATTTATTATTTCAATATTAACTAATTTTAACTAATAACTATTGATTTAATTAAATAATGTAATTAAGTCATTTTTTAATAATAATTATTTATATCACTAATAATTATTCGTTATAATTATTAAATTATAATAATATAAGAATTTTTAATTATAATAAAATAATTATATAATTATTGTATTATTAATTTTATTAATATATAAAAATATTAATTTTATTAACTATATAATTAATAATTAATATTATTATTTATAAATTAAAGCAATTCAATAGCTATGTTAAAAAATAAATTCAATAGCAAATATACTTTTTCAACGGTGTAAAAGTGATATTTCATCTTTAGGGAGCAAAATAGCTTCTTTTAACTCAAGAGATTAAAATGAACCATTTTTACCCCAAGGGACAGAAATACTGAAGAATTGAAAATATTTTTTAGTACAAAATGTACATAAATCCGAAATTAATTATTAGATTATTACTACTGGTATTATTTATATTTCTATTAATTATCTATTAATTATTATTTATTATTTAATTTTAGATAAACAATATTTTGAGAGGACAGAAAAGAATATAAAAATATTAGAAAAAATGTTCTAATCGATTTTTTTTCTAATTTTTCTTATACACAAAAATTACTTACGGCCATTTCGGGCTCCTTCTGTTAAATTCGGTCCACTTAGAACGAATATAAGTGCAACAATACCAAAACCCAAAATCAGTTTCATGATTGATATTCTAAAATATTAATTCAATTATTAAAAATTTTTCACTTGAAAACAAATTTTTCGTGCAGAGAAAATAATAGTTCGCTTTTTAGTAAAAAAAAATTATTGAAAATAAAATTCTGATATTAATTAAATGAAAAATAATAATTAAGTTAACTAAAAAATTTAGTAAATTCCAAGTAATATATTTCTTTTTCAAAAATCAAAAAAATTTTTTTTTAATTATCTTTTCTACATACTCACACTGTTGTTTGTCTTATTCTTGGAAAATAGTGACATTCGCAGGTTTTGATTTGAGCTTTTATAGTCACCATAATCATCTTTAGAATTTCAAATAAAGTAAATCCTACTTTTCTCGTTATTCTAATTAACCATCACATAATTTTTGGATTTTAATTCAATTACAATCAATCATTTTTATAATTCCAGAGGAAAAACACGAGAATATTTATATTCTTCATAGAAATATAATGGATATTTCAAAAATGTTGCGTATTTTTTTCTCTTTATTTAAAAAAAAAAAAAAATTTGCACTTTATTTGTAAAAAAAGAATTATACAATTAATCGATTTATATAAAAGTAAAAACGTGTTCTTTTAAATGTTCAGTTAAAATTTTCCTTTCGATATATAACTTTAGACAAGGAAATGAAGACGAAATATCCACAATGTCGAAAATAAAATATTTCCATTTTTTTAAATATATTCTTTTTAAATGTCAATAAACATTAAATATTAAAATATTAACAGTAATATTAATTATTTTTAATATTATTTTTATATTCATATTAATATTATTATTATTATTATTATTATTATTATTATTATTATTATTATTATTATTATTATTATTATTATTATTATTATCATTATTATTATCATAATTTAAAAATATATAAAACTAATTTATATTAATTCTAAATTATAATTATAAAAAAGTAAATTTGCTACTTTTTCAAAAAAGAAATAAATCAACTGATGAAAAATTAAATCTGTAAAGTAAGTTTTTCCCTAGAAACGGAGAATTGAAAGAATATTTTTTAAAATTAACTTGCATAAAGAATCGTGTAAAGCTAATTTTAAGTATGGTAATTTTTTATTTTTAAATTTAATATTCCTTTACTTCCTGCATGAAACCAGTTCCAAATTTAATTTTCAAAATTCAAAATGAAACTTTATTAGTTGAATAATATACGAAGTAAAATTGAAATAAATATATAAAAGTTCGAATGTCTGCTTGTCAATAAATATCTAATAAGAAAGTTAAATAATCAATGTCTCTTTACTAAAAAAAAGAGAAAATAAATAAATAAACAAAAAAAAACACAAAAATAATAATAAATTATGAACGGTAATTATGGATTTTTTTTTATTTTAATAATTCTCAACCGGTTCTCGAATCGATGTAATACAGTTTCTCCTTTAACTCTAATCTACATATATAATGCAATAGCTTTAATATATTCTCTATTGAATAATACTTATTATTATAAGATGTTATACTGCAGATGCTAATTTTGTTTAAAATACCGTTTAATGTAAAATAACTTTTTAATGTTCGCAAAAAAAAAATCGTTCAACAAGAGCTGATGAATTAATTAAGTAAAAGTTCCTACAGAAACAAAATTTAAAAGAATTTAAATTTAAAGTAAAGTTTTAAATTTCTTTTTGAATTAAAAGTAAACCCCGGATGTAAAAACAGTTTTTGTTCGGCACCAGCAAAAAAGACCGAGAGCCGAAAAATCGAGAAAGGCCGAATGGAATTGGTTATTGTATCCGGTCCTATTTCTTTTTGATAATTTTTTCCCAAATTTTTGTATAAATCTAATTTTTAATTAACATAACAAAAATAAAATTTACCACATCCAACTTTTTGAGATAAAAAAATACATTATCATAAAAATTCGAAATTAAATGCTATATGGTAATAAATACATCAATTAAAATCATTATACAACTTCTGTTTGTAATGTTCAAATTATTCTCAATTTCTGATAATATTTAATAATAGAAGTTGATAATTGTTTTAATCAATAATAGGAAATGGATAATTAAATAATTAATGATTATCAATAATTAATTAAAGAAAAAAAACTATAAAAATGAAAGTCAATCATTTTTTTAATAATCCAAACATGTATTTAAAGTCGCATTTTAAGTGTTTAATTTATCTCTTTAAACTCTCGATTAGAGCTCATTTTTCCATTATTATCAATTAACAAAAAATTAAATTTTCAATTTGAAAACAAATAATAGACCAGGGAGTCAATTTTAAAAATTTACATAAACAGTTTTCATTCTTTATGGTAATTTTCGAAAATTACCAGTGGGATATAAAACTATAATCCACAGTCCGAAAGATTTAGTATGAATCCGAAGAAACTCCAATCAAGTAAGTGTGAAATTTTATAACTTTTTTATTTTTTTTATTAAAAAATAATTGTAAATAATAAAATAATTAAAAAAAATAATAAAAATAAAATTTTATAAAAAATAATAGTTATAAAAAATATTAATATTATAAAATAATATTAATAATAATAATAATAATAATAATAATAATAATACTAAATTTTATTTATAAAAAATATTATAATAAATTAAAAATAATAAAAAAAATTTATTATAAAAAATAATAGTTTATTTACCAGTAAAAATAAAAATATTAAACAGATTTTAAATCAGTAAAAATTTGTCACTTTCCGAATTTTTTAAAAGTGAAGTCAATTTAAAGAATTCAAAATGGCGGATCCAACATGGCGGTCGAAATTAAGTAGATTGAAGTTAAAAGTAACTTATTCAAATAAAATTATATAATTGTTTATTAATTTTGTTTTAAAATATTAATAGTTTGCTATTTTTCCACCTAAATATGAATTTTTTTTGTCTAAATAGACAATTTATTGAAAAATGAATTTTAATTTTTCGCAACGAATGCAGATTATCAATCATGAGAATAACTTGGGGTGTATTCACGGTGGCACTATTATGCCTTCTAATAGTTTCAATCGAAGGATCACCGAGACATAACCGTAAGTTAATTAACTTGATGAACTTCCTACATTTAAAAGAAAAAAATAATAATTACCAATAATAATTATTTATTAATTACACAACTATTTTATTATCATGGGAAAATTATTCACAACTCTCACACTTTAGTTAAAAGAAATTTCTTTTCAATATTGCAATTACAATATCAATTTTTTTTAAACATTTTAAAAAATTGTTTAAAACAAAATTTTATTTGCAAAAAAATGCCAAATAATTAAATTAAATTAATTAAATTTTAAATAATTATTTTTATAGAAAAGAATTGTTTTTAATAAAAAAAAAATTCATAAAATTTTATCACTAAATCTATCGTCTCATTTTTCAATGTAGACTTATAAATACTTTCGAGATATGACTTAATAAGTCATGGAGTATCATTTTTCTGTGCAAAAAAAAGGTTTTTTAATTTATTATAACTATATTTATTGTATATATATAAAATACGATATAACTTTGTAAAGAAAGGTCATATCTTGTGGTATTATTTCCATTGGTTAATACTAGTATTTAATTGATATTCACGATACTTTCAATTATCGCGTGATAAATTTTATTAATTGTAAACTATAAAGGAAGTTGTTAAACGAAAAAAAAATTGACATCAATTTATTTGCAAATTTAAAAACTGTTATTTTATTGTTATAAATGTGATTTAATGTAACACATCGCTGTGCATAGAAATTAAATATTCAGTTCCATTTTCACAGCAGAAAGAAAATATTTTACACTCTTCAATTTGTCTCTCCATCAGAAATAAAAAAAAGGAAAAAAATTTCATTAAATTAAAAATTTATTTTGAAAACACCTTCGCTAATAATTTAAACAGAAATGCGGAAAACAATTAAAATTTTTTCTACTCTAGAAAAATATTCCCAATTTTAAAAATTTATTTATTCATTTTTCTCTGTATTATTATTTTTAGTTTTCATTTCAAATTAAATTAAATAACTTATTTAATTTTAAAATTAAAAAAAACTAAAACTAATAATACTAAAAAAAGGAATAAATAAACAAATATAAAAAAATAGGAACATTTTTTGCAAAAAAAATTTTTTATTTTTCAAATTTTTAAACCTTTAAATCAGCGAATCAAATATTACTTTAGGTATGTCAAAGAATCTTAGGACGAGCTCCTCCTTTATCATAATGGCAAAGGCCTTCAGGGTTTTCCCGTTACTTCTTTTCATTATGTTGACCTTTATATCTTTTTCTTTCCCACTGATGATATATTGTAAATATTATGTTTCACCTCCTTCACCTTCACGAGCATTCATTCCATACATATATTTTATTAAGAATAATAACCATAATTACAATTCCAATACTTCATCTTAAAAAAAATAGTTGAAAATATGTGCGGCGTTAAATTGGAGGGGGAAATGAATTCCTATTGGTTCCCCACCACTTCTAACGAGCCGTGCGCGACCGTACAACTCAGGCACAAAATTAACTAATTTTACTTCAATTTTTTATTTTATTTCGACTTCAAGTAAATATTAATAATGTAATGATTAACCTTACTTATGAATAAATAAAAATATTTATAGACAAATATTGAAGTCAAAACGAAATAAAAAATAGCAGTGAAAATAATTGATTTGCTCCTGAGTTGTACGGCCGAAATTTGAGACGTGCGCGCGCGGCACGTGAGAAGTAGTGGGGAGCCAATCGGAATTCATTGCCCCCTCCACTTTAGAGCCGCGCATATTCTAAACTGTTTTTTTTTTTTTTTTTAATTTTTTTCTTAAGATGAAGTATTGGAATTTTAATCGCGGTCATTATTTTTGAAACAATAATAAATCGAATTAATTTTTATTAAAAAATATTTTTAAAAAATGGAAAAAAATTATCTTAAACATTTTTTTTTTCAATTCGACGATAAGTTGATTTTTCCAATTTTTGCTCCTCACTTGGGTTTAATAATCATATTAGAATAATTTTCTGCACTTTAGAAGCAGATGCAACGCATTATTATTGTGCTGATGGAGATCCTTTCAGCAATAATTGCCGATCGGGATGGAACACACCACCACCTCAAACTAGAACTCCACAATTAACGTATCATCAATGCAAATTTACTGACGGAGTAGGATGTCAAACTGGTTGGCATAAAAGATGAAAAAAAAAAATTTTTTTTCCTAATACTCCAATTTAGCTTCACTAAAACAAAATATTAATTTCCTTCACAAAAAAATTAAATAACGCACCAACTAATATATATTCTTCTCTTTTTTTTCCTTAATTATACTTTACTGATGAAAAATAAAAATTTTCTCGCAATGTACACAAATGTTTTCTCTCTCGCAATTCTTTGTTTACCCGTAGCATTATTGAGGAGAAAAAAAAAGTTTGATAATATTCATCAACAATTATTATTGATAACAAAATTGCTTACGTCATTTGAAAATATTTCACAAATATTCTCTTGTATCAATTAAAATTAAGTATTAACCGAAAAAAGAATTCGAAAAATATGTCCGTTATTTTGAAAGTTCTAGTGAAAAAAATTGTAGACATAATAATTAATGCAATGATAATAATAATGCTCATAATAATAATAATAATTTTTATAATAATAATAATAATAATAATAATAGTAGTAATAATAATAATATTATGATTATTAAAATTAATATAGATTTTATTTTTTATTATTATCTATTGTACTAACAATAAATAGAACACCATGATGCAATAACTGACTCTATTCGGCAGATTTTCAACTTCCTACTACAAAAAAATATTAATAATCATAAAATAACTATATTTAATGGTGGAAAAAAATAATTAATGGAACAATTAATAAGCACAGTAAACACAATAAATTTACAAATTTATTAATGGGGTGTTAAAAATAGTAAATCAAAAAAAAAAATTATAATTTTCGATCAATGTACACCCACGCAGAAAAATTATTACAAATACTGTCACGCACGAAGTGCAGACTTATCGGTTCATCGAGCGCATGCTAGCAGTGAATTGCGTAAGTAACTGTTATTTCGTTCAACGATCACTTTACATTGACACGACAAAATGCTAATAATTCCGAAACTTATAATTCACTAAGGATAAATTGGCGCTTTTGCAAATGTTACAGATTTACGGAGAATTTATAAATAGAACTTCTTCTCGAGTGTCGAGAAAAATAGGACAAAAAACAACAAATACTAATCAACCGATTAAAACCATTTTGAATAAAATTTTTTATTTCTATTTCATTATACTAAAAATAAATATTTTAAACAAATTTACAAATAATTAAACAAATACAATTACAATCATAATAATTATCATTATTAATTAATAATTACTAAATGTTAATTAATAATTAATTTATTGCTCATTTATTATTAACTATGTAATTATTTATTGAACTAAAAATAAAATTTTAAATTAATTTACAAATAGTTAAACTCCTAGAATATTTACAAAAAAACCTTTGGATACAATAACTGACTTCATTCGGCTTTTACAGTTTGACTGTAATATTAATATTCGCTGCGTTGAAGCCGAACATAGTCAGTTATTGCATCATGGTCTTCTATTCATTGTTAATGCGATAGATAATAATAAAAAATATAATCAATATTAATAGTAACAACGTTATTAGTATTATAATTAATAAGATTATTATTATTTTATTCATTTACTAATTACAAAGTAATTTTAATCGAATTTCTTTTCTCGTTTCATTCAATTTAATTATTTTTTTGATATTTGTCTTATAAAAAATTATATTTCCACATAAATAATTTAATTTTGGTAACAATTAATTTTTATCTTCCTAATTTGTTTTCTTGTTTTTTGGACAATGTATCAAAAGGATTATTAAAGGTTAATGTCTTGTCATTCACGATAAGTTAAAATCTTCAAACGAGCATAATTTATTCTACAAAATGTTGTTTAAGATAAAATATGAAAAAATTCTTTTAATACTGTTAATTATTATTCACGCAAATTAGTGAGAAATTTTTAATTAAAATTGTTTTTAAAACCATTTTTTTGTTCGAATAATATTACAATATTGCAAGTAGAAAAATTTTTTTTAGTATTAAACAATAAAAATAAATAATAAAAATTTTTTCACTCATATTTAATAATATTACAATTACAATTAATAATATTACAATTTAATAATATTAGAATGTTGTAAGTAGAAAATTTTTTTTAGTATTAAACAATAAAAATAAATAAAAATTTTTTTACTCATATTTAGAATATTCCAGAAAAAAATAACGAAAAATAAAGAACGGATACGTGAAATATTTGAGTAATTTAATTGAATCTAATTTCTCGTTTGAATAAATTAACGTACAAATGAATTTTGCATATTTTGAAGGCATTTCTCAAAAGACAAATTCAATTACACAGACTTTTGTTTAATGAGAAAATTTCATTTGCGGGTTCACTTTTGATAACAATTAAAATTGTTGACCGTGACAGAAGTCAGATATTTCTTTTTCGTTGTAAAAAAAATAAAAAAACAAAAATTTCTTTTTAAAAATAATCCAAATTAGAAAATCAGTAAACAATTAAACAGTAAAAAAAGATTAAATTCTTCATATGAAGTTTCAGTAAAATTGATACAATGTCAGTCAATTAATTAAACTTTATAATTGTTATTTAGACTATTAAAACTTAAAAAAAAATGCTATCTGCATTTTAATAAAGAATCCTTTTTGTTTCAAGAAAGTTGCGTATATCTCTTTAACATCTCTTTTTTCATACTTTCGTTTAAAAGTAGAACACTTTTTTTTGCAAGGAGTAGATCAAGATGAGAAGAAAGGAACAAAAGCTTCACCCACTCACAATTGTTAGAAAGCTTTCAATTTTAGTCGAGAAATAAAATGAGAATAGATTATTCTCTCTTTTTTTCTTTATTGAAAATTCAGAATAAAAAAAAAATTTCTAAAGTCTGCTCTCGTTAATAATCATTTTCTTTTATCTATAAAAGAAAAAAAAAATTCCAAAGTACAAAAAAAAACAAAAGAGACATGTAAATACATTAATTATAATTATTTTTGTTAATTAATTATAATAATTAATAACAAAAAAAATTATTAAAAATTTATTTATTCGATTTAAATTTTAATGATCAGAAAATAAATGAACTGTAAATGTCTTGAATAATAATTAAATATGAATTATTTATGTAAATGGTAAGTCAAGAAATAAGTCATGTAATAGTAACGTAAAGTGTCAATAACATCTTGTTTAGTCATCGAACTCAAATTACAAGCCAAAGTCCTTGTGACAAATATTCGACTACATAATTTAATTAAATAATCCTTTTACAACCATTTTATTTGTATATTATTATTATTATTATTATTATTATTATTATTTTGTATACAAAATAAAATAAATTTTGTATCGTATCAAAAACTGACATGAATATAAAACAAAAAAGTACGAAAATAACTATGGAAAATATTTTCAGATTATCCTCATTTTGTCGTGTGTTAAAAAATATCCAATTGACAAAAAAATTATTCTCAACGGGAAATAGAAATATTTTAACAAAATAAATAGAATGAATTATTTTTTTGATAGCGGAAAAATAAATTACACCTGCCTCTGTTTGTAAACAAAGCAATTTATCTCTGATTGGAAAACAAAAATCATTTTTCAGTTCAAAAATTATTATTCGTATACAGAAAATTAGAAAATGAACGTTTACAAATAAAAAAGAAAAATGTATGTAAATAAAAAATTTAAAGAAAATAAATAAATTAACAAGATGAAAAAATTTATAGAAATAAATTAAAAAAAAATTTGTATAATTAAAAAGTGTTGTATTCCAATAGTATAATTACAAACGTAATGATAATTTTCGTACACCCACTTATTTTAAATAACTAGCGTGTAAATGCTTTATATTCATTTGAACTATAATTTAATTGCTAACGCCACATGATAAACGGATATTACTTGTTACGAAGGTAAATCGCAGACTACTTATTTAGTTTTGTCACTAACGTGACTTCGATATATCGAATATTTAATTTCAAAGTGTAAAATCAACTCTAATCATAGTCGCTATTTTATATTGCAATTCTTAATTCTTTCTCTTTTTTAAATCAGAACATTATTTGCATATTCTTTTTAAACATTCTTTTCACTACATTATTTATTTAAATTTTAATTTTAATATATCATATATTGCAATTTGCATATTTAGATTTTCATAAACTAAGTAAAACTTGTAAATAATAATAATAAAAATAATATTTTAAAAAATTATTATTATTAATATTAATGACAATAATAATTATTATTCAAGAAGATTGATTTAATTTTATTTACGAATTAACGTCATGTTAGATTAAAAAAATAGAAAATAGTAGAGAACATTGCGGCACTTGAAAGGTGGAGGGGGCATGACACTGATTGGTTCCCCACCACTTGTGACGCTCTGCGCACGCAGTTCACTACCTTCGGCCTTACACCTACTAAGGTTTAAACAACGAAAAATTTCGCAATGATAATAATAATAATAATAATAATAATAATCATAGTAATAAGAATAATAAAAAACAAAATAATAATAAATTATTGTTTTTTAAAAAAGAAAAAATTGATTGTGTGAAAGAGAGAGAGCAGAAGAAAATTCACGTATCTGTCATGAATCATCCTATAGTTTATATTTTGACCGCTTTCATTATTTTACAATTGTTAAACATTTCATTTACAAATTTAATAAACTTCCGTAATATGATTTGTAAATAATAAGTTCAAAAATACTATAAAGTAAAACACTAATTTCCGGATTAACTTTGCGATATTCTTTTTAAACGTTTAACAATCGTGCATTTATTGCAGGCAAAAAAAAATAAATAACGAATAATAAAATATTTTTACAAGGCAAAATGAGGAATAAAATAATTAAGGAATTTATTTTTGAAATATTATTTCTGAATTTAAAATATATGTGAATAAAAATTTATAAACAGAAAAAAAACAAGTAACATGAGATGAATGACCATTGTTAAAAAAATATTTTACTTCAAGACAGAAAAAAATGTTTTAATTTAATAAAATTAAAACTTTTTTTACCTTTAATGGAAAAAATATTTAAGATACTATAAAATATATTAATTATTTTTATATTTTTAGGCAAAAAATTTTTTAAATTAGTTAATAATTGCTAAAGAAAATTAATTGTAAATTAATTGTTAAAAAATGTATAATAAGTAAAATACTAAATCGAAATTTAATAAAAGAATATTGAATTTAATCAGTCTAAAAAAGGGAAGTACTAAACTGATTATAGTGATAGTGAATGAAGAAAAAATACGGGCGAGCCCTATACATTAAATTATTTCTGATTACTTGTGTCGTTACCCTTGTAAACTTATCTTATCGGAAAAATGATAAGTGGATGACAAACAACTACAACAGTTTTGTTACGTTAAATAACAAGTAATAGTTTAACAAAGTGGTTGACAATAATGCACGCGTCACCTTTCCGTTTATTAAAATATATTCAGTACTTCATTACCCACAATATTGTGCAATATTTCATTCTCAGCCACAATGTAAATTTTTTTAAAGGAAATAATAAATTCACATTTAATAACAATAACATAAATTTTTATACTTAATTTTTCCATCGTTTACAATTGTTATAATACATATTTTTTAATTACAAGTAGATTTAATATTTTATTATTTTTATATTTATCACTATTATTACTATTATTTTTATTATTTCTATTATTTCCATTATTTTTATTATTCTTCTAATTTCTATTATTTAATTATTCTTATATTATTTATCACAATTATTTTTAACATTTTTATTTTTTCTTATTTGTTTGAGCGAGCATTTATTTTAATTTCATTTACGATTCAATAAGTCGTGTTAGATTAAAAAAATAAAAAATAGTAGAAAAAATGTACGGCACTTGTAAGGTGGAGGGGGTATGACACCGATTGGATCCCCACCACTTGTGACGCTCTGCGCACGCATTTCGGCCTTACAAGGTTTAAACATTAAATTTTTCATCATAATTTTGCCTTTTGCTATTTTATTTTAATTTTACGGATAGTATTTGTCAATTTATTCTAAACAAAATTTTGACATTTAATTTTCTTTAAAAAAAAGTTAATCGTTGACATTTAATACCGTTTTAATTAAAATGTAAGTTTCATTGAAAAAAAAAAGATTTTCTAGTTTCCATAAATTAACCCATTAGAGAGCAGTGAAATTATTACGGCATATCGACATGAAAATTCTAAAAGCCCTGAAGCTATAAATTTTAATTAATCTTCAAAATGTAAATGACCCTAGAAACTATATTTAAAGTACGCTTTATACTAAAAAAAACCCTTACCACACACAATGAATAGTGAAAGGAAATTTTTATATCTCGATAAATCTATGAAAAGGGTTTTTTTTTCATTTTTTTCTATCGTAGTTCGACGACTTTTCTCTCTTTTTTTCTTGAAAAATAAACGAAGCGTTTATACCTTAGGGAGATGAAAATTGAAGAGAGCTTTATATATTAAGAGAGAAACAGTAGCATTGGTAGATATAGGAAACATTATATTCGTATATTCGTGTTCATAGAGTTTTTCCGGTTTCGATCGTAAGGCGACACCAGGGCGCCCTCACCAACTTCACCAGCTTTAGTTGGTGAGCAACAGGGTGCAAAATATCTGGGTCATTTGGTTGCCTGGCAACCAGACTTAAGTTCTTCCCACGCCTCATCTTTAGATGCTTTAAAAGCATTATATATGAATTGCTGATCAAAATACAACTATTATAATAAAACGGATTTAATTTCATTCTCTCATTTTTCGATAAAGGGGAAAAAAAATTTTATTTTCCCGAAAAAAATATGTTTACACACCTAATATTTCAAATTAAAAAGCAAACAATTCTGTTAATTCAAATTTTTAATTTTCTCTAGACTAAATTTTTTTCTCCTAGATACTAATATAAAATTTTTTTTAGCACATAAGGAAATAAATGTCGAATTCGAAGTAAATAGTTTCGTAATAATAGGTAACTAGAATGTACAAATCTAGAGTAAAATTACAATATGTGTATCCGCAAAAGGGTGATGTTGATTTATGTGCAAATGAAAATAGACACGATGACAAATGTATTTATTGGGAATAATGATGCGGGCATCAGGGAAATCAGAAGAAAAAAAAATCTCGCCATTATGCGACACAATGCCTATGTCGCAATTTTAGATGAAAGCATTTAGAAAAAAAATTATCTACTATACTAATAATATTATAATTAAAAAAATCATTGTGCAATGAAAACAATCTTGCACGCCTAGAATCTATTCTCAAAAAAATTACAAACAAATCTAATCCTCTATTAATTTACCGCCAATTTGCAATTTTATTTCAAAAAATAAAAAAACTTTCAAAATAAAATACAATTTCAAAATAAAAAACAATTTCAAATTAAAAAACAATTTCAAAATAAAATACAATTTTAAAATAAAAAAATAAAAAACAATTTAAAAATAAAATTATAAACAAAAATTTAAAAAGAAAAGAACAGAAAACAATTTTAAAATAAAACTATTAGTCAAATGAAAATAAAATCAATAAAAAAATTTAAATAAATTTAAAAAATATTTCAGATAACTAATTTTTCACGTACTGTTTAATAAGAAAAACCTATAATGAAAAAAAAATATATCAATTTTATTACGTAGATTTTACACCCACAATTTCAAAGAGGCGTATATATGCAATACTTAATTACGTGTAATCATAAAAAAAACGACGTAATATAAATGCGAAGCCACTTCCAAATATCACAAGCCGGAAGTAGAGGAAAATGCAAAGTAATAAAAAAAGTCATCAAAATGTAAACACAATAGCCAGATAATAAAAATTTAATTAATGCCCATATACACATATCGTTCATTTAAATACTCGTGTCGTTTTTGAAAATTTTAATTAAATCGTTTTTTTTTTTTTTGTTCAATGCAGAGAAAAAAATATTAGCCTCTAACAAAGTTACAATATATTACTAATAATAATCGAAAATTTGTGCCATTCTGCGGTGGCAATATTGTTTAAAAAAAGGGTCTAATAATCATTTTTACGTCAAAAATTAAAAAACAAAATTTTTTTACCCATTTGTTATAAACAAATTAGCAAAAATTGATTTTAATAAAAAACTGATAGCACTATTCGATTCTACGTGAAAAACTACAACGAGAACATGTATTACGCAAGTTTTTAAAAAACAATTTTCCTTCATTTGTTTATAACAAATTGTTTTAAAAAAATGTTATAAACAAAAAATGTTATCAAAGTTTTTAACGTCATGTAATATATGTTTTCGTAGTAGTTTTTCACATAGAATAGAATGGTACTATTTGTTATTTTATAGAAATGATGTTTCTTTAATTTGTTTATAACAAATTGTTTTTAAAAAATGTTATAAACAAAAAATGTTATCAAAGTTTTTAACGTCATGTGATATATGTTTTCGTAGTAGTTTTTCGCATAGAATAGAATGGTACTATTTGTTACTTTATAGAAATAATGTTTCTTTAATTTGTTTATAACAAATTGTCAAAAAAAATTTTAACATCATTTTTAACGTCATGTAATATATGTTCTCATAGTAGTTTTCGCGTAAAATAGAATGGTGCTACTTGTTTTTTATGAAAATTAAGTTTTTTTCATTTGTTTATAACAAATTGTTTAGAAAAAATTTTAACAACAAAACATTTTATCAAAATTTTTAACGTCATGTAATATATGTTCTCGTAGTACTTTTACTCCTAGAAACGAATAGTGCTCTTTGCATTTTATAAAAATAAAGTTTTTTATAAACTTATAAACAATTTTTTTTAAACAAATTGTTGAAAAAACATTTTTCAACAAAATTTTTAACGTCATGTAATATATGTTCTAGTAGAAACTTTTCGCGTGGAATGGAATGGTGCTATGTTTTTATGAAAATGAAGTTTTTTCAATTGTTTAAAAATTGTTATTTTGTTTTGTTATTTTACAAATTGTTTAAAAACAATATTAACAAAATTTTCAACGTCATGTAATATATGTTCTCGTAGTACTTTTATGCGTGGAATTGAATGGTGCTGCTTGTTTTTCATAAAAATGAATTTTTTTAACATTTGTTTATAACAAATTGTTTAAAAAAAAGTTTTTAAGAAAAATTTTAACAGCATGTAATCTATGTAATCATGTCATGTAATATATGTTCTCGTAGTAGTTTTACGCGTAGAATTGAATGGTGCTACTTGTTTTTTATAAAAATGAATTTTTTGGCATTTGTTTATAACAAATTGTTTAAAAAAAAGTTTTTAAGAAAATTTTTAACATGTAATATATGTAAATCTTGTCATGTAATATATGTTCTAGTACTAGTTTTTCGCGTAAAATCGAATAATGCTACTTGTTTTTTTTATAAAAATGAAGTTTTTTTAAATTTGTTTATAACAAATTGTTTAAAAAACATTTTTCAACAAAATTTTTAACGTCATATATGTTCTCGTAGTAGTTTTACGCGTAGAATTTAATGGTGCTACTTTTTTTTATAAAAATGAATTTTTTGTCATTTGTTTATAACAAATTGTTAAAAAAAAAGTTAAGAAAATTTTTAACATCATGCAATATATGTTCTCGTACTAGTTTTTCGCGTAGAATCGAATGGCGCTACTCATTTTTTATGAAAATGAATTTCTTCCTTTTGTTTATAACAAATTAAAAAAAATTTGTCTCAAAAAAAATTTGTACTTTTTTTTATTATTTGTTATAATTCCCTTGATTATTATACAGCATTAAAATGTCCATCTAAATATTTTCTTTTGTTTGAGATTTATTTTAAAAAAGAAAGTCATATCTGTTATAATTGAATCAGAAAGCAACGTCCTTGCCTGACACACATTAAAGATCGATATTGTTTCATCAATAATTAAGTGTATCTTGTGGGATTTACGCAGCTATGTCACATGTTAAATATTACCTTTGAATTTGTAGCAAAGCTAAAGAAGGTATATAAGAATTCTCAACTACTGAGAATCATCAAAATAATAACTCTCAATCGACCGTTCTCTCTACGCGGCAGGAAAATCGGTTTGAAAGAAAAAAGAAGTTAAAACTTTTCTTTTTCTCCTCAAGGTTTCAATAAATGTACAATTTCTTTTTACACTCAAATATGCAGAAATGCGCAAAACTTTATTTCCAAAAAGGAATATGCATTTTTGCAAAATATTCTTAAACGCACAAAAAGAGGTCAGAGAAAATTTTATTTTATTTATGTCGAAAAATGTAAATTTTTCTTTTTACAATGTCGATTTTCGGAATTGATTGTACAATTAAAAAAAAATTTAAATTACCTCTAAAAGTCAGTTTTTAAAAATAATTAAATTTCTAAATTTTAATATATGAAATAAAGATTTATTTTTTTTATTATTTTATTTATTTATTTTTATTTATTTATATTTATTTATATTTATTTTTATTTATTTTTATTTACTTTCATTCATTTTTATTTATTTAAAAATTTGAATTCGTTTTTTATGTTATTAAAAGTTTCTTTTAAATTTTTTTTCGAAAAAAGTAACTTTTAAATAAAAAAGATTACTTTTTCGAAAAAAGAATGTTGGAATTGAAGTGTTTTAAATTTTTTTTACATTGCTGACATTGTTGAGCATAGATAATTATCCTTAAAAGTCATTAATTTACCGGGTATTTCTCTTTTTTTTCTTTTTTTGTTTTTCTTAAGTACATGTTTGGACAATTTGAGTTCTAATGAATCAATTTGGGAATTAATTCTAGAACACACTATAGGAGAGAATTAATTGCAACTACAACTCCGTTAAGGGGAAATGTCATGTGTCATACAACTAGATTCGTACGTATTCGATTCAAAATAAAGTCAGCGTACGTTTAGTCAGGAATTTTTGATGTCTAGCCAAAAATCGATAGGGGCGCTCAGCACGTGATCTCATCTCTATGAACAAATCGCATTCAAAATATTACAAAGAGATGAACCAAAATTGCAACATTTTTATTTTCACAATCAAAATTATTATTCGCCACCCAACAATTTTTCTTTTTTAAAAATATTCAATTTTTCAATTTTATCAAAATGTTTATAATTTATTAATAAAAATAATTCAGTTAGTAATTTTATCATATTTAATAAAAAAAGTAGTTAAAACAAATTGCAAAATACTAGTTTGAAAATTTTTTTCTAATTCCAAAAATATCAAGGATTTTTATAATATTTTCAGATTTTCAGATATTTTTAGAATTTAATCTAAAATTTTTAACTAAATGTCAAAAACATTTTTAAATAAAAAAACCCCCCTCATTTTAATAAGCATAAAACAAAAATTATTTTTAATTAACTGACGAAAACTAGTCGTGTCTAAATGTACGGAAATTCTGACAAATTGCCAACACAGTTCATTATACTAACCACGGCCTTAGGGGAGAAAAAAATTTCCATCTATAATTTGCCTTGTGAATCTCTATAATATACTTGATTTAAAAAAAGAAGAAAAAAAACTTTAATACAAAAAACGATTTTTGCAAAAACAACTTTTTTTTAATGCAAGGTCAAAACTAGAACTGAAAAGGTGAAACTAGTTCTCAATTTCAGAGCAGTAATTAAAGCTATTTTTAAGCACACTAATGATTCTTCTCCAAAGTGGTTAAAATAATTTTCTCAACTAACAACAATCATCTAATCACTCTTGTATTTTTGTTGTAGATTTATAAATTATTTTTCATTTGACCAAATGTTTTCTCACAACAATAATTTTTGAAAAACTTCAATCTCCCCTTAATGTTGTGAAACATAGATGAGAAAACATTTCAACTTTGACAATGATGCGATATCTTAAGGCTATGATTCAAGAAAAAAGTGTGACGTCATAAACTGACAAAAAAAAACAGATTATTATGTTCTCAATAAATGTAGCTTATGACGTATTTAAATTAGAATTTTTGATTTATAAAATCAGTTATTCAAAATGATTATAAAAGATCTGGAAAAAAGTGGTTGACGAAATTTAATGGTAACCAGCCTAGGGGACTGACACGTAAATATTTTAACTTTATGGCTGGTTGAATCGCGTCCAGTCGAGCCATCCGGTTGCGAAGGTCATTTGCTCCTGTTTTTTTTTTTAATTTGCCAAACAATGAGCGCGACGACAACCAACCACAAATGAGAAATTTCTTCTTATTATCATGATTGAAATATTTATTATTTAAATCAGAATGACAATACTTGTAAATATTAATCAATTCATTAGATTTTTTTATGATGTCAATACTTTGTCAACAAAGGAGTTAATATGATGGCTATTTAGTGGCAATTTTGTGGCAATACAGTGTCTACAACAAAGATAGCAAAATGATAATAATAAATTTTAAAAAGTAGCAAAAAGTAGTTTTTCTACTAATAAATTAAATTCCTCACACGAATTTCATTGTTTAGAATTTAAATATTAATGAAAATAAAAGAATTCTTGCGAAAAATTTTCGAAAAAATTTATTTATGAAAACAATTGAACTCTGACGAGGATTTTTACAAAGAAACCTTTTGAATAATTGAATTCTGTTTGGAAATTTTATAAAAATAGTAGATATTAAAAAGCATTGAATTGCGAAAAGTTTTTAAAAATAATTAAATTTTACAAAGAATTCTATTAAAATTTTTGACAATAATTAAATGACTATGTGATATTTTATTAAATTTTTTTTTAAATTATACAATTCCTATATAAAGAACATTTTATTATTTACAAAAATAATTAAATTCTTGCGAACGATTTTATTAGAAGTTTTTTTTAATAACTGAATTTCCAAAAAGAAAAATACTTTCAAAAATACTTGAATTCCTATGATAAATACTGTTGTTTATAAGAATAATTGAATTTTTCAAACAATTTTATTAAAATACCTTAAAATAATTGAATTTTCGAGAATTATTTTATTATTTATGTTGAATAATTGTATTTCTTATTTTCTTTTCTTTTAAAAAATTATTTATGTAAATAATTTAATTTTTGTGAAGAATTTTATTAAAATCTAAAAGAATAATTGAATTATTTCAAAAAAATTTAATTGAAATTGTAATTGTAATTGTAATTCGAACATTTTTATTAAAATATTTAAAAATAATTGGATTCCTGTGAAAAATTCTAATATTTTGGTAATTATTAAAATTTTTTTTTAAGAATTTTAAATAAACCATTTTTTTAATAATTGACTTAATAAAATTAATAAATTCTTTTTATTTATGAAAAAAAAATTTTAAACACTTGTTTTTTACGAAAAAATTTGTATAAACTCTACTTTAAATAATAAAATTTCTGTGAAATTTTCCTTGTTCTTTTTTTTTAATAATTTAATGTTCTTGTACAATTATGTCAAAAATTATATTTAAATTTTTGAAAATTTGTGAAAATAATTGTAATCGTGTCATGGATTTGATTAAAATTTTGGAATATGATTGAATTTTATTTATTTGGAAAACAATTAAATTTTGCAATATATTCAATAAAATTTCTAAAAATAATTGAATTTTGTCGAAGACAATTTAAAATAATTGAAATTTTGACAATTTTTTTTATTTGGACAATTATTTGGAAAACAATAGAATTTTGCAATGAATTTATTAAAATTTCTGAAAATAATTGAATTTTGTCTAAGACAATTTAAAATAATTGAAATTTTGACAATTTTTTTATTTGGACAATTATTTGGAAAACAATAGAATTTTGCAATGAATTTATTAAAATTTCTGAAAATAATTGAATTTTGTCGAAGACAATTTAAAATAATTGAAATTTTGCCAATTTTTTTAAACTTTCTTACACATAATTGAATTTTCATTCAGCATTTTATCACTTTTAAAAATAATTGAATTCTTTTGATACATGTTGTCATTTATGAAAACAATTGAATTTTCCAAAGAATTTTAATAAAATTCCTTAAAGTAATTAAATTTTTGGCAATAATTTTGTTTCCTTCGACATAATTGAATTCTTTCAAATAATTATTTGTGTAAATAATTGAATTCTAGGGAAAAATAATTAATAAAAATATTAATAATAAATTGAAATATTCCAAAAAATGTTAATTAAAATTATATTCAAAATAATTCATTTCACTCGAATAATTGTATTTAAAATTTTTGTAAATAATTGAATTCTTCCAAAAAAATTTAAAATGAAACATGTTTTTAAATAGTTGATTTTTTGAAGCACTAAAATCAAATTTTTAAGAATAATTATATTTTTTGAGCAATTCCTGTAAAATTGTATGAAAAATAATTAAAATCCTGCGATGAATTTTATTAAAATTTACAAGAACAATTGAATTCCAGAAAAGAATTTTTATTATTTATCAAAATAATAATTGAATTATTGCCAAAACTTTTATTAAAATGTTTAAAAAAGTATCGAATTTTTGTGAATTTTTTTTTTATAATTGAATTCTGTATAAGAATTTCATAAACATTGTTTTAAATAATTAATTTTTTCGAAATATAATAAATATTATGAAAATTTTATTTTTAACAATTGAATACTAGTGGAAAACTTTATTTGCGAAAATAATTTAATTTTGGATGAATTTTATCAATTCTTTAAAAAAATTGTATTCTTCAGCAAAATTTCATGAAAATACGAGATATTGAAAATAATTGAATTTCGAAATACTTTTTGAAAATAATTGAATCGCTTTAAAGAATTTGATTACAATTTTTGAGAATTCTTTAAAAAAAAACAAAAGTAGTTGCTTTTAGTTCCTGAAATCTAAAAAAAGTTCCCAAATAGTAGCATAACGTCAAAAAAGTAGTAAATTTTTTAACACATAAATTTTTTGTTTTCGGAATCAATGGAAATATTAAAGGAAAAAATACCAAATTAACCCTGAAAAAAAACTATTTCTATTTTAGAAAACTTTTAAAAATCAATAACTCTAAGAAGGAAATCTTTAAAGAATCTTTCAGAACTGTAATTATATTTGCCGAAAGTCTATTCTCGAAAGTCATGAATACTTTATACCTCGACTACAATACCTAATCGAGAACGTTCCATACAGAACTTTCAAGAAGGAGAAGAACGATTTTTCCCCCAATAAAATATTCAAAAGTAAAAAGCGATTTTCTCAAAAAAAGTTCTAATCTCTAATAATGTAATTATCAAAAATTCAATGAAATGTGGAATATAAAAATTTTAAATAAGAAAACTTTTTATCTAAAATAAGAAAACTTTCGAAAGTTATAAAATATATTTTTTCCATCAAGATGAAAGAATATTTATTTAAACTAAAAATCAAGAGAAATAATTATCGTCTAAAATAATCAAAGAACGGGAATATTTTCTAAATAACGCAAACATATAAATACATTTCAACGCTCGAGAAAGTTCTTCAAAGATCTAGAAAGTACTTCAATAATCGTGAGGGTTCTTCGTTAAAAAATTCCAAAAAATTCTTATCAAAGATATAAAGTTTTCCCTCTTATTATTGGCAAAATATTCCCTTTAAACAAAATCAACATTATTAATTCAAGAACAATTTTTTTTCTACAAAATAAAAAATAAGTATATTATTTCGAAAATCTACAGCAGGGATAGTAAAACGTTCATAAACGTATAATTACAAAAAAAGAATTTTAATAACCAATCTCATACAAAATTTATATTAGTAATTATATTTCTGTACCTAATTCCAGGGCAATTTAAAAAATCAATGACCTCTTTTATCGAAAATTTCTAAAGCTAGAATAATTGATTAACAAAAACATCAATAAAATGGGGATGGTAGTGTCCCCTTTAAGTGTATATAAATTATAAATGAACTGAATACATTAAAATCACTCACAGATAACTGTTGGTCAAATAAATCCTTGAAAGATTTTTTTACTCTGCCAATTACATTAACTTTCTTTATGGACACAATTTTTTTTCAACGCTCTACTTCTTTTCGGCTAAAAGAAGAAAAATGACTCTTGATTTTTTTAAGGGGGTAGCGGAATTAAATAAATAAAATAAAACAAAACTATTGAATATGATTAATAAAAATATCATCATGTACTGTAATGCCATATATACTGAAAAAAAAATTATCTGATTCAAATAAACGATTATTTGTCTATTATCAAATAAATATTTACTTAAATCAACTAATTTTTATTTGAATCAAATAATTTTGATTTGAATCAAATAATTTTGATTTGAATCAACTAATTTTGATTTGAATCAACTAATATTTACTTGAATCAAACAATTTTTATTAGAATCAAATAATTACGTTCAAATTAATAATATTTTTACGTCCCTCGACCCTAAATATTCCCACTAATAAAATAAAAACCTACACCAACGATTCTTATGAGGGTTGAGATTAATACAAATAATATAAACTGCGACGCGTGCCAAAAGGCACGTACTCCCTTTCACTGCAACGAATTTAACTTCGCAGTTAATAAAATCGACCTAAAATGAAAAAAACACCCAACAAAAATAACCCCAAGTATATCTAAAAATATTTTTCACACACATTTAAGTAAAACATCTGTCTGCAACAGCAAACAACAATACTTCTAACACAAAAAAAAAATTTTAAACCCCAAAATAATAAAATAAAAAACTGTACCAAACCCTGACCACCTTTACATTAAACACTTTAAGACAAAAAAAATAAGATAAACATTTATATTATTACCATTACTTAATCCCCGAAGAAATCCTCATAATTACCACAATCATCATAATCCAGTATTTTATCATCTGCAATAATCTTCTCATTAATTATATCAGTAATTAAAAAAAAAAAAAAAAAAAAAAAACTGCTACCTACATTGTCAATATTGAAGCTATATTAACAGCCTCCATGTACCTTCCTTTAATCCGGTTTTGTGATAAAATTGTTTCTATCGCTTCAAAAATTTCCGGCTTCTTCCATAATTTATCAACATATATGCTTGTAAAGCCGATATAATCAACAGATTATTAAAGCAAAAAAAAAAAAAAAACGATCCGGTATTTCAGTGAAATAGACATTTATAGGTCCTCCCCCCTCCTTCTCAATACTTTACCCCCCCACTCTCTTATATACAACTCCTCAATTCCGACGTTGCCAAATCGATGAAATGCAATACAATACAACGTAATGAAACGTTGCCTAGAAAATCGGTCAAAAAGGTAAACTTACATGAGGTAAAAGTTTTTTTAGGTAAAAATTTAGGTAAATAATAGTTAATAGGGTAACAATTGAATTGTATTTTATGCGACAAGGGAACAAAGACAGCTATTACTTCACTGTCATTTTTTGTAGGTCTAACAAATACAGGTTTTAATTTTAGGCCCAAACAATTAGTTCTCAAATAGCCAAAAGTCCAATGACATGAAAATTTAGGTCAAAAAATATTTGTTCACAACTTTCGGAAACTGTGAACAGAGGTTATTGATGAATAAAAATAATTTTAAAAAAACTTATTTAAATTAGTTTGTTATTATTATTTACTTATTTAAATTAGGTCAAAATGCACAGATCAATCGGAATTAATCATAAAACATTTCGCCCTTAAAGTCTGGAAAGAAAAAAAGAAAAATAAAGATAAAGAAAGTCAATAAGTAAACAAAATCAAAATTAATCTAGCTCATATGATCAGGTCAATAAACCAGAATAACAAAATTTAGGTCCAGTCAAAGGTCAAATAAAAATTTTCATTCAGATCAATATTATTCAAATCAGGTCAACATTCTGTCATTATAAACCAACTGAATAAAAATAATTTTATTCCAATTCGAAATTCGATGGTTTTGACCTTCGAAATTGTCCAAAATTTTAAGCTGCAAATTTAGGTCAAAAAGCCGCTTTTTCAAAACTCCTGACATTTTTTACAACAAAATTGATATTAGACAAAATATTTAACAACAAAATTATGAGAATTAGTTGTGTAAATTAATTCAAATGTCGTCCAGAGTTCGAGGTAGAATTTTAGGTCAAACTGCAGGTCAATACAAAATTTGTCAGTCAGTATTGACCTTCGAAATTTTTTCCCTAAGAACACAGGTCAAAACATAACCAAACAGATTAGATGAAATTTCTAGAACTTTATCTAGAAATTTATTTATTTTTGGGTTAGAATTTAGGTCCAAATGTGCAGGCCAATAAATTTTTTTGAATCGATTAAAGAAAAAGAGGAGAGTAAACTATATAATCATTAAATTTAGGTCAATTCCAGAGGTCAAAATCATTTTTAAACTTAGCACCAAGTACGCAGAAGGAGAAGAATTCTATTTATTCAAGTTTTCGTCGGAATATCGTGATAGAATTTAGGTCAAAATTGCAGGTCAACAGAAATTTATTATGTTTACATTTGACCATAAAATTTTAAACAGTCAAAAAGACAAACATAGCCACACATTTTAGATCAGGTCAATTATAAAACATAAAATTTAGGTAAATTTAGGTAAACATAAAACATAAAATTTAAGCCCAGTCCTGAGGTCAACATAATTGTAACTCTTAGCAAGAGGTCAAGAAAGAAAAGATCAAGTAAGCCGATTCAGGTCAACTAAGCCATCATTTTTAAATTTAGATCCAGTTCAATGATCAAAATAACCTTAAAGCTTTGCTCATAGCAAAAAGATCAGAAGGCAAAAATTTAAAAGTAATTCTGGGTCAACTGTATCATAATCGTAAAATTTAGACTAAACCTAAACTTAATAATCATAAAATTTAGGTCCAGAGGACAACATAACCTTAGGGTTAACCAGAGTTGACCTCTCGACTGGACCTAAATTTAATAATCATAAAATTTAGATCCAAAGGACAACATAACCTTAAAGCTTAGCTCATAGCAAAGAGATCAAGAGGTAAAAATTTAAAAGTAATTCTGGGTCAATTAAATAATCATAATCGTAAAATTTAGGTCCAGACGACAACATAACCTTAAGGTTATCCAGAGTTCACCTCTCGACTGGACCTAAATTTAATAATCATAAAATCTAAATTTAATAATCATAAAATTTTGGTCCAAAGGACAACATAACCTTAAAGCTTAGCTCATAGCAAAGAGATCAAGAGGTAAAATTTTAAAAGTAATTCTGGGTCAATTAAATAATCATAATCGTAAAATTTAGGTCCAGACGACAACATAACCTTAAGGATATCCAGAGTTGACCTCTCGACTGGACCTAAATTTAAAAATCATAAAATTTACGTCCAGAGGACAGCATAACCTTAGAGTTAAATTTAGGACCTAAATTTTACTAAATTGACCTGAACTTAATAACCTTAAAGGTTTTAAAGGGTTTAAGGTTTAAAGTCATCCAGTTAGACAGCCAAAAAAGTCGATATTTTAGGAATTTTCTTTTTGAGAAAACTTTGCAATATTTTCCTCTCGACTGGACCTAAATTTTTTACGACTATTGAAGCTCATGCAGAAATCAGATCAAGAGTCAAAAGTAGGTCAAAAACAGTCCCTCAATTCAAAAACTAATCATTTAAAAATTTTCACACAATGTCCATAGTTAATTACAGAAGACTACAATTCACAGGTCAAGGCACCTGTAAATTTAGGTAAAAAGTTAATTTTTTTCTAAATTTTCAAAAAAAATTAAAATCTTCTTTAAAAAAAAAATATACAGGAAAAAATGTAATTAAAAAAAATGATTAAAATTACATTTTTCGAAAATTAATTCAAGAAGAAAAGGGTGGGAGGGGGGTAAAGAGAATTATCCTTATTCCTTGCCTCCCGCAAACGAAGAGAGGCAGAGGGAGAATAAAAAGATGGTGTGTGTCTGTGTGTGGGTGGGGGGGGGGGGGGATTGTGACGTAGTCAGTGGGAGATGACGCGGTTTTAACATCTAAAGGGTGGTGAGAAAGAAAGAATATAAATGTGTATGTGTGTGTAATGCAAATATAGTGGGGGAAAGGAAACCAATGTGTGCGCAGTGCGCCGTGTTGAACGTTGTTTGCGCTGTCAGGTGTCAGTGTCAGTTGGTTCGCCACGGCGACTTGGTGCGCCGTTGATGTGTAACTAACTACGCCTCGCAACATATTTTTGGATTTAAACAAAAATAAACCCCTTATCGTTGGTGGATAATTTATTTCCAAAAACCTTTTTAAAAACAAAAAAAACCAAAATAGTAAATTAAAACAAAAGAAAAAAAAACGTTCTTAAAACACAATCCTAAAATCAAAGTGTGGTTTTAAGAGAAAAAAAAATAATACTTGCCGGACCTGCCGGCCGGCAGAACATCATATTTTTCTTTTTTTATTTTTGTGATATTTGTGACATTGCACAAAAGAAAAATTGGACGAGTGCAAAGTAGAAAAAAAAAGAAAGAAGAATTTTAGCGTCACACATTGCGTCTCTTTTTACAGTGAACGCGAGAAGTGAAGTTTTCTTTGGAACTGAAAGGTGTAAAAAAAAAGAAAAAGTGGCACGTGTGTGCTACTAATTATTAATTTAAAAAAAAAAAATTTTTTTCGAGAAGAAAAGGACGAATTCAAATCGCCCATCTGCTTTATCGACCAGTGCCACAACTTTCTCACGAGTTTCAGTGAATACTACCCTTAAACAAGCAGAAAACGTACAACAACGTAAGTATATTTAATTTTTCCCAAAAAAAAAAGAAATTCTAACATAAACCCTAGGGAAATATAATCGAAACGTTAAATTTTACTCTTTTCGATCAAACGAAATCTCCTATTTTCCTTTTTCCCCAAAAGAAAGAGTTTCTAGTGAATACAAAATCAAAATTCAGAATTAAATTTTCACTAAATTGTCCAAAAGCAGTAATTAATTTTTAGATCAAAAACAAAGAATTCATGGGAAAAAATAATCTTTTTGTAAATAAATTTTTTTATTTAAAAAAGAAAAAACCTTAGGGCAAAAATAATAAATTTTCCCCCCGAAAAAAAAATTCCCATGTGCATTGAGAGCACAATTTTTATTGGTAGCAGAGAAAAATCGTATTATACACACAAGTATTACGTCGGTACGTCGACCGAATAGTCTCGCGTTCTTTCTAGAAACTGCGCACGCGTCCTCATTGCCGTTTTCTTCGACACAATCCTTTTCTTTTTTGCCGCGCAATTTCTCGAGGGCATATTTTTTTTTCTCCACTTTATTTCATTCTCATTTCTTCTCCCTCGATAAGAGATCAAATCATGTTTTTTCAATTGAAATTTCCTTTTTTTCTTTTTTTTTCGATGAAATCTATATTCTTGGATAAGACATCGAAGTCTATTGCAAATGTCAATGTGTGTGAGTGGGAGGGGGACGATTTAAATTGCGTGTATGTGAGAGACAAAAGGGGGGGGGGAGGAGGACAGTGATTGGCAAAATTGCAGCTGGTCAGTTACAAGAGTGACAAATGCATAAGACTTGGAATTTTTCAAATTCATCTCTCTTTCTCTTTAAACAGATTGTCACACACTCTTAATAAATAATAAGCGAAAAAAAATCGAATCAATAATAAGCCAATAAATTAATAAATAAAAAAGTGAATTCACAATCAATCAATAATAAATGAATAAATAAATCAGTAAATAATAAATGAATCAGTAAATAATAAATGAATCAGTAAATAATAAATGAATCAATAAATAAGAAAATAAAAAAGTTCTTTAAAAAAAATTTTCTAGAATCGTTATTGAAACAATTTTTCTTTTTATTTTCATTTTAACACTCAAATTCAATTTAAAATTAATCGCTCAACTACGTCGCTAGGAAACATCGCAGAGAGAATTAGCCAGAAGATAATAGTCTATTTAAACGGTAACATATGTTAGGTTTCATTTTAAGGTGTTTTGAATTTTACACACCGACATTCCTCTCGTTAATTAAAAAAGAAAAATTGCAAAAAATACAAGAAGAATAATATTTATATTTCATTTCTCTTATTTTCAAAATTTTTTCTATTCCTCAAGTAGATTTGACACGAAAATCCTCACTAATTAAAAAATTACAAAAACAAGAAATAATAATTTCTTTTCTCTTGTTTTCAAAAATCCTCTCTCTATTCGTCAAACAGATTAAAGTCAAAAATCTTTAATTAAAAAAAAATTGAAACAGAAAGAAAAGAATAATATTTTTATTTCTTTTCTCTTATTTTCAAACTTCTCTTCCTATTCAAACAATAATAAATAGATTAAATGCAAAAATTCTCGATATAATGAAAAAATCACAAAAATAAAAAAAAACAATATTTTTATTGAACAATAATTTTCTATTATTATTATTATTATTATTATATTATTTATTAATTGAATAAATAAATTAAACACGAAAGGCCAAAAATTATTAATGGAAAAAAATTTATTAATGGAATAAATAAATTAAACACAAAAGTCCAAAAATTATTAATGGAAAAAAATGTATTAATGGAATAAATAAATTAAACACGAAAATAGAAAAAAAATTTCTAGCAGGAAGTAAAATACGGAAATCTAAAAAAATTTCCATTAATAGTAATTACTGAACTGTTTTTGATTAATTTCGTTAATAATGAAAAAATAGTCAATTAAATAATATATTGATAAAATAAACCGATTTAATACGAAAATCCTAATCTCCCTCTCCTCCTTCTTCCAAACAGGAAAAATTTGTCAATTTTTTCAAAATTAGTCTCTAATTAATTAAAAAGAAAATAATTTTCACTAATTACTTTTGGAGGAGAAAATTTTGTTACAGGGAGAGAAATTGCTTTTGATGATATATAATTTATCAATAATTATTTGAATCAAGTGATCTCCGGAGTGTTTCTTGCGAGAACGAGAGAATCTGACATATGGCGTTCATTCTCTCTTGTTCCTTAATGAGATTAATCATTGTCGATCGAGTAGTAATTGAGTCATTTATAATAGAAGAGGTAAAAGGAAAAAAAATAGTAAAATAAACGAGAAATCTAATTGTAGTTTAAAAAAAAAATTTTGTTTTCAAAACTTTGGTACATTTTTTTTCAAAAATTAATTTTTAATTTTTTTCGCGCAATTGTTTGTTTTTTTCGAAGTAAAATTAAATAAGCGAAAGTCTCAACTGAAACAACTAGTTTTAGTAATTTAATAAAAATTCTTGTTGCAGGAAATAAAGATTTTTTTTAAATTTACAAATTTTGGAAGCAAAGCTACTAATTTGTCTAAAAGAAATTTAGAAAACTCATTTTATATTTTTAATTTATTAAATTACAGTCAAAAATTTTCTTCTACTCTTGACTTGTTATTGACGAATTATTATTTGTTTGACTTACTATTAGAAAATGAGAATAATTTTTAGTAAAAAGTTGATTTTTTATTATAATTATTATTAAAAATTGTTTATTCTAAACTAAAATCTAAAATAAACAAATTTATCATAATTATTAGAATAAATAATTAAAAAAAAGAGTGAAATAGGAAAAATGAATTCGAATCCGAATTTAAAAATAAAAATCTAAAAACAAAAATAAAATAAAAAATCTAAATCTTCTATTCTTGGTTTGTTATTGACGAATTATTTGTTTTACTTATTATTAGAAAATGAGAATAAATTTTATTTAAACTTGATTTTTTATTATAATGATTATTAAAAATTATTTATTCTAAACAAAAATCTAAAATAAACAAATTTATCATAATTATTAGAATAAATAATTAAAAAAAGAGTGAAATAGGAAAAGTGAATTCCAATCCGAATTTAGAATTACTAAAATAAATAATAAAAAAATAGTAAAATAGCAGAAAAAATCCTAATTTTAATTTATTGTAATTATTGTTTGAATAAACGTAAAAAAAAGAATAAATAGAAAAATAGACGAATTTCTAATTCGACACTAAAAATATTAATTCATTGAAAGCATAACACACCCTCATCTTCCCTTTAAAAAAACTTTAGGAGACAATATAATTTAAAATCTAAAAAAGGAAACTGTATTTTTGCTTTTCTTCTTCTCTTTTTTTTGCAAAAAAGTATATCAACTTTTATATACAGTTTTAATGACCCTGTCACTAAACATGTTATCTAGTGACAGTAAGTCGTAATGCATATTGATAAGAAACTGAATAAACATGTGATAATGCTTATCGACATTAAATCGCGAATTTGTATAATTCTCTTGTTAAAAGTAAATGGATTTGAATTCCAATGTGAAGGATGTTGGCTCAAAGGGATTTCAAATGTCAGATTTCTAAATTCCAGAGCACAAAGAAACTTTAATTAACGTTTCGTGTTTTGTATTGCTTTATGAAAAATATCTTTTGTTATCTATTTTTCTATTCTTTTTTACTTTAATCCAAATTTACGGATTATACTTCTGACATTTATGCTTCCGAATAAAATTTTAAAAAATAAAAGTCTAATTAATAATTAATAATAACAATAGCAATAAAAATATAATTAATGATAATAATAATAATAATAACAACAACAATAATAATAATAATAATAATAATAATAATAATAATAATAATAATAATAATAATAATAATAATAATAATAATAATAACAATAATAATAATAATAATAACAACAATAATAATAAAAATAATAATCAACAAGAATAATACGAAGTAATAAGTAATAATAAGTAATAATAGTTATTATTATCAAAAATAGTTAATATTTTTTGAAAAATTTATTCAGTATGCAACTTGATTTCATTCAACTAAAAGAATTCCTACTCGTAATAATTTTGTTATTCATTTAAAATTTATGATTCTAGGAAATAAATATTAAATTATAAATTATTAAAAAAAAAACAAAGGTCAGCTATCGAAAAAAAAATTTATCTATTGTCAGCTATCTATTTAACTGAATTTTTCTTTACAATTTTTTATTTTGACAAAATGAGCCACATTTTTTTAATATAAAAAAAGAATTATTTTCTTGAATCGCGTGATTTTTCTTAATATACATGTACTATTGAGAAAGAGATAACTCCGGAACTAAAATTGCACTATCTTATCATTAAAAAAAAGGAGAAGAAAAAAGTTACTGTAATAAAATTATCTCACAAATTATGATATCATTAATATTATTATTTGCTAAATTTTTTCGAACAATAATTTTTAAATTTTCTTTCTTTTCTAAATTTCGATTTGGTAATCCTAATTTATTAAATTTAAACAATTAGTTAATAATTGAAAATTTTAATTTAAATTTCTATTTTTGAATTATCTTTCTTCTTTCTTTTTTGAGGACCAGATTAAGAGCATACAAAATAAACTTTAAAAACAAAAGTCTTCATATCATTTAATAATTCTTATTTTCGTAACAAAGAAATGCATAATTTGTTAATATTTCTACATCTTTTATTCTAAAATTAAAAATTGTTTTATTAATTTATTATTTTAATTGTATTTTTAATTTTATTTTGTTTTAATTTCACTATTATTAAATATATTATTAATTATTAATTATTAAATATTACTTATTAATTATTAATTATTAACTATTACTTATTAATTACTACATATTAAATATTACTTATTAATTATTATTACATATTAATTATTACTTATTAATTATTAAATAATTATTAAACGTGCCACACTCTCAAATTTAAAGTATTTAGAAAAAAACCGAATTTTAGGTTATGTTTCAATTAGATTCATCTTGATTAAAAATTTCTTATTAATTAACTAAATTTTAAAACAGTATTTTTGAATATTTTGAATGCAATAAAAACTTGAATGTCAGCACAATTTGTTAGAATAATTCATTTTCTATCTTTATTTTTACTTCAAAAATTAGTAACATAACCTAAAATTGTTTACTACTTAGACACCTTTTTTAGGAAGGACGTCCAAAGATATTACATAATTATTAGATTATTAGACGATAATTAAATTATTAAAAAGTTCAGTCTTAATTAGTCTAAGTTTTAAATAATTTTAGTCATAACTAAAACAACAACAATAATAATTAAAATTGATGAAAATTAAAACGAAATTAAATTTGATTAAAATTGATTAAAATTGATTAAAATTGATTAAAATCTAAAAAAAACTATAAACATATTTACATTCTACTCTATAAAACACAAGCTGGAGAAAAAAATCTCTTTTCTTTTTTATACACACTATAGCGTCATTGTTTATTTTTACAAAAAGGAAAAAAAAATTTCCGTGGATTATGAGTAGAGAGAGAGTGTACTTAGTTGTATATAGTTTCCTATGTATACATATATACGAGCGTTTCGAGGAATTTCAGGATTTAGCAGTTTTTCTCAAGGTTAAAATCACGTCTTTCAAAAGAATCTCATAATTTGCAATTACTACAGCGTAATATTGTAAATGCACGGTCTTTATTATTACTTCATTCATAACAAAGTGCAACGAGAGTTATGCGGTGCGCAATTTTAATATGAGAACATTATTATATTATTATAATAAAACTAAATGTTATTTCACTTTTAACTCAACAATATATATAATTTAAAGTTTGTAACTCAATATAATATCAAATTTCTTCTACATTTTATTTTCATAATATACAAGCAAAAAGCATTCAGCAAAAAATATATTTTTATGAAAGTTGAATAATATTTTGTCGGATGATGCAAGAAAAAAAAATTACATCTTTATTACGATTTTAAATATAACTTCCACATTTAGATTCACTTAAATCTGCTAAAAATTTAGCGAAAAAAAAAATTCCACTTGAATTATTCATTTTCAGTTTGATTCGGAAGATATATTTTTTCAAGTAAGGGAATTTTTTACTAAAAACGTAGCAAATTTGTTAATAATAATATTTTTTTTTGTTAAGTATAAATCACTTGCAAAAAGAGTATCATTAACTTAAATTTAATTATTAATATCATTATTATAATTTTCTGCCTATTACTTGGTAGTAAAAAATATTTATTTATAACATTTATACATTTTATTTATAATATTAATAATATTGTCATATTTATATTATAAATTATTAATTATAATTCTTTCTACGAAGACAAAATTTATTAAAATTAACGAAAAGTTTTGTTAAATGGACTAAATTTTTCATTCAAGGAAACAACATTTTTCATTTGTTAATTAAAACAAATGAATATTTTGTTTTTATTAATTTTGTTAATAAACAAAATTTATTAAGCAGAACGAAAATGTTTAGTTGCATCAAATAAATATTTGTTCCTGTTAAACAAACTTTATTCATAATAAGTTAAAAATAGTTTTCTTACAACTAAAACAGTGTATTTGATTCAAAAATAATTTTTCTCTTTATGTTCAATTGTTTTCTTTTCATTTATTTTCGGTTTATTTAATATAAATAATTCTTTATTAAATTTAAAAAATTATTTATTCAATTTAAATAATTATTTATTTAATTTTAATAATTATTTATTTAATTTCAATAATTATTTATTTAATTTTAATAATTATTTATTTAATTTCAATAATTATTTATTTCATTTAAATAGACATTTCGCTTAGTGTAATAAATTTTGCTTTCGAAGAAAGAATTCCACAAAATTTTTCATTGAACCAAAGAAATTTTTCATTGACTCAATAAATTGGCTCACTCACTAATTCACCTTTATTTAGCTGATTCAACCAAAATTTGATTGATCCAAACAAATTTTTTTTCCAGTGACGTTTTATTTTTCAAAAAATATTTTATTAAATTTTTACAAATTTTTACAAAAATTCCTTTTTTTCTTTAAACAAAGAAAATAAAGAACAAAAATCAACGATTTTATTGATCCAAGCAAATTTTTTCTTTCGAATCAGATTTTATGTTTATTCTTCAAAATAATTGTGCCAAATTTTTCTAAATATTCTTTGTTTCTAATTTATTAAGAACAACATTACAAATAAAAATACAGAAAAGAGAAAAAAGTAATGAGAAAATGAAAAATCGCCGAAGAAAAGAAAAGAAAAGAGAGAAAAGCAAAAAATATAAAATAAAAAAGCAAAGATCCCCTTATGTCGACATAAGTGTTATCCGTAACCATAAATTACGTTCGTAACAACCATCTGTTTAATAGTTAGTCCATCCAGCCATAAATACTCTGCCAAGAGATCTTAACTGAGAAAATTTCCATTGCATCTTTTTTTTCCCCTCCCACCACAAAACATGAATACATAGTAAACTCGCGAGACTGTTTAAACTCTCTATTGATAAATGCAGGGAAATTGCATGGGATCTGCATAACTGGAAAAGCAGTTCCGCGTGTGCATATTTTTTATTCAGTTTAACGAATGACAAACGATCCAGAGTTCTGTACTTTGTCGTCGTCGCCGTTGTCGTCACAATTTGTGAAAGTATTTACAAGTCCTTGGGAATAATTTTACGAGTTTAGCGACCGACTCATAAAAAAAAGACAACTGCAAAAATTGACCACTTCAATCGCATCATTCAAATTTAAACTTCTTTTTTTTCATCCTCTTCTTATTATTATCTCTTCAAATAGTCGCACGTTTTCAATTTTTAAATTACCGCATGTCATAAAGCCCGATGACACAAGAGTCTTTAAAAATTATTGTCTCTTAAAGTGCAATTTCTATATAATTTTTCGATACTAACTTTGAAGGAACAAAAAATTCTATGAGTTTTCCAAGACTCACGGAATTTTGTCTTTAAAATGAAGAAAAAAAGAACGAAATTCTATGAGTTCTGCAAAACACACGGAATTTTGTATTCTTTTTATCCCCTTGCCTCTCATCAGAACTCATAGATTTTTATTAATCATCCAAAGAATCTTAAGGCCAATTTGCAAAAAAAACATTTTTTCACAATACTGTAATGTCCAAATGTGAAAAGAATTACCAAATTTGAAATTTTCGAAAATTAGAATTCCAAGAGTCTCGATTATAGTTCCATGAGTTCTAATAAAAGTTCTCGCATACACAGTTTTACGTAAAACGAATATGAAAGTAAAATTGTAAATTTTCAACATTGAGAATTCCAAGAGCATTCATCCAATAATTTATGAGTTCAGATAAGAATTCACGATCTACCACGAACAGTTTGGTAATAATCTTAAAAAAAAACTTTTCCTGTAAGATGAAAATCTGAAAAGAATGACCAAATTTGGAATTTCCGAAAATTGGAATTCCATGAGTCACGATTAAAGTTTTACGAGTTCTTATAAGAGTTTATGTACCATTGCAAATCACAATTCAAGTAATTCTAATAACAAAATAATTCCAAAGAAAAAAATTCAAGAAGAACAATGCTTTTTTATAATTTGCGAAATTTTGAATTCTATGAGTTTCCACGAATGTTCTATGAGTTCTGACAAGAATTACAAGTCCGAAAAATTTTCCCAATTAAATTATAGTGTATTTTCTTCAGTAAACTAAAAAATTTTCCATTTTTGAAAATTTACCATTTTACAATCGTAAATTTCCAAAAGTAGAAAATTCTAAGAGTCTATATCCAATAATTTATGAGTTCAGATAAGAGTTCTCCATTTATTACGAATAATTTGCTAATAATCTTAAGGAAATTTTACTAAAAAGTGGAAATCCAAAATGAATAATTTGGAATTATTAAAAATTCGAATTCCATGAATGAGTTTCAATTAAAGTTCTATGAGTTCTAATAAAAGTTAAAGTTAAAATTAAAGTTATGTTAATATTACAAATTAGAGATAAAGTAATTCAAGTAACAAGAATAATCCCAAGGAAAAAATGCTACTAGCTTGAAAGTTTTGAAAACTTAAAAGTTCTATGAGTTAAAACTCATAGAATTAGAATTCAACTTTTATGAGTACATTAGAAGAATTCTCGCTTTGTCTTTAAATTTTTTAAAATGTACTCTTAATTCTAATTCCAAAATTAATTAATTAATTAATTAATTACTCAAATCAATTCCAGAAGACTCATAAATAATGAAAATGAGAAAACAGAAAAATTTCAAAATGCGGAAATTCCTTATTCACTATACTTAAAATTCCAATATTTCCAATTTAAAAATTTAAATAATGAAATTTACAATTTAAATTTCCACCCAGAAATCCGGAAGATTGAAGAAAAAATATTTATGGTTATGCTTAAAAATCTATTTACAATTAAAAACATTAAACATTGAGAAATAAAAAAAATTGCCAATGGAATAAATTTTTCTCTAATGAATATATATATATTTTTTTTTCGTTAAAAAAATAGTTTTTTCCATTTTGTTAAAAATAATAATTTACAGTGGTTATTGATGACTATTAATTACGATAGTTAGACCAGAATTTATCATAAAACAAGGTTCTCGTTGACGTGTACATTGTTAAGCGTGTTTCCTGGCTTTTGTAATATATATCGGATAAAACAATTGTTATTGTCATTATACACAGTATATATAGAGGACGCTACAATGAATCCTCTGTAGAAAAAAAACAACAACAACAAACAATAATAGTAAAATTTGTTTGCATTTTCTGGACATAATTTACTTTTGCATTTGAGAAATCTGTTTCGTGCGTGTTTATTCGACCGTCAAATAAATATGAGTCAATTTTGTTTTTCAGCCAAGAATATTCACTCGCAGTAGTCACTTTTTGCTTTCCCAATTCCCTACTTAATGAAATTTTAAAAATTATTTTCAAAATCTGCTTCAAATATTAGCACAATTAATTTTCCTTAAAAAAATTGTGATTAATAAAAATTTTACTGTTTAAATAAAAGTTTTTTGTATTGCTGCATTCAAATCTTTGGTCAAAATAAAGAAATTCAAAATGGCGGCTCCAAAATGGCGACAGGGAAATTTAAAAGTTAATGCCATTTGTCTGAAAATATTATTCGGCGGTTTTTCGGTTCGTTGCATCGAAATCTTTGGTCAAAATTTAAAAATTCAAAATGGCGGTTCAAAAATGTCGAGCAAAAATTTTTAATTTACTGAAATTTGTCTAAAAATGATTACTCGGGGGTTTTTATATTTTTTAGTCGTAATTTTGAATGTTTTTTATTTCTGACCAAAGATTCAGATTGAGCGACAAAAAAATAGTGAAGGGGTTAAAAAAATACAATAGGGAATTAAAAAAAAATTTAATTAAATGTTACTGTACTCAAAAATTATCACTTCGTGGAAAATAACCGAATTCTATAAATATTTCCATTAAATAATTATTGTCAATTTATTTCAATTAAACTCGTCACGTTTCCTTTAATATTGAAACATTCATTTTCGTAAAAATTTTGCAAACTGATTCCACATTTAAAAAACGACTAAATTTTTAAAAAACGAATATTTCACTGTAACAAAAAGTATATATTAAATTTTCAACATTCCTTTTTTCTTCATAACAAATTTACATATTTTCATATACAACGTTGACGCAATTTAATTGTAAAATTGGTATTACGTGCGATCGATTTGAAAATTGTGCTGGTTATCAGTTTTACTTCTTTTCTGTATTTTTTTTAGGCAATATTACTTGAAAACCGGTCCCCCGTTCATAGAACTTCCCACCGCTGGCAATAATAATAAGAATGCGAATATGTTATAAGCAAATATATAGTTTTCTGTGATTACGTTAATTGGATATGTAACAGAATTCAAGTAGATTATAGTTTATAATTTTTGCAGCTCTCTAGCACTGGCAAATCTTAATTTAAATATACATCGATAAAGACACGTGAATAAAAAGGAAAAAAAAAATTTTTTTCAGTTAAATTCTCGCATTTAATTGAAACCGATATAATATTAAACCAATGATTTGATAGAGTCATAATTAACAAGTATTCGCAGACTCAAATATCACTTCACGACTGTCACTCCCTATCGCAGAAACCATTTTCATTTATAAAAGACTCCAATTTGTTTTATTTTTTATTTTTTTCATCTCAATAAATTCTTGATTTCAAATTTTTTTCGCAATTTCACGTTTTTAAATAATAACTCCGCTCATTTTAAAAACAAATTTCGCAAGAATTAAGGGGAAAAAAAAGTTTTCTTTAAAGTTCACGTTTTTTATATTAATTAAACATTTAAGAAAATTAATGAAATTTTATTTTGAAATAATTAATAAAATTATTATTGTATTATTAATTAAGAATATAATAATTTATGTTAAATTAAAATAATTTAAATTAATTTATGTTAAATTAAATTAATTTAAATTAATTTATATTAAATTAAATTAATTTAAATTAATTTATGTTAAATTAAATTAATTTAAATTAATTTATGTTAAATTAAATTAATTTAAATTATCATTATGTTAAATTAAATTAATTTAAATTATAATTATGTAAAAATAATAATTAACATTATTTAAATAATATTAATAAATAAAAATTTAAACTTGACGAACTTCGAAGAAAGCTCGGACACTTTTTAATCTTTTTGTTAAAAACACTGTAAAAATAAAGTTTCAAAGTATTTACAGCTAAAACGTATTTTTTTATTAAATTCAACTCAATTTTGGGCAATTTCAGGTCTTAAAATCAGTTCAATTAAATATTAACTTAAAATAATTTTTATTTGAATCAATTTTATAGAATTTGCTTTAATTTGTTATAAATTCGGCTAAATTTATCGAAAAATTTAAATGATTTTTGGCAAATATTTCTTGTGTTTAATTATTGAGCGACTAAACTAAATGCCTCTTGTAATGAAATTCGAATTTGGTTAAAAAATTAAATTTTTTGTACGTTTTCTACATTACCGACAGACAGCTTTAAAAAAATTAAAAATCGCATCGACTTCAACACACCCTTAAGTATCAAATGTGCATTTAATTATATATCAAATATTCATTTAATTTTGAGTTATCAATTTACTTAATTATTATTAAAATTTAGTTTATTTATTTATATATTAATTTATAAAAAATAATTACACTTAATAAAAAATTTATTTAATTCAAATAACCGTTTACTCGACTATTATCAATTAAATATTTACTCGAATCAAATAATTGTTATTTTATGCTTCAATTCGTATTAATTACTTTAAATAATGAAATTATTAGTTCAAATATAATATAAATGGTTTGAAGAAGAAATTTTTGATTCAAGTAAATATTTATTTGATAGACAAGAAATCGGTTTGTTAAATCGAATAATTTTTCTTTTCATTTCGACTATTTTTATTGTTTCCCATTATTATTGTTATTTATTTATTTCCTGAACAGGATGAAAATAATTATAATTATTATTTTTCAATATTATTACTTAATTCTTATACGGCTTTCGCGACCGTTTATATCTTAAGTAAATAAATATCATATTAATAATTAATTTTTAATAAATTCAAAGAAAGAATATAATGAAAGAATTTATTTCCAAATTTAAATTTTCTAAAAGACTTTAAATTTAAATTTTCGAATTTTATTAACTTTTAGTTGGACTTAAAACGAATATTGGGATTTTAATAAAAGAAAAAACAAATTTCAGCTTAGCCATGAACTCAAATAATAATACTCTTTACGTTTGTCATTCACTGACCTGTAACATTCCGCTCAATGATTGTGTGTGACTGGAGAATCACTATCTAGAGTAAAGCTTTGAGATATAATTCAATTTCAAATTGTTCTATCATTAAATAAATTTAAATTATTATTTCCAAGATAAAATGCAATTTTTCCTTTTTTTAGCAAAATTTTCTTTACCTTAAGCACTTTATGTATTTTTTTTTTTTTTTGCATAATATTTGTAATTCATTACATTCTTTTTTTCTTTTTTTTTCTTTTATTTTCCTTCTGTATTTAAAAATAAGAAAATGATAAATATTCAAAACAAATTGTACCTATTTCAACGTTTTTTCATTCTAGAATTTCTCTTATAAATTTTTCAGTTTGTCTTATTTTTTTTCAACAGCTTTTCAAGTATTAATAATCTTTTTCTCTTTTTTTTTATTTTTCTTCTTTTTATAAATTTACATTATATAATAAGTTTCAGGAAATTTTGTGTGGAAAAATATTTCATCCAAATGGCGGGGAATTTTTTTTTTTTTGTTCTTTTCAAGATAAGTAAATAATATGCGAGTAATGTTTTGGTAATAATAAACACATATGTGAATTGCAGCTGGGTTAGGAAAAAAAAGATTATCGAGCCGGATGTACAACTTCTTTCTAAGAAGGTCGCTGTTTGTCCTCATAAGGATAAAATGCCATGAAAAATAAAACTTTGAAACAATGAGAAAGCAGATACTTTCTCATTTTACGAGGAAATTTAATTTTAATAATAAATAACAGAATAATAGTAATTGATAATTATTAATAACCAATAAATATTAATAATAATAATAAAAATAATAAAAATAATAAAAATAGTAATAATAATAAAAATATTAATAATAATAAAATATTAATAATAATAGTTAATTTTCTGAACATTTCAACAGAAAGAACATAGAAAATTTCTCCCAAAAAATTTTTATTTTCATAATAGAAAAAAGAAAATTTAAAAATAATTTATTCAAACATTTCCTTTTCCTATTTTTTTCGAATTTTTTTAATTAATTAGTTCGTTAATTATCTTGTTATTTAAAAAAATAGTTGTTTATCAAATAATGTATTTTACGTAAATATTTACTTATTTCGAAAAAGTGCATTCGAAAGGCAAAAAAGTTTATTATGAAAATTAAAAAAATATTTGCCTTTTCCATTTATTTGCTTTCAAAACAAATCTTTATTGTCAAAATTATGAAATTTTTGCATTTACGGGAGTATTAAATAATAATTGCATCCATTTATTTTCTAATAAATTCTTGCAAAATTAGCATATCATTAACAAAATGTTGTCATTTATATATATTGTTACTGGACACGGAACTATTTACAAAACTACTGCAATAATAATTTATCTTTTATGTCTTTATAAAGATAAGAAACACTCTAAAGATATTAATGTTGCCTTAACATTTTTCTTGCTACTAAATTATTTTATTTTGTTTACGAAAATTCATTTTCCTCGTTCAGTTTTGTTTCCTTTTAATTTTACTTCAATTTTTTATTTCATTTTTATTTACACGAAATAAATATTTTTCCTTTTATTTTCAAATATTTAATTTTCAGCTCATTTTTAATGTAATATTGACAATTATTTATTATCCTTGCGATTAGGTTTATTATTTATTTATTTTGTAAATTTATTTATATTTTGTTTATTTATTTTGTTTATTAATTTATTTTTTATTTATTTTTGCTTGATTTTTTATTTATTTTTTCTTGATTTTTTATTTTTTTTTCTTGATTTTTTATTGATTTTTTATAGCGACAAATTTACACGAATATGGGGCAAAATTAGAGCAATACTGTCTAAAAACAGTGGCAATATTGTGGCATAATATTTAAAATAAAAAAAAATAAAAAAATTTCAGTGAAAAATTGTCATCTTTTTTTTACTCTTATAACGTGAAAGTAAATGACAAAAAACTGGAATCTATTTTAAAATTGTTGACTTTGTTTACAAGAATAAATACAACACGCAGATTTATAAGAAATTTCTTGTTTACTGTCTTCGCGGTTCGATGCTTTCTGGATTACGTGCGCGGAAACATGCAGAGAGAGAAAAGCGAGGTTACCTTCGGGGACGTTTCAGGTTAGACTAGTATCATTGTTATTATCCATTAAAATCACCACAGAAATTCTTTAACCAACTATGAAGCACTCTCTTTTCCCATCAATTAAACCATTCAATAAATGTCAATTATATTTTTTTTCTCAAAACAAAAAATTATTCAAAATTAAAATTAATTACAAAGACCATTTTTTTCAATTAACCTTCTTTCGTCTCTTTTCAATAAAATTTCAATTGAATTTCATTTCATTTTAATTAATTTTCATCTCAAGTTAAATTATTTTAAAAAAATCAAATCAATTTTCAAAAAGATCGAAATCAATTTTTTATTTTTCACCAAAATTCACAGCAAAAACGAGGGCTTCAACAAAAAAAAAACAAATCTCAATTTCGCCATTACGGCTTCCCTATAAAATGACTTTTTGAACTTAAAATATCAAATTGAGTGTATAAAACAGTGTTTTGAAAAAAAGAAAATGTTTTAATGTCGACGAACAATAGATAATGCACGATTTGACATTAATGAACCCATTTTACTTCATAAAATGTTTTTTTTTTCTTCTCTTTCTCCGTTTTTTTTTTGCTTTTAAATCACTAATGATGTTGCAGGTCAACAATCATTTCGACATTCGAAAAAAATAAAATTCTATCAGTTGGAAAAAAGAAAAACAAAATTACTAAATGTAGAAAAGAAAAAAATTCTCAATTATGCGCGAGATTTACTTTTTTTTTCCTGACAGAAGAACCTTTTATAATATTATGCATCACATCACGTTGATCGTGCATGTGGTGAAAGGTCTTGGTACTATCAAGTTATTTCTTAAGTGAACTCTGTGTTGCCATCTCACACCTACTATATTATTTGCAAGGTTTAACTCTCCTCTCAATAAACTATCAAGAAATTGCAGTTATATGAATACACAACGATCAAAACAATCAAAACTAATCTCTTATGTATATGCTTCTCAGCAATTTTTCTCTTCTATCAAATTTTTTTCTAAATTCGAAAAAAAAAAAATTTTTAAATAGTGCAATAAATTTATTAGACATTAGTTTACTTGTTATTATTTATTTATTTAAATAAAAAAGGGACAAGCCCTTTATTTTTATTATTATTATTATTATTATTAATTAAAAAATTAATTATTATTAAAATTATTAATTAAAAAATTAATTATTATTAAAATTATTAATTAAAAAATGAATTATTATTAAAAATAAAAAAATTAAAAATTAATTATTAAAATTATTACAAAGAAAAATCTTTATCTGAAAGAGCTGAAAATTTCACAAAATTATCGACATTTTTAGTTGATTCAATTAATATTTTCGTTAATTTACAGAAACTTATCGCTGTTCCGGGTAAAAATTTTTCCGTGTAATAATTTTTATCGATGTTTTTAGTAAATAAAATCTGATTTAATAAAATCTAATTTATTTAAAATAATAACTAAAAATAATAAAATACTATAGACTGAAAAAGGGAGTTAAATTTTTACTTCCCATTTTCAATAATAAATAATGGAGAATTACTGACTAAACTTTATAATTTTCAAAAGATAAAGACAATTAACATTATAAATAGCTGGTAAATCTTTATCATTTCACTTTATTTGATTAGTTAATTTTTTCACAAAATCTTTTCAGATTCCTCAAATTATAGATTTATTAATTATTTATTGTGATAAAATTTCTTAGAAATCAGTCAAAGGCTATTTTTACAAAAATATTTACTGATTAGTAACAAATAATTAAATTATAATGAAAAAATTTTCTTTTTATATATTTATCTATTTTTATCTATTTATTTGCGTATTTGTTTATTTAATAAAATTACATTATTTCGATGTTAAAAAATGTGCAGAAAAATATTTGTTTCCTCATAAATATTTTATTAAATAAATTAATAATAATAAATCAATAAATTACTTATTGCTATTAATTTATTCATTTATTTATTTATTAAAAACACATATTTTTACTGTTAAAAAATGAGCAGAAAAATATTTGTTTTCTAGTAAATATTCTATTTAATAAATTAATAAAAATAAATAATTTATAGACATTAATTAATTTATTTATTTAATTATTTATTTATTAAAAACACATATTTTTACTGTTAAAAAATGCGCAGAAAAATATTTGTTTTCTATTAAATATTTTATTTAATAAATTAATAACAATAAATAAATTACTTATTTACATTAATTAATTAATTAATTTATTTATTTATTAAAAACACTCTGTTTACTGTTAAAAAATATACAGAAACATATTTTTCTACAAAAATGGAAATCTCGAAAATCTTTGTAATATAGTTTTAAATTCTTTATTCAGTTGTTTATTAGTTATTAAAAATAAATCCATTTTCTGTTCAAAAATACACAGAAAAATATTTGTTTCAAATTAAATATTTTATTAAATAAATTAATAACAATAAATTAATTGTTTATTATTATTAATTTATTTAATTATTTTTTTATGTAAAAAAATATATTTTAATGTTGAAAAATATATTTTTATGTTGAAAAATATATTTTTATGTTAAAAAATGCGCAGAAAAATATTTATTCCTCGGAATAAAAATCTTAAAATTAGTTTTAATCTTTAATATGAAGTAAAGAAATAAAAAAAAATAATAATAATAATTGTTTTTCATGTTGATAATTATCATTTGGCAGAAATGAGTTTGATAGCGTAGGGAGAAAAAAAATGATAATTTATTAAGTGTCTTTAAATGGTTTACGTAATTCTCAGCAGATGTATAAACTCGGTTACAGGAAAAATGTACTCTTCATTTATAGCAAATGACGTATATTTACGTAGGAGATTAATGGAAAACTTTGTCGTGCATTCAACGTGCTTCTCTTGGGCTTTTGTTACAAATTATTTAAGTTTTACATGTACTCCTTTTATCCACTTGTTTCCATTTTATTTTATTTAAATAATTTGATAAAAAAACAAATAAAACAAAGTCAAAAAAGTTTGCTTGAAAATTACACGAATTAAAAAGTTTGAATCAATTATTCTTTAAAAGTTTGTACTTCTCATTATATTCATTTACTTTTAATAATAATAATAATAATAATAATAATAATAATAATAATAATAATAATTATTATTATTATTATTATTATAATCATAATAATAATCATAATAATAATAATAATAATGTTATCATAATTAATTATGTTTTAAAAAGAAAACAAATTTATTTTTAAAAGCTTGACACTATTTTCCAGAAGGTGGAAATGTATTTTTTTTACACTTCAATTACGATTTTCAAAGGAATTTTTTTCGAAAACTTTTTATTACAATAATTCATTGATTAAAATTATATTTATGTCTGTGAGTATCGACTTTTCTAACAAAGTTGTATTGTTTGATAAACAAAATGTTTTATCAGCTCGCATTAATCATTAAACATGTTTGCTTCACATAACTGACAAATTTATCGTTTATTATTTCATAGAATAATTTAATTCACTTAATTTTGAAAAATGTCAATATTAGGAAGAATAGAGAATTCAAAAAATTATTCACGAATTTAAAAATTTAATAAAATAATTAAATTCAAAAAATTAGAAGTCTAATAAATTAAATGAATAAACAAAACAAAAAAATCAACAATAAAAATGTATAAATAAATTAAAACATTAATCAATTATTTAAAGCATTAGTTCATAAATTAAAAAATTAATTAAAAAATTAATTAAAAATTAATTAAAAAATTAATTAAAAATTAATTAAAAAATTAATTAAAAAATTAATTAAAAAATTAATTAAAAAACTAATTAAAAAACTAATTAAAAAATTAATTAGAAAATAAAACAAAAAATAAATTAATTTTGAAAATAAGTAAAAGATTCAAACAGGAAAAAATATTTTAGCCAAAATAAGTATAATTTTAATTATTTATTTCTTTTAGCAAATATCAATTATTATTTGAATAAAAAATTTTTTTCAGTACACTAATAATGATAAAAAAAATGAAAATACTTTAAAAACAAAATGACTGAAAATAATAATCGATAAATTACTAAATAAATTCAATGATCAATAGTACATGAAAATTTATTTACTTAATTAATAAATATCAACAGAAATGAAAAGAGCATGACTTTAATGATTGTTTCATGATTTTTTACACGAGTAATCTCCGGAGTTATATATAAAAAAAAGAGAAACCCCTAATCCAACACTTGTAACGATTCACGTTACGTAAATGTGTAGTTTACACTTGTTTTACTTCGACAAGAAATTCAACGAGGTTGCTGAACTGTCAAGTTTGTCGCGCAAATGTTTTTAAACATCTGAATTAGTTTTGCTTCAAGTTTGTAAATAAAATAATTCAATTACGAAACAAACAACTTTTTAATGAATTTTAAATTTTCCACTCTCATCGACTGCAGTATTTTTCTTCATCATTCAAATTTCTCTGCATTTTATAATTCAGTAGTTATTCAATTATTAAATTTTATTTTGTTAATTAATATTTTTATTAGTATATTAATAAATTAATTCATCAATTTTGTTGCATTCCTAATTAATTTTTTTGACTACAAATTAAAAATGATAAAAATTAAAAATTATAAAAATTAAAAATAATAAAAATTAAAATTTCACTAAAAATTATTTTTATTTTATTAACAATTAATTCTACCTTATAAACAAATATTTTAATTCTATGGACAATTACTTAAGCAAATTTTAATAAGAATTAAATAAATTTATGATTAGAAATTAAATTAATTTTTGATAATTAAATGCACGTTTGATATTTTTAAGGGAGTGTTAGAGTCGATACAATTTTTGATCGCGTCGGTAATGTAGAAAACGTACTAAAGTTTTTTTTATAACCAAATTCAAATTTCAATACCAGAGGCACTTAGTTTAGTCGCTGAATAATTGACCACGAGAAACATTTTTCAAAAAACATGTAAAGTCTTTGAGAAATTTAGCCGAATTGCGACCAAATTTACAAAAAGACAAAATTTTCATGGTTTAGAAAATTCTTTTCTCGCGCATTTTGGTAATTGGGGTAAATAAATAAGTAACTAACAACTAAGTAAAGAAGTAATGTAATTAAATTAATTTCACAGAAAGGAAATCACAAAAGTCATACAGAAAATGTATTTCTTCCTTTCTTTCACCAGACTTTTCACTCTAAATTACCGGGAGCAATAAATGAGTAAAACACAATGTTTTTTTTGCCAAGATCTGAGCGCACGAAGCCTGTAAGGGTTCACCTCGACAAGGTCGGATCATTTCCTGTTGAGTTGTATATAGTCATAGGCTACAGCAGTGCAACACCTTTGGGGTTTCTCTCTATTTCTCTATGCCTTTCGACTTGTAATTTACGATCTTATATTTCACTGTCTAGTGCATAGATTTCTTTTTATGTTATTGCAAAAAAAAAAAAAGAAAAAAGAGAAACAAGTTTTTTGCATCACCGGAAATGTCGTTAAATCATTAAAAATTTCAAACAAGTTCACAAAAAATTGCAATAATTTTTTGATTTTAATTTTGATTTCATTGTTTTTTTGTATTATAATGAAAAAAATTAATTTTAATAAAAATCTCTCCCCCGGATTGTTAGACGTGTGTATACAGAAGTCGTTTCATGATATTAAATGACGTAAGTGGCCCGAATCCATTGACGTGGAATCCACTTTAATTACTTACTGCGACCGAGCAAAACCTCGACCTTGTCGATTTGTAGCGACACTAATGATGCTACTTTTTAACGGTTATCTAATTCTTTCAACTAGCTTGTTGCGGTGAGAAGTTTCGAAATTCTACACATTATAAATAAAGACACTTTTTTTCCATCTCAGTTTCGTCCTTTTCATTAAATCCAAAATTTTTTCTTTTTTTTCATTTTAATAATCTTTCATTACAAAGATTTTTTTCCTTTCTTTAAAAAAAACCCTTTTTTTATTTCTTAAGTAAAGAAATTTTTTTCTCAACAAAAAATGAAAATTTATAAAATACATCAAATTTTTACCTTCCAAGAAAATTATCTCGATTGTGAGAGAGAAAAAAGTGATCGATACAAAAACGAAAAAAAATCCAAATAATTTAAATTTTGCTTCGCAAAGTATAACTCAATTGTGAGAGGAATGAATATTGCCATCAGATAGAAATTTCGCTCTGAAAAAAATTGACCATCTATTTTCAAGTTTTGAATGTGAGAAAAATTATTAACTTCGTTTTATAGTTTAGAATATGAAAGAAATGAATTGCACTCTGATTTCATCAAGGTTCAAAATAATTTCCGAAGGTTATCAAAACAGAAGTTAGTTAATTGATGAAATTTAAATTATATGCTAATGCAGCGTTGATTCAAGAATATTTCGTATCATTTCAATTATGATTCATAAATTCAGAACTAAAATTAGAATATACAATTTCATTCAAACATTCAAACTAATCAAAAATATTTCCCTTCCTTTTCGTTCGCGAAAATTTTAAACTCCTTCAAAATACGAAAATATCGTAAAACACTTATTTTTATTTACAATTAAAACAATTTTCAATTCCACGAAATATTTATTTAATAATTTTTTTCCTTAAATCGTTAACGAATATAAAAGTATTTTTACTATTCTGACTAAAAACAAGAAAATAATTTTCCTTATTTTGAATATATCATTATGTTTATCGGGAAAAAAATGTATTTTTAAATTCGCGGAAAAGTTTGGAAAAAATATCTTTTTTTTTGAAACATTTTATTACTTTAGTGGAAAACAATTTTTTTTTGCTTCATGTTTCGAGTTGTTGCATTTCCTCTACAGATTGATTTCAAATAACATGCTTTATAACTTCAACTTGCCTTCTTGAATAATTCCATTAATTTTAACGGATTCACTTAGACCTTTCAAAATACTTTGTTGTGCAAAGATTTGTTGTGCAATTTCACTTTCTAAATTCTTTATTAAAGATACACTTTTGCAACACGTTTCGTTATTGTAGAATATTGTTTTGAAAACTGATGTTCATAAAGTAGATTTCAATATTAGTTAAGAGACTTTTCTACGATTAAAAATAATTATACCAAAAAAATGTGTTATTTATGTTTACGACTTTCCAAAGAATTAATAAAAATGTTTAATGGTTTTTAATTAGTGAACAACTTTTTTCTTTTACTTTAGTAAATTTTACCAGTAAAAAAAAACAGTAAAAATTTACTTTAGTAAATGCAGTAATTTCTACTAATTTATTTGTAAATTTAACTAATAAATAGAAATTTCTAGGTACGAATTTATTAGCAAAACTATTTCAAAAACAAAATCATTCACATTAGTAAATATTTTTTCTAATTAAACTTTAGAGTTTACTTTTCATCAAAATTAAAAATTTCCATCTCTAATAGAAAGTAGAATCAAAAAAACCTATTTTACAATTTTTTTCTCGACAAATGCCGGAAGATAAAAAAATTTAAATACATTATAATAACAAAAAAAAAGTGATCGAATTAAAATATTCTTTTTTCTTTCATCGACTAGGAAAAAAATTTAATAACACATTTTTACATCCGTCTCACTCAATCGAGATAATAATCTTCGTAAATATAAGTTTCCGGATATTTTACAATGCCTTCTTTTTTTATCATATACATATATACAATTTCAATAACCTTGAAATTTCACGTGTGAATAATCTTTTTTCCCCGAAAGCAAAAAAAGCAAAAAAACAATTTAAATAAATCGTTTTGTAGTGTATTGCGCAAAGATGAGCAAATGGTCAAAGTTTACATTCAAATGACGTATTTATTTTCTTTATGAAAAAAAATCGTCAATTGTTCTTCTCTTAAAAGAATTATTTACCATTTTAACTTTTAATCGAAAATTTACGTTTTCGCGAATAAATTTTCACTCGTGAATAATATTATTTCTATACCCTCAAATTGTATGAAAATTTTGTATTAAAAAGGAAATTTAATTTTTGTTCTCCAAATTTTTAACTTTCAAAAATTTATGAACAATAATTCAGAAAGGCACTTCATAAAAATAACCCTAAGAAATAATACTAAATAATTAATTAATTAATTAATAGGAAAATATAATTGGTACCTGGTCTTCTTGACGACTGTTGTTCTTACATCGAAGGGTGAATCACTAACACACGCACATAATGTAAACCATCTTACTTTCAATAATTTTAGATAATTTTAATTTTTGCAACTTTTTGAATTATTTAAATCGAAAATTTAATTCTTTTTAACTTCATTAAATTGAATTTCAAATTTATTAATTTATCTCTATCATCTAAAATACGAAATCATGACATTGGACTATATGTTATGAAACTAAAGTCACCAGAATGTTTTCATTAAAAGCAAAAAATGAAATAAAAATAAATAAAATTAATTTCAATTTAAATGTAAATTTTAATTTTAATTCTCAAAAATAAAGGCAAATAATGTTTAATAAGAAGAACATAATTAATATTTCCATTACATCCTAAACAGAACTTCCGTCTAATTGGAAGAGAAAAGAAAATAGTTACGAAAAAGTTTGAGATTTTTTTTTATTTCATTTCTTCCAAGTAAACGTTGGTAACTTTAGTATCATCTTTTGTTCCTATTCTCTCAGATTCTTTGTTGGATTCTTTCTTTAGAGAATGTCAAAGTCGATTAGATTTCTACATTAAGCTTCAATGGGAAATCACATCCGACTTTGACATCCCCTTAAGATGACTGAAAATCTATTTTTTGAGTGAAATTTGATCCAAAAAAATTTGATTAAAAAAATTTGATTCAAGTAAAAATCATGATTAAAAAAAATTCGATTCAAGTAAAAATCATGATTAAAAAAATTTGATTCAAGTAAAAATCATGATTAAAAAAATTTGATTCAAGTAAAAATCATGATTAAAAAAATTTGATTCAAGTAAAAATCGTGCTTAAAATGAAAACGTCTTTAATTTGAAATTCTGATTTAAATCATCAACTGAATCAATTTGATTTAAATTATAACAACCCTGGCTAATAAAAATTTACTCGCGGTATTTAAAGAAAAAAAAATAGTCACAAACACTTCCGGAACTAAGGAAATTTAATCACTGCACAACCGACGACACGACCGAGAGCAATCGCAATTTGGATGCTGCGTACCTGAAATCAGAAAAGCAAATATTAACTTTCGAGAAATTTGGATAAATAAGTAAACATTTCTTAGATAATTAATTAATTAATTAACTTTGCAAATAAACATTTATCATCAAAACAATTGCCCGGAACTATCGCCGAAATATTTTAGTCCAATGTTCTGCCGATTGAATCAAGTTTTTCAAACTGCAATTTTTTAAAATTAATCCTATAACAATTTTTTTTACTCTATCAAATTGAAAAAAAAATAAATCAAATTTTTCCCAAAAGTTTAGATTCATTTTTAATTTGATTCACATTTCTTTTGTATCAATTCGTTGTAATTTGGTATTTTTAAGTTAACACCCACAATAAAATTCAAACCATTTTTTTGCAAACCTCTTTTGAACCCAAAAACAATGGGGAAAAATCCATATTCCAATTTTAGTTTTCAAAAAATTAAAAAACATTTCTTTTCAAAAAATTAGAAAACATTTGTTTGCGAAAAATTAGATAACCTTTGTTTTCAAAAAATTAGAAAACATTTGTTTTCAAAAAATTAGAAAACATTTGTTTTCAAAAAATTAGAAAACATTTCTCTTTAAAAAATTAGAAAACATTTGTTTTCAAAAAAATAGATAACCTTTGTTTTCAAAAAATTAGAAAACATTTTTTTGCGAAAAATTAGAAAACATTTGTTTCCAAAAAATTAAAAAAACATTTGTTTTCAAAAAAATAGTTTCAAAAATTCAAAACAAGCTTAAAAGAGACTAAAAAGTGGTTTTTGAAGAACCAAAATAGAGTTTAAATTTCGCCTCGATCAGTAAAACGAATTATCTCATTTCGAAAAAGAGGAAGTAAATAAAAAATTGTCGAGAACTATTTCACTGCAGCAGTAGTGTCGTCTTTTTATTTTTTTTTTTGTAACCTTTGATAAAAATTTACATAAAACAGGAAATTGAGTTTATCTGGTTCCTGACTGGAACATTTTACATTTCCGTAACGGTTGTTGCGTAACGAGACATACTGATGTGTGTGACCTGGCTTAAAGAGAGAATGCCGAGACAGAGGAAAAAAAAATTCCTGGCATTGTAACAAATTGACTGTCTAGCGACACTTATGAGAGAAAAAAAACAATGTTTTTCTTTTATATTTAAAAATACACACATATATAAAAGATTCACTGCATCAGACGCAGCGTCAAATCGAGTATCATAGCTCACTACTATCAGGTGTGGATATTTCACAGTTGGCGAATGTCTAACTTACAAGTTTTATATATCCATAAATATACACCCACCCACACACACACATACATACATTCACTGATCATGTTTGTTACGCACGAATTCCCTTACGTCAGAGAGCACACGAGAAGAAATCACGAGGGAGGATATCTCACGCAGCCCTAAAGGAGAAAAAAAAAATTTATTCATGAAAACGTCGTAAAACTTTCTTCCCCCTAAACTTATATGGGGAAAAAATGCCTTTTTTATAAACTCTATTTATTCTAAATAGACTTTATACTTCACTTCCAACCCAATTCAAGTATAATTTAAACAAATTGAATTTAAACAAATTTTCATAAATTTCAATGTCCTTAAGAGTAAATATCTAAATATTCAAATCACCGGAATTTATTTACATAATTTCCAAATTCATGTTCTATTTTTTTCACTGGAATTTATGTAATTTACAAATTCATATTTTATTTTTTAAATCTCTGGAACTTTATTTATCTAATTTAAGAATTCAAATTTTATTTTTATTCTGTCACGTGATGAAAAATAATTATTACAGTTTTTGTTATAATAATGCCAATAACAATTAAAACTAATGACAGTATCAATAATCTCAATATGTAAAATAATAATTAATAATAATAGTAATAATAATAAAAGTAACAACAAATAATTGTTATTAACATATTATTAATTCTAACAATTCAATCTTATAATAACAAATGATAAAAATAAATTATTAATCAAAATTTGTATTATCAATAATAATAAAAATAATAATAATAATACTAATAATAATAAAATTAACGACAAATAATTGTTATTGACATGTTAATTCTAACAATTTAATTATGTGCAATTATTAATAACAAATTATAACAACAAATAATTGTTCATAAAGAATTGTATTATAAATAATAATAATATGTAAAAAACAATTAATCATGTTAGTAATAATAACAAAATTAACGACAAATAATTGTTATTGACATATTAATTCTAAAAATTTAATTATGTGCAATTATTAATAACAAATTATAACAACGAATAATTGTTAACAAAGAATTGTATTATAAATAATAATATGTAAAACAATAATTAATCATAATGTTAGTAATAATAATAAAACTAACAACAAATAATTGTTATTAACATATTATTAATTCTAACAATTTAATTGTGTGGAATTATTAATAACAAATTATAACAACAAATAATTGTTAATGAAGAATTATATTAATAACAATGATAATAAAAATAATAATATGTAAAACAATAATTAATAATTAATAATAATAATGATTAAAAAATTATAAAATTACAAAAATAATAAAACTGACGACAAATAACTGTTAACATATTATTAATTTAAACAATTTAATTGTGTGCAATCATAAATAACAAATAATAACAACAAACAATTATTAATAAATAATTGTAATACCATGTAAACAAATCGAAAAAATGTAAATATTTTAAATTATGGATTATTTGCAAGTAAAATTAAAAATCTTTTGTCTTGTCAATAAAGAAAAAATATTACATTACAAAAACAATAATTATTGTTAATTGTATAGCACAAGTTATTAATAATTAAATGACATTAGATATTAAAGAAATAATAAATCTACATTAAACATAATCCTATTAAATTATTTAAATTTACTAATTAAATTATTTAAATAAATTATAATAATATTATTTACACACAAGTCACATTCTTGCCAATGGGGAAAATTCTTTAAAAAACAATATCGCCATTTAATTCCGTTTTATTTAAAATTTACCCGAATTATAAAATTTCAAGTGGATTAGCTGTTCTATTTGTTCGTCGCCATTTTGTTTCTCGTAATTCTTAGAACTGACGGAATACAGCAGGAAAAAGTTTCTAAATTTGAAAAAATTGCCCTTTTTGATATTTGAAAATAAAAATTTCTGCACCTTTTTCTCTTTGGAACAAAGAATTATTGGAACTTTCGGCTTTTTGAACAAAGCATAATTGGAACTTTTGTCTTTCGAAACAAAAATTTATTGAAACATTTTTTTGGATCTTTTATCCGCTAACTTTTATATTTCACGAAAAATTCTTTTCTATTTATTCTTTATCTATTATATTTGTTTGTTCAGATTGGCCGAAAATTTCCCAAATTAGTAATTAATAAAACTTTTTCCCAAAAAAAAAAATCTTTCGTCTAGAAAAAAAATTTTTTGTTCCTCCTTTTTAATTGGATTAGTTTCAACTATGATATACAAAAACGGGAAAGTTCATCATGGAAAAAAAAGAGTTGAAATTGATAGAAAGAATTTGTTTTGTTTCATTGTTCACACTCTCTTTTGTTGAAGGTCATCGACTTTACGAACCGTACACACAATAATAAACCTTAAACACCCTAACAATTTGCATTTTATGAATACCGTTGAATATATTATCGATTGAAGATCTAAACTGCAGGAATTATCTACTTATACATATACCTACATAGTAGGAATATAATAATTAAAATTTTTAAATAGAAAAAAAACCAATTTTTAACGGGAATTGAACCCAAGTCTCTTAGTAATAATGCAAAATTCACACGCATTACACCTTTCGACCAAGAAGAGGAGGTAATTAAATTTTTGTTATTTTCACAAAATTTAATTTTTATAGTTTCTGTGAAAATTTAATATTTATTAGGTGATTTTTTTCCAGTTTAGAGATTTTTTTACTCAATTATTCATTGTGTCCTTGTCTCAAGAAAAATACGAAAATAATAATAACTGACGCTTGACAGTCACTTAATCGATTTCAGTCAATTCTGTTCACTAATGCAAAATGCAATCATTTTTCTATATCCCAGTTGCTAATTTAATTTATTTATTATTAATAAAATTTTTCTTTATTAACTTTGTATTTTTTATTACCTATTATTATTATTATTTTTAGTTTTATTTTTATTATTAATATTATTATTACTTTTACTTTTATTACTAATATTATTATTATTTTTACTATAATTATTCTTATTCTTATTATTACCGAATACATTTACTTTTATAAAATTTAAGTTATACTTCCTTTGCAATTGAATTGCTTTAATATTTTTTTTTACTAAAATATATATTTTTTTTGCAACTTGTTATTATAAAAAAATTATGTTTGAGTCAGAAGCTTAAGCAGGAAGACATTTTGAAAACGAATTCAAAATCGAAAACTATATTGTCGCATCAAAAATATGAAAAACAAAATAATTCTTTCAGTGTCAATGCAAAAAAAAAAAACAATGATTAACGATACAAGTGAATAGATCCTTTTTAGAAATCTTATGATTCATGGATCCTTTTCGAACATCTGACTCAGTTTATGCGTGTGTGTATATATAAAAGTTTCAGCTGACTTGGATAAAAAAAAAAGACAAACGAGTTTAGCGTGCGCGGTGTGGCTGACTAAAAATGGCTTGGACTACTTTATGCTCCTATATGAATTCAGAAATATAATTTTATGCACATAATACCTAATTTTTTTTTTTTTTTTTTTTTTTTTGTTATCTTTTTTAGAGAACAAATTTTTTCAACCATTGAAGTAAATTATAAATATAACTTTTAACTTTAAAGAAAAATTTCTTTTATCAAAACTACACGCAAGTGCTAATGTACAAAAATACATTATAATGAATATGAATATTAACTTAAAGACGTCAAATAGAAATTTTACTGTTAAGTTGCTTATGAATTTTTATGAACATAATTCATGTAATTTAACTTTTCATTCACTTGGTCATTTCAAATATTTTTTTTTCCTTTTTCAAAAAAACACGCAAATATTACATTCAAATTGTAAGGAAAGTAAAAAATTAAAAATTAAAATTCTTATTAAATTAAATAAAATTAAGCATCGAACTAAAATTAATTAAATTAATTAACATTAAAAACTTGAGTTAAAATTAATTAAATTAATTAACATTAAAAATGTGAGTTAAAATTAATTAAATTAATTAACATTAAAAATGTGAGTTAAAATTAATTAAATTAATTAACATTAAAAATGTGAGTGAAAATTAATTAAATTAATTAACATTAAAAATGTGAGTGAAAATTAATTAAATTAATTAACATTAAAAATGTGAGTTAAAATTAATTAAATTAATTAACATTGAAAACTTGAGTTAAAATTAATTAAATTAATAAACATTAAAAACTTGAATAAAGAAATCGAAATGCTACAAATTAATTAAATATTAAATAGACAACTAAGTTAAATAAATTTATAAACTTTAAAAGTTTTAAATACCGTAAGTTAAATGACATAAATTGTTTAAATAATGCACATACAGAAATTAGAAAGATATAGAGTCACGAAAACAAAGAACTTTGTTTATTCCTCAGTAAATCCTCTTATAGTGTTAATAAATAAGTAAATAAATTAATTTTGACATTATGTAGAAAGGAGGAAGAAATTAATCTTATTACTTACTTATTTTCTTTTAATAAAACTATAAAGGAAATAAAATATTTCAACTTCTAGAAAAGTTGATAACAAGACTAAATAAGAATTAGAGAAAAACTTCTCTTAATTATGAGGGAATTATTCAACTTTCTTCTTTGTCAGCTTTATAACATTTATTATTTATATGACAAATTACAAACAATAGAAAAAGTTTGAATTTCTTAACATTTCTTTTTTGAATTTTCATTTCTGCATTCTGCCCATTTTTGAAAACAATCGAATTTGCATTTTTTTTTAAATAATAAGCAACGAAATTTAAAAGTACTATGATGTCACAAGAAGCCGTAGAATTTTTTGTCAGATTGGGTTTATAAACTATTTAAGGAAGCCTCTTTATTATAAAATAGAAAACTTTGTAAATTTAAAAAGTTTATAGGAACAAATTTTTTAGTGTTTCTTTTATTTGTTTTCTTAAAAAGTTTTGTTTTTAAATTTTCAGTATAAAATTGTAAATTCTTTTAAACGTTTCGTACCATTTATTTATTTATTTATTTTTGTTCTTTAGGTTCTTTTTTAATTTTTAATTTAATTAATTTAATTTTTTTAATTAATTATTAATGAAATTAATTATTTAAAAAATATTTATTACAAAAAGTCTGAATGGAAATAAATAAACTCGTTTTCCCATTAAAATTTAAATTTAAAGAAAGATATTTAACCGATATTTAAATTCAAAAAGAAAGTTTTTAAATGTGGAATAATTTTAGAGATAGCATTGAAAATAATTGAGACAGTTTAATAGTGATAGTTTTCTGCGTGTTTGTAGTAAATTCTACTGCGCTTGGCAGACAATTAGAAGTTAAGATGAAAAAAAAAGAAAAGATGTGCCACTTATTTTCTACTAAACGAAGAAGATTCTTTCATGAAGGAAAATTTACTGCTGTTTAAACTGTCTATTCACTTCTCGATATCACGCAAGAAAAATATAGAAGTCTATTGCTCTTCCTCTTTTTTTTATCCTCATAAGTGTTAAACTCGTCCCGATTGACGCTATACATTACATCCTCTAAGTTTCAATGAAAGTTTATTTTCATCTCTTTTTCTCTTTAAGGAATTTTAATTTTCTAATTTTAATACAAAGCTGTATGCAAAAGAAAAAAAAATGTAGATTTTCTTCCCTTCAAACTTTTCTGATTTTAATTCAACTTTTTTTCCTTTTTATTAATCAATATTGTTGATTCAGAAAACTTTTTCAAACATAACCTCAAAAATTAGGGTGATTCTGCAATTAAGGTAAAAGCGAAAATTAACCTCAGAAAACTAATAATATATTAGAAAACAAATTAAGGTCACTTGAGAAGTAAAAATTAATAAAAGAAACAATTTCTAAATTTAGGTACTTTAGGGTATTTCTACAATGCAGACGAAGGCAAACATAACCCCAAAATAAGGGTGATTCTATGAAATAAAATTAAAAGCGAATGTAACCTTAGAGAGCAGAAAGGAAGCAAAAGTTAATAAAATACACAATTTTTAAATTGAGGTTATTTGGGTATTTCTACAATTGATTCCAAAGACAAACGTAACCCTAAAATTCAGGGTGATTCTGCAATGAAATTAAAAGCGAACGCAATCTAAGAACACTGAAAGAAGTTAAAATTTGTCATCCCACATAAAATTTTTAAATTAAGGTCAATTAGGGTATTACTACAATAGATCTAAAGACAAACGTAACCTTAAAATTAAGGTGATTGTGCAATAAAATTAAAAGCGAACGTAAGCTGAGAAAACTGAAAGAAAATTCAAATTTGTCGCCTCGCATAAACACAATTTTTAAATTAAGGTCAATTAGCGTGTTTCTACAATGGATTCAAAGACAAACATAACCTTAAAATTAAGGTGATTCTGCAATGAAATTAAAAGTGAACGTAATCTAAGAACACTGAAAGAAGTTAAAATTTTTCATCCCACATAAAATTTTTAAATTAAGTTCAATTAAGGTAATTCTACAATAGATTCAAAGACAAACATAACCTTAAAATTTAGGGTGATTCTGCATTGAAATTAAAAGCGAACGTAACCTCAGAACACTGAAAGAAAGTTCAAATTTGTCGCCTCGCATAAACACAATTTTTAAATTAAGGCCTTTTGGGATATTTCTACAATGCAGTAACAGGAAAACATGACCTCAAAATAATGTTAATTCTGCAATGAAATTTTAATTGGCTCTTAAGTCAACATAATCTCCGAAAATTGAAGGGAAGTTCATATTTCCCACCTCGCGTGAATACAATTTCTAAATTAAGGTCATTTAAGGTATTTCTACAATGGAATTAGGGCAAACGTAACTTCAATATTTAGGGTCATTCTGCAATGAAACTAAAAAGCGGAATGAAATATAAACTCAGAAATCAGAATGGAACTAACTTTTCCCTGAATTTTGCTTGAAGGTATTCTTAAAATTAAGGTCATTTTGAGGTATTACAACAGTAACACTATCCCAAAATTTAGGGTGTTTCTGCAATAAAACTAAAAAGCGGAATAGAGCATAACTTCAAAAGAACAAAACGGAGAAAGTTTCGCATAAAAGTAGTCATAAAATTAAGGTCATTTTTGGTATTTCTACAAATGGAGTCAGGACGAACATGAAAATTATGGTGATTCTGCAATGGAACTAAAAGCGGAATAGAGCATAACTTCAAAAAACAAAAACGGAGAAAGTTTCGCATAAAAGTAGTGGTAAAATAAAGGTCATTTTTGGTGTTTCTACAAATGGAGTCAGGACGCCCATGAAAATTATGGTGATTCTGCAATGGAACCACAAACGGAGTGGAACATAACCTGAGAAAACGGAACGTAACTTTAAAAAAATCATTCGGCATGTAGGAAATCTTAAAATTAAGATCATTTAAGGTAGTTCTACAATAGAGATTAGAGGAACATAACCTCAAAATACAAGGTACAAGAGGCGAAAGGCGAGGGGGGAAATTGTGTTATTAGGTTAAAGATAATATCAGGGTGGAAATTAAGGTCGTTTATAGTCATTCTACAATCTAAAGGGGAACATAACCTCAAAACGCAAGTAAGGAGGAAAATTTAACGACAATCGCCTCGATTAGATGAATTTTCGAGAATTTCGAAACGTACGATCGACTTTAAGGCCATTGCGGATTGCAACGTACGAATTAAACTCGATGTACATATGAAAATGAAAGGATGGTGCCACGGTAATATTTTTGCAGTTTGGCGAAAACAGGAGGCAAGAGATGCACGTGCTTTAAACCACGACGAGCTGAGGGCAACGACCGTTAACTGCACAACTAGGACGTCCTTCTCTCGCGTGTGTATACACGACGTTCCAGCTGGCGTACGACGACCCCTTTTTCCACTCTCGGTTTAATACTCGCTTACTGCCTCTCTCTCTCTCACTCTCTCAATCCAATATATAATAAAACAAGTATTGATAAACAACGTGTTGTTTCAAATACACAAACATCTAGCAATTCCCGGATTTATTTCATTGACATCCTATACAAACTTTTCTCTCATGAAGGCCGCGCAGAACATTCGAGAAGTACACAGTGTGCGTTTTCCCGAGTGAAGAGAGAGAAAGAGAGAGAGAGAGAGAGACCCCCAATGTGTTACCATCACTTCCGAAACACAAATCGCATAACTCCCTTCCTTTTTTGACGACAAAACTTGGCGAGAAACGACATTTTTCCTTCACTTTATACACTCCAGTTGGTCTCACTTATTCACAATTCTTGAGAAAATAAAAATAAAATCAGAAAAAAAAGAAAGAGAACAGTCGTTGAAATAAAAGCATTATTTCGTACCAGTATATTGAATCCTATTCTCGTTTCGCTAAAACATTTCTCCCCTATTTTCGAAATATAAAGGGAAAAAAATTATTGAAGCTTGAACGAATCGAAATTAGTAAAAATCGAATTTTTCAAATAATCAAATAATAATCTAAATATTTTTCGCATTAAGTTTTAAAATATTGCACTACAATATTAGGGCTTTTATGGCAATATTCAAGCAGTAGAATCGAAATTTAGTGGCAAAATAATTGAGGCAATATGAAAAATATGTTGGGGCAAATTTGAAAAAATACATTTGCCAAAATTGAGGGTCCGGTTATAACTTTTTTAAACTTAAAATCATTGCCCTGTAAGTTAATAATTAGAATGTTTTCAATCCCAATTTTTTTAAAAAAACATTTTGATAATTCTCATACAAATGCAAAATTTTCTCAAAAAAATTGAAATTTTAAATCCTTTTTTCATTTAGTAGTCGAGAATTTTGAGCTTAAAAAAGTTATAATCGGTTCTTTGATACGGACCCTCAATAATTGTGATAATAGCCTGGAAAAATATAGGCAAATATTTTTTTATTCTGAATTTGGAAAAAAAATATTTACAATATTGCATAGTATTGGATAAGCGATGTATATTGAGATAAGTAAACATTTTCTAAGAAGTGCAAAAATAATAAAAAGAAATGGAAAAAAGAGAAAAGAAAATACAGATGTTCTTTTTAAAAAACAAAAAAAAAGAAGAAAAAAAAGCAAATGAATATTTAAAAAGGTTTCTGCGAAAATATATTTCCTCGTTATTATCCACACCGTCTCTATTTATTCATCAAGTTAAATTTTTATTATTTCCTTGAAGTCTGCAGCATTCTCGATATTGTTAATTGGAATAAGCTTTGTATTTTACGTCGCTAAAACTGGTGAATATAACAAAAAATTTCATTTAACATTTTTATTAACTGAAAATAATCAGTCTCACGTGTTTTAATTAAAAAAAAACTTTAATTCAACATTTTTTTACCAACAAAAAAACTTAATACAACATTTAACCAAATCAAAAATTTAATTCCATATTTCTTTTACAAGAAAAATTTTTTTTGAAGACTTGTATTTTCCTTTTCTCTTTTTTCATTTCATTTTATTATTTAACTCAACATTTCGTTTTCTTTAAGAACATCTGTATTTTCTTTTTTCGATTTCTTTTTATTCATTATAGCTCTTACCAAGAATAAAATTAATCTACCATTTTTTGCCGAAAATAAATTTAACCCAACACTTTTTTATCAAAAATAAATTTAACCTAAAATTCTTTTACCAAAAATAAATTTAACCTAAAATTCTTTTACCAAAAATAAATTTAACCTAAAAGTTTTTTACAAAAACATAAAAATGTAACATTTTTTGCCGAAGAAAACTTGGATTTAACATTTCTTTTACAAAAAATAAATTTAACCCAAGATTTATTTTAGCAAAAAAAATCTAACCTGAAATTTTTTTACCAAATAAAAATTTAACCTAAAATTTTTTTGCCAAAAATACATTTAACCTAAAAGTTGTCTACGAAAAATAAAAATGTAACATTTTTTTGCAGAAAAAAAATTGGATTTAACATTTTTTTTTACCAAAAATAAATTTAACCCAAGATTTGTTTTGCCAAAAATAAATTTAACCCAAGATTTGTTTTACCAAAGATAAATTTAACCCAAGATTTTTTTACCAAAAATAAATTTAACCCAAGATTTGTTTTAACAAAGATAAATTTAACCCAAGATTTTTTTACCAAAAATAAATTTAACCCAAGATTTTTTACCAAAAATAAATTTAATCCAATATTTTTTTTAATAAAGAATTTAATCCAACTTTTTTTCACAAAAACTAAATTAAATTCAACATTCAAAAACAAAAAATTCCAACATTTCTTTACTGAAAAACAAAAATAACTGTGAACTGTGACAAAATTGCCCCACAATATTACCAATAATTACAATATTACAATTATTTAAATATTACGGGGTAATATTGTATCTTCATCACGATATTGACAACATTGACCTACAATACCACTTAAAAAATAAAAAGCAAATAAATAAAGAAAAAATCAAACAACCAGAATTGAAAACAAATAATAATGAAGCAGAAATAATATTCCGGATGCAAAATTGGAAAAAGTAGGACAAGAAATAAACGACAAAAGACAACGACGAGTTCAATTATTGACAATGTAACGCACAATTCTTTAATACACACAACGAATCTATAGAAATAAAGAGGTCTTTTTACTTCTTCGAGTAAATCAATTTGTCATTAACTTTTTAAATTCTCCATTTCCAAAGCATGCGCACTGTCCATTAAATATATAGTTTTAACCCTCGCTCGTCTATAGATTTAAACACCGCAACGGCCATCATTCCTAAGACATTAATCAAAAAGCAAGTGTGTAGCGATTTTCCGCGCGTCCTCAACTCAAATATAGGTCGTCTACCATCGCGATGCACTGGTTCTACATTTCTCAGCTAGGAGGAGAATAAAAAAAAAAAGCGAAACTCTCATTCGTTCCTCCTCGCACTGTAATCGCAAGTCAGCTTGAGTCATCGCTTTTTATGCCATTAACCGTCTCATTCATTAAACTTTTTCTCCATTTTATATATACACGTATATATATATATGTAAACATACGCATGCAAAAATATACACTTCAGCATCATCCACAATTTTAATACGAAAAATAACTTAGCCGTAGAGGAAAAAAAATTTAAATTAAATAATTTGTAAAAAAAATTAATTACTTTTTCCATAAGTTTTGAAATTAGTTCGTCTATTCAACTTATATTCAGTAGTACAAAATTCGAGCTTGAATAAATATTTACTTGAATCAAATAAATAATTGTATGCAAAAAAATCTTTACTTGCGTCAAAATAATATTTACTTCGATCTAGTAAATATTCACTTGCGCCAAATAAATCTTCAATTGAATCAAATAAATATTTACTTGAATCAAATACATACTTATATGCAACAAATAAATCTTTACTTGCGTCAAATACATCTTTACTTGGGTCAAAGTTAAATAATTTAATTATGATTCTGCTAAAAATGAATTAACTGTATGCTATGAATTTTATTATTTATGAAAATAATGTAATTCTTCTCAACAAATACCATCAAAAATTTTAGAAAATAATTAATTTCTTTCATAGAATTTTGTTAAAATATTTAAAATCTTTACTTGCGTCTAAAACATCTTTACTTGGGTCAAACAAATATTTACTTTAAGCTAATAAATATTCAATATTCAATTGAATCAAATAAATATTTACTTCAAGCTAATAAATATTTAATATTCAATTGAATCAAATAAATATTTACTTGAATCGAACAATTTTCATTTAAATCAAATAAATTCATATTATATGCATCAAATAAATCTTTACTTGGGTCTAACAAACATTTACTTCAATCTAATAAATATTCACTTGCGTCAAATAAATCTTTAATTGAATCAAATAAATATTTACTTGAATGAAATAAATACTTATATACAACAAATAAATCTCTATTTGCGTCAAATAAATATTTACTTCAATCTAATAAATATTCACTTGCGTCCAATAAATCTTTAAATGAATCAAATAAATATTTACTTGAATCAAATAAATACATACATGCAACAAACAAATCTCTATTTGCGTCAAATAAATATTTACTTCAATCTAATAAATATTCACTTGCGTCCAATAAATCTTTAATTGAATCAAATAAATACTTATATGCACCAAATAAATATTTACTTGAATCAAATACAATATATTTGAACCAATAATTTTAATATTTGAAGAAAATATACCATTTAATGAACGTAAATAAAAAAAATACTTGACTCAGTTTATATTCAAGATAGTATTTATTTGATAATAGGTAAAAAAAATATCTCGATACTTATTACCCCAATATTATCGGTATATTACAGAAAAAAATTTTTAATTTCCGCCTCTTTTTTTTAAATTAATTTTTTCAAACTTGACGTATGTGGAAAAAAATTTTCAGATTTGACTTCTTATTATGCAAATTTTGACCTAATTTTTAAAGTTTCCTTTTGCTCCAAAAAAAAGACAAAGAGAGAGAGAGAGAAAATAAAAATGTAACTATTATAACTATATTCTTTTCAAAGCGTAGGCTTTCTTTTAATATATTGAATAATTGAATTAACTCCGAAAAAGTCGAGTAATCTCATTATGTCAAAGTGTGAGTGTTTCTATAGCAACTTCTCTCATGAATCTTGTACCTTAACCAAAAAATCGAATTCCATATAATAAACTGCTTTTATATTTTAAAATCACATTAGGAAAGTGTATTAAAAAGTATAATTTAATTACTGACATTTTAAGTAATACACGGTATAAGTATTATTATTATTTTTCGTTACCTACTTCTATCGCAATTATAATTATTATTAAAATAATATATTATGCATAACATTTTTGACCTAATATTTAATTTTTTTTGCTTCAAATAAATTAATTTATTGTTAGTTTTTAAATAATTCGAAATAAATGTTCAAACTTTAATTATATTATTATAATTAATATTATATTAAATATATTATTATATACTTATAATATAATATAATATTAATTATATTATAATATAATTAATCTTTAAACTTCAATTATACTATTATAATTAATATTATATTAAGGGCCGATTTCACCACCTGTGATTAGTGTAATAATTCGTGATTAAAGTATCTTAACCATCAGAAAGCGTTTCACCATAATCGATATGATGATTAATGGAAAGTAATCACCGATTAACCTAATTATCCAAATTTGACTCGTTTAAGAACTTAAACAGCGATTTAACAGAAAAAATATTATTTTAACACCATATGTAGTGTTAAAATTACACGCAATATTTTTAACTGACACCTATTGAAAATAAACACGAGTAATTATACGTGTAGATTTGGACACATGTAAATACACGAAGAAAAGTTTTTACAAGTATAATAATTTTTGGCACTTATTAGGACTCTAACCACTATCAAATTATAAAATATAAGTAAAATCAAAATTTTGTCAGTGCACGAGCCATGGAAGGCCCCAAAAAGTAAAAGTAGGAAAGAGAGAGAGAAAAAAAAAAATTCAAGACTGTGTTGAATATCCAATCAGATTTTACCAAATCGGAAAAAGTTGTGGTTAAATAATTATGTTTATCTTTTAATCGACAATCAAAATAAAAGTAATTTCCATTCCGTTCCACGAAATTTGATAACACATTTTTAATCACTGTTTACATAATCCTATGTACTTAATTCTCAAGAACCCATATATTTCTACTGAGACCAATTGTGATTGGCTATTAAAAATATTCATACTAGAAAAAGTTGTATCATTGGTGAAATCGCGTGGTTTTTGTAAAAATATAAAAATAAAAATCTCTGTAGGGGCGCTGGATGTGCTTTAGGATGAAATTCAAAATACTATTTTTTAAACATAACCTACAAATATATTAAAAAACTCACTGCGCAGACTCGAGAATTATATCGAAGTCAAGAATCGACTACCCCGAGTCTGCGCAATGAATTCTGTAACCCTGTAAAAAAAGTTGTATAGGGAGAATCGAGAAAACGTATTGAAGCTCGATAGGTTGAATACGTTATTTGAATTTTAACGTATTGGAGTGTTTGGTCGAATCCGTTGTCTATAGAAAGTCCAATACGTTCAATAGAAAATATTATTTAAATTAATGAAAAAACGTTTTAATTGTAATAAAAATTGTAGTTTATGATAATAAAGGTTAATGAAATTGTAGACAACCGAAAATTAAGAGAAAAATGTAACTTTTTTAAAATAAGGTTATTTAGTAATTGCAACAAGATATTCATCAGGTATGTTTGCTATCATTTTTATCGACAACTGATGAAAGTTATTTAAATTTAAATTATTTGTCACTTTATAAATCACTTTATTAATCAGTGTTCATATTAAATGCTTTTTATTAATTTATAAAAATATTACATACTTACACAATATTATTAGTTCTATACCGACTATAGAAATTCAAATTCAAATAACTTTCATCAGTTGTTGGTAAAAATGATAGCAAACATACCTGATGAATATCTTGTTGCAATTACTAAATAACCTTATTTTAAAAAAGTTACATTTTTCTCTTAATTTTCGGTTGTCTACAATTTCATTAACCTTTATTATCATAAACTACAATTTTTATTACAATTAAAACGTTTTTTCATTAATTTAAATAATATTTTCTATTGAACGTATTGGACTTTCTATAGACAACGGATTCGACCAAACACTCCAATACGTTAAAATTCAAATAACGTATTCAACCTATCGAGCTTCAATACGTTTTCTCGATTCTCCCTTTACAACTTTTTTTACAGGGAATGTATTTGGAGGTTATGTTAAAAACTCTATTTTTGTAAAAAAGTGGAATTAAACAATGTTTCTCATTAATATAATGGTTTCAAAAATTGCTACAAATTTTACAGTCTAACGTAAAATCAGAATATATGTAGACAAGTAGTCCTTCAATCCAGGAGAATATGTTCTGAAAAACTTCCCATGCATTATTTTTAATATTGGCCTTGATGACATCCAGCGCCCCTTCAGTTTTCAGTCAACATTCAACACACCTTCAACTCAAGAGAACTTATGGGCTGTGTTAAACGGAAGCGCACAACAAAATCTACATCGAAAACGATGACAAAATTGCATCGTAAAACTCGGCCATTTCTAATGATTACAAACCATTTCGATTTGAAGGTTAAAATTTCCATGTCAATATCTTTGTATTAATCGCTGATTAACTTATTAAACGGTCAAATTTGGGCAATTAAGTTAAACGGTGATTACTTTCCTTTAATCACCTCTAGAATTATGGTGGAATGCATTCTTATAATTTAGATTGTTTAATCAAGAAATATTACATTAATTAAAGGTGGTGGAATAGTAGTAACTGTTAATCGTCGTTCAAAATATAATCCTAATTATTTAATCACGACATTAATTCTCCATGGTGAAATCGGCCCTAAATATATTATTATTATTATTTAATTATTTCATTATTATTATTTAATTATATTATTTTTATTTATTTCTTTTATTTTATTTAGTTATTAAATAAATACATTTAAAAATCAATATTATTATTAATATTATCTCTCTTAATATTGTTGTTTTTATTAAAATTCTCAACTATTTAGTACAGAAATTTTAAAAGTGTAATTTTAATAGAGAAAAAATGTATTTTTAAAATATTTATTATTTTCATCATTTGATTTGGTCAATATTGGATTAAAAATACAAATATTGACAAAAACAAACTGAATTACAATTGTAAATTAAATTTTAAAGTTGAAAATCAAATTCTATTTGAATGTCAATTAAAGAGGAAAACTTTTCAATATTTTTAGACATGAGTTTTCATCGTTTCTATTTCAACTTAATTGCTAATAAAAATATTGCATTTCCAGTTAAATTGAAATAGTAAATATAGAAATATTTATTTCAAGAATATGTCAAAAATTATTTCATCCTTCAAAGTTAAACTTGGAATTTTCTTTTCGCCTTCTATAGATAGGTTACAATTTTTTTTTTATCAGCAAAGTTAAAGTCAAAGTTAAATTTGGAATTTTTTTTTCGCCTTCTATAGATAGGTTACAATTTTTTTTTATCAGCAAAGTTAAAGTCAAAGTTAAATTTGGAATTTTCTTTTCGCCTTCTATAGAAAGGTTACAATTTTTTTTATCAGCAAAAAAATTCTAACCTATTATCAACAACTATTTATACCTATTTATCAGCAAAAAAATTGTAACCCATCTATAGAAGGCGAAAAAAAAAATTTAGCAAATCGAGAAAAAAGAAATAAAAAAATGTTTTCAAAGACAAGAGAGAAAAATTGTTTTTTTGTCCAAGGGTTAAAAACGATCTCTTTTAACACTAGTGATTTAAATATCCTCGAAATTGAACTTCGGTAAAGATAAACTAAATTTTTCCATCAGATAAGAGAGGAAAATTAAATTTTTTTCGCCCTAGGGTAAAAAACGATCGATTTTAACACTAGGGACTTAAAAATCCAAAAAGTTAGTTTCGTTTACTCAAAAAAAAAATATTATCTAATACTTCTCATTGCGAAAAAAATCTATTTCCACCAACAAATGACTAAGAGATGAATAAAAAAGTAACACTACATTTTCATTCAATCGATATAAAAAAAGAAACTCAAGGAAACAGAAAAGTCATATTCTCGATAGTATTACTATTATTATTGTCATATTATTTCAATCAATGGTAATGGTTTACCGCGAATTGATTAAAACATAAAACAATAACAACAGAAGTTGGAGAAGAATTTTTGAATTCAATTTTTACAATTTCTTCGTTTTATTAACAATCACACACTCACACACTCACACGCATACAAAAAAAAGAAGAAAACACCTGACAAGAGAAGAATTCCCGGTAATCTTTTGTTTACCGTGCAATCGTCAGGTATCTGAACTTGGAACTCTTAAGGCTGTGGATATAGTCAAGGTTAAAAAAAATACGCCGTGGCTGGCCATGAGCTTCTTAACCTACTCAAAGGAAGGCTGTAACAATTCTTCCAACGGGAAAGTAAATTGCGTACGTTTGTTTTTAAATCAACAAAACATTCGAACCCATACAATTCCCTTATTATCTGTCCCCTATTTTAGCACAATGGAAAAAAAATCATTGACTTCTATTTTTTTTTCACCCGGCCAACACATAACAGAGTGGCCTCTTGATTCAATAATAAGAGCGACTACTCTGCCAATCAAACTCGAATAAACATACATTCCAAATAATCGACAATAATTCCAATTTCACAATTTCCGTCAATACTTTCAATTAATTTCAAATCTTTATTTTTATTAATATTATTATTATAAACATAATATATTTATTTATTCAAAATGTTAAAAAAAAATATATGTATTTTAATTATTATTATTATAAAAATTATGACAATAAAAATAATATCGATGGTTTATAATAATAACAATAACAATAATAATAATAATATTTATATTTATATTAACAAAATAGTCAATATTTTATTATTATTATTATTATTATTATTATTATTATTATTATTATTATTATTATTATTATTATACTATTTTTAATTTTTTCCCAATATTTCCATTATATTTTTCTGATATCAATTTTTAAAAAATTCACTTTTCCTCTTAACCAGGTAATAACTTCAATTTTAAGTTCTTATGAAATTCAATTATTTTCCAAACTTTTGATTAGAATTCTTCGAAAATTCAATTATATAATTAAAAATACTTTTTAAAAGTGAAAAAATAAATTTTCCTAAAATAAAAATCTGATTTCAATTAAATTTGACATTTCCAATTAATTACGATTTGAAATAAATATTCTTAATTATTTGAAACAGTTCAATTGCAATTATTTACAAAAATTTAACTATATTCAAAAAATTTTACTCAAAAATTTTTAAAAGTCTATTTATTTCAAAATTTCTGAATTCAAGTATTCGAATATAATTTTTGTTCGATAAATATTTAAATACTCATTTATTTTTCCACACGAATTAAAATTTTTTCATATAATTTTAATGTAAAACCTTTTTGAAATTGAACTGTTTCTAAAAATTCATATTATGAAGCATTTAATGTTCAATTACAATCTAAAAATTTTACTAAACGTAATCTTTAAATCAATTAATATTAAAAAGTTCTACAAGAAATCAATTATTTAAATACAAAAACAAATAATTCACTGAATAATTAATTATTTCTTAAAATTACCTTCCAATGAAGCACTTTATTTAAAAAAAATTTAAAAAAATAATTTTGAAAATAATTCATTTTTATCGAAGACTTTTTATAAAATTTTAAAACATACATAAATACATTTTTGGACCAATTTTTTCAAATTGTATTAAAAATAATTGAAATCAAATTCTGTGGAGAATTTCATTATTTATAAAAATAATTCAATTCTTGTAACGAATTTTATTAAATTTTCTTCAATAATATTGAATTTCTCAAAAAATTTTGTAGGTTGTAAAAATAATTGAATTTTGCGAAGGATTTTAATAAAAATTTTTCCGAATAATTGAAATCCTGGAAGAAAACTTATTATTTTATAAAATAATTGAATCCTTGCAAAGGATTATTTTTAATAATTAAAAATATAATTTTATATTTTTTGGAATAATTGAATTTTTTTTGAAAATCTTTATGAAAATTTAACAGAATAATTCAATTATTTCGAATAATTTAATTTAAATTCTGTTAAAAATGAATTTACTGCTTGCTATGAATTTTATTATTTATGAAAATAATTTAATTCCTCTCAACAAATACCATCAAAAATTTTAGAAAATAATTAATTTCTTTCATAGAATTATGTTAAAATAGTTCAAATCCCTGATTTCAAATTCGAAGTCAAAATTATCAGCTGAGCTCAAAATTTGTTAGAAGAACGCAAGAAACTGCGAAGAAACACGAATTAAAGTGAAAAGAAGAAAATTTTAGTGCAAAAAAGACAAATTGTTTATATTTATAATTATTAATGTTCAAATTATTTCTATAACTTTTATAATTCCACTAAAGCAAACTTTTAGAAAAAAAGATTTTTATCAGAATTGAGCAACCAAAAATTTCTTTATTCACAATAAAAAGATTACATAAATAGTAAGAAAAAAATAAAGTAATAAATGAACAAAGAGATTTTTGGTAAATCAATTACTAAAAAAAGGTCATAAAATCGTCACACAATGACTCTGGAATTACATTCATCAGTGGCTTGTTTATATATAAAAAATTTTGCTCATTCATTGAATTTGTAATAATTTCATAATATTGTACAAAAGAAAAACCTATTTTTTTCCTTTCTCACAAAAAACCGGAACTATAGAACAAAAGTCAATAAGCAAATAAGTATTCCAAGATAAATTTACACACACATATATATGTATAAATAATTTATGATACCCCTTCTCCCTCACAGTTTTTTTTTTTGCATATAGAAGAATTTCGATTTAATCTTCACATTTATTGGATCGGAAAGTTGTAAAGGTCAAATGAAATAAGAAGAAGTACTTTCATATAAAAACGTGTCTATAAGCGTTTTCTTTACGCGAAAAAAAGAAGGAAATTGCTTTTCCTGCCTTTCAAAGGAAACTAGGTTATCTGTAAAACTACTTTAATCGCTAATTGTTAACAATTGCTGTCTTCACTTGGCTTTCTATGAAAGATCAAAAAAAAGAAATTTTTTTTTTGAATTGTACTAAAATTTTACTAAGAAGAGAATTTTGTATTCAATTTAAAAAAAAATTCAACAGCTGTTGTAAATGAACTAGAGGAAATAATTCAAACCGGAAGAACTCTCTCTTTAATTTAGTTAAAAACATTTTTTTGAAATAATAATAATATTAATAATAATAATAACAATAATAATAATAATAATAATAATAATAATACTATTATTATCATAAAAGTAAATAAATATTTGATAACAATGGCAAGTATATGTTTAATCAAATCAAATAAATTTGTTTTCCAGTGTATAATATTTATTTATTATTTTTTACAATAAAAAAAATTTTATTTATTTCAAATAATAAACTTGTCTGTTGTGAATACTTGAATCAAATAATTTTTATGTGAACGAATTAAATAGTCTCTGCTTCAATTACTAATTTGTTAAGTGTTTAATCATAATAATAGTTAAAATTATTTAATTACTTTCAAAAAATGTTCAGTTTTTTTTAAATACAATAATTAATTTTACCAAGAATTGATTAATTTAATTAAAAATTAATTGTTTTTTAAAAAATTTATTCAATTTTATGTGAAGATATTTAGTCAATTTTCTTTTGTCGTCAAATATTATTAGGCAGCAATATTCACATAAATAATAATCCATAATAATAAAATAAAAATACTATTCTATTTCATTATTTTTTTTTATTTTCTCACTCCACAAAATAAGTATTAAACATTTCTTTTCACAAAAAATAAATTACTATTTTTTCTTATATTATAAAAAAAACAGAAAATCAACTATTAATTTACAAAACAATTTTTTTTTAATTAATTTAAATTCAGAGAAAAATAAAAAAATATTAAAGAATATTTTTTTAAATTCAAATTTGATTTTAATTAAAAAATAACCTTCTTCCGGATTCAATCAAGATTAGACGGGAATAATTGGAGTTCTCGTACATTCGAAATTGTTATCAGACGCTTACATATAGTCATGAACTTTGCCAAATATTTTTTTTAATTAAATTTTTATGCCAAATAATTGAGAATTGTAATATTAATAATAATAATAATATTAATAAGAACAATAATAATAATATTAATAAGAACAATAATAATAATAATAATAATAATAATAATAGTAATAATAATAGTAATAATAAAAATAATAAAAATAATAATAATAGTGAAATAATAGTAATGATAATTATAATAATAATAATAATAATAATAATAATTAAAAAAATAAAAAAATAATAGTAATAAGAGTAAGAAAAGCAAATAATAAAAATCTTACACTTATTTTTTAGCCAAATGTTTTCAATATAATTTGATTTTAAAAAAATATGACGCGTTTATAACAATAATAAGATCAATATCAATAATAACAGTAATAATAATAATTATTAATAAAATATAATAATAGTATTAAAAATAATTTTCCTTTTTAAATACAAAAATGCGACGCGCTGTGATGTACCTAAGAAACAAAAAATTTAAAGTTATGTTTTTACTTTTCTAAATGCAATTAAACCAAGGGGATCAATTATCAATATTAACCGTTTATATTTTAGTCTACATTACATAAAATATAATTAATAAAAATTAATTTCAGTATCATACAATTAAACAGAAACTTTTCATTAATGTAAAAGTAATCCAAATATAACCTAAAAATCAGTAAAAGAAAAGCGCCTAAATTTTAGGCAACAACAACGGTTGCTATGGTAATCATTACCATACTGTAAAAAAAAATTTACTGCAACATTACAGTTTTTATAGAAACCTCGTAAAATAACGTCTTTAAAAGTATTAATTTCACAGAAAATTAAATTAAATTATAAATTATTATTATTAAATTAAATTCGCTACTTTTGAAGACGTTATTTAACAAGGTTTCTACAAAAACTGTAAATTTTTCAGAACATTTCTTTTTACAGTGCATTACAACAATTGCTAAAGAAACAGTTGCTACGTTAACGATTACCATATCAACGGTTGCTATGTTACCCATCACCATAGCAACCGTTGCTATGAAGTAACGTAACGTCCCCTTTGGGGGCCGTTATAAACTACGGACGAACGCCTGAGTCTCTCTACAAAAGCTTCTAACACCCAAAAAAATTGTGTTTCTTATGTATCTTTCTTCCGAGTGCGTCACAAGTATTTCCAGCCATCATTAAACTCAATTGTAAAACATGCCATTATTCCTTATAGCGAAATTTAAATCATTGTTATTTATAAAAAAAAAGTAATAAAACTATTAAAATTAAAAAAAATACCAATTCTCTTAAAAAAAAAACGTTTGTATAAAAAACAAAACAATGTCAAACAATATTTTATTTTTAAATTTCGCAAATTTTTCTAATTCTCGTACACCGTGTCGACAGTATAGATAAGTCCATAAAATGAGGGTAACATGAACAGAATTTCTAGTCGTTATATATATATGAAAAGCGTAGGCGTTTACGTGAGTGATTTTCGTGACTTGAAAGCATTTCTCGTTAGGTCAACTCGTGTTTATATATATAAAATGAGAGAGAGAGAGAGAGAGAGAGAGAGAGAGAAAAAAAGAGTGAGTGAGTGAGTGTGGTATTCAGGGAGTAAACTGCCCGAATCTACGCACACGTATATTATTACAGTCTCGATTCTAGAAACTACTATATTCGTAGAGTATTATTATATCGTGGCGGCACAAAGTCGTGTCGTGTTGCGCTTGGATCGATACATTTTCATCCCCCTGGTCCATATCGCGTGGGTGTTTCAATGTAAAGGTATACAGTATACACCGCCACCATGCGTTGGTGGGTCGTTCCACTCGAACAAGTTGAAAGTGGCAACGAAAAAAAAAAAGAGAGTACCTTTTGCGCATCTATCGCCCCCGCAAAAGCTTTTGTAAATATATATAGCAATTCTACACCTGGCAAGACGGAAAAAAAGAAATTGTCGATAGTTGGTTCATTCAGATACGCCCCCGTAAAACTAATGAGAGTTTCTCTCTCTCTCTCTCCCTCTTTCTTTCGACTGACGTCATTTCAACAACTACTGTTGCTGAAACGTTCGACACACGCTGTGATGTGACACCGAGTATCTCAAAGACTATTCCACTCGGCGCAGCGTCTGCGTATGTATCTAGATATCTAGGACGTCACGAATGCCGAAGTCCTTGTATCACCTTTTTTCTCAATCAATTGTAACTCGTTTGTTATTTCATTTAAAAAAAAAGAAAATGATTTTTTTCTTTTACACTATTGCTGTTCAATTGTTTAATTAAGAAAAAAGTTGTTCAGGATTGACAAGATATTCGAATATTTATTAACAATTTATGTCAAAATACTTGATAGTGATAGTATTGTCAATCTAGAACAATTTTTATTTTCGAAATTAAACATTTACACTGAAAGATAATGTGTACATTGAAAAAAAAATTTATTTGATTCAAATAACCGATTATTTGTCTATAATCAAATAAATATTTACTTGAATCAAATAATTTTTATTTGAATCAATTAATTAGTATTTGCTTCAAATACTGAAATATTTGATTCAAATACAATTTATTTGATTCAAATAAAAATTATTTGATTCAAGTAAATATTTATTTGATTATAGACAAATAATCGCACGGAGAAAAGTGAGTTTGCTGTTATATGGATAGCGAATTTTTAGCTATTACAACTAATAATTAGCTGTTTTAGCAAAATAAATTAGCTATTTTAGCTAATTATTAGCTGCATTAGCTAACAATAATTGCTATCCATATAATAGCAATTAAGGTTAGCTAAGGTAGCTAAAAATTAGCTGAAATAGCTAACTATTTTTCTCCGTGCGGTTATTTAAATTAAATAAATTTTTTTTCAGCATATTAAATTTTGTAAAAGTATTTTACAATTTGGAGCAAAAGTACAAAAAACCCAAATTTCGGTATTAAAAATACTAAACTTTTAAAAAATATTAACTGCAATTTAGTATAATCATATCAAATAGCAAGAATTTTAATTCAACTTTAATGTAACTTTACTAAATTTCACATAATTTTTTTTAAAGATTAATATTATTTATATCAAAATTTCGGTTTGTTGCACATTGTAAAATACTTTTACAAAATTTAATATACATTTTTTTCAGTGTACTTATTTGTTTATTATTATTTTTATAGTGGTTTTCATTTTATTATTACTATTATTATTATTATTCTCCTGACAATATTTTGGAAAAATTAAGGGACAGCCAAAAAAATCTATATTTTAGGAATATATCGATAATTAATTTTTAAAAAAATAGCTTTCAAACTAAAAAAATTTGACGACCAAAAAAACTGATTTTAGACACATTTCAAAATTGCCAAAAAATTTTTTCCTACTTTTCATCAAAAATATTTACTTCTTTCCTATCTTGATGCTAATAAATTGAATTCCAGGAAAGAATTTTATTATTTATGCAAAAGAATTTAAATATTTGTAAAAATAATCTAATTTTTGCGCAGAGTTTCCTAAAAATTTTTAAATAGTTCATTTCTTTCAACTAAGTTTATGCAAATTATAATTTAAATATTTTTGCGCAGAGTTTCTTAAAAAATTTTTAATAATTGATTTCTTTCGACTAATCTTATGCAAATTCTAATTTAAATATTTTTGCGCAGAGTTTCCTAAAAAATTTTAAATAATTGATTTCTTTCGACTAATTTTATTATTATTTAAATATTAATTAAAATATTGTTATTATTTGAAAAATTGTTATTATTCATGAAAAGAATTGAACTCTTAGGAAGATTTTTTCAAAAATATTTTCAAATAATTGAATTCTATTTAGAAATTTTGTGAAAATAGTAGATATTGAAAATCATTGATTTACGAAAAGTTTTTAAAAATAAATTTGAATTTTACAACGAATTCTACTAAAATTGTTGACAATAGTTTAATGTCTGTGTGGTATTTTATTAAATTTTTTTTGGAAAATAACTGAATTCATAAAAAGCATTTAATTATTTATGACTACAACAAAATTCTTGCCAACGATTTTATTATAATTTTATTAAATAATTGAATTTTCAAAACTAACTTTTAAAAATAATTGAATTCTCGAGAGGAATTTTATTAAAATTTATAAAGAATAATTGAATTATTTTTTAAAAATGTAATTAAAATTGTAATAAAAATAATTGATTTCTTGCGAACAATTGAATTTAATTTTCTTGTAAATAATTGAATTCCAGTGGAAAATTTTAACATTTTTGTAAGTAATTTTAATTCTTTAAAAAAATTCTTTAAAAACATGTTTTTTAAATAATTGATTTTTTCGAGGAATTGAAATTAAATTTTTAAGAATAATTAAATTTTTAATAATTCCTGTAAAATTGCATTAAGAATAATTTAAAGCCTGCATTGAATTTTAATATTTATAAAAATAATTAAATCGTTTCGAAGAATTAATTAAAATTTTAGAAAATAATTTAATTCTTTCGTAAAAATTTTTTAAAACTAAGTGAATTCCAGTAATAAATTTTAATATTTATAAAAATAATTGAATTCTTCCGAAAAAAGTTTTTAATAATGAAGAGATAATTGAATCGTATCGAGGAATTAGTTAAAATTTTAGGAAATAATTGAATTTCTTTAAAGAATTTTATTATTTAAGAAAATAATTGAATTCTTGCAAACAATTTTATTAAAAATTTTTAATAATAGTTAATTTTCTTCAAAGAATTTTGTTATTTATGTAAATAATTGAATTCTTGCAAAATTATTAAAATTTTTAAAAATAATTGAATTCCGGAGAAGAATTTTATTATTTATAAAAATAATTGAATAATTGCAAAAAAATTAATTAATTTAAAAAAAATTGAATTTCTGTGAAAAATTTCGTTATTTTTGGACATAATTAAATTTTAATTGGATTTTATCAATTTTTTTTAAACAATTGAATTCTTTTGCAAAATTTCATGAAAATACTAGATATCGAAATTACTTGATTTTCGAATATTTTCTGAAAATCATTGAATAGATTGAAAGAATTTGATTGCTATTTTTGCGAATTATTTTTTGATTACTAGTCTTAGCGAATTTCAAGTAGAGGAAATTCTCAAAATAACAGAAATAGTAACGTTTAGTGACTCAAATCTAAAAAAAAATGTTTCTAAATATCAGCATAACGTAAAAATATTACAATCTAAACATTAACGTACAATATTGACCCAACTTTATCATGACAATAACTTTTCTCTTATTCACAAATAATCTGCATTTTTTATGCGAAACCGTTTTTTCTCTCTCGTAACATCGAAAAAAAAGAGAGCAAATATGTAAACACAGTTTTTTTTCTAAAGAGAATTAAAAAATAATACTCGACATTTTTTCACAGTCTATGTACAAAGTAAACTTTTAATATTTTCTCTACATTAAAACTTTTAGTGTATTATAAATTTCCAGAGAAAATGTACATAACTACATGTGTAATTTTTTTTTATAATTCTTATCCACTTTTAAAACACCGCCGTTCTTTAATGCGAAAATATGAAAATTAAAATTTTATTTTTCTTAATTTGTTAATAAACTTGAAGAAAAAAATCTTTATTTTACTATTTTCGTCAGACACAACAAAAAAAAGTCGATGTTACAATCGACCTTCTTGTTTTACTTTAAAATTAGAAACGTCATAAAGTGAGGTTATAGGGTAATGAAAAATCAAACGAGAAAATAAACCTTGTGAAACAGACTAAATAACCATTAGTAAACCACTATTTCTCTCTCTCTCTCTTTCTCTCTCTCTCTCTTTCTCTCTTTCTCTTCTGTTCATATTCTTCGAAGAGTAAAAAAAGTATTTCACGAAAAAATTAAAAAGATCTATTAAAGCAAAAAAAAAACACTTTTTTCCAAAATTGCTCTAGTCATTTTAAAAAAAAGTCTTCCCACAATATAAATATTAGGAAACATTAAAAAAATCCCAAAGGAAAATAGAGCAAAAAAATGAAGCATAATTATTATTGCAGGCCAAGACTTGTATTTTTATCCGCCTAGTGGAATGTGGTTTCCAGACTTTGTCAGCAGTGAGCAAAAACGATTTACAAAGTAGAAATCAACACTGATTTAGACGTATTCCGCAAAACCTTTTTGATATCTTTCATCATTATTCGATAACTACTTGAATGCAATTGATTTTTTTTAGATCTTACACGTTCCTACCTTTCATGGTTCAGTTTTCTTTTTTTAATTTTTTCCCAAAACAGAAAAAGGATTGATAAATGGATCCATTGAGAGATAAAAAAAGGAGAAAAAAAAACTAAAAGAGAAAAGGTTCCTACAAGTTGTTAATCTTTAAGAAAAGTTTTTAAACGTTCTCCTTTTTAGTTCAATAATAATTATTCGACTAATTTGAAAATTTGAACAGACGATTGATGAGAAAATTTACGGCACATAACTCCGCTTTAATGAGAGAAACTTGGATCAAAAGTCAAACCCCCAAAGGACAAGTTATCCTTAAAGTAATATCTAATAAGGGAAGTTACAAATTTACCAAGACTTTAGTAGAGTTTGGTTTGAAACTGACTTAATCGAACCTATGTTTCCAATTAACTGTCAATACTCAAGTTAGCCAATATCCATCACCTTCCGAATTCTAATTCCATCATTGACCTGAACACGATTAGAGGAAAAAATTTATAAAACTTAATAGAAAAATTATGACCGACTCTAACTCTTTTTTTTAGAATATTTAATATTATAGATTAATAATAAATTTTATGACTATTTTATGACAATTTTTGCTCTTTAAAGGCCTATTTTTAAGTTTCAAATTAATAAAAGTAATAATTTTAATTCTAAAGTACTTTAATTTTTGCATAGAATTTTGTTTCCAAATGTTTTGAAAATAATTAAATTCTTTTCGTGAATTTAATTAAGAGTGTATTGAAAATAATTTAAATGTTATACAAAAAATTTAATTAAATTCTTCAAAACAATTCAATTATTTAAAAAAAAATTAAATAATACTGTTCAATAAAACTGACATGTTTTATTTAAATTTTTTAAACTAATTGAATTGTTTTGAAGAATTTTATTAAATTTTTTTTAAATACTTAAAATGCTTTATGAAATTTTTTTTAAAGTTGTTCAGAATCTAATTGAATACATGAAAACTTTTCACAGTTAAGCATTTGACATGAAACCATTTAACATAAATATCATTTGACCTAAAATCTATTTAGTATAAAAAAATATTTAATTTGAAATTTATTTGACAAATTGTACATTTCATTAAACGTACAACTTTTATTGCAAAAATGTCATTTAATATAATTCTCATTTGACATAAATTTCATTTGACATAAAGTTCATTTAACATAAAAGACATTTAACATAAATTTTATTTGAGATAAATGTCATTTGACATAAATCTAATTTGACATTAAGTTCATTTAACATAAAAGACATTTAACATAAAAAACATTTAACATAAATTTTATTTGAGATAAATGTCATTTGATATAAAGTTCATTTAACATAAAATACATTTAACATAAATTTTATTTGAGATAAATGTCATTTGACATAAAGTTCATTTAACATAAAAGATATTTAACATAAATGTCATTTGACAAAAATTTCATTTAACTTAAAATTAATTATATTTTACATAAAAATATCCGCGCGAATTTTAAAAGTAACCAATTAGATATTTTACAAGGTGTCTAACAAGGATTGAGAAAAAAATTCCCTGACTTTTCCCTGACTATATACTAATTTTATTTCTGCTCTCTTGGACCAAAAATATGGCAACTGACTTATTTAACAATAAATTAATATCTAACTATTGAAACAAACGATAATAAAAATCTTCTAAGTTTTGTTAGATTAACAAAAATTTTTATTTACAAGAAATTTTAATTTTTGAATAAATTTTTAGAAATTTCCCTGACTTTCAATGAAATTCTCTGATATTCACTGACTTTTCCATGACTTTTTTCTGACCGAAAAAATTCGCTGACTTTTCATTCACCGTTAAATGGAATTTATACCAAATGAAATTTTTGTAAAGTAAGTTTAATGTCAAATGAGAAATATGTTAAATAAAAATTTAATGTCAGATGAGAATTACGTTAAATAAAAAATTAAATTTAAATTTATTTATAGTAAATTTAATGTCAAATGGGAATTATGTTAAATAAAAAATTTATTTAAATTTATTTAAAGTAAATTAAATGTCAAATGAGAATTACGTTAAGAATTACGTAAAAAATTAATTTAAATTTATTTAAACTAAGTTTATATTAAATAAAAATTTAATTTAAATTTACGTAAGGTAAATTTAATGTCAAATGAGAATTACGTTAAATTAAAGATTAATTTAAATTTATTTAATGTAAATTTATGTTAAATAAAAATTTAATTTAAATTTATGAAAAGTAAATTTAATGTCAAATAAGAATTACGTTAAATAAAAATTTAATTTAAATTTATTTAAAGTAAATTTAATGTCAAATGAGAATTACGTTAAATTAAAGATTAATTTAAATTTATTAAAAGTAAATTTATGTTAAATAAAAATTTAATTTAAATTTATGAAAAGTAAATTTAATGTCAAATGAGAATTGCGTTAAATAAAAATTTAATTTAAATTTATTTAAAGTAAATTTAATCTCAAATGAGAATTACGTTCAATAAAAAATTAATTTAAATTTATTTAAAGTAAATTTATGTTAAATAAAAATTTAATTTAAATTTATTTAAAGTAAATTTATGTTAAATAAAAATTTAATTTAAATTTATTTAAAGTAAATTTATGTTAAATAAAAATTTAATTTAAATTTATAAAAAGTAAATTTAATGTCAAATGAGAATTGCGTTAAATAAAAATTTAATTTAAATTTATTTAAAGTAAATTTAATGTCAAATGAGAATTACGTTAAATAGAAGTTTAATTTAAATTTATGTTAGGTAAATTTAATGTCAAATGAGAATTATGTTAAATAAAAATTTATGCCAAATGAAATTTTTATCATGTGAATTTTATGTGAAATGAAAATTATGTTAAATGATATTTACGTCAAATGAAATTATGTCAAGTGTATTTTATGTAAAATGATTTTTATGTCAAATGGATTAGATTGTGTGTTAAATTAAAATTACGTACTTTTATGCCAAATGAAATTGTTCTCAAATGAATTTTATGTGAAATGAATTTTATAACAATTAAAATTTACGTTAAATGAATTTTTTGTCAAAAGAAATTTATGTTAAATGATTTTTTTGTCAAATAGGAATCATCTTAAAAGAGCTTATTGTAACATAAAATTAGTCTTAAATGAAGTTTATGACAAATTATATTTATGTTAAATGGGTTTTTGTGTGCAATGAAATCTATGCCAAATAATGTTTATTTAATGTGAATTTCAAGTTAAATGATTCTTTATCAAATAACTATTTTTGGCAAAAAAGTTTTCGGTAATAAGCATGCCTCTCTTGACCTACGTTCATGGCTTTACCAACTGTGGCAACCTTAGCTAAATTGTTTCAAAATCCCAAGTGGATGTAACCTCTAAATCTTAATATTTTAGGTCCTTAGATGGTAAACTTGTAGGGCACTTAAGGAATCCTTAAAAATCAGAAAGTTACAAGGCTCATGACTCAATACAAAATCGAGATATTGGTATAGTCTCTATCATTAAGTAATAAGTATCTCTTATTGTGGATTATCAATTTAATCATCAAATTCCTCTAAATAAATTAGCAATACGTTCACAGCCGTAAAAATAGAGGCATTACAATGAAATGATTTTTTTCAAATAAATATTCAATTCATGACATAAGCAATAAGCTTCATTAGAATCAGAATAGTAATAGTTACTAGAATTAGAATAATAATAGTATTGGAATTTTTCAACCAAATTTTGTTCCAGTGACACTAATTTCGAATTATTCTTTCTGTTACAGGTGTTTCACTTCTCAAACATCGACTTGGAATAAAAAATCGCTATGGAGTCTAACTGCCAAGCGAATGGCAGCATAAGAAACATCCCTGACGATGATGGGAATTACGACTATCCAGACGATGTGAACAGTGATGATGTTGAGGAAAATGAGAGCAGTGTTGTAAATAACAATAACAAGAATCAAAACAACAATAGCGAGTGCGCGGATCCACAGCAGAGGCTCGCTGTTCTAAGTTTCGAGCAGGTTCGACGTCTTAATGATGTGATGAATGAAGTTGTGTGCATTCACGGAAGGGGGAATTTTCCAACACTCGAGGTGCGATTACGCGATCTCGTGACAGTGGTGCGTAGCAAATTGGAGGAGAATCCAAGTAACGGTGGAGCTGGTATGAAGGTGCGCGACATACGATTAAACGGTAGAGCAGCGTCACACGTACTCGCCACTGAATCGCAACCCTACAACGATTTAGATCTCATCTTCGCGGTTGAGCTGTCAAGCGGTCGTAATTACGATAAAGTCAAGCAAGCCGTACTCTGCTCTCTGTTTGATTTATTGCCAGAGGGCGTGAGCAGAAAGCGCATCACCACCTGCAGTCTCAAGGAGGCCTATGTCAGTAAAATGGTCAAAGTGAATAACGAAGGCGACCGATGGTCCCTAATATCGCTCGGCAATAATCGAGGTCATCGGAATGTTGAACTGAAATTCGTCGATTCAATGAGACGACAATTTGAATTCTCCGTTGATTCCTTTCAAATAGTCCTCGACTCCCTGCTTCTATTCTACGAATGCAGTAGGCTACCAATTGGCGAGAACTTCTATCCAACTGTTGTTGGCGAGTCCGTCTATGGCGATTTTCAAGAGGCCCTTTATCATTTGCACAAGAAGCTCATTTCCACCAGGCATCCAGAGGAGATTCGAGGCGGTGGCCTCCTCAAGTACTGCAATCTCCTCGTCAAGATGTACAAACCCTCTCAGCCCGATTACATAAAAACACTCGAACGTTACATGTGTTCTCGATTCTTCATAGACTTTCCCGACATAAGCCAGCAGAAGGCGAAACTCGAGAACTACCTTTGGAATCACTTTGTCGGACCTGAGGAGGAGGCCCTCAAGTATCAGTATTTGATGTTGCTGCACAACGTCGTTGAGGAGTCGACCGTCTGTCTTATGGGACACGAACGACGACAAACACTCGCACTTATTGAGAATCTTGCTTATCAAGTACTATGCGAGGAGCAACAACTGCTCTCAAGTCAACAGCCAACAACAGGACCACCAGCCTATGTCTACGCTAATGGATACTATTACACACCAGTGATACCAACTGCGTGCTACACTTGCACCTGCAATTCGTGGATGGCCTGCTCGTCGTGATCCCAAGTTCTCATGAGTGAAGCGTAAATATCCAACAGAACAGACCTGATCATCAATATCAGTTGACTCATCTCAAAACACATTTTATAATAATTATTTCTTTCTATTAATTAGTACTATTATCATCTCTAGCCTACACCTAGTTTCTGGTATATAGTTAACGAAAAAAAAAACAGCGATAACAACAACAACAACAACAAATATCATTAAACGGGAATTTTTATTTAACTGCGTATATTTTTTCAAGTGCTTCTCGGTTTTGTGATGATTGACGAACGACCCTATATTTCAGAGATGTATTTATCAAATTAAATCAATCAGTGCTGTGCGCAGTCCAACACCAAGTGTCGTGTCAAATAACGGTTGGATGTCAAAGCGTATTGCGTTCTTAGGCCCTGTGGAAGCAGATTATTTCCTCAATTTTGGTATGTTCGCTCATTATCAGAGCTCGGGGGACTATTTCTAAAAGGCGATATTTTTCCACTCAAAATTAACCAAACAAAGAAACAAATTTTTAAACAAATTTTTAAACAAATTCGTAAACAAAACGAAAATCACAGGTTTGCCACAAAAAATTGTCTCCTACTTTGCAAACAAAATTTCCATTATTTCCCTCATCAAAAAAAAATTCTGATTCACTCTCAAAAAATCAAATACTAAAATACTTATAAAAATACTTATAAAATTCTGATTCACTCTCAAAAAATCAGATACTAAAATACTTATTTGAGTATCTGATTATTTATTTGTGTTCTTAATACAATTGCAATTATCCATAATTGTAAAATTATTCAAAAACATCAAGTTATAGTTAAAATAAACATTCATTTGTTTTCCCACAGAAATAGATTTTACAAAAATATCAAATCCAAAACCTCCTGAAATTCAATAACTAAAAACAATATTAAAAAATTAAATAATTTTATTACTCGATTGTTTTCATTTAATCAAACATTGAATTTAATTAGTGACTCGGAATGATCGTTACATTCAATGTTTTATTAAGTAAAAACAATACTGTTACAGTTCGTTTTTCAATATTATTTTCATCATTTCAGTTCAATTATTATTTTCCCCATTTTGTAACAAAAATTCTTCTTTAAATCAATTACTTTTTATCATTTTTCACAAATTCTTTTGAAAATTTTAAAATCTAGTTGTTTACAATTGAACTTTACGCAACTTTGTTTATTCGAAAATCCTTTAATTAAACATATCTTTAAAAAATAAAAATTTCGAATAATTACAACAGAATTGCAATTAAAATATATTTCAAAACAAAATAAGTTCTTCGAAAATTGTTGATTACAAGTATGAAAAATTCAAATTTCCATTGAATTAAATTTAAAATCTTCTCGAAATTCGAAATTTTATTATTTCTAAAAATTGCAATTAGTCACAATTTTCATAAAATTTAATTATTTCTTAAGAACATTTAACTAAAATTCTTTTCTTAATAAATTATATTTAATAATTAAAATTTATTAACTTAAATAAATATTACAAAATTCAACTTCATTAAAAAAAATTGAATTATATTTTTTTTAAAAAGAATTGCTACAACAATATTATTAATTAAAAGTATGAAAAATTCAGTTTTTTAAAGATTTGATTTTGAAAACATTTTCAAAATTCATTTATTTTTGAAAAATTCGAAACTTCTATAAAATTTAATTTCTTTTTAATTTTTAACTAAAATTCTTCTATAAATCCATTATGTTTAATAATTAATTAAATAAATTTTTAAAAAATCAACTAATTTCATAAGAATTTAAATTATGGAAATTTTTCCAAATAAAATATGTTCTTTAAAGTTTCTAATTGAATTCGTTCAAAATTAAAATTTTCTAAACGTAAAAAGAAATAAAAATTCTGCAAAAAATTGTTATTAAAATTTTTTAAAATAATTTTAAATTTTCAAGTTAACTTATCAAATATTTTAAGAATAATTGAATTACTTTGAGAAATTTTATTGAATATAATTGAAATTCTGAAAAGAAATGAGAAAATTTTTTTTAAACTTGAATTTTGATATTTTATTAATAATGTCGTGAAAATAATTGAATTCTGTCGAAGAATTATAAAATAATTGAAGTTATGAAAAAAAAATTTTTTTTAAAGTTTATATAAATAATTGATTTTATTTGAGAAATTTTATTGAAAATGATTTAAATTCTGCTATAAAATTTTAAGAATTATTTCATTCTTTCAATAAATTTTTTAGGTTCATTCAAAATTCAAATTTTCTAAAAGTAAAAATAATAGAAACGCACCAAAGAATTTTTGGTGTAAAATTTTTAAAAATACTTGAATTCTTGGAAAGTATTTTAAAATAATAATTTAAGTTTTAAAAGTAACTTTATCAAATATTTTCAGAATAATTGAATTCTTTGGGGACATTTTTTATTAAAAAAAATTCAATTTATGCGAAAAGTTCAAAATAATTAAAATTCCACAAAGAATTTTATCGAAATTTTAAAAAATAAATGAATTCTGATTTTTTATTAAAATTATTAATTTGAATCTTTGATTTGAATCTAAAGTAATTGAATCTTGCAAAAAATTGTAAAATAATTGAAATTTTGACTAAAAATTTATAAAAACTTTTAAGGGGATGTCAAAGTCGATGCGATTTTCCCATTGAAGCTCAATGCAAAAATTCAATCGACTTTGACACCGCCTTAAGAGTAATAATTAAATTCTTTTGAGGAATTTGATTGAATTTTATTGAAATTCTGCTATGAAATTTATCAAAAATTTGATAAATTATTCAATTTTTTAAATATCATTTCTAATTAAATTCATTAATTTCGTATCATCTACAATTTTAATTTGAAATTCATTTACTTACGGAAATTTTAAACGTAACTTAATATTTAATATTTAATTTTTTCAAGAAAGAATTTTCTATAAAAAAATTAACGAGTAATAATTTTATAATAGTTCTATTATAAAATTATAATATATTATATAATATAATTATAGTTATATTATATTAATAATAGAATTTTTCATTAAAAAATTAACGAGTAATAATTTTATAATAGTTCTTAAGGAATTAAATTATGTAAAGTAAATAATTGTCAGAAATGGAAAAATTTTATGTTTTCTGTTAAAATTCGTAGTAATTTCATAATTTACAGATAAAAAAAAGAGATCAAACTGTATTGTTCTTAAATTTTTTTATATTTAATTTTTTCCAGTTCTTTCAATAGAATTCCCTGACTTTTCCCTGATTTTCCTGTATTTTCGGTTTTTCCTAAACTGTGGCAACCCTGAATCAAAAATTGAATAAATTTAGTAAAAATATTCAAATATTATCAATTTTTTCGACAAAATTTTCAAATTCGAATATTTGTGTTAAAAATATTTACGAGCAAATCGCCTATTTTATATAAATATATATATAAATATACTCATGGTCAAGAAAGATTAGATAAAGAATGAACTAAATTTAGAAAATAAACGTCAAGTAAAATTCTCCCGATTCGCTGTTAAAATACTCGTTCTGATTTCGAGATACTAGACACTTCTTATTCTTTTTTTTTAGAAAAGAGGCGTTTTCTATACATATACATAAATAAAAAAAATTATATATATACATAGATATTTAAAAATTCTACATTACAAAAAATATACATGCATATTATCTATAAATGATTTATTATTAATGTGTGGCTGTGATCACATTTCATTTAGTTTCTACGTTGTAAGATCGTTGGCATAAAAAGTGGGAAAAAATCTAAAAAAAAATAAATAAAAATAATAATAAATAAATATACATATACATATATTATATTAATATGTGAGATACCAAATCGACGTCTCGAGCTCGAATTACAACCGTTACATTGACGCAGCCTGAAAATTCGTAGGCGACCAAAAAAAGAAAAAACAGCCACACAAAATTATCGCGAATACTTCTATTTCTGTATTTTTTTTCAAGAAATCCTTCTTCGCATTTTGAGACACAATATTTCTTTTTAAATTCAAATTCTTTAAACTAATCGTTTTTATATATGTTTTCTCTCTCAATTATTTATTAGAAAAAATAGTTGTTTTTTTTGTTACTATAATTTAAAAAATTCAAATCTACTGAAGAAATGTAAAACAAAAAATTATCACATGGCGAAAATGTTCTTGTAATTACATGAGAAATTAATGTCCTTTTTTTGTAAAGTTTGTAAATAAAAATTGTTGCATTAAAGAAATATTAATTTTCAATTTTATTATTCATTAAAAAAAATGGAGTTTCTTCTTTAAATTCCAAAAAATCTTTTTTTTTTTAAATTCCAAAATAATAAATGTCCTCGAGTCCTGATGTGAAAAATTTTCCGTCCGAAATTAAATAAAACAAAAAAACATTAAAAGTTGGGACATATTTTTTTTATGAAATTTGTACTTACATTTTTTTTTTAATTTAAGTTTATGATTTTTAATTGAGTCGTATTGAGACTCTTGTTAAAATAATCTATACGCTTAAGAATCGAATTTAATTGCATAAAACGACTTTATGATGTGTTACTTGTGAGAAGAATTAATTTGAATGGCGAAATCAAGAGATGGATCTAAGGGATTTAGAGAGGGGCAGGAGGGGAGTGATTCTCGTGGAAAGCTGCAGCCAATTTCTCGATTAAATTCAATTCTTTTAATTTCAATCAATCAAGTTGAATCAAACTATAGTGACGAGAGAATGCAAATATTTTATTATTTTAATTATTTTTAATACTAATTAAATTTACAAATATAAATATTATATACTCATTTATAAATTTATGAATAAATTAAAAATATTGAAATGTTATTCTTTGAAATTATAACTGTTTTTCGGGATTTATTACTATTTATTATTTATATTATTTATTATTGTATTTATAATAATTATACAAATATAATTACATCAATAATAATAATAATAATAATAATAATAATAATAATAATAATCATAATAATAATATTAAAAGTACTAATAAAAATTATTATAGTTATACTAATAATTATAAATTGCTACAAAATTTCTTTTTTAATTGTAATAATTATTATTATATCAATAATTAAAATTATTATTATCATTATTATTGTATTAATGATTATAAAATAATGTTTATAATTGTATTAATAATTACAACCAATTATTAAAAACTTATCACAAGATTAAATATTAATAATTTTAATAGCCTTACATATATATAAAGACCATTAACATTTATTTCTCAGTAGACGATTTGATTTCCCGGAAATTACAAACGATAATTAAGGAATTCTTTCTATATAAGTAATAATTTTTTTTAAATTACTTTTGCAAAAAACGATTTAATATCTTGATTTTTTTAAACAATTATTCTTTTGTTCAGAAAAGGAATTAATTTTTCATTTACTTTAAGAGAACAGTTTTTAAATTATTCAAAAATAAAAGAATTTTTGAAACAAATTTGTGTAAATTTTATTATTTCATTTTAGAAAAATCTTTTTTTTTTAAAGAAGAGCAAATTTTCATTTTTTGCAAAAATCTTTTCTTGGGTTAGAAAAACTTTCTCCTTATTGCGAAATATTTTACGAATAAGAAAGAACTTTTTTATTTTTGCAAAATCTTTTGTTAAATACGAGAAAACTTTTGCTTTATTGCAAAAATTATTTTTTAAACAAGCGAGAATTTTTTTTATTATTGGCAACTATTTCTTTGAAAATGAAAAACCTTTAATTATTAGAAATTCTCTTTTTTAATTGGAAAAAATTTTTTCTCATTGCAAAATATTTTTTTTTAGAAGGAAAAAAATGTCCTTATTTGCGAAATATTTTCTCAAACTAAAATTTTTTTTTCATTATTGCAAAATCTTTCTTTTACTACAAAAAAAATTGTTTTTATTTTTGCAAAAACTATTTTTTAATGGAAAAAACCTGTTTTCATAATGAAAAATATTTTTTTAAATATTAATTTTTTAAATATTTATTCAAATAAGATAAAAATTTTTCCATGATTTCAAAATAGTTTTTCCATGATTTCAAAATTGTTTTTGAATATTCAAAAACCTTGTCATTATTGCAAAATGTATTTTAAAAAAATGTCTTACTGTAAAAAGTATTTTTTCGATTGAAAAAATTCAAAATAAAAAAAATATTTTAATCGTGATATTTTAAGAAAATTTTATTGAAAATAATTGAATCATGCGAAAAATTTTAAAACAATTGTAGTTTTTTACAAGAAATTTATACAAACTTTAAAGAATAATTAAAATCAATTAAAAAATTTTATTCAAACTAATTCAATATATGAAAAAAATTCAAAATATTTGTTTTCTGATATTTTATTAAAATTTTATGGAAAATAATTGAATCTTGCGAAGAATTTTAAAACAATTGAAATTTTCATACGAAAATTTATACAAACTTTAAAGAATAATTAAATTCTTTTAAAAAATTTTATTGAAAATAATTGAATTTATGCGAAAAATTCAAACTAATTGATTTCTTATATTTTATTAAAATTTTATGGAAAATAATTGAATTTTGCAAAGAATTTTAAAACAATTGTATTCTGTCACAAGAAATTTATTTAAAAAAATGTAAGAATAATTCAATTCTTCTGTGGAACTTCATTGATAATAATCGAATTCGTTCAAAAAATTCAAAATAATCGAATTCTGACATTTTATTAAAACTATATTAAAAATAATTAAATCTTGCAAAAAGAATTTTAAAATAATTAAAATTTTGACAAGAAATTTTGTAAAAAATTAAAAGCATTAAAAATTCTTTCAAAAAAATTTTGATGAAAATAATTAAAATTCTTCTGCGAAATTTATCCAAAATTTTGAGAACTATTGAATTTTTTCAAGAGTTCTTATTAAATTAAATTCTTTTAAATAATTAAATTTTGAAATTCATTTTATAAATAATTTCAATTTCAATCTAAATTTTTTAAATTGAATTTAATTATTTTCACTAAAATTTCTGCAATAAGATTATTAATTTCTTTTAAAGATTGATATCTTTAAAAAAAATTAATAATAATAAATAATAATTATTAATTTTTTTTAAAAGATTGTTATTTTTAAAAATATTACTAATAATTATTAATTCAATTTTGAAATTCACTTTATAAATAATTTCAATTTCAATCTATATTTTTTAAATTGCATTTAATTATTGTCAATAAAATTTCTGCCATAAGATTATTAATTATTAATTTTTTTTTAAAGTTTGATATCTTTAAACATATTAATAATAATTATTAATTCAATTTTGAAATTCATTTTATAAATAATTTCAATTTCAATCTAAATTTTTTAAATTGCATTAAATTATTGTCAATAAAATTTCTGCAATAAGATTATTAATTATTAATTTTTTTTAAAGATTGATATCTTTAAAAATATTAATAATAATTATTAATTTTTCTTAAAGATTGACATCTTTAAAAAGAAATGAATAATCTTATTGCAAACAAAATTTCTCTGAATACAAAAAAAAATTATTTTCGCATTATTGCAAAATCATGAATAAGAAAAAACTTTTTACGAATGCAAGAAAAAAAAATTTCTCTTCCGTCAAAAATAAATCAAGAGTAAAAATAAACTAAATTCCCTTATGGTATCATTTTGTTTGTTTTTTTCTTTCTTTCTTTCTTTCTTTCTTTCTTTCTCTCGATTCTGACGTCTTTGCATAACTAATAGTTACGAAAATTATTATATATTGAATAAGAAAAAGGGGAATAGTGGGAGGGAGGGGAGTTTGTATTTGTGTGAAACGATCTCAACTTGTTCGCATCGATATCGTCTGGTGACCCCGTTAGAATACATAGATAGGCTCGTTTGCTTGTTCACTCGCTAAAACGCTCACTCACACCCACATTCACCCACACATGTACAGGCCTAGTTGAGTCGTTTGACTCTCGCTGATTCGCTACTCGTTTGCTCACTCTTCCTTTCGGACGCAAGCGAAAGTAACATCGAAATAAAAACTTTGCAAACTGGTTTTTCAGGTATATCTCGCACTAATGCTAAGGAGTCAGTCGACAGTGATTGTCGCTCTATTCCTCTGTCCTCCACTATATATGCAACATTGCACATTATACACCGAGGTCGGATCGCTTACATATTTCTTATTCCTGTCCCTTTTTCGCATTTTTACACTTTTGTCCCTTTCAATTCATTTCCAAAGACACACTCGTCGAGGTCACTTGATAATAAATCGGCGAAAAAATTTCTAATCTATTTTTAATTTTTTTTCCACCGCAAGCTTACGGGAAACTTACACTGCAAGCTTGCTGCGAGCTTTCTGCAATCTACCTGCAAGGTTGCAACTGTAAATTTTCCTAAACTTGCTGCAACAGTCTTCGCACTCAATAATTAATTTAAAAAAAATAATATAAGTAAATTTCAATTAATTAACACCCTTTTTGTGTGTTATTTCAAAACAGAAAAATTAGTTAAAAAAAAGTAGCTTTCAAAAAACTGAGAGTATCTTCAAAACTAAAAAAGCAGTCAAAACAAGTTTCTATCGAAAAATTAAATTTGACAAAAAAAAATAGTTTTCATCGATTCGGAAAAATCATAAAAATTTCAATCAGTATTTCCCTGATATTTTCCTGAATTTTTATTAAAGAAAAATTCACTTTTTCTTCTTATTCTGGCAATAACGCGAATTGTAAATTTTTCAGAAATTCAATTATTTTTCAAAAATCTTTTTTTCAAAAGAAATCAAACTGAGACAATAAAAATCGCAACTGTTGGAAAGGGACATTTTTTCTAAATTAAATTCATACAAAAAAAATCGCAAGTGTTGCGAAACAACATTTTTTCAAAGAATATCAAATTGAGACAAAAAAAAGAATCAAAAGTGTTGCAAAAAAATGTTTTGATTCGTTTTTTCTCTCAATTTGATATCCTTGGAAAAACTGTGACAACATTTATTTAAAATTCTTCAAAAATTCGACTATATTTCAAAATACTTTTTAAATATGTTAAAAAAATCCTTTTTTTGTAAATCAAAAAAATTTATTTTAATTAAATTTGACAAAAGTGTTACGAAAAAATGTTTTGATTCGTTTTTTCTCTCATTTTGATATCCTTGGAACAACTGTGGCAATATTTATTTAAAATTCTTCAAAAATTCGATTATATTAAAAAATAATAATTCTTAAATACCTAAGTAAAAAATACTTTTTTTGTAAATGAAAAAATTTATTTTAATTAAATTTGCCAAAATATTCCAATTGATTGGAAATTCAAATAAATGTTCTTAATTTTTACGAGATTTTAACTATTTCCAAATATTTTAATTAAAAATTTTCAAAAGAATATTTCTTCAAAGTTTCAACATCAAATTATTCGAATCATTTCTCGTTCGATAAATAATTTAAATGCCAATTTATTTTTTCACAGGAATTAAAATTTTAACGTAAAAGAGGTTTTAAATTAGATATTTGATTCAATAATAATATTTAATTGAATAATTTGATTATATTTCTTAAAATTTAATTCTCTGAAAGTGTTTTATCGAAATTCTTTAAAAGTAATTCATTTCTTTTGATGAATTTTCGATAAAATTTCTAAAATGAAAAAATTGAATTTTTACAAAGGATTTGATTTGAATTTCTCGTATCATTTTATGAAAATTTAATTAATTAATTTATTTAATTCGAATTTAAAAAAATACAACAAGTATTTCGAATAATTTAATTTAAATTTTGTTAAAAATAATTGAATACTTGCAATGAATGTTAATATTTATGAAAATAATTGAATTTTTGCAACGAATTTTATTACATTTTTTTAAATAATTGAAATCTTGGGAAAAGTTTTATTATTTGTAAAACTGATTGAAATCTTGGAAAGGATTTTATTAAAATTTTTGTAAATAATTTAATTTTTGTGAAAAATGTTATCATTTGTAAAAATTATTAAAATCTTGAAAGGATTTTATTAAAATTTTTGGAAATAATTGAAATATTGTAATTCATTTTATAAATAATTTTTTCATATTAAATTTATAAAAAAAAATTTAATAATAATTCAATTCTTTTGTGAAATTTTATTGAAAATAATTAAATATTGCAAAGACTTTTAAAATAATTTAAATTTTGACAAGAAATTTATGCAAAATTTAAAGAATCATCAAATCTTCTAAAAAATAATGTTGAAAATAATTAAAATTCTGCTACGAAATTTATCAAAAATTTTTAAAAAATGAATTTTTTTAAGATTTTTTATTAAAAATAAATAAATTATTAAATTTTTTTAAATCATTAAATTTTGTAATTCATTTTATGAATAATTGCAAGAATAATTCAATAGTTTCGAATTATTTACTTAAAATTGAATAAACAATAATAGAATTCTTACGATGAATCGAATACTATTGAGAAATTTTACTAAAACAATGAAAATATTCTTAAATTTTTTAAATTTCAATTTCAGCCTAAATGTTTTAAATTGAAGATGAAATTTGTTTGAATTGAAAAAAGATTTTCTTTTTGCTTTAAAAAATTATTTTTAAACATTTTGAGTTATAGAAATTCTTTCTTTAATGTATATCCTTAATGCAAAGAAACATTTCTTCAAAACAAAGAAGAAGTTGATAAAATTGAAATAAATTATTTATTTAATGTTTTTATTTCGTTTAAAAAAATTTCTTCTAGTAAAAAATCATTTCTTTCTCTACACTTTTTTCTATCAACAAATAATGAAAACGAAACGAAAAAATATACTTTTTGAAAAATTTTCTTTTTAAATTGAAAATTTATTGATTCAAAGAAAAAATTTCTTTTAATCTTAAAGAAATATTTCTTCTAATCAAAAAATATATTTATAACAGTTCATAAATTCATTAAAGTAATTCCAAAAAAAATCAGAAATACTATTTTCAAAAAAAGTTATTAAAAGAAGAATTAAATTAAATTATTTTGCTCAAAAAAAAGAAATTTTCACTGAAGCACTTTTTTTCTTCAACTTGTGTTGACCTATTAGAGAAATAGTATAAAAATAAGGAAATTATCTTATCTAAAGTTTGATAGAGCAATTCCATTGAAAAACAGTGCACGCTTCATTGCTATCAACTTATTTTTCTCAATCACATTTAATTTTGCTATAATTTTCAGTCTATCAGTGGCAAATAACACATTACGCGACCTGACGTAAAAAATTTCGATAAGAATATAATAATTTCATATCGTGTATTGCACGTGAGGAGGAATAAAAAACAGAATTTTTCATTGAGCCTCTAATTATATCTCTCTAATTAATCAAATTTTTATATTTTCTTAAAGAAAATTTTCAAAAACAAAAATACTATTCCTGTAGTATTTTGTTGAATCTTTAATGCAAAAGAAATAAAATTCTTTTCGTAAAAATAAAAATTAGGTAAAAATATTTATTTCTCTAATATAACCAGAATTCTAATTCTACAAAAGGGAAACAATTTTTTAATTTTATTTAAAAAAATAAATTTGGGTTCGATTGAAGGTAAATTTAATCAAGAGCACTTTTCCCCTTGCTAATTTAAACTCCACGTCTAAATGTCGACCTACTCTAATAATAGTTTTCTTATAGTAGGTCTTTTTCTCATCTTGAACATTTTTCTACGTTTAAATTAGTAGATACAATTTTTTTTCTCCTACTTTTGATCGCAAGACAAAAGAGAATTTCGCGCCATTTGAAATTTTTCTGGCGAACCTCCAAAAAGTAACAAAAAAAAAGAAGAAGAAAAAGAAAAGAGACAAAAGACCAGAGAACCATTTTGATTCAGAATAGAAGATAAATTTTTATCCTCTTTAAATTGAGAAAATAATAGTCTTACAATTTTAAAGGAGAATTTCAAAGATGTAAATTTTTTATCATTTTTCGTCTCAATAATATAAATCATTGAAATATTTTCCAACTACTTTTCTTCCGTATGATTATTATTTATTATTCACGCATTCCAGTGAAACGTTTCTCTTTTTTTTTCATTATTTCTCCCCATAGATCATGTAAATTTTATTCAAATGTCATGTTCAATTCATTGCTTGAGCGAAATTATTAAATCATTTATCAAATAATTTTGCAGTTACCTTTAATTTATTCCCCTTTCGTAACATATATATATATATATATATAGTAAATAAACTCGCTATTATCGAATTTCAATTAACATGTTTAATAAAAAAAACATGAAACGAATTAATAAAAAATTTTTTGTATAATTCAGAAAAAAAGGTTCAGAGAAATATTTATTTACAGTTCGATACAAAAAAATTTAATTAAATCTCTTTTATCAAGTTCTATTAAAATAAAATATGAATAAAAAATATACTAAAAAATAATACATAAAAATAATTTTATCAATTTTTGTTAATTACTTCAATATGATGACAATTTCAATTAATTTTTTACCATAAAAAAGTAGACATGTAAATAAAAAATAATTACATTAATATTTTTCTTGAATTCATCAAATGAAAATCGAAAAAAAATCTTCGAACTAAATTCTTTTTACACGAGACAATATATGAAAAACAAGCGAAAGCATCTCATATTGGAATTTTCTCGAGTGTCACTAAAGTAATTATTTCTTATCAGATTTAATTCAGAGTTCGTGCGAATAATTATTCGATACTGAATTCTCAGAGGCGGGAAGCAGTATCGGTTATTATGTAAATATAAGAAGTCGAATCAATCAGAATTTCTTCCTGTTTCGCTCTTTTCTTTAATGTGTGCGTCATATAAGTAATGATATTTCGTGAAAGTGCATCGTGACCCGAAGGTGCAATGACCGATGAATATTTCACGTTTCTCCTTTTCGAAAAAAAAAATTAAAAAAAAAATCAGTCGAAATTATTATTCATCCGAATATTTAAATTTTCTTCCAATTTTTACTCGCGAAAAAAAAATTATTTTCCAATTTCGTAAATTTCATGAATTTTTTCGTAATTTTATAAATTTTATAAACTTTATAAATTTTATAAATTTTATAAACTTTATAAATTTTATAAATTTTATAAATTTTATAAATTTTATTTATAATTTTATAAATTTTATAAATTTTATTTATAATTTTTTATATATAATAAAATTTTATTATTGTATAATAATATAATTTTTGCCAAATGGAATCAGAAAGCACGATAATTATTTTATAGTAAAATTTCGAATTACGACAATATTGTGGCAAAATAATGACAACAATAATTGAGGAAATATTGTTCTAACATTTTTAAACCTTTGTTTATTTAAAAGAAAAAATATTTTGCAATTATAACGATTTATTTGAAACCTATTTTCCCATAAAATATCATTTCCCATAGAGATGCTGAGCAAAATTTTTTATCTTCCTCTATTTTTTTCTTCTCCTTTTGCGAGCACTCAAATTCTCTCGTCACAATACCCGGCGCTCTTTCGCCGATTACGACTTTCAATTCTTTAATATATCGGAAAATTGCTGCTGACTTTTCACATTGAGAACGCTTCACACAATACTTTATTGAAAATAAATATAATAAAGGTAGTAATTTTCTATAAGAAAATAGTAATAATTTTCCCAAAAGGAAAATATAGTAATTTCAAAAAAAAGTATTAATTTCAAAAAAAGTAAAAATAGTTATTTCCAAAATAAACGTAGTAATTTTCTAAAAGAAAATAGTAATAATTTTCCCAAGAGGAAAATATAGTTTTAAAAAGAATAACGTATTAATTTAAAAAAAAGAATAACGTATTAATTTCAAAAAAAGTAAAAATAGTAATTTTTCCGTCTTAAAAATAGAAAAAAAAATTATTTTCTAATAGAAAAATTTTGTTTTGAAAAATAGAAAATTCTTTACTTCTAAAATAAATACAAAATATCGAAAATTTTCTGAATCAAATTAAGTTTATCGACGCAGCTATTGTCAATAAACTTGATTATAATACCACAATAATAGTAAAATAAAAAAAAATAATAAAAGAAATCGTTTTCTTCTCTGACAATAATAAACTGAAATTTTGAGCAAATGTGAAATCTAAACTTTGAAAAAATTTAAATAAATATTTTTGTGTCTCAAATATAAAATTTCGGTGGCTCTTTTTGTTTCCCGTTCTACCTTCAAATTCAGGCTGCGAAACAATTTCGGTTTTCAGAGAAACAGTGTCGTTTTAGGAAATCTACTCATTTCTTTTTGTTTTTATTTTTTTTCTGCTAGTTTTTAGTGAATATTGTACAATTAACGATGATGCGTATGTATAATTATATTATAAAAAAAATCGAAATATGTAAATAAAGTTGCGCACTGATTCGACACTCTCGAGTGTCATTATTATATACATTATAAATAAACACTCACACACGAGCGCGCGCGTGCCAACATATATTACATATTGCAAAAAAAAAATAAAAAAAAAAATTTATCTCAAGTTACGAATATAAAAAAAAAACAAAACAAAAAATAGTAATTGTATAAATAAAATTATACTACAAAGCTGTGAATATTTTCTTCTTTTTGCAATAAAATGTCATTATTACAAAAAAATAAAAGATCAAACTTTTTTTACTCGTCTTATCGTTCAAACAATTTTTCTATATCGTGCGAGCGCCCTTGCGTGAAACAATGAAGACTAAATATTATTTTCAATTATACATCGCATATATATTACAATTTATATATAAATAACTATAGTCGTTTATATATAAATATACCATATATATATATATAGAAGTATACATTAGCCGGTCTCAGGAATCTGATTGTGACGATTGTAAAAAAAAATTCTAGGTAAGTTGCTATTGAAACAGAAAATGAAAGTTTAATTCCAAAAATAAAGCCATATTATATAATAATGGTTTGCTTATTGGAACATTTTCTTTTGCTTGTAAATAAAAAAAAATTTAATCACATACCAAAATTTTATCACTTTTCTAAAAAAAAACTCCCCAGAGGGTATAATTACTATAATTTAACAACAAATGAAAGTAAAAAAATTATTTTAACTTCTACACTTAAATAATAATAATAATATCGAGTAAACTTGCTTGCGCTTTGACAATCGACAAAATTTTCTTTTTTAACCAAATCTTTAATTATATATTTGCATAAAAAGTTCTATTTATTAAAAAGTATAGGTATACATTTTTATTATTACAAATTACTATATAAATTAATAAATTTACTTTCTATTCAAGCTGTTGTATGAGGAAAAAAATAAACATGGCACTTGAATGTATATCGAGAGACAATCTATAGCAGCGCATTCGGTATTTTTGCGAATAAATAATAATTTATTTAACCCATTAGATCGAATTTTAAAATCAATTATTCGAATTTTAAAAAAGAAATCAAAGTTTTGTGAAAAAAGATAAAAATTCAGGAAAAGGAAATAAAAAGAAATCTTTAGAATGCGCGCGAGATTTGTATTTGTTGTAAATATAATTGTTTCGATAAAATATAATCTTTTTGCTATTTCAAGTACACAGCGTGAGCGATTCGCTAATAATTATCTATATATTATATATAATACTTAATGAATTATAATGTAATACATAGTAATTAATAGTAACTTTGACTGTTATATCAGACTAAACGTTCACAGCACGGAGAGAAGGGGAAAAAATGGAAATTACTCTACAAATGAATTTAGAATCGACTAGAAAATGAAATTGAATTTGAAAATTCATTGAAAAATGAAATATTTAAATGAAATACAAATAAAAAATAAATTAAAGACAAATGAAATATAAATAAAAGATAAATTAAAGAAAAATGAAATATAAATGAAATATAAATGAAATATAAATAAAATATAAATGAAATATAAATGAAATATAAATGAACTATAATTGAAATATAAATGAACTATAATTGAAATATAAATGAACTATAATTGAAATATAAATGAAATATAAATAAAATATAAATGAAATATAATTAAAATGTAAATGAAATATAAATGAAATATAAATGAAATATAAATGAAATATCAATGAAATATAAATAAATAATAAAATATAAATAAAATATAATTAAAATATTAAAAAAGTATAATTATAAAAGAATAGTTTCAAGAGGAAAAGGCATGATTTCCATGTTTATAAATTTTTAAGTTTTAACCCTTCTCTCCGTGTTTAGCAAAAGTCCCTATATATTATAATTAACTTAATGGGCCCTTACATGCAAGGACGGCAACTGGTAATGGGATATCGATGTTAGCGATAAATGGTCGAAGAAAATTTTTAACTTTAACCAAATAGTACGACACATTAAAGAAATGTTTTAATATTTAGCAGCTAATTTCGAAATGTTGCAAAAGTAAAAAAAAGTCTTATTTCAAGATCAAAAGAGTCTTAAATTCAGAGGCACCATTTTAAAAATAGGAATTGCTCAATTTTTGCGATATTCTCAAAATTTTAATTAGTAAAAATGTTTAGTAATTTAAATTACTCACTGACTTTTAGCTATTGAATTAGTAAACATTACTAAAAAATTAATAGAAATTACTATTTATTAATAAAATGTTAAGAAAATTCACTAGTTCAAAATGAAAAGGTACATTTATAATTTATATAAATAATTAAATTATGAATAATAAATATGTAATTTATATAAATAATTAAATTATTAATAATAAATTTATAACTTATATAACTAATTAAATTATTAATAATAAATTTGTAATTTATATAAATAATTAAATTATTAATAATAAATTTGTAATTTATATAAATAATTAAATTATTAATTTAGTAAATTCATAATTTATATAAATAATTAAATTATTAATAATTAATTTATAATTTAATAAAAATTACAATTTATTAATAAAATTAATAATAAAATTTACTAGTTCAAAATCAAAAAGTCAGTCTCTAAATATTTATAGGTACTAAATAAAATTAAGAGAGTTACTATGTCTAAATAAATTTATTTACTATTACTAACTAAGTTTAGTTACTATTACTAACTGAATTTAGTAACGTTTACTAAGTTTAGTTAATATTACTAACTGAATTTAGTAACGTTTACTAAGTTTAGTTACTATTACTAATTGAATTTGGTTCCAATTACTATTTAGTCAGTCACTCTGGCCATTTAGTTATTAACGTTACTAATTAAATATGTAATATTCAAAATTTTAATCTTGTTAAAAAACAAAAATAGTTAAAGTAATTAATAAAATAGTTACGATTAACAATAAAAATTGCAAAATTAGCTGTAGCGTATTTTAATTAACTAAAAATTATTTTGCCTTCGAATTAGTAAATTTTACTAGTAGATAAGTAGAAATTACAATTTAAAAGTAAGACTTACTAACTCAAAAGCAAAAAGTCACATTAGTAAACATTTTTACTAATTAAATTTAGAGATATTATTGCTAACTAAATTTAGTTAGTTATTTTAGCTATTTAGTTAGTAACGTTACTAATTAAATCTGTTTAATTAAATATTAAAAATAAAAATTTTGTTATCGAACAAAACTAGTTAAACTAGTTAATAATTTTGTTTTCGAAAAAAACTAGTTAAACTAACTAATAAAATGGTTACGTTTAACAATAAAAATTGCAGCCTATTTTACTAACTATAAATTATTCTGCTTTTGAATTAGTAAATTTTACTAATAAATGATAATTTCAACTAATTTATTAAGCAGAATTTACTAGTTCAAAAATAAAAATGCAGTCACTAATTAAAGTAAATTAATTAATAATTAATAATGATCAATAATTAATTAATTAATAATTAGTAAACATTTTTACTATTTCACCTTGTAAGAGTCGATTTTTGAGGATTTTACAAAAAAAGCAAACAGTCCTGAATTTAAGACTGACCTTAAATTAAGATTTTCTTTTTATTGCTGAAAAATTGAGGTAAAAAATATAGATAATCAATATCCCTGCTAAATATGTTGTAAAATTTGGAAATAAGAGTTCACCCAAGTAAACATTACTAATTCATCGGGCAAAATTTTCAAGGCAAAAAGAAAAACCGAATTAAAAAAGAACCGGATTAATATTAAAATTTTAATTTTTGGCACAAAAGAAGTAATGTCGATATCTCGCGAATGATTGTAAAATTAGAAATTAATATACAATGAGTATGTAAAAAAAAGAAAAAAATTAAGACACTATACATACTCACTACGCTAAGCATTATTATAAAATATGCATGAACACACCTACACACACAAATACACTTCATATACACCATCTGTGCGCGTTCGTTAAGAATTTATCTAATTTAGTAGAAAAAAAAAGAAAAATATTACTTGCAATATTCGTAAAACCCATCACGAAAAGCGAAATGATAATTCAGAAATATTGTACTAGATACAAAAAAAAGGAACTAAACTTCTGAAAACTATAAATTGACTGACTTTCTGAAAAAATTCATTATAGTTGAAAAAAATAATTTACAAAATTTAGAAAATTCAAATTTAGTGAAAACAATTTTGTGATTTCAATGTATTTTATAAAAAATTTTACTGATCAACCAAAGAACAATTTTCAATAAAAAATAGTCAAATATTTTTCATTTCGATTGTTACACTGAGAAGAAAAAATTGACTAATTAAATTAAATTGACTATTTAGTTTGTAAAAAAAGCGGCTGCTTATTTTTTGTTTCTGTTACTAACTAAATTTAGTTACAATAACAATTACGTAAATTTTACCAATAAATAGTAATTTCTTCTAACTTATTAGTAAATTTTACTAATAAATTCTAATTTCTAATAATCTGTTAGTAGAATTTACCTAATTCAAATCTAATAAGTTACTATTAGTCATGAAATTTAATTACTAAATTAAACTAAATTCCATTACTAACTAAATTCTAACTAAATTCCATTACTGTTATACTAGCTAAATTTAGTTATTATTATTAATTCAATTTAGTTTCCATTACTATTTAATTAGTAATTTGTTTTGAATTAAAAAATACTGAGTATTCAATTATTTAAATTGCTATTTAGTTAGTAACGTTACTAATTAGATCGTTTATATTTTAATTTTTAATTTTGTTACCGAACAAAACTAATTAAACAAATTAATAAAATAACTATGTTTAAGAACAAAAATTACAAAATTAGCAGCCGCTTATTTTACTAACTAAAAACTATTCTGAAAAAATTCAAACTGTTTAACCTTTTCTCTCAGTATAATAATATGTAAAAAAAATTTTTAAACATTTTCTTTTGAAATAAAAATAGTTGCTCTGTTCGAATGATTCGTATTTGACAAAAAAAAATATGTTAATAAAGTTCAAAACGTGTATATAACGAACAAGAGGAAATATTTTAAAATTAAAATTTTTTTTAAAAATTGTTTTTGAATTAAAAAGTATTAGGTATGAAAATATTTTAATTAAAATTGAAAAATAAAAATTGAATCAAATTTAAAAATAAATATAAATGATAAACAATTGAAATTAAATAAAATTACATGATTTCTCAAGTCAACAACTTAATAAAGAAAAATTTTCAAACAAAGAATGTCGTTTTATGCGTAAAAAATATTTCTTTCTTTCAATCGTTGACAATTAATGTTGTGAACTTCACCTACTTTGAATTTTCACTGAACAAAAATTATAGATATTATTATACTTAACAATTTTACAATTATTATTATTATTATTATTATTATTAACACTATTATATTATTATTAATTATTATTACTATTATTATTAATATCATTATTACTATTATTAGTAATAAAATTATAAAAATTATTATTATTATTAAAATAATTATTTTCATTATCATTATCACTTTTCAAGGGAACGAAAAAAAGTAAACTACCGAAAATTCAAAGAAATAGAGAAAAAAGAACGAATCGATAAATAAAATAATGAACGAGAGAAAAAAACCAATCGAAATTTCGTTTTTTTTTACATCATTTCGTCAAAAAGTTGATGAACTATATACGTTTTGTGTGATATAATTTTTAATGACTTGTGATATATAAACGATGTGATCTCTTCTTTCCTGAATCTAAAAACAAAGAAAGTCACATATCAAGATATAGTTTTGATTGCCGAAATAAACTTGCTTTTATAATAATTTGAATATTGCCAAAATAAAAGTCGATCTCAAAATTAGCGCAGAAAGAAAAATATCATGTATTTTGAATTTAGCTTAATGGCATTTAAAAACAAAACCCATATAATAATAAATAGAGAAAAATTCCAATATACTTTGCGTTCGAAAATATTATTATTTCCACGAGCTCTCCTAGAGCTTTCGACACGTTATAATATAAATCTACTTGGAAAAATCACCCTCAATAATATGGAATTTCGAAAATGAAATCAAATTCAAAAATGAAAATCGAAAATCAGCATTTTTCCAAGTGGAAAAAAAATTTAATAGAAATAAAATGTTTTTCTAGTAAATAAAAAGTGATGTGTAGATTTTCAGAAAGAGAAAATAATTGCTTTTTTTAGCACCTACATAAGCAGTAATCAAACATATATATGAGAGTACTTATAGAAAAAAAAAAAACGTTTCCTTTATATCGTTATAGTGACAAAATACCCAAGTGAGATCAGAGTAGAAAAGAACGACAACTTTGATATGTAGAATATTTGTTTCTCGATTCTAAATTTAAGACTGTCGCACTAAACTTTAAGACAATGAACCAATAAAGAAACTCCGAAATTTTTAAACAATTTTCTTAAGAAAAGAGAAACACTTTTTTCAGATAATAAAGTTTCATAAAGAAAATTTTAACTTTTTTTTTAAGAAATCTGTTTGGAGCTACTTGGACAAATATAAATATATATAAATATATACATTAACTATGTATGAAACGAAAAGACTTTGATATAAGAAAATCGTTTCATTAAAAACTATTTTCCGTCACGAATTTTTAAAACTATAGATTTTAGAAAAGAAGTAGATTGTGTTCTAATTGCTAGATTTATCCATGAGATATTTTCCTATTTATTTGTATTTTAAAATTCACACCCGAAACTCTACGAAAATTTTCCAGTTTTTTTTTCTCTTTTTCCCAATGGTAAAATAAAATTTTAAGTAATTTTAATAATAGAGAGAGAGAATTTAATAATAAAAAAAAACTGGAAAATACAATTGTCATCATTTTTCGATAAAAATGTACAAGTATAGTGTTTGTTGGGTGGAGAATTGGAATTCGCGCCTCTGAAGTGTCACGGACGCGCGGTACACACATTTACTGTAATTATTATTCTGTACCTCACATATCGGAAAAAAAAGAAAAAGAGAGAGAGAGAGAGAGAGAGAGTGAGAATGAGAGAGAGAGAGAAATTGGCCAAATAAGCGACGCACGCGCACGGAAATTGAAATTAATTAAAAATAAAACTTAATTAAATTTAAAGTTTAATTCCACCATTATAAAAGATTCAAAATAATGAATAAAGTTTGAAAAAAAATAAATATCACTGTAAATGCCGATACTCAAAAATATTTTACTTCTCTTGCTTCCTAATTGTCCTTCCTAAAAAAAAACATTATCCCTTCTCTTCTATCGAGAAAAAAAAACAAAAAAGTATTGAAATGTTAATGTATAGAGATAGAAACTTATTGTAATTTTCTAAATAAATGTGTGGTTTTATTGAAAAAAAATAAAAATAAAAATTATCGGCTAGATTCAGTCTTTCATAGATTAAAGAGAAAAATAAAATATGTATAACGTTTATGTATTGAAGTTTATATTATTAATAAATGTATTTGATATAAGGATTGAGAAATTGCTCTTATTTCCTGTTATATCAGATTTTATCATTTAAAAATTAAAAAACAAATCCATCTTATTTTTTATGAGAATGTAATAATTTCTTCATTTCAATTTCCATTATTATTCAAACAAAAAAAAACTATTTACTATTTGCTATTTACTAAAAAAAACTATTTACTATCATCCTATAATTTACTTATTCTAATCATTCTTATTATTTTTCTACCATTAAATAGCAAAATTAAAAAAAGAAGAATTTTAAAATTAAATTTTAAAAGAATTGACTTGGGATTTCTTTTGTTTTTCTCTCATTATCACTAGAGAAAAAAGGGGTTCTTTTTTTGTTCTTGTTCACCTTATTTAATTCGATGAAGATAGGACCAGCATCTGAGTGTGTTTCAAGGCCACTTACAGACATCCAATATGCTTACTGATTTTTATGCGATATCTAGAAAGGATTTCCAAACACAAGGTTGTCTCAGTTCGAAAGGAGTAAAACAGAGAAACAGGATTTTGCTACGAAAACTACCAGACGTGTATCAGGTAAAAACCACGTATTTTTTACACCCAGTCTCAATTTCTTGATTTAAAACTTAAAATGACGCAATAACGATATATTTGAAAGTAAACCTTGTTTATAGATAATAATATTCGTGTAAATGAAGAAAAAAAACCTCAAAGTAAAAGGTTCACTCAAAAAAGTCCAAAGTACAAAATATTCAAAAAGAAAAAAAATATATAATATCCGGAAGGACAAAAAAAATCCGTAGTTTTTGAAAGATCAAAAATAAAAAAACATTTTTCTCCATCCTACATTTTTTGAACGATTTTCTATACCAATTTTTCTACTTTTAGCAAGATTCCCTACTAATTTTTCTAATTTTAGATTCCTAATTTGAAAAAATTTTTTTTACATTTCTAAAACAATTTCCCTAAGCAAAAATTTCTTAAATTATTAATTTTTCCTAATTTTCTAAAAATTATACTTAAAAAATGAACTACAAATGATAAAAAATACTGTTTCTTATTTATCGTACATTTTTTGATCGATTTCCTACTAATTTTCCTAATTTTTGATTCCTAATTTCAAAATTTCCTAAAATTGAAAAAATCACTGAAACAATATTCCTAAGTAAAAATTTCTAAAGTCATTAAATTATATTATTATTATTCCTAATTATCTAAAAATTGCAATTAAAAAATTAAGTGGAAGTAATTTTAAATGTGACGCAATTTGAAGAAAGGGACCTTAGAAGCAAAAAATTATAGGTTAGGTTAAAATATTTTTTAATAAAAATAGAAAAAAAAATCAAGCGTCAATGGGACTCATTATTGCTTAAATCTTTTTTACAACTAAAATATTTAATAAAAACTGCTTTTAATGTGAAATAAGTAGGAAACTTTCTAACCAGAAAAAAGTAACGCCAACATAACCTTAAAGTGATTTGCTTCTAAGGCCCCTTTCTTCAAATCGCGTCACACCAAAAGTTGTTTACCAACAATTCGAGAACGAATCTCCATTATTTTTCTAAATTAATATTAAAATAGTATTATAGGATTAAAACATTTAAATATCAATTACTTTTAATTTAGGATTAAAACTTTTAAATATAAATTACACTTTTAATTTAAGATTAAAACTTTTAAATATAAATTACTTTTAATTTAGGATTAAAACTTTTAAACATAAATTACACTTTTAATTTAGATCCAAAATTGCAGAGCGCATATGTCATCATAAAAAATATAAATTAGGAAAAATTGTGTCACGCTCCGAAGAAAGGTACCTTAGAATCCAGAAATTTGAGGTTATGTTTTTAATTTTTCGAGTAAAAATACAGAAAGAGAATCAAATATTCATTAAAAATTATTGACTTTCAAGTCTCCATCATATTCAAAATATTCCATGAAAATTGGTTTCAAATTTAAATAATTAAAAAAACCTTTATTCAAGATAAATCTAACATGAACCTAACCTACAATTCGTTTGCTTCTTAGGTACCTTTCTTGGGAGCGTGTCACAATTAAATTTTACGGAGAAAACGACTTTAGGAAAACTGAATTAGTAAAAATTAATTAATAAAAATAGTTTTAGGAAAAAATAACTAGTAACTATTAGCAAAAATACTTCTTAAGAAGATTTTAAATTTCTAATTCCAAAATTTCTTAAAAACCAATTTTCTAAAATTGAAATTCCTAAAGCAATTTTCCTAGGAGAAAATTCCTAAAGCTTATTATTTGCCAAGAATAGGATTTTTTTTATAAAATAATGTCTTTTCAAGTTCTTGAAGATAAAGAGCTCAGATAATCACTGCACACATGACAATACTTGGGACTAGAAAGATTTAAATTATTTTTATACAGGTTCCCAAGATTCTAGGTTCAATATATTTATCAATACGATTTTTTTTCGACTGTCTTACAACCAGTGACTTTCCCTAATAATTACGAGTCTTCTATTCCGAGTCTATACGAAGTAATCTGTAATGTTCGACTGTCACAAATATATTGACGCCTGACAATGATCTGACATCTTAAGACCAGTTATCATCAGCTGTCTCCTGTTAAGTGTCCTCGAGGGTCAGTGAGCCCTTCACATTAATTGAAGTACATCTCCGATGTAATATACCCTATCTAATTACTTGCAATGTTTAGGAAATATTTTCGACAAATACTAAAGAAACTAAACCAAAAATATCGACAACAATATTTCAATTAATTTTCCCAATCCTGACTTTTAACTTTTTAATTACAATTTTTTATAGAAATTATTTAACTCTAACTAATTAAAAGCGATTTTTTTTACACGATCGACTTTGTTAATTTAGAAACATTGAAATAAATCATATGATTGTTTACTTCAATGTTCAAAAGATATAAATGTGTCAAAAGATAACAAAAGTAGTAATAATAGCAATATTGGAAAAAAAAATTTTTTAATTAAATTGATCGTTTGGAAATGTTGCTTCACTGTCGACCGGAAGTAAAAAATTATACAAGTCGCTCTTGAAAAACGCGTGTAGGTCTCGCCTTGGTATTATGTCGTCGTGTATATATTTAAAAAAAAGTGCAAGAAGGAATAAATTTCTCGGTTCACCAGACAGTTTCCTAAATGCAAGTTGGAAAAAGGCATTGCGACAGATCAGCACAAAATTCAACTAAAACATTGCGCCAGAAAGTTCTCCTCGGTCAGTTGCTTCAAAGGTATTCCGCTCAACGCGTGATTGAAACACATAAAATTTAACTTTTCACGCTTGTCGACATTAGCATTATTATCGTTACCCTTCTTGGAATTTTTTATTCAACAGTTTTGGATATATGTATACGAGAGTAGAAAATCTGGAACGCTCATTTCATTATTTCCATGTATACACGCGTTAACTATACAACTATCATTATACTTTTGTTCAATGAAAAGAAAGTTTTCTTGATTAGAGAGCCATTATTTTTGTAATGTCTAACTCCAACCCTATATTTAGGTTACTGACATAATATTTCGTTGTTTTAGCAATAACTGTGTTTGTTCTACTGCTCTCTAATGGGAGCGCATAAATATTCTTCAAAATTCCAACAAGACATAAATCACACTTGATGTAAAAGCACTTAACATGAAATTTCCATTGGCATAAAACTCATTTGATAAAATTTTACTTGACACAATTCTCCTTTGATATTAATTAATCAAAATAATTTATTATTAAAGTGTTTTTAATTTGTTATTTTTTTTAGTTACAATGCACCTTAAACGTATTAAGAATATTTATTTCGAAATAGTAATAAAAACTGAAATTTATTTTTTTTATTTATTTGTGTCTTCCTCCAAGTGTAATTATGTATTTAAGGAATTAATTTTAGATTCATAACATTTTAACGTCCGTATCTTCAATTCTGTTGAGTTAAAAATTTTTTTTATTTCATTATTTTGTTAAAATAAAATTATTCATCATTAAATATAATATATTTGTTTAGTAGTAAAATGTTGCATCTCTTATTTTCTGTTTTAAATCAATTGTAAAAGAATTTTAGACACAAACTACTTTTACAATAAAGATAAAATATTTGAAAAGAAAAAAGAAGAGTAAATTCACAAGAATTTTACGATTTTTCGTCGACTCTTGACTTATTTACGCAGCAATAAAAAAAGATAATAATGCGCATCAAAGGGATACAGAGTGTTGCTATGTGATTTTCTATGCATGGAATCACGTAACTTTTACACTTTATATACAAGAAAGAAAGAGAGACAGAGAGAGATAGTGACATATATATGTAAGAAGGGAAACGATTCAAAATTGTGAATAGAGGAAAGGTCGAACTTCGAATCTACTTGACTCTCTACAATGTATACATATGACTTTAAGTGTATTTAATGCGCGACTCTATCTTTCTGTCTTTATCTCCTATATATGCTTGGCATACGACAGCGAATTGCGCATATTAAACTGAAATCACAGACTGGCGATAGAAAGGGCCTCAGATGCGGACTAGCAAGGTATTCAGGCCGCAACAAGGCCGGCTAAGCTTGTGCGCCGAGTAAAAGTGCAGTAAATAAAATGTAGGTTGTTATATGGCTCGAGGCGGCCCCCGACCTCGCCATGGGTACTATGTAAGTACCTCCTGTACCTGCATACATCTCTATGTGTGAGCCTCTAGTTAGGCACATACATCACTCCTGAGTCCCTTGGTGAAAAAAAATCCCCAAGCCACAAAACACGAAAATACATCCTTTAACTTATTTCCAAGGTTCAACCAATTCTTTTTTCTTTTTATTTAAACCAAACGGATCAAGGAGAGTCCAATTTTTTTCAACATACACATTCTTAATTCACAATGACTCCACAATAAACAATATTGAATTTAAAAGCAAAACACAAATACTTTTAGAACAAAAAAAGTGCTATTCCCCAAGCTTGGCTAATTTTAATTCAGAAATTAAAGAGTCATAATTTGTATTATCGATTTCACTTTGTGATAATCCTAAATTTTTAAATTTTTAGCGATAGTGATAGTGATTTCACTCGAAAAAGGGATCAAACCGATCTAACACTCCAGTTGAATTCTTAAATGCCAAGAAAATTATCAACCCTTCAAGTCAATTATTAAAAAATTAAAAACACAATTTTACGATTCGACAGCCCTGCTCTGTCCTCATCAGAAAACGCAATAAAATAATTTAATTTATTAAGGGTGAGAAAAATCCTATCCATATAAGAGAACCTTTAGTGTTATAAAGATGAGAAATAATTTTACACTATTTTCTTCTACCACAAAGCGATGAGAAAGAATTTTTTTTATCCGACTTTTTTTTGTCACTATAATATTCATTTTCTAGACAGTTTACTTTGATCGTATTGACAAAGAGAATATAATAAAGCGTCCTACAAAGTTCCGATCATCAGTAGGGAAGTCAAGCGTAAGTATTGAAAACTTCAACAAAAAAAAAAAAAACTTTTTCTCAACAACAAAAAATGTACCCCCGAAAAATTATTCTCGACCGTATAATTGGGAAATTTTCGTAATTAAGAAATTAAATTAAAACGAAAATCTAGAAGTATTAATAAAATAAACTGTTTGATATAATTCAGAAATGTGGTAAATGTCTACTGCTACTGTCTTTTGCAGTTTTTGACGAATGACAAATACAATTCACTAAAATTTCGTCTGCGGGATACCGGATTTTAATTTAAAAAAATGTTCTATTATGCTTTTCATTAACAATAGTAGAAGAAAATGTTATCTCTGGTTATAATAGTCCAATTAAAATACATCGATTTCGATGTCTCTTTTAGTTGATTCGTAATAAAATCTTTCTTAGAGCTTTTTAATTTTTCAAACCAATAATTATTATTTGTGGGAAAAAAAATTATTTTAATGGGGATTAACCGCTGCGTATTAATTTATAATTGAGGAGCAATTTTTCAAAAGTTGATAAATCCATTTTTCAAAGAAATGGAGATAAACACATATTTAGAATTTTAAAATCCTTAGAAATCGATTGATCACTGTTCAATTTAAGAAAAAAAATTTGTTACCAAAGAATTTTCAATTTAAAATATATTTTTGCCTAACCTTGATAATTTTTTATTTAAATTTTTTATTAGATAAAATTGCCAAAACTTTGAAATTCCTTTATTACAATAAATTTTAATTACAAACAAAGCTTTTTAAATAGAAAAATATTTAAAAATAAACAATTTATTACATTTTTTCTACATTAGAATTAATTTTAATGGTTATGTAAGAATTTTCATTTGTTTAAATTTCTTGAAATGACAAAATTTTGATTTATCAAATTTTGAAAACTTGCTCCTCAATTCAATTGAATAAATTTGTTTCTATTGTACCACAGCAGTACAATCGGACAAAAAGTGAAAATTAATTCAAAAACGAAACATAGCAATAAATTTTAAATTCAAAGAAATGTTACATTTGCAAGTACTGAGAAAAAACTTTAAAAAAGACTAAACAAATTTTTGTTATTGTGAACCCACATTGTCATTGCTAATAACTTTTACGATATTATGTACCATTTAAATTAATTCTTATGCAACATTTTTCTGATTTGTAATTTTTTATTTTTTAAAAGAACTCAAAATTAAAAGCACAAAAATAAAAAGTCGGCTTTTAAAATTATTTCTCAGTAAAATTGGTCATGCTTTCTAAATTATTTACTCTTTTCCTACCTTACAAACGAATCTTCCACTTTGCAAAATTTATAAACTCAATTTTTTCTTTTAAATTATTTATTCACTCACCAAAAATAATTTTCCCCTGCTGATAGCTCAGGCCTCGGATCGATTTTTAGATGAAAAAAAATAATTTATAAATTTAAAATAGAAGAAAAGTCTATAGCCATTCATTTTATTTTCAATTTTCACTACATTTAAATCTTTAAAATTATATTATCGTCCATTATTCTTGATGAATATTGAAGAAAAGTCAATAATTCCAGAATGAAAAAAAATTATGGAAGAATTTTCTTGATAATTTATTCAAAATTGAACCCAGACGAATATTTCAATTTTAAATGTTATCCCAAAATATTTTTAAAATGTTTTAATAATTCATTTGTTAAGATGTTTTTCAAGTCTTTTACAAAAATTATTTAAATTCATGCTTGAAAGTTCAGCAAAGCAGTCAATTTATTTTTCATAAGTTTATTTGTGGTTAATGCTTGTAAACTTTTTTTCATTTACATAAGATAAAGAAAATTTATATAAAAAATTTAAAAAATTCGAATTAAAAGAATTGTCAAAAAATTTTATAAAAATTTTTCTCCTTGTATTTTAATGAATAGAAATTTTTTAATCACCGATAAATATTAAAGAAATTCCTTTAATTCCAGAATAAAGAAATTTATCGGAATATATTCTTCGCAAATTCTATTCAAAACATTTCAAAATTGAACTCAGAGGAATATTTCAATTTTGAATTTAGTCAGAACAGATTTTTAAAACGTTTCAATATTTCTCTTTTCAAAATATTATTCCAAGTTGATAAGTAAAAAAATAAAAAAATAGTCCAAAATTTTCGTAACCATTCGTCTCTTCTATTTTAATGAATAAATGAATATTAATTTCTTGACGAATACTAAGGAAGTTTTATTAATTCATGAATTTTTAATTAAGTAAAAAATTCAAATTTAGTTAAAGTACTTTGAAAAATAGAAAAAATTACACTTTATAAAAATAAACGAAAAAAATAATTTACAATCCGAGGCCTGATATTTCGACCAAGGTGCACATCGTGAGGAAGATCTGAAAAAAAATGAAATTCTTTTTAGAAAGCAGAATTTACGAAATTGAATTCAATATTAATTATTATTATTATTGAACAATTAGAGGAAAAAATTTAAATGTATTTAAATTAATATTCATGCTTTAAATAAATATTGAAAATATTTAATTTTTCAATAATATTACTTTTTCAGTTACAATTTTTTTCAATTAATACAAATTTTTTTTACAATAAAAAGAAAAATCAATCCGAAATGTATTTGAAAAAACGATTACTCAATTTCAAAATTAATTAATTTCATGAAAAGCTTTTTCTTTCAAATGGTTTAATATTATTTTCAAAATAATATTGTCAGTTTTTGTAATATAATTTTGTAAATATTGCCAATAATATTTTCAAATTATTGTCGATTTAAATTTTGAACCGACACAAATAATATTTAGAACGAAATTCACAAAACTAAATTCAATAAAACTTTACAATAAACAATTAAATAATAACTATGAATTAATAGGGTAATAATTAGATGATAATTATTGATTAAATAACTATTAATATTAATTATTAATTAAAAATTAATAAACTTTAATTATCAGGAAGAGGAAAATAATTTTATTTTTTTAAATTATTTGTCAAGTATTATAAATACTAATAAAATTTTCTAATTATTATTTTTAATTCATTTTCATTAATTAAATTTTAATATATTTATTATTATTGTTAATAATTAATAGTAATTAACAATTACGAATTAAAAATTTTTAATTATTTGTAATTACTTATAAAATTATTTTCATAAATCTTTTTTTAATTTATTAATTTTCATTATTATTATTATTATTATTTAAATTCCATAAAGAATATATTTTGCAAATTTATTTTCTTTATTATTTCTGAATCATTTTTTATTATTAATTATTATATTATTTTTAATTCTATCAGATTATTAAGAATGTGATGGGAATCAAAAGCAAAATGTTAAAAATTAACAGATTTAACAAAAACATAACCTCTAAAAATTGACTATAAACAAAAGTTCGTGACAATAATTAAAAAGACGAATTTATCAATAAAATATTTCTATTTCTTACCAAAATTGAAATCCTTCCTCTCTTGTGTCGAACGATTCTTTTTCTCGAAAGAAAAAAAAATTAGCAGCAAATTAATTTCCGGAGATCCCTCCTCTGGGTTTTAATTTAGATCACAATTAACGATCCGAATTGAAACCGTTCAAAGAGACCGAAATTTAATCGCTACTTAATCTTTTTCAAGAATCTTGTACACCTACAGTGGTCATAAACGCGATTACAAGCTCATCCTTCACCAAAAAGAATCGAAATTCTGAAACAAAGTAAATAATCATAGATACAGACACATTGTTATTAACTTTTACATGCATTGCCGCCATCTTGAAAAATGTCAATACACCGAAATGAAAAATCAACAATTTTTCTCAATTTCCGACAATTTTTCCATCAAAAATAGACAATCCGACACACTTTTTTTTTATTCCATTTCGTTTACAATATTAATTTTGCCAGAGATTCAACGTTTTGTGAAACGACAATGACACCCCCCACCCCATTTCCCAATCGTGTCAATTTTCACCCAATCCCAATCATATTTATCCCTTTTGTTTCATATTTTCATTGAATATCGTTCAATCCATCTAGTAAAACATTCGAGAGATGGAAATTTTTAATAAAAATACAAAAAATATACCTTTTTTTTGCATGAAGGAAAAAGTTGATAACGGAGCGACGTAACCGGTAGCAGGGAAAAATTCCTAATGACAAAGTGAACGCTGATAGGTTCTACCAATGTAATGGCGCCAAACTAATTACAGCAAATAAAAATGGCCTAATTCTTAAAATAATTAATATTTATAGAAATTTAAAATTTCCTATTGTTGAAAATTGTGATAAAAACACATTCAAATGATATTAACTGACAAATTTCTTGTATATTTTTCATTAAGAAGCAAAATGATTCAAATAGAACAATGTTGGCTAACCTGTTCCGCGGTGGCGCCATCTATTCAAATATCGATGAACCTGCTTGCAAACTTGTGAAAAAAGTTATCCAACCTTGCCAAAACACAATAATTGAAGAAAGAATGTTCTCAATTTGAGGTTAATTTTTGTTTATTAAAATAAACAAAAGCAAAAGAAAGTTATAAACAAAAACCTCTTGAATTTAATCCTACAGTTTTTGTGAAATATTAAAAATTGACTAAATTGGAATAATTTTATTTTTCATTAATGAGATTCGTACCGCATTTATTATTTAAAAGAAAGCAGGTAAATATATTTGAAAAACTGTCAGTTTGTTTATAATAATTTACAAATAAAATAATAAATTCTGTGAAATTTTTATTTTATTTTAATTTAGCGCAATATTGTGATAATTTCTATTTTCCATCACTTTTATTTTTTTTAAATTACTATTTTTAATATTATTACTTTTATTATTGCTACGCTTTTGCTACTATAATTACCATTCTTACTTTTATTATCGCTATTATTTTACATTATTACTATCATTCCTGTTTGTTTTATTTCTAAACTGTAAAATAACTACATTATACCTACGGAACAGTATTTTTATCGATTAATTTAAATGACAAAAAGAAATATTTCAAAAAATAAAAAAAATTATTGTAAAAAATAAATTATTTTTATTTAATGAAAAAATAGACCCTAATTAAAAAACTTTTTTTAATTAGGTTTTAGTCATAAACCGAGTTGATGCATAATGATGTTATTCTTTCGTCGTCGAATACTTTTTGATAAAAGTTTTATTTCTGTTTGTGGTTTTCTTAAAAAAAAAAAGAATCGAAACATTGTTGCATTTCAAGATAATATGTATAATAACATTTTGCTAAATATTGAGAAATTATATCAAGTGGATTCATCCTGTTTTTCTCGGTTGCCCTTTCATTGAGGAATACATACAATATATGTTCATATATACGTGAACAAACATGATAAATCAACTTCTCAGAAAATAAAAAAAAACGTGAAGAATTAAGATAAATATTTTTACACTAGCATTATTTAATATCTTTCAAATACTTTCTTAAAGAAATATTTAAATCTATTTTTCTAATTTACAACCATGAAGTTTCCCATTTTTCTTAATTTTAATTTAGAAATATATTTTTTTATTGAGAGGATTAAAGTTCATTAAATTTAGCTAAGAAGGAGAATAGAATAAAATGAATTTACAATTAAAATGAATATAATTTGAAACTGATAGTAAAAGTAATAAAAGTAATGACAAATATTAATAAAATAATAATAATATTAAAAATAATATTAATAAAAATAATAATAATAATAATAGTAATAATAGTAATAATACTAATAATAACAATAATATTAATTATATTAATTATAATAATAGTAAAAATTAATTATTAAAATAATGCAAATAAATAATATATCAAAAAGGCGATTAATCTATTTTTAAATTGTAATTTTTCTGTTTAATTATAGCTTGAAATTGATTGATCCAGGACTTGTGAAATTCAGTTAGTAATAAATCAAAACTAAACTAATGAATGTATGTTCGTGTACATCCAACTGAGAGGTAGCAAACAAATTAACATACAACCAAAGGATTACTAGATCAGAGTTCTAATTTAAGTTCATTTTCCCTTGGGATGAGACGGAAAGGCTAAACATTAGTTTACTTAAGTACAAATATATTAAACCCATATTTATAATTACTGTTCAAGTGCTGCTACTAAATACTCAATATTAATTTCACAAGTTTTTATTATCAAAATGTCATTTCATTTCTAAATCGAAATTTAAATTTTCTTTGAAAATAATTATAAAATGTCTTTTTGTTAAATCGAATTCAATTTTTATTTTATTTTCCTTTTTTCAGAGTTGCTATAAGGGAAATTAGAAAATTGAGGAAATTTTATTGAAAGTAACGAAAAAAATGAAGTTTTAAATAAAAAAAATAATCATTAAAATAATATTGTAGAATTAATATTATTATTGTGGAAATAATAATTATTAAAATATTTTATTTTCTAAAGTAATAAGTTTACTAATAAAAATTCTTTTTTTTCAGATAGTGGATCAGTTTTTATTCAAACAAAAAAAAATATTGCGCGCAGGAATATATTCGCGCAATAATATTAATGAAGTTCCCTCCAATAATTTGATTATAAGCGCTAATGAATTAGCGTTAAAATATAAAATATGTTTATATCCATTATTAATAAAGAGATGAAGCGATAAAAAAAAGGTGCGAGAAAGCATATAAAATGAATCCTCATTATTGCAGAATGTTATGCAATGTTTACTGCATAAATACATCGAAAATTCCGTATTACGCACTTTTCATGAAAAAAAGAAGAAGAAGAAGAAAACGCATAATAAGGATAATAATATTAATAACATGAGTATTCTGGTAATAGCAAAATTATTAAAAACAATATTTAGAATTTATTATTTAAATTATTATTATTATTATTTATTTACTATTTATCTATTAAAAAAAATTTCCTTTTTCTTAATTTCGAGAAAAATATTTTCATTTCCAATTACTTTATTATTATTATTTTAATTTAATGCTTAGAGCTACTGATGTTTTCAATACAAAAGATCTTGATATGGTGAAAAAATAGCGACTATATAAATATGTATATCGTACAAGTCTATGGGAGTATTGCAAATAATTGCATAAATTTTACTGCGCGGTTTGCCACGTTCACCTTTATAAACAACTGAAGAAAATGGACCAGCCGCAATGGGATTCATGAACTACATAATATAAAGAGGATAAGATGAGCTTCTTGGCTTTAGTCGCACAAAAAAGGACAAAAAAGAAAGAAAGATTCAACAACCTCAAACAAAAAAGTACCAAGAGATGTTGAAAGATGAATGGGACAAGCAAACATTCAAGAGATGAAAAATAGAACAAGAACATTAAAGAGGAAAATATATTTTTCAAAACAATAGAGTCAAAAAAAAAAAAAATTTTTTTTCTTCAAAGGAAAAATAACACATAGTCTGCTTTTTTATAAACTATTTAAAATAAAACAAATATTTTTTCTTTATTAAATTTTCAAAATCTCTTTTTAAATAAATTTTAACAATAGAAAGAATTCAATGCTACGAAATGACTGAAATGGAAAAAATTAACAATAGATGGAAAAAAATGAAGGAAGGGAATATTTTTGTTATATCGAAATGAAACTAAATATCATTTTTAAAGAATGGTCCATTTCTTAAATTATAGAAATTAAATTCTATTCAAAAAGGGAATTTAGACAAAAAAGTTGTTAAAAATAGACTCAAAGGACGAGAGAAAATTTATATTGAAAATGTGTTTCAATTGCAATTTTCCAGGAGGATTTGTAGAATAAGTAAATAAAACATGTGTTTTTATAGAAAATAAAAAACAGTAAAAAAAAGCTTCGAAATAGAAGAAAATCTCAAAATAGAGATAAAAACCTAAAATTGGAAATAAACTGAAAACTGAATCAAATTGAAAATAAAATAGAAAATTAACCAAGTATTTTCAATTATTTGAAATAGAAAGAGGAACTTAAAATAGAAACCAACTGAATAAAATGGAAAAAGAGAAAATTAAAAATTAAAATCTACTTTTGTTGAAAGTATTAAATAATTGATTTATTCTTCTTATTATTATTAGTAAATAATTAACTTTTAATATTTTGTAATAATACCCGAGAATCAGTACCGAAAAAATGAAAAATAACGTCACACTTTAAAATAAAAAAGTAAGAAACAAATTCAAATTGGAAGTAAAAAATGATACCATCCAGAAATAATAATTAGATGTAAAAACAAAGAAAAGGAAAGAATAGAAAATTTATCTCATTGAATTAATAAAATGTTTCGAACACAAAATGAAACAAAAGAAAGAGAGCGCGATATACGAGGAAAAAGAAAATTAAATGTAAAATCGATAACAGCGTTAGAAAAATGGGAAAAACCGAGAAATAAAATAAATTACAAAATAAAAAGAAAAATTGAAACTGCCAAGAGATAAAATGTCGAAGAAGAAGAAGAAAAAAATAAACAGAACACTACAAACCAAGAGAGAGAGAGAGAGAGAGAGAGAGACATATCATTTTTCTCAAAAGAAAAAAATGTTATAAAAAAAAGAAAATTCACGGATGCACTTCAATAATTAGAGACTATTTAGTGAAAAGAGGAAAAAATATATTTTTCCTTTGAATTGAAAGAAGAGTCGTTAATGAGACTATTTTCTATAGAAAATAGAAAAAGGAGTAGATATTTATAGAAAATGGGAATAGAAAAAAAAAATTAATTTTTTTTTCTATCAATTTTTGAACGACGACGATGACGACGATGTCGTCGTGCAACGTCAATTTTCTCTGTGAGAAGAGAGGTGGGATGTTGCATAATCATTCACTGCCACCTGCACTCGTTTCATCATAGTCGTAACGGTAGCTCTCTTGTCTTGTTTTACTTTCGCCAATTAAATTTTTTCCTATTGTTTAACGTTAATATGAAATTCCCGATTATTGAGAGGGGAATTATTCCGCCACAAAATAGTTGAACGCATCGATTAACACGAACACCACAATAGTCGTGTAGAGTTTTGCGAAAAATTAATTGCGCTTGCGCGTATTAAAAAAAACAATTTTCTCTTAAAACCTTTTTCATCGAAATCATCGAATATTCCACATTTTTTAATTTAATTCTGCATTTTTTTAGGTGGAACATAAAATTTTCTCTCTTGCAAAAATTTTATGTTCGAGAAAATAAAATTCATTCTTTCTTACAAAAATGTGTTATAGAAAAAATAAACATAATTCTTTCTTACAAAAATATTGTATTAGTAAAAATGAAATTTTTTTTCTTACAAAAATTTTCATTTATGTAAAGAACATTTTTCCAAGTTATCGAAACATCGAAGTTCTATTCAATTTAAACTTCTATCTAAATAAATTGAAATCTATTGAATTTTTAAATATTAATTTTTTTCTTAAAGAAATTGAAATAGTTATAATTATTTCAAAGTTGCAACAAAAAATTTATATCACTTTTGTTTTAATTAGTAAAAAAAACTTTACTAACACAAAGTTAGAAAATAATCTTTTCAATAGTATTCCAAAGAAAAATTTAGATATTAATTTAGGAAAATAATTCAGTTATCACAAATAATTTTATTAAAATTTTTCCAAGTAATTCAATTTCTGCAAATAATTTTGTTAATTGTTTGCAAATAGTATAATTTCAATAATTTGAAAATAAAAAGTTTTTTCATCTTTTTTGCACGTCTTTTAAACTCACTTTTTTCCATCTTAAAAAATGTACCGAATGATTAAGAAATTATAATAAAAATAGAAAAAATAAGTTTACCGTGTTTTTTCTAGTATTCAAATACTATTTTTGACATCAAGAGAGGGAGAGAGAGAGAGAGAGACCAAACGTTACAGTCTCAAATGCTTCCAATTTGACGAAACAATGAAAATTCATTTCAACTCGAGATTAACTAGGCTGCGAAAATTCAGCTCAATTGTCACTTGTTTGCTAATGATCACTTTTCTCTCGACTTTCAATTTAACGTCAGTTTCCCAAAGTGGATTTGAAACTACTTTTTTAATTATATCTTCCAAATTTTAATTATCAATTTTCTTGCAAATTTTCAAATCAGTGTCCACTAATTTTTTCTTTTGGTTTCTTTTTATAAAAACTGAAACAAGAAGCAAATTAAAAAAGAAAAAATTTATTAATGACTTTTTCGGCTTATTTATTTGAAAAATTAAATTATATTTACAAACTTGTGAATAAAGGGGATAATGTAAAGATTATTGAGATTAAGCTCAATTTTTCGGGGGAGAGATTCTGTTTTCTTTTTTTTTATAGTAGATCATCCCTTATATCTTTTGCTTCTTCTCTTTTGTAAAAATTAACGATTTTTCCATGTTTTCCGATGCCTTCCTCGGAGAATTTCTTTGCATCCCGAACTCCCTCGTTGAATAGAGGATTTGAAGCGCAGTCTTTCTCGAATTGCAACGCCTCGTCAATGTGAATTGCCGAAAATGTTGCATGGTGAGCTGATAAACGATCAGCGAGTAAAGCTTCTTGTGGATGGAAAGTCAGTTTACTCGCCAAAACGGCAGATTCGCCTACAGCTGTAAATTAAAAATCGACAAGTTAATTATCTTTTTCGAATGTCTTTTTTAAAACACTCACTAAAATGGCGAACATGAAAAAAAATTGTTTCAAAGAGGATTTTCCTAAAGGGAAAACTTTTTTTTAACAAAGTTTCAACAAAGGAAAAACATATCAAAAAATAAATTTAGAAAGTTAGTTAAAGTTAAAGTTAAACAAAATATAAAATTACAGAAACGAAGAAATTAAAATATAAATTAAAATAGAGGGATAAAAATAAATTACAGAAGAAGTAAAACAATATAATTATAAGAAAATAAGATAATAATTAAATACCGTAAAAATTAGAAATTAGTAGAAATTATTCAAAGGATAGAAAAACATTTAATAAAGTTCATTAATTATGGAAGAAAATAATTTTCATCTCTTTACCACATCCACAATTAACAATGCGATTGGCGAGACCGAATTGAAGAGCCTCAGTGGCATTAATAAGCCTGCCAGTTAAAATCATGTCCATCGCTCGGGAATAACCGATAAGTTTTGGAAGTCTCACAGTTCCTCCACTCATTATGGGAATTCCAAATCTTCTGTTCATAAAACCAAGCGAAGCTGTCTGGTCAATTAATCTCAAATCACACATCAAGGCAAGTTCAAGACCCACGTCAATCGCGAAACCTTCGACGGCCGCAATCAACGGCTTCTTAATAAGACTGTCTCTACTACTCTGAAAAAAGAAATATTAACAGTTTTTAAATTACTATTTCTTTTCATAAAAAAAATCATCCCAATTGTTTAATACTTCAATGTTTGAAAAAAAGAATTTTATTTCACTAAAATTTGAATAATTTATACGTAAAATAAATAATATAGTATAAATAAATAAAATACAGAAGGAAAAATATAAAAAAATAGAAAAAGAATTTCTGCAAATTTTTTAGAAGGGAATTTTATTAAAATTGTATTGAAAATAATTGAATTCCGGTGATTTTACAATTTATAAAAATAATTCCTTCAACCAATTATGTTATTTATAAAAATAATTAAATTATTGTAGAGAATTTAAAAATAATTTTAAATATTTCTTCTAAGAAATTTATTATTTACAAAAAATAATTTAATTCTTGCATAGAATTTTACTGTTTTTAAAAATAATTTAGTTTCTCGGAAGAATTTTATTATTTATAAAAATAATTGACTTTTTGCGAATATTATTTTATTAAAAAATTAAAATATTATTTTTATTAAAATTTTCGAAATAACTAAATTTCTTTTAACAACCTTGTTATTTATGAAAATAGTTAAATTCTTGTGATGAATTTTATTCAAATCTTTAAAAATAACTTAATTTCTTCTAATAATTTTATTATTTTTGAAGATAATTGAATTTTTCCAAAAAATTTTATTAAACTTTTTGAAAAATAATTAGAATTCTTGAAAAAAATTAATTAAACTTCTGTGCAGGTTTTCATTGAAATTTTTGAAAACAATAAACAGTAGTAAATAATTAGTAAATTCGTTAAAAATTGAATTGTTTTTATTTTCGAATCCAAAATTATTCAAAAATTCATCTTGATATTTAAAAATAAAATTGAAAACAAATAGAACGTTTTATATTAATAATTAAAGAGAATAAATGTTAATATATGATAAATTTCACTGACTGTAAAATTGTTAAATAAAATAAATTTGAATTAATTCAGATCACTTGATGTAAATCAAGATTTAAATTTAAAAGTAAGAACATTTAATTTTGACCATTTAGAATTGTTTTTATTTCAATTAAGTTTAATTTATTTAATTTTCAAAAAAGAAATTTTATATCAGGTTTTTTTCATTTTAAACAAAATTTCCAAAGATTGAAGTTATAATTTTTTTTAGAAGTGAGAACATTTAATTTTGACCATTTAAAATTGTTTTTATTTCAATTAAGTTGAATTCATTTAATTTTCAAAAAGAATAAATTTTGTATTACAAATTTTTTACTTTAAACTAAATTTCTAAAGATTGAAGTAATTATGTTTTTTTTTAGAAAAAACCATTGTGAATTTTACCAGAGAAGAAAATTGTGGCAATTGATTATCTGATTTCTCATTATGTTTTGCAATTTCATGAAGATCGTAACCAGCGCAAAAATTGCCATTTGTTCCATAAAGAATGCCAACTTTGACTTCTTGATTTGCTTCAAAAGCGTCTAAAGCTTCTGAAAGATATTGTGCAGTCGAAAAGTCAAGACTATTTTTTTTACTCGGACGATTTATGCCAATTGTCATTACTTGATTGTCCACCTCCACTAATACTGTTCTCTCTAAATGAACAGAAAAAATTGTTTCTTTTATTATCACGATAAATAGTACAAGACAATTTTCTCTACTTGAATTTTTTAATACATCGCAACTATTCTCCATCTTCTCTTTATGAAAAGATTAAATACGTCAGAAATTTAATTATAAAACCAATTACAAACTAAAGTTAAAAAAAATTGAATTTAAATTTTCTTTGATAGTGAATTGCACTAATTAACAAATAAATAAATAAAACAAATATAAATAAATAAATAAGTAAACAAATATTCATTAATTTTTATTTATACATTCAGTTATTCTGTTTATAACAAATAAAAATTGCAAATATTTATTCAATTTTAAGGTTAGTTTTTCTACATGCAAAACTTTGAAAGATAAAACTTTTCTAAATATTCATACACTAAATGTAGGATGTAATTTATTTCTTATGCGGAAAATAATTATTTTTTGCCTATAATCTCACCTTCTTCGGGTTTCGAAATCGATACATTAGAAACAACAGGAGCTTCGGTGGTCAAATTTCGCTGTAAATTTTGTTTTAAATGTTTACACAAAACTGTCAATCTTCTTGTAAAAGACATTATTGTATATGTTTATTTAGCCTTAGTGAACAAACCAAAAGAATCCTTAATTTAATCCTTAATTTACGAACTATTTCTGATACTTTAAAAAATGTGTAGGAAAAATATTGTTTTTTGTTTTCACGTGCAAAGGACGAAAACAGTACAGGTTAGGTTGGTCAACTTACAACAATATACCAATAGCGCGATAGTAAAAATGACAGGCAGTCATACCAACACTTCCGGTCAACTTCAATTTATTTAATTTATTTACAACAAATTTCTAAACAAAAACAAAAAAATATTTTTTTCGTATTTATTAGTTCTTTTCTCAACAAGTCCTTATCTTGTAAAACACATCCTGTAGAATGTTATAATAACAGTATAAAAGCACGTCTGTTTTCCCGCGAAAATAGAATTTTTGAATTACCGGAAATAAAATATTCTACGTGATCACGTGCTCCTCCTTGTCAATTGTTTATAATTCATTGTTGTAGTTGTACCGCTGCATTAAAATGAGAGAAAATACGGAAAATACATAAAATACTAAATTATAATAAGTAAACGTTAATTTTTAAATCGTTATTACTATTTTAAAATGTGAACGAATATAAAAGACGAAAGTGTTCTTTAGTAAGTGTATATTTTCTATAAGTATATATCAAAAGTGCGGTTAGCTTTTTTTTAGGTTAGGTTTCTAAAAAGAAACTTTATCAACAAAATAAAATGTCTGTCTCAACACAATTATCAACATTTCTCTCGGATTTAAAATATAAAAAACTCTCAGACAAAAAGGTATGTTTTATTTTTATTTAGAGTATTTATTTTAATGATTAAAACCCATTTTGCGTTTCGTTGTATTATTCCCTGCCAGTGCGGAATACCGGTTTTTTACGTATAATCAATAAGATATTTATTATCTACAATATATTAATTATATTAATAATCCTTTGTTCAATATTTATAATTAATTTGCAGCTTGCTATCGATAATATTTTAAGTCTGTACAAAAATCCAGATGTCATTAAAGAAATTAATTACAATACCATGGAAGATATCACGGACAATGTTACATGGAATCAAATAATGAATACAGTTCAGCAGATAATAGTTGATGTATGTATTGAAAATTTTTACTATTTACATATTTGAAAAATAAATTTTTAAAACACAAAAATACAGTTTTTATTTAAGTTGTTTTAGTTAAGAATTAAGAAAAATTCATTTAATTGAAAAGAAAATTTTTACCAATAATTTTTTTATTTTAAGGTAATTTTACAACTTTTATTTTATCGTAAAATATTTACAGGGTTGCCACGCAACCTGGAAACCTGGAAAACCTGGAAATGTCAGGGAATTTTATAAAAATTGAAAAAACCTGGAAAAGTCAGGGAATTTTGATCGAAATCCTGGAAAATTTATTTTTCAAATCTAATTTACCTTAAGTGTTTCAAAATTAATCAAAATTTTAAAGAGTTGCAATTACAATTTTTATAAGTAGATGTACTTGAAAACATTTTTATTTAAAATTTTGTAAAACTTCAATTTTAAATGAATTTCATTAAAAAATTTACAAACCTAGATTTTTACAAAAAACCTTAAAATAACTGAAATTCTTCTAAAATTATTAATAATTTTTAATAAATATTTAATTGATTATTTAAAAATAACGAATTTATAGAAGAATTTTAGTTAAAACACTAAAATAAAATTTAAAATTAAAGCAAACAGATATTATTGGAGAAATTCAATTATTTTTAGAAAAAGTAAAATTCTTCTCAGAAATTCAATTATTTTTTTTATCTTTTAGTATTTATTCTTCAAAGAATTAAATTATATTCACGAATTGAATTGAATTATTTTCAAACGTAATATAATTCTTCGCAAAAATCAAATTATATTTGAAAATTTACAAAAATTCTTGTCAAACATTAAATTGTCTTTATAAATAATAACATTTTTCTCCGAAATTCAATTATTTTTGTCAAAAAAAATTTTCATCGAATTTCTCGAAAAATGAAATTATTGTTAAATTTTTCTTTTAATTTGTCTCTTGATAATAAATAATAATGAACATAGTCATTAAATTCTGATAAAACTTGTTATTAAAATTCAATATTAAAAACATTCAATTATTTAATAAATTTTTTATTTTTGTAGTTAAATAATGAATTTCTTGTAGAATTTACTAATAAATATTGATTTAAAAATGAATTTCAGTAAAAATTTTCCATTTTAATTGAATATCATATTCAAAAATATTTATTTATTTGAAAATTCTACGAGAATTCATTTATTTCACGCTGAAAATAAACATTTTATTAAAGAATTAATCTTTTTTTTTTAATTGAATTTTCATGAAGAATCAACAAATTTTTAAATAATAAATGAATTCTTCTGAAACATTTTAATACAATTTTTTTAAGTAATTGCATTTTTCGAGAAATTTGTTAAAAACTTTGTTATATTAAAAACTATTGAAATTCTGATAAGAATTTTATTAAAATTTTTCAAACTAATTGAATTTCGGAGGGAATTTTTATTATTTATAAAGATTATTTAAATTTTGACGGGAATTTTCGACAATTTTGAAACATAATTGGATTTTTTGTGAAGAATTGTGTTACTTTTGAAATTAATCGAATTCTTGAGGTTTCCAATCATTTTCTTATTAATAATAAACGTAGTTTTAAAAACCTGGAAAAATTCCGTTTTTTTAACCTGAAAAACCTGGAAAAGTGAGGGAATTTAATAGGAGTAGAAGTATGGCAACCCTGTATTTTTTTAATCATGTGTTAAGATTAAATTTTGAAATTTTTCAGGAGGTCATGGGAAAAGCGGCTTCGAATAAAAGTAGAATTTGCAATTTAGTGCGGATGTCGTTTGAGAATTCAAATATGATGTTGACAAAAGTGAATTTTTCAACAGTTGTTGCGGAAATATTGGAGAAAGAAACATACGCCTATTGTCATAGTATTTATATTAATGCACTGCCAACGTATATTCTTCCCGTTTATGCTTGTCGAGTGAAATTTTCATCGGATAATTGGCAAAATTTATTGCGAGTTTGCGTAAATCTTTATCCAAATCAAACATCATCGCCCAGCAAAAATTTATTGCTAAAGGCAATTTTTTCCATCGTCAATTACGGTTGTTTAGAGTCACACTTGACTTTGGTTTTGAGAAAATTTCTCCCAGTATTAGGTATAAAAAACAAAAAATCATTTTTTCACCTATTTTAAATTTCTGTATTTTTCGTTTTAATTCTTTTTCATATTTTACAAATATAAATTTTTTTTAAATTCTAAATTTCTTCTATAATTTAATTTGCCAAGAAAACATATTTTTTCAGAGGAAATATTTAAGAGTGCAAATTCGGATCGAACATTAGCGAATTCTGCATTTCAATTGGCGGCAAAAGTTTGTCAACAAATTGCAATTGATGAACGAATGGAATTGTGTGATTTTGCCGAAAAAATATTGCCAAACATTGTATTCTTCAAGGGACGAGAGGAAAAATATGTTTTATTTCTCATTTTAATTGAAGCGCACAATCCAAATGGTGTGACTTTTAATGATCCGGGTTTCTACGCTCGAAATCCGAAGGAATGGCGAAATATTCTGGAAAATATGTTTTCAATGATCATGAAGAAATCGCAAGCGGAAATTTTGTCTCAACCTTTCATTCATTTTGCCACGGCAGGTAAAACGGACATAAAATTATATTTTCTCGAGAAATTAAATTAAAATTTTGTGGAATAATTAGAGAATAATTCTTTGTTTCAGTTTTCCGACAAGTGAGCAAGTTTCCAATAAACGAACAATTGGCAATTTTAAATACTAGATTCGATGACGATTACGCGCAACCAACAAAAAAACGTCGCTTAAATATCAATAGTGGAATTCTCCTTCACACCGTAAGTGAAAAGAAGACAAAATTCGCCTGGCCAATGATACAAATTTTAGCCAATGTTCTCGAGAAATATCCCGATACATTCGATTTCAATGAATTCATCGAACTACTTCGAATAGTGAAACAAAATTTTGCAACTTTAACGGAAAATAAATATGCCCTAGACAGTTTATGTCAGTTAGCAGTAAATTTATTGGCACTTCATGAAAAATTTGCCAAACAGGATAAAATCGTGGATTTAAAAAATTTTACAAGTGAAATATTAAATTCCCTACTTCGTTGTTTGCCATCGATTGAAAACGATCACTACGGACATATTTTAATCCAATCTTTAATAATGGGTGGAAAAGTGACAAATTACGACACACTTATTCGTGCATTCGTAACAAGAACAATGAAATGGTCATCGAATAGCGTTCGTACTTTATTTGTACTCTGTCGTCATGTTCCATTACCAGAAAAAATCACCCAGACCGACAACAAAATTGTATCATTAAAACGTCAAATTATCAAATGGCTATTACATATACCGTGGGATGTGAAGTTCACCGACTTTCCTCTTTATGAACTCGGCGAAATTCTTTCTTGCTTCCCTCTAAAAACGTGGTGTAAAGATTCCGAAGAATTCAAAGAGGATTCAACATTTACCATTTCGATGCAATACGAAAGTTGTCTTTTGGACACTGTTCGTCAATTATCACTGGCCGATATAAATCATTGTCACGTGTCACAAAATTTATTCACCGAGGAGAAAAAGGAAAAAAGCAAAAAGACTGATATAAAATTACCAATATGTCAAAAGGACGAACTCGAGTTTATAATTGCTGAAATTTCCCATTTCCTCCAAGAAGATGACTTAACTATTTCGTCAATTGCCAAAAAAGTTCTCAAGAGTATGATTGTCGCGCGAACAATTTCCTCCTTTGAATTAATGAACATTGAAAATAATTGTCTGCCCCTACTTTCTGATACACTGGAGGGAGTTTTTAATTCTTTGCAAAGTGTCGATTTCACAAAGCAACTTCTCGAAGATCTAAAAAAGATTCTAAACGCCTTGAGTGTTTTTTTTCAAGCTCCGTATCATGATAAAGTGACGGAAATCATTCTCTCGAGTATTAGTCAAGAATCACTGAGTTATATTTACAAAATACTGACTATCGAACAATTTGCATTTCCTGAGAGTTCAATGTTTCCTTGTCCGAATATCAATGAGACGCTAGCCGCCGATTTTCCGGTCAAATCATCATTGACTGAACTGCCAAAAGAGGCGATTCTAAAATTAGAAGTTACGAGAACGCTAAAAAATTACGCCTCTCTGACCGTTGGATCGAAAATGAACGAAATACAACAGGAATTAATGAGGAGTCTAATAAGGAATAATAACAGTGAAATGTCCACGAATGTCGATATTAAAATAGCGACCTTTATCTTAGAAGTCGTAAATCGTGACTTGATTTTTGAAGAAGATATTCTGGACTATCTCATCGACTATCTCCTACTTCTCTTTTCGACATTTCACCGAAATTCAAAGATTGTTCGCTACGTTCTGAAAATTCTCCCAATTTTCTACGAGCAAGTAACGAAGATCGGTTTGTTCTCCGAAAAATTTCAATCCATCCTCCTCGAAATCGATCGCAGCATTAAAAAAGAATTTTATGGTTTTATGGTTCACTGGGAATTTCTAAAATCAATAGGAAAAATGTTCGATATTGACGCTACGTTTAAAAGCCTCTCGCAGGATATTTCAGTGATTGAACTCATTCTCAACTATGTGGAGAGTCCCTTTTTTATCGTTCGTCAAGAAACTGCGATGTGTGTCTACAAAATATTCTCCTCCCACCAAATCGATTTCACATGGAAGAAATATTTTTACGAGAAACTAATGTCACTAACATTAAACGAAAAGGAGGAAAATTTATTACGTTCCCTATCAATATTCGCCGCAATAATCAGCGGTAATAATAAATTTCAAAATCGTATCCTTCAAGTTCTACTCAAATTAAAAAACATTCCCACCGAGATGATTAAGAAGCTGCTGAAAATCGGCAAATTCAATCACGATTTCCTCCTTCTCGAATGGTGTTCAAATAAAACATTCGACACATTTCCCTGGTCCATCATCGACTCTTCGTGTGAATCAAAATTTTCCGACATCATTCACATATTACTCGTCACCAGGAATTTGAATTTTCCTCAAATAATCGACTACTGCGAAAAGTTGAAAATCAACTTTTCCCTTGAATACAAAAAATCGTTTCCGAAAATATGCGCATGGTTATTGTTCTACATTGCCCGTGGGGAAAAATGGGCGGGGGATCTTTTAGAACAATTGAAGAACAATATGAACACTTATGGAATTGAAGAGAATTTCGCAACAATCGGAAAGGAGAATTTGGATCAGTTAATTGTTCATCTACTGCAAAGTTTCGACGACGAGGAGAATTTTGAACATATTTTTCACACCAGTGTCACATTTTCCGAGTCAATACCAATGAGACTAAAATTATCGGAAATTGAAACGTGCTTCAATTTACTTGAAAATGAACTATTGGATTCACGATTAATCAAATATCTCATGAATAATGGACAAGTTTTGCAAAAAGTACTCATGAGTTTAACTTGCAATATTTACGAATCGAGGGAATTGAAAGCATTTCATCAGTACGTTTACTTTTCCTCTCTGCTACTAGAAGAATTGAAGGGAAATTCTTTGGATGTGGAAATATTTCTAATTCGAGATATTTCTTATACATTACTGCATTTAATGAAAACGGAGTTTCTCGAATTTTCCTGCACCTATTTTGATAGATTTCTGAGGGGAATCCTCCCGGAAAAATCGGAGAGCATAAAGGAATTTTTTCCAGTTATCGTTCGAACACTAACACCGTTAGTCGATCGAGAGAATTCGATTGCACTAAGTTTACTAAATTTTCTAATCGTTGAACAAAGGGGAAATTTTTCCGACTGTATCCAAAAATTGAATTCATTTCCAACTAGTTCCTATTTTCGGGAAATACGCCAAGTTCACGAGAGTTATAAAACAAAATATACCCTCGCAAATGAGATCAACGATTTTTTGCACTACACGGAGGAAATTAATTTACCGAGTAACGTGAGTAGTCTTTTACTGCTAAAGGGGAAGATATTGAAGAAAAAAAACGAGTTGAACGAATTGTACAAGACATTGGAGAATTTACGCTTTGCCGAAGATTCCGATTCGAGTATTTTACATCAATTAATTTATCGTCTAGTGAAATTGTCCGAATCTTCAGATTTAAACGTCTCCCAGGAAGCTGTGAAATGTCTCGGAATATTGGGTCCAGGCGATTTAACGACAATGATCCTTCACCAGGAGAAAATGGAAATTCGGGAATCGAACGATCGTTTTGAAACTCTCACTTATAAGATATTAATATGTCTCTCAAATCACATAATCGACGAGAATATTGAATTGAGAAAATCATCAGCAACTGCACTTTATTCAGTGGTAAATTCATCATGGGGGACAAAATTAATGAACGCGAAATATCGAGCTGATTTCGAGAGGAATTTACACGTGAAAGAAATAAGACTCTGCGTTGAACGTATCCGACCATTTATCATCGGTAATAAGACGAAAAATCGTCTCGCAATTGAGAGAGGAAAATTTCGTAAATTAACAAATTTGAATAATCATCTGTGGAAGGATCAAGTGAATATTTCCTATTTCGACTGGATTTGTGAATTAACCTGTTCCATCGCGGAGATATTCACGAATTTTTATTTGCAAAATTTAATACCAATATTTCGCGTCAATTTGCAATTTTGCGAGGAAATATTGTATCGTATTGTTAATATTATAATACGTGACGATGCAACATTAGCCCATGATTTTTGTAATTGTATCAATCAATTTTTTCGTTCCAATTCAAAAATGGAGAAATTTCGCAATCACGATTCAATAAGATATATGTTGAATTTGGTGAATTTTTTACGAATTCAAGACGATGAATTAATTGCATTGAAATTTGATTATTTACCAATTGCTAAGGCGGCACAATTGTGTTCCGCTTATTTCACATCAATAATGTACGTTGAATTGTGGTGTGAGAATTTTTTAAATGGTAAACGCGAAATTGAAAGTTCGTTGTTAATTGATAGAATTTATCAAGAAGATCCAATTCAGGGGAAAATTGTCAAGGACATTATTCGTGACGCGAGTTTAAAAATTGGCGATCCAGACGCTGTTTTTGGCTGTGGAACTTATCATCTTAAGGATCGCGAGGCAAGATTGCAATATTTCGCTGATCTTCAACAATGGGATCAAATGGTGGTACTTCAGGATTCAAAATTAACAAATGGCCATGATTCACTTAATGGTGAGACAAAAATTAATTAAACTATTTTTTTAATTGAAAGCAAAATTTAATTTACAAATCTAGTCCGAATTTATTGAAAATAATTTAATTTTTCAGAAGAATTTCATAAATTATAAAATTAATACAATTCAAGAGACGAATTATTTTTAAATTTTCGAAAATAATTTATTTCCCTGAATTTCGATAAAATTATTAAAAAAAAATAATTGAATTCTTTCAAGAGATTTTACAATAAATAGTTATACACAATTAATCATTATAATTTAATAATTGAATTCGATCAACAAATTTAATTAAAATTATATTTGTACTACTTGTATTGCTCCGAAAAATTATTTATAATTTATGAAAATAATTAATTCATTTTTGCGACAGATTTTTAAAAACTTTTAAAAAATTAAATTATTTTTCGAATTAATTTATTAACATTCTTTTTAAAAAATTGATTAATTGAATCAAGAAAGATTGTTGAAATTTTATCGAAAATAATTGAATATCTGCAAAGAATTTTATTAGTTTTATGAAAATAATTGAATTTTTTCGTGAAATTTTTATTAAAATTGACAATAAACGCATTTCTGTGAAGAATTTTGTAATTTATGAAAATTCCTCCATAGAATTGTATTCTTTTTATTTTAATAAATTTCCAAAAAAGAATTTAATTATTTTTCAAAACTTGACACAATTCTTCACAAAAAATTCAAATTGTTTTCAAAAATTATTAAATTATGTATAAGAAATGAAATATTTTTAAAACATTTCAATTGAATTAATTTAAAAAATTCAATATTTTCGAAACAGAAGGTTAATATTAAAATAATAAAACAAATAATAAGTAATAATAATACAACTATAATAATTGATAATAAAAATAAATTAATGATAAACCAATTATATTATTAAAATTAATAATTTGATAATGTAAATAATAAAAAAAATCTAATAATTAAAACAATTTTCAGGCATGATGAGCGCCTTGGAAAATTCCGGCTATCAGTATCTTTTGAGTCAATTTATAAAAACTACAAACAAAGGAGAGGAATCGTCTGAAATTGATGACTTTCATTACGAATGCGCTTGGCGACTCGCCGACTGGAATTGTGTGACATTGAAGAAAAATTGCGAAAACTCAGAAAATTCCAGCGATTTTAATGTCGATAGGGAAAATTTTTCCTATCATCACTACAAGTGTTTAAAATCGTTTCACGAAGACGATTTTCTGGTATTGAAATCATCACTCGAATCTGCACGATCAATTATCATTAAAGATCTACGAAACATCAGTTCTGGTAAATAAAAAAGGAAATTTTAATCTAAATATTTTTTTAACGAATAATATTCGATTTCTAATCATTTGTTACTTCTTTCTATTTCATCTATTTTTCAGAAAGTTGTAAAGCCGTTTATCCGAGTTTAACAAAATTGCGAATGCTCCAGGAAATTGAGGACCTAAGTTCGGTCGAATCGCAAAATTATGAAATGATAATTTCCGACTGGAAATCACAGGATTACATTCGACAAAGTGAATTTCAGTATATTGAACCACTACTCTGGCAACGAAGTGTCTTATGTAAAATACAAGACAACTTTAAAAACATTCCCATTCTAAAGGAATCTCTAATTGAAGTTTATTTGGAAATTGCTGAAATTGCATCGAAACAGGGATTCATCAAAGAAGCCTCGCGTTCCTTAGGTAAGAAATTAGAACAAAAATAATTGAAACAACAAAAAAATAATTAAAAAGAGAGGAAATTAAAAACGAAAGACAATTTTTCCAGGCACATTGGCGAAAGAAGATGGACTATCGTTTGAAATTCGTGATCAATTAAACTATCAGGAATCATTGTTGGCTTGGATGAATAAGGACGAAGGATTGGCGCGTTTGCTATTGAGAAATTTACTAAATCAGACGAAAAATAATTATCGCCTTCACGCGGAATCTTTGCGTGTTTATGGAACTTGGATGGCTGAGACGCAATCCGGTAATCGGCAAACAATTTTAAAGAAATATTTAGAGGCAATAAAAATATTTATGAAAATCGATGAGCCATCATCGCAAGACTTGAGAAATTTGAATAAAACACAAGCGGCATTGGCGCGCTTCGCTGACGTTCATTATCGACAATTAAAAGACTACATGCAATCCAGTGATTTTGATAGTATGAGAAAAATGGCCGAAATGTCCTTGGATTCGCATAGAAACGAATTGGCCTATCAGGATCGCGATGTGAGAATTGCATTCGCAAAAAATAAACGACAAACCGCCATTGACGCTTTATCACTCGAGGAGACGGAGAAGGAGAAGAATTATTATCTCACCATGGCTCTGCAGTGAGTGTCTTTTTTTTCTAAATTTCATTTTCTAAATTCATTTTCTAAATTCATTTTCTATAGATCTCTTTAAATTGATTTCTGCTAAAATATTTTCATTCTGCGCAGATTTTACGTGAAAACATTACGTCAAAGCGAGGAGCATAATTTCATTATTTTCCGCGTTGTTTCATTGTGGCTTGACAATATTGCTCTGACGAAAATCAATGAAATTCTAGACGAATATTTACCGACAATTTCGAGTTATAAATTTATTCAAATGCTACCGCAATTGGCGGCACACATGAGCGATGAGGATGATGAGTTTTCAATGAAAATAAATAATATTTTGGAAAGATGCGCTCTCGATCATCCATTTCATTCGTTGCCAGTTCTATTGGCATTGAAACATTTGTATGAGGATACAAAATTCACGTCCAAGGGTACAAAGCACAATAAAATTGAGGCGCGAGTTGTTGGCGCAATGAAATTAATTCAAAAACTTTCGAAATCGAATAAAATCAGTGGAATTGTCCGCGAAATGGAACAATTGGCACTTGCATTGGTTCAATTGGCTTATGCCGAAATTCCCCCCGCAGCTCGTGAGTAATTTTTTTCTCCAAAAAAGAAATAAAAATTGCATTCTTTTTTAAAAAAGATATTTTACTTTATCATACGCGGTTGTTTTCATTATTTAATAAAATATTGAATTTTTATATTAAATAATTAAAAAATTAGATAATAATAATAGTAATAATAAAAATGATAATAATTGAATATAAAATAAATATCAAAATAATAGTTAATAATATATATTTAACAATTTTCACAGAGAAATGCAATATACCTCGAAGTCAAGACATTTTGAAAGTGAAAAATTTTGAAAATGCAATTGTACCCACGATCACAATGGATTTGAGGCCGAATAAAAATTACGAGGACGTGATTGGTGTTAGTAAATATTTAAATACGTTTGAATACGTCGGAGGAATAAATGCACCGAAGAAAATAATTTGCGTTGGAACTGATGGAATCGAAAGGATACAATTAGTGAAAGTAGGAATATTTTTTATTTCAAAATGCGCGTTTTTTTTCTCTTTTTTTAATCAAATTTTTGTTTTATTTTTTTTGCAGGGTAAAGATGATCTTAGACAGGATGCCGTTATGCAACAAGTATTTTCCGTCATGAATTTATTGCTCAAAGCAAGAAAGGAAACGAAGCAACGAAAATTAGTTGTCAGAACTTACAAGGTCTTAATATTTTTTATTTACTTTATTTAAAAATATAATTTGATATTTTTCTAATTATCTTATTCCATTCTTTTCAAATTTTACCTATTTTTTTTTTAATTAAAAAATACCAAATTAATAAATAATTGCAAAACAGTAACTAAATATTAATATATTTTAATAATTTTATTTAAGAAACGTTTTTTTTAATAATATTGATAATAGTATTTAGAAAAATGAAAAATTTTTAAAAATTAAAAATACTATTATCAATATATTTTGTTGCAATTTTAGAAATTGGTAATTTATCATTTATAGGTGGTTCCATTAACTCAACGATCGGGTATTTTAGAATGGTGCGAAAATACTAAGCCAATTCAGGAAATTCTGATCGGTACGAGTAAAAGCATTGGAATTCACAAGAAATATTATCCGAACGATTATTCCGTGGCAAAATGTCGAGCAATAATGGAAGTGAGTTTAAAAAAAACAAAGAACTTTATCTTGAAAAGTATAAAATATGATAAAACTAGAGTTCTGAAAGTATTTTTTCTGTTTTTTTGATACAATTTTGTTTGTGAATAAATTGATGATTTATTTATTTATTTATAAATTATTGCTTCTTTTAAGGGATCATTGAAGAGATCAAACGACTTTAGACTACAGGCGTATATGAATTGCTGTAAACACATTACCCCTGCTTTTCATCATTTTTTCATAGAAACTTATTTGTCTCCCGAGACTTGGTTCGAGAGACGACTCGCTTACACCCGCAGGTAAAATATCTCTTTTTTTTTAAACAGAAAAATTTTAATTAATTTAAATTGAAAAATAGATTGAATAATGAATTATTGAAGAATTCATTAAAGAATAAATAAATTGAATGATAAAATAATGAATTTCAGTGTTGCCGTCACTTCAATCGTTGGCTACATCCTTGGCATTGGTGATCGACATTTGTGTAATATTCTTCTCGATAAAATAACGGCGGAAGTTATTCACATTGATTTCGGTAATTTTACTTTTAATTTAAATTAATATTACAACTATTCGTATTTTTTCAAAATAGGTTTGCAACTAAAAATATTTCGTTTATTATTTTAAATTTTGCGTAATTAAATTCTTATAAAGAAATTAAACCAAATTTTCAAAAATAATTAAATTTCTCGACAAAATTTTAAATTATTTTAAACATAAGGCAATTTTTACGAAAAAAACAAATTTCTTAGAGAAATTTAATTAGAAATATTTAAATTATTATACAACTTTGTCAAAATTGTTGAAAATAATATTCCTGCACTAAAAGTTCTGTTATTTCGATTAAAATAATTGAAGAAAAAATAATATAATTGAAAAAAAGTATGCAATTTTCTTGAATAAAATAACGATTTCTGTTTGCTTTTTCCTAGGAATTGCATTTGAACAAGGAAAAGTGTTACCTGTACCGGAATTAATTCCATTTCGATTGACGCGTGATATTGAAGTGGCAATGGGAATATCGGGAGTCGAGGGCGTAATGAGACGATGCTGCGAGCAAACAATGAAAGTTCTCCGCGAACAGAAGGAAGTTATCGTAACTCTTCTTCAAGTACTTCTTTACGATCCTCTGTTCACTTGGGCGATAACACCATCCTCAATGTGCCGAAGCAGCAATTCAATCCAATTACTCGAAACTGGTAATTAAAAATTTCAAAACAAATTCAAAATTAACAAAAACAGTTTTTCTTAATTTTAATAATCTCCACACAATTTTAGCACATGTCTTTCTTTCATAAATTATGAATCAATTAATTCACAATCAATTTCTATGAATTAAATTATTGAATTAATAGAAATTCATTTAGTTTCTAATTTTTAAATTCAGGCCTCGGATCGACTTTAACGAGCAAAAACAAGTCGCTTTAGTCGATTAAGAATTTGAAAAAAAGTCCTTTATTTAATTTAGTATCGTCACAAGAATTCACATTAATCAAAAGTTGTATAATTTTGGTAAATAAATATTTAGCAACTTTTTATTTCTTTATTCACAAGAAATAAAATTTAACAGATTTCAACTTCTGGAATTTGATAATTTCTAAAAATTAAAACTATAACCCATTCAAAAATTCAATTATTTTCTACAATTTTCAACTAAACTTGAATAAATTAATAAACAAACTTAATCTTTAAATCAATTATCTTTATGAATTTTTAATAACTTTTGCAATTTCTTCAAAAATTCAATTATTTAAATACAAAAAATTTAATTTTTAATAATAATGTAACCCGTCAATTTATCTTTTTAAAGATATTAATAAAGGTAGAATATTTTTAAAAATTTTAATAATAGAAATTCGTAAAATTAGCTTTTTTGAAAATGTTTCTAAATAATTTTTTAAAGTACACAAAATTTTATAATTGAATTTAATTAAAAAATGTCCAAGAAATTGAAATTTGGTAAAATTTCTTTAAAAATAATTTAAGTTTAGTAAAACTTTTGATAAATGATTCAAAATTTGACAAGTTCTTTTTAAAATAATTGACTTTTTAAAAATACAAAAAAATTAATCAACTTTTTTCAAGAATTTTAATTATAAATGGTTTCTAAAAAATTCTGAAATTAAAAATTTCAATTTACTTTATTCGAAGGTAATTGAATCTTAAAAAATTATGATAAAATAATTCTATGAATTAGTTTTCTATAAATATTATAATGTAATTTTTTCAATAATAATTGAAGATTTTTTGTATTTAAAAAAATTTTTTTTTTGAAGAACATTAATTGAAAATTCCGAGTACAATAATTATTTTCTCCAAAATGTTGTAAATAATTGTAAAAAATTGTAATTTTTTATTTTGTATGTGAATTTAAATTTTCGGAAATATTGAAAATAATAGAATTTTAAAACAATAGAACGTAATAATTCAGAGAATTACTTTTTTCAAAACTATTTGAATAATATTTTTAAAACCTATTTTTCCGTTAATTTTCATTTTTATTGAATTTATACTTGAAGAGTATTCATGAAAATTTTTGGCGATAATTTAATATTGTTTCCAAGATTTTCAATTAAAATTCTTAAGTTAATTTGGAAAAATTGTAATAAAACACTTGAACAGATGATTTAGTTTGAATTAGATTTTACAGAATTTCAATTATTCAAAATCTTTTTAAATGTATTATTTGAAAAATTTAATTAGAATACTTATTCGAAAATAAATTTCCAAAGATTTGTGTTTTATACTTTTTGTACTAATAAAAATCGAAATAAGTTGCATTTTGTACTAAAAATGTGGCATATTGCCGCAAAATGTGGAAGAAAAGTCGAAAAAGTTGCAATTTTTTTTAATAAAAGTCGCATTATTTGAAAATAGTCGAAAAAAGTCGTAAAATTCATAATATCCCAGGCCTGAAATTGAAAAAAAAATTTCCATTTACAATTTTAGATTAATTAATGAATTTTTATTTATTTATCTAAACCTTGGACGGGGAATTTTAATTAATTTTAGATTTGGAGATAAATAAAATTGCCGAGAGAGCTTTGGTACGAGTGCAACAAAAATTAACAGGAATGGAAGAAGCAGTTCCCTCAAGTATCGAGGGACAAATTGAAAGACTCATCCAACAGGCGAGAGATCCAGCGCTATTAAGTCGATTATATTTTGGCTGGCAAGCTTATCTGTGATCTAATTTTAGTGAAAAAAAATCGAAAATCAAAATGAATCAAAACAGTGATTTCGTTCAAAGCTTTAGTATTCTACAATTGAAAAAAGATTTTCTATTTTTCGACAGTATTACATTAGGAACAATGCTCTCTTTCCAATATTAGGGATTCTCTTCTCTAATATACAATTATTTTCTCAATAAACGACAAAATAATTAAAAAACTATTTCTACTATTTTTGTAAAAGTGTAAAAAAAAACTTCATAAATTGATAAAAATAATTTTATTACCTAAAAATAAAATATTTTTCAATATAAATAGAAGTTTCTTGTTTTATGTTTTCCAACTGAGAAAACTGTCCTGAATGATAATTTGCTTAAAAATACTATCGGGATTTGATTGTAACATTCTTCGATTGCGTAATGCTTCTAAAATGTAAGAGACTTTTTCTCTCGCCTCACCTTTTGGTATATCGCCCCTTAAACTTAATAGTCTCACCAATTGGTCTTCACTCATATCGGGATATTTCTCCACCAATGAATGAAGATCGAGTGACAATATTTCCGAATCCTCGCAACGTAAAACTTCGGCCAAACGTTTTATTATTTCAAACGGCGAATCAAAATTACCAACTTTCGGCGCAATTCGCGAGAAGAAATTCTTTAATTTATCCGCCTCGGCCATTATTTTCGATGTGCAATTCAAACATTCGTCATAATTTTTCAACGATATTTTCCTTTGTAACATTGCCGAAATATAGCGTTTTGCTATTAATTTCTGCGCCTCGGTTATCACATAATCGAAATTCTTCGGTCGCAAGTGATTGTAGTCCTGTGAAAAGAAGAAAAAGAGTAATGAAAAATTTTTTTTGAACTATAAAAAAAGGGTAAAATAAAAATTAATGGGGCAAAAGAAAATAATTTGCAATTTTACCTGAAAATAGTCCTCGAGAGTGACGCAAATTGTTTCAACGGGTATTGGCGATGAGAGCCATTTTGGTGTGAGTAGATCGTGAAAATGTAATTCCAAATCGAGAAACGATTCCTCGAGTAAAATTGCCGCTGCATCGTTGCGAATTCTTTGATAATTATCCAATAGTGTCTCAAATTTGCGGGCAATTTCGCCACTTGCATTTGGCAGCCAATAAAGTTCTTTCATTTGTTGTGCGAGTTCAATGAATTGCAAACAATTATTCACAACCGTAATCATGTGATGAGTAAAATATGGAACACGACTACGATCCTCGAAGTGTCTCAATTTAAATTCAGTTATTGCTTTTGAATAAATATCCGCATATTTTGTCACTTGTTCAATGCACAATGTGAGAGCCTTTGAAGTTAAATCCTGACTTATCGTTTTTGTCACCTGAAAAGATTTTTCATTTCAAAATAAAAAAAGGGAAAAATCAGTATCTTCTTCCCTTAAAATTATAAGAATATAAAAAGTACTGATTATTACAAAAAAAGATAAAGAGAAATACCTGCAAATTTTGATCGATCATTTGAAAAATAATAACCGGTGCTGCAGTATGATAATAAGTATCCTGTGTACTACTGTCAGGTAATATTCCACTCCACCAATCGACTTTTTCCGTTTCCAAAGTCTTCTTCATCCATTCCTCATAATTCTGATACATATTACGCAGATACTTCTCCTGTAAATCGTCCACCATTTCTTTATTCAATAAAGGACCAATTTCACTCGTATCGATATTCAATTCAGAATGTTTCATTAGATCCGGACCAGTGTAGGTATTCATTATCCAAGCAAGCAATGAAACGTATTCATTGCCCTCGAGACCACTGGCAATAATATCCATCAAGTGTTGTGATAAACTTGTGTGATACATTTTCACGAATTTATTGACAATATCGTAGGAGGGTGGAAAACATGGTCCACAAAGGGTTTTAACAACTCGCAAATCCTCGAGAATTAGAAGACGTGTTAATTCCAAATAACGAACGAGCCACATTTTATTGTCAGCTCGCTCATCGACTTGCGTTCCTTCAATTCGATTTGCCACTGATTTTTCTAATGTCGCAATTGCCATTTCCTTCCATTTTTTCGGACGTCCCGGTGGCATGAAACCCGATTGTCGATGACGTTGTACGGCAAAATGATCAGCTTTTTCCTCGCGTTCAACAATTCTGAGGGCTGTTACGATGACCGTCGGTTCTTTTCTCACTGTATTTAAGGTACGACTCAAAACTAAACGGATTTGCTTCTCCATTAATTGGGAGAGTTTCTCCACGTCCTCGAAATAGGCCTTCAACATTACCGTGTCAGGCATTGATTGATTTGGAAGTTTGTGCAGTTCGTAGAGCAAATCGTCTCTAAAATAATTCGTAACATTAAAAATTATTATTATTATATTATTAACTTTTTTGTTTCAATATTTATAATATTTAATATCAAATTTTTAAAGCTTATGAGATAAATTAATTTTTATTTTAATATTTATAATATTTAATGTCAGGTTTTTAAAGCTTATGAGCCAAATTAATTTTTATTTTAATATTTATAATCAGGGATGCCACAAATATTTAATTTTATTTTCCCCTGACTTTTCCCTGATTTCCAGACAAAATTTTCACTTTTTCCCTGACCCTAAAGAATATTCTGATTCACTCTAAAAATTATTAGATAATCAAGAAAAAATGTTCTATTACATTTATTTACAAATTTCATTAATTGTAAAATTATTCAAAAACATCAATAACTTCTTTTTTAAATAAATATTTAATAATTATTATTTTTCTGTAGGAATTAAAATTCTTCAAAACATTCAAATTCAAACCTTTTTAAATTGAACAACTTATAAGAATATTATATTACAAAACATGAAGAAGGCGATCATGTCTTCTTCATGTTTTGTAATAATTTAAATTACCATAACATTTTTCAAAATAGGTTAATTATTTACAAAAAATCCTTCGCAAGAATTCAATTATTTTTACCAGCAGTAAAATTTCTGAAAAAAAAACTAAATTATTTAAAAAAAACTGTAATAAAATTCGTGGCAATAGTTCAATTACTTTCATAAATAATAATAAATCGATTAACCGTTAATTCATTTTTAAATCAATTTTTATTAGAAAATTCTAGAAAAATTCAATTTAAATTAAAAAATAAATAATTTATTGAATAATAGAATGTTCTTTGTTAAAATTTAATTCTCATAAAGAATTTTATCAATAAATTTTTAAGTATATGAATTTAATTTGAGAAATTTTAATAAAATTTTTAAGAATAATTACATTTTTCAAAGAATTTGATGAAAATATATATTGTATAAAAAATCATTAAAATTCTGCGATGAGTTTTATCACTTATGAAAGTAATTACAATTTTCTTAAAATTTCCATAAAATAATTGAATTTTGGAGAAGAATTTTATTATTTATAAAGTAATTTGGAATTTTAACAAGAATTTGTTTTTTAATTTTCGAACACAATTGGATTTCTGCGAAGAATTTTATTACAATTTAAAAATAATTTAATTCTAGCAACGAATTTTATTCAAATTTTTAAAAATAACTGTATTTATGTGAAGAATTTTATTATTTATATAAATAATTGAATTCTCACAATGAATTTTATTCCAGTTTATGAAAATAATTAAATTCCGGTGAAGAATTTTTTAAAAAATTTACATTCTTCGAAAAATTTTATGAAATTTTGTATTTTAAATAATTGAATTCCTGTGAAAATTTTATTACTTATGAAAATAATGGAATTATTTTGAAATTATTCATTAAAATTGAATTCCTATAAAATTTTGACAAAAATTTTATTAAAATTTTTAAATATAATTAAATTTAGATGAAGAATTTTTTTATTTATAAGTATAATTGAAATTTTGAAAATATTTTTTTTTTTTGAGAACAATTGAATTTTTGCGAAGAATTTTATTAATTTTCAAAATAATTTAATTCTTCAAACGAATTTTATTCAAGTTTATATAAGTAATTGAATTCTTACAACGAATTTTATTCAAGTTTATAAAAGTAATTGAATTTCGGAGATGAATTTTATTATTTATAAAAATAATTGTAATTTTGACGAGAATTGTTTTTAATTTTTTGAACATAATCGAAATTCTGCGAAGAATTTTTGTCACTTTTGAAAATAATTGAATTTCTCTAATCATTTGTAACTTTTCCAAAATCTAATTTTTTTTTAGTATTTTTAACTAAAATTCTTTTATCAATCTAGTATTTATGAAAATTGTAAAAATTATTCATAAAATAATTTATAAGTCATAATTTATGATAGTTATTATTAATTTTATTTAATTATTATTTATTATTATTATTTATTTATTATTAATTATTAATTTTATGATAGTTTTTGAAAATTAAAGTTATTTGAAAAGAAATTATTGTCAGAAATAGAAAAAATTGAAGGTTTTGTATTAAAATTTGTGGTAATTTCTTAGTTTACGAGGCAAAAAGAAAAAAAATTCAGTTTTCCTAAGAATTTTAAACATCAATTTTTTCTAGTACTTTTAGTAAAATTCCCTGACTTTTGGTATCTTTAAAAAAAATCCGTAACGAAGAAATAAATTACCTGGAATTTTCGAGATCCATTAGAGATTGATGGGCATGAAGAAGTTTACCCTCATTGATCCATTGCTTAGTTTTTTCAACACTCTCGGGAACGGTGAAAATGTGTTTTAAATTTTCTTTTGCAGTGACATATTGCGAGTGTCGCATACTTTCGTCTTGAACGGCCTGTAATTTTGCATGTAATTCGGGTGCAGTGCCAAATGATTCGCCAATTGTCAATAATTCCTGTTTTATTGCGTAAACACTTTGCAGTGAACTTTGTAATTGATCGAAACCAACGCGAACACCATCGAGTTGACTTTGCATTGCCGTTTTTAGCATTGTCTCAACAGAGGCTTTCTTTCGATTAATTCGTCGTTTATATTGTTCAACTTTTTCCAATTGATCAGGTCTTTGAAGCATATTAACAACTTGCTTTGTCGCCGTTGCTCTCGCTTCCTCCTCAAGTTTTTGCAAATCGTACATTTTTCCAATATTACCTACGAATTAAATTAAAGTTATTTTATAATAATATTCAAAAATTCTAGAAAATTAATTGAATTTTGGAAGACTTGCAGTTCAAATTTTTAAGTATTTCGAAATTTTAAGCAAATAAAGAACAATAATTAGTTAAATATTAATTTTACGAAAGTTATTAAAATTGGAAAATCTTTAAAAAATTAGGTTTTTGAAAAATACTAATTTAAAAAAATACTAATTTAAAAATACTTTTTAAAGAAAAAAGTTCTTGAGTTCTCAATAATAATTTTAACAACGTGAGACAATTAGAAATTTTGTAAAATTTTATATTTTCAAGAATTTTATTTTTTACTGTTTAAAAATTGTCCTTAAATATAATTATATTTTCGAAATTCTATCATTTTATGAATTTACAAAAATTATTCTATTTAAATAATTCCATTCTCGTAGTTGAAGTCTCATAGAAATTGATTTAAAAAAAAATTACAATTAAAATTTTAAAAAATAATTTAATATTTAAACCGTTATAACAGGAATTTTAGAAATTAATTAAATTTTTAATGGTTTTTAAGTTAAATTCCTTGAAAATTTTAGAAAAGCAAAAGTTTAAAAACTGAGTTATTGACAAAAATTTTATTTTTTATTTCTCTGGCCTTTCACTGATTTCTAAATTCAACTATTCAACACTTGGATAATTTTGTTAAATATTTAAAAACTTATTTTGTTTAGTCACGGAAAATTCAATTAACGAAAAATATATTTACATTTTAAATAATTATGGAAAATGTTTTTAATAACAATTGATAAATTAAAAATAAAAACATTAGGTTCCAAATTATATAATTATATAAAACGAAAATAATATAATAAAACGAAAACAGTACAATTAAAATTGTGACAATGTTCTATACAGTTTTTTTAGGAAATAATTGTTGTTTTAATATAATAATAAAAGAATTAATTATTTAAAGCAGAAGAAAATCACTTTGGAGCAAAATTATACTAACCTCTTTAGTGTTTATAATAGAACATAAATAATTAATAACAATTTAGTAAAATACTATAAACAACCAACTTTCTGTATTAATAACAATAAATAACTGTTGTTTATATTTTCAAATAAACATATTTTTAATTACATAGTAGTATTTAATGTCATAACAAATTTTTGACGTTTCTGACTTTTTGACAGCTTGAATTTTTAGGTTAGAATCCACTTAAAATTTCCAGCGCCCCCTAAAAAATGACTGCGAACTATAAATGCCGCCGACTTTTAAATTCGGGTGCTTTTACCATTTTATTTATTTCCTTTTATAATTGCCTTCTTAGGATTATAAAATATTAATTAGAAAACAGAAAATATTAATAATATTTTTTTCTATCTTATTAATAATCTTTCTCTGAAAATGCTGAAAATTAATGAACCCTTAGGGTGACTACACAACTCTTATAAATAAATAAAGTTTTTTCCAGTCTATATTGTTTATTCAATGGTTTTAACGTCTTGGCGCCTATTTCATTCTCTTTCGCCTTTTGCAATTTGCTTGTTTAATCCTGTTTTGTCTGTCCTCGTGTTTGAATCTCTCTGCTACATTTCTCTAAAGAGTAGAATGCAAAATAGCATCGAATAAGTAAGTATTTTTTTGGTTAAAAATATTATTCAATCAATTTTACACCTGTAAACTAATTAGAGTTCTCTTAATTCTTTTTTCTAATATTCAACACGTGTATATTAAATTCATATATTTATTTTGGAAGAAACTATCGTGATTCAAATATTTTGAATGAATTAAAATTTATGACTCATTTGTTTACTTTATGTATTTTGATTTTTATTTTACAGCAATGAATAAAGAAATTTGTCAATCGCCGTTCTTTCTGGCTGCTGTGAAAGGAAACGTTGAAGAAATAAAAAATCTTTATGAAGCTACTTCTGCCGCTACGAATAAAAAGGATCAATTTTATTTTGCCTTGTACTTCGCCTGCTTCAATGGACGGGTGGAGGTGGTGAAATTTTTGCTTGAAAATAAAGTCGATCCAAATTATGTCGTTGGATCTTATTTGACGCCTCTGCATGCTGCAATTATGAATAAGCATAATAGCATTACTGAAATGCTATTAAATCACGGGGCCAATGTGAATCCAAAGATTAAAAATAAATCAGGGTATGTAAATATTTATTAATTAATTTCAAAAAAGAATGTTCCAGGAATAAAATTCACTCGATAAATAATTCTCCTTCTTTATAGGAATTCATTTATTATCAAATATTTCCATACAAATCTTTGCAAAAATACGATAATCTTTATAAATAATAAAGTACATGGGAGAAATTTTGTTTTTAATTTTAGTAAAATTCTTCGCAAGGATTGAATCATTTATTTTAATTATTCAATTACATTAAAAATATTATTTTAACAAAATTTCATATGCAGAATAAAATAAATAGAATAATAGAATAAAATTTAATATTACTTTAAAAAGGAAGTAAAGTATATTCTTAAATAATATTCTTCGAAGGAATTAATTTTTTTTCAATAAATTTTAATTAAATTTAACGGACGTATTCAATTATTTTAATAAATAATAAAATTCTTTGCAAAAAATAAGTTGTTTTTTTATAAATAAAATTTTTCTGCGCAATTCAATTATTATTTAAAAATATTGTTATAAAATTCTACGCTAAGATTCAATTTTTTTCATAAATAATAAAATTCATTCTTAAGAATTTCATTATTTTTATAAGTAATGAGACTCGTTGCAAAATTTTAATTATTTTTTATACAATTTTAATTGAATTCCTCGAAAAACGTATAATTATTCTTTAAATTCTTTCTTACGCAATTCGTTAAAAAAAATAATTCAATTTTTTAAAAATCTCTTGATAAAATTCTTTATGAGAATTCAATTTTAAGAAACATTGAATTTTTTAATAAATCATTTCTTTGTGCGTATTTGAATAATTAAATTCTTGAAGAAATTTTTTTTCTTCGCAAGAATTTAATTAGTTTCATAAATAGTTAAATTCTTTGCAGAATATCAATTATTTTCAAAACAATTTTAATTAAATTCTTCCGATGAATTCAAATATTTTTAAATATTTAAAAAATTTGTATTTATTTCCTACAATTTTAATAAATTCTTCGTAACATTTAATTTGTTTTTCTAAATACTACAATTTTTTAAAAGAATTAAATTATTTTTAATCAAATTTAAATAAAATTACACGGAAGAATGTAATTATTTTCAAAAATTCCCATAAAATTATATTTCAACAAGAATTTTAAATTCTTTTAAAATAATTCAATTATTGTTAAAATTAAATTAAATAATTAACTTCTTAAAGAAATTTTAAATAAAAATTGAATTAAGAAGTATTGTTTTTTTCAACTTTTAGAGATTTATTAAATATTAAAATTATTATAGACTGAATTTTTAGAAGTAGTTGAATTTGAAAAACATTCTTAATTTAAATCTTTGAAAATCTGAATTTTTCTTTATCTTACCAAACAATTATGTAGAATTAGTTTTTCTGAAACATTTTAATTTCAATTCCTTTGAAATTTGTTGAAATTTTTATTATTTATTTAATTACCTAATTGTGAACAAAATGTTTGTTTAGAAAAGAAAAGAAAAGAAATATGAATTTTTCATTTTGTTAGCTAACAATTTTGTAGAATTAGATTTTCCGATTAAAGTTTTTCTCTGAAATTTAATTATTTTCAAATTTTTTTCTGTTTTTCCAAAACTACAATTATTTTTAAAAAAAATTTTTCATTTCAATGATTTGAATCTCCGATTCTTTTGAAATTTGTCGAATTTTTTATATTTATTTAATTATCTAATTATAAAGAAAAATTTATGTGTTGAAAAGAAGTTTAGATAAAAATTCGACAAAATAAAATTTTGGAAGAATTTCTGAATAATTGAAATTTTGTGAAATTAAATTGTAAACAAATTTGAAATTTTTTGAAGAGCTTTTAGAAAAATTATCAAAAGTATAGTCGATACGAAGAATTTTAGTTAAAAAGTTTAGAATATAGTAATTGAATTGAAATGATGAAAATAATTTTAAACAAGTTTTGAATGTTTTTTTAAGGGCTTTTAGAAAAATTATTAAAAATGGTTTTAAAATAGTTGTTGCAAAGAATTTTATTTAAAAATTTTAGAATAGAAAAATTGAATTGAAATCATGAAAATAATTTTAAACATGTTTTGAATTTGAATGTTTTGAAGAATTTCAATTCCTATTGAAATATAAAAAAATTGATTAAATATTTATTTTAAAAAGAACCAGATTTTTTCAAATTACTGAAGAGTAAATTTTGTTTTTGTTTTCAGAAAGAAAACCGTGGAAGTAAATTATTTTTGTTCACCACTTATTTGCGCGGCACGAACAGGAAATGAAAAGGTGATCGAGATGCTTTTGCAAAGAGATGCGGTTGTAAATGCAAAATTACAATTAGTGAATAATGACAAGAAGGAGACGACGAAATCATTGTATTACAGAAAACCGGAACCTGAAGAGGAGTACGAAAGAAAATTGATTTTCGGGACATTCGACTCGTACAGTTTCAAAAAAGAATATGAGTCATGTAAATTGGGATTTACGCCGCTTCATTTTGTAATTAAGTGCCAAAAGCAAGCTGCCACTCAATTACTATTAGATCACGGCGCAAATATTAATGAGGCTTCTGAATTAGGTTTAACACCACTTTTTGTCGCTTGCAAACACAATGACGTAGATCTCGTCAAGTCTTTTCTCAAAGCAGGAGCCGATATCAAAGCTCAAGTATCAAATGGCGAAAATTTACTATGCTACATTATTGGCTGTATTATTGAAGATTCATTTCAAGATTCTTACGACGAATACATAAAAGAAGATTGGATCGACAGAAGCAAGGTGTTCAGTTATTTATTGAAAATAGGCGCCGATCCAAATGGATGGTCAATGAAGAATAAGGAAAGCGTTCTTCATTGCGCGGCAAAAAATGGAATTCCACACGTTGTTCATCTTCTATTGAAGTACGGCGCGAATGTTAATTCCGTTGATGGTGAATTAAAAACTCCAATTGAATACGCAGTGCGTAATTTACAGGAAATATTGAGAGATATTCAGGATGTTTATTATTGCTATGATTCATCATCCGATGAGGATTCTCTAAACGATTTCTTCGACGATTCAGAGGAGGAGGAGGAGCACGAGAGGGAAATGGAGGATCGTCGCATGCAGCGTGAAGCAAATCGAAAACGAAAATTTGATAATAGAAAAATTTACAATCTCACGCATAATAAATATACGTACAATAAATTTAAATATGAAAAGGATCATGGCAACGATGAGGGTTACACGATTTTCAAAGATCCACAACCATTGCGATTGGTTGCACAATTAATTGTTCGTGAATTGGTGCGATTGGAAGCTCTCGGCAAGAAGAATGCCCAGCAGAATGTGAAATTTCTCCAAACAAAATTTGTCAAACCCTATTATACGAGGTGTAAAAATGAATTGAAAAAAATGAAGACTAATGTAATAGCTGATGGTGTGAGTTATTATGATTTTTTGTTCGCCAATGATGTTAAATTGAAGGAATATATGAAGAATGGGAAAATTGCCAGCGAGATAACTGAGGAGAATTGTCGTCAATTGTTTCCGAATTATACACGCGATTTGAAATTGAACGCTAAACGAGTAATGAAGAGAAAGAAATCGGCAGTTGATAAAGAATCAAGTGGATCTAGCGATGATGATGTGCACAATGGAGGAAGAGCAAAAAGACGTCGTTGATGACGAATCGTGTCATCTCTCTCTCTCTCTTAAGATTTTTTTATTTTCCCATCTACTTTCATAAGTGTTATTTCTTTTGTTCGTTTAAAAGTATCGTGAACTTTCGTTATGAACTATTTAACGTTTCCTCTATTTACGTGTTTAATTTTAAATATATTTTTTAAGATAATTCGACTTAAAGTCGAAATAGCGCAAAACCAAAGTTATTTCATAACTCTTGCGTGATTAAACAACTCACAATTGATGCCAAAAAAAACGCGAGAAAAATATTTACAATTGTTAAAATTGTTAACAACGATAATCAAAAAGAAAAATGCGTGTTAAACGCAGTTTATAAGAATCGTAGTATTTTTATACTATTTTATACTTTTGTACGAAAAGAATTGAAAAAAATATGATTTTCTAAACAAACAAAAAATTGTCTTCTCCTTTCAGTAAATTTTTTACTAAAATTAAGAAAATGTTTAGTTTGTTATAATAATTGCGGGAAAATTTGAAAACTTTTGTTTTTAAAGAAGTATATTTTCCTGGATGATTATCTGATGGATTGCAGAAATTTCCAACACTCGTAAACGGGAAAACCAGAGATGATGAAAAAAAAAAATTTCTTTTTTCGTTCACGTTGAGTGTTATTTAAATAATGATAATGACCTTTGCCATTGAATGAATCATGTTCCTCGATAGTTATTTATTAGTTTCTTTTAGTTGCATTAAAGTGAATCTTGACAGACAGTCAATTTATTATACGAACTACAATGTTTCATAAATTATTTATTATTGGCGTTATACTTTCTGTATCATTAGCAGGTAGGTGAAGATTTTTAAATCCTATTTATTGATAATTAACACTTGACTGTTCAATACATTTTTTTACAGTTATTAAATTTTCATATTTTACTATTACTCTAATAATACAGATAATAATAGATAAATCTGTAAAATATATTAAAATAATATTTAATTTTTAAAAATTTTTTCTATTAAAATGTTTTCAATTTTTAAATTCCTGTATTGTCATTCATCTGATTCTTGTAAAGAATTTTATCGAAAAGTTTGAAAATAATTGTATTCCTATGAAGACTTTCAATATTTATGAAAATAATTGAATTTTCTTTTCAAACAAAAAATTAAAAATAATTTTATTCCTTTAAAGAATTTTATTATTTATAAAAATAATTTTATAATTTAATAATGATTCTTTGAATAATTTTGATATTTACGAAAATAATTAAATTCTTAAAAAGTATTTTATTAAAAAATTTGAAAATAATTAAATTCTCGCAGACTTTTCTAAAAAAAAATTGAAAATAGTTGAATTCTTTGAAGGAATGTTGCTTTTTACTAAAATAATTGAATTCTTCAAACGAATTTAATCAAATATTGAAAAATAATTGAATTTCTTCAAAAAAATTTGTTATTTACGAAAATAAATGAATTCTTGTAAAGAATTTTATTAAAAACTGTGAAAATAATTAAATTCTTACCAACACTTTTATCAAAAAAATTGAAAATAATTGAATTCCTTCGAAGAATTTTGTTATTTACGAAAAAAATTGATTTCTTGCTAAGAATTTTATTGAAAAATTTGAAAATAATAAAGTTCTTGCAAAGCCATTTAATAAAAAATTGAAAATAATTCAATTCTTTATTGAAAGACTTCTTTTACAAAAATAATTTATTTCTTGCAACGAATTTTATAAAAAAAATTAAAAACTAACTGAATCCCTTCGAACAATTTTGTTATTTATGAAAATAATTAAAAAAAACAAAAAAACAAAAAATGTTATTAAAAAATTTCTTAATAAAAAAATTCTTGATAAATACTTTTATCAAAAAAATTGAAAATAATTGAATTCTTTGAATGAATGTTGTTTTTTCTAATAATAATTGGTTGTTGCAACGAATTTTATCAAAAAATTTTAAAATAATTGAATTCCTCCGAAGAATTTTGTTATTTACGAAAAAAATTGAATTCTTGCTAAGAATTTTATTAAAAAATTTGAAAATAATTAAGTTCTTGCAAAGCCTTTTATTAAAAAATTGAAAATATTTTAATTGTTGCAACTAATTTTATCAAGAAACTTAAAAATAATTTAATTCCTTCGAAGAACTTTATTATTTGCGAAAATAATTGAATTGTTGCAAAGAATTTTATCAATAAATTGAAAATAATTAAGTTCTTGCAAAGCTTTTTATTAAAAAATTGAAAATAATTGAAATGTTGCAACTAATTTTTTCAAGAAATTTAAAAATAATTGAATTCCTTCGAAGAATTTTATTATTTGCGAAAATAATTGAATTGTTGCAAAGAATTTTATCAATAAATTGAAAATAATTGAATTCTTTGAAAGAATATTGTTTTTTTTAAATAATTGAATTGTTGCAACGAATTTTATCAAAAAATTAAAAAATTATTGAATTCCTTCGAAGAATTTTATTATTTGCGAAAATAATTTAATTGTTGCAAAGAATTTTATCAATAAACTGAAAATAATTGAATTTTTGCAAAAAAATGTCAACAATAAATTTTAAAATAATTTAATTCTTACAAAGATTTTTAGTTTTTATCTAAAAATCGAAAATATTTTAATTCACCCGAAAAATTTTATTATATTTTTTTAAATAATTTTTATTGAAAGTTTTGATGATATGTAATTGAAAAATAAAGAAAAATTATATTCTAAATAATTGAACTCCAGAGAAGAATTTTATTATTAAAAAAGAAAAAAATATAATTTATTGACAGAATTGTCATTAAATAAAGAATTGCTTCAAATAATTTATTAAAATTCTAAAAAATAATTAAACACTTCCAAAAGATTTTAAAAACTAATTGATTTTCTTCTGAAAATTGTATAGAAAATAATAAACAAGAATAATTATAAATTTATTAAATAAAATTTTAAATTTTAAATCTGGAACTATTCAAAAATTGAAGTTTATATTTGAAAAAAGTATAAAATTCCAAAATTTGCATAAAAATTAATAAATTAATGAATTAATACACGTTTTGAATGATATTAAAACATATTAGAATTAATATTTACCAATTCTAATATATTTTAAAGGAAATAAAGAATATTTTTCTGTAATTGAAAATCTTATTGTTAAAATTGATAATAAAAATCGTAATATAATTTTCAGAGGAAGATTCATGTCCAAATATTATTTTACGAACACAATGGAATGCAAAAAAGTCAGTATCGGATAATTTTTTAATACCTCCTCTTGAATATGTCGTTATTCATCATACCGTAACTCCAGAATGTCGAAGTCAATCAAGTTGTTCGAGTCAAATGCAAAATATTCAATCTTACCACATGGATTCTCTCGAGTGGCACGATATTGGCTTTTCGTAAGTAAATTACAAATTTTTTTTTCGTAACAAACTGGAATTAAAATAGTAATATAATTAATTAAAATCTAAAATCCAATGAATCTGTTTATATAATCCAAATTATTTAACAGTAATTATTAAAATAGAAATACCGAAAAATAGCAGTTTAGTTAGTTTAAAAGAATTAGTTTTACAAAAAAATAAAAATCTAAAAATAATTTAATTTAAAAAAGTTATTTTCTTAGTTGAAAAAATTGACTTCTTTAATTAGAGAATAATTTTTTGATAAAATCAAGAATTGTAATTTTTCATTATTTGCGAAGGAAAATAAATTTTTTTCATAATTTAAAGATTTGCAATTGGCGGAGATGGAAACGTGTACGAAGGTGTTGGATGGTACAAAGAAGGCGCGCACACTTATGGTTACAATAAAAAAGGTTTAGGAGTTGCGTTTATAGGAAACTTTCAAAGTAAGTAACTTTTCTTGCCAAATATCAAAAAATATTCTCTTTTATCGATTTTTTCAATTTTGATTTTATTTTCAGACAAGAAGGCAAGTGACGAAATGATAAAAGCGGCTCACAATTTAATAAAATGTGGAAAAGCGGACGGATATTTGCGAAATGATGTGAAAGTAGTCGGAGCACGTCAAGTCGTTAATATTATTAGTCCAGGCGATCAACTTTATCATCAAATTCAAAAATGGCCCGAATGGTCCTCTCGCTCCTAGAAATCAATCTATAATTATTTTTTATTATATTAAATTTTTAATTTCATGTAAAATAAATTGCTCGAAGGAAATAGTTAAAAGAAAAGTATTAAATAACATCAAAATATGATTTTCAACTTTTTGTTTTAATTCTTTTTTGTACGTCTATTATATACAAGGCTGCTCTCTGTCCATGCACATTACAGTGGTTGGCAAATTAAAAAAAAACCTTATGTTTCTTCTCTTAAACAAACAATAATATTCAAGATACAATTGATTAAAAAAAATCTATTTACAATGACGTCGATTTTCTCATGCTAAATGCACAATCTTCAACAAAATCAACAAAGATTGACAATAGCAAATTCGAATAATTACTAAATTTAAATTAAATACTCTATATGAATAAAGTCAATCCAAATGAAGCGGTTTTTCATTTTCTTTCCACCATTATAAATTATTGACGTTTTGAAATTCGGTAAAATTTAATTTCAATTAAATTTGTGCATGAAATGTCGCGGATGTGTAAAGTGTTAATCATTCCGAGCTATCGATTCCTTCAACTGCGTCAATAGCAAAATAAATAGATTAACTAACCAGTCCATATATACACACTCTGTACATTTATTTCAATTAAATTAATCAATTACTTTTCGTAATTTATTATTATATTTCATCCATCTATGGCTTAGAACTCTTTATTTTTTTTTGTCTACTAGCAAAATAGGATCGTTCGCGTGTCTTTTTTTATTTTTTTTCATTTATTAATATATTAATATTATTTTGAATTATCATAAATATCAATAGGCTTGACACCGAACGCGACTAGAAACGCGTTTGCAATTTTTTTTTGCGCTAAATCTTTCAATTCAGAATCATATCGAAAGAATTTTAATTATTTTTTTTGCACCATCGTTGATTAATAATGAAAAAAGTTTAACCTTCGATGAGAAAATGGTTAAATTTTTCTATATATTTTCTAAAAAAAAATGAAATCGCTGAAAATTTCTCTAAAAACTCCAAATAACTCAAAAAGTAAAGAATTATTACCATTTTCGAATAAACGGTTTTCAAAAAGCTTTGTTTTGGTTGTAATAATCCTGTCATTAAAATGAAATAAAAAATTTCATTATCAAAATTTCGCAATAATTCACGAAATTAAAAATTTTCTTTTAAAACTGTCTAAAAAGTTTTTTTTCTTTGCAAAAATGTAACTTTTTTTCCTAAATTGAGAAAAAATTTGGCAAATTAGAAAGTTTGACAGTTCTAAACATAAAAAGAATATTAATCTAAACAATATTTTTTTGATGTGTGCAATTCTTGAAAGCACATGTCATTTAAATTTTAAAAAAAAGAGAAAAAAAAGAAAATAAAAGGAACATGAAAAAAAAACCGCCTAATATTACGTATAGACGCGAGTGTTGAACATTTCTCTAAAAAAAGATTGCTTACAACTTTAAAATCTGAAATTTTAATTGACTTTTCCAATAAATAAAATAAGAATAAGATTATTTCTAAAAGAAAAATAAGAGAATATTTTGAAATATTAAAATTTTTAATTCTAAAAAGTTTCCTTAAATTTAAAAAATAAAAATTTTTAATTCAATTCTATTTCAGAATTTTAAAGTGAATATTTTTTTCTACACCTACAATACATTAACGGCAGTAATTTTGATATTCTCATTTTCATTAAAACAATAATTCAAAAGTCACTTCAGAATTACGTCTTCAATATCTCTCTCTCTTTCTCTCACACACACTTTCAATTCTCTCCTCCTTTTTTTTACAATTTCTTTTTATAAAATACCTAATAATACACATTCGGTATAGAAAAAATTTTTTTTTAAAGATCCAATCGCAGGGAAAATTTTTATTAGGGTTAAAAAATATTTTCAACCAAAATAAAAAGACTTAATCAAAAAATTTTTTGAAGTTTGATAAAAATTGATAAAAACCAAATTTTCAACTAGAAGGACAATGAATTATTTATTTGGAAAATTGCTAAATCAGGGTGGTCATATGTCAGTGAAGTCGGGGAAACAAATTTTTTGTCAGAATTTTATCAAAAAAGTTTGAAAATAATTGAATTTTATTTTTATGAAAATAATTGAATACTTGTAAAAAAAGGTTATTCAAAAATTTGAAAATAATTGAATTCCTTGAATTTTTGAGACCGATTTAATGAAAAATGTTCTAAAATAATTAAAATTCCTGCAAGTATTTTATTATTTGTGAAAATAATTTAATTCCTTTGAACAATTTTATTAAAATTTATTTAAAAAATTGAAAAATTCTTTAAATTTCAAATCTTCTAAATTACGTTTTATAATAATTGAAATAATTTGATTGTTGAATGTTATTGAAATTTTTAGAAAATAATTAAATTCTCTTCAGAATGTAAAATTCGATTTTCTAAAATAATTTTCTTAGAGTTTCTATACATAATTAAATTCTATTTTGAGGAATTTTTGAAAATAATATATTTTCTTTTTATTGATTTATCCAATTGATTTGAACTCGAAGTTTAGTTGAAAATTGCAAAAAAACAATCGAATTCGCGTAAAGTTATAATTATAATTTTTAAAAGTTATTAAAATTACCAAATTTTACTAATTTTTCGTTAACTTTCATACTTTCCGGTAAAAAGAATTTCGTCAATGAAATGTCAGTGGAAAGCGATGAACTGAAACTTGTGACCACCCCATTTGTTTTCAAACAAATCGAAAAGCTTTCAAAATACATTTTTATTTCAAAAAAGTCTTTCTCCATTCGAAAGCAAAAAAACTAAAGTATTTAAAACAATTTACTTTTAAAAGAAAGAAAAATTTCAACTAGTGGAACAAAATTCGACTAGGAAAGAAAATCTAAATACTAGATTCTAGTAACTAATAGTAGCTAAAAAATAAAATTCTGAAGTGTGCTCTTTTTTTTCACAGCCATTCATCGAAATCTTCAACACTCGTCGTCTCCTAATTAAAGGGATTTCGAGAAACGGAATATTAAAAAAAAGGGGGAAAAAATTGAATTTAGAGCAAACCGCCTTTTCTACCAAATAGAAGTGAGCTAAGTGTGCCAAGTGCCGACTGGGCAGCCGATTCCTTAGTAACGGGAGGAGCAGCCGGTGGTTTCACTTGTCCAAGATCGGGTCTCGTCGAACGATTTCCCGAGCGTCGTTGTCGACTCGATCCATAACTCAATTTCCCCTCACTATCACTCAATCCCCTTGATCTATCACTGGGCAATGATGAAATTGAATTCTCACTGATGGAAGATGCCGAGGAAGATGAATCCAATTTCTCTTGACTGAAACTGGAGGACATGGAATTTTTCAGGAAGGTCAATTGAGCCATGGGACTCTCCATATTTCGCCTTGTATAAAGTGCACCCTGCAATGCCAATGGCGATATATTTGTTGATGTTGATGCCGCCATTATTGTGTCGATTCCAATCCTCTCGAGTTTCTCCACAAGTCGAATTCCCGTCAATGCTTTCTTCTCTGATCTGAAAATTATATTTTTATATTTAAAAAAACAACAGCTAAATTACTTTTGATAACTATAATTTTTAATTTAATTTTTCAACTAATTACAGGGCTCGGATTGTGCGACTATTTCGACTTTTTTCGACTTTTCTAAGGAAATGTGACTTTTTTCGACTTTTTTTTGTGAAAAAATGCGTCTAATCGACTTTTTCGAGATTTTTTTACTAAAATGCGAATGAAATTTATAAAAAAATTTTAATTTAAAGGAAAAAGTTTGAGTTAAAAAAATGTTCTGTTACATTTATTTACAAATTCTTCGAAAACATCAATAACTTCTTTTATAAATAAATATTTAATTATTAAAAATAGAAATAGAAATATAATAGAAAATAAAAATAGAAATTAAAGTTCTTTAAAACATTCAAATTCAAACCTTTTTGAAATTAAACAACTTATAAAAAATTGTTTATAAAACATGAAGACATCGAGTCTGCATTGTTTCGATTGTTCCGAGTCTTTGTGTTTTATAACAAATAAAAATTACCAAGTGATAAAATCATAACTTTCTATTACAAGACTTTATAAAAATAAATTGTATCATTTTTAATAAAAAAAATTGAATTATTGGGAAAAAATTTTTTAAAGAAAGTAAGTAATTAAATTTTGCAAAAGAATATTGATATTTACAAAGACAATTGAAATTCTGAAGAGAATTTAAAAGAAATTTTTGGAAAATAATTGAATTTCTGTGATGAGTTTTCTTACTTTTCAAGAAAATTGAATTTTGCAAAAAATTGTATCAAAACTTTTGAAAAAAATTAAATTTCAATAATAAATTTTATTCTTTATGAAGATAGTACACATTTTAAGGAGAAATTCTAAAACAAGTTTAAAAATAATTAAATTTCTGCAAAGAATTTTATAACTTTTGAAAATAATTGAACTTCTCCAAAGAATTTTAATACTTTTGAAAATAATTGAACTTCTCCAAAGAATTTTAATACTTTTGAAAATAATTGAATTTCAGAGAAGAATTTTATTAAAACTCTTTGCAAATAATTAAATTTCAGGAATGAATTCTATTATTCACAAAGATAGTATTAATTTTAAACAGATTTTTTCTAGAAATATATTTCAAAATAATTGAATTTTACAGGAAAATTTTGATATTTATAAACATAATTGAAATTTTAAGAATTTTAAAAAAATTTGCTAATAATTGAAGTTTTGTAAAGAATTTTTTACTTTTCAAGATAATTGAATTTTGCAATAAATTGTATCACAACTTTTGAAAATAATTAAATTTCAATGGTAAATTTTATTCTTTACGAAGATAGTGCAAATTTTAAGGAGAAATTGAAAAACCAATTTGAAAATAATTGAATTTCTCCAAAGAATTTTATTACTTTTGAAAATAATTGATTTTCAGAGAAGAATTTTATTAAAACTCTTTGCAAATAATTGAATTTCAGGAATGAATTTTATTATTCACAAAGATAATATAGAATTTAAACAGATTTTTCCAGAAATATATTGAAAAATAATTTAATTTTACAGGAAAATTTTGATATTTATAAACATAATTGAAATTTTAAGAATTTTAAAAAAATTTGCTAATAATTGAAGTTTTGTAAAGAATTTTCTTACTTTTCAAGATAATTAAATTTTGCAATAAATTGTATCAGAACTTTTGAAAATAATTAAATTTCAATGGTGCATCTTATTCTTTACGAAGATAGTGCAAATTTTAAGGAGAAATTAAATAACATATTTGAAAAAAATTGAATTCCTCAAAAGAATTTTATTTTGAAAATAATTGAATTTCTACAAAGAATGTTATTACTTTTGAAAATAATTGAATTTCAGAGAAGAATTTTATTAAAATTTTTTGCAAATAATTGAAATTCAGGGAAGAATTTTATTATTCACAACGATAATATAAATTTTAAACAGATTTTTTCTAGAAATATATTTAAAGTAATTAAATTTTGCAGAAAAATTTTGATATTTATAAACATAATTAAAATTTTAAGAATTTAAAAAAATTTGAAAATAATTGAATTTCTACAAAGAATTTTCTTACTTTTGAAGATAATTGAATTTTTGCTAAAAATTTAATTAGAACTTTTAAAAATAATGAAATTTTTATGATAAATTTTGTTACTTATAAAATTTTGACGAAAAATTTTTAAAAAATTTCTGAATTTAATTGAATTTCTCCAAAAAATTTTATTACTTTTGAAAATAATAGAATTTCAAGGATGAATTTTATTATTTATAAAGATAATTGAAATTTTGACAAGAATTTTATTAAAATTAAAAAAAAATTTTTATAATTAATTTTTTTATTTAAATTTTTATAATTGAATTTCAAAGAAGAATTTTGTTATATTTAAAAATATTTAACATTTTAAAGTGGAGTTTAAAAAAATGTTAAAAATACCTAATTAAAATTTTGCTATGAATTTTATTAAATTTTTAAGAATTTTATTTCGGATTGTTTGATATTAATGTATCTGTTGTCGAGAAATGTGACTCTTTTTACAATTTTGACATTCTCGTGTTTCTTTTTTGTCGTTTTTTTTCTAAAATTTCATGCGACTTTTTCGGAAATTTTATGCTGTTACAGTCACTTTTCGTGACTTTTGCTGTAAATTTATGCGACTAAAGCGACTTTTTTGAGTCTTATAAAGACGATCCGAGCCCTGTAATTACTTACTTTAATAAACCTGCAAATATGAAAAAGTAATTTAAAAACAAAAAGGGATTTTCAGTTTACCTTGAGAGAGGATTTTTCGCTCGTTTCCTCTTGACCTGCGAGGCAGTTGGAATGGGCGTCGCGGACTCGCTGCCAAACGTTCGTTTCAGTAATTCAGCGCCAGTGGTGAATAAACCAAAAGACAGTGACGAACTGGTGGGCGAAGGCGACGCGGACCTCGAGTGCGTGGGACTGCCATCGGGACTGTTGCAAGGCGTCGCCGTCGGCGAGAAATTCTTGTCCTCATTGGGCGTCGCGACGCACGACGGTGTCACGGCCTTGATGCCCCGCTCGTTGAGCATCTTGGCGAGACTGAGTGTCGTCGAGAATGTCGAAGTGGAATTACGCCGACTGAGAGTCCTCGGAGTGTTCATGCCGGAATTGACGGCACTGTCGGGCGCACTTGCCACACGACTGCCAACAACGCTGGCCGTCACGCTCGTGTGATCGTCAGGATGCAGAACAGTGCTATTCGTGTAGGTGTAAACGGATCCCGTGTCCTGGAAGAGTTTCCCTGGATTCGCGTACTCCTCGTCTTCCTCGACGTCGGTCAGTGTGTAGGTCTCGAGACCGAGGTCCTCGAGTCGTCGACCGCCTCGCGTCTTCACTCCGGGACGTTCCTCGAGTAAGCCGCCGAGTGTGGGTGTCGCCAATTGGGACCAATGATGAAGAGTTTGCGAGCCCTCCATGGGCTTGACGATCTGCAGTTTCTCCGGAAGTCGCCAGCCACCGGCGCTGTTGCCACTGAAACCGCTAAGATTCCCGCTACTTCCGGTTGACATGATACTGTCCGGCGTTCGACAGCCGAACGGAAGGAAATTCGGCGGCGAATGAACACCACCGTCATAGTCGTAGGTGTAACCAGTCCCAGTGCTTAGGCACGCACGTCTTGCAATCACTTCCGCCGGTGTCAAACGACGCAGCGCTGCTTCCAGGTCGGCTGCTCCTGGCGCTCCTGGCACGCCCGGTAGTTGAGGTCCCCTAGGGTGAAAATTAATTCTTGACCTGATTGTCAATTTTTACCATTTTAATCGATTGAAATAAAAAAAGTAATTAAAATAAAATAATAAAAATTAATATAATAAATAGGATTGACACAAAAAATTTAATTTTGCAATCCCTTCACTTTTTCCTGATTTTCAAACTATTTTTCTGACCCTAATAAGAATATTCTGATTCACACAAAAAATTATTAAATACTTAAAATTTGCCACTATATTTATTTAAGAATTTCTTCAATTGTAAAATTCAATTTTTAATCAATACTATTTTTCCCTAAGAATTAGAATTCTTCCCAAAAAAATCAAATTCAATAAAATTTTGATATAATAACATAATAAAATATAGTAAATATAATAAAATTTCATTTTTTCAACTAATATATTATAAATATATTATTATATATTATATTATAAGTAGTAATAAAATTCTTTGCAAGAATTCGATGATTTTCAATACATTAATTTTAAAATTGAAAATATTTGAACAGAAAAATTATTAAAAAATTTGAATTTTTGCAAGAATATTGTTATTAATGAAAATAATTGAATTGTTGCAAAGAAATTTATTAGCATTTTTGAAAAAAATTGAAATTCTGAAAAGAATTTTCATATTTATTAAGACAATTGAATTCTAATGAAAAATCGTGTTAAAATGATGTAAACAATAGTAAATGTGTATTTAAAAAAACAACTTTCAACAGCATTGAAATCGCTTTTTCAAAAACATTAATTCTACAGAATTGTCAGTTAAAAGTGTAAAAAATTCTCAAATTTTAATAGTTTTTGATTTGAAACTTTTGGAAGTTAGTTGTTATTTGCTTTTTTGTTTCTCAAATTTTTTAATATTTTTTTTCAAATATTTTCAATTTTAAAATTAATGTATTGAAAATCATCGAATTATTGCAAAGAAATTTTTTTAAAAATTTGATAATAATAGAATTCTTTCTAAAAATGTTTTTAAATTCTAGTGAAGAATTTTATTAAAATTTTGAAAAATCCTAATTACATTCATTTAAAGAATTTCATTGAATTTTTTTTAAACTAATAGAGTTCCTTTAAAAATTTTAATTGAAAATTTTGAAAGCAATATTCGATTTTAAGAAGAAGAATTTTATTAAGATTGAATTAAAAATAATTGAATTCTCGCGAAGAATTTTATTACTATTTATAAAAATAATTAAATTACTCTGTAGAATTTATTAAAATTTTAGAAAATAAATGAATTTTAATGTTAATATTTGAAGATTAATATTCTTTCGAGTAATTCTATTAAAATTCTTTTCAAAATAATTAAATTTCTGTAAAGGATTTTACTCTTTATTACCATAAAGGAATTATTGAAAAGAATTTTACTATTTATAAAAAGAATTGAAATGTTTCGAAGAATTTATTAAAATGTTGAGAAATAATTAAATTGGCTTGAAGAATTTTATAGAAATAATTGAAAACAAAATTTTTTTTCTTCTTTTTTATAAATATTTTGACAATAATTGAATTATTTTTAATTTAAAATTCTTGTTGATATAGAACTTTATGGAAATTTTTGAAAATAATTAAATTCTTTCGTGTAATTTTATTTAAATTGGATTAAAAATAATTTTATTCCTTCAAAGAATTGTAGTATTTATAAAAATAATTGAATTGTTTAGAAGAATTTATTAAAGTTTTAGGAAATAAATAAATAATAAATTATTTCGAAGGATTTATTAAAATTTTAGAAAAAAATTGAATTTTTTCAAACAATGTTAAAAATATTTCTAAAAATTGATATCCTCCAAGGAATTCCATTAAAATTGTTTTAAAAATAATTGAATTGTTTAGAAGAATTTATTAAAGTTTTAGGAAATAAATAAATAATAAATTATTTCGAAGGATTTATTAAAATTTTAGAAAAAAATTGAATTTTTTCAAACAATGTTAAAAATATTTCTAAAAATTGATATCCTCCAAGGAATTTCATTAAAATTGTTTTAAAAATAATTAAATTGTTTAGAAGAATTTGTTAAAATTTTAGGAAATACTTGAATTCTTTCGTAAATTTTCATTAAAATTTTTGAAAATAAATTCTTTCGTGTAATTTTATGTAAATTGAATTAATAATTAATTGAATTAATAATTCTTCAATTGTTTTGAAGAATTTATTAAAATTTTAGGAAATAAATGAAATAAAAACAAATATAAATAAATATAATAATAATAATATAATATAATATAATATAATATAATATAATATAATATAATATAATATAATATAATATAATATAATATAATATAATATAATATAATATAATATAATATATAATGAATATTTAAAATATTTGAATTCATCGGAGGAATTTAATTAAAATTATTTTGAAAATAATTGATATCCTGCAAAGAATTTAACTCTTTATAAAATTGAATTCTTCCAAAGAATTTTCCTATATTTATAAGAATAATTTAATTACTTTGAAGGATTTATTAAAATTTTAGAAACAAATTGAATTTTTTTCAAGTGTGTTAAAATTATTTCTAAAAACCGATTTGTGCTGAGGAATTCAATTAAAATTTTTTTAAAAATAATTGAATATTTGTAAGGTTTTACTACTTAAAAAAATAATTGAAATGTTTAGGATTTATTAAAATTTTAGAAAATTATCGAATTCTTTCGGGAAATTTCATTAAAATTTTTATAATGTGAACAGTAATAATTAATTTTGTACTTAAGTGAATTTTTTAAATTTTAAGTATGAAAAAATTTCTAAAAAAAATTTTCTATTTAAAAAATTTATATTTTAAAATAAGAAATTTTGTAATTTGCATAACAACAACAAATTGAATAACACGTTCCGCGCGCTTGTTCGCGTAACATTTGTTTAGTAATAAATAAAGGAAAATAAATGTTATAAAAGCGGTATCAAATAAATAAATATTATAAAAAATGAAATAATTAGATAAACTTTTTAAAAAATGTACGAAATAAATAAAACTTATTAGAATAATATAAAACAATTGTTTAAATACTAAAACAGCCTTGCAATCGTTGTTTTCCGATTGGGTTTAAACTTACGGATATTCCTCCGAGTCAGTAATAAGTGAACCCTCACTATCGCTGTGTCCAGTCGAATCCAAACTGACAAAAGTTGAAGCACCAGGCATTCCACGCGATCGTCCTCGCACTTGAGGACCAAGACTCATCCTCGGTCCGGAAGAGCCAGTCGAAAGGGTGGAAGTTGTCATCGAACCAAGTCTTGGGAATTGTTGACTTTCACTCGCACTAAACGAGGTTCTCGAGGCACTGCGAACCGTCTCAAATACTTTCTTGTACGTCGGTCTACAAAAAAGAATCACCTTTACTTTTTCAAAAAACAAAATTTGCCTGTAAAATATCATTTTTTCATTTTATCGATTAAGAGATATTGATATTAATCTTTCCAGCATTCTCTGAATAAAATTCTCCAACTTCCCAAAAGAAATTCTCCAATTTCCCTGTTCAGTAGCAATCCTACTGTTAAGACAATAAAAAAACTTACAATCTATCTGCACTTATTCCAGAATCCAAACTCGATTCAGAATAAAGTGAAGACTCGAGTTCCGAGGCAATGGAATCAGGTTGAGGATGAGCCACTAAAGACGGATAGAGTGATCCACCTCGAACAGTTGGCATTGAGCGCTTCCTTTGTTTCTTGAGTTGCTCCTGAGTTTCCGCCAACAAGTTAACAACCTAGTAAAGAAGAAAAAAAAGTGGAATTAGATGGAATTAAATTGAAAATTCCTCGTCAGGATAAAAAAAAAGGGAGAAGGAAAAAGAAATTCTACCTCTGCATAACGGTCTTTAAACTCGGCAAGTTCACTAGCCAATGTATTCTGATTGTCCCTGGTTATAACTAGAGTCGTTCCGATTTCATCGTGCTCGGCCATCAATCGAGCGAGTCGCAATTCCGTCTCTGCTAGTTTCGCGGTCAAACTCACTATTTGCTCGTGTTGAAGCCGGTTTTCCTCCTTCTGTCGGCCCAACTCCTCGGCAATCCCGTCTACCTCCATATTTGCATTCGCTTTTTTAAACAGAAACAATTATTTCATTAATCTAATTATTTTCTTCCGAATACAAAAAGTTCTCTAATAACATAATTAACTTCTTCTTCTTCTTCTAATTAACTTCTTCTCAGTACAATTAATGCAGACTAAAATAATCTCCAAGAATAAAAATTGGAAAAAAGTTCTTTTTTCTCCTTTATATAACAGTATAAAAAAAATAGAAAAGAAAAAAATTTGAAAAATACGGAAAAAGGAGTAAAATGATTAAAAGCAGGAGAAACTAATTACCAAGTTGATTAGCGATATCTTTGACGAGACGCGCCTCCTGCTCCTCACAACTGTCAGCTTCTTTAACAAGCTTCGTGAATTCGCATTTCAACGATTTATTTTCATCCTCGAGTGAAGTTATCTTACGTTGCATGACATCCAAATTGATGCCCTGCAATCCTGAGGGTGTCGCAGCTTCCGAACCCGATTCCTCCACATCATTGGTCAAAATTTGTATCAATTCGGTTTTCTTCGACGACTCGTGCGTCAATTGTGTAATTTTTTCATTTGCCGTTTTAAGCTCAGCCTCCAGGGCATTGACAGTGCTCTCAAGTTTTTGATTGTGCGTCAACAGCTCCTTGCCAATTCGCGCTGTCAACTCCAAGTCTTTCTCTTTCTGGAAAATAAAAAAATTAATTTAATCAAACAAAACAAAAATTAAACAAGAACAAACAAAAAAAAACAAATATAAAAACAAAAAAAAACAAATATAAAAACAAAAAAATGTTAATATAAAAAATAAATGTTAAATAAAAAACACCAAAAAATAAATTTTTTACCTCCTCCAAAAGCCTTGTTACTGCCTCGATATCATTGTAGGTTTTGGTCATTTGGCTCACCCGATTGCTGCATAAGACTGAAAACAAAAATCAAACATTTAATATCGTTGTCGATAAAATTATCATCAAAAAAGAAAATTGTAATCCTGTACGATAAGAGAATTTCCAATTGCTATAAATGATTATAAGGAAATGTATACTACGCAAATATATCTGTATATGAAATTCAAAGATTGTGGTAATCGATCAAACAAAAACTTTTCTAGCCGCATTTGTTCTCTCTTGTCCTAGAATTTTCACTGTGACCTTCAATTTAATTTTAGTCCTTAAAATTATTAATTCGAAATTAATTAATCAAAATGCGAAAATCAAAAACAAACCTCTGTACGTTATTTAAACAAAAAGTAATTCCAAATCCGATAAGAAAAAAATCACAAAATTTTTATCTTTGTCGATGATTGAAAAATTCACTTCTTTTTGTTTTGGTTAATTCAACGATATTTATTTCGTCCAGTAATTAATTTTTAATCGATTGATTGACAAAATTTGTAAACATAAAACGAAATAAATAAATATGATTTGTAATTTAAATTTAAAAAATGAAAAAAATTGAAAAAAATAAATTCGAAAATAACAATAAAACGAAAATAATTTTCACAAGACTAAATTTTTTTCCTAAATATGTAAATAAAAATATTTAACTATCTTTAATAAAGAAATAAAATAATTGGGAATATATGGAAAAGAATTATATTTTTTTGTTCTAAAATTGAGTCGAAAAAAATAATCTCAGAGTGTATTTAACGTCTCTGGTTAAAAGGCTAGAATAAATAATAGTGCAACGCTTAATACTGAAAGAGTAAAGAAAAGTTCGAGTTAAAGGTCCAAGAGTTACTAAGAATAAAAAAGTCAAGTTGACCTCGCTTGAAATTTCAGTACATTCAAAGTGTTTAGTTGGTAATTTTTTCTTTTCAACATTTCACAAAATTCAAAAAAAGAAGAAGATAAAAAAGAAAAAAAAAATTTGAGCAAAAATATTAGAAAAATAATGAAATATATTTCTTGTATAAATTAAGCATTGAACATGGTGAAAACATTTTTGTAAATTAAATATTGAATATAGTCAAAACATTTATATTTTAATTAAAGATGTTAATTAAATTTAAGCAAAAATGTCAAGCAAATAAAATAAAAACATTTTTTACATTCAAGAAAGAACAAAAATTGGCAAATAATTTTTTTTCCCTTTCAAGAAAGAGAAAAAATTGTCTCGAAAATAGTCAAATAATTTTTCTACATTCAACAAATAACAAAATAGCCACGAATATAATTCAAACATTTTTAAAAACTTTTTAACAAAGAACAAAAATGTCACGAAAATAATCAACAGAAATTTTGTTGTATAAATTATATATTTACAATTAATAGGTTAATATAAAATTATTTTTATAAATAGTAAAATTTTAGCTTATTTTTTGTGGAAAATAACTTCAGGAATAAAATAAAAAATTTTGTAAGTTGCATAATAATATTAATAATAATAATAATAATAATAATAATAATAATAATAATAACAATAACAATATTAATAATAATAATAATAATAACAAATCGAATAATATGTTTCGCTCGCGTAAACTTTGCTAGTAGAAAAGAATAAATTAATGATTATTAATATTTTAAATTATTAAAAAAAAGAAGAAAACATTTTTAAACAGTAAATAATAAATTAATGAATACAGAATTAGTTACAAACAAGTATATTATAAATTTATAATTATTAAGAGAAATAATTTAATTTTAATAGTTAAAACTATAATTTTTAATTTTTTTATTAATTTTTTATTTATTAAATTATCAGCTTTTTTGAAAATAATAATTTTCTTCTAAAATTGTTTTAACCAACGAAGCAGAAACAAGTCAATCGGTTGGAGTTTACGGAAGTAAAAATTCATACAAATTCTTTTCCTAGATCATTGTTTTTTTTTCTAAAAAATATAGAGAAAAATTACAAATAGAATAAAATGTTTGTCGATACTGATTTATATTATTTATTACTCACTGATTTAATGGAAATTTTATTCTTTGGAATTATTTATTTTTCTGGTAAATTTTCAAATGAATTTATTTAAATTTAATTAATAAAAGAAAATTGAAAATTTATTTTCCGTGATATTATTATTATTATTATTACAAATGAATTATTATTATTACAAATGAATTATTATTATTATTATTATTATTATTATTATTATTATTATTATTATTATTATTATTATAATTTTTTACTATTTTTTTCTTTTCTTTTTTACACAATTTATTTGACGTGAGTAAATGTATTACTAGCTTCAAGGTAATAAACAAGCAGGTGTTGCAAAAACCGCAAAAATATTGTCTTTGCGCGCTTTACATTGTTAATTGACAAATGACGACGCGCGTGATGAAAAGTCATCCTTACGAAACCTTTTTAAAAAGTGCAGTTTAAAGCTAGATTGTATTTCACTTTCAATCGACATGAGTCCAATTTTATGATATAAGGATTCTTGCACCCGTTCTTCGATACCTTAAAATTTCGATTAAAAGAAAAAAAGCAGGTGCAAAAATTCTAATTGTAAATTTGTAATTTCAATTTTATTCAATTTTAAAATATAAAATTTAATTTTTTAAATAATTTCTGAATTAAAATTTCCAAAATACAAGTATATTTTGCAAATTTTAATTATCATTGTTCATTATTTACGGAACTTTTCAATTTTCAATTATATTTATAAATAATAAAACTCTTCTCAAAAGAATTAAATTATTTTATACATTTAAAATTACAATAACATTGACAAGAATTCAATTATTTAAATTAATAACAAAATTCTTTGAAAAGAATTACATTTTTTAAAAATTTTTAGATAAAATTTTTAGCAATTATTTTCAAATTTATTCATCAAATTCTTTGAAAGAACTTAATTATTTTCTAAAAATATTATTTTTATTTAATTATTCCTCAAAAAAGTAAAGCTATTTTTATATTTTCGAATAAAATCATTTACAAGAATTTAGTTTTTTTTTAATAATTAATTTCTTCTAAAAAAAATTTATTTTCAAATCTTTGACAAAATTAGTTGCTAAAATTCAATTATTTTTATAAATAATAAAATTATTCGAAAAAATTGAAGTATTTTAAAATTAATTCGATAAAATTTTTTTGCAAGAATTCAATTATTTTTGTAAATAATAAAACACTTCTGAGAAATTTATTTATTACCAAAAACATTAATTAGAATTCTTGATAGAAATTCAATTATTTGCATAAATAAAATTCTTTGCAGGAATTTAATTATTCTCAACAGTAAATTTTTTATAAAATTTAATAAATAAATATTAAATAAATTAATAGTAATAAATTAATACTAAATAAATTAATAGTAATAAATTAATAATAAATACGTTAATAGTAATAAATTGATAATAAATAAGTTAATAGTAATAAATTAATAATAATTAATAATAATACATTTTTAAAAATTATTTTCTAAAATTTTTTTTTAAAATTCTTCGAAACATTTCAATTATTTTCTTTTTTAAACATAAAAATTCTTCCCAAGAATTAAATTATTTTTATGTTTAAAAAAAAGTGGCGATTTCTCCTAAATATACAGAAAATGACAATAATTTGGAATTTCTAAGGCAATTGGTTAGTTGGAATTGTTCTCTTTTTTTTCACATAAAGAAACTAGATTGAAGCATAATAAAATATATGTGAGTTCCGTAGTGAAGAGTCCGTGAAATTATAAAATTGCAAATTTTTCTTCCTGACTCGAGTGTTTGTAGAAGTAAATAATGGTTTTTCCTCTCTCCTCGCGCAAATATATATAATCATAAACGTGATCATTTCCCACAACATATGTGGTTTTTCGCACTACCTCCTTTTTGGTCACTCTCCATTTAAGTAAATGACGAGCTCGGACTACTTAATCACTCACGAAGAGAAAATTCCAACTAATGATTTTCTCCAGAGATTTTCTTTAATTTTGTCATTAATATCGATTTTCGATATTAATGACAAAATTATTGCGCATGTTTCTCTTTTTTCAACAAAAAAAAAAAAAACATATATATATATAGCCGTGGGAAAGTGAAGATTATTGTCGCATATCGAAAACTTGTTCATACGTGGCGAGAAAACTCGTTTATTAGGAAAAGAATAAGTAAATTCTTTTTTCTGTAAAATTTCTGTAAAAATATTCTTGAATATTTAATTTAATAAAATTTAATAAAATTTAATAAAAATTTATTAAAAAAAAAATAAAAAAATTTTCAATATATCTTTTGTTTTCTTTTATTTTTAGTATTTATGATTTTATCAACTTTATTTATATTTTTAGGTAAATTCGTCTCATGTTTTTTTTTATTTATTATATTTTAATTTTGGGAGGGAAAAATATTGAATTTTATTTTCAATAGCATTAAAGTAGTTTCTATTAATATATTTAGTGATGATAAAATGAACACCTAAGAAGTGCTGATAAAAAAATATCAATAAAGTATTGGCCTTTCGTTTTACATAAGGTGTAAAACGTGCTTTTTATTTCTGAACAATAGATTCCAAAGTACATTAAACTTTAGAGTTTGAATAATACTCTCAGACTTGTGGTATTTTTCTAATTTTCTTTTTCAACAGTTTTTAGAATCTATCAATGACAATTCTCTCTGATAACAATTTCCCAGCCATTTAATAATTTACTATTCAATTTTATTTAAATTATTAAAATTTATTCAAGTTATTGAAAATTAAATTAATGAAAAAAATTAATTAAACAAATGAAATTCTTTGAAACAATTTTATTAAAGTTCTTGTGAATAATAAAATTCACTGGAAGAATTTCCTTAAGTTTCTTGAAAAAAAATTTTGTTTTGAATAATTTTAATTAAAAACTTTGAAAATAATTCAATTGAAAAGGGAATTTTTTCAAAATAATTAAATAATTGTGTTTTATTAAAATAATTATAATCAAAAAATTTTTTTAATTGATCTTTATTGCAATTTTGTTGAAAATAATTAAATTCCCGAAAAGAATTAATATTTACGAATATTTAATTATATTCCAAAAAGAGAATTTCTTGAAAAAAATAATTTTTTGAACAATTTTTATTATTTTAATATTTTTATTTTTCCAAAAAAATGTTTATTTTGATATTTTAAGTAAAAGTAGTAAAAACTAGAACGATTTTGTAAATAAACATTTAATTGTTATTAATTATTTCAAAGTAATGAAAATTTAAAAATAAATTCTAGTGCTAAAAATGGTGATTTAATTTCTCCACTTGAGAACGCCAAGGTCGCCACCAGGTGGCAAGAGAAATTCCAAGAAAAAACTGAACTGCTATCTAGCGGTGACCTTGGCGTTCTCAGGTGGAGAATAGTATCTCCATATTTAATCTCTAGTTGTTCGTAATTTTATAATTATTTATCCGAATCTAAAGAGTTAACAATTAATCTAAATTAAAATTTTAAATTCACTCTAATTTGCTATAAAAATATCAAATTAAAGGATCAATGAAATTTTAATGAATTTATAAATAAAATTACAATTTTAACAGTTGCGAGAGTTTGATTTCTTCGGATATTATTTTATCAAAAAATTTCTCTATGTTAATTTTAATTGAACAAGATGTCGAGTCTGTCGAACTCAAAACTAAAAAAAAATCTTTCCATTCTCTCTAGGAGAATGGAGAAAAGAAACAAAAAAAAATGCCTACATGGTCCATCGGCGGGCGACGTTAGAAGAAAGAGAGGACTTCTGAGACCACTGCAAGTCTCACAAAATGGTGTTATCGTCGATGTTAATGGTAGTGACAATCCAGAATGTCCATTTTCGTTATGTTTCGGAATTTCCTCATCATACTCATATGGATCGTCATCATCCTGAACAAAGTCAATTTTTCTCTCCCCCTGCTGTTGTTCTAAGTCACTGTCATCATTTCCATTATCGTTACCAATTCCCTTTTCCGGTCCCGGGGCCTCTGCCTCGGACCTACCACTAGATCTTGTCTCCTCCAGGATATTAAAATAATTTTACTCGAAACTGTCTCGACATTTCACTATTTTCTCTCTAGTTCACTGTTCTCCCCACACATTCCCCTTTATAAACGTCCGACATAATTGAAAATTATTTTTCATTTCATTTTTCATCTATTCTAACAAAGTCCAAGAAGTCAATGATTGTTCTTGAAAAAAATTCTCACTTTTCGCCAAATAAAATTGGGGAAATAAATTCTCCAAACGAAGGGACTTTAGAAGCAAAGGATTTAATTTATTATTGTGATTACAAAAAGGTATTAAAAGGATTTTAATTTAAAAAACAGTCGGGCGTTCGGTTGGGACGCGATGATACCAGTCGGGTAGCAGTGAGTGGCCCAGAGATGCTCTCCACTTGTAACATAATTAAAAATTTTAAATCACAATAGTGATGAATTAATACAAAAAAAGTGGATAAAACCAAAAATTGATCTAATTTTTCATCATCAATTTAATACATTAATAAATTTTTATTAAAAAAACTTTGTCACTGACTGGTATTAACTTGAGCATTCCGAGCGTTCGGCCGCTTCTTGAATTAGGAGATTGCGAAAATCGAAACAATAAAAATTGATCACCACCATCAGTTATATTTTCAGACAATTATACGAATTAAACGGTAAGTAATCTTGAAACAAAGATTGTAAACTAAAAAATAATAACTGGAGTATTCTTACAATCAATGGTATCAAGATTTATTAAAAATTCCAATTTATTCCTTTTTCGCACAATTCTATTTTTCAAAGGAGCACGAGAAGAAGATCTTTGAGAAATATTCTCAAAGATTATATTATACCAGGGGGAAAATTGAGGATAATAAAATCGACAAGTTGTGAGCAGAAAATTACTGTGAACCTGTTTTCCGAACCGGTAATGTAACGAACATGACCTACGCATGCAGATATCAAGTTCCCTTGTTGGTAGTTTTGCCATTATTATACTGCCATAATCAAATTTCACTCACAAATTGAATACACCTTAAACATTTATAAACATTATTCATAATGTACAGGTTTTCCACTAAATAATTAACTTAAAAAAATATCTCTAAGATTGATAAAAAAAAACTATATTCTACTCTTTTGGTAATGTTTATTAAAATTGTACTAAAAATAATTTAATTTCTACGAAGAATAATTTTTTTACATCAGCTATTAGTTAATTTAACATAAAACAATAATTTTTTCCCAAGAGGATTTTATTGCAAAACGAAGAATTTTGAAAATAATTCAGAATCATAACACTACGATTATCATTTTTATTATACTCCCATTTAATAATCAAAATTATACATTTATATCTTCTTTTCCTACTTTCATTATTATTACTGTTTATTTTCAACATTCAAAAGTGGGTCTAGAATGTAAAACATTAATGATGTTAGTTTCTTTATTTAACCCTCTCAACTATAACCAAAGACTCTAGTTTCAAACCAGTAACAATAAGTTTCAAACATTTCTCTTAGAAGTATCAATGTAATTATTGATTTTCAACTTTATAAAACCTTAAACAGTATAGAAAGAAGACCGGAGTGCAATGTCATAAAAAAAGGAAACCTTTTCGCACATTTACGTCAATAATTATTATCAAAAAAAGAAAAAAGTAAACTTCAAACCAAATTTTTAATTTTTTAATATTCAGACATGACAAATTAAAATCGACAAGGACTAAACCATTAAAGGTTTCTCTTCAATCCGATTTTAATCTCAAAACGATGAATTTCCATTATTACGTAATTCACCATTCTGCCACCGACTATTAATTCTAGAGCTAATTTTAAAATTCAAAAGCAAAAGGAATCATAAATTTTGTACCCGATTCAAAAAGATTTAGATAAGTTTAAGTTTTTAATAAGTTTATTAAAATTTTAATAAGTTTTAAGTTTCCAAAGTATGGAACACTGTAGGAATAGCATTTCTTAAATTTTAAATAAAAATACGAAAAGGAAAGCAATGGGAAAGTAATAACGAAATTCAACCTGGACATTCTTTTTGGGAAAAAGTGACAGAGAAAAAATATCTAATCGAACTGTCATTTTCGATTTTGACAGAAACACGTGTTAACATTCACAAGACAGATGATGCAGATGACAAAGTACTACCAACCATTCATTTCTATACCTTTCCACTCAACTATTACATCATTTTCAAAATACCTCTCTCTTTAGTCTCTTCGACTATAAAATCTCAATTGCGGGCTTCATTGCATAATAAAAAAAAACTATCAACTTTAAAAATTTCAAATAGAATACGTAGATGCATAACATCGTCATCAAATCATGACGCAGTCACTTTAATACAATTCTTCCAATTTCCAAAAATTTTCTTCCTGATGAAAAAAAATTTACCATCCATCATACTTCACAATTTGAAAAATGAAATGAAAAAATCTCAATTCCACATAATATAGAAACAATTGGAAAACACCCCATTTTTTATTTCTTGCAACACATTAAGACACTTGTTTTTTCTTCTTTCAAAACTTATCATCATTCAATTGTTTAATAACGAAAATAATATTTTTACTACCGGATTTGATTTTTTTTTTTTGAAACACTTTCTTCATGAATTTTGTGTATGATTTATTTCTTTATTTTGATAAAAACACGAGAAATGTGCGCGAAGTGGACGGAGTTAAGTCGCGAGGGAGGAATCGATCCACCATATTTGCAGTAGACAGGGGGATGAAAGTCGCAGTGTTGCCAACTGTCGTCATAAGGGAAAATTCCCCTAAAAGAAAATTATTAGTGGGGTTTTGGAAAAAAACGCAAGAGAGTTCCTTTTTTGTGTGTGAACACCACAAGTTCAACCTTGACCATTAACAAGAACCATTTCATAACCTAGTCCATCGATTTTTTCCTCCCATATGATGACGTAACTAAATATTTTTTTATTTTTCTTCGAGAATTTTTTATTTTTTCTCTTGTAAGAATTTGGGGAAATTTTTTTTTGATTTTTCCTAACTTTTCCCCTGGCCAAGGTTGCTAAAAAAAATTATATTTCGTTTTGCCCTAATTTTTAGACTTTTTCCATTTCTTAAAAAAAATTTAGGTGAAAATTTACTTTCATGAGAAGAAAGATAATTTTTAGAGTAAAATATTTAATTTTCTATCCGATTTAAAAAATAAAATTAATTATTGATGGTTAACTTTCCTCGATTACTTTCAAAATATATTCATTAAGAAAAGTTAAAAGTTAAAAAAAATTCCAGTATTTTTAAATCGAATTTTAGAGAAATTGATTTCAAAAATTTTCATCTATTTGTTCATGAAAATTTGATAATTTTTTTAATAATACAGAAATTAAATATTTTAAAACTCTAACTTTTCTCTGCAAATGTAAAATAATAGACAAAACTTCTCAAACCATTAATTTTCAGAAATAATTTAAAATTTAAAACTTTCTAAACTTAAGTATTGTTTTTTTTTGTTTCTGTAAATTAATAAGAAAAATTTATTATCTTGGGGAATTTTTGTTCTGTAAAATTTGAGAGAATAAATTTTGGCTTTTCTTGTCTTTTTTCCTAATCAGGGTTGACAAAAAAATTGTTCTTTGAGATATAAAAATTATGGTTTAATTTCTCCACTTGAGAACGCCAAGGTCGCCACCAGATGGCAAGAGAAATTCCAAGAAAAAACTGAACTGCCATCTAGCGGTGACCTTGGCGTTCTCAGGTGGAGAATAGCTGCTCCATATTAAACCTCAAAATATTCGTTATTTTTTAATTACATTTATGATTACACACTGAATTCAAAGAATATTTTAATGGACTTAAACTTGGAATTTACTTCTATTTGTTATTTTTATGATCTAATTATTTTTCCAGGTTTATCTTTAGTCCAAGAATTAATTTCGGTTACTAAAGTTTATGTCCTGGAAAAAAATGTAAATTTTGTCTGAAAATTAGACGAAAATTGTAGTATTTTAGTTTTATTTTCTCTGAATGTTTACTTTTCTATTCTAGTTTAATGAATCGAACAATAACCAGAATTACATAATTACAAAAAAACGGAGTGTGTATTCTTTTTCTGAAAATTGCAAATTCTTTCCATCAATCTAACTGTATAGACAAAGTAAATACCGTTAATTAAAACTATTTGAGACTATTCAATTATTTTCATTAAGCTGAGAAATTTCACAGGATTAGCTAATAAAAAGGAATTATATGAAAAGAAGAAGAAGTATCAGAAAAAGGAAAAAAGCAGACTCTTGTCTAACGTAACTAAAAGTGGAAACTCGTGTGAGAAAATGGAAAAAAAATATGTTAAAGTACAAGTGCTCAAGCTGTCGTCGTCTCGAGAGAGAAAGGTCGTCTTCTCACACAAGGTCTCTTTTGACATGGTTCACGATGATAACAATCGTATCGCTCTTATTACTCCTTTCCTTTTGAAAATCTTTTCAATGCAAAAAAAATAATGTTTTATTCAAATCGGGAGGGGAAAAAATGGGATAATACATATCTTCTAGATCGAAACACTTTTATACCTTTCAAACAATGCATTTTTTATGATGATGAAATAAATTTGCAGAAATTAAATTCTTTAATCATCTCTAAAGAATTTTAATTCGTAATCTAATTTATATTTCCATGCACCTATCGCGTGGGGAAAAAATTATTCGTGTTTTTTTTGTTAGAAGCAATTTAACACAATAGCAAAAAAATTTTTATTTCTCCAATAACAACTAACGGTTCGATAAACAATTTTCTAGATGAAATGGAATTAGATTCTAAGTTGAGAGAATCGATTGAAATAGAGATTCTTGTCATGGACGTTTTAGATACAATCATATAATTGATGTCTTGAGAACAAAAAAAAAGTGTAAAAAGACATTCAAAATTATTTCCAATCTAGTGATTTATTTTTAGAAACAAAAATTGTAAAAAGGTGATATTTTACTGCAATATTAAAAAAAAAGTGTCGTTTTATCGAAAATAGTGGGAAAAAGTCAAAAATCATTAGGATTGCCAGAAAAATTTTATTTTATTTTTCTTTGACTTTCAAACAGAATTTTCACTTTCGGTTTGCCAATGGCTATAAAGAATAATAAATTCTAAAAATTGATATTAAATTTTTTAAAAACAATTTAATTTCATCAAGAAAGTTTTTAAAAATTATAATGACAATAACTGAATTCTTGCAAAGAATTGAATTAAAAAATTTTTTTAGAAAAATTTATTAAAATTAAACAAAATTGAATTCTTTTGAGGAAATTAATTTCAGTTTTGAAAATCATTGTATTTTTTCAAGAAATTTTATTAAAACTTTTAAATATAATTTAATTCTTACGAGGAATTTAATTATTCATGAAAAATTTTGTTATTTCGTTTTGAGTAAATATTTTTGGAAAAGTTGTGAAAACCAAAAAAAAAAATCTTTTACAAATTCTAGAAATCTCTAAAAATTGTATTTAAAATATAAAATAAAATTCTTTGAAAAATTGTATTAAATTTTTTCTAAAAATTCATTTACCTTCGTAAAAAGTAAAATTCTTTTTGAAGATTTTAATTATTTTCTAAAATAACAAAATTCTTAGGAGGATTTCAATTATTTTCGAAAATTTTAATAAACTTCTACACAAACATTCAATTATTTTCATAAAGAAAAAAGTTCTCTGGAAAATTTCAATTATTTTCCAAAAATTTAATAAAATTCTTTCTAAAATTTAATTATTTTTATGAAGAATAAAATTCTCTGTAAACTTCATTTATTTTCAAGAATTTTATTAAATTCTTTCTAAAAATTCAATTAACTTCATAAAAAGTAAAATTCTTCTAAAGAATTACAATTATTTTCCAAAAATTTAATAATATTCTTTCTAAAAGTTTAATTTTTCTCATAAAGAATAAAATTCTCTGGGAAATTTCAATTATTTTCAACAATTTTTATTAAATAATTTCTAAAAATTCATTTACCTTCATAAAAAGGACAATTTCTTTAAGATTTAAATTATTTTCTTAAATAACAAAATTCTAAGGAGGATTTAAATTATTATCAAAAGTTTTAATAAACTTCTGCACAAAAATTCAATTATTTTCATAAAGAATAAAATTCTCTGGAAAATTTTAATTATTTTCAAAAATTTTATTAATTAATTCTTTCCAAAAATTCAATTAACTTCATAAAAAGTAAAATCCTTTTGAAGATTTTAATTATTTTCAAAAATTTTAGTAAATTCTTTTGAACATATAAATTATTTTCTTAAATAAAAATATTCTGAGGATTATTGCAATTATTTTCAAAAAATCTGGAAGATTTCAATTATTTTCATTAATAATAAATTAATAAAATTCTTCGGAGGAGTTCAATTATTTTCAAAAAGAAACTAATTTTTTTCAAAAAATCCGTTAAATGTAAAATTTATTGTAAAAATTACATTTTTTTAAAATTAATAAAATTCTCCTTAGGAATTCAATTTCTTACAAATTTTTGAATTAAAATTATTCAAAAAACTAAATTATTTCAAAAAAATGCAAAAAAACTCTCCAATTGAATTTAATTACTAAAAAAATACTTTAATAAAATATTGTTAAAAAAATTGAATTTTCTTTCAACAAGATTAAAAAAATTTTTAAAGTAATATTTTTAGGTTTACAATTATTAACAAACTCGCGATTATATTCAATAAATTAAAGAAATTTTTTGAAAAAATTCAAATACTTTCATGAATAATAAAATTCTTCGAATAAATTCAATTTGTCTCAAATATTTTTTAACAAAATTCTTCCTCTTCGAAGAAATTCAATTATTCTCAAATATTTTTTAACAAAATTCTATTCCAAAAACTCAATGATTTTTAATACATTAATTTTAAAATAGAAAATATTTTTGAAAAGAAAAATTATTAAAAGAGCGGGGAAACCAAAAATTAATTAACTACTGTTAATTAATTTTAAACTAACTTCAAACTACGAATAGATTGCCGAAATATTACGATTATTTATATAGAAACGTAATGCAAATAAAAGAAATTAAAAAAAACAAATGAAACTGAAAGTAAATAATAACCAAAAATTTTTGTATACATCTTAATTCCTTTTTATAAAACAAATACCATTACGTATTTAGGAAAAAAATACTTGATTCAGTAGGAAAAAATTTGCAAATAAAGCAAAAAAAAATCTACCTCGATTCAAGAGAAGCGTACGAATGACACGAATATAAATCCTTCCGTGTTTCGTTCGTGCTACGTGAAATAAAAAATCCGACAGATCTCCATCGCCCTCGTGTATATCTGTTTCGGACAGGACTTGTCGAAGTGTCTCCTCACGATCCTCGACAGTGCTCTCATCACCAGGACTAAGTCCTCTCTCCAAATACTCAACAACTCCAATATCTTCCCATATTTCAGGATCTCTCTCCTCTGGATTTCGACTGAAAAAATTTGTCCTCGTCGTTGTTCTTCTCGTCGTTGGTGTTGGTGTCGACGATGCACTGGCAAGTCCCGAGAACGAAACATCGAGTGCAAGTGATTCAAATGTTGAATTTCCGAGGGCAATTGTCGAGCCAAAATTTCTCGGTCTCGTTGCTTGTCTCGAGGACGAGGAATCGATGCGACGATCATCATCGTCATCCTTTTCCTCGCTTTTAGTGCAAAATGAGGTCGTCGAGTCGGTGCTGGTCATGACATAGTTTCAAACTCGGTTTCAATTTTAGGATAAAAAAAAAATAATTCTCGCGAAATTTGTAGAAACAATTTTTGTTATCAACTTTTTTTTTTAAAGCAGCTTCTCTTTTTTTTTGATTCGAACGAAAAGGTCACAATATCGATGTGATATTTGTCTCGTTCGCTCTTCTCTTTTTTTTTCCTCTGCTGCTGCTACTGCTTCGATCCGAATCCGTGTCGATAGGCGATGAATTAGTCCACTTTTCTTTTCATTTTTTTCGTTCCTCTACAAGTGAATGAAGACGAGTTAATAAAATTGCTTTCTTTACTAATTGAATGGTGCACAGCATCCATTAGACCATTCCAGGGTCTTGACATATTTCAGATAACAGAATATTGAGATAAGAAAGAGCTTGTCTCAGGAGGTCGTGTTGAGTGCGTCATTTCAATATAATTAACTTTTTTCAAATCTTTCTGTATTGAAAAAATATTAAATTTACATTATTTAACAGTTTTTCAACACTAACAATTCCAAACAATAATTTCCAATCATTTTCAACAATTTTCAATAATTTTTGAATAATTTTCAATAATTTTTGAATAATTTTCAGTAATTTTCAATATTTTTCAGTAAATTTTTAAAAAGAGAAAAAAGGAAGCAAAGAAAAAAATAAAGTGAAGTAATTTCTTCACAATATTTTTGACTAAAGAAATTGAATAACATTAATCAGGAAGTAAAATAATTCAGTCGAACGATAAATAATTCGATGTATAGGTACATAATTCTCGAACACGAGGGAAAATTTCAAATGTTAATTTTTCCTTTCCTTTCGAAACAATTCCTATAATTCACAATGGGTAATAATATCTAGAATGCAGAAAAGCAAATTATTATTCCACCACAAAACGACTTTCAATAAATAAAAATTATTCGATCTATTTTCACACGCAGACTCATTCGGAACAAAAACAATACAACTTGTATTTGACAATAAAAGCTCTCGAAATAATATTAATTATCATTCGAGAATATTTATAATTGAAAAGCGTCAAAACGAAAATAAAAACAAATATCGAAACTTCTCGCTCATCGAATTGGAAAATCATAAGCGAATTTAATTATCACAATTTGTACACATAAAAATAAACAAATTTTCGTTTTAATGATTTTTATCGTAAGAAACAGAAAATAAATAAATAAAAATAAACAAATGTTCATTATGATGATTTTTATCATAACAAAAAAAATCAATTTGTGGTCGTTTTATTTTCATTTATTAAAATTAAAATATAAAAAGGTGGAGTTAAATAATACAAAAATAAATAATCCATTTGTGGTCGTTTTATTTTCAATTATTAAAAATAAAATAAAAAAGTGGAATTAAATAATAGAAAAATAAAATAAGAAAATAAATATAATAAATATAATCAATATAATAAAAATGAAATATGGAATAAAATAATAATATAATTGACAAATATTCATCAATTTTTTTCTAATCAAAAATTTAAAATAAAAAATCACGAAACATTTTGATTTTTCTCTAAATAAAAAATATAAGTAATTATAAAAATATCAAATATTAAATAGCAAATTTCAAATTAGGTCAATTTTGCCACATGCAGAAAAGAAGTTTGATGGACAGTGATTGTCATTATCAAATGAAAGAAGAAAAAAAATTCAGAGACGAATGTAATTAAATTCAGAAATTCACAACAACAAAAAATTTAGACAAAAAATGTAATAATTTACATTCGTTTAATTTAATTAGCTACTAATTAAAGATAACTGAAATTAAATAAAATAATGTAAAACAAGAGAGAAATCGTACAAATTCTAAAACCTGTAATTGATTCGATATCGGATAAACTTACACTGGAAACAACAATATATATCTAAAATGAGATGAAAAAAGAAAAGCAAATGAAAAAATAAAATTCAACAAGATAAACTATTCAAAAATAATTTACCATTTTACTTTCTAAAATCATTTAGCGATTATTGTTGGATAAGAATATTGTATAGAAAATGTCAGATGTAAATGTTTCACTCGTTTGGCATTTCATACTTTGAACTGTTGATCTTATTTTAAAAAAGACGATGCAAAAACGATGTTAGAGGCGAAAATAACAAATTATATCTCATCGTTGAAAGAAAAAAGTTATTTACAAATTATTATTAGAGTATTGATTATATAATTGCATATAGGCATTAGTAATTATAATAATTATTAATGATTGGAAAATTAATTGCTAGTATTTTATTTATTTTTATTTTAATTGTTAGTATTGTTACTGAATTATTAATTGTAACAAGTAATAAGCAAATGTTAGGCGCAAAATATGATAATCAATTTATAATCATTTTTATTATTATTATTATTATTATTATTATTATTATTATTATTATTATTATCATTATACAAATAACACAATTTTTTTCAATTTTTAAACAATTTCTGAATCGAAATTTTAAAAAAAATTATTATTGTATATTATATTTAAAATTTTTTATAATATTCTTCAACAGAATTTAATTATTCTCATTTATTATTAATTATTAATTATTATTAATTATTCTCATAAATAATAAAATTCTTCGACAGAATTGAATTATTTTCATAAATAATAACATTCTTCGATGAAATTATATTATTTTTATAAATAATACAATTTTTTGACAAAATTCAATTATTTTCATAAATAATAATATTCTTCGACAGAATTCAATTATTTTCATAAATAATAAAATTCTCCGATGAAATTATATATTTTTTTATAAATCGTAAAATTCCAGTAGAAATTGAATTATTAAACAAATTTTTTGACATAATGATCCGAAAGAATTCAATTAATTCCTAAAATTTTAATAAAAATTTTTGAAACAATTCAATTATTTTTAAAAATTGTAAAACTTAATAAAAAATTTTAATAAAATTCTTTGGACAAATTCAATTATTTTTATAAATAGTAAAATTCATCATTGGGTTTAAATTATTTAAAATACAATTTTAAATAAATTCTTGTTAACAATTTAATTATTTTCAATTCTTAAAAAATTTCTTGTTAAGAATTGAATTATTTTTAATTCTTAAAAAATTTCTTCGTAAGAATTTAATTACTTTCAGTTCTTAAAAAATTTCTTCGCAAGAATTTAATTATTTCCAATTCTTTAAGAAATTCTTCACAATAATTGAATTATTTTCATAAATATTATCATTCTTTTAAAGAATTCAATTCTTTTTATAAATAAAATAAAATAAAATTCTTCGCATGAATTCAATTATTTTCTAAAATTTTAATAAATCCTGGGAAATAATTCAATTATTTTAAAAAATAGTATAATTCTTCTTAAAAAAATTGAATTATTTCAGAAAATAATGGAAATTATTTTCAGGAATTAAATTTTCAACAAAATTTTAATAAAATTCAATATTAAAATTATTAATTCTAATTATTAACAGTCCCAATTATTTTAAAAAGTTGGAAAACAAATTTTTGTTTCAATTCAAATATTTTTGTAAGTAAAAAAATTCTTCGTCGAAATTTAAATAAATAATAAAATTCTGCGATACAAATTCTTTAATTTAAAAATTAAAAACATCTAAATAATAAATTATTAAATTGAAAAGAGAGTAATTTCTATTTAATTTTCAATGATTATATTTTAAAATTTTTTTTTTCAAACCATGTAAAACAAAAAAAAAAAAATGTCAAAATGTTCCCAACGAAGAAAACCATTTTTTTGCAGTAAAATACTTTCTAAAAAACAACGATATTGAGAATAAAATACAAAAACAGCCAGCATTTGACATTGTAATCTAAAAAAAAAAAAGAAAACGATTATAACGGAAATGTTTTTAAAACCGGAATTACTATAATTATCAATGCCTATAATATTGTGATAATAACAGTGAAATTTTATGAATATATCCAAATCTAAAAATCTCTAATACTGGTTAATTGAATTTCAATTATAGAGAAAGAAACATGAAAACCATAAAATGACAGGTTTTTTAGTGTTTATCTATCAATTTTTTTTCTAAAGCCAACTGTGTCGATTAGGTATGCTTTCTCGAAAAAAAAGAAGAAAAAAAAGAATTAGTTAATTAGTCTCAAGATTTTTAGGATTCATTATACGGGGTTTATTTTTATAAATGCAGGTATATGCATACATATAGGCATGACTCAATTGTTCAGGATTATTAGAGCAAAAGATATACTATTTTTAACCATGCGAAGTGGAGTATTACATATTCTTGTGTGTCTATTACTCACTTATAGAACTAAATTAATTAATAAATTTCACAATTTAATTCATTTTAATTTGATACGTAATAATTAACTTTTTTTTTGAAAAAAAAGAAGAGAAATTCTCAAATTTAAATCCGCTCATTGAATAATAAAATTAATTTTTAGTACTAAAATCATTAATTATAGGAATAATTAAATTTTGACGGTAAAATTAATATTTATTCATTTTTTACGCAAAAATAAATTGTTATTAATTTTTTTATACACAAAAATCAATTATTATTAATTTTTCCTGTTCCTCAACTTTCAAACGATCAGATGAACGACAACTGTTTTCACTTCTTTTTAGTTTGTACTTTGTAAAAAAATATTTTGTACAAAAATAGTAAAACAAAAATTTTCAATCACTTTTATTTAAATTTTCATCTTAAATAAATTCTTTTCAAAAAGAAATTAAATTTTTTCAAACTAATATTAAATTAAATTAATTCAAATTAAATTCGACAAAGAAAAAAAAAACTTTTCTAATTTTCCATTAACAAGAATAGTCAACTTTTTTCTATACACTTCTCAAACAAAAGCAAACAAGAAAAAAAGTTGAAGTAAAAAGAAAGGAGAAAATTGAAAGAAAAGTAACAATCAAAAACTCTCAAGTAAAAACAAAAAAAAACTAAAAACATTAGAAAAAAAATTATAAACGGTACAAAAAATACTGAAAAAATTACCAAAGTGAAAGAAAAGAAAAGCGTGTAAAAATCAACAAGAGGAAAAATCCAATTAGGAATTAAAATAAAAATAAAGAATAAAAATAAAGAATGAAAATAATAAATAGAAAAATTAAATACTAAATAAAAAAATTCAATTCAATTCAATTTAATTTAATATAATAAAAAATTAAACACTAAATAGTAGAAGTAAAAGTTAAGTATATATTAAATACAATACAAAAAATACTAAAGGAAAAAAAATGTTTCTTTTTCAATTAAAAAAGAGAAAAAACAAAGAAACTGACTACAAATGGAGTAATGAACTTGAAGTTTCCTTTTGCTGAGGAATATGCAAAACCGCTATGCATAAATCGTCTGAATCTCTTCAGATGCGCCATAGATCATTACCTTTCATGACTTTCTTCGAGTCGTTGACCTAACGACCGAAATAAAGTTGCCGATCGATAATCATATAGACACACAAACGTTGGCATTTATTAAATTAGCAGTTGTGCATTTATAATAAAAGCAGGGAAAAAGAAAACCTTTTGTTTCACCGAATTAGCGAATTACAAAATACTATCACTCAGCGTGTAAAAATGTCGTGCTCATCCGATAACCAATAAATGTTTATAATTGCGCAAAAAAAAGCAACAAGACATTCTTATCATTGACAATTTTTAAATTTAAATTTCCATAAAAAATTTACAATTTTTTATGGAAAAGCAATAAAAACAATTCAAATAAAATTTATAGAAAATAAATATTTAAATATAACTACATAATTAAAAGTTAATTAATTCATTAATTAATTTAATTTAAATTTCAATAAAAATTAAAACAGAAAATAAATAAAATAAATAGAAAATAAATATATTAATATGACTACAAAAAAAATTTTTTAAACTTTTTAAAAATATTTTTTAAACACACAATTTAATTAAAAGACTAATACGATAACTACAATAATTCTTTTTTACAATATTAATTAAATAATATCACGAGAGAATACAATTATTTTTTAAAAATTTTAAATAAATTTTTTTGAAAGAATAATTAAAATTATTTTTTTAAATCTTAATTAACTCTTCGAAAAAATTCAATTACTTCCATAAAAAAATAATAAACTTTGGAAGAATTCAATTATTTTTATGAATAGTAAAATTTTTTGAAGAAATAAAAATTGTTTTCTAAAATTTTCAATAATTTTTTAGAAAAAAATTAAATTATTTTAATAACTGAATTTTTCTTTTTATATTCAGTTATCTTTAATACAATTTTAATAAAATTTCTTGAATAAATTGAGATATTTTTAAAAAAATCAAAGAAATTCTACGAAAGAATTTATTTTCGTTATTCAAAAATTTTAATAAAATTCTTCACAAGAATTCAATTATTTTCAAAAACTGTAAAACAAAATTAAAAACATTTTAATAAAAATCTTTTGGACACATTCAATTATTTTTATAAATAGTAAAATTCATCGCTGGGTTTAAATTATTTAAAATACAATTTTAAAGAATTTTTTTAAGAATTTAGTTATTTTCAATTCATAATAAAATTTTTCGCAAGAATTGAATTTTTTTCATAAATAGTATAATTTTTTTCATTAATAATATACAATTTATCGCAAAAATACAATTATTTTCTAAAATTCTAATAAATCCTGCGAAATAATTCAATTATTTTAAAACATTGTAAAATTCTTCTCAAGAATTATATTATTTTTTATAAATAATGAAATTATTTTCAATATTAAAAATATTAATTCTTACTATCAACAGTGCAAATTATTTAAAAAAGTTGAAAAACATTTTTTGAGGAATTAAATTATTTTAAGTAGAATTTTAATAAAATTACTCAAAATGGATTCAATTATGTTTAAATTTTTTTTTATAGAATTCAATGGTTTTCAATTGATTAATTTATAAATTAAAAACATTTAAAAAGAGAAATTAAAGATTTCAATTATTTTCTAAAATTTTATTTAATTATTCGAAACAATTCAATTATCTCTTTCTCGGAAGAATTCAATTCTTTTTATAAATATTAAAATTTTTTGCAGGAATTTAATTATTTGAAAAAAATTCTACAAAAGAATTCAATTATTTTCTAAAAACTTAATTAATTCTTCAAAATAATTCAATTATCTCTTTATAAATAATTTTTTTGAAAGAAATCAATTCTTTTTATAAATATTAAAATTTTTTACAGAAATTCAATTATTTAAAAACAAATTCAAGAAAGAATTCAATTATTTCCTAGAAATTTAATTAATTCTTCGAAATAATTCAATTACTTTTATAAATACTAAAATTCTTTGCGAGAATTCAATTATTTTCAAAAAATTTTAAAGAATTCAATTATTGAATAAAATTTTGCTATAGAAATCTTCGCATTAATTTCATTATTTTTATAAATTTTAAAATTCTTCGCAAGAATTAAATTATTTTCTAAATTTTAACAATTGCTTCGTAAGAATTTAATTATTATTAAAAAATTTAAATAACATTTTTTAAAAGAATTAAATTATTTTAATAATAACATTTTTCTTTGAAATTCAATTATATTTTCAGTACAATTTTAATAACACTTATTTATTCATTTAAATTATTCAAAAAATGTTTAAAAAATTCCTCAAAAGAATTGATTTATAATATTTAAAAATTTTAATAAAATTCTTCACAAGAATTCAATTATTTCCATCAATCAAATTCTTCGGAATAAATTCAATTATTTTTACAAAAATAAAAGTCTCTAAAGGAATTCTATTACTTTCAATTACTTTGATTAAATTCTTTAAAAGATTCAATGATTTTCAAGACATTAATTTTAAAACGTTGAAAACATTTAAAAAGAAAAATGATATGCTAATTTTTTATAATAAATAGTTACTCGTGTTTATAATGAACTCTAATAAGTATAATAATTCCAATTAAATTTAAAAAATAATAACAAAAATAGTATAGTAATAATAATAAAAGTAATAATAATTCTGGTAATAAAAATTACAATAATAAAAATAATATTAGGTGCTAATAACAATAATAAATAATAATATAAATAATAATAGTAGTAACAATAATAGAAGTAATATAATACTAAAAATAATAATACCAATAGTAATAAAAGTAATAATAACAGTAATAATGTCAGTAGTCGTTAATAATAACATAAAATTACTGAAAAAGATGGAAAGTGAATAAATTGAAATGCATTTTTAATAGAACAGTTTCTTCTACAATTAACGGCAAACCAGACGAAACTAATCACTTTATTGATGATTATTAATGAACTATAATCGTCAAAACACTATTTGTCACGCTTTAATAATTATTGACTTTCAAAACTTGTCGATATAGAAAATTTTAAGACAAGGTTTTCTAAATTTTTAGTTTTTTCAAACAGAAAATTAACACAAAACTTTGTACTTAAACAAAAATAACTTCTCTCTCCAAAAAAAATTCTCGTCATTCTAAAACTGAAATCGTGTCATCAGAAATAAATATAAACTCTTCTTCCCATTTTCCTATCTCGAATCTATTCACTTTCATTTCGTTTCTTAGAAAACAGAGGGGTTCAAAAAAAATTTTGTTCCGTATAAAATTGAATTTAAGGAAATAATTTTTTCTTTTTACTCTTATATCGAATTACAGAAATCTTGATATTTTTTTATTTCGATTCCTATCTTTACAATTCTACACTATTGATAACCTTTTATTATTTAGGATTAAAAAATGAGTCTTTAAAATTCAAAAGGTTTCAATGAACAAAATTTGTTTTATTTTCAAATATTTACTAGAATTATGACAATAAAATTAAAAAAGAAAATGTTTACTTTGGTTGGAAATTAACTTTTTTCAATTACTAAACATAAATTCTAGTTGAATTCAAATTTAAAAAAATAAATATTACATCTACGTAATAAATAATAATTATTATTTTTGTTAATAATAATAATAATAATAATAATAATAATAATAATAATAATAATAATAGTAATAAAAAAATTATCTTTTATTTGAACGTTCTGAACTTTAGGATCATAAAATAATTCACAAATGGAAATATTTTACAAGAATTGAAATATAAAAATAAGTAAAAATTATACATTCAAAAATTCGAAAACAATAAAATATACGAATACAATCAGAAGAAAGTTTTCAAGAAATTTGATGTAAGAATTTTAAAGAAATTGATATTTATCTCGAGGAAGTATCAAAGAGGAAAATCTCATGAGTGAAATGATGGAATCTTTCTGTTTTATGTTAATTTCTAAAAACAGATCGAGTTCATTCACAAATGTTTATATAAACAGCAAGAAGAATTTGAGAGTCTAAAATTAAAAACTGTTATTCCATAATTAGTCTAAATTTGCACAAAGTGTAAGAATAATAAAAAATCCAACGGGAAGATCGATTATATATTCGAAGAAAGAGATAATTTATCCTAATTATAAACTTCTTGCTGGTGAAAAACACATTCAAGACACTTTTTGTTTATAAATAATGTGGATTATAATCGAGACAGTGGGAATTAACCTTATGTAGCACATTTTAAAATAGCACTTTGTACTTTATTCTATAGCTGTGAAATATATTTACTGAATCAACAAATAATTATTTCAACAAAAGTGAATTAATTGTAAAAGATGGATTTTTTTTACTTTTTTGTTTTTTACAATTTTGAAAAAAAAATCTTGAAACAATAGTGCTTCATATTATTAAATTTTTTTTACTTTTTTTACATTTTTGGAAAAACAAATATTGAAACAAAATTTACGTATTTTCAAGAATTTCTAACTAAACTTCTTTTTTAAATAAATTGTTTTCTATTACGAAATTTTCCGCAAATTCAATTATTTTAATACAAAAGTTCAGTTTTCTATAAAAATTTCCAAAGGTAAAGTTTTATGATTTACTTTAAAGTTAAACTGAATTATTAAAAATACAATACAACACTATTCTTTATACAGAAATTTACATAAAAATATATTTTTTCTTCTAAATCGTCGGTTCTAAACGTTTCAAACTTTTTTAAAATAAATTAATTTCTTTCTAATTAAAAATTTGATTATCTTAATACAACTTTTAATTTAAAAAACTTATCAATTTTTTCAAAAATTTTAATGAAAAAATTTGAAAATAATAGCACAATAAAAATTAATAACTTTAATCTATTAACATTAATCTAATAATATTAAAATAAAGTAAACAATTTTTCTAAATATTTTATACGATGTTAATTATTTAAACACTTTTTAATTCCGTACGATTCCAGTTGATTAATAATTTTTTTTCGGAGCAAGATCCTAAAGTTCTGAACGTTCGAATGAACAAAATTTATTTACTTCTTCTAAAAATTAAATTTTTATTGCAATTATTTTGTGTCACTAACGAAGAAAAATTAAATACTGAGTTTGTAAATGTAAAATTTTAGTTTTTAAATTTTTTTATGATCAGCAATTTATTAAAATATCTTCAATAAAAAATATTTCGTTCATTTGAATGTTCAAAACATTGGGATCATTTCGGAGCAGCCACTGCAAGTTACTTAAAAATTGACAACAATATTACAATTATTTGTATAGTTTCAACCAAAACAATTGTTTAATTATTTCAAAACTTTTTGAGGCAAAACAATTGTATGTTTATAAGATTCAATAAATTTACTCAAAATTGTTACTTTGCAAAATATTGTAAACAAGATTATTACTTACTCAAAGTGTTTCATTTTCTAACTTGAATACAAAAAATAAAACTTGTTTATCTGCAATCATTTACAAGATATGAGTATAATTAAACAATTCTTAGCAATTGTATTTTGTATTTAAATAGTTTGGAGCAATTATATTTTGTATTTAAACAATTTTGAGCAATTGTTGTATCTTGTGGATTTTTATTGTTTCGGCTCAAAAAGTTAATTGTCTGAAATTTAATCCAAAGAAAGATAATATTAATATTAATTTACAAGTGATTCGGTGAGCTGCTCCAAAAACATTTAATAATCCTTCTGGAATTGCACTTTTACATTTCTAAAAATTAAATCTTAGAAAATTTTTTTACAAAACAAAACCTTTGAAACATTTGACTATGTAGTTACTTTTCAGACTACAAAAATGGAACTACTTTGTATTCCATACAACAAAAATTTTACCCACTTTCTTCCAATAATTAGAAGCAAAAATGCGCATTTTTTGAAAAAGAGCCAAACAAAATTCCAAACTGTCCTAATATCCAAAGTCTGCATTACTAATAATAATAGCAAAAATATTCAATTCACCACTACTTTCCAGACAAGAAAATCGATTCCCCTATACCAAAAAATTATCTAATCCGATATTTTTCAGATAGGTTATGTTACAACATTCGTGCTCCGAATGTACGTAAGCTGCGAGGCGAGATCAATCTTTGCGTCTGGAATATATTCAAGGAATGCGCCTCATGTACTTGACAACATAGGGTTTGTTCAACTACAACCATTAAAAATTCTCCAACCAAGGGCACTGAGAGAAAAAGAAGACTCGTCTCTTCAAACAAAATTGAAAGAAGAAGCGAGAGAGAGAGAGGCAAAAATGAGAATGGTCCATGGGGGATTCTGTTAGAAATGCAGTGTGTACGTGTGTGCGCGTGGTAGAGCAGCTATGGATTCCAAAAGCTTTTGTTATCTCAAAATTCTGTTATCTTTTCCTGTACATTAGAAATTGCAATTTTTTTTTCTTTTCTATTTAATCACTCACAGGCACTTTTTATAGAAATTCCTTTCTGAAAATTCTTGCACACTCATTGGCACGTGATCAAGACAATTTATAATGACGTTCACGGAGGCAACAACACATTGTCACGATCGAAGGCATAGCCCAACACGAAGGCATGAACGTAACTGCCGTTCAATTTTCTAGCCGGTCTCCCTCTGCCATTCTTGAATATGAACTTTTCCTCGTCGAACAGAAGCGCCACATTACGGATAACCGGTGGAATCATGCGAGACAACGACACATTTACTTCATTTACTTTATTTATTTTCAACTAATTCTTCAGCATATCCGAATTTTATTAATTTTTATATTTTTACTACAAATCATTACACTGTAAAAAAATGGTTCTAAATTAGTACCTTTCTTTTCACAGTGTAAGAAATGACATTACTCGACAATTTGGTATATTTTTACTCCAAAATATTGTCGTTGTACTAGAAGCACTCCAACAGGGTATTTGAGAAAATAAAATAAAATTTTTCCCTAAATTTCCAGACAGAATTTTACCTTTTTTCCTGAGACTAAAGAATATTCAGAATCACTCTCAAAAAATTATTAGATATCCCAAGAAATTTTCTATTTCATTTATTTGATGAATTTCTGTAATTTTACGATTATTCGAAAACATCAGTAACTTCGTTTTTAAATAAATATTTAATCATCATTACTTTTCCATACGAATTAAAATTCTTCGAGTGATTCAACTTCCAATTCTTTTTGAATTTTTTTCTTTTTTTGAATTTCTCCATTTTCTTATAATAATTAAAAATAATCCCACGATAAAATTATTATTTTATGTAAAAATATTGTTACAATTTAACGAAAATTTCATTTTTCGGAAAATCTTCATTTAAATAGATAGTAGAAAACAAAAACATTAAATACTGTTTAATAGAATTTCATTAAAGTTTATAAAAAAAAAATAAAAAATCGTTAGTTACATGGAAAAGAATATAAAGTAACTTTTACAACTTTCGGAGTAAATTTTAAAATTTACTTAATTTACTTATTTTATTTATTTTTTAAGAATTTCAAAATTATTTTACGTTCGAGGTAAATTTTACTAATTTTTTGCAAATATGTTTTTTTAACGTGACAAAGTTCACTCCGAAAGTAGTAAAATTTACCAGAAACGTTTTACTAAAAAAGTATAGTAAAAATTACTTCACATTTTTCTCTGTGTAAAAGTACGAAAACTTCAAATTTTCCAAAATTTTAATTTCAAACCTTTTCAAAATTCAATTATTTCTAAAAAAATTTATACTATAATGCACTTGATATTCAAATAATATTTAAAACTTTAACTGAAATTCATTTAAAAGCAAAATTTTTATTAGAAAATTCCATGAAACATCAATTATTTAAATACAAAAATAAATAATTCATTGAATTTTTATGAAGAATTTTATTATCATCTCTTCAATTTAATTAATTTCTATTAAGAAATTTAATTAAAATTTTACAAAAATGAATATTTAATTAAAGAGTTTTAGCACAATTTATGAAAATAATTAAAAACTTTTGAAGAATTTTATTAAAATCTTTAAAAATAATTGAATTCATGAAAAGTATTTAAATAATTTTAATAATAATAATAATTTTTTGAAAACAATTTACGTCTAGAGAAGAATTTCGCTTTTAATTTATAAAAATAAATTAATTCTTGTAGAGAATTTTTTACAAATTTTCAAAATAATATAATATTTGCAAAGTATTTGATTACTTTCCAAAATAATTGAATTTTAGAAACGAATTTTAAAATTCTTTAAAATAATTAATTTTATGAGAAGAATTTTGTTGATTGCCAATATATAATTGAATTAAAAGTTATTAATAAAAAAGTAATTGAGAATAACAAAGTTTATTATTTTATTTAATAATTGAATTTTTCTTCAAATTGCATTTTTATGAACAATTTTATTAACAACTTTTCAAAATAGTTAATTTCATTTAAAGATTTTAGTTAAATTTTACAGAAATTTATAAAATTAAAGAATTTGCTAACAAGTTTTGAAAAAAAATTGAAAACTTTTGAAGAATTATATTCCTTTATGGAATAATTGAATGTTTCTTAAAATTGAATTCATTTGTCGAGTTGAAATAACATTTTTTAAAAAAATAATTTGCATTCTTCGAGGAACTTTAAAAATTGTATTACAAATATTTAAAAATTGAAAATCGTTGAAAGCAATCGAATTTCCTAAAGAAATGTTATTCTTTATGAAAATAATTGAATCTTTTCGAAGAATTTGATCAAAAAAATTTTTTTCAATAATTAAATTTCGCAATAAAATTTTATGAAAATAGTAAATATGGAAAAATCATCGAATTACAAAAACTTTATGAAAATAATTGAAATTTTTGCAAAGAAGTTTTTTGCGATTCCTAAAAATAATTTAATTTCAGTGAAGAATTTTTTCTTATTTATGAGAATATTTGCGTCAAAATATTTCAAATAATTGAATAATGCTCGAAAATTCATTCTTGTGAAAAAAAGAAAAAAATTTAAAATTTTGTATTAGAATTCGTGGTGGCTTCAAATAGTTTATGACTCAAACAAAAATGGCACCAAAATTCAGAATTGTAGAATACCAAAAACAAATTTAATCGTATTGATCGATATCGAATGTCGAAGAAAAGAGTGAAAAGAAGAACAAAAAAAAGGAGTAAACAATATTTTATCAACATCAAATAATTGATTGATGATTTATTATTGTTGTGAGATTACAGGAGAATTTTAAGCCATTTCGGTCTTATAAGAATTTGGCAAATAATGTAATTTTATCGTCTTTTAAATGCATTGTCTTGTTATTGTGTCATCACATAAACAAAAGTGAATAATTCAAAGCAAATATCTATAAGAATCATTTCCTACAAAAATTGTAAATGTTTTTATCAAAAATGCCTTTGCAGAAAAACTTTTTGCAAAATGAAAAAATTTTGCAAAAATACAGTAAAAAAAAAGTGTTTTTTGCCCCAAATGGAACGTTTTCTTTAAATACAAAACAAGGGGACTTCGAATATTATCAGAAACCCCATTCGGTTATATAAATAAAAAATACATAGTGGAAAGGCCACTGTAAACTATAAATTGAAATAAAAAGTTATACGTAATCAGACAAAATGTCAACTACTGGTACAATATATACATAACAGTAATTTTTAGTGTCCTTACTTGATTGTTACGACATAACTGCATCGCTTCTTCGTCACGAATATCTGAATAAATAACTATATCGAAATTGTATTATAGTAATTCAATTGAATTACAAGTTTAAACTTCTTGGAAATTTATAGAAAAAAAAAGAATCAAAATTACGATCCTAGTGCAGAAAATACAACGTTGCAACTGAAACTTAGTTTGCTTTATAAACTTTCAAGAAAAAGAAGTTTAAAAATTCTTGCATTTTGAAGAATTTCTCTATAGTCCATACGGTTCATCTGGATTCCAGCTGAAATCCGAAGAAGGAAAACAAAAATCAAAGAAACATAAATTTTTTCACTAAAACTTTTTTCTCTACTCTCGAATCAATAATTTAATATTTATCTAATACTAATTATCGACAATTAACAATTATATAAAGAATTTTCTGCCAAAGTGAACAATTGGAAGAATCAACAACCTTGTCCCACTTGTTCCAAAGAATAAATCCTGATTATTTCATTCTATTAAATAAATACTTGTATATATATAAATATTTCAAGCCACAGTCTAGTTTTGTTTTTATATATCGTGCTTTCTCTAAATAAACTATTTAATTGTTCACCGTTCGTTGAATTACATAAACAGATTCGAATTATTATTTCAATAAAAAAGAAAACATTTTAAATACTCCCATAATTTTCAAGATGACCATTTATTTCATTACCCATTCCACCTTCGAACGTGATAAGAATTACAATTTAAAACAAAAATAATTCTACTTTCTATTTAAATTAATTTTTTTTCATCACTCGCAAAATGCCGAGTTATTTCAATTTCAACAAGATCGTTAATTTGATTAATATTTTCTCCCTAGAAGAATAATAATTGTAAAACTAATTTCTTCCATTTCTTTCTAATTTTAATTTAAATTAAAATTAAATTGTTTTAAAATGTAAATAATTATTTGAAATCTAAATTCTAAAACAGCGAATTTTTTCTCAATTATTTATTTTACGAATTTTCAAATAAAATAATTAATTTATTTTTAAAAATCGGAACTTTATTGTTTATTTAATTCTTTATTGTGTAGTTGAAATTTGTTTCATTAATATTTATTTAAAAACTTTTGAAAATAAAAATTTGATTTTTTTTGTAATGGATACAATTTTTAGTAAAAAATAAAAAATAATTGTAAAAACCATTTGTCTTCAACATTTTATGCACAGAATTTTTTAAGCACTTCACAGTATAAAAGAATTTAAGTGCAAAAGTTTAAGAGAGATCACTTCCGGTGTTCTACTGGTTTTTAAAAATAGAACGCAATATTTTAAAAAGTACAGACAACTCAAAAGAAGTATACACGTTGATAAATACCAAAAGTGAAATTAAAAAAACGAACAATATTTTATAATTCAGAAAAAGTTAGAAAAAAAATGACAAGAAAGAAAAATTCACAAAATACATTTCATAAATTAACGTTTAGAACTAGGTAAATTATATTCAAACCAATTTCGTGAGGAATGTCGGTCGATAATTGTTCCTTAAATAGAACGAAAACTAAATTATTTGACATTAAATAATCTTCAACTTGAATAATTAGTTTCGAGTGCAAAATAATTAATAAATAATAAATGAAAATAAATACAAAATATACATTTAATTTAAAATTTGAAAAAATAAAAAAGTAATTCTTCAATGACTTAATTTTTTTACGAGACGAAATTATAATTTAATTCTTTACATTGAGATTTCTCGAGATAACCACCTATCACTTGATCCAATTAATTAATTACTCGAGATAATTAAATTCATGTTAATTGAAATTTAAAAAAAAATTCAAAGACATCGAAAATTCTTTTTTTATTTTTAATATAAAAAAAGACACTAATTTTACAAAGCGAGAGAAAAAGTGCATTTTTCCCCATGTTTTCACGCAACAAGTCTTTATAAATAAATTCGTGGGATTGTGACCGCACCTTATTAGCGAACACACCTACAATTAACATGCCCTTTTAAAAAAAACAATTCTAGAAAACAAACGAGAAGTGAAATAGAAATTTAATATATAAAATATTCCATTTCTAATGTGGAATATATTAAATTTCAAAACAGAATTTTTCTACAAGCCATTCTCGGAAATAAAGAATAATTAAATGAGGAAAAATGGAGAAAAATTAAAACCAACTGTAAAGTGACGAATGTTCAACTATTACGAGAGGTACAATTCCATTTGAGAATAAAGCAAAATGAGTTCGAGTGTTAAATGAGCAGTTTTACACGGCCTTGTTTGTAAGGAATGCGTTTCGCATGTACTTAATCGTGGAAGTTGGAAAAAAGAAGAAAAAGAAGAAGATTATAGTTGATATTCCTTAAGAGGAAGTAATACCACGAAATAATAACAATGGGATCAACAGAGGAATTAGAAATTAGCTACAAAAGTGGCCTTAGGCTGAAAGGGATGCGTTTCCTTTTCTTCAGTGACAGTGCACTTCCTTTGGATTACTTTTGGTTTCATCAATTAATTATAGTTATGCAATGCTTTCAACGAACAGTCAATCTAAGAAAAATCCATTATTCCCTAATTTTCTAAAATAAAAAGCGCATAATTAATTATTAGTTTTTCTTTTCATTGCAATTTTAGTTAAGTTTCACGAAAAGGTTCAATTATTTTTATTTAATTTTTGTAATGAATTCAATTATTTTTAGAAATAAAATCAATCTGGAAAAATTCAATTATTTTCAAAAATAATAAAAATCATTGCAAGAAATCAATTATTTTTATAAATAGCAAAATTCTTTGCAGGAATTCAATTATTTTCACTGCAATTTTAATAAAAAAAATTGAATGACCAAAAATTTTAATTATAATCATTAACAGACACGATGATTTTTAAAACTTGAAAAATTTCCTTTCTTTAATTCAATTAATTTCAAAATTTTCATGCTTAAAATTATTATAAAAAGCTATATATTTTTTTAAAAACAAAGAAATTCTTCAAAACCATTCAAATAGGATTTTTAAAAATTGTAAAAAGTTGTTGCCAAGAATTCAATTATTTTTATAAATAATAAAATTTTTCAAAGAAATTTTATTATCATTAAAACTTTTAAGTTTTAAATAAAATTGTTCGGAATAATTCAATTATTTTCATAAATAGTAAAATTCAATTAATTTCGAATTTTTCGATAAAATTCTTTGCAAGAAATAAATTATTTTTATAAATAATAAAATTCGTTGAAGGAATAAATTATTTTCAAACCAATATTAACAAAATGTGTTTTTTTTAAAACTCCATTCTTCTCAATATTTTAACAAAATTTATTGAATAAATGAATTTCAAAAATTGTTATAATATATTGAGAAGATATTAATTATTTTCTAGAAATTTTAATAAAATTAAATAATTAAATGTTTAATTTCAATTGTTAAGAAGACAATTTTATTATTTTAAAAACTTGAAAGAAATTTTTCTTGAAATTTTATTGCTTTCAAAATTTTTAATCAAAATTATTATAGAATCTTCATGATTTAAAAAATTCAAGGTAAGTCTTCAAAATTATCTAAATAGTATTTAATCGTAAAGGAATAGTAAATACTAGATTTTAGTTGATGAATACGAAACCTGTATTTTTCTATAAATCCTAAATTTGAAATTCAACGATATTTTAAGTAAAAGATAATTTTTACTATTCAGAAATGATTCACGTTCTGACGTTTCACTTGAAGTCATAAAAAAAACTTTTTAATATTCATCTAAATTTTAATGACTCTTTTCTTCATAGGAAAAATGTTCAACTTTGATTTGAAAAAAAGATTGCACATTTTTCAAAAAGGGGGAGAAAAAAAAATTTGAAATAATTTTTGCGAATAATTTTCCTTTCATGTTTCTTATTCTACATTTAAAATCGAGATTTCTTTTTCACTTGTAAAATTTGAAGTCGAAGTTGTAATGTGGAGTTTAAATCTCTAAATATTAGAATTCTAATCCCTAAGTATCATTTTTCGAAAGAATTACAATTTCCTTTTGTACCAATTTGCGAAGAAAAAAATCCTTAACTACTTTGAAACGAGACGAAAAATTTGCAACTTTGTTTATAAATAAAAAAAAGTACTCACTAAAATAATTAAGTGTCTCTCGGATTTGCTCCGGTGATAATTTCAAATCCACGTCCTCTAATCGTAAAGCAGGAGCCGGAACGAACCAATCAGCGTTCTCGTAACCTGAAAATAAAAAATCAATTAATAAATTGATCTCTCAATCAAAGAACTGCTTATAATTTTCTCAGACTCAAAATTTTCGACACATGTAAATAAAAAGAATTTCCTTTCTTGTAAGAATTTTGTATTTTTTATTACATTTTTGAAAATATTTATACTTTTTTTTATTTTTGACTTTGTAAATATATTTTTTTTACTCTTAATATTTTTGTATTTTTTAAAAAAAAATATACTTCGAGAATTTAAAAAATTTTTAATCTATGGGCCAAAACTTTTGAGTTTAAAATAAATTATAACTTGCTCTTTAACATTCAATTAGTCATTAACCTTAATATTAAAATCAAAGACTCGTACTTTTTTTGCAAAAAAAAAAAAATAAAGTTAAAATTGAAAAAAATTCTTAAAATTAGTAGTAAAAAAGTAATAGAAAATTCACCTTGAAATTGAGTAAGTGCGTCTGCCCTTAAACGATACCTCGGTATTTGTTCCTCAAGTAAACTGATTATTTCTACTTCTGGTAATTCCCCTCCGCTGCACACCTCTGTAACAATTATAAAAACAATGTCTCATTCCATTTTTTCCAATCTGATAAAAAATCAATTACTAAACCAGATAAACAATCATCGTAATTATATAATTTAATAAAATTACAATATTGTCAACTTTTTTGTACGATTTTCTGTTCCACCACGGAAGAGATAATTTATTTATTCACACTTAATCGAATTTACAGAAAAAAAAGGTATAAATAAAATTTATTTTCGTGTAGGTGCGAAATTTAATTAAAGTACTAAATAAATAAAAAATAATCAATAATAACAATAAAAAAAAAAATAAACATTAATTCTAAAATTGAAAAAATGCGAAAATGGTTAAATAAATTATCAGAACAAATAATAAGACAAATTATAAAATACGTAAAAATTAACATAAAAAAATTAATAAATTTAAAAAAATAATTTAATTATTATTTTCAATAGAAAACGAACTTGTGCTGCCACATTCGAATGAGATAGGGAACTATCAAGTTGTTATCTGGTTATGAGGTCGGTTAAAATGAAAAGCCGTCGGTAATACAAAAAAGAAGAGAAAAAAACTTGAAAACAACAAACATCCGTGTGATAAGCAAAGACAATAAAAAACGAAAAAAATAATCCTGATAATGTATACTCAAAAAGAAATAATTTCTATTAAAGAAAAACTTGCAAAAAAAATCATTAAAACAATTTTTCTACAAATTCTAAAATAATAATTTCTATTTTTTCTCCATCCAATATATTGATTTCCAATATTAAAAACTGGTCAACTTTTAAAACAAAAACTAAAATACACAAAGAAGATGTATGAAAAGATCTTTTATAAATGAAACTCTGTAAATTGTAGTTAACGTTGAATTGTTAACTAATACAGTCAATAAAAATCCATTCTGCTAATGAAACTATCCTCCAGCTTCTTTATTACATTTATTGTATTCACCTAAACATTTCAATAAAATCAATAACATCAATTTTAAAATAAAACATAAAAAATTATTACTTAATTATATTGCAGTTTTTTTTATTTAAAAATAAAAATAGAAAAAAATATAAATAAAAATGTTCAATAGAATCGATATCTTCAATTTTAAAATAAAACAGAAAAAATTATTTCATAATTATTTGGCGGTTTTTTTTTTATTTAAAAATAACAAAACTGACAAAATTATTTTTCGATTGTATTATTTTGCGAAGTAGTTTGTTCATTATTTAAAAGTAGCTAATGAAATTGAATAAATTATTTCTCAATTTTCTAACTTTTCAAAAACAGTTTTTAATAAATTACTTCTCAATTTTCCTACTTTTAAAAATTGTTTTTGTTTCAACTTTTTTTAAAAATAATAACAGCTGATAACATTAATTCCTTATATTAATTTTACAATTTCTAAATTTACCATTTGGATTTAATTTCCATTTTATTTTCATTTCACACATTGTATTTAATTTAATTTTCCCTGTTTTCTTTTGTAAGTAAACAAAAAACATATTGACCATTTTTTCCCTATCATTTTAGGAGAATAAAATTTCTTAAAAAAAGAAAAATAAATTTTTTGAACAATTGGGAAATAAGAACTGCATCAACTCCACAATGACATTGCATGAATACCAAAATAGAAATAGTATTTTCGTCTCTAGTACATCCACCCGGTACTTTTCAAACTGTTCTCAATCACTATCGAGCGAAGAATTCGGTTCAATAATTTTTTTCTTTAAGGTAAACGAACTCAGGGGAAAGGAAAAAAAATCTTAACAAAATCGACAGAATTTATGAACATAAAATTATTCTTTGTGCGAAAAAAAGAAAAGGCCCTAGACAAAAATCTTGAAATCTTGTACAGTTTTCAAACTTGTCTGTAGAAAATTTGACATATTTTTCAGGAAAGAATTTCCACTGAAAATCAAAGGGGAAAATACATTTCTTCGACAGAAAAATTAATTTTAACTAAAGTTTTAATTTTTCCAGTGAATATTTTTAATTGACTGACCAAATTTTCAATTTACTAACAAAAATTTTAATTTACTGACAAAATTCTCAATCTACTGATAAAATTTTTCATTTACTATTAAAATTTTGAAATTATTGCCAAAAATTTCAATTTACTGTAAAAATTCTCAATTTACTGACTAAATATTTAATTTTGTCAGAATATATTTTCAATTAACTGACAAAATTTTCAATTTAGATTTTACTAATAAAATTTTCAAATTACAAAAAATTTCAATTTACTGTAAAAATTTTCAATTAACTGCATAAATATTTAATTTTGTCACAATATTTTTTTTTAATTTACTGCCAAAATTGGTTATTTACAGACAAAATTTTCAATTCACTAACAAAAACTTTAATTTACTGATAAAATTCTCAATTTACTGTTAAATTTTTAATTTTGTCAGAATATATTTTTAATTTACTGACAAAAGTTTTAATTTTGTCAAAAATTGTAAATAAATTTAAAATTTTTGTCTACTTTTTTAATTCAATTTTTGGAAGAAATGAAGTATAAAAATTAAATTAAATTTTTGTTGCAAGAAATATTTCAAGAAAAATTAAATTTGAATGGAGGGAAATTTACAGAAAAATCGATTTACGAAAGAAAATAGATTCATTCAAAAATAAAATGATTCAATTTGGAGAATAGTATTATTATTCTTGAAATTTTAATCTCTTGTATTTTTAGATTTTTGTATTTTTAGATTTTAGTGTTTCGCCTAATTCTTAAGTACCGAATGTATCGATTTTCACATCCAGTGCTAAGTGACAAACGGCGAATACAATTAATGCTAATTAACAAAATTCCATACCATCACGCCACTTTCCAAGGATTGCTTCTCTTTTTTCGTAAAATTCCTTATACCTCGCCGGGCCTCTGGGCCTTTTCACCACTCGACTCGCGCCGAGGGACATATCTTTCTAGGGGAAACTACAGGAATAAATTTTACATCCAACTTATTCATCAAGTCCCACAGAAATCGAAAAACAAACTTCCAAGCAAATTTTCGAAAACCTTCGTCGCTGTCACTTTTAATCACGAAACCATTTCATTATCCCTGAATTTTAATTTTGCGAATAACTATTTTCATCAAGTAAAAAATAAAATCGCAATGAGAAAATGTTCTTCAATAAACATTTTCATTTTTCTATGAAAATTTCCCTTTTTCAAGCACAGAATGAAACAAAATGCACAGAATTCACACTTCAAGAAGAATAGACAAGTGTCAGTGTGACAATGTATTATTTTCTTTTTAGACTATTTCTCCTGAGTCACACGTGGAATTTTGTGAAGGGGAAAAAAAACCGGCGCCTATTCAGAGTTTATCGAACGATGTACGATACAAGACTTCCAAGTCTGAAAATTCTGAGATTGAACACGGCCTAAACGCAGCTACCGCATCGCAGAAAATAGAAGGCACTGTCTTGTTTGCTTTGGATCGGAGCCAATTTCAATTTACTGTCCCTTTAATATTCCGCGAAGAACGAATTTGGTACCTTCCCTCTAAAACTCATATGTCGAGGATTATCTTTCCGAAAATACTAAAGATGAATGAAGTTGATCTTTTTTTCTCCTCAATTCCTCTTTCCTCCTGATGAATAAATAGAAACAATGATTACTTTCTTATGGTAAAAATAATTTTCACTACAAAATATTGTTTAGCATAAATTATAATTTAGAAACAAAAATTGAATTTTAAACATAAAAAATAATTTCAAACATAAAAACTTAAATCAATTACTGAATTAAAAAACCGTTAACTAATTCTTCGAAATTAAAATTGAACACTTAATTTTCTTAAATAAAAATTCTAAGTTATGAATAATTTTATTCAAAAATACTAAAAAAAATAATTCAATTTTAGATGAATTGCTGCAGTTCATATTTTTATTATAAATGTAAATTTAAATAAGGTTTCTTATTAAAATTATTAAGAATATTAATTCCAGTAGACAAGTAAATAACAATAAGCATTTAAATATTTATATAAAAAGTTATTAAAATTTAGAAAACTTAACTTGGCAATTCTGAACAATTTTTTTTTATGTAATAAAAAGTTTTATGAGTTGAATTTCTGTAAATAATTTTTAAAAATTGAAACAATTGGAAATTTCGTCAAATTTCATTAAAATAAATTTTATATTTAAAAAGAATTATATTTTTCACTTTGAAAAATTATTTTTAACCATAATTGTATTTTTGTGGAATTGTAATTAAAAAAATTTAGAAGAAAATTGAATTTCACAAAAATGAATAGATAAAAAAATAAAATGAATGAATAAAAATTTAAAAAGAAAATAAAAATGAATTGAATTTGTAAGAAAAGGGGAAAAATATAAACTACAGGCAAATCGTAAAAATTCCGTTTGATAAACAGAGTATAAGAAAGAGTGTATAATAAAAGACACACGTTTTTCACACAACTTAATTATACCTTAGGAGAAATAATGATGCATGGCAAACATTGATGTATTACGACTATAAAAAAAGACCTAAAGACACTTATATAATCCTATTTTTATTTTTCACGACATCAGATAAAGGAAATTATGAAAAAAATTATCATTCTATTCTAAGATAGTACAATTATTCGAATTATCATTTATTTTAATATTTTTTTTTCTATTTAGACAGTTTGAAAAGTATAGTTTTTATCTAATTGCAAAATTTATCATTCAAAGTACACCATTTATGAATAATTCTCAATTTTTGCAAAACAGAAATCGCATTTTCCACTGTTTTCTAATAAATAAATTTTAGTTTCTTTTTCGTTTAATTATAAATAATAATTATAGTTTAATTATAGTTTAGTTATAAATAATTAAAGAAATTAAACAAATTTATTAAAATTCATAAAAGCATAAGAATAATTTAAAATAAAATTAATAAAACTAATTTTAATCAACAAAATTAAGACTCTATTTTCCTAAAATAATTATTTTGAAAAAAAATTGAATTCTCCAGATTTTTTATCTATAAATAAATTTTAGTTTTATTCTTCCATTATTTTAAATTTAAAGAATAAATGAAATTAAATAATAAACATTAAATTAATCTCTTTTTCAATTCGAATAAAATTCGAATAAAATTATAAACTAATTTACTAAATATTTGCTCCCTTTAAGATAAACATCCCGTCTATTTACGACATGTGGATAAAAATAAAAATTCTATTTCAAAAATAATAAAAGAAAAAAATAACTTATTGATCTCTGTAATTGAGGAGCGCTTCTAGTATTTTATCCTGATAGTTTTTTAATTTAATAAACATTTTTATTCGTTCCAGTTATGATATGAAAGGACAAAAAAAAAAAAATTTCCAATAATTTTTAATTCGAAGATTTTCTTTTTTTAATTTTTTTTTACTCTAATCGTGGGAGTTTTTTGGTTAAGTACCGATTTTATATCAGAACGCGAGAGACGTTCACGAATCATGTGACACAAGTTAAAAGTTACGTAATTCGTTTAAAAAGCGGCTGCGCGAGAAAGACGCGTGCAAGGAAACACGTTACCTATATATTTAAAATTAATCTCTGTCACTGACCCATCCTAACGATAGAAATATCTTTTGTTGATAATTAAAGAACATCAGCGAATTTCGATTCTTTTATTTGACTCCTCGCTCTGACCTCAAAGTAATCTATATTGAATGAATTTTTAAGTAAAATGACAATTGTTTGAGAAAAAGTGAAAAATTAAAAATATCTTTTATAGAAGAGAATTTTTAGAACTAGGATGAAAGTTCGTGAATCCATTCGTATTGGGAATGAGGAATAAAAATAAAATCCAAACTCAATGGTTTTTTAAATTTAAAACTGAAGGAAATGAAATTTTATCACTAAAACGTGTTTTTTGTTATAATTAAAAAATTAGGGAGAATGTAAATTTTTTATAGAATCCGATAAAAATTAGTCAAGTTACTAGAGTTGTAATTTGAAACCTTTTAAAAATTTCTATTAGTTTAAAAAAATTTAATCTAATGATACTTTTAATATTCAATTATCATCTAAAATTTTAACTAAAATTTAATTTTAAATGAATTTTTATTAGAAAGTTCTGGGTCAATTCAATTATTTGAGTACAAAAACAAGTAATTTTTTGAATAATTGAATGTTTCTTAAAATTGAATTCTTATCAAAAATTTTATAATATTGATAATTTTTATAATTTTATTTAAACAAAATTTTAAATAATTAAAATCTTTCGACGAATTTTAATAAAATTTTTAAGAATAATTACATTTGTCAAAGAACTCAATTAAAATTGTATTAAAAATAATTTAAATTCTGCTATAAATTTTATTATTTACGAAAATAATTCAATTATTGTGAAGAATTTTATTAAAATTACTGAAAATAATTGAATTTCTAAAAAGAATTTTATTATTTATAAATATAATTAAAGCCTGTATAAAATTTAATTATTTTGTACAAATATTTTAATTTTCGGACAAGTTTGATTACAAATTTTTTAAATAATTACATTTTTCGACGAATTCGATAAAAATTGGATTAAAAACAATTGAAATATTGCAATAAGTTTTATTAGTTTTGAAAATTAAATTAAATTCCTTAATAAAATTTTATTAAAATTCCTGAAAATAATTGAATTTTTAGAAGAATTCTTTTATTTATCAAGATAAAGAAAGTTAATAAGAAAGAAGTTAATAAAAAATTGCAAATAATTAAATTTCTGTAAAATTTTTATTATTTATGAAAATAATTAAATGTTTGCTTAGAATTTTATTCAAATTTTTATTAAACAAATGAATTTTTTGGAAAAAATTTATTAAAATAGCAGATATTGAAAATCGTGCTGAATTGAGCAAATTTTTTTTGTAAATAATTGAAATTTTGACAAGCATTTTATTATAATTTTAGAAAATAATTGAATTTCGAAGAAGACATTTATTATTTATAAAGATAATTGACGAGTATTTTAATTACGACAAAAAACACGCGTAAGGTTCAAAAACTCAATTAGTCAGCTTAATAATAAAAAGAATTGAGTTTGGACCAAAAATGCCAGAGTTACAAGCTATTTTATGCAATAATTTAAAAAAAAAGTTTTTTATCTCTGAAATAAAATTTCAAGTGTTTGAAAAATTAATTGCATTCTATTTTATTATTCATGAAGAAGTCTTATTCAAGACGAAGAATTGGGTTCGAGTTAAACAAATAGGTCCAAGTTAAAGTAAATGTTAACCATCACACAGTGAAATAAATAAAAATAAAGGAAAAAAATACCAAACTAAATAATAAATTAAAATAAGGGGAAGAATAATGATAAAATAAATAATAAATAAAATAAATAAAAACCATGTGTATAATAATAAAGAGAAAAATTATGGTTTGCAGTTATAGTAACGATGATGGTGATGATAATGATTATTATGATTGGAATAGCAGAAAGCAGGCAACGTCCATTATGAAGATGATTTTAATGATGATGATGATGATCGTCATCATCATCAGCAGCAGCAACAACAGCATGAGCGTAATGATGATGATCATCGCTCCGTCGTGGAAAATCAGACCGGAGCACTAACACATTATCCTTCAGAGTAATCATCATTTGACGCGGACCAATGGGGAACACCATGAGTTCGCGCAGGTAACTTGCACGACTCTTTATAAAATCTTGCCACGCTACAAAATTCCAGTAACTCTACGAACATCCACCGTGAAACTTTAAAAACTTCCAATCTCCTAAATCAAAAAAAAAAAAAAAAGAACCAGTGTGAAAGTTTATTAAACAAAACAATTTTCCCCAAGGGAAAAAAAATTCCTATCCCATACGAATAATAAGAAAAAAAATGGATTTTTATTGTGAAAAAACGTAGTATCAGTTATTTACTTTTAAACTATCAATAGAAGACAATGAAATGCTATTTGCGTAAAGACTTTCAGTGATTATTCTTCTGGATCGATCATATCTGCTGCCACGGTAAGTAGAATGTGTCGAATGACAAATTGTTTACGTGCAAACGATGAGGGTGTAGAATTTTTCCAACTTGTCGAGTGACACGTAATGTGTAACTTTGTTCACATAAGACTCACGGAACTCGCATATGATTCCGAGACTCTAATCTTGTATATTGTGTGCTAATTCCATTAGCAAAAATAGCACAAGTTTTTTTTTTTACTTTCACTAAAATTATTCCCATCTCCTTAGTCAAAATTCATTCTTTCGCAGCTAAATACTTCAAATTAGCATGTAGCATTATTCATTTTTTTCATTGTTATTAATAAACCGCGTTTGAAGACTATTTCCAGATTGTTTAGAGCGAAAAACAATTTACGTAACTTTGTCAAGAAAAATTACAATTCACGGAGAGAAAAATTATTTTTATTTACAAAAGTTGAACTTCTATGATTCGAATTCAAATTCAAATCAATATTATCCATTTGATAATTAAATTGAAGTCAATTAAATTAATTATCCAAATAAAAAAATATTAATTATCCAAAAAATAGAATATTACAAATTTTCCTCATAGTGAAAAAAATACTTCGACTGTAGAAAATATGGTATTTCAAATGTTTTTTAAATTCAAATTTAAAAAAATAAAAAAAACTGAAAAAATAAAATATTTAAGCAAAAAAAATTACTATCCAACTATTTATTTAGAGAATTAAACAAATTTTTAACTGAGATGTGTAATAATTTTTGAATGACAAAAAAAGATAAGCGACTTAAATTATTCCTAACATCTGTCAGACGGAATAAAACGGTAAAACTACAATAATATGAATTATCTTTGGAAAATTACAACTTTCGTAAATTGTTTAAACTATCGTTGAAATGTTACTTAATCGAGAAAAATTAACGAGTCGAATTAAAATCAAATTTTACGAAAGATTGAGCTTTATTTTATGAGAAAAGAAGAATGAATGTATCAAGGGAGTCAATTTCGATAAAAAGAATTATAATTTAATAAATATTAATTAACAGTTAATAATTATATTAAATGGTTAATTATTGAAGTAACTATAAATAATATAAATAATATAATAATTTTTCAATTTTAAATTTAGTTTTCCATAAATATATTTCGTAGAGACGAAAAGTAGTTTTCGATTTCCACATCGGAATCTATATCAGAAACCATGTAAAAGCCCTTTTCATAAAGGAAACCCTGTAAATTCCCATGTAAAACCGTATGGGAAATTGAGACTATATAAGATTTTATATAGAATTTTACATGAAATATATTTTCCATAAGATTTTATTTGGGAATTAATATGGTTTCTTTTATAGAAATGGGATTTTACATCGTTTTTGATATAGAAATTCTAGGTGGGTAATTATAAATTTAATAATTAATTAATTAATTAATTTAGTTTAATTTTTTTTTAAACTCATGAATCGATTCACTCCTTTTTGCCTAATGCTCGCATAGTATTTTGGAGAGCAACAAACATTTCTAAAATTCAAGAAAAAAAATATTCCAATCTTTAAACCTTAAAATATCAATACAAAAACATTTGTTTGCAAAATAATAATTTGTAAGAGTAAAAAAAAAATTCCTTAAAATCTTAAATTTAAAAAAAAATTTACAAATATTTCAAATTTTTAAATTATTTTCTGGAAATTCAACTTTAAAACATTTTAAATTAATAAAACGAAAATAAAATATCTATATTTTGAAAAAATCAATCTCTTCGGAATTTTTAAATTAAATTATCAAAAAATTAAACAAGTTTTCCTAAACAAATATTTAAAAACTTATTGTTAATCATTAATTATTTTTTTGCTTTTGTTTTTAATCACAAAGATTAAAATTTCAAATAATTAGAATAAAAAATCTTTTAAAATTAAATTATTTCTAGAATTAGCAACTGAATTTTTTTTAGTTTTTTTTTAAATTATTCAAAACATTAATAACTTCTACAGAAAAATAATACAATTTTTTAAAAATAAACCTTTAAATATTTTTACATTTAAAAATCGTGGATTTGAATTTAAAAACTTTTTGAAATTTAACTATTTCTGAAAAATCCAATTTTATAAAACTTTGTGACTGTTTTCTAAAATTGTAAATAAAATTCCTATTTAAATTAATTCTGATAAAAATTCAACTATGAGAATTTAATTATTTAAATAGAAAAAAAATTAATAATTATATTAAATAATTAATGTTAATCGCAATGTTATTAACTAATATTAATTGTAATTTCAATAAAAATGATTTAATACTAATTTATTATATCGAGTGTTTTGTCGAGTTTCGATTCGAATAAACTATTCTCGTCAAGGATATGAGAAATCATTTTTTTTTTTTAAAGAAAGAAGATGAGAGTAAAAAAAAGAAATGACATCTCTCCTTTTGTTTCAAAGAGAAAGAGAGAAATGAATAATTAGTGATAAATTGACGAAACAGGATTTCTTACCTGTAATGGTCTCAGCGTCTCGGGTGGTAGCGGAGGTCGAGGTAAAAGGTCTTCTTCGTTTTAATAATTGTAAAGCCGCCTTGGCTGTTGGCGAAACCTTCAAGGAGGTGTCAAACGAGGTTTCGGGCCTCTGCAGACCCACATCCTCCACGGCGGCCAGCTTGGACGCAGCTTTGGCGACGAAGGAGATCGCCTCACTTTCCTAAAAGAAAAAACACCGCAATAATTAATTATTCATTTACAAGAATTAATTTAAATTATTATTCACTCAAATTTTAAATTTCATCTAATTTATTATGTCAGTAACTTTATTCTAATTAACAACTTCTAAGTTCGATTAAATTTACGTACCAAATTTTTTAGTCTGTTTTTTAATTATTTAATAACTAGTAAATTTAAGTAATAAAACAGTTTCAAAAAAGATTAAAAAATTTAATCATCAAACAATATATAAATATATATTAATTTAAATTCGGAAATAAAATATATTAATTTAAATTGGGAAATAAAATATATTAATTTAAATTGGGAAATAAAATATATAAATTTAAATTGAGGAATAAAAATATTAATTTGAATTAAGAAATAAAAAATATCACTTGAAATTAAGAAATAAAAAATGTTTAATTTTGATATTAATGAATAAAAAATTGAAATATTAATTTAAGAAAAGAAAAATTGCGCAATGTTGCGAAAAACGTTTAATTATGTTATTAAATTCTTTTTTAAATTAGGAAGCTTCTCTTCTCGAAGAGTGGAAATCAACTAAAAGGGTTTGTTTTCGTTTGGAAACTTATCCAAAACGTGGGCGGTGACGAATAACAGGTCACAAAATTGTGACCTATGAAACAAGAGTTATATTAGAAGAAAAAGGATTCATCTTCAGGACATTTTAAGAAACAAAGAGAAAACTTTGCTAGAGGCCGAGAATCATCTCTGTGAGTAAAAATTGCTATTTAAGGTAGAATTTTCTTCCTTTTGGAAAAAAGGCCTCTTCATAACTTTTTGTGTTTGTATACAAATATTAAAAAAATATTATTGCTTCTTTTATTTTGTTTCTACTATTTTGATTTTATTTTTTGTTTGCTATTTTTATTTTTTATTTCTGTTACTTTCATTTTTAATCCTTTATTTTTTATTTTCTATGTGGCTAAAGTTTCGAACGAAATTTTTTTTCATTTTGAGTGTTTCTGAAAATTACCATATAAAAATATACAAAAACGAATATAATAATTGAACTTAAAGAATATTTAATTTAGAATTAATTTATTTCAATCTAAAAAATAATTTTTTTGCAAGAAAATACAAAGAGAAAAAGAAAAAAAATATTGTCGTTCATTTGAAAGTTCAAAACTTCAAAAACATTACTTTCTACTTTTACCATTTTCATTCTTTATCTATTTATTTTTTATTTTCTACTTCTATTTTTATTCTTTACCTATTTATTTTTTATTTCTATTTTTACTAAATAGTAAACGTTATTTTATTTCTTCGAATTATGAACTATTATATTCAGGAAAGCAAAACGAATATAAATCAGAAAAAAATATTATTTTCCTTCAAAAAGCTTTCTAGAAAAAGTAAATGGAAATAGAAACAAAAACTGAAATTCTCCATCTTTCGTAATTAAAATATCCAGGAAAATATGTTGAGACTTGATTTACAATAATAATCTTTAATTCTCAGTGATTAAAAAATCCTTCTCTCTCATGTGATGAAAATGTAGAAAAAAAGTCAAAATAATCCATCAAAATTCCTTTTTGAATTGTTTCGAATTGAAGACGGCAAATATAGAACTGAGTCAGAAACATCGTCATATGGCTTCATTTCTCGCAGAATTTGCCACGGTTAAAAGTTAATTTTTTCCAGTATATATATACATATATATATATATATATATAAATGTTCCTTATAATGTGTGGATTCTGAATGAGAATATGCTTTTAAAAGCTGAGCGTGTCACAAATCTACGTCCGTATTAGATAAATGGCAAGTGGCTGCAAGAAGACATCTTGCATAATCAACACAAGACTAAAATGCTCCATTAGTGAGAAATCAGGTGTGAGGAAGCCTATATTATTGTCTCTAATTCACTTCGATTTTCAGCATAAAATGAGGTGCTCCCATTCTCTCCAATATTCTAAAAAAAACAAACTAAAAGAAAATTATAAACCAAACTCGTGTAGTAAAAAAAGCAAATACAACTCAAAAACCAAAGGAATAAAAAATTATCAGGAGAAATTGGAAATAAAATTTGCCGAAATATAATGAAATAAAGAAAATAGATTCGAATAAATACTGGGTTGCTAGAAAAAGTGGATTTTTCCCCTGATTTCCAGACAACATATTATCTTTTTCCTTGAGTCTAAAAAATAATCTGATTCACTCTAAAAAAATTATTAGATATACTCAAAAAAAAAAGTTCTACTTCTATTACATTTATTTAAGAATTTCTTTATGTTTACTTGTGAAATTATTCGAAAATATCAATAAATTCTATTTTAAATAAATATTCAATCATTATTCCTTTTTCAATGGAATTAAAACTTTCAAAGGATTTGGAACTTCAAACCTATCTTAAATATATAAAATAAAAATTTCAAACAATTTCAAATAATTTCAGAAAAAATTCAATAAAACTTTTTCAAAAAAATTTATTCTGCAGAATTCTTAGTTGAAACTGTGAAAAATTAAAATTTTTAAAGATTTTAATTTGAAACCTTTTCAATATTCTATTATTTATAAAAATTCACAATATAATGTTTTTAATATTCAATTTTTATCTAAAATTATAACCATAATTCATTTTTAAATCAATTTTTTTATTAGAAAATTCTCCGAGAATTGAATTGTTCAGTTAGAAAAATAAATAATTCATTGAATAATTGAATGTTTCTTAAAATTGAATTCTTGTAAGGAATTTTATTAACAAACTTTTATTAATTGAAATTTTTTGACATAAATTTTATTAACATTTTAAAAGATAATTTAATTTTGAAGAAGAATTTTATTAAAATTCCTAAAAATAATAGAATTTCTGGAATCAATTTTTTTTACAAAATTCCACAAGAATTCAATTATTTAAATACAATAATAAATAATTTATTGAATAACCGTATCTTTGTTAACACTTTTAATTCTCATAATGAACTTTATCAACAAATTTTTAAATAATCGAATTCTTTCGACGAATTTTAGTAAAATAATTACATTTTTCGAGGAATTCAACCAAAATTGTATTAAAAAAAATTGTAATTATTTTTTTTTATTATTTTAATAATTAATAATTAATAATTTTAATAATTAATTTTATTTTTAATAATTTATAGAAGAATTTTGGTGTTTATGAAAATAATTGAATTTATAAAAAGAATTTTAATATAGTTATGGGAATAATTGAATTATTGCGAAAAATTTTATCCAAATTCATGAAAATAATTAAAGAATTATTGCGCAAAATTTTATTAAAATTCTTGAATAATTTAATTTATAAAAAGAATTTTAATATAGTTATGGAAATAATTGAATTATTGTGGAATTTATTTAAATTTCTAAAAATAATTGAATTATTGTGAAGAATTTGATGAAACTTCATGAAAATAATTGAATTATTACGAAAAATTTTATTAAAATTCTGGAAAATAATTGAATTTCTAAAAAGAATTTTATTTTTTGAAAATAATGGAATTTAAAAAAAAATTTTTATTATATTAAGGATAGTAATAATAATTGTATTATTGAGAAGTAATTCTTAAAAAATTTGTAAATAATTGAATTCATTTTGAAATTTTTATTATTTATAAAAATAATTAAATGTTTGCGTGGTTATTAAAAGTTTGTTTTAAATAATTGAATTCTTTAGGGAATTTTTATTAAAATGGTAGTTATTGAAAATCATTTAGTTCAAAAAATTTTGAAAATAATTGAATTTCGAAGACGATTTTTATTATTTATAAAGATTATTCAAAATCTTGTTGACGAGAATTTAAAAAATTTTTTTCATAATTGAATTTCTTCGACGAATTTTATTACTTTTAAAAATAATTGAATTGCTGTGAATATTTTTATTTCTTTAAATTCTAAATTCTTATGAATTCTAAAAGTTTAATTTTTAATAAATAAAATTTTTTAATAAAAATTCCTGACTTTTCCCTAAATTCCCTGACCTTTAGCAACCCTGATAAATCAATATAACTGAAAAATAAAAACTATTCATTAAAACTTGAAAAAAAAATTGACAACAAAAATTGAAAAAAAATCCATTGAGATGAAAGAAAGTACAAATTTTGAAAATGGAAAACGAGTTTTTTTTTGACGAAAAATTGAAAACCAGATAAGTGAATGGGACTTTTTTATCGTTTAATTTTGATAAGAGATTGACAGGCCTCGGAGAATCTACTTGTATATAAAGAGAGGGAATAAGAGAGAAAGAAAAAAAAGGTGAGAAAGAGATAGGCTTTCGTTGCGCAACAAAGTAGTTGGCATGAGGTACTTCGACCGGACGTACTTCAAAATATAAAGTTATAAATGCAGTCAAAGACAAGTGACATGCATTACGCCATCAATAGAATATGTTTGACTTATGGTTACGTGGGCTATAAATTTATCTACAGGTGTTTAAAGTTCAGCAAAACTTGTCGCATGATTCTTTTCTCGAACTTGCAATTCTACACAAAAAAACAAGATTTCCATTTCAATAAACGTTCGATAATATAAAATAGTAAAAAAAATAATTCTGTAATTTCCATAAATACAGAAATTTACAATATCGAGAAAATAAACTCGAAATATTAAGTTCATAATATTAATAAATATCCAAAATAATTTGAAAACAAAATTCAAAATTCTTGTATTTCTAATTTGAAGAAAAACTAAAAGAGAATTGAAATTCATGTTTCACTGATCGATTATTGAATTGGTAATCTCATCGTTTGGTTTCCATGGGAGATAAAGAAATTATCAGAAATATGCACTTAAGATTTCTGTATTGAATTAGTTGTCAACAGACTCACCGTCGGGTATTAGGTACCAAGGTCCTGGTTTCTCTGACAGAAACCACAACAATCACCAGTTACAGGTGAGGACAAGTAGCTGCAAAAATTTAAGCAAACCTTCAATTTTCCTTTAGTCCAATTGCCACACTTAAATATATTTTAATTAAACACAAATTCTCTTTTAATGTCTAAGAAAAAAACGTTCACAAAATTTTTCTAACCACAAAGTAAAATTGTTTATTAAATTATAGATAAAAACAAAGAAATTTTTTCCATTTTGTCACTGTAAAAGTTTTCTACTTTTAATAAGAAAATATTAACATTGTAAATGTCAACTTTTGAAAAAATTCAATTTTGAGGTTATGATATAACCCTTTAGTTTTACAAATTATTAAAATTAATTGAAAATTACCGATTCTTTCCACTTCAAAGAATTTGAATTTAAATACATCACTCCTTATGATAATTACAGTTAATCAAGCCAATCAAAGATAAGTTAAAATTGCATAAAGAATTGCAACAATCAATAAAAATGAGAAACAAAAACATTCGAATTTTCTAATCACAACAATTAGACATAAAAATAATAAGACAGGACAATTAATTCAAAGTACAGAATTTTTTTTTATCAAGATTTGTTTTCATTTTCGTGAAATTGATTTTCGACATTCGGTAAAAGGTCAAAGTTAATAGTTTGATTTTTTTCCTCTCAAGCATAATTTGAAAATAAAAAAAAAACGAAGTGAGTGTGATAAAATTAATGAAAATTGAATGACAGTTTAATTGAAAAATATTAAAAATTGATTGCTTCTTTTTCTTAATAATGAATCATGCAGAGTGCAAAGGACATTCGCCCGCAAGGCGACCGTGAAAGATGGCTTTTTTTCGAGTCAACAATTCAAAGAAATAGGGAGAAATATTATTATCGAAGGTCTAATTTAAAATATTGATTTAATTCTGCAGTAAGCTTAGGGTGTTCGCGAGGCCCAGAGGCCTACGAATTAGGTTAAATGTCGACGAACGTTTTGCAAAGCCTACAGTAATTGATTTTTGTTCGAGATTTTTATTTTCTCACTAATATAACAAAAATGTGTGTTTGTGTAAAAGATATTATTTTGTTTGAAAATCATTTTATTTACTCACCTTACAGGTAGTTTTGCTACGCATCCTCGCGCAGGATAAATTTTTATTTTGTTGATGAAACACACACCGTCTCCTTCACGTCACAAAACTGCCATCTTAGACTTTATCATTTTCAAATTGCACATTTTTTTAATTCCGAAATCCCGGTTTTTCGGGGAATGATTACGAGCGCGGAGAAGAAGACTGCAAATGTCGAGAGTGAATCACTTTACGTTTGTAATGAAAGTGTGAAAGATATAACGAGATATAAAGAGAAAAATTAAAAATCAAACAGCATGCACGGACATCGCAACGCGAGTTCGCGCATAGCAGACGCAACTCCGTGACTCTAGTTGAAGAGTCACCGCAGACTTGGCGCGAATTTCAAATCTTGAAAACGGAAAAAGGGTTATTTATTTCCGTACATGTAATTCGTAAATCTATATTTTGATTTCATTGAAGTTGACGCTTGTATTATTATATTGGTATAATATTATCGAAATTGAAAGAAAATTAAATGATTAATATTAGAAGCGGTGTTGTAGGTAATAACAGTTTCTCTCCTATCAACACTTTTCAATTCTAGTGATTTTCCTGTAATTGAATATTTCTTGTAATAAGAGCTCAAATGTTATGAATTGAAACAAATTTATTAAAATTAATCAAGGGGAAAGTATAGATTTATTTCCGATTAACAAATTTTGTGGAAGAAGGAGAGAAAAGGGGTGAAATAAACCCAGACATTTGTGCGATTGGCAACACTTCCGGAAGTCCGTGAATGCAGTCTCAAACCAACGTCTCCCGGTATAGTCTGCTAACGTTTATAATCAAAGAAAAAATGTCATGTTTTAGTTTTCGTTTCGATAATAATATCACTTTTGTGCTCATCTCTCTTGTCGAGGGATTAATTTTCTAATTTTCATTTCTCAACTATGGGAAAATTGTCGCGGACAATTGGAGTGACTAGAGAATTTTTCTCCGTGAATGCTGGCAACCTGGATATCGATTGTCATTATTTATATCGTACGTTTCCTCTTCAGTCATCGATTCACTTTTTACATTTTACATTTTTACAGTAATGAGAGAAATAAGTTTAGTTAGCTGTGCGGTACTTTAAGTTCCCCATGTGTGATTTTAGGTGTTAAGGGAGTCGAGTGAAAGAGAATGACGGATAGTCAGCAGCAGTTCTGCTTGCGGTGGAACAATTTTCAGGCGAATATCACGAGCCAGTTTGAGGCGCTTCGCGATGACGAGGACTTTGTCGACGTTACCTTCGCCTGTGACGGTAGGCGATTACAGGCACACAAGGTCGTACTTTCAGCCTGTAGTCCTTACTTCAAGGAATTATTCAAGGTTAGAAAAGCCATCTCAAGTGTAATATACTTTTTCTTCTTTTGACATCGAGAGATCCCCACCCTTCTTTATTCATTTATAATGGACTTTTTCTGATATCTTTCTCTCATTCTCACTCACATGCCAGACACTACCTCTCTCTATCGTACATACACATATATATGTATACATTATATGTATCTCTTTTGATTCGACACCATACTTCCATTTCATCGGCCATGCATTTATTTTTCGATATACATATAGATATACACAATCTCCATCCTCCCTCAATTACATATACATATTCTCTCTACCAGCATCTCTCAAACAATCAAAATAATATTCATCGTTTACTTTATTCGCGAAATTTCGCGAAAACAAATCAATTTTTCATTCCTTTTTTGCAGTTTTATTTATTTCTATTTTTTCCAATAAAATGAAGGATTAAATTTGTGTTTTTTATTTAATATTATTCGTATTTTTATTTCTGTTTGATTTCATATTCACGATAAATGGTAGAATTTTGAGAATTTGCGAAATATTGTTGAGAATTTGCAATGCAATATAATTAGTTCTGAGATGTGGGTCACCATAAACATAGTTATGTAATTGTTATCTTTTTAGCGTGCACTTGACTCCTCATGTAGATGAGTAGTTCGAGAGAGAAGAATATTGACAGATTGAATGTGATTTATTGAAAAATTATCAAATTATCGCCTTTTGGAATTTAATGGAAAAGTTTAAATTCATTTTTTCCGTCTAGAATGAAAGATTTTTATCTTTGAATGTCAAATTTTCTTTTTTACAGGCTGGCCACATGTCAGTAAAGTCAGGGAAATGTCAGGAAAACAAAATTTTTTTTGGAGTAAAATCAGAGAAATTGTGCAAAAAAAAAGTTTTTTGACAGGGAAATTAAGAAAATTGAGACTTTCTTGACTTATGTTTAGAAAAACTATTTTAATTATGAAAATAATAAAATTCTTGCAAAGAATTTTAATAGAATTTTAAATTTATTAATTTACAAATAATTTTATTCCTTCTATGAATTTTAAGAATTTTAAAATTTATGTAAATAATTGAATTCTTGCAAACAATTTTATTTAAGAGCTTTAATAATTGATTTTCTTTAAAGAGTTTTATTATTTGTGAAAATAATTGAATTCTTGTCAAGAATATTCTTAAAATGTTTGGTAATAATTGAATTTAGCAGAAGAATTTTATTATTTACGAAAATAATTGATTTATTGCGAAGAAATTTATCGAAGAATTTAAAAATAATTTTATTCCTTCGAAGAATTTTATTATTTACGTAAATAATGGAATTCTTTAAGTTCTTAAAATAATTGTGTTTATTAATATCTGAAATTAAACATTTAATTGTTGACTTTTATTAAAATTTTTTGAAAGTTATCAAAATTTTTTCAGAATATTAAATTAAATTCTAAAAAATTAGTGTATTATTGTAAATAATTAATTTCTTTGGAGAAATTTTCTTAAATTTTTTAGAAAGTAATGTATTTTTTTCCTAATAATTTTAAACGAAAATTTTGAAAAAATTGAAATTATCATAAATGTTAATGAAATATCTTCAAATGTAAATTTAAAAATGAAAATTATTGAAACTGAGCTTCTAATTTTTTAAAATCCAATATTTTTAGTATTTTTAAATACAGATTTTCGAAAATTTAAATAACATACATAAAAAATAGTAACTTTTCAGAATTATTTTTAACATTTTCCATAGAAATAATGTTCAAAATTTTGCATTACAATTCGTCAAAAAAATTAATTAGATTTTTTTAATTACCCAAAAACTCCATTTATTCGAAACGATACATATATTTTAAAAATCTAATTCTTAAAATTGTTTTATCATAATTTTTTAAGATTCAATTATTTTCGGACGAAGTGAAAAAAATTTAGAAAATTTGTATTTTTGTAATTTATGAAATTTAGATTATTTAGCAATTTTTCAATTGCATATAGTTGAAAAAAATATTATCTTTCAAAAATGATTTTTAAATATTAAAAAAAATTGTTAGAGTTTATAATAATTTTTTAAAAAATATAACTCAATAAGTTAAGGAAAAAAATAGTTACAATTATTGAAAAAAATTGACTTTCTGTGCGTAAATAATGGAATTCTAGAAGAAATTTTAGGGAAATTATTTAAAATAATTTATTAAGAGACAAAATTTAGTTGAAAATTGTAGAAAATAATTAAATTCAAGAAGGATTATAGTTGTAATTTTTAGAAATTATTAAAATTCATAAATTTTACTCATTTTCCGGGGAATAATTTGAATGTTTATTTTTTTAGGGAAATGATTTTTGATTTTTCCCGATTTTCTTTTTTTATCCCCTTGTCTTTTTTTATAATAAAAGCTAAACTCGCTGTTGTTTTTATAATAATACCTAATAATAATAATAATAATAATAATAATAATAATCAAAACTAAATTTAAAATGAATTAAATTGTTTTGTAAACTATTAATTCTAATGAAACGTTCGTAGAATGAGAATTCAGATGTTTCAATTTAGTTTATATGTTTCTAACAAGTTTTAAATGAATTCACAGACAAATCCTTGTAAACATCCGATAATATTCATGAGGGATGTTGAATTCGAACATTTACAATCGCTCCTGGAGTTTATGTACGCTGGGGAAGTGAATATTTCTCAAGCTGAATTGCCAACATTTCTGCGAACTGCCGAATCTCTTCAAATCCGTGGCCTCACAGACTCCCAAAGCAATCAGCACAACAACGAAAAGGTAATTTCAGAATTTCTATTCCAAAATTCGAATTTATTAATTAAATTTTTGAATTAAATTAAATTCTCACTTGGATTTTGACTGTTTTTCTTTTTCTATTTTTAAAAAAAATATAATACACAAATGACAAAAGAGAGAGAGAAGTTTTGCCATGACCTTGACCAAGAAAATGCGATTGAAAAATGAAAATTTTCAGTGATGAATAAGATTTTGGAATGTTTCCAGTTTTCGAAGACGAACAATATACACACTTCGAATGGTCGTGGCTTGACATCGCCGAGTTTTGATGACGAGCGCAGTAAAACTCCATCACCTTCGAGTCCCCCACCATTGAAAAGGCTGTGCAAAAGAAGTGATTCACCTCAAAATTCTAGTCCTATACCACCAGCAGCAGTTGCTGCAGCATCAGCAGCATCAGCAGCACCTCCACCAACGAGCGGACCTCGTTCTCGACCTGTCATTGAACCTCAAGTTCAACTTGACTGTTACAAAGACGTCGATGTAGTTGAGGTATAATTCACCAATATCAATTTCAAGCGAAATAATAAATTCCCTCGTAATACATTTCAATTTTCTTTTAGAGAAAAATTGATTCGCAATTTTAAAAATCTTATTTCAAAAATCTTAATTTAAAAGAATTTACGAAAATACTGTGAACCTGAAAGTCCGCAACGTTTTTTAAAGACGAAAACGAAAGAATAATGCGACGATTTATTTTATTTTGTCTACAAATTTATGTAATAATTTACGTCTTGCGACAACGAATTTCTAAATATTACTCACATTGATATGAGAGATGATCTTAATTTGGAAAAAAAATTGTCTTTCGATTTTTTGGTCTTTAAAAACGTTGCCGACTTCCGCCTAATAAAATACTTGAATTAAGTAAATGAACTTCGATTACAATATTGTAAAATTCCACATGAAAATCTAATGTAACAATGTTGACTAGACAAAATTCTGAAAATTCAAATGAACGAAACAGTTTTTCAATTTAAATATTTTTAAATCTAAAATTAAAATCGTACTTGAAATTTGAAAATACATCAATTTCGTTCATTTTCGAAACGTGTGAAAGTAATTTCTAATTGAATTAATTTAGGGTTGCCACATGTCAGGAAAAAGCAGTGAATTTAGTTTAAAAAATCAAAGAAAGTAAAATTGATCAGCGAAAAGTCTGAGAAAAATTTACCAAAAGTACTGGAAACATAATAAATTTCTAGAATGTGGGAGAAATTTTAAAACTATTGGAAAGATTTTAACTTTAAATTTTTCTATTTGGAACAATAATATTAAGCTTTATAGAAATAAAATGAAATTTCCTTTAAACAGTTTAATTCATAAAGTAAGAAAAAAAATTATCGTTTAGAAATTAGACAGTGAATAATATTTTACTTAAAAATTCAAAAAGAAGTTAATTTTATAAAAACTGCGTTTACTATTTTTATTTAAAATAACATTCACTAATTATAGAAATTCTGTCGAGGAAATCAATTATTTTTCAAAAATGATTACAAAATCTTTATAAGAATTCAATTATTTTTAATAGAATTGTAATTGATTTTTTTAAGAATTTAATTATTTTCTAAATTTTCCATATAAAATTCTATTAGAACAATTCATTTATTATCGGAAATATTAATAAAATTTCTCGAAAAAATTGGACTAGTTTTTTAAATAAAATTTTGTAAAAATACTTTTCATAAATAGTAAAATCGTTAAAGAGGAAATAAATTAATTTTAAAAATGTATGTAAATTCTTCATAAGAATTCAATTATTTTTAGTAGAATTTGAATTGATTCCTTAAAAGAATTTAATAATTTTCAAAAATGTTCATAAAATTTTATCAAAACAATTTGTTTTATTTTCAGAAATTTTAATAAAATTTTAAATGAAAATTCAATTGTTTTCAATGAAATTTGAATAAAATCTTTGTAGAAATTTAATTATTTTCATAAATATAGTAAAATTTTTTTAGCGAAAGTCAATTATTTTCAAAAATGTATATAAATTATTTGTAAGAATTTGATTATTTTTAATGTAATTTAAATTGATTTCTTGAAAGGATTGAATTAGATTCAAAAGTTTTCGTAAAATTCTATCAAAACAATTCAAATATTTTCAGAATTTTTATTAAAATTCTCAGCGCGGTTTCAATTATTTTTATAAATAGTAAAACTCTCCGCAAGAAACAAATTATTGGATTAAATAATGAAATTCTTCGCTGAAATTCAATTATTAAAAAACATTTTTAATAACATTCTTGGTAGAAATTTTTATTTCATAAAAAATAAAATTCTTTAGAGGAAGTAAATTATTTATTTGGAATATTAACAGGTCAGGCTCTCGTTAATTAATTTTAAATCTAAAAACAACTCTTTACAAGAATTCAATTATTTTCAGTAGAATTTTAATTGCATTTCTTTAATATAATTGAATTTTGAAAAATTTTCTTAAAATTCCTCAAAATATATTTGTTTTCAAAAAATTTCAATTTTCAAAGAATGAAATTGGTTTATAAACATGTGGATTTTGGAAATATTTTAGATGATCATTTTTTGATCAAAAACGTTCTCAAGGAACTTTGTCAAAAAATATTATTAAAAGTAATTGATGTAGACAGGAATTTTTTGGTTCAAAATTTCAGAAAATAATTGAATTGACATCTTGAGAATAATTTTAGTGAAGTTTACTAGAGTAGAAAGTTTGATAATTTATTGAATTTCAAAAGATTTGAAATTTTTAAAAGTCTTTTTCTGTGGAAAAATTCTAATGATGATTAAATATTTATTTAAAAAAATATATTGCTGTATGAATAATTATATGAATAGTTAAAATTAAAGGTATTGAAAAATAAATGTTTGTTACAAATAATTTTTTAAAATCTAAAGATAATTTTTTGTGAATCGAATTATTTTTAGTGTAAATGCTAATGAATGCTAAAAAATGGCTAAATATTAGTATTCTTTAGCGTTTAGAAAAATAGTTAAAATTTTGTCTGGAAATAAGGAAATTTTTGTGACAACCCTGATTATTATTCTTGATATTAATAATTTCTTTTTGTAGAGATGCAATTTTTTTTTTTTTTTTTGACGTGTTCATGGAGACAATCGATATACATTAATTTTGAATTTTCAGCCAAAAATAGAATTACCAGAATATGGAAGTGACGATGAATGTTCTACGAAACCGGATATCAATACCTTACCGGGAGGATTTCTCAGTTTGGATGGCGGAATGGAAGTTTTGCCATCCTATCCAACTTCGTATTCAGGTATATAATTTGCAAAAAAGTTGAGTCAAAGGGGGTTTTAAATATTTACGTCTATATTCTGAAGAATATGATGAAGAAGGGTTGTAATTATTTTTAGGGAGCGGAATTGAGGGTGGAATGCCGGGACCTTCACACGGGAACAGCGAGTTAAACCAGGATCAGCAGGGTGAGTAAAAAATTATTTGCAATAAAAATAATTTTGGTAGTGCGAGCACCATTACAAACAGCAACAACCTAGCCCATTACATCACAAGTAAGAAAATGTGAGTAGAGTGAAGGAAGGAGGAAGGAATCTTGACGGTTTGAAATGGTAAGCTCGTGTGTAGCTCGGTAGGCCTTGTTTGGTAGGCGGTAGGAGAACAATATGACACTCGGAGGCATCGAAACGGGCACATTTTTTGGTCCGCAGAGTGCAGTTTACGGCTAATAATCACACAGCTGTGGTGTATGAACGATAACCGGCCGGTTTTTTTTTTAAAACAGAAAAGAAAAATTTTTTTTTATTAACCACAATAATTTGTGGTTGTATTTTTCAATTTCATGTCCCTTGGCTTTATCATTTCTTTTCATTTTGTATTTTTATAAAGAAAAACTACATTATTACCATTCGTTCATCACGCTCAATGCTAATGAATTATCTCTGTCTCTCGCTTTTATAAATCAATAACATCAAAATCATTGTTTTTCTTTGTCTCTCTCTCTCTCTATCTCTTTCCATTCGCATTTTACGCTTTTTGTTTATGTTCCTAATTTTGTACATGTTTTTATGCTTGAAGAAAAGAAAAGCTCTTTTTACCATTTTCAAGTTTGTCTAAAAAATTAATTTTGCAAAAATTATTTCTATATTCGATTAGATTGAATATTACCAACTATTATAGAAAATCGCTAATAAAAAGAGAATTGATAATCATTATTCTCTTAAATATAAATAAAATAGATTTTCTCTTTTTAAAGTTTTTGAATTTGAAATTAAAAATTAAATTAAAAATTAAAAAAAAATTTTAAATTACATAATAAAAAGTTGAAAAGTTAAACTACTGGAGACTTAAGGAAAGAAAAATTTACTGAGAGAATAAAATTAACTAATTGAAGAATATTTTCAAAATTTATTACCATATTTTGTTTGTAAATAAAAAAGAGATTAAGATTAAAATCAAAATTAAATTTAGACAGACGAGATATTTAATATTTCATTAGCATTGTGTTTCGTCTTTATCGACACTTCATACACACAGTCATTCATTAGAAGTTTATCAAGATTGCACTTTATGCAATTTCGTTTTAAAATAAAGTGCATTGTTTTACTGTCTTTTGAAATAGTTTTGTTTCAATTATTATCGAGCGGTTTTCATTTTTATTTTATGTTAATAATCCTTGCATTATTATTTTTATTTATCAAGAAAAAAAAACATTTTTTCGTGTAAATTTTATTTCCGATTATTAACAATTAAGTTTAGATACTGTAGTGCTCGTTTATTAGATTTCACTTTTCACTAAATTCACCTCAAGTTCCTTTAGAGAAATCAAAACACCCTTTCGAACATTTTTTTCTTTTTTTTTTAATACTTAACTTGGCAGTACGTAACAGTTTATTTTTTAAAAATCTTTTATGTATTTTAAATATCTGTATTTTATTTCTAGATCAAATTTATTTTAATTATGTTAATGATGATTGTTATTAAAGGAAAATAATAATAATAATAAATTATATTTTTAGTTTTATTTATTAAAATTATTGACTATTCTATTAATTATTGATAATATTTTATCTCTAAATTTATTTATTGAAATTATATTGACTTAATATTCAGTTATTAACTTTATTATCAAAAAATTTTAAAAAATATTTTAAAAAATATTCAAAAAATATAATATAAAAATATTTTTTACTTAGTTTAAAAGTATTTAGACTCTTACACTCTGCCACAGTTAAAGTATTTTAGAAAAATCTAGAATCTTTTAGAATTTCAGTGCAAATTGCAATCTTTAGATCATGCAAAAAAAAAAATCAAAAATGCACAGACAGCAATGTTTTGCAGGGTGACCACAGGTCGAATGTAAAAAATCTAAATTGTTTGTTCATAAAATTATTTGATTTTTTCTTAGAGAAAATTTTTTCTAAATTAAATTTGTCTTAGACATTTTCGTAATTTTCATCAAAGTAAAAACTCACTTGTTTGTAGAATAACCGTAGGAAAAAGAAATTAATAGAAAATCTTTGAAAAACTGGATAAAAACAGGTACGTTTAGAAAAAAAAATTTTTTCGGAAGGAAAAGGAATATTTTTTTCTATAAATTCATTAATTCATAAACTAATTAATAATTAATGAATTCATAACAGTATTTTTGGAATATGTTAAATTATATTTAATTATAATTAAATATTATTGGATTTTTAATTAAAAAATTAAATATTTAGGTATAATGAAATATAATTGAATTATAAATTCAAAATATAAATGCTCTCTGAAAACTTTTTGCTTGAGGGTCACGAACTATTTTCCTGAAGTTCATAATTTAGATAAATTAAATTAAAATCCAACATTCGACAAGTTTTTGGAGAATTTATACAGATTACAAAATTCAAGAAATATAGAATCTTGGTCTATTTATTTAAGGAAAGAAAAATATTTAGAAAAATAATTCTCAAAATGGGAAATAATAAATAGTTTAGATAAATTCATGACAAAAATGTTAGATTCAGGGAAAAATGAACCTCTGGCCACCCTGGTGTTCGATATTCAGGGTTCCTGCATATTTTTTAAACAGCTGTCTTGAAATTTTCAATTGCCAATTTTCTTGAGAATAAAAAAAAGCTCCTTGTGTGGAAAAAGGAATTTCTCATGTAAAATGTAATATTTGTATAACAGAAAACGTTCACATTTTTCCATATTATTAAAAAAATTGAAAATATTGTTACTGTAAACTGCAAAACTTGTAACTCCAATTTTGGTAAAAAATGAAGTAGTAAAAAAATGCCTGTTTAATATAAAAAGTTTTTAAAGTAATAAAAAATAACTTAAATAATTAAAGAAAATGAATATAATTCGACAAATTTTTCTTAAGCTCGATTAATAATTAGGGAAAATAATTCAGAATCGCGATTGTTTTTGTAAAGAAATAATAAATTTTAGTTTGAAAGAATGCAATTATTTTTAATAAATATTAATAAAATTCTGCATAAGAATAGAATTATTTTCAATATAATTTAAAATGAAATAATTAGTCGAAAAAATTTGCAAGAAATAATTTAGATGAGCTTTTATTCATTGAATTATTGAATTATTATAAATTTTTTGGTAAAAATTCTAACAAAAATTTTGGTTTCGAGAGGAATTTTAGTTTAAAAATTCATAAAACATCGTCATTTTTAATTCGTCAAATGGAGTTATATGGTTTGCATATTAAGGTGACAATGTGTAGTAGAATAAAATTTGCAATAGAAAATATGCAGTAGAAAATATGTAAAATAAAAAACGCAGTATAAAATATGTAATATAAAATGCAGAGTATAAAGTACAGAACGTAAAATACAGAGTATAAAATATGTAATATAAAATAAGCACTCTGTTAAAAAAATCTGTATTAAATTTAACAAATTTTATTTATGAAGCATTACGCAAAGTATTGAAATTTAGTATTCATTTTTTATTAGAATTAATATGCATTTACGTTAAATATATTATAAGCATTTTTATTTAGATTAATATACATTTACATTAAATGCAAAGAAATAAAAAATATGTAAAATTTAATGTAAATATTAATTCACATATTAATTCAAATATTAATGTAAATTATTAATTTTAATAATATGTTCTAGATTTGAATGCCTTTGCTTCACATACAATATATTAAATTTAATATAGATTTTTCAAGTAGTGCTCTCTAAATCTGATTTAGTAGATTTCTACTAACAAATAGTCAAATTTTACTAATTTTTCAGTTGTTTTCATGAACGACTTTTCTCTAATTCAATTAGTGGAATATTGAAAATTGTTTGGTAAAATTTTACTAATTTTTTTAGTAGAATTGAAAATTACTTACTGAATGATTTTGTAAAAATGTTTTATGGATTATGACAATTTTACTAATTTGTAGAATTCTACTAAGGAATTAGAAATTAATTAATGAATTCTATTTCTAATTAATTAATTCTACTTAGAAATTATTAATTAATTCTACTGAGAAATTAGTTATTAATTAATTCTACTTAGAAATTATTAATTAATTCTACTAAAAAATTAGTTATTAATTAATTATACTTAGAAATTAATTATTAATTAATTCTACTTAGAAATTAATTATTATTTCTACTTAGAAATTAATTATTATTTCTACTTAGAAATTAATTATTATTTCTACTTAGAAATTAATTATTACTTAGAAATTAGTAAAGCTCTACTGACAGTTAGTAAAATTTTACTGTTAGTAAACTTTTCGTCATTTTCGTTAGTAACTTTCTGTACTAATTCAGATTTAGAGAGTGCAATATAAAATATGTAACATAAAATTTGAAATAGAAAGAACGCAGTGTTAAATTTTTTAATGGAAAAAATGCAGTCCAAAAATTTGCAATGGAAAATATTCAGTGTAATATAGAAAAATTTGCAATAAAAATGATCTAATGTATAAATTTGCAGACTAAAACTCAAAGCAGTAGAAAGTTTATGAAGTAAAAAGAATAAAATTGATGAGCAGAAAAGAATCAAGACAGTGGGGGAGAATATGTAAATAAAATGGTGTGCAGTAACCCTGTCATTGCTACTAGAGTCGTTTTGCTGGTTGTTGCTGTCCTTGTGGTGGGTGATTAAAAAAAGAAAAAAAAAAAAAAAGAGAGAAAGAGAGTGTGTGGTGCTATGCTGTGGTAAACGTGCTATGTGGGTTGCTACCGGTTAGAGCAAGTTGTGTGTGTGTTGCAGCTGACCTGCGTAAACTGCACTCGCTGGACCCGCGCCCCTGTCCTGTGTGCAACCGCATGTACAGTAACTTGTCCAACCTGCGGCAGCACATGCGCCTCATCCACAACCCTCAGAGTGTCACTTGCCCTCTCTGTAACAAGCCGTTCAAGACCAAACTCTACCTCAAGCGTCATCTGGTCAGCTTCCACGAGTTGAGCGTCGCCGATCGTCAACGGCAAGAGGAAATTTATCATCACCAGCAAGTTAAGGTTGAGGCGGCAGCGGCAACTGTGGCACAACGGCAAGCACCATCGTCTCAGGCACAAGTTCAGGCTCAGGGTGGTCAGGCAGTTTTAGGAACAACAGGAAGTGCTGCTGGTGGTGGTGGTAATGGTCCAGCAGGAGGAGGCGGAGGAGGATTAACATCAGGAGCACCACCTGCTGCTGGTAACGGAGGTGGAACTCAACAAACGGAAAAAGTTACACCTTCCGATGACAATAGTGCAACCAGCACCACCTGTAAAATTGTCGAGAGCAAATCATCGCGACCTTTTCCAGGAGAGGTCGACGACGATAGCTACTCGATGGAATCAGTCGCTCAAATAAGTGATACGAAAAATTTCGTTGCTGGTGTTCTCCAACAGTTTAACACCACATTTCACTAGAATTTTTTAACAAATTTTCTTTTTTTTTTTTACATAGAGACATTTTTTTCTAATTTCTCTCGTGAAAAAAAAACACACAACACTCCCCAGTATCATTTTTGTGATAATAGTTCGCCCAAGGCGAGATTTATTGTTAATTTTAGAAAGAAGCAAACAAACAAAACAAAAAATTGATTACAAAATAGGAAACGTATTAAAGAAACTGAAATTTGTATTTTTGAAAAGAGAAAAAATACAAGTTTCTTTCGAATTAAGTGAACAAAAAAAAAACTAGGTGTAGATTTGACGGAAAAAAAAGAAAAGGTGTTTCTTTTTTTTGCGGAAAAATAAGGCTGATATTTAAAAAAAAATCCTTTTTATATAGAAAAGGGAGAGAAAACTAAAAAGTTGATTTGAAGACTCGAAATTTGTAGGGAGAATTTTTTCTTTCGTAGGGGGGTAAAATAAGAGGAGGAAACGTTTTGATTTTAGGGTAGGAATTATTTTTTTATTCTTTAAAGCAGCGGAATTTTTTTCGCTGTATTTTCTTGTATATAGAGAGTATTACGTATATTTCCCGTGCCTGTTCAATTTCAAGACGCAGAGTTCTACGACAAACGATATCCGGTTGATATCTTTCCCTAAGAATTAAATAACATACTTTTTGGTAAACAATAATACCGACTCAAGTTTTTTTTTATTCTTTTTAAAAGCCGTGTTCGTCTCTTTAATGAATTTCGTGTTTTCATTTTATAAATTTTTATTCATTCAAATTTTAAGCTATCAATTTTATATTTACTGATATAAAATTTATAATTATTAACTTGTTTTAATAAATTATTTATTTAAATTTTTTTAAATAAATGTTCAGGGTGGCCACTTGTCAGTGAAGACAAAAGTTTTGTGAGTAAAGTCAGGAAAATGATAGAAAAACAATTTTTCTGTCAGGGAAATTAAGAAAATTGAAATTTTGTAAACTTTAATACAAAATAATTTAAATTAAAAAAATTTTTTTGGCAACTTTTGAAAATTAACTTCTGAAGAATATTAATTGCAAATTTTTAAAATAATAATTAATTTATCAAAAATTTTAATGAAAAATGTTTAGATGTAAATTTAAAAATGAAAATGATTGAAAATTAGCTTTTAATTTTTTATAATTCAATATAATTGAATTCTGGCAAAGAATTTTATGGAAAATTTTGAAAATACTTGAATTCTTTCAACGTATTTTATTATTTCTATAAATAATTGAATTCTTGTGGACATTTTTATTAAAAAGTTTTAATAACAATAATTACATTTTTTGAAGAATTTTATTATTTACCAAAATAATTTAATTCTTGCAAAGAATTTTATTATTTACGTAAATATTTTATTTCTTGCAAAGAATTTTGTACAAAAAATTGAAAATAGTTGATTTTCATCCCAGAATTTTATTATTTATAAAAATAATTGAATATTTGCGAAGAATTTTTTCACAAATTTGAAAAATATTTGAATTCCTTCTAAGAATTTTGTTATTTATAAAAATAATTGAATTTCTCTAAAGAATTCTATTATTTACGAAAACAATGGAAATTAAACATTTGAGTTTTGAATTTTATTAAAATTTGTAAAAAATAATTAAATTCTTCTCGGAAGATAAAGCTATATTCTTTTAAACAATTTTATTAAATCTTTTGTAAATAATTAAATTCTTTTTATTTGAAAATATTGACGGTTTTTAAAAAAATTTTAATTAATATTTTAAAAATAGTTAAATTATCAAAAATGTTGATAAAAAATCTTTAAATTTTAATTTAAAAATGAAAATTATTGAAAATTAACTCCTAATTCCATATTTATAATTTATAATTAAAATTCTTCAAAAATTTGATTACTTTTATTTATTTTTTTCAAAAATTCGATTATTCTTTAAAGATTTTACCAAATTTCAATTGTTTGACAATTTTTTAATTGAATGTACAATTAAAAAACTTGTTTTTAAAATTATATTTAGATATTTTAAAAAATAATTGTAAGAATTTCTTTATCAGTTTTTAAAAATATTTTAGCTTAATGATTTTTAGAAAACATGAACAATTACAATTATTGAACAAAAATTAAGTTTCTCTATTTAATTAATTGAATTATAGAAAAATTTTTGGAAACTTATTTAAAATATACAATTAATTTTAAGATCCAATTTTTAGTTGAAAACTTAAAGAAATATTTTAATTCAGGAATGGTTATAATTGTAAATATTAGAAATTATTAAAATTTATACTCTTTAAATCTGAATTAGTAAAAATGTTAACTAATTTGAATTAGTGACTAAATTTTTGCTTTTCAATTAGTAAAGTTTACTAAATAAATAGTATTTCTACTAATTTATTAGTGAAATTTACAAACTTAAAAGCAAAAAGTCAGTCACTAGTTCAAATTAGTAAGCATTTTTACTAATTAAAATTGACAGAGTAAATTTGACTCATTTTTCGTAAACTTTCGTATTTTCCTGTACGAACAATTTGTCAGGGAAAATAATTTTAATGGCAGGGAAATCAATAAACTAAAACTTGTGAACACCCTGAATTTTTAATTTATTTTTTAATTTAAAATTTCTTTAATAATGAACAAGTTTTTGGATTTTTGGCCTAAACCATGAAAGGAGTAAATTTTCTTTATGTAAAAAGAATAATGTCAGAGAATTTATTTTGAAAAAGAAATATTTGTTTTTCCTTTTCTTTTCCGTAAATTTTTCTCTCTCATGGGGAAGAAAGGGAAATTTTTTTCCACTTTTTTTTTATATTCTTGTGAATAAAAAGAATCTTGCCAATGATGGAACTCTGCGTCGGGGAAAAAAATGAACATTGGGAGTTTTAAAAAACGAAGGTGGATCGGCCACCCCACCTCGTACTGAAATACTTCTGCAGCCGGATAAACTTGTTATTTTATTTGATGCTATACAGTGTTACACAGACTACAGATATTTACAACAATATTATATTCTTACAGAGAATTATATTTACTTTTTACAATTGCAGCGCAATGTGCATTGAAATAGCTCATACATGATATATTTTTCACGTGCATACATTGCAATAAAAATAAAAAAAAAAAATATACAGCCAATCGACAGCTCAACAGAGTGATAATATTTATTATTAACAGTTATTGACAAACCGTGATTGCAAAAATTGCAGCAAGATTGAATGAACGTTATTATAATAAGAAAAATGGGCTGAATTTTTCACTGTTTATTGCTTTTTCCTCGGCTTACAATTTCAATATTAAAAAAATGTTGAAAAAAGAAAATGAGAAAAGAGGGGAAAAAGGAAATAAAATAAAAAAAAAAAAAATGTAAGAAAAAAATAAAATAAAATGAAAGAAAAGAAAAGCAAAACTAAAATAAATAGAAATGAAGGAAAAGAAAAAAGAAAATAAATTGCAAAAAAGGAAAATAAAAAATAGAAACAAAAGAAATCGAAGAGAGAAGAGATTGAAATTTCTTTTATTTCTCATGTAAGGAGAATTTATTTACGATTTTTCCAAATTATTTTAATTACAAAATAAATTGCAATTTAGAGAAAATTTATTTTTTTATACATAGAGAGAGAATAAATATTCAATTTTGTAGAAGTATTTAAAAATCTGGGAAAAAACGCCAAAAAGGTAAATTTTGTTAAAAAAAATACCAAAAATAGAAAAACTTCTCTGAAATTTAGTAGCTTTTTAAAATGATAAATATTACAAATATTAATTAAATTTGAATATAAATTTACCAAAATTCATGAAAGTTTTTTAAAGTTCGGTATTTTTTATATAAAAATTTCTCTTTGTTGTATTTTTTCCTATTTTGTTAAATACTTTTAGAAAATCTAATATTTTTTCTCTCTTCGTGATATTAGAGACAAAAAATTTTGTTTTGGATAATATTTTCGGAATTGTTATTCATTTTATTATTTTTATACATTTATTTTCGAGTTGCCTTAATGGCAATTTTTTTACAGGACAGAAGATAATTAATAGTTATTATTATTTAATTACAAATAATAATAATATTAATTATTGATTACTAGTAATTAATTAATATTAATTATTGATTACTAGTAATTTATTAATATTAATTATAATTATAATTATAATTTTTAATTAATATTAATTATTGTTGCAAAGAGTTACAAAATAGAAAAAAGTAGAATTACTTTAAATCGGACATATCCTAATTTTTTAGTTTTAAATAACTAAGAAAAATAATTATATAGATGTTAATTCACTGAAAAAACACCGAAATTTCATTTTAGAGTGAAAAAGAAAAACTTTTTTTAAAGTTAATGTATAAAATAACTAGAAACTTTGTCATTTGTGGTGCAAATTAAATGTTTCTTTCTAATTAAAAACTGAAAAAGAGCTTAACGAGTTCTTAAAAATTAGGACAGAAAAATTGTACAAAATTAAAAAAATGTTGATTTTAAAGTTATTTTTTAAGTTTAAATATTAAATTTAATTGTTGGCTTGAATTTTACTTGAAATATTTTTTCTACTAAGGGTTTTATTGATTTTTTAATGAATTTAATGATTCGTTAAAAATTAGCCGAATTATTGCAATTTTTTTGTTTTTGTTTTGTCCAAATTTTTAATATCGCAAAAAGCACACGTTAGGTTTAAAAGGTTTTTTTCGGTTTTTAATTTAAAAAAAAATAATTGAATTTTGACCAAAAGTGACAAAGTTACAAGTAATTTTATGCAATAGCTGAAAAAAAGCATTTTTTAGCTTTAAAATGAAATTTTTTTTAGGTTTTAAAGTCAAGAACAAGTGTTTCCCTAAAGATTTTGTTTGCGCGAATAAAGAGCAATAAACATTGAATGAAGCCACGCAATTCCATAGCCATAGTACCACACAGTACAACTCAGGATTTTTTATATATTTTACAGAAGACAATAGTTCCATAAAAAAGAAAATAGATAAAAAAATGCGTTTTTAAAAGAAAAAGAAAAAAGAATCGTCTTTTTGTGATCTATTATGGCAAAAAGATTTTTCTTTTTTTTTTCTTTTTCTTTTCAAAAACGTGCCGGTCAAACGAAAAAAAACAGGCTCCATACCTCACATACAATCAAATTACAAAGCAGATGCAGCTATATATTATTATAATATATTTACAATAAAAAACAGATTTACAATAGTACGAATGTTGCAACAACTGCAACAAAAATTATAAAACAGAAAAATAAGAAAAAAAACGGTTTTTATTATCTGTTACTACGTTGATAAGCAATAGCTCTGTTTTCTTTTTACAAGTTGAAATACTAAAAAAAAATATAAATTTTCAAATGGTTCTTTAAGTTACAATAAACAATAGATGCCCAGCATAACTGATAATTAATATGAAAATAAGGTTAGATTATAAATGTTGCATATCATATTATTATATTGTTATACAACCGCCACACAGTGTTGATGTCAAAAATTAAACTCTGCACTGCACGATTTATCTCATTTTCTCGTTTATTTTCAATTTTTGTTTCAAAGTTTAATTTTTTTCCCAGTTTATCATTTTGTATTTAATATTGTCACATTTTTAGAAACATTGAATTAATTTTTCCTGTTTGTATTTCATTATATTCGATTTCCAATTTTTAATTTTATTCTTTTATTTCCTTTATTTTTTAAAGTTTATTTTTATTTTATTTTTGGTTTACTTTCGATTTATTTTTATTTTGTTTTTTGTTTATTTTTTACATTTATTTTGTTCGTAACTGATTTTCATTTTGTTTATATTTTATTTTTAATTTAATTAAGCAAGGAAGAAGTTTGTAATTTTTTCGTATTTGTTATTCATTTATTTTTATTAATCTGGAATTAAAATATCGGTCCTTCCCTGGGAATCGAACACGAAACCTTTAGCACTGTAGACTTGGACACTAACCACTAGGCTAAGATAATTATTTCAGTTCATTTTTATTTTTCTCTACATTTCATGTTCTTTTATTTTTATTTTATAAAACTATATTTATTTACTAATCACGTCGATGAAGTACACAAACTTTATAATCGAGAATTGAAAAAAAAATATTTTTCTGTATAAAAAATAGACCGGAAAACATTTGTTACAAACTTTTCAAGCAATATTTATCAAAAAATTTGTTGAGAAAAATATTTTTTCCTCTATAAATCATTGATAATAATCATTGTGAACTTCACTAAAGTTATAAATAATATTTTATTACCAATTAATTGATAAATATTAATTAAATATTTAATTACTTCTTTAGTAATTTAATTAATATTAGATATTAATGAATATTTAATTAGTATTAAATACTAATAATTATTTATTCAGTATTGAAGACTAACAAATATTTAATTAGTCTTGAATATTAATAAATATTTAATTAGTATTAAAATATGAATAATTATTATTTAATTTATTATTCTTTAATTAATAATAAATATTTAATTCTAATATTACGAATTACTTCAAATAAATATAAAATAACAATTTTTTTCATTTCACTCTCGAGATTCTTGAGATAATCGTTGCAGTTCAAAGTTTAATATCCATACTACATTACCCCCGAGTGACGTGCTACACACGTTACATAATAATAGGCATAATTTGACAGGCTGAACTTCGCTGGGCATTAAACCGGTTACCTAGTTATATCACAAACAGAATACACTCTGTTATTATTAACAATTTCGAGTTCCGATCAACATCCAAGATTATTAAACCGTTCAAAATAATATATAATACCAAAACAAAAAAAGCAAGAAAAGAAAAAAATACAAAAATTTTTTAATTCCAAAAAAAAAAAAATCATGAAAACAAATTAAAAACAAAAAAAAATTTTTTTTAAAGCAAATGAAAAGCACGTCCGATATAAAAAAACGAATAAATTTACAAATTCAATCTCTGAAACAATGTACATCTCTCAAAAAAACAAAATAATTTTGGTTCACTATAAAATAAGTATTTAAAAATTTTACAATTCTTATCTAATATATCGAGTTGATAATCAAGGATTCAAATCAATAATTGACCCAATAAAATATAGGATTAGGTATCACAATTTTAGTTAGTTAAAAGCACACAGCACTAAATTTTAAATATATCATAAATTTTTCCTTTTTTATTTAATTATTATTGGTAGAGAAAAATGTAGCTTTCTTTTTTTTTAGTGTTAAGGAAAAATTAATGAATTATATTCTCTGTCGAGTTTAGTGTATTTTCGAGAGGGGGGAGAGAAAATCGTAAAGAAATTTTAGGAATTGAATTGATTATAGGGAAGAATAAAAAAAAATTGTCCAGGGCCAGAAGAAAATGATATTGACGTATTTAATCTTCCGTTAAAACAATTATTTCTTGCCACGCAATTAACAGTTTATAATCAAATTTCAATTAGTTAAAAATAGAGACTATAAAATAAACTAAATAAAATTTAAAAATAATTTAACAATTAGTTTAGAATAACTAATTATTGATAGAAAATAAAAAATTGAATTTGTACTATCAGATTTGCAAAAAGTAACCAGTTTAATAATATTTTTTATTACTATTAAATCAGTAAAAAATAACCACAATAATAGTGCTAGCACAATTTATTTTTATCACCAAAATAGTGAAAATGACTAATTTGATAGTAATTTGTACTACAAAATTAGTGAAACTAACTAATTTGATAGAATCATCAGTAGAGTAAAAATAAAAAAAAATAACTAGTTTAATAGTATTTTTACTATCAATTTAGGTAAAATAACTAATTTAATAGTATTTTTACTATCATTAGCAAAACTAACTAATTAAATATTATTTTTAGTATCAATTTAGTAAAAATAGTAAAACAAGTATAATTCGATTTTTACTATCGAATTAGTAAAAAATATTTAGTTTAATTATATTTTTACTACCAAATTAGTAAAAATAACTAATATAAATTCTACTCCCAAATTAGCTGTTTTTTAATCAGTGATCAAATCAAATAATCAGCCCAGATTTTACTACAGTAATTAGTTATTTTTAACTAACTCAATGTTAAATTTAATTCTCAATAGAAAAAAGAAAATTTTTATTCTCATAATCTGAATTAGTAAAAAGTTACTAATGATATGACGAAAAATAGTTAACCAAATAATTTAGTAATTATTTTACTAGCAATATTTGAAACTTTACTAATTGTCAGTAAAATTTGAAAAATTAACAGGAAAACTTCATTTATAATTAGTAGAATTTCAGTAAAAATTTAGTCATTATTAGTAAAATTTCACTAATAATTGGTAGAATTTCAGTAAAAATTAGTTAAAAATGCACTAATTGGTAAAACATCATTAAATATTTGTAGAAAATTAATTAATTAGTGGAATTTCTCTAAAAATTTGTAGAAAACTTATTAATTAGTAGAATTTAACTGACAGTATAAAATTTACTAATTATTAGAATTTTACTAACAATTAGTAGAAAGTTCATTAATTAGTAATCAATAAAAATTTGTAGAAAATTCACTAATTAGTTGAATTTTTCTAATAATAATTAGAATGTTAATTAATACGTAGAACTTCACTAAAAAATTGTGGAAAATTTACTAATTAGTAGAATTTTACTAACAATTAATATAAAGTTAATTAATTGGTAGAACTTCACTCACAATTTGTAGAAAATTACTAAAAATTGGTAAAAATTTTTATAATGTTATTAGTAATTAAAATTACTAAAGATAAAAAATTACTGAATAATTTAAATTTAAGTAACTAAATTATTAGTAATATTTTACTAATTCAGATTCAGAAAGTAAACATTAAATTTTAATTTAATTTTGAATCAGGGTCTAAATGACCCAGTGTGTTAACGGAAGGTTAATTATCTTATATCAAACATTTGAAAAAAATGAAATTTAGGAACTAAAAATGTTATAGAAAGACAAAACAAAAAAAATTAATTACCAAAAAATTAATTACAATGAAGAATGAAATAAAAAAATTGAAGAATCAGACAAATCGAAAGATTAAAATTTAACAATTTAGAGAAAAAAAAATGAAGACGGAGAATAAAATCGAATTTTCACCATTCTTTTCTAGCTAGGATTCTCGAGTGCTTTTATTTATATTCTGTAAATATGTAAATTAACACGCATTTGTATCCGAGGGTTTTTGTGACGTCGTGTATACGCGAAAATTTAACTAATATAGGTCTAGATATCGGAATTTTTACCTCTTTAAAACGAAAGACAAGACAAGAAAAAAAAACACAAAGAAGAAAAAAAAGTAGACGTAATTTCTTGCGTCTTATTCGGACAAGCTAATATATAGTAACTGAATAGGTATTTTTTTAAATTTTGAAAATGAAAAGTGACAAAAACAAAATAGTTATTGATACTTAAGCACTTTTTTCGCGTAGGGTTTTTTGAGTATTTTTTTTTTCTTTTTAAGTTGCACTTTATAGATTTTTCTTTAATCTAGTCAGTTCTTAGTGAACATATTGTATTCTTAGGTATTTTTAATGAAAAGAAAGAAAACAAAACAGAAGAAAAATTGAATAAAAAAATAGGTTTCGTTTTTTTGTGAGTAATCGAGACAAATTGCCAAGTTCATATCAAGCAAGGGTCGAATAGCTTTAGTTAGTGTATTGTGCGTCGGCAATGTTGCTTAAAAACTTTTATCATTATTTTTATGATTATTGTCCGAATAAGCATTTTTATTCGGTCATGTTTAACGAGACTTTTAAAAAAAATGGTGCCACTTGTCTCACTCATTTTTATGTTAATTACGCAATTTTTCTTTAGACGGTGTAATTTTTTTTCTCCATTCAAATTTTTCATAAATGAATGTTAATTCAGAATGTAAAATTAATTAAAAAATTAACTGAATTAAAGTGATTTATACATTGTTTTATTATCAAAAAATAATGTAAAGTAAAAGAAATTCATTAATTAATTTCTTTAAATTGATTTAATTACATTAATTTTTAAATAAGATTTTTTTAGTTAGATAATTTAAAAATCTAAAGGGTTTTATAAATAATTGTAAAAATTTATTATCATAATTTTATCTAATCTAAGATTCAGGTGCAATAATCGTCTAGATGACGTAAAAATTAATTAATTCTTTAATGCAATCCAATTCAATTAATATTTTAACGAAGTTTGAAAAAATTAATTGAATTAAATTGAATTAAATTAAGTAATTAATTAAATAGAATTAATTAAAAAACTTAATTTAATTGAATAAAATTAAAGAGTTAATTGAATTGAATCAAATTGAAGAATTAATTGTATGAAATCAAATTAAAAAAATTAATTGAATCGAAAGAAAAAATTAAACAAAATAGAAATCGAAGTAAAGAAAAAGTTAATTCGATTAAATTAAAAAGTTTGATTAAATTAAATAAAATAAAAAATTAATTTTTTGATTTACAGTAAAGAATTTATTGAATAGAATTAAATTAAAAAAATTAATTAAATTGAATTAAAAGAAAAAGTGAATTCAAGTAAATTTAAAAAATAAAAGTGGAATGAAACAAAAAATGCAAAAAATTAAATTTGAATACTTTCTAAAAATGTGTTTAGAAATTTTTGAGAAATTTGAACATTGAGAAAAAAAGTAATGACAATGAAGTAGAATTACAAAAAATCGTTTCGTGTGAGTCAAACATTTTTTACGTGGCTTTCAATAATAAATTTTTTTTCTATCTCCTTTTTGTAAAATTTTAAAATAAGCAAAATTTCCTTTCTATAAAAGACAAATTTACGATTCATATTCTTCACATGCAATTTTTGATACAATTTAAATAGGAATTATTAATTTTTTTCCTCTTTTATATAACAAAATAACAAACAACAAAAATTCAAATTGAAACGAAATTTTTGAAAATGTGAATTGTAAATAACCAATAATTTTGAAAATTTTTTAGAAAGTCTTTTCGAGGAGACTGATAATGAGTATATGAATTTCTCGCTTTTAAGTAATCAGTGCTTAATGACTAAGTGAAATTATTTAGTTGAAGCAAGTGCATAACGAGGTTACTAAAAAATAATAATTAACTTTAGGATCTTGAGTAATTGTCGAAAATACTACTCATAATAGTATTTAAGTGCGACTGATAGTCAGTGTATAAGTGAGTAGGGAAAAACAAAAGATTTAAAAAAGATACAAAATTTTAATGGTAAATTAAAACTGCATTGAAAATTCGAGTTTTTCATTTTCACGTTAATTTACAAAAAAAAAATTTTTCGTATACGTGAAAATTAAACTTTGGTTTTCAATGTTTTTCCAATTTTTGACAACAAAAACAAATGATATGCATGAGATTTTAGAAACTTCTCTTTTATCAGCATTAATTCTTTTTGGACAATTTATGAAAATTTTAATTCATCTTTTAGTAGGAAACATTTTTTTTTAGAAAAGAACAAATAACGAAAAACTTTAAAAAAAAAAGAACAAATAAAATTATTTATGTTATTAACAACAAAATTAAATTAAATAAAATATTTGAACAAAAAAAGTTAAAACCGAAAATTTTGTTTTCAAATTTTAATTGAATAATGTTTTCATAAAATTAAATTTTTTTGTTTAAAGAAATTTAACATTTGGAATAAAGTTCTTTCAAATTGAAAAAGTCAATCAAATTGAAACTAAATTTAAAAATAGATTTATGCCAATGTCAATCAATTATTATTTTGAATGAAAATTTAAAAAATCCAATTAAATTGAAAATAATTTGCGAAATTAATTTATTTCATTTCATTTATTTTGATATTGATGCAAGATTTAAAAATTTAAATTTGATAATTCAAAAAATTGAAAATAATTTGCAATATAAAGATTTATTTGCATTAATTTAGATTCAATTTTTAAAATTACATAAAATTGAAAACAAGTCCAGAAATAAATTAATTTCAATTAATTATTCAAATTTTTTATAATTTTATAAATTGTCTGAAGAGAATGAGCTTTACATCAAAATCTATGATCGAATATGTAGTGCAATAAGTAAAACATAAAACTTGAATGAAGTTATTGAGGAAAAGCGTAAGAAAGGAAATTGAATTTTTTGAGTACGAAAATTCGTACATGTAATCGGTAATTTTTTGTACTTGGCATACACCACATTTACATGCAGCATGTAAAAATTAATTATAATAATAATTATTCATAAGATGAATACAGCGACCTACGTAGAAACCGATTAGAAATCTCTACATGTAAATTTAATTCATGTTCTGAAATCTAGTGTCACATTTGCTTTCCTCATATTATTATTATCATTATTATTATCATTATTATTATTATTATTATTATTAATATTATTAATATTATTAATATTATTAAAATTATTATTATTAAAATTAATATTATTATTATTAATATTAATATTATTTTTTTAATTATATTATCATTATTATTATTATATGTGTATATAGTTTATAAAGATTCTGTGATTATATTATCATTGTGATTAGTTTCCATGTAAAACAAACTTGCCAGAAAAAGTAGTTGTTTCTTTAAAAGAAAATATAGGTATTATTTGTTTTTAAACAATTATTAAAAGTATTAAAAAAATGGTAAAAATTTGAAACTTGTAAAGTACATGAAGATTTTTATTTAAATTTTTTCTAATAACGTCTTTGAAGAGTTTTCTAATTTTCAAGAAATTGTGAATTTATATTTATTTATGTACAGTTTTTTTTCGTTTCGTTAAAAAAATGTTTTTCTTTTCGTTTAAAAAATCTTTTTTTATACAAATTTTCAACAAAATTGAATTCTTTCCATAGAGTGGAGAAATAAAATTTTTAATTAAATTTAAATCACTAGTTCAAATTTTGTTAATTTTCGAAATATTAATTTATTTTCTTTTTAATAAATTTCGTAATCAGTTGAGTATACATTTTTTTAAAATTTTATTTAGTTTTTAAGTTTTCTACTAAATTTTTAATTACAATTGAAATAATTAGTTCATTTTTTTTGACAATGGATATCAGAACAAAATTAATTTTTGCACTTCCTAAGATAGTTTTCAAGAAACTGAAAATGTGATTCTTAATTTACTTTCATTTAAATAGTTTTTTATTCAGAATTTATTTTATAAGTATTTGAAAATATTTAAATACTTCTAAACTTCATTCCCTTCTTCTTTTTCTTCTTAAAACATGAAAATAAAAATTCCCAACAAAACAGTGCAATATTTTTCAAACAGTTTTTGAAAACTATCATTAGCAAAAAAAGCGCAAAAAGTCATATTGTTTAAATAAAAAAAACAACAAAAATAAAGAATACACAAAAAAACCGTATTTACATCGGCTTTATCGTTAAAAGTAGAAAAAATTCCCGTTTCTGACACTTTCGATTATTAATAATAATAATGATACAGGAAACTTGAGAAATTTCCTTGTTAAATACAAAAGTGAGACAAAAATCATACTAAAATGATATGATGAAAATTATTTAATAAAAAAAAACTAAAAATTGTTGTTTGATAGTAAAAAAAAATGAAAGAAAAATTTTCGACTAATGGCTATTTTGAGCCAAAGAAAATAAAATGATGTAAATTTCACGGTTGTGTAAGTGTACATATATCGCATTTACGTTTATGTATTGTACGTTTAAGAGGAGAAACGCAGAAAAACTGTAATCCTGTGTTTTTCGACGCGTCATATTTAAATGACGTAATTCTTCTATAATCAGAGCTCGGAAAATTGAAATTCGTAAATATTTGAATATGTGTCATAAAATGAAAGACTTTAATTTTAGATTAAAAATGAAATTTTGAAAAATAAAAAAAAATGTAGAAAAAACGAAAAAGACAAAAGAAAGGAAAAAAAAGAATAAAAGTGTAAAGTAAAAGAATGATGGGAATTGAATTTATCGAATGCAGTGTTTTTCGAGCTCTGTTTAATCATTATTATCAAGCATTGTCATTATAATTATTGTATTGTCATTATTTAAAGTGCTATCATCTTGCAAAACGTATGTATATTTAAGTCATCTCGTTTCTCATCGTTTATATTGCATAAGTATTACAATGCTATCATATGTATTAGAAATGTTCCTATTTTGCGTTTGTTTTATACTCAAGGTTCTAATAATAAACAACATTTTTTTCGGCTATAGGTGATTTTTCTTATTCCGCATTGCTTCTTTTCTTTGAAATTTTTATTTAGAACTTTTGTTATCTAAAATATTAATTTAAAAAAAAAGGTTTAATATTGTTTTTAGAATATTATTAGAATATATTTTTATGACGAGCTATGAAGAAATGAATCTAAAAATAGAAATAGCGAAAGGTTTTAGATATTTTAATTCTGAATGGTTAAAAATAGTTAATTGTTAGTGAATTTTTGGTGTCTTTTTGCTTAGCAATTAGTTTAAAAAAATAACTAATTATAATAAGCTTTTTTCTGATTATTAGCAAAAAGTAAGAAATAATTTAATGACTGAAAGAAAATAATTATTATTATTATATTGGACACTCTCCAAAGAAAGGTACCTAACAAGCAAACCATTTTGTAGGTTATGTTTGTGTTACTTTCACCTTAATTGAAACTTTCTTTTTATTAATTTAAGACTAAAATCGGCATTTATTGAATATTTTAGATTAAATGTAGACTTGAATAGTAACAATTTTTAATTATAATTGATTTTTTTTTCTTTATTTTTACTCCAAAAATTATAAACATAACCTGAAAATCTTAGCTTCATAGGTACTTTTGTTTGGAGCGCGTCACATAAATATATAAAAAGTAATTAAATATAATTAATAATTAATAATTAATAATTCAATCTAATTATTTAAAAAAATTGCAATTATTCACAAATTTTTAATTATAATTCTTTGAAATTTCAATTATTTTTACAAATTATTGTTGAAATTATAGAAATGAAAAACAATATTTAAAAGTTCGACTTAAAATTCTTCGACAATTAAATTATTTTAAACATTTGAAATTCAAATTCTTAAATATCTTATTTTTAAAAATTTTTTTAAAATTATTATGATTATTATTATATAACTATATTAAAAGTTTTCGAAGAATTGGAATAAAAATTTTTGAATGAGTGGAATTAAAATATTTAAAAATAATCAAATTTCCAGAGAATTTATTTTCAAAATCTTTCATTGAATTTTGCAAGAATTTAAATTTAAAATATAGAAAATAATTGAATTTTGGATTAAAATTTTTTTTTAAATTATTGAATTTATTATACACAAATTTTAATTGAATAATTTAAAAAATAATTCCATTTCCAAAGAATTTGTCTGTGGAATTTTGAAAATTAAAGTTTTGAATAATTTAAATTTGCAATTTTTAAAAGTAATTCAATTTATTCCAAATCTGAATTAAAAATTTAGAAAATAATTAAATTTTTGTTAAAAGAACATTTAAATTTAAAAAAAAAATTGATTATGTGATAAAAGTTTTAGCAAATAATTGAAATTTAGATGAATTTTAATAGAAAACTTTTAATGTAATTGAATTTTAGAAGAATTGTTCTTAAAATTTTGAAAGTAATTGAATTATCCATGAATTTTAATTAAGAACTTTGAAAATAATTGAATTTCCCAATAGTTTTAATTGCAATTTTTCAAAATAATTAAAATCTCTCTGAATTTAATAAAAATGTAGACAACAGAATTATTTAGGATTATGAATTAATTTTTATCTAAATAATTGATTTTCGAAGAATTGTGATTAAAATTCTTAAAAATAATTAATTTTATATGAAGTTTTTGAATTAAAAATTTTTTAAATAATTTAATTTTAGAATCATTGCAATTTAAATTTTTGGAAATAATTTAATTTATAGTACACGAATTTTAATTAAAAACTTTGATACAGAATTAAATTTTTGAAGATTTTTATTTCAGAATTTTGAAATTTATATTTTAGAATGACTTTGATTTTAGTTTTTGACAATAATTGAATTGTCTTTGAATTTTTATTAAAAATTTGGAAAATAATTTTTTTTTAGAATTAAAATTGAATTTAGAAGCCTTAAAAATAATTTATCTCTGGAATAATTGGAATTAAAATTTTTGAAAATAATAATTAAATTTTTAGAAAAAGTTTAAATTATGAATTTTGAAATTTATAGTTTTTAAGGCTTTTAATTGCTGTTTTTGACAATAATTGAATTCACTTCGAATTTAAATTAAAGAATTTAGAAACTAATTAAATATATTTTAAGTATTGGAATTAAATTTTGAAATCTTAAAAATAATTGAATTTTCGAATAATTGGAATTGAATTTTTAAATCCTGAGAACAAAATCAAGTTTCTAAATAATTGAAATTAACATTTGAAAATAATTAAATTATGCAAAAATTTAAATTAAGAATGTTAAAAACAAATAAATAATTGAATATTTAGTAGAATTGCAATTATAATTTTAAAAACAATTGAATTCTTGTAATTTTTTCTAAGAATTTAATTCAAATTGTATTGAAAATAATAATTCAATTCTTATCTAGAATTCTTTTAGATAAATTAAAAGTAAATTTTTTTAAATTATTGAATTATTCTTAAGATAATCCCTTAAATATTAATGAAAGAATATTAAAAAATTTTATAAAATAAATTTTTTTTTGTTTATTTGGCAGAAAGAAAAAAGGGTAATAAAAATTTTTAAAAATTGCTTTGCAAAAACAAGGGTTCCACGTGTAAACTGCTATTAGAATGGTGTGCGGTAGAAAAAAAATGTTCTCTTTTCGTTTGAAATTTTTCTTCTTGCGAAATAGAAACTCGACATGAAAAAGGAAATAATAAAAACTTTGGAGTTCGGTTGGTGGAAAATCTAATTAACTGAAAGTACCTACCGCTTTTTCATCTTGTATATGAGAGAAATGGGTTATATATTTTTTTTAATATTTGTTTTTAGGTGCTGCGTGTGGAGTATTAAAAAAAATCCAAAACGAAAAAAAAAGAAAGAAAGGTTATGTTGTATTAAAAGCAGGGGGCAAATCTTTGGATATATGACGTTGTTTCTATATCTACAAACGTGCTTTACGTACATAATATGCTTTTATACAGTGCGAGAACTATTTCGAGTTTAGGTTATAGTATAATACACTCACGTTCTATTCTCCTTTTGTATGGTTTTGAATGAAGAGAAGTGCAAGTGGAGGTAGTGTTAACTAAAATCCAAGGGATGTATTATAAGAACAGAGAAATAGCATCCTTTGCATTCCTAAGATGTTCCGACTTCTCACTCTACTCTAAACTAGATGATGAATTTCACGCTTAACAAGGGTACTTTGTCCCTTTGTTGACTTTAATGTCTCTAATATTTATCTAACGAAGACGTAGAAAATAAATAATGTTTGCTCCAGTTGTGCGAAATTTAGTATTGTTCCTCTTCTTGGAAAAAAGAGTTGCAAACTTTGTCGTTTTTGGGGTATTTTTTGGTCTCTTATTTGCTTTCTAAAGTTACATATATACATTTTGAAGTTTTGTTCAATATGATGACTTTTAGTTCTTCGAGTTTCCCATCTGTGAACGGTCGGTAAAGTAGATCAAATTCACCTCCCTGAAGTTAGCGTCGACTTTGGTAGCTAGTTCTTTATTATAAAAATAAAATTTTTCACTCACTTCTAAATTTATTTCTTCAAAACTCGAATAATTTTGTGAAATAAATATTTAAATACTTCTTACTTATTATTCCACGAGAAATAAATTTAAAAAAATTTTAGTTTAATTTTAAAAAAAGCCTTACGAAAATTTTAATAAAACATTCTTTGGAAGAAACCAATTATTTTCATAAACAGTAAAATTCATCGCAGGAATTAAATTATATCCAAAAATTTAAAATACAAATTCCTTGGAAGAATTTGATTCTTTTTATAAGTACAATATTTTTTGCAAGAATTCAATTATTTTCCATACAATTTTAATTAAATTTTTTTTTAATTAAATTTTTTTTAATAATTCAATTCAATTATTTAAAATTCAATTTATTACTTTAAGAATTCAATTATTTGAAAAAATAAAAATTTTACCAAATCTTTCAAATAACTTCAATTATTTTCAAACATTTTTATTTAAACTTTGCAAGAATTTAGTAATCTTTTTAGTATATTAATTTAAAAATTTAAAAATTGAGACGCAAGATTTTTTATGAATATTAATTTCATTTGCCATATTAAAAAAAAAATATTTTCTTTGACTAGTCGAAAGATTTTTTAAATTTTTAACTTTTAAAAATTTGTCAATTTTGGTAAAATGTAACAAAAATAATCAAATTTTGAAGAATTTTAATTATAAATAAATATAATGTTATTAAAATTGCTTTCTTATATAGAGGAAGTATTTTGATTAATATAAGTGAAAGATTAAAAGATTTAAATTCAATTTTGTTTTTAAGAAATTCAACTTTTGAACAATATTTTCCAAAAAAAAAATTTTAAAAGTAGTAACATATTACAAAAAATAATAAATTTTAGAAAATAATTGAATTTTTGATGATTTTTAGTACGAAATTTTCTAAACAATTGAATTTTTTGAATAATATTTTTTTAAAACTGCAGAAAATAATTAATTTGTCTACAAATTTTAGTTAAAAATTAAAAAATTGATTTTTTAAAAATTATATTTTTGAGAAACAATTTAATTTTTTAAGAATTGTAATTCAAAATTCTTAAAATAATTGAATGTTTTAAATAATATTATTATTATTGAACTTTTTGTAAATAAGTAAATTTTTAAATGTTTAAAAAATAATTCATATAATTATTCAATTATCAAATAATGCAACTAAATAATTGAATATTTTGAATAATATTTTTCTGAAACTGCAGAAAATAATTTAAAAAAAAAAAATAAATAAATTTTAGTTAAAAATTCAAAAATTTATCTTTTAAAAAATTATATTAAACTTTTTGTAGAGAATAGAATTTTTTAAGAATTTTAATTAAAAATTCCTAAAATAATTGAATGTTTTAAATAATATTATTCTCAAACTACAGAAAATAATTGAATTGTCCAAAAATTATAGTAAAACAGTTTAAAATCGATTTTTTAAAATTATATTCAACTGTTTGTAAATAAGTAAATTTTTAAATATTTTTAGTAAAAAATCCCCCAAAGAATTGAATATTTTGAATATTTTTCTAAAATTGTAGAAAATAATTATTTTGCCTTCAAATTTTATTTAAAAATTCAAAAACTGATTTTTAAAAAATTATATTGAACTTTTTTGTAAACAATTAAACTTTCTATGAATTTTCATTAAAAATTCTTAATTAATTCAAAACTCTAAAATGTTCTTTCGAAAAATAATTGAAAATTCAACAAATTAGAATTTAAAATTCGACAACTAATTTGTTTTTTATGATTACATTGAAAATTTTGTAAATAATAGAATTTTCGAAGATGGTTTAATTTATAATTTTAAAAAAATAAGTAATGAAATAATATTTTATTATAATTTTTTAATGTAATAGAATTTTAAACAAATTTTAAATCAGAAAATAGTTTTGAAAAGATTTCAGTTCTATTTTTAAAAGTCATTGATTTTTTTTAATAAGCATTAATTAAACGTTTTTGAAATAATTGAAATTTTTTCTAATTTTATTAATAATAATTAAAGTTTTCTATTATTTTTTATAATTGTTTTTTAAATTTGCCCTGTTGCAAGGAGGAGGGGTTAGAAATTTGAAAAAAGTAACTTTACGTTTCTATTCAAATATCTCATGAAATTATTTTGAAAAATTACTTAATTTAAATTATTTGAAAGAGTTTTTTAAATTATTTAAAAGAATTATTTAAATTATTGAAAATAATTATTTAAATTACTCAAGAGAATTATTTAAATTAATTAAATTAATTATTCAAGAGAATTATCAAAATTATTTAATGAATAATATAATTTATCTTTTTCTTTTGGATAAATATTAGTATGTCTATAGAAATATTCCTTGTTAAATACTCTGTGCGAAATTCAACTGCGAATTGAGTGTGACACATAAATCCGCAACAGACATTTCCTTTCGAACTTGAAAGTTGGAAATTTTATATTCACATTCGTAATTACTTTCTGTGAAGAGCGAAGCGAAATTATACTTGTGTGTGTGTATTAAAACTTATTTGCTAAATATAATTTACAAAATTTCACCCTGTCGTATACAAAAAGACATGCACTTTAAAATCCAATAATCAAGCTTATTTAAAACTTGAAGTTCTCACTCTCTCTCTCTCCCTCTCTTTATATGATTAGTGTAAATGGCACAAGTATCGATAAAATCCACTCAATGGAAATAAATCGTGGTTTACTATTTTGAAGGAGGAAAAAATATTCCACAATACTGTGGAGTCGTTATTTCCTGTTAAAAGTTGCCAATTTCAAAAGATTGCACTAAAGGAAAAAAGAATTTTTCAAAAGTGTTTTTATCAAAAGTAAATTTTAGCAAAATTTTTCAAAAGAATTTCTGTCAGTGACTTTTTTTATTGTGCTTTATAATATGAAACCATTATTAATACTTTAGGAAGAATATGATAAAAAATATAATTTTTTAAATAGTGTATTTTTCAAGAATTATAATTAAAATGTTTGAAATAATTAAATTATCCACAAATTTTAATAAAGTACTTGTGAAAAAATTAAATTTTCGTAACATTTGAATTAAGAATTTTGAAAGTTTTGTATAACTTTTATAATTTATTTTTATAATTTGTTTTTTTAAATGAAATTTGAAAAAATTTAAATTCTCTACGAATTGCAATTAAAAATTGAGAAAATAATCAGGGTTGCCACGCTTTTGCTCCATTCAAATTCCCTGACTTTTCCAGGTTTTCCAGGTTAAAAAACGGAATTTTTCCAGGTTTTAAGACAATATTTTTATTTTATTAAATTAAATAACTCCTTGATTTTCAGTCAAAACTTTTACATTTTTTATTCAATTATTCGTTTCTAAAATGTTCAACTAAAATTCATCTTTACATCAATGTTTTTTAATAATTTTTGAAAAAGTTTTTTTTCAGAATTATCAAATTAATTTGTTTACTATTCAATTTTATGTGAAATTTCGATTATTAGAAAATTCTTCAGTTAGATATTATATGTATTAGAAAATAAAAATAAATATAATAATAATAATAAAATAAAATAAAAACATAAAAATAAAAAAAAATAAAAAAGAAAAAAAAGAAAAATCTTTAATTCCATTAAAGAATTTTATAAAAATTCCCAACAATAATTGAATTTTACAAAGCATTTTATTAAAATTTCTGAAAATTGAATTCTACAAAGAATTTTATAAAAACTCCGGAAAATAATTGAATTTTGCAAAAAATTTTATTACAATTTCTGAAAGTAATTGAATTTTAAAAAAATTTTAAATAACTCAATTGTTTTGGTAAATTTCATTAAAGTAGTTGATAATAGAAATTATTGAAAACAGGAAAGTTTTTTAAAGTAGATGAAATTTTGTCAAGAATTTTATTAAAATTTTTTAAATAAATTGATTTTTTACAAATACATTTGTAATTTTGCAAAGAATCCTATTAAAAATCTTGAAACTAATTGAACTCCATTCAAGAATTTTATTAAAATTCCTAAAAATAATTGAATTTTTTAAAGTATTTTATTAAAATTCTTGAAAAAATTGAATTTTTAAAAATCTTATTAAAAATCCTAAAAATAATTGAATTTTATTAAAATTCCTAAAAATAATTGAATTTTGTAAAGCATTGTATTAAAATTACTGGAGAAAATTGAATTTTGCAAAAAATCTTATTAAAAATCTTGAAAATAATTAAATTTCATTGAAGAATTTTATTAAAATACCTAAAAATAATTGAATTTTTTAAAGTATTTTATTAAAATTCTTGAAAATTATTGAATTTTGCAAAGCATTTTATTAAAATTTCTGAAAATTGAATTCTACAAAGAAGTTTATAAAAACTCCAGAAAATAATTGAATTTTGCAAAAAATTGTATTACAATTCCTGAAAGTATTTTGAATTTTAAAAAAATAAAAAAAAAATAAATCCTTTGGAAATTTTCATTAGAGTAGTTGATAATAGAAATTATTGAAAAGAGGAAATTTTGTCAAGAATTTTGTTAAAATTTTTTAAATAAGTTGATTTTTTTACAAATGCATTTGTAATTGCTTCAAAATTTAATATTTTTTAAGTGTTTTTGTCTAAAATTCTTCTGTAAATCTATTATTTTGGATAATCAATTAAATATATGTATTAAAGAATTTAACTAATTTTAGAAGAACTTGAATTATTAAAATTTTTCAAAAATCTACGTCCCTGAAGATTTCTAATGAAATTCAGTTAAAATCGAAATTTTCAAAAATTGTAAATTGAAACCTTTTGAAATCGATCAATTTATAAAAATTATAAACGCAGTTTTTCTAAATTCGAATAATTATGTTTGAAATATTTCAATACCCAAATTTAGATTTTTAAGAATAAGATATAGAATAACTTTAGAAAACAACAATTTTCCAGGATTTAGATCAAAATTCCCTGACTTTTCCAGGTTTTTTCAAGATTTATAAAATTCCCTGACATTTCCAGGTTTTCCAGGTTTCCAGGTTGCGTGGCAACCCTGATAATAGAATTTCCGATAGAATTGCAAAAAAATTCTGAAATCTGGAAAATAATTGAATTTAGATTTTTTAATTAAAAATTTTGAAAGAATTAAATTATTTTCCAACAGGTATCGATTGTGTTTAATAATTGATTTTCAAAGATTGTAGTTTAAAATTTTTTAGATAATTGAACATCCGATGAATTTTAACTGAAATTTTTTTAAATAATTGAATTCTGGAAGAATTATAATTGAAATTTTTAGAGTAATTGAATTATCCAGAAATATTAATCAAATACTTAGAAAGAAAACGAATTTTTGAAATATTTAAATTAAGAAATTTTAAAGTTCTTGAATTTCTAAAAAATTTGAATTAAATTTTTTTAAAATAATTGTATTCTTTTTGAATTTGAATTAAAAATGAACAAAACAGTTAAATTTCTGAATTACAATTAAATTTTGCAATCTTAAGAAGTAATTGAATTTTGAAAGAATTGGAATTAAAAATATCGAAACAATTAAATTACCTACGAATATGAATTAATTTTTTTTAATAATTGATTTTCGAAGAATTGTGATTGAAATTTATCAAAATAATTGAATTATTCACAAATTTTTTATATTAAAAATTTTGAAAATAATTGAATTTCTGAAGAATTTCAATTGCAATTATTACAATCATTTTATTGAAAATTTGAATTTCAACCGTAAAAAATAATTTAATTTTTGATGGAATTATAATTAAAATTTTGAAAAGAATTGAATTATCCACGAATTTTAATTAAAAATTTTGAAAGTTATTAAATTTTTGAAGGTTTTTCATTGCAAATTTAAAAAAAATTGAATTCTCTAAGAAGTTGAATATAAAATTCTAAAGTAACTGAATTATTTACGAATATAAATTAATTTTTTTAATTTTTGATTTTTAAAGAATTGTGATTGAAATTTTTTGAAATGAATTGAATTATTTACAAATTTTTTATATTAAAATTTTTGAAAGTAATTGAATTTCTGAAGAACTTTAATTGCAATTGATTTTTGAAGTAATGTGATTAAAATTTTTGAAAATTATTGAATTTTAGATAAATGTGAATTGAAAATTTGGAAAATTGATTTGTATTATTATTGATTTTATTATTCATGAATTTTTTTAATTTATCTTTCACTGCCCCTTAAAATTTTTCTATCATTATTTGCAAATAACTAAACTGTCAAAGAATGACGGAATAAATTTTCTGTGTCTCGCAGTTCCATTAAACTCGATAAAATATTAAATACACTTGAAAAGTTGTTTGTAGATTTTGTGGTTTCCTGTTGCTTCAAAGTCTTCCCTATCGTAAATACATTCTTTATTTTAATTTTAAAGTGTCTTTGGATATTCTCCAAGGAAGTTTTTCAATCAACCAAGGTGTTTATTTAAAATTCAGATATTTATAGGTTATAAGTAAAATTCTACTTTTCGTCAAAATTTACTGAAATTCTTCGAAATTCGTCATTTTCTTCATTGCACAATACAAATGATTTATTTATTCACGTGGGGAAAAAAAAGAATGTAAAAATTTATATTTATAAAAATATTTTACACCGGAAAAATATTATTTGATTCAAACTACTTGTTTATTATCAAATAAATATTTACTTGAAACAAATATTTTTTGTTTGACTCACTTAAATTGTACTTGGTCCAATTATTTCTGTATTTGAAGCAAATATTTTCTAATTGACTCGAATAAAAATTACTTGATTCAAATACCTAAATGTTTAATTGATTCTAATAGTCAAATACGAGGTCAAATAATAATCGGTTATTTGAATCAAATAAATTTTTTTTCAGGGCAGTTAGAGAAATATATTTATTTAATTATTGGCTAGAACTAAAAGTAAAAAATTTATATTTACAAAATTATTGTATAATATTATTATTGTTATTATTATTATATATTATAATTAGAGAAAAGCTGATTAGTTATTTTTTAATTTATACGGTTTTATTTACTACTAAAAATATAATAATGCATTATGTAAATGGATTTCAATATCAATATTATTAATTGTAATTGGCACACTGACAAAAGAAGGACAATAATGATCTGTAAACTATTTCAATTTCAACCAGAAATAGCTAACAATATTCTCTCAAATAACTTTCAATGGAATGTATACAACAATAGAGACTTTGATGATACGGAAATTATGAGGATATTAAACGTAATTATTTGGAAACTAATATCATACTTGTTTACTTATGACGTACGTATATTGTATCCTAAAAGCTTGCCTAAGTCGGTACTTCAGGTTAAAATATTATTTAACATTAAATTCAGATCGTAAAGTGTCGTCGCTAATACATGTTTATCATCAACGATAAATAATATTAATGAGGAGCAAATATTTTTCAACACCAACTGACATTTTATAATCGATTCATTAATTAATTTTACTTGCTTGCTATTCAGCTTTCTTTTAACAATGGAATAACTTTTGCTAATTAAATTTATTTCATTAAAAATATATAATTATGTTTAATTAAAAACTTGAATGCTGAAGGTTGTATCTAAATTATAAGTTTTAGTTAAAATAATTAAGTTTAATTCACATTAAACAATTAATTAACTAAACTTTTAATTTTTCATTTTGTAAACAATATATTCAAGATTTAATTATGTTTCCAATATTAAAAATAATTTATTTCGGAAAAAAAGAAGTGCCAAACTAGAAAATTTGTTACTTCTTTTTTTTTTTAAAGTAACGAAAGTTAAATTAAAAAAAAAAAGTTAAATTGTTAAAAGAATAATTTATTTGTTTTGGATAAAAAGGAAGTAGAAAAGTAGAAAATTTTGTACTTCTTTTTTTTTAAAAAGTTAAGACGTAGAATAATTAATAAATATTTAGTTAACCCGCCCGCCTGTCCGTCTGTAGTATTCTAGACCCTTTTATCTAGTAAACCTTTTAGAGAACAAATTTTTTTTGCATTGTATAACAATTTTTGGATATTGTATCTCCTAATATCTTTGTAAACCATTTCTTTTTTATTAAGAATCAATAATTTATAAATTATTGTTTTGTAGAAACATAAAAACTTTTATGGCAAAAAAATGATGCTTTAAGCATTCACCTATAAAGTGAGATTAAAAATTTACTAAAATGTCGAGCGAGCGAAGCCTTGTGTGGTTTCACGTCCTGAATATCGTAATTGTACGATAAATATTTCCTGATGCATCACTAGACGAATAATGTGGGACAGTTTTGATATTTAGTTCCTCAAGTCTGTTAATTTTTAAACCTTGTGCGACATCTACAAATATTTTTATTTTAATTTTTTTCAACTACTTTACCAAACTACTTTAAAGAAAGTTTCTATGTCCCCCTGAAGAAAAGGAGCTAAAAAGCATAATGTTGTAGGTTATTTTCTAATTTTCAAACTTAAAAATATCATAAACGTAATCTATAATTTGTTTGTCCCTTAGGACCCTTTCTACAAAGTGTGCTACACATTTTTTTTATTATACGTAAAGATCTGTAAATTTACTTCAAGTCTGTTAAAGTCTTTTTCTTAAAAAAAGGTTCCGTAAAGTCTGTAACATGATAAAAAAAGTTACTGACAGAAATTCTTTTGAAAAATTTTGCTAAAATTTACTTTTGATAAAAAAGATAAAAATTTCGTAAATTGTACGATATAATTTGGAGAACTTTGAGAAAATTATAAACTGTTGTAGAAATTGAATTATTTTCAAAAGTAATAAAATTATTCACAGAAATTCAATTACTTTTAAAAAAATTTGATAAAATTTTCGGCAAAGTTTCAATTATTTTTAGAAATAATAAAATTTTTCACCGAAATTCAATTATTTTCAAATTTTTTTAAAACTTCTTCAATTATTTACTAATTTAAAAAAAATTTCAGCCGAATAATTTAATTATTTTCATAAATAATAAAAATTTACAGGAATTTAAATAGATTCTTTAAAAAATTCTTTTTTAGAAATTCATTTATTTTTATTTATAATAAAACTATGAAGAATTTCAATTATTTTTAATAAAATTTTAATAGAATTCTTCAAAAAGTGTAATTACATTTTCTGTTTTTTGTTTTTTGAAACTTTTACTAAAATTCATCGAAATAACTCAATTATTTAAAAAAAATTGCTGATAAAATTTTTTACGAGAACTCAATTTTAAGAACCATTCAATTCTTCTGTAAATTATTTCTTTATAATTGAATAATTGAATCCTAGTAGAATTTTCTAATATAAATTGATATAAAGTTGATTTTCAGTTAAAATTTAGATAATAATTAAATATTAGAAACAATTTAGTGTCAATTTTTATAAATAAGTGAATTTTAAAAAGATTTTAAATTAAAATCTTTTAAAAATTTTAATTTTTTATACTTTTAACTAGCGATTCTGTAGCAGCACCATTACTTTTTTTAAAAATGTTTATGTCAATTATACTTGAAATTATTTTTTTAAATTCAATTATTTTCAAAAGTTTTCCTCAATTCAATTATATTCAATATCTACTATTTTATAATTCATTTTTGGTCTTAAATAATAAAACTCATTGCGGAATTTCAATTATTTTTAACAGAATATTAATTGCTTTTCCCAAAACATGAAATTATTCTTCAAAAAAATTTATTAGAATTCATGGAAAGTGCTAAATTTTTAAAAAAATTTGTTGTTTAAATTTTGTATTTAAAAAAATTGAATTCTCCTAGAATTTTCAAATGTAAATTGATTAAATGTTGAATTTCACTAATAATTTAATATTAAAAGCAATAAAGTGTGAATTTTCTTGAAAATAATTGAATTTTAAAAAGATTTAAAATTAAAATCACAGAAAATTTGAATTTTTCACACTTTTAACTAACATTTGTGTAAAATTAATTTTTTTTTAAAGTTTAACTGAATTTCTTGTGAAATTATTTCCAGATATTATTGTCAAATGTATATTTAATTGAAAAATTTTCGTACAATTTAATTACAAATAAATTTCAAAAATCTCAAAATAAAATTTTTAATAAATTATTTTAAAAGCAATGGATTTATTATTTATTCGCAGAAATTTTGTTATGTTAAAAAATAATTCGTCAAACGTAATTGAATTTTTTACGAATTTGTTGATAAAAATTCTTTATGAAAATCCAATTTTAAGAAGCATTTAATTATTCAATAAATTATTTACTTTCAAATAAATAGTAGAATTTTTTAATGAAAAACTGCTTTAAAAATAGAATTCAGTTAAAATTTTAGATAATAACTAAATATTAAATTTAGAAAGCAATGAATTGTGAATTTTTTAGAAATAATTGAAGTTTGAAATTATTTTCTTTTTGTAAAAGTTTATTTGAATCTTATTTACATTATTTAATGGTTTCTTTCCTGACATTTATTTAATTGTAGAAGAACTTAAGAATAATTGAGGGGCTGGATGCTATAATGTGTTACGTGCCATGTTAAGTAAATGGCGCGTAACACGTTATAGCATCCAGCCCCTCAATTGAAATTTCGTAAAATTGAATGATGCACTGAAAAAAAAATTTAATTGATTCAAATAACCGATTAATTGACTATTATGAATTAAATATTTACTTGAATCAAATAAAATTTAATGGAGTCAATTAAATGCACGGTAAATCGTTAGGTATTAAAATAACACCAAAAAGGATTAAAATAATCCAATTTAGTGTTATTTTAATCCATTTTGGTGTTATTTTAATACCTAACGATTTACCTTGTGGTATTTGAATCAATATCTTTAGTATTGGAAGCAAATATGAACTAAACCATTTAATTGACTCTAATAAATATTATTTGATTCAATTAAATAATTAATTGATGATATTAATTTACAGAAAAATTTGAGTTTAAACTTCAGGAACATGGTAATTAAATTTAGATGATGAAAGTAAATTTGAAAATGTTGGAGTATAAATATTTTTATAATCTAAAATAATGATTTTATCACTGGGCCATCTTTAATTGTTATAAAACACTTCGACTCGAAGAGATTAATATCTTTATGTTTTAAAGTTTTGATAAAAAAAATTAATTTATGCTTTTAAAGTTCTTTTATTTATGTTCTTTATGTTTGTATCTAATTTTTGTTTATTTATTTCGGACTGTGCTTAAATTTTTGCCTATAATTGATCCTTAATTTTTCATATTTGATCCGTAGTCTCTAAATTTGAATCATGAGGAATCAGTGAATTCACTGGGATGAATTGATCCTTAATTTTACATATTTGGTCCGTAGTCTCTAAATTTGAATCATGGGGAATCAGTGAATTCACAGTTAAAAGTATATGACTTTTAATTGGTAATCAGCTAAAATTCATTATGGGAAACCAGTAAAAATGGTATATTTACATTATTTAAATTATTATTATTGTTATTTGTTATTATTTTTTATTTTTATTAATTGTTTCCCAGTAACATCCACTGATTCGAATTTAGAGAGAAAAGTCCGTTTTTTGAAGTAACCTGGGCTAGGTGAATGAACCGATATTTAATGGAATTAATTAAGTAATATTCTTCCACCTGGAGATAAGAATAGCTTAGAATTTATTCAAGATTAAAAAAAGAAAAGAAAAAATTTAGAGATGGACGATGGCGGTGGTTTAAAAACGATGGTGATGTGACGACGTCGATGGGACTAATTGAGATTTTGGTCCGGTGGTGTGTTGCAGCCGAGATCGTGCTTGGAGACGAGGGCGTGATAGGAGACGAGGACGTGATAGGAGACGAGGCAGTAGCAACAGATTCCGGAACATCATCATCATCGATGCTTGCATTTGGAAGCAGTTCAGCAGCAACTGGAAGTGCTGCCTGTGAAATTGCAGGTGGTACCTGTTGGGACTCACCTCGTGTATGTCCCGTCTGCCCTCGGATCTACAGCAACAACAGTAACCTGCGTCGTCATGTCAGATCGGCCCATCCCACCGCCACCGATCTTCTCGAAATTACCTCACTTCAAAGAAAACCCACAGGACTACCACCACCACCTCCACCACCACCACCACTTAAATTAATGTCAATCGATTCACAAATTCAAAGGCCAACAACTTTTACTAATCAATCGACATTCAATATTGACGATTATGGAGATACAATTCCACATGATTCACTCAATACACATTCCAATAATGCATCCGTGAAATGTGAGAACGCTCAGATTCGACGTTCTGATATTGAATCCTATAGTGTCGGTTATGATCCTACTTAATTGAAATTTAAATTGATTTCTGAAGCAATTGTCTCGTTTGCAATTCACTATTGAAGAGTAAAAAAAAAGAAAATTCCAAAGTAAAAAAAACAATTGACAAAATTTATTCATTTCAAAAAATAGACCCCGAAGAATTCTTTTTTAGCTGATTCCATTTTTTTCCAAACTTGATTCAGAGGATTGAAATTGGAGAAATTAAGAAACTTTGTCAGTTCTATTATTCTTTTTATTCGGAAGAAAAAAATTATACGCTTTTGATAAATACAAAGTTTGGTAATGAAGTAGCAAACATGGAATTAGTTTTGAAAGAAAGAGCCTAATGAAAATTAAACGAATCATTGTCTCGTGTCAATGGATAGGAAAACCTTTTTTCTTCTTTTTTTTGGTCTTTCTTCTTCTTTTTTTTGTAATGCGATACAATTAAGGCATTGTGTTTAACAAAAAGTACCTTTTAATTCTCGGTTATTTATTATTACGTTTCATTGTTCTCTTAATGACCGAGAAATAAAATTTTTTTTCTACCCTCAACTCTTGTAGTGCTTTAAAGCGATAAATATTTCACCGGATAAAAATCGACATTTGCTTCAGTATATCTTGATAAATCCCTGTATATTCGTAACATGTATAGAATAAATTTTACCAGCAAAATAGATAGTAAAAGAGGCAACCATTCTTTCTCGATATATTCATTAATTTAACTTTGAACGCGAATTTCATTTATTTTTGTGACCAAACAGTATTTTACTTATTGGAAAATAGTTATATATGAAGGAATTCTTTTGTTTTTTCATAAGACTATAAATAAATAAAATTACCGGAGCGAAAGAAAGAGAAATTATTTTCTTCTATACTTAAAAATGTGCAATTAAATGTTAAAATATATGTGACGACGCGCATTGAAGAAAGGAGCCTAAATAGCAATTAAATTCTAGGTTGTTTTAATAGATTTTATTACTTAATTTTTGAAAATGGAAAATTTAATTTCGAAACTAAAAAATGTTTATCGAAGCTCTATGTAATGAAAATAGCAAATACAAAAATGGAATTCTTAATTAAATAAAAGTGAAGATAAAGTTATTGCAGACATAACCTAAAATTTGTTGCTGATTAGTTGCCCTTCTTTAGAATTCGTCGCATGTGTCTGATTGTAAAAACTTTTGTTATTATTTAGATTTTATATAATTAATAAGATTAATTTATATTTATTAAAAAAAATTCTATAGAGTTTGACTAGAATGATTCTACATAAAAGATAGTGTATGTCTTATAGATTTTCATTAAAACAATTCGATAGTATTTTTTCCTGAATTTTACTAACTATTAGGTAGAAATTTATATACTTGTATGATTATTAATTAATATTAACAATTAATAATGTTAATAATTAATAATATTAATAATTAATAATATTAATAATTAATAATATTAATAATTAATAATATTAATAATTAATAATATTAATTAAGTAATACTAGTAATAATTAATATTAATTAATTAATAAAGATATTAAGTGATTAATGTATTTATTAGTTGTAGTTAAAAAAATGAACATATAAAATTAAAATAATGAATTAAATTTTTCTTTTTTTGAATTTCGCGCCATTACAGTTCTCTAAATCTCCGCCTAGATGTCATGAAAATTCTCTCACAAACGAAACAAAGCAAATAGTGTGTGGCTCTGTAGAAGTATTCTAGCAGAATTCTATAGAACTTTTTCGATACAAATCATCGTTTTTAGAAATGAGAAAGTCAGAATAACTTTAAGATTTGTGTTAATTACCTTTTTATAATTAATATTAAAATTAAATATTATAATAAATGATATAAATTAGTTTTATTTCTATACTTTTAATATTATTTCTACTGCAAACAAATTAAATTTTTAGAATTCATAAGAAAATTCAGAATTTTTGGGTCTTTTTTTGCTTACCTTATAAACTATGAAGTTACCAGAAATTCCAATACAAAAGTTCAATTATGTTAAAAAAATTTTTTTAAATTGTCAAAATTTTAGATATTTTATAAATAATGAAATGTATTTTTAAAATTCAATTATTTGCAAAAATTTTAATAAAATTCTAGTCAAAATTTCAAATATGTTTATAAATAATAACATCCTTTGTTGAAATTTAATTATTTTCAAAAAATTCAATAAAATTATTTGAAATTCAATTATTTTCAAAAGTTTTAATAAAATTCGTATTAAAATTTAATTATTTTCAAAAAATTCAATAAAATTCTTTGAAATTCAATTATTTTCAAAAGTTTTAATAATATTCTTATTAAAATTCAATTATTTTTAAAAAATTCAATAAAATTTTTCTTTGAAATTAAATTATTTTCAAAAATTTTGATAAAATTCTTTGCTAAATTCAATTATTTTTGAAAAAATTTAATAAAATACTCTGGCAAATCAGATTATTTTCAGAAAATTTCCTAAATTCAATAATATTCAACATCTATTATTTTAATAAAATTTTCCAACAAAATTTTTACAGGGATTCAATTATTTTTATAAATAATAATTTTTTTTAGATATTTAATTATTTACATAAACAATGAAACTCGTTGCAGAATTAAAAGTTTTTTTTATACAATTGTTATAAAATTCCTCGAAATCTTAAATTATTTTGTAAATTTTATTAAAATGCGTCGAACGAATTCAAATTCAATAAACATTTAATTATTCAATAAATTATTTATTTTTCTATTTAAATAATTGAATCCTCGTAGAATTTTCTATTGTAAATTGAGTTAAAATGAAATTTTTAATTGAAATTTAGAGAATAATTAAATGTTAAAAGAAATTTAGTGTGAATTTTTGGAAATAATTGAATTTTTAAAAGGTCGCAAATTAAATTTTGGAAAATTCGAATTATTTATTACTTTTAACTAACAAATCTTAAGACTTAATTTTTATATTCTTTTGAAAAATTTTATTTAAATTTTTCTTCAAATAATAATTATGTTTTATAATGAATTGTAAATTATTTTTAATTTAATTTAACTTAATTTTCAATTTCTTTAGTTATTTTCTAACATATTTTTAATTGAGGAATTTTTTAATAATCGTAACTTTTTTAAAATTTAATTGTCAACAAATGGATAAAAACTCTCAATGAAGAACTTTTTCCAAAAATACTAAATCTAATTGATTTAATAAAAAATGTTAATTAGAAATCTAGAAAATAATAATTGAATTGAAATGATGAAATTTTTCATATTACTTGAAGAAAAAAAATTTTAATTAAACAAATTTTTTATCCACCTATATTTAGATGTGATTTATTTTTTTTTATTTGAAATGTGCTTGTAATTTACTCGATTACAAATTATTATTCATGACTGTTATTTAAGTTTTGTTTCTGATCTTGATTAAACAAAAGATTATTGAATATAGTGAATAGGACTCTCGGCGATTTCCATTTCAAGTCTTTAATCCAAAGCTATATATAATCAGACTAAATTCCCTTTGATCCTTTAACTCCTTTGTAATTAAAACCAAGAGAGAGAGAGAGAGAGAGAGAGAGGACTCAATCTGCGTCAAATTTTAATGGTTCCAATAATTTAAATTGGATAATAATAAAGAACAATAAAGTCACGTGAATTGGTAGATAGAAAAAAATTTTCCAAAAAGAAAAAAAAAATTTTTTTTTTCTTTATTATTCAAAAGAGGATTTTTCACTTCAAAAAGCTCACTTCTTTCAATCTAGATTAGATGAATACAATTGGTGGAATTAACGTCGGATCGCAGAGGCATTGAGTTGAAAACATTTGAACGAAGGTTCAAACGATTTGTTTCATTGAATTCAGTTAATGAATTGTTTAGCAGTTAATCGATCATTCTGTATAGTAAAAGTGACCATCTACTTTATATGCCCTGATTGATTTTGTTTATTCGGCTTCTATTTTCCTTTTTTCTATTTTTTTTTCTTTTAGAATGAAAAAATAATTTACGACAGTTTTTTTTTATATTTTATTTGAAACTATTTCGTTAGCTCGAAGAAGAATAATTGAAGGGATTTCGAAATTTGTTCGATTTACTTTGATATACTTTATTGACTGTACAAATATTAGGCAGATTGAAATATGTCACGTAATTTTTAATTTTTTACCACTTCTCGATTATTTTATATTTTAAAAATTTTTTTATCTTTTACTGAAAATAATTGGTTCTTCGAGAATTTTATTGAAAATAATTAATTTCTTTAAGTATTTTATTTGAATTTTAGAAAAATCAATTATTGAAAAATTTTAATTGCAAATTTTTTAAATAATTGCATTCTCAAAAATTCTAAGGAAATATCAAAATGAAAATTAGCTTCAAAAAAAGTGTATTAACAGTTTTTTTTTTTTTGTTAAAAGCAATTCTCAGAATTTTTGTATTCTAATTTTTTTAAAAATTCAACATTTTCAATTACATATTTTAAAAATTCAAAAATTTATCAAAAACTGCAAAACTGCAAAAAAATGATAAATTTAACTCAAAAATAATTTTTCTTCTGAAACATTAATTTTGTAACTTTATAAATTTCAACCAACATTTAATTTCTTAAAAAAAATTTTATCATTTAAAAAACATGAAATTAATTAATTTTTCTAGTATTATTGATAAAAATTTGGAAAAAAGTGATTTTTTCAAAACTAATTAAAATTCTCTATAAAATTGTTAATTTTTTTAAGTTATACAAACATTATTTTAAGAAATTTAAAGCTGTTCGAGTTTGGAAAGTTTGTAATCAACGATTTGGAAGAAAAACTGTTTTATTTATGTAAATTGATTTAAAATTATTTAAAATTATTTAAAATATCAAAAAAATTTTACGTTTTTGAAATTATACAAAATTTTTTTAAAAATAAATTTAACGTTGCTTGAAGTTTGTAAAATTTAAAATTTTAAAGAAAAATTATTTTTTATTTCAATTTATCAATAAATGTTTATTGCAAAAAACGTTTTGCAAATCTTAGATAAGTGAATTACATGGAATAGTAAATAAAATATTTTATTAGTTCTGGTCAGGAAAAATATTTTTTTATTTTTTATCGTCGATTATAAACGTTATGATTTTCTTTTTTTTGTGATTTTCAGTCAACAAATTTAATTATTTTTTACAAATTTGGTAATATTTGGTAATGTTATTACATTATCATTAAGTTTGAAAAATTCTTAGAAAATAAAAATAATTCTTAGAACTTTTTTTCATAATTTAAAAAATTATAATTATCTACAAAAAAGTAAATTAAAATTTCAATAAAGTTTGCTTTTTAGATTTAAAATTACAAATTTTTTTGCAAAAATCATATTGTTTTTATATTTGTAATTGAGATTCTTCAAAAACTTGATTAATTTTTTGTAATTTAAAAAATATTTAATTATTTATGCTATTGTTAATATTTAATATATTTTAAAATTTAATATTTTCAGATATTATTCTTAAAAGTTTTACTAAAATTCTTTTTTTCTAATTTTTTTTTATTTTTTAATAATTATATCATTGAAAAATTATTTTTAAATACTTTGAGAAATATAAATTTAACACTTGTCTTTTGTTTTAACTTTTTTAATTTCATTATTTTGAATATTTTTCGTTAAATATTTTCAACAATACACCTTAATAGTGAATAAACATTTATAACTCTTTATCTACTTGACATTTAATTTGACCTTGAAAGTTTAATTTTTAATCTTGAAATATTTTTGTTTTGTTTTCTGTTTACTGATGGGTCAATCACCTCATGTTCACAATTATTTTTGCCTTTCGTATTTTGAATTTGTGTCTAATCCTCTAATCACATGCTGCTATTTTCTTCCATAATAATTTTGCTTGCGTTAATAATTAAAAACATTTAATTTTCTTTTTTTTCTTTTTGTATAAGATCTCAAGAGCAAGTAATAAGATTTTTAAGAAAATAGAAAGCAATTAGAGTGAAATGAAGTTGTCCAGGTAATTTCTAAATTTTCTATTTCTGGGAGTTTGAGAAAAGTAATTTTGTTTTCCTTTAATTTTTTTCTCTTTTTTTGTTACTTATTCTTTTAGAATAAGAGAGCTTGGAGAGAGAAAAGAAAAAAGAGAGAGAGAGTCGTACATGTATGTACATCGATTCCTATTGAATAGCACTTCTGGGCGTTTCGACCATAGCACAACTCGTTGACCGAAATGCAAACTTTAAATAGGAATCGAAGAAATTGCTTTCAGTCATACTAGAAAACTTTTGGCTTCACAAATACTTTTTAAGTTCAATTCAAAGAAGTCATTTTCAAGTGTTTCGAGTAAATGACACTCGGAAAAGTCGAAGAAACGCAATTTCTTTCTCAGGTCAGGAAAAAAGAGGAATTTCTTCCATAATTACATCAATAAAAATTATCAAATTATCATTTAGAATGTATCGTATTTAATTTTCCAATGTTTAAAATTAAAATTGACATCTCAGAGGGATGAATATTTGTAAATATTTAACGTAATGAAGAATTTATGTCCATATTCGGACTAGGTCACTAGATACATTAATCATCACGTGTCATCAAAAAAAAGGTAATGATTTCCATAATTCTTCATTTTCATTTGTATTTTTGTCTCTATCATAATTCTTGATATTGATGGTTAAATATTTTTTAATTATTTACCAAATATTGTTCAGAAGTATTTTGTGTAAATAATATTATGATATTCATATATTGAATTCGGTAGAACAAGTTGTTTTTTTTGGTGGTTAAAATTGTAAATTTTTTGTATTTGATTAAAAAAAACATGAATGTTTTGTTTTAAATAATTTTATTCAAAGTTGTTTTTTTGTTTTTGTTTTGCAGCGAAAAGAGTTCGTCGTGGCAGGCCACGACTGGGAACGCGAGGTGGAAGACATATGACGTCCATTCATGGTAATTCTCCATCTCGAGGTGACTGGTTGCCTCTTGATATGAGGACAACTCCACCCACCATGCCCGCTTTTCGAGGGTTTGAAGAAACCTCTACAGACGGTGTGGTAAGTTTTATAAAGAAATACATTTTTGCGACTAATTAAAATAAAAATTCATTTCATTTTTCAATATTTTTATATACTGTATACAATTTACTGTCAAAAATATTAAAAGCTTTAACTTTGAAGAATTTTTAGAGAAATTACAAATTATTGGAGAAATTCAATTATTTTCAAAATTACAAAAAATGTTCGCAGAAATTCGATTTAGATAAAAAATGTTAAAAAATTCTCGTCAAAGTTTCAATTATTTTAAGAAATAATAAAATTAGTCTTGGAAATTCAATTATTTTCACAAATAATAAAATTACTCTTTAAAATTCAATTATTTCAAAAAATTGTAATAAAATTCTCAGCAAAATATCAATTATTTTCAAAAATAATAAAATTACTCTTGTAAATTCAATTATTTTCACAAATAATAAAATTACTTTTTAAAATTCAATTATTTTTACAAGTAATAAAATTACTCTTTAAAATTCAATTATTTCAAAAAATTGGAATAAAATTACTCTTGTAAATTCATATATTTTCACAAACAATAAAATTACTCTTGTAAATTCAATTATTTTCACAAATAATAAAATTACTCTTGTAAATTCAATTATTTTAAGAAATAATAAAATTAGTCTTGGAAATTCAATTATTTTCACAAATAATAAAATTACTCTTTAAAATTCAATTATTTCAAAAAATTGTAATAAAATTCTCGGCAAAATATCAATTATTTTCCGAAATAATAAAATTACTCTTTAAAATTCAATTATTTTAAAAAAAATTAATTAAAGTTCTAGGCAAAATTTTAATTAGTTTCAAAGATAATTTACCTCAAAGTAATGATTTTCATTATCTACTATTTTAATCAAATTTGCCAAAAAAAATTCAATTAATTAAAAAAAAATTGTAATAAAATTCTACACAAACATTTAATTTTCTTCGTAAAATAATAAAAATTTTTCAGGAATTCAATTATTTACAAATTTTTTATGAATTCCTACAAAATAATTCTATTATTTTTATAAGTACAATAAAATTTTACAGCAATTCAATTATTTTCAATAATAATAAAATATATTCATAGAAATTCAATTATATTAAAAAAAAAATTTTTAATTCTCGTCAAAATTTCAATTATTTTTAGAAATAATTAAAATTTTCTCCGAAATTCAATTATTTTTCAAAAACTTCGAAAAAAAATTTCCATTATCTACTATTTTAATCAAATTTGCCAAAAGAACTCAATTAATTACAATTTTTTTACTGTATTCTATGCAAACATTTAACTTTATTTATAAAATAATAAAAATTTCACAAGAATGTAATTATTTACAAATACTTTATCAATTTCTTCTAAAATAATTCAATTATTTTTATAAATAATAAAATTTTTCCAGGGATTTAATTATTTGCATAAATAATAAAACTTAATGGAGAATTTCAATTATTTTTAGTACACTTTTAAGGGAATTTCTCGAAAAGTGTAATTATTTTTAAAAATTTTATCGAAATCATCAATAGAATTCAATTATTTCAAAATTTGTTGATAACATTCTTTATAAGAGTTTAATTTTAAGAAATATTCAATAATTCAATAAATTATATTATTGTATTTAAAAAATTGAATTCTAATAGAATTTTTTTGATAAAAATGGATTTAAAAATAAAATTTTAGAATAGGTTCCTTATCAAAATGATTGAAAATTTTAATTTTTTATATTTTTCACAAACAATTTTATAGAAGAATTAATTTTTTTGAAAAAGTTCATTACAATTTTAGTAGAAATTATTTTTTTAAAGCTTTTATTTTCTAATATATATTTCATTTAAGAATATACGAATAATTGAAATATAGAAAAATTGAATTTAAAATAAATGAATTTTTTCAATATTATTTGAAATAATGAGAATTCGCTAATTATTGAAGAAATTAAATTATTTTCAAGAGCAATAAAATTCTTTACAGAAATTTAATTATTTTCAAAAATAATAAGATACACTTAGGAACTAAAGTATTTTTACAAATAACAAAACTCATTGCAGAAGTTCAATTATTTTTTTAATAATAAAAGTCATCGCGGAATTTTACTCATTTTTAATACAATTTTAATCAAATTTCTCATAAATGTAATAACTATGCTGAAAAATTTTATTAAAATTGGTCAATATAATTCAATCATTTAAAAGCATGTTGATAAAATTTTTTATAAGAATTTAATTTTAAGAAACATTCAATTCTTCAATAAATTATTTATTTTTGTATTTAAATAATGTATTTAGCGTTGAATTTTCTATTGTAAATTGATTTAAAATTAAATTTTCAGTTTGAATTTAGAGAATAAAGAAATTTTAAAACCATTTTAGTGTAAATTTTTGGAAATAATTTAATTTTTGAAAGGTTGCAAATTAATATTTTGGAAAAATCGAATTTTTTTTTTCTTTTAACTAACAATTATTTATTTTTAAAAGGTTTGATTGAATTTTTTTTATATTTCTTGAAGTTTTTATTATCCAGTACATTTTTAATTGAAGAAGAATATGAACAAATGAATTTGAAAATTGTCAAAGAACTGTTTTGAAAATTATTAAAAATAATCGATTTAAAGAAGAATTTTAGTTACAAATTCTTGAAAATAGTATTTGAATTTAGATGATGAAAATAATTGTCAAGATTTCAGAATAACAATATTTTTACAATATAAAATAATTATTTTATCATTCTGCCATTTTTAATTATTATAAAACATAAAGAAATCGATCGATATCTTGGTTTTATATTTGTGAAAAATAATAATTGTTCTGACACTTATGTCGGTGAATCAAAACGTAGTTTGAAAAAAAGAACATAAAAACGAAAAAAAAATTGTATCTGTTATTAATAAACATCAAACTTAATCATTTTTTCAATTTCGGTGAAGTCAAAAATTTCGATTTAGAGTCAAATTACAAAAAAAAAACGATTCATTTCTGAAATGGAGCATATCAAATTTAACGTTTATACGATGAATAAAAAAGAGGATCTACCTTCAATTCTGGGAATTGGATTCTATTTCAAAATTCAGGGCAATATGACCTTTAATTCTATTAAATGTCAAAAATCACAATTTGCTTTGAGGTTCTCGCACATCCGAAGGCGAGAATTTGGCAAAAGAAAAACGATTAGCTTCCTCATGAAATATCTCTCGATTTTTATCGTAATGCACACTAATACTGCTTTTCAACTATATCACCACTAAAAGCCTCTTGTATGTTCTCTTGAGATAAAATCTTCAAGTGGCACCATTCCCCCTGATGAAATTCCAAAATCAGCAAACGTTGCTTTTATTCCAACAAAGACTTATCCATTGCTAGAAAACGGAAGTATGGTTCAACAGTAATCGATATAACAAGAGCTCGAGGGAAATTCCCTCTTCCTGTTCAACTCGTTAACAGAATCTCGGTCCATGTTCCCTAAATGATTCCAATTTCTCGATAATATTGGTTCTTTCCTTTTTTTTTCTTTTTGTATTTTTTTTTATTCTTAGTCAAGTGCAAAATGGAGATAACTGTGTGACATCGTGTATGTTTGGATAATCACCCCCAAGGCCTGGGCAAAAGAGAGGGAGAGAGAGATTTTGAGAGAGAGAGAGAGAGTAATCGACCATTAGCCGAGGTAATTAATAACGCCGGCGGTGACATATTTAACTAGACGTCCCTATCCTGGACGCGTTTTCCGCCTGGCCAATAAGATTCCACCGATAAGCGAACCATCTAATTTATAAAGAACACACAAGATTCGTGATGTTAGAAAAAAAAATATCTCAACATTCCCGTTTGCATTGTTGGTTAAATGGTCTTTATTTAGACACATCGTTAGCATTGTGATTAGTTTCAAACAATTTGCATGATGAATTTTCATTCATGATGAAAGGATTTTGAATTCAAAGAAGTTTGTGGTTTAGTTTATAGTTTGAAAGAACTGACAGCGATGGAACGAATAAATTGCTAATTTATTACATTTTTAAGAAATCAGAATGCCCTGATATTGTTAATCGACTAAGTAATTCATGTAAAAAAAGGTCAAGACCATTTTCTGTTTTTAAAATAAAGATAATTTCTTTTTTACTTGTTTTATAAAATTGTAGCTTTCTATATATAAAGAAATTACGCAACCTGGAATCTTGAACAACCTGGAAATGTCAGGAAATTTTTTTTAAAATTGATAAAACCTAGAAAAGTCAGGGAATTTTGTTCGAAACCCTGGAAAATTGTTGTTTTCTAATTGTATTTATTCCTGCAACCTAAAAAATAATAATAAAAAAAAATAATAATAAAAATAAAATAATAATAATTTTAAAAGAGTTGCGTCTGCAGCTCTTTTTCATAATTAAATGAACTTGAAAAGATTTTCATTAGAAAATTTGTAAAACTTCATCTTTAAATGAATTTGATTAAAAAATTTAAAAAACCTAGATTTAAAAAAAAATTTGTAAAACTAAAATTGTTCTGAAATTAGTTAAATTCTTTAATATATATTTAACTGAAATTATAATTACAATAATTTATAATTATAATTTATAATTTATAATTATCTGAAATTAATTAAATTTTTTAATATATATTTAATTGATTTTTTGAAATAATGGTTTTGTAAAAGAATTTTAGTTAAAGACACTAAAACAAATTAAATTTCTGCAGTAATTAGATATTATTGCAGATATTACTTTTAAAAACAGTAAAATTCTTCTCAGAAATTCAATTATTTTAGTTTTTTTATTTATTCTTCAAAGAATGATATTATTTTCAAAAATTTTATAATAAAATTATTTTGTTAGAATTTAATTTTTTTCTAAATTTTAATAAAATTCTTCGTAGAAATTTAATTAATTTCAAAAATTTGTCAAAATTCAATTATTTTCAATGTTTACTAAATTATTAGAATTTCACAAAAGAATTCAATTATTTAAATAGAATTTTAATAAAATTAGTCTCAAGAATTCAATTATTTTTAAAAGTAATAAATGCTTCGCAAAAATCAAATTATGTTTAAAAATTTACAAAAATTGTAATCAATATTTCAATTATCATTCTAAATAATACAATTTTTTTCTGAAATTCAATTATTTAGAAAAATATTATTTAAATTTGTTAATAGAATTAAATTATTATTTAATTTTGTAGAAATAATTAAATTTTCAAGAGGTTTTAAATTAAAATATTTGGAAATTTGAATTTTTGATACTTTTAACGAACGATTGTGTAGAATTAATTTTTTTTAAAAGTTTACTTGCTACTTTTTTACTGAAAGTTCTTCAAAAATTATTTTCATCATTAAGATTATTATTTTCAGAATTTTAAACTAAAATTTTATATTAAATCCATTAATTTTAATAATCTTCGAAACAGAATTTTATAATTATTCGTAAATTCTTCAATTAAATATAATTGAAGAAAAAGAAGAAGATAAAAACTTCAAATTTTATCTTAAATTTTAACAGAAATTCATTTTAAAAATCAATTATTATTAGAAAATTCTTTGTAAATTCAATTGTTTAAATACAAACAAAGATAATTTATTGAATAATTCAATTTTCCTTAAAATTCAAGTCTGGTAGAGAATTATATCAACAAATTTTTTAAATAATAGATTTCTTTCGACGTATTTTATTAACATTCCAAAGAATAATTACATTTTTTGGGAAATTGGATTAAAATTGTAGTAAATGTAATTTAAATTCTGTAATAATTTATGAAATATATATTTTTTTGGGAAAATAATTGAATGTTCCTGTAGAATGTTATAAAAATTGTTGTTAAATAATTGGATTCTTTTTTTGACAATAAAAATAAATATTTTATTAAATAATTGAATGTTTCTTAAAATTGAATTTTCATAAAGAATTTTATCAATGAATTTTTAAATAATTGAATTCTTTTGACTATAAAAATAAATATTTTATTAAATAATTAAATGTTTCTTAAAATTGAATTTTCATAGAGAATTTTATCAATGAATTTTTAAATAATTGAATTCTTTTAACTATAAAAATAAATATTTTATTAAATAATTAAATGTTTCTTAAAATTGAATTTTCATAGAGAATTTTATCAATGAATTTTTAAATAATTTAATTCTTTTGACTATAAAAATAAATATTTAATTAAATAATTGAATGTTTCTTAAAATTGAATTTTCATAAAAAAATTTATCAACGAACTTTTAAATAACTTAAATCATTCTTGAAATTTTTATTTTTTGGGAAAATAATTAAATATTCGTGTAGAATGTTATAAAAATTGTTGTTAAATAATTGGACTCTTTTTTTGACTATAAAAATAAATATTTTATTAAATATTTAAATGTTTCCTAAAATTGAATTTTCATAAAGAATTTTATCAATGAATTTTTAAATAATTGAATTCTTCTGACTATAAAAATAAATATTTTATTAAATAATTGAATTCTCTTGATAAATTTTAATCAAATTTTTAATAATAATTTCATTTTTCGAGAAATTTGATAAAAATTGTACATATATTAAAAATATTTAAAATTCTGCCAAGAATTGTATTGAAATTTTTCAAAAATGTTTGAATGTCGGAGAAAAATTTTATTATTTATAAAAATAATTGTAATTTGACGGAAATTCTTGTAATGTTTCGAACATAATTTGATTTTTGCGAAGAATTTATTACTTTTCAAAATAATTGAATTTTTAAGACGAATTTTTTTTTAATTTCTCTTTAAATAATTGAATTATTCTATTAAAATTTTGAAAAGTCGCAAACATTGAAAATAATAATTATTTTCAATGTTTACTATTTTAATAAATTTTAATTTAATTTTGAAAAATTATTTACAAAAAAAAAATTGAAGAATAATTAAAACTTTTTGATAATGTTATCTCACTTGTGCATTACCCTTAAAAGCAAATTGAAAGAAACTTCTTACTTGTTGTTTTTGAATAGAATTTCGTGAATATCATTATCATATTGAGCTTTTTGATTCTAAAGAAAAGAGATAGAGAGAGAGAGAGAGAATAGGAAAGTTTTTCTTTGCGAATATTTAGCTTACAAAGAGGATTTCAGAATGGAGTGAAACTGCTCCACAATAGAAACAAATATAAGACGAGAAACGTCAGGCAAGAAATTGAGATGGGATACTTTGGAGTCATGTTAAAATAAACGACAGCTCCCCGAGAAAAAGAATGCCAGACACTGAAACAAATTCCGATATGCCAGCTGTTCATTCTCTTTCTATCATTACCTTTCTTTTTTAAGTCATCGATTTTCCAAATTTCAATAATTGAAAAAGAATTTTTAACTTTTGGGGCTAATTTTTTTTTTTTATACAAATACGGGTAATAGTTGGATTTTTAAAATTAAAGTTTTCCTTACAGAGTTTCGGTGTTTAAAAAGTTGAAGTAGTTTTGTTAGTCTTTTTATTCAAATAAGAATTGAAAACTCGTTTTCTGCGATGTGTATTTGCATGTAAGCCCAAATATGGAAATTCATCATCGCGGAAACAGGCAATTAACAAGAATTGGTTCACATTTAAATTTTCAACGAAAAGTGGATTTTAAATTAAAAGTTGAAAATTATCCCAGTGAGGTAAATTTTCATTGTAAAGTACTTTCGGTAATTATCTTTTCCCCACTACTAAAGGGACTTCATTTTTCAATTCCATGTTAAACCTATTCTAAATTATTATTTATTTATATTATTATATATTTAAAGAGAAAATGAAATTAAAATTAAACTTTATCAGTATTGAAAGATATAATGTCTTATTCTAAAAATAGATTTTAACTTAATGAGGTCCAAAATGATCATGTCTATGTTAAACCGTTTCTAAATTATTATTTATTTATATATATATATTTAAAGAGAAAGTAAAATTTTAATTAAACTTTATATTAATATTGAAAGATTTATGTTTTATTCTAAAAATAGATTTTTATTTAATGATGTCGAAAATGATCTTTTACAGGTTCATTTGGGTGAGGGAATAGCAATCTGTGAAGAACAGTTAAGAGCTGTCAAGTGGAGCGATTATCGGAAATTAACGAGAGGACTTGCAGCAATTTTATTTAGTCCTACGGAACTAGCGACGTGTTCCGTCACGGGACAACGTTGGAGTCGTGCAGGAACGGCTACTGAACGTCCCGTTAAGCCAGCTCTTGATAAAGCAAAAGTGCAGGCAATCATATGTGAGTAATTCCTCATATTATTATTTTAATAATGTCATTAGTATTTATACAATTATAATTTCGTAACGCAAAAAGTAATTAATAAAAATATAATTATAAAAAATTATTAATAGAAATTGTAATAATAATAATAATAATAATAATAATAATAATAATAATAATAATAATAATAATAATAATCTAGGTTGCCACAAGTCAGGGGAATTGGAAAAATGTCAGGGAATTTTCGAGTAAAAATGCTGGAAAAATAAAATTCTAGAATTCATGCGAAAGTTCTGCTTTTTGGTGACGATAAACATTTTTGAAAAACAAGAACCTAGAAACTTTTTGAATATTGTTATAACCTTAGAAACTTTTGAATCATAATGAAGTGTAAAGGAAAAACTAAGTTTTTATTTCTGAATTACTTTTGTTTTAAGTAATTAAATTCTAGAATTTTGTCAAATGATATTTATGTTAAAATGGTTTTGTGTCAAATAAGATTTCGGGAGTAATGCAACTTTTACTTGGCAGAATTTTTTCCATCAAAGGTTTTTTTTGTCGGCAGAAGTGAAATTTCAATTATTCAGGGTTGCCACGCAACCTGGAAACCTGGAAAACCTGGAAATGTCAGGGAATTTTATAAATCTTGAAAAAACCTGGAAAAGTCAGGAAATTTTGATCTAAATCCTGGAAAATTGTTGTTTTCTAAAGTTATTCTATATCTTATTCTTAAAAATCTAAATTTGGGTATTGAAATATTTCAAACATAATTATTCGAATTTAGAAAAACTGCGTTTATAATTTTTATAAATTGATCGATTTCAAAAGGTTTCAATTTACAATTTTCGAAAATTTCGATTTTAACTGAATTTCATTAGAAATCTTCAGGGGCGTAGATTTTTGAAAAATTTTAATAATTCAAGTTCTTCTAAAATTAGTTAAATTCTTTAATACATATATTTAATTGATTATCCAAAATAATAGATTAATAGAAGAATTTTAGACAAAAACACTTAAAAAATATTAAATTTTGAAGCAATTACAAATGCATTTGTAAAAAAATCAATTTATTTAAAAAAATTTAATAAAATTCTTGACAAAATTTCCTCTTTTCAATAATTTCTATTATCAACTACTCTAATGAAAATTTCCAAAGGATTTATTTTTTTTTTATTTTTTTAAAATTCAAAATACTTTCAGGAATTGTAATACAATTTTTTGCAAAATTCAATTATTTTCTGGAGTTTTTATAAAATTCTTTGTAGAATTCAATTTTCAGAAATTTTAATAAAATGCTTTGCAAAATTCAATAATTTTCAAGAATTTTAATAAAATACTTTAAAAAATTCAATTATTTTTAGGCATTTTAATAAAATTCTTCAATGAAATTTAATTATTTTCAAGATTTTTAATAAGATTTTTTGCAAAATTCAGTTTTCTCCAATAATTTTAATACAATGCTTTACAAAATTCAATTATTTTTAGGAATTTTAATAAAATTCAATTATTTTTAGGATTTTTAATAAGATTTTAAAAAATTCAATTTGTTTCAAGAATTTTAATAAAATACTTTAAAAAATTCAATTATTTTTAGGAATTTTAATAAAATTCTTGAATGGAATTCAATTAGTTTCAAGATTTTTAATAGGATTCTTTGCAAAATTACAAATGTATTTGTAAAAAATCGATTTATTTAAAAAATTTTAATAAAATTCTTGACAAAATTTCATCTACTTTAAAAAACTTTCCTGTTTTTCAATAATTTCTATTATCAACTACTTTAATGAAATTTACCAAAACAATTGAGTTATTTAAAAATTTTTTTAAAATTCAATTACTTTCAGAAATTGTAATACAATTTTTTGCAAAATTCAATTATTTTCCGGAGTTTTTATAAAATTCTTTGTAGAAATCCATTTTCAGAAATTTTAATAAAATGCTTTGTAAAATTCAATTATTGTTAGGAATTTTTATAAAATTCTTTAATGGAATTCAAGATTTTTCTTTTTTTATTTTTATTTTTTTATTTTATTATTATTATATTTATTTTTATTTTCTAATACATATAATATCTAACTGAAGAATTTTCTAATAATCGAAATTTCACATAAAATTGAATTGTAAACAAATTAATTTGATAATTCTGAAAAAAAACTTTTTTAAAAATTATTAAAAAACATTGATGTAAAGATGAATTTTAGTTGAACATTTTAGAAACGAATAATTGAATAAAAAATGTAAAAGTTTTGACTGAAAATCAAGGAGTTATTTAATTTAATAAAATAAAAATATTGTCTTAAAAATCTGGAAAAATTCCGTTTTTTAACCTGGAAAACCTGGAAAAGTCAGGGAATTTGAATGGAGCAAAAGCGTGGCAACCCTGATTATGCAGATAAATTGCAGGACCAGAACGAACTAAACTATTAATTTCTCTATTAAAAAAAAATTGTTAATAAAGAGAAGAGAAGAAAGAAGAAGAAAACGTATAATTTGAAGAGTAAGAATATTATTTAGTAGAGATTGGGGGGAAGAAATTGAGAGATATGTTATCCGATTGGAATAACATTTGAAGGGAAGTTGACTTTGAAGTTTTGGAAGTATAGTAACATGAAACCATTGTCTGACATTAGGAGTGACTGTGGCGTTGGTGGTTTAAGACAAGTTGTAACCATTTGTAAAGCTAACGAGTAAGTGGGTTCAGACGTGACCGTGTCAGAGAAATCGGAGAGTAGTGCCGTCGTTAACTTTAGGGTCTAGAAAGGCACGTCGTTTGCTCAGTTTTGACCTGAAGTTGGCTCTCATCGCGAAAATCGATATCTCGATGACTAAAGTAGTTAAAGCACTCGCCCTCATAGTTCAACTTTACTATATTAATTGCTTCTTGGCGATTGATTATTGTTTATCGCTTATTTATCACTGTGGTGTATTTCGCAAAATCATCCCTTTGACTTCTCACTTCACTTAACTTAATATAACAATTAACTCATATTCTGTACTTCTTCTTCTCCTTTATCTTCATTCTTTTTTCTCTTCTTCTTCTTTTTCTTCTTCTTCTTCTTCTACTTTTGGTTCTTCTTCTTTTTGATTATTTTTTTTTTCTCTTCTTCTTATTTTTCGCTCTTCCAGCTTCTTCACAGTAAATCGTGAGGTATTAAAAAGTGTTACAAATTAAATTAACACCAAAAAAAGATTAAAATAATCAATTTTGGTGCTATTTTTTACAAGTAATGAAATTTTAGTTTATTAAATTTTTTATAACTATAAAACATGAAGGTATCAATAACTCCGAGTCTTCCACTCGGAGTGATCGGTTTCTTCATATTTTATAATAATTAAAGATGACCAAGTAATAAGATCATTATTTTATATCACAAGAATAGTTCTTCAAAATTATTTCCATTATTTCAATTCAATTATTATTTTCAAAAATTTTTAACAACAATTTTACATTATATCTATTATTTTTAATAATAATTAATCAATTTCACGAAATTTCAATTATTTCTAAATTCTTCAATTAAATGCATATCAGAAAATAAAAAACTCCAAATAATATTACAAAAATTCAATTAAACTTTTTCAAAAAATATTAAATTTAAAATTCAATTATTTTCTAAAAGTTCACTCTATATTTCTTTTAATATTCAATTAAAACCTAAAATTTGAACTGAAATTTATTTCTATGAAATGAAAATCAATTCTTATTAGAAAATTCTACAAGAATTTAAATATTTAAACGCAAAAGTAAATAATTCATTGAATGATTGAATGTTTCGCGAAATTAAATTCTCATACAGAATTTTAGTAACAAATTTTTTTAAAATTCAATTCTTCTGTCGAATTTTTTTAAAACTTGCATGAACATAATTACTTTTTTCAAGGAATTGGATTCAAATTGTATGAAAAATAATGGAAATCCTGCGATGAGTTTTATGAGAATTTTCAAATTTATTCGTTTACAATTCAATTTTACAAAATTTCAATTATTTGGAAATTCTGCATTTAAATATATTTTGAAAAATAAAAAATTGTAATAATTTCAATAAAAAATCCTATTAAACTTTTGAAAAGAATTAATTCTACAGAATTTTTTCTAAAAAATATGAAAAATTTAGAATTTGAATGATATTTTAGTTTGAAACTTTTTCAAAATTTAATTATTTGCTAAAAATCCACGTTATAATGCTTTTAATACTTAAATGTAATCTAAAATTTTAACTGAAATTAATTTTTATGAAATAAAAGTAAATTTAATTTAATTTAATTTAATTTTTTATTAAAAAATTCTACAAGAATTTAATTATTTAAACTCAAATGTAAATAATTTAACGAAGAATTGAATGTTTCTCAAAATTCAATTCTCATAATGAATTTTAGTAACAAATTTTTTAAACTTTTAACAAGAATTAATTCTACAAAATTTTTTGTCAGTAATATGAAAAATTAAGAATTTCTATGATTTTAGTATGAAACTTTTTCAAAATTTAATTACTTCTAAAAATCCACGTTATAATGCTTTTAATACTTAAGTATAATCTAAAATTTTAACTGAAATTTATTTTTAAAACCATTTTTACTAGTAAATTCTACGAGAATTCAGTTATTTAAATACAAAATTAAATAATTTATTAATTTCATGTTTCTTGAAAATAAATTCTCATAAATAAAGTCATCAACAAATTTTTTTAATCATTAAATTCTTTGGACGAATTTTAATAAGATTTTTAAGAATGATTACATTTTTTGAGGAATTTGATTAAAAATGGAATTAAAAATAATTGAAAATCTGCAATGAGTTTTATTATTTATGAAAATAATTGAATTCCTAAAAGAATTTTATTATTTATAAAAATAATTGAATCCCCCTAGAAATGTTGTTATTTATAAAACTAATTGAATTAATGCGAAGAAATTTATAAAAAAATTTGTAAATAATTGAATTCCTGTAAAAAATTTTATTATTTATGAAAATAATTGAATGTTTGCGTAGAATTGTATTCAAATTTTTTTTAATAATGGAATTCTTTTGGAAAATTTTATTGAAATAGTAGATATTGAAAATTATGGAATTTTAGAAAACTTTTGAGAATAACTTAAATTTTGACAAGAAATTGATTAAAGTTTTGTAAAATAATTGAATATAAGAGAAGAATTTTATTATTTATAAAGAGAATTGAAATTTTGACGAGAATTTTTTGAAATTTTTGAATACAATTAAAGTTAGTAACTATGTTACTAAGTTAGTTAGTAACTAACTTACTTTTCTCCCTGTAGCAGCTAAATTCGTTGAATTTTCACAAATCGTTGACTTTTGTGTTTTATTTAAAATAGAATTTGATTCATAGTTAAAAATAACACCAATATAGATTATTTTAATCCTTTTTGGTGTTAATTTAATCCTAGAGGGATTAAACTGTAGCAGATTATTTTAATACATTCTGGTGTTTTTTTAACACCTCACGATTTACTGTGTTCATTATCATCAGTTGTGGAAAAATTATCTAAAAATTCAACTATACGGAAGAATTAAATTTACCGCCACTAAATTTTTAGTCCCTTCCCCTCAAATCTTTATAATATTTTTCCTTCGTTTCCTTGTCAATCAAGTATTGTAAGTAAAAGTCAAAATATTGAAGTTTCGAGTTAGCGTCCCAGGAAAAACTTTGAAGTGAAGGGAAAAAATTAATTAAAAAACTTTCAGGGGAATTAATTTTTCGTTTCTTCATTAGTTTTTAAATCCATATATTCTGTTCTGATGAGTTATTTGTACGCAACAATCGATATATCAAAATTGTTTACTTTGTAATTTATAAATACAAATATAAACATTTGCGAATATTTCACATATATATGGGAACACTAATTACTCTTGGAATAATGATTCTCTTGTTTTCAAGGGGATATTTTCATTGTTCTCGACTATAAACAATGAATAAATTTATTGAATTTATGAATATTACGTATTATATTGAAATAATATATCCATAGAATTGTGCTTTTTTGTTTTTTTTTAACTCGAGTTACTATTTAAAAAAATTCAAAATTTTTATAGCTTTGTAACTCTGACAGAAGAATATTTGAGGATAATTGTGGCATCTGTTGTATAACTAAGGACTCATTTAGGAATAATTTTACATTCTGTTGAGTTAGTTAATTGGGAAAAATTTTGAAAGCGTTCGATACAACGGCGAGGAATGTTGTCAATGCATTGTTTTTTCATGAAATCAATTCTATGGAATTATGGTAGCACAATTTCGTAAAATATCTACGTTTGATAATAATTCAGTCATTCAGTCGAATTTTCTTCTTCGAATCTCATTCTTCTTTTAAAAAGATTAAATGAAAAGTGTTCAATTAGAGAAATATTGAATAAAATTACGCAGGAACGAGCTAACGAGCCGGGGAGTCATTTACAATTAAATTCGTCACATCTTCATTATCGAATACCACAGCTAATCGTAGCTTCAAACAAAGGTTGTCTGTCAATCACAAAGTACAGCTATGCATACACATTTACCATAAATTCTAATCGTCCTGTCTCGACCAATTCAACCGTAATTGCCCACAAACAAACCTCAATTAACTTCACAATTAAATTAACAATTGATATATTAAATTGTAATATTGCATCATAGTATTAGCGGGAAATATTTTCAAATTTTCAAATTCGGTACTTACAAATTTTCCCACTAAAAGAAACATTTCTTCAATTACAGTGATAAATTGAGGGTCCCAATCAAAGAACCGGTTATAATTTTTTTAAACTTAAAATCATTGCCAAGTAAAACAAAAATTAAACTGTTTTTAATTCCAATTTTTTGAGAAACATTTTGGTACAATACATACAAATTGAAAATGTTTTCAAGAAATTGAAATTTTAAATCCTTTTTTTATTTAGAGGTCGAGAATTTTGAGTCTCAAAAACTTATAACCGGTTCTTTGATTGGGACCCTCAATTGAGTGAAAAATTTTATTCGTTTCTTAACTGTAAAGTTAGTGTCTGATTTTTAACAATTCTTGTTTGGTGGAAGAAATTTTTTTTCCGAACTTACAATTCTGAGGATAAAAGATATGGTCCTTATTGAATAAATGGATAGGGGAGGATAATTTATCACATCTGACAGAGACTGCATCAGTATAAACTTTTTGTAAGACATACTTGGCTCGTGAAACATCTTAACCTCAGTCCCGAGAGTTTAAGAAAATGCTCGACTGTCCAATAGGTGATCTATATATTCTCTCATATTACCTCTTTATGCCACTTGGCTTACCCTGGGGAGAAGTTTTCCTCTTTTTTTTTCTTATAAATGAATCTCTTGACGAAACGATTCCAAAAGGATACACAGCGATGAAGAGAGCAAAAAAAACAATATATAAAAATTGTTCATACTCGGCGCCTTTTTTTTTATATCTTTTGTGAAATCTCTATCTTTTCTAAAAACGAATAAATAAATTTCTCTCCCTTTAGAAGGAGTTACAAATAATTAAAAATGTAAATAAACCTCTAGTTAAAAAAATCGAAATTTTATTTTAAAATTTCAAAGATAAATAATTACTCCCATGGATTTTATATTTTAAAGATACATTCAGAGTGGAAAAGGGGAAATGTTTTTAATTCAGCAAAAGAATGAAAAAAAACATTTTTTTAATCTTGTCGAATCTCTAGAATTTAAATTAGATCCGCTTTGAATGTGATATATGTGGAAAAGTTAAACTACCAGCAGACTTAACTTTCGGTGAACCTAAAACCAAAACAATGTTGTAGGTTAATTAGGTACCGAGATGCAATTCGTGAAATTGACAACTTTGTTGTTATATATATTTAGCTCACAATCAGCAATAGTGAAGACTTTCTTTTTTTTTGGGAAAAAGAAAATTTCGTTTTTCTCTAGCAGTTTAGCAATTCTATATAAATATAGGTTAAAAGTTAAATTAAAGACTGTTTTAGTTTTACTACTAATGAAGATATGTTCACATGTATATACTTAAATACAAAAGCTTTCATTGAGAAAATAATAGAAAAAAATTCCGTTAAAATATATCTTTAGTGATACTTTAAAGGATTTTTTTTCAATTAAAAGGTTAAATTTCACTCGAGTATTTTGTTTTTTTTTAATTTTAAATCTAAAAAGATATTCTATGAGAACTTTTACTAGTCTAAAAGTAAATTACTTTAGTGTACTCAACAATTTAGAGGGAAAAAACCTTTTTCTAGTTAAATTTTTACCGAATATTTATTTTTCATTTTCTTTGGTAGTGAATTTTATTTCACATAAAATACATTTGGCGCATTTAATTATATTTTACGTATAATTCAGGTAAAATGATTACCGTTTGACATAGAAATCGTTAAAATTAAAAATCACTTAAATTATACATCTGTTAAAATTAAAAATACTTGACGTATGTAAATTGTATTTGAGGTAACATTTATTTGATGCAAATTTTATGTTAATATCAAATTCATTTGACATAAATTTTATTTGACATAAATTTCATTAAATATAAAAATTACTTAATATAAATTTAATCTTAACATAAATTTTATTTGACATAAATTCCATTAAATATAAAAATTACTTAATATATAAATTTCCACTTAACATGAACTTTATTTTGACGTAATATCCATTTGACGTTAAGTTCATTTGAATGTTATTGTTGTTAAATGTTGATAGAGGATTATTATTAACTCCATTATTAAATTATAAATGTTATTTGACTTAAAAAACACTCGGTATAAATTACTATTTGACATCAAATTCATTTGACATAAATTTTTTTACATAAAGTTCGTTTAATATAAAAATAGCTTAAGAATTTTCAATTAACGTGAATTTTATTTGAGATACGATCCATATGACGTTAAATTCGTTTAAATATTATTATTATTGTTAAATGTGGATAAAGGATTATCGAAATTATCCTTTAACAAAAGTTAAAAGTTATTTGACATACAAATTATTGGATATAAATTACATTTTGATAAAAAATTCATTTTAAATTATTTTACTTTGACAAAAATTATTTAACATGAAGCTCATTTATTATAAGAAAACATCTAACATAAATTTCAATTAGCATAGATTTTATTTTACATAATTATACATTTGACATTAAATTCGTTTAGCATATAAATAACATTTTACGTCAAATTCATTTGTCAAAAATGTCGTTTGACATAAGATTAATGTACCAAAAATGGCATTTTACATAAAATTTATATACCAAAAATGTCATTTGACATAACATTTAACAATTAACATTTAACATAAGAATAACATAATTTGTATTGCAGTAAATATCAAAATTATTTAACAGAAATTTTATTTAATATAAAAGTCATTTAACAGAAAATTTTAATTAACTTGAATTTCATATGATATAATATTCATTTGATTTTAAATTCGTTTTAATGTTATTGTTGATAAATGTCGATAAACAATTATTTTCAAATCCTTTAAAAAACGTTAAATGCCATTTAACATAAAATTCATTTGATTTAAATATCACTTATACGTAAAAAAACATTTGACATTAGTTTCATTAAACTTAAAATTGATTTGACATAAAATTCATATTATATTTAACAATTAATTATATTTAACAATATCAAGAAAAAATTGTTTGTACAACACTAAATTTAACTATTATATGTTTATGTTAAAAGATCTGTAAGTTTAATGAAATTAATGTTAAGTGAATTTTATATCAAATTCGAGTTATTTAATAATTTATGTCAAATAAAATTTATCTTAAAAAAATTGTATGTCAAATGAAATTTGTGTTAAATAAATTTTGTATCACATGAAATGTATGTTAAATAAATGTTATTTCACATTAAATTCATTATCAATCAATTTCATGTCAAATGAAATTCATGTTAAATAAAATTTATGTCAAATTAAATTTATGTTAATTAAAGTTTGTGTCAAGTTACTTTTACATTTTATAAAATTTTTGTTAAATGATTTTAATGTAAAATTTTAATTATTTTACACGATTTTTATTGCAAATTGAAGGTTGGTTAAATGAGTTTCATGTCAAATGAATTTTGGGTCCATAATAAATAAACTTTTTGGCAAATGATATTTTTACAAAATTTCTGTCAATTGATTTTTATGTTAAACGATATTTATGCCAATAAATTATTTATGTCAAATGATAGTTATGTCAAATGAATTTAATGTCAAATGAATAAAAAAAATTTAGGTCAAATGACATTTATTTGACATAAATGGTTTTATGACAAATAAATATTATCATAAACAACATTTCGAGAATATTCATGCCTCCCATTATTTTTTTAACGCAAAACTAACTAATTTTTACAAAATAAAAATAAATAAAATGTCTACTTATTATTAATTCAAATTTGGAGAAAAGTTTATAGAAACATAAATAGAGAATTATTATGTTTTTTCCTCATTTTTATTTTTTCAAATAAATATCTATATTTTCCAGAGATTTAAATTTTAATAAACTCTAAATTGAAATACAAAAAGCCCTTATTTCAAGTATAAATCTTTTATTTTGTTATTTCGATCGTATAGTACTATCGATAAGTCTCATGACGTATGTCACTTTGTCTACATTATTAATTTCTTGACTTTTTTATATATATGTCAAATAGGTTTTATATTGTCTTTGTTATCCAAAGTTTATTTTGCCAAAAAAAATTGATGATTTTTCAAAGTTTTTGACATATGATGCCGACTAATAGAATTTTTATTAGAATTCATGTCATTTGAAATTATCTTGTCAACTCATAGAAAAATGTTCTATTAGTAAATTATATATATAGTATCAAATTTCCTCTGACCCTTTTTTCCCAACTAGCAACTAAGAAGGAGGAAAGTAATATAGAAATTTTATCGTGTCCCTTTCTCGGGTTCCATTATATCGACTGTCAATGTAGTTCAAATAATCAAACTTGATATTTTCTCTAAGCTCAAACTTTCTTGAAATGAGAGGGAGAGAAGGAGAGGAGAGGAGAGAAAAAATAAACTAAAAGTTACGGGAAATTTCAACAAGAAGGGTAATAGATAAAAATGTCAAATACTTTTTTTTTGTTTTTTACTTTTCTCTTCGTAACTGTTTCGAATAAAAATATTACTTACAAGCAATAATATTTTCCTTCGCTCGAAGATATTAATTGTCTCTTGAAGAAAATACATAAAAAATAAACAAAAAAAATATTTATATATAAAAAAATATATTTTTAAAAAATTGTTTTCCGATTATAGAATATTTTTGTAAAAAAAAAGTTTTTAGGTACGAAATAGTTTTTTTTTATCAATAAACTTTTGTTATTAAATCTATCACCTTCGCATGTCTCGTAAAATATTGTCTGATTTATGAAATGTCCAGATGTCTTATTGTGAGAAATAAATAAGAAGTTATATATGAAAAGGATTTAAAAAGACTTTGATAAAGAATTGGATTCCTTTGTGAGATGAAATATTTCTTTGAAGCCAGTGTACAGTGGAATTATTATTTAGGACATTCGTTAAGAAATACAATTCTTGAGTTGCCTTCTCATTAATTTTTTTTCTGCTTCGAATTCAATTTTATTCACTTTAAATTTATGGAAAAAATAGTAAAATTTCTCCTTTGCGAACAAGGAATTATTATATTGAGGGAAGAAGCGCGAAATAAATAAGAAATTGTTTTTAATTTTTTATTTTTTTATTCTGCAAAAATTTTTGTTTATTCTATTTTAGGATAATTATTATTAACTACAAACATTATTATTATTTACCAATTAAAACGAATCCAAAATAATTATTGTTATAAAATAATAATTAATCGATAATAATTAATAATAATTAATCGAAAATAATGACTGTTACAAAATAATAATTAATCTAAAATAATTATTGTCTCAAAATAATAATTAATTCAAAATAATTACTGTTACAAAATAATAATTAATCCAAAATAGTTATTCCAGGAATAATTACTATACTGTAATTAAAAAAAATTTTTTTCCTGTTAATTAAAACATGGAAAATTTTGCATTCTAACGTCTCAAGTTTTCTATTTTGTAAGAAAAAAAATGCAAAATTTGTTCCACTTGATTGGAAACTCGTTCGCTTATTATTCAACAAAATATGATGATCGTTGCATCTGCTACAAGTGAATGACTATTTTTTATTGATAAGTTGAAAAATTCTTCACTTATTAATTTTGAACCGAATCATTTCTCACTTGAATTGACGAGAAATTTATCAAAGTATTTGCAATAATTTCTTTTCAATTTATTTTTCTTTTTATTATCATTTTACTAGCTCGTATTTTTTAATACTTGATTTTCGAATCAAGTATTAAAAGAATTCAATTGATCATTAATAATAGAAAAATTTATCTTCTTATTTATTTTCACTAGGGTAGAAAATTATGTAAAAAATAGGTTGAAAAAAATTAGTTAACTGTTTCAAAACTGTTATTATAAAAATCTTTTGCCTTTCATTTTATAATTGCTGAAAATTTAATAATATACATTTTTTATTTCATTGGCACTTTTTTTTAATAAATTTTTGATAAATTTTTGATAAATTTTTTATGCTTGTATATAGGAGTTTATTTGTTGTTTCTGAATATACCTGTTTTTATATTTACGATCGCGTGCACCTTTTCTTTATTCGAAAATGATAATTTTATTTGACAGCATCTTGGAGGTGTAGCCTTTTGATAAATTCATGAAATGATGGGCGAGTGGTTTGAACAGTGCAAGTTCTATTTTCTCAAAATCGAATTGATTCTCCTGGGATTTCTGACCACGTTCAAAGCGTGATATTGGGATTTTCTTATCGTTCTGATTTATTTCCTTGATTTATAACACGCGTCAAGTGCAAACTCGTTAAATTTGTACCTAATTTCCTACTTGAAATTTATTACCTCTTTTATCGCAACATTGTCATCGCAAGAAATCCGCCTCTCTTACATCTTTCGAGAGTTTGTCTCTAATTGAATCTCAATTTCTTAATGTGAAATGAATTCAATTCTGTATATATATATGTGAAATGAAAGAAAAGAAAATTAAAAACAAGATTATAGATTTCATAACAATTAAAATTTACGTTTGATGAATTTTTTGACAACAGAAATTTTCGTTAAATGATTTAAAAATCATTCAAGTCAATCATTGTCAATGTAACATAAAATTTGTGTTAAATGAATTTTATGACAAATGATATTTGTGTTAAATGGTTTTTTGTATGCAAGGAAATTTGTTGTTTGTTTTTGGTGAATTTTAAGTTAAGTGGTTTTATATAAAATAACTATTTTGTCAAAAAAGTTTTCGGCAATAAGCATACGCCTCAAAAAAGTATACAAAGATGACGAATTAGTAAAAAAAAAAAGAAATCAAGGAAATATTTAATTTTACTTTCGCCTCAAGGTAAGGCGACACCTTAATAAATTAATGAGATTAAACTCCTCTGTTTACGAAGTTCCCTTGAGGAATTGCCAAGCGACATCATTAATAATAGGTGGATGCTTATACTGCTAAATATTGACCAATACTCTGTTGATGAAACATTGCTTAAAGGCATATTTTGCTTTGATGTTTCCAGCGTACGTGACATCGAGGTTCCCTTCGGTGGACGTGAGTAGCGTCAAGCAGGTCCTGGCCTACAAGTGCAAAGAGAATTCTACGGCTCTAAAGATGAAGTCTATTCGTTACATCTGGTAAGTTCATAATAATTAAAGACTCCTTTCTTCTTTAGAATCAATTTTTTTTTACTTCATTGTGACGTCTGATTTTTATTTTCAAACTTATGAATCCACAATTAGTTTCCCTTCAATCAGAATTTTTCTGCTGACTCACAGCAGAATTCTTATGCTAAAATCTCGCACTTGTGCTTTCTGGAATTTAAAATTAGATGCGCTCAACTTTTTTTTTACTTCCACTCGGGGAGAAATTAGATTTCATCTCTAATTACACGGAATTCGGTATTAATTTCTACCGTTGGTATTGATTTTCATGTATTTTTCTCCGCTGATAATTTCTTTACCCAAAATTATCAGGATTTTGAAAAAAGTGTGGGTAAGGACTCAAAAAAAATGTTTTTTTTTTAATTATAATTTTTTTCCTTCAACCCGCCGTGCTGGAAACTTCGATACTTGTTTGAAACAAAGATACAAGTGTGTATAATAAGTTCCATTCGCACAAGACCAAAAATGGAGGATTTTGAAAAAAGTGGGGACAAAGACCCAAAAAAAACATTTTTTTTTTATTTTCAACATGGGAGTCGTTTTCAATACATTTTCGCCCGCTGAACACGATCCCGAGTTCCGAAATTGTCGAACAAGTCCAGATTTTGAGAAAAGTGAGAATTAAGACCTAAAAAAAGCACCTAAGTATTTTGACCCCGAAAAAATTACTGGAAACAAATATTACTTTGACAATAGAAAATCGTTTATTCGAATGAAATAAATTTTTCGTTCATTGTGTATAATTTAATAAGCAAATGAAAAGCTTTTTTTTGTCGAGAAAAATTAATTCTAATATATGAATACATTCAATGTTTTCTAATAAAGGACATTGTTGATTAAAACTTTATTTTGTATTTTCCATCGCACAGTTCGTGATGATGGGAATTTTTTTTTAGTTGTGAGGCTGTGAGGGGAGGTGAAAGTATAGCGAAATCACAATGGAAGCCAATTTAACAATCGATCTTCTCTCAATGAAGAATTCAGGGAATATTTCATTTTCCCTACGCTCTTGATATCCGCATGTCCTATCCGATATTCATTTAATTTATCAACTTTATATATATATAGATAGTTTTTGAGTGTGAAGAAAAGTGATAAAGATATTTTTGCAATAAAAAAAAAATTAACAGTTGTACTTAAAATTTTTGTTTATTTTATCTGAATTTTTAGTTTATGAAATGAAATGCTTGATTTTATAAATATATGCAAAGTGATACAGACGTTGTCGCTAAACTTGTTGATTACAATTTCTAAGTACTTTCGCTTAATTCGCTTTGTCGATCAAATAATCCTTTACACGTACAGGAGCTGGATGATGTAATCTTCTTTGCTACGTGGAATAATTAGTGGAGTAACCTCCTTTCATGTTCTATTTAAATTGAATTTCATTTTTATACAAAATATTTTTAAGCACACATTTCTTATCTTTTTATTAGAAGTCGAAAATTATTTTCACTCGGGAAATTTTTTCGAATAGTTTAACGAACAGAGTTCAGCTCAGCTAAAAAGTTATTGATGATAATAATAACATATGTTGGATTTATTAACCGATTTAATTTTTTGCACTATTAGTATTTTTTAGTATTTAATAATTTAATTTTTATGCTTAATTAAAATCAATTTTTGTTCAGGAGAGTATAGTTGAACTAAAATCTAAAACTTAGCAAATGAATATTGGTTTTTTTCAACGAGGAAGTTTTCCCTGTGACTATACTTAACTTTTCTTAATGGACTCGTTTGGATAAAGTTTTTATCTTTAGTGGTATTAAGAAAAGATGTCTTAAAAATCTTTTTATCACTCCCGAGACACAATTCGTGAAACTTTCATTGGTTCATGTTTGAAGTGATTTTGATTTTAAATTGTCATGGGTAGTTTTCTTTTTTTTTGTTTTTTTTATTGTTTCTTTTTTTACGAGGAATGTATTATCTCTGAATGTACATCAAAAATTATTTACATTCATTCAGGACTTTTGGTTTTTATCCTCTAGTAAATGATGTCATCTTTGCAGACACGACTAACCACTATAAAGTTTCAAATACATCATGAACGTCGGCTTTTCCCATTCATTTCCGACAAACTACCACATATCCTACATACCATTTTTCTGTCCATGTTTCCTGTGCATATATGAAGAGATTTTTCTTCTAGAAAATATGACAGTTTTTTATTAAAAATTATATGGTTTTCTTAACTTTTTTTCATGCTATACATGATCCAATATGTACCTGCAGTCGGTAAAGTAGCTTTAGATGTCGCCACTGTTGCCAATTTTAGATTTTCATAACCTGTGTAGAAAAGAAAACAATTCAAAATTCTTTGTCTACAGTTTCTTTTCTAGTATTTTTGTTTCCTTTAATTTTTCTTCCCATTCGGGTGATAATTAGTGAATAAAAATATTCGAATATGAAAATTTACGTGGAAAAATTTGTGTTTACTTAAAACATTATCTCAGTGAATGATATATTTATTCTGGAGTGTAATTTTTCTTCTCACATTCTTATTTTTTTTCTACTCTTAAAGTTGTATATCTGACAGATGAAAATACTTTTTCTCTCTCATGATTTTTTTTTCTCCTTATACAAACTATAAGGAGAGTAAAGCGCATTTCGAAGTACATTCTTTCGTCTTTATACATATTTCATAAATGTATAAAGATGCAAGTAGGAGAGAATTCTTCAAGAATTATCACGGAGACAAAAGGTATATAAAATCCTAGAATAAAGTTCATGGTTGATGAAATGAGCTAATTGTAGGAGTGTCCCGAAGGATCTCTCATTTCCTTCTTCAGCAAATTCAGCGAAAACCTCGTAATGAAATGGCGCATGTGTTTGAAGAAGAAAAGGACAAAAATAATGAAAAATCAACAAACTTTCTTTATTATAGAATAAAAGAGTGTGCTACATTATTGTCTGTTACTGAATTTTTTTCATTTAATCATTGCAAAAATTATTACAGGTTTATTTTGGAAATGATTTTAGTTGCAATATTAGGAAAGAATTTTTGATAAACAAACGGAACGAAAATTGTTGTCAAATACTCTTTTATTGTTTTGAATTTTAAATACAGAAGAAAAATTTTTTAGGATTTGGATTTTTATTGAAAGTTCTGGAAAAATTAGATTTATGGAATTCAATTAAAATTGTAATATTGAAAATTATTTAATTTCTAATAAAGAATTGTATCAAAATTCTTAAGAATAATTGAATTTTGCCGAAGAATTTAATTAATTTTTCAAAATACTTGAATTTTAACCAGAATTTTTTTAAAAATTGTATAAAAAATAATAGAATTCCTACGAAAAACTGTTATCAAAACTTTTGAAAATATTTGTCTTTTTGTGAAAATTTTTACAGAATTATGAAAATAATTAATCACTTGCTAAGAATTTTGTTCAGATTGTTTGAAATGATTGAATTTTTGCAAAGATTTTGATTATTTCACAAAAATATTTAAATTTTTTTGAAGAATTTTATTAAAACTTCTAAAATTAATTGACGTTTTACAAAATGTAATTATTTTCAAATGGAAAAAAGATTTTTGTAAAAATTCAATTTTTTTCGAAATTTTTAAAAAATTTTCCAATTTTTTTATAAATAATAAAATTTTCCTCCGAAATTCAATTATTTGCAAAAATTTTAATAATATTTAAGTCAAAATTTCAATTATTTTCGAAAACTTACTTCAATATAATAATTTTTAATATCTACTATTTTAATAACATTTTCCAAAAGAATTCAATAAATGAAGAAAATTTAATAAAATTCTACGCAAACATTTGATTTTTTCATAAAATAACAAAAATTTCACAGATATTGAATTATTTACAAATTTCATCCAAATAATTCCATTATTTTCATAAATAATAACATTTTTACGAGGATTCAATTATTTTTATTAATAATTTCAATATTTTTAGAAATTCAATTATTATTTTTATAAATAATAATATTCAATGCAGAAATTAATTTATTTTTAACCCAATTTTAATAAAATTCCTCGAAAAGTGTAATTATTCATAAAACTTCTATTCAAATTCGTCAAAAGAATTCAGTTATTTAAAAATTTGTTGATAAAATTCATTATAAGAATTTAATTTCAAGAAACAATTAATTATTATTCAATAAATTCATTAGAATTATTAAATTATTAAATTTATTAAAATTTATTTATTAGAATTTAATTATTTAAAAATTTGTTGACAAAATTCTTTATAAGAATTGAGTTTTAAGAAACAGGATTAAAAAAAAATTTTTTTTTTTAATAATTGAATTCTAGTTGAAATTTCTAATAAAAATTGATTTAAAAATGAATTTTTTTGTCAAGAATTTTCGAAATAATAGATTCCGGCTAAGTTTTTTATTATTTGACAAAAATATTTAAATTTTTGTGAAAAATTTTGATCGAAATTTCTGAAATTAATTGAAGTTTTATAAAATTTAATTATTTTCAAAAGTAATAAAGTTTTGCGTAAAAATTCAATTATGTTCAAAAATTTTTTTAATTTCTTATCAAAATTCCAACTTTCTTAATAAATAATAAAACTCTCCTCTGAAATTCAATTATTTGCAAAATTTTTAATAATATTTAAGTCAAAATTTAAATTATTTTCAAAAACTTAGTTCAATTTAATAATTTTTAATATCTACTGTTTTAATAAAATTTCCCAAAAGAATTCAGTAATTGAAAAAAAAGTAATAAAATTCAATACAAACATTTATTTATTTTTATAAATAATAAAAAATCATCGCAGAATGTAAACTATTGTTAATTTATTTTTTATCAAATTCTTTAAAGACTGTAATTATTCATAAAACTTCTATTAAAATTTTGTCGAAATAATGCATTTATTAAAAAATTTGTTGACAAAATTCTCAATAAGAATTTAATTTTACGAAATATTGAATTATTTAATTTGTTATTTAATTTTGTATTTTAGTAATTGAATTTTCGTGAAATTTTCTAACAAAAATTGAGTTAACAATGAATTTTAACTAAAATTTTAGATAATAATTCTATATAAAAGCTGCATAGCGTGAATTTTAATAATTAAATTTTGAAATAATTTTTTTTTTAAGTTTATCTTATAGGATTTTTTTTGTATTTTGTTTGAAGTTAATTAAAGTCATCTTCAATATTCATGAATAATTAAAATTTTGAAAACTTGAATATTGTAAGCAAATGAATAAATGAATTTGAAAATTGTCAAAGAACTTTTTCGAAAATCATGAAATTAATTGATTTAAAGAAGAATTTTAGTTAAAAATTCTTGAAAATAGTAATTGAATTTAGATGATTAAAAATTATTTTCAAAATTGTATATAAAATACAATTTTATATACAATAATTGTATATAAAATAATGACTTTATAACTCTGGCGTCTTTAATTATTATAAAACGAATTTTTATGTTTTATAGTTTTAAAAAAATTTATTTATGGTTTCAAGTAAGATGTTCTCTTATTTGACTCGGTTTGGTTATATTTTTAGCAGTAATTAGTCCGTAAAGTCCCCCTTTAAAAATTCTTTTACCGCTTCGAGCCTTGTAATTGGTAATTAAATGAATTAATTCCACCAAGTACGAATACGATTTTATTAATTTTTTCAACGACATTAATAATCGTCTTTGGTATTCAGATTTAATTGTCATAACAGGAGGTTACAAATTGAAGCAAATTGTTCATTTCGGTTGTTGATTGGAAACGAATGCATGAACAATAGAAATCAATGAATTCCAAACATTGTCAGGGCAACCGCAGCCTATCGCTCTAGAACTAATAAACTTTCTGGAGGCGAAATTTCTTCTTCCCTTTTTTTTATTTTCGTTTTTTTTTTTTTTTGTTCCAATGGGAAATATTCCCAAGGAGACAGCATATCGAGATAAAAGGAAAAGTGTGTCTGGAATTTAGGGAATCTTTGTCATTATTTCCTTGAAATCGACTTTGTCTGAATTTCGGGAAACCGTTTCTCTCGTCCAGGAGTCCATTCGTGAAATGAATTTCGTAAAGGTTCTTTCGCTTCGTGGAATTGTGAACATTTCGATCCCCAAAGTCTTTCATAAATAATAATGAACACGTTCGATTCAGCGTCAGATCTTCGTGTTCTGTAGATATAGAGAATGACAAACAAAACATACTACTGGGTTCTCGCAAAAACAAAAATAAAATGAAGAGAAAATCTAGTTTAGATACTGTATATGTACACTTTTGCGAAAGTTAGTTTCTCCTATTTAGAGACAAAAGTTTATTTCATCAAACGAATATACAGAAAATAGAAAAATATTTCACTCGAAATATTCAAACTCTTCTTTCTTTTTTTGCTTTTCAATTTGGGTATATCTATTTTTCAATATCAAACTTTTTCTTCTTTTTTTTGGTTTGGAAATAGTTCTTCTTCTTTTTTTTTTTGTAATGTTAAAGGAGATGTATCACAGACAGTAGGAGAGTATTTTTTACGAATGGGAATTCCGATTTTTGAGATAATACGAGAAATGTCATTTATAATCTTAACATGAGCTGGACATTCATCATCATCATATGAGAGGAGACTCGAATAAAAAATTAGAATTTCGACAAAATCCTATTTTAGTTTTACTATTAAAGATATGTATGCATATTACAAAAATGAAAAATTAGAATACTTCTTGACTATACTAATATAAATTTATTCAATAGTTAATTCATTTCTTATTCATTAATTATTCTTCAAGGAGAATTTTCACTTTAAATTGACAACTTAATGAGGTGAAGATGAAATTTGCGGAAGTGGTTAGAAATCAATTTCAACTCGCTCGATTCAACAAGTTCTAACGATCTTAGTTTCCTAATTCATTTTAATACAATCACACCCAATGTCTCATTGGACTGTTTATTTAGTATTGAATTTCTAGGATCAAGTCTAAAATTCAAGAACTGATTAATTAACTTCCTTGATATTACTAATATTCTAGAAGAAAATTCACCAAGTTTTTTGCCACAGAATTTTTATTCAATTATTTCTAAAATTTTTATTCAATTATTTGAATTTTTTGAAATTTTCAATTATTTTTTAATATTCAATTACTGTTTGAAATTTTAACTAAAATTCAATTTTAAGTCAATCTTTATCAGAAATTCTACGAGTATTGAATTATTTCAATACTGAATTGAATTATTTCAATACTGAATTGAATTATTTCTTTTAAATAAAGAATGAATTAAATAATTCAATGCTTCATAAAATTGAATTTTTATAAAGAATTATATCAACAAATTTTTAAATAATTAAATTCTTTCTACTAAATTTTAATGAAATTTTTAGGAATAATTACAGTTTTCAAAAAATTAGATTAAAATTTTATTAAAAACAATTGAAATTCTAAGATGAATTTTATGATGTATGAACATAATTGAATCCCTAAAAAGAATTTTATACTTTTTAAATATAATTAAATTTCTGCGAAGAAATGTATAAAATAAGATTAAAAATAATAATTTAATTCTTTTGGCGAATATTAATAAAATTTTTCAAACGAATTACATTTTTCGAGAAATTTAATACTAAAAATTAAAAGAAAGACATATTTTTAATTTTTTGATTGTCTGATGAGTGGTGGATAATGTCAAATAATTCTTAAAACTTAAAAGAAAATTTCTATTCTTCAGAATTGTCTAAAACTCAGTTCCTACTAAAAGTCAGGTGATTTTCCGATGAAAGCAATGTTAATAATTGGAAGAAATAGATTTTTTAAAAATTTTTTGATTGGCTGCTGAGTGGCGGATGGTGTTGAAAATTAGGTAAAATTAAAGCAAAATATTCTAAACTTTAGGATTATCTGAGGCTCAATTTCTACTGTAAGTCAGGTAATTTACCGATGAAAAAAAAATATGTGACGCGCTCCGAAGAAAGGTACCTAAGAAGCAAAAAATTTGAGGTTATGTTTTTAATTTTTCAAGTGAAAATAAACAAAGAAAATCAATTATTAATTTAAAATTATTGATCTTCAAGTCTTCATTAAATACAAAATATTCAATGAAAATTAGTTTCAAATTCAAATAATAAAAAATAAACTTTTAATCAAGGGAAATCTAACACGACCCTAACCTATAATTCGTTTGCTTCTTAGGCACTTTTCTTCGGAGCGCGTCACATATTAAAAATTAGAAGAAATAAATTTAAAAAAAAATTTTTATTGGCTTTTGAGTGGCGAATATTGTTTAAAACTTCTTAAAATTAAGTAAAAAAATTCTGTACTTCAGGGTTGTATAAAAATCAGTCCCTACTTTAAGTCAGGTAATTTACCGATGAAAAAAATATTCAAAATAAGAAGAAATAAATTTAAAAAAATTTTTTCGATTGGCTGATGAGTGGCGGATATTGTTAAAAATTACTTAAAACTTAAAAAAAATTTCTATTCTTCAGGATTGTCTAAGACTTTGTCCCAACTGAAAATCAGGTCATTTTCTGAAATAAATATTAAAAATTAAAAATAATTGAAACTCTGCATTAAATGTTATTCTTTATGAAAATAATTGAATTTTCAAAAAGAACTTTATTTACGAAAGTAATTGAGTTACTGTTAAAATGTTATTATTTATGAAAATTATGGAATTATTTAGAAGAAATTTATAAATATTTGAATATCTATAAAATTTTTATGATTTTATGAAAAAATTAAATGTTTGCGGACTAGAAGCAAATTTACGGACCTAGTTCGAGCTCTGCGATTTATTGGTAATTAAAGAGAAGTAGAGGTCTTTAAAATTTTTTTATTTATTTGCATAAATCAAATCTGAAAAAACTACGATTTATATTCTCTATGATTCTACAGTAATATAATCGAAAAAAAATTTCTAAAAAGAGAATTTCTACTGGAGCGTATTGAAGAACTGTTTATTGAACGATAACGTACTTATAAGATTTGGAAGTTTATTACTTAATTTCAACAAGACATTTAAATATTTCATCTTGTTCCCAATCGTAACGCATCAACGCTTCAGGAAACTAGTTATAGTTAGTCATAAGAACTTTGCAACCACCTCGAACGTATAAGTTTCGGAATGTCCCGAGGGCTCTTGTAAGCGCAAACTCACTTATTTCTATTGCTAATTAGAATTTTATAAATTGCTCTATTATATATTTTCAAGAAGTTCCTAATTAGATTTCTAGAATCAAAGATCAAAATCTTAAATTCCCAAGCATTGAAAAGGTAGCAAAGCAGTTAATTATCTGGCTTTATTTTCCAAAATTGGAAAGCAGAAACATCTCTCTGATTATTTTTCTTGATGTAAAAGCAGAAAATACTTTTTTCTTAGATAAAATGTAATTTGTGATTTTCTTGCTTTTTAAGTAAAATATAATGATAGTCGAGATAATAAATTAAATGAGATGGATAATTAGCGTGATGATATGCGAAAATGTTTCTTCAGACCTTTACAACATGATTTTCAGTGTGTTTTTATGGTTAATAAAACTGGTAATAAAGACGTAATATACATAAAGGTGGATTCTCTTTTGAAAATCGAAATGAATACTCATTTCTGTTGACTATCACCTCTATTAGATGGAATTTCGTCATTAATATGTGGTAAAGGTAATATGTGGTAAAATTCTGCTCAGGGGACCCTTATAAGGAATGTTATTATAAATTACCTTCAGATTGAAGCTTAACCAACGAAAATGCAATGTACCTAATTTCTAACCATATCTAATCAAACACATTGTGGATTCTCTTGAGTTTTCAACAATCTTCCCAATTGTTTTTATTCACAAGGGAACTTTGTTCTTTACAGACTTTTATATCATTATTTTTGTTTCAGTAATGTCAAAAAAATTTAATTTTGTTTTAATTTAATTTAATTTCATTTCCAGACAAAGAAAAAAATTTTTTAAACCTGAAGAATATTCTGATTTACTCTAAAAATAATTGAATACTCAGGAAAATGTTCTATTACACTTATTTATGAATTTCTTTATTCGTAAAATTATTCCAAATCATAAATAGTTTTGTTCAAAATATAAATATTTAGTCATTTTTATTTTTCCAAAAGGAATTAAGATTTTCAAAAAATTCTAATTCAAAAACTTATAATAATTAGAAATGACCGAAAGTGACCGAAAAAACGCAATATTTTTTCTATTGCAATATAAAAATATTGTTACTGTAATTGCTTCAAAATCATTTCCATCATTTCAATTGAATCATTATTTTCTAGAATTTTAAACTAAAATTCTTTTCTAAAACAATTATTTTGGTAATTAAAATAAATTCTTTGGAAATTTTTTAATCTATTAGATGACAATTAAATTTTAGGGAAATCCCAATTAATCGGAAATTCTTCTACATAAACTTAAAATAATCTGAACGGAATTAAAATTTGTCGAAACTTTTAAAAAAAATTATTTCTACAGAATTGTTATTAAAAAGCATGAAATTTTTGAAAATTTTCAAAGATTTTACTCGAAAACCTTTTCAAAATTCAATTATTTCTAAAAATTCATGCTGTAATGCTTTAAATATTCAATTATCTAAAATTTTAACTGGAATTTATTTTTAACTCAATTTTTGTTAGAATATTCCACTAGAATTTAATTATTTGAATACCAAAATAAATAAAAAAAATAATCAAATGTTTCATAAAATTGAATTCTTATGAGTTTTATGAACAAATTTTTAAATAATTGCATTCTTTCAAAAAATTTTAATAAAAGTTTTTAAGAATAATTACATTTTTAAAGAACTTGATAAAAATTAAATTAACAATAGTTTACAATTTGCAATGATTTTTTATTATTTATGGAAATAAATGACTGCATTGAATTTTATTACAATCTTTTTTTAATAACTGAATTCTTTTAGAAAACTTTATTAAAATAGTAGATATTAAAAATTCTTAAATTGAAGTAACTTTTCAAAAATAATTGAAATTTGAATGAAATATTATGAAAAGTTTCACAAGTAATTGAACTTCGAAGGAGAATTTTATTATTTATAAAGAAAATTGGAATTTTTAAAAGAAGTTAAAAAAATTTTTGAACATAATTTAATTTTTACGCAAAACTTTATTACTTTTGAAAATAATTCAATTTTATAAAACTTCAATTAATTTCAGAAATTTTGATCAAATCTTTCACAAAAATTTAAATATTTTTGTCAAATAATCAAAATCTTTGCAGAAATTTAATTATTTCAAACAATCTTAACAAAATTCTTAGCAAGTGTTCAATTATTTTCATAATTCGGTAAAAATTTTCACAAAAAGACAAATATTTTCAAAAGTTTTGATAACATTTTTTCGTAGGAATTCTATTATTTTTTATACAATTTTTAAAAAAATTCTGGTTAAGATTTAAGTATTTTGAAAAATTGATTAAATTCTTCGGCAGAATTCAATTATTCTTAAGAATTTTGATACAATTCTTTATAGAAATTAAATAATTTTCAATATTACAATTTTAATTGAATACCATGAAAAAATTTCAAATTTTTGAAAAAATTGACATTTTGCAAGGGATTTTATTATTTGGTAAAATAATTGAATTTTTTGGGAGAATTTTAGAAATTCTTTTTTAAATAATTAATTTTTGTTGAAAAATTTAATATTGCTTAAAATTTTATTAAAAATAATTGAAATTCTTCATTGAATGTTATTATTTATGAAAGTAATTGAATCGCTGTAAAAATTTTTACTATTGTTTGAAAATAATTTAATTATTTCGAAGAAATTTATACAAAATTTGTAAATAATTGAATTCCTAGAAAATTTGTATTATTTATGAAAAAAATTAAATGTTCTCGACGATTTTTACTAAAATTTGCTTTTAATAATTCAAATTTCTAATTAAATTCATTTAAAATTGAAACTTCATAAAATTTAAAAATAAAACCTTCTCATCTATTTATGAAAATTGTAAACGCACCTCTTTTCAAATTTGATTAATTTCATTTTTTCTGATTTTGAGAAATAATTTTGATTCTTTCCCTGACCTTGCAGAATGTTCTGATTCACTCTTGAAATGACTGTTGGAAAATTTCACGATAAGCCATTTATTATCGCAAGTGTTCTATAAATGATCTTCGTTTTTCAAAAGAAAATAAGTTTTTCCATATTACAAAAAGTCTCTCTAAGTTCGTTTGATACTTTTCTATTTATTCCCTCACGAAACTATAATTCTCGAAACTTAATTTATTTAAAGTGAAACTTGAATAGTTTCAGAAATGAGTCATAATAATTCAGTGATTTTATTGTCTCGGTAAACGCTTTTCTTTATGAATGTTGAGAAACATGAAAATGTAATTTATTCCCATTGAAAAGGGGAGAAAACACTTTCAGAAATAAAATTTAAAGACCTTTCATAAGATAAAAGTCAATTTTAAAAGTCTTAAAACTACGTATTAAATTGGAAATTTTCTTTCGATACTTAATTTTTAAATTCAAGTGACAGAAAGTTTAACATTAGTTCCTTTTTTTTAAAAAAATTAAATTCCAGGTCAACTATGAGATTTGCTTTGAAATATCATACTATCCCATCTGAATTTCAATGAAGATTCTCGCTCACAAAACAAAGGGAAATAATTTTTTTTTTGTTGAAAAAAAACGCAAACAGTTTCATAAGAATATTAATTAATTCATTATTCTTGATAGCGATTTCATTTGGCTTTATGGAGAATGAAAGTTGTCGTATTCTAATTCAGAGGGATATTGGAGCAAGCAATAATTATTAATTCATAAAACTTAGTTTTAATCTTGATTCACCCATTTTTCCAATGGATGAGTATTTCTCTTGAATTTGGAAAGGAAAATGTTCGTTTTCTCTTTAGATATATTAGATTATATCAATTTTTTCCGTCGAAACTCGAATCTATATATATTCAATCTATATTCAATTATGTTCAAATTTTTTTTTAAATTTTCGTCAAAATTTCAATTATTTTTAGAAATAATTAAATTCTTTTTCGAAATATCAATTATTTTCAAAAATTTTAATAAAATCCATTGCAAAATTTGAATTATTTTCAAAACTAATAATATTCTTCGCAACAATTAAATATTGTTCAATATTTACTATATTTATAAAATTTACCAAAAGAATTTAATTATGTGAAAAAAAATTTAATAAAATTCTACAAAAACTTTTAATTATTTTCAAAAAATAATAAAAATTTCACAAGAATTTTATTAATAACAATTTTTTTTTATAAATTTCTTCGCAATCATTCAACTGTTTTTATAATTAATAAAATTTTACCGGGATTCAATTATTTTCGTAAATAATAAAATACTTTTTAGGAATTAAATTATTTTTAATAGAATTTCACTCAAAGTCCTCGAAAAAATTCTTAAAAATTATATTAAAATTTGTCCAAAAAATTTAATTGTTTAAATATTTTTTGATAAGATTTTTAATAGAAATTGAATTCCAAGAAACATTCAATTATTCAATAAATTATTTATTTTTGTATTTTAATAATATAATTCTGGAAGAATTTTCTCATAAACATTGATTTAAAAATAGATTTCAGTTAAAATCTTAGATTATAAAAAAATAATTGAATTTGGGAAATTTTTTAAAAATTGTCTTAAAAATAATTGAATTTCTACCAAAAAATATTTTATCAAAACTTTTAAATTCATTTTTATGAAATAAAATTCAATTTTTATTACAATATTCTACTATAATTCAATTATTTAAATAAAAATAAAACGCAATTAAATAATTTATTGAACAATTGAACGTTTCTTAAAATTCAATTCCCTTACAAAATTGTTATCCACAAATTATCAAATACTTGAATTCTATTAAGGAATTTTAATAAAATTTTTAAGAATAATTACATTTTTAGAGAAATTCGATTAAAATTGCATTAAAAATAATTAAAATTCTGCATTGAATTTTATTATTTTACGAAAATATTTAAATTCTGGCGAAAAATTTTATTCAAATTTCTGAAAGTAATGAAAGATCTGCTAAGAATTTTGTTATTTTTAATTTATGCGAAAGATTTTATTAATATTGTTAAAAATAATTGAATTCCTGTTAATTTTTTACAAGAATTTAATTATTTTTGAAAAGTTTAATAAAATTCTTCACAAGAATTGAATTATTTTCATAAATAATAAAATTCAATGCAGAATTTTAATTATTTTTAATACAATTTTAATCGAATTTCTCTAAAAATGTAATTATTCTTAAAAATTTTATTAAAATTCCTTAATAGAATTCAAGTATTTGATAATTTGTTGACAACAATTTTGTAAGGGAATTGAATTTTAAGAAACGTTCAATTCTTCAATAAATTATTTAATTGCGTTTTATTTTTATTTAAATAATTGAATTCTAGTAGAATATTGTGATAAAAATTAAATTTTATTTCATAAAAATGAATTTCGATTAAAATTTTAGATAATAATTGAAATTTTGTAAAATTAAATGCTGTATAAAGAAATGAATTTGAAAATTGTCAAAGAACTTTTTCGAAAATTATTAAAAATAATCAATACAAAGAAGAATATTAGATAAAAATTCTGAAAAATAATAATTGAATTGATGATTTTAATTATCATAAATTATTTTTATCAATAATTAATACTAATTATTATAAAACATCAAGAAAGCAATGACTTGGAGTCGAAGACTCGAAGTTATCGATTTCTTCATGTTTTATAGTTATGAAAAATTGAATTTCTAGTTTTAGATAAAATGTTCTCTTATATTTGATTCGGCCTGATTCTATTTTTGTCAGTTGGTCCGTAATTTTTAATTTTTGATCCGTGAAGTCCGTATTTTTAAATACTTTCACTACTTCGAGCTCTGATATTTTGATTAATTCAAAATTAAAGGAATAAATAAATTAATTTACTACTTTTTCAGTAAATAGAAAAGTAAACATCCGCAAAGTAAACAGAAAATACACTTGACATTAAAATACTAAAATTTACTTTCCCCGTATGATAAAATTTCATCGACTAGATTTTGCATTCCGCTTTCGAGCCGATTAGAAAGATTAAAAATTATTTCGAACATCAAGCGTGAAGTGAATGATTCAATAAAAGCCCAAATTAACAATTTCCCATGTTTCCGAAAAACGTATTTTTCGAATTTGACAATTGAACACGCAGAAAAGTGAATGCTTTTTTCTTTTGTTCAGCGCACATAAAGGCAAAAAGTCTTTGAAAATTGAATGCGTGAATATTGCTCGAAAATTGAATGTTTCCTGATACAAATTATTGTCGCAATTTTTCAACAATTTCCCCCACTGTCAATAATGAATTTTTGTTTTCTCGTTTCAGTGAGAGACAGGACACTGAACCCTCGTCCATGGCCGAGTCAGAGGATAAGTGAGAGGGGGCAAGGGGTGCGTGCGGGGTGCAGTCCACCCTAATGTTTCGCCGCGTCCTCCCGCACCCTCGTCTACAACAACATCTCCGACACCCGAATAATTATCGGAATGTGAGCCAGGATGAGAATGATGAGGAGGTAGAGGAAGAAGGTGAAGAAAGATGCGAAGCTGAAGAAAGAGGAGAAGGAGGTGAAGAAAGAGGGAAAAATTTAATAAAAGGAGAAAGAAATAGAAAAAATGTGGGAGAAGGAAAAGCTGAAGAAGAAGAAGAAGAAGAAAAAGAAAAAGAAAGAGGTGAAGAAATTGAAGAAGAAAGAGAAGAAGAAGATGATGAAGACGAGGAAGAGACTCACCAGGACCAAAGTCTCGGGAGCTTAATGAGATTGCATGCCATTCATCGTGCCCTCCGAGCCACCCTTAGGGCCGCCACTTCCGCTGCAGCTGCCACTTACTTGTGATTAGCTCGTCAACCTAATTTTCAACTGGAAATGCACTCCAAGGTATCAACACTGTCTGCAAAGGCAATGGGTTCAAGGTTAGCATTAAGGCGACCAGAAAAAATGCGATGCATTTTTAAACCTCTTTCTATTGCTTATACAATTATAACAACAATTTAGTATTTCGTGATTCAAATTTTTACAAACTTTGAACACGAAGAAACGTAATTTTTTTTTCTCTAAAATCCACTTTTTCGAGTTAAAAATATCTTCAAGTTCGGATGAAGAAATAAAGACCGTGGATCGATTCTTTTGCGACAGACACGAAAAAGATGCAAATGTAACGATGCAAGATGAAAGGGTCACGATTTAGAAATCTCGCGCTCGGGCACTTAGTTCCCCAAGCTCTCCGGACTACTCCTCTCAGACTCGTGATTTTGCATTCGCATTCAAGGCAAACTGCCGGAAACCATCTCGCGTTAAAAAGCGCTTTTCGTCTTTTAAATTCCACTCTCAAGCCTCCTTTGGTTTCTTGAACGTGTCAAGTGCTGAATTTTCTCGTGGTCAGTCTTTTTTCTCCCCTCTAATATTATCATCATCATCGAAAATTTTGTATTATTTAAAAAATTTTTTTTTAATTACACCTTTTGTATATTTACGTTTTCCTTCATGTTTAATGCTTGGATTATTAACTGCTCTTTTCAAGTCTCCTAAAGTCTCTTGAAGTCTCTTAAAGAGAAATAAGAGAGGAGGAATTTTTTTTTTTTACATAAAAATCTAAAAGACGGAAAATTGTATCCGAATATCAGGAATTAAATTCGTAATCTCTAGAAATGGAAGATGATACACGAGGAATATTCAGCGAATTTTGACTGCTTCAATAAATCCACAAGGCTTTAGTGGAAGATGCGAAAGGTCTTCGGGAGTTAAGTCAGTTCATGTGTTCCCGATCTCTAACCGGATTACTAGTCTTACGCAGATTGTAATTCAGACACGATTTCAGATACTAATAACTTGACTTTCAATTATAGATCAAAACTCGGATTTGATGATCAAACTCCAAAATCTATTGGAAAAAGAATGAATAAAGTAGGTTTTACTACTTTTGTATCGTAAAATTTAAAATCTCTGGATTAATTGCTCGTTTCCGCAAATGGTAATTTTTTTACCATTGAGTAAATTTTTACTACTTTCTGACTATACTAAAGTAGGTAAGTGAATTTTAGCAGAAATTTCTTTACATCCGATAAAAAGCAATTGGTTTTATTACTCGGTTTTTTATTTGATAAAATTTTCTTCGAGCCGAATTTTTTATTTTTCAAATTCTCCGAATTTTCCCTTTTGGGAATTTTCAAATTGAAGAATTTTGAAATTTGAAATTGTTACCATTTTAATTTTTAGCAAATTTTTAAGTAAGCTTAACTTTTGTGTCGTTATATTTAAATTTGTTTAAATTTGTATTTCTTCAGAATTTTTAATGTTGGAATTTTAATTTCGTGGATTTTTTTAGTGACAAAATTTTCATTTCGACGAAAATAAATTCGAACGAATTTTTGTTTTGCAAATTTTAACTTACAGTAATTTTCATTCATCGAATTAAGGTTTGGCCGAATTTATGTTTCCGTCGATTTTTATATATAAAAATTTCCATTCGGCCGAATTCTTGTTTTGTAAATTTTAAACTTACAGTAATTTTCATTCATTGAATTAAGGTTAGGCCGAATTTTTGTTTCCGTCGATTTTTAAATATAAAAGTTTCCATTTGGCCGAATTTTTGTTTTGTAAATTTTTAACTTTCAGTAATTTTCATTCATCGAATTAAGGTTAGGCCGAATTTTTGTTTCCGTCGATTTTTAAATATAAAAGTTTCCATTTGGCCGAATTTTTGTTTTGTAAATTTTTAACTTTCAGTAATTTTCATTCATCGAATTAAGGTTTGGCCGAATTTTTGTTTCCCTCGATTTTTAAATATAAAAGTTTCCACTTTGACGAATAAAATTTGGCCGAATTTTTGTTTCTATTAAATTTTTAAATGTCAGAATTTCCACTCGTTGAATCAAAGTGTGGCCGAATTTTTGTTCCCAAAAATTTTTAAATGAAAAAATTTCTATTTCGCCGAATCTAAATTTGAACGAATTTTTGTTTTTGTCAATTTTTAAATGTCAGAATTTCAATTCACCAAATCTAAATTTGGCCGAATTTTTGTTACTGTAAATTTAGTAATATTAGTATTTAAATTTGCCGAATCAAAATCTAGCGAAATTTTTGTTTCTGCTAATTTTTTCATATCAGAATAAGAAATAAAATTGAAAAATAAAATTAAAAAAGTATTAAAAAAGAAAATTCTATAAAATAGAATTTCAATAGAATAGGAAATAAAAATAAGAATCGATAAACTTCCCAAATGGCAAAATTTACTTCGGAAATGGTAAAAATCACAAAAGCGGAAAAAACACTTTTACTTTACAAATAGTGAAACATATTTTTCTCCAAGTTCTTAACCATTTTTTTGTGCACAAATTTCTTTTCCGAAAAGAATTTCAAATATTAGACTTTAATTTTTTTCTTTATCGATTTTAATATTATATAGTATGAAGAACCTCAATTTTTTTCCCCTGCAAATTTTTCATTCTCCAAATGATTTGGAGATTGAAATATTTTTTCGCCGCAAAAGAAATTTGAATAATAAACCTATAAAATGTCAAGCGCAAAAATAATAAATCATTAATCTGATTTCGTGTCTGATAACTGTGTTCGGTCGACGGCCTTTGACTGCCAACGGACAAAGTCAGCAAAGCAAGTTGAGTTAGAAAAAAAAACAAAGAGGGGTGAAGGAAAAAGAAAAGAAAAATTGTATGCGCGCTGTATGACGAGGTGTTTTGAAAAAAAAACTCGGCGAACCGAAATCCGAGATTAAATTTAAGAAAAATAGGATGACGGCCAACGCGAGAATCCGGCTGTGACGCTCCTCATCATACAAGCGCAAATTTTCTTTTTCTTTTCCAAATTTCACATTCTATTTCCATTGAAAATAATTTTAAAAAAAATACCCTTATCGGCACGTTGAACGCAATCCATTTGTGCTTCGCGCCTATCCCCAAAATACTTAGTGCAATAATTTTATGTTTAAAGAAAAACTAATAATCTAAGCGTTAATTTCAAGTGGACGATAGAAAAGAGAATTTTCTGTTACGCTCGCGGGGTTTTGGTCATAAATCTAGCCAGAAAATTGGGCATCCGTGATTTTTTTTCTTTTTAAGACGAATTGGTTGGCTGTGAGTTGCAGATCAAGGGGGACGAGAAAAATTTGGGACTTTGAATAAAAAGAAGAAGAAAAAATAAGATGATGATGACAATGATAAAAGTTAATAAATAATAATAATAATAAAAAAAAAGATGTTTGAAAAATAGTGAGGGCAAGAAATAAAAATGAGTGGGGGGTGAATCAGCCCCCGGCCCTTCCGGGATACAAGGGTAGATTTCACATAGATCAGCCTAATATATTATTATATTAAATATTTCGAATAGATGAACATATTATATTATTTGTTGGGAGAGCATATTATTATATATTACATACATATTTAATATATATACATATATATTATATATATTTAGGATATTTATTTGTTGATTTGGTGATATATATATAATATATGATTTTATAAAAAGGCCAAGAAAACGGGGCCTATAAAATACGTTATACGATTTATCGCATCGACACACGTGTCAAATATATTCATTTTTTTCGCGCAATGATACCAAAATATCTGTTACCGTCAAAACAATCGCGAGTTTCGTATACGTAACACTATTTATAACAAATAATGCACCAAATAATGCCAACATTCCTCGACTATAAGGGCACGAGTAACGACTTAGTCTTCATTTTTGTCCTTTTTTTAACTTTCTCAAAAAGTTAATTTTATCAATTTTTAAAAAAAATCGATAATTAATATTTTATTTTTCACGTTTCAAATTTTATCAGTTTTACTGTTTAATTTTTTTTCTTTGCGAAATTGCGAAAAGAAAAAAATTATTAAACAGTGCAATTTAATTATCGTTTCAATTATCTTTTTAACTAAGTAACATTTAATTTTTAATGCACAAAATAAAATCTAATGATTTTTTTATGAATTGAATAAATTTTATTGCTTTTTTAACGAACTGAATAATTTTCCTACTTTTCTTTTTGAGTTTCTTTTCTAAAAGGAAACAATAAAATCAAAATATAAAAATTAAAAAGTACGGAGAAGTTAATTTTATTTTACCCTCTAATTTTTAATGATCGTAATAAATTTTACTAATTTATAAACATAATAAATAAAGTTGCTTTGGAAAATTTTTTACTATTTTTCCAAAAATAGTAAATATTAGAGTAACAATTACAACAGCAAAATTTACTTCCGTTGTATGGTAAAATTTATTCAACCGTAAATAGTACAAGTTGCCAAAAATTTCAAAAAGTCTAAATTTTACTTTCTATATTTTTTTGTGTTTTAAAAAAATATATTTTTCTGCTTAAAAATTACTTTTTTCTGCAATTTTACTTTCTATATTTTTCCGTCTTTGTTTTTTTATCTTTGTTTTTCTTCCTTCTCAAATCAAATCTTATTTATAATTTTATTTTAACTTTTACTTTTCTAATTGGACTGACATAAGGAAATGTGATTTTTAAAAAGAATTGAATAAAATTTTTCGATAATGTGTCTTTTGTTTTTGTTCTTTTCTTTTTTGCATTAGTTTAATAAGTGAGAAAATTGTTAAGTAAGATAAAGAAATTTTTTTATTTATGAGAATTTGTTAAACTTTAAACTTCCAAAGAACAAAAAATAATTTATTATCGTGTTTACAATATTTTAATAATTGATAAATATGTAGGATTTAGAAATCATTTTTTAAAAATAATTTCAAAATAAAAAAACTTTGAATTTAAATTGAAAATTTAAATTAATTAAAAATTGTTAATGATTTCTTTAAAATTATTCTACAATTAGAAGAAAAATAGGTTTTATTTTTAATAGAACAATAAAATTTTGTTTTTAATGAAAAATTTCTTGAGAAACTAAAAGTAAAGTTGTATTTGGTTATTCCTAAAAACAGGATCCGTGAAATTTAACTGAAAATTTTTATTAAGTTAGGAACATTGAAATGTATTATTTGAAATATTAATTAAATTTTTAATCAAAGTTTAAATTTAATTTTTAATTACATTTTTAATTACATTTTTAATTAAATTTTTTAATTACATTTTTATTTAAATTTCATTTAATTAAATTAAATTTAATGATTTAATTGAAATACAGTATAAAACATGTAAAAATCAGTAAAATTTCATTTATTAAGTTTTGAGAAAAATGTTATAGGGTAAAATATATAATTATTAAATAAGTATGAAGGAAATATTACAAGTTGTTTATTTTTAATGCCAGCTATTAATGAATTATTTTTGTTGTAATTTTTTTTTTAAATATTTAAGCTTAATGTGCCATTAAAACTAAGTCTTTGAACAAGAATAGAGAATATTATTATAATTTTTATGATTGTTATAACTATTATATTATCATAATTATAATAATTGTTGTTACAATTATTATTTTTATAATTATTATTAAAAAATATTTTTATTATTACTATTAAAAATATTTTTATTATTATTAGAATTAGAATTATTAATATTATTAACATTATTATGCATAGGGTAAAATCGTCAATATTACTGAATTAAAAAAATACCTTGTTTCATTATTGATAAATCAAAGAAAATTTATTTCATAAATAGTTTAACCAAATATTTTAATTTTTTGTGAGAATTGTACATTATAAATATTATTAAAATTATTAGACTTATTTTTGTTCTATAATTTTCACTATCGAACACTTATTTAAAAGTTTGGCTCTTCTAAGAACACTTAATTCGCTTCCGCTCGTGTCTAAACTCTTGCAAAAAAAATTTTTCTTTAAAAATTAATTTTTTTGAAGGAAATTTTCTCCTATTAATTTATTTATTTTAATTGACATACTATATCATGTTTAAAATAGTTTATTAGAAAAAAATATGATTTTTATTTGAAAAGAAAAATTTACATTAAATTAAGTCAAAAAAAAGAGAAGTACATTTTAACTCAAAGTAAATAGTGATTATTTGAAGCTATAAATATCCGTTCCTCGGTCCCTTGTGAGTCGAGAGAATTCTTAATAGGGATTAACGGTGTCGTTATGGTTACACGAGATTTTCTTGACGATTTGTTAAAAAAAAAGGGAAGGAAAGGAAAGAAGGAAAGAAAAAAAAGAAAAAAAAATGATAATAAATGAAAAATTTCTAAGCGAAATAAAAATTATTATATATGATCGAGCACATGAGTATCATGGCTGCATTAAGAAGTCAAGGGAACTCATTTGTACGAACAGTTTCTCATTATCGAGTATAAATAAATAAAAAAAGGTAAAAATAGTAAAAAAAAATAAAAAATAAACAAACCGCGCGTAGTTTTTTCGCTCTCGTAGAGAACGTTTGTAAATAGCTATACCATAGTACGACAACTTCTTTGAGCGATAATAAAAGTTTTTTGTGATGGTGAGTTTGCGATTTGGACTCTTTAAGTCCGTTTCGCGTGTACCAAGCGCCTATAATGGATAGTTCATACGACTAGTGATCGAAATGCAATCGAACGGAGAACGAGACCCCAAGACACACTAAAAGCCACTAAGTAAATTTCATTCCAATCAGACTTTGAGGCGTGAATAAACTGCAAGTTCACACAAATTGTTTCATTCTCGTGTTTTAGTTTCACAACAAAGACAAATAATCCCTCTGTTTATTTGTTTTTTCATTTGTCTTCTTTTAAGTTTTTTTTTGTATCGCCTTCGACGTTAAATCAAGCTGAAATTAAATAAACTAAATGAAAATAAAATTCTGTGTAAGAATTTTTAAAAAAAATCAGATTTTAATTGTAATTTCTAATTTCACTTTTTGGTCTTAGAAATCGCTTTTTTATTTATTTGAGGTTATGTCCCCTTAATGTTGAATGAAGGGGAAATTTATAAAATCCTCGTTCTCGTTACTCTTACAAGAAGATAGCCACGTAAAACATTTTAAGAAGACATTAAGATCAGAGTGTGAGAATAAAAATTTATAGCAAAGACTTTCATTTATTTTTAAAGTCTCTTAAAGATTTTTGTATGAAAAGAAAAGTCTCACGTAAAAATTGCAGTTTATCCGTTGCTACATATATTTTTAGAATCCTTATATGAGAAAAGAGTGGAGAATTCTCAATTGCGGTTTTCGAGACGTGAAAAAAAGAAATGGAACAAATGTTTACGATTCTTTATTGTGACACGTAGTATTCATTAATTATTATTAATAGTAAAATATTCTTTTAAATTCTTTAATTTTTAAAATGCATTTTTAAAATGCATTATTGTGAAATAATTTTAATGAATTTTAATGAATTTTTTCTGCTGTACCAAAGAAGCAAAAAAATTTCCGGTTGTGTAAATTACGGTAAAAGTGCCGCACAAACATAACCTTAAAATGATTTGCCTCTCAGGTACCTTTTTTTGGTAAAAATTTACCAAGAGGTTTAGATTTTATTTCAAAATAGAGTATAAGAAGTTAACCTACATTTTTTTCTGGGTATAAAATCCGAAAATTGAGAGGAAATGCTATTGAAGAACCTAGTTTTGTGGTTTATCATCGATCTTCAAAGTGAAGTATAAATTTTACTTGCTGTTTTATTGTAGTGTAACGAGCATTTTATCACAAGTGGCTTGCCAATAAACTGGCGATAGAGAACTTGCTTTAGAATTGCTAATATTCCAAATTCAAACCTTGAGTATTCAATCGTGAAAGTGTAAAGTGTTTGAAGAAAACGATTCTCTCTGAGAAAAGACATTCATACATATTTGAAAACTATTTTCTTCTTCTTATGTCATACTATTGGCTGCTTTACTCCTAAAATTATTTTGCTTTTCTATATTATAAAATAAAAAAACAGCACATCACAGAAATGGGTTAATTTTTTTTTTAGAAAAGTGGGTGAAAATATTAACATTATTAATCATTAAACAAAAATTAATTCATGAATATTTAAATATTATGAGAAACTATCACTTTCTTTTGATTTCGTTTTTATTTTTTTACAATAATAAATAAAAGAAGACAAAAGATGAAAAAACAAAGACATGAATAAAACAACAAATATTAATTATACTTTTTTCAAACCAGTATGTTTAGAAATCAAAACAAGTGCAAAATTAAGTAAAAAAAGAACCTAATGTGTCAATTAAAAAGTTTATTTCGCCTGAACTTAAAAAAAACAAATTTCCGGTTATAAAATGTGCCTCTATCGCTAACTATTCACTGGCAAAACGTTTCCAAGGGAATTGTATTTCTTAAACTTTTTATCCCATATACATGCCAGTGTAATGAATGCGAGAAAAACGACTCACGAATACGAAAGAAGATGACTTCGTCGTATGTCAATTTCATTGGAGTTTTTTTCAATTTATTTTTTTTTGAAAAAATCGGTTTAAACAAGAAACAAAAAAAATAAGAGTGTCGGGACACCTTCTCCGTTCGATGGGATAGAGAAATATTTATGCATACTTTTATCTGTATATTTAGATATATACCAAAATAGTTTCCAACGAATTGGTTTTTAGAAATCGACGAGAAGAAATATTTCAAACCGATAAGCAATAGGTATATATTATATATATATATAAATGAAAAAAAAACATATTAGGTTTTAAAGTCTAACGAGAAAGGAGTGAGGTCACTCGACACAAGTAACATACTCCATGCCTTACGATAATAGATAATATGAGTAAATTAAGGGTAGATAGAGATATTTAAGTAGATTTAAACCTAAAGTAAGCACCTCTCCCCTGACACGTACACACATCACTGTGTCTAAAATTCAAATTGTGAGTCGAAAATCGGCAGATGTTATTTTACTTTCGATATTTAAAAAAAGAATTTTATTTATAAAAGAGAAAGTTATTTTAAATTCCAAATTGTGTTGAACTGTTAAAAAGACTTTTTACCCTTTTTTACAAATTTTACTTTTAATTCTTTTACTTTTTACACGACTTCGACGTGACGTAAAGAAAGGAACCTAAGAAGCAAACAATTTTAGGTTATGTTCATTTACCTTCTAAATGAAAATGCATAAAGGTTAACTTTTAACTCAAACCACTCGTTTTAACCTTCATTATATTGAAAATATTGAATAAAAAATATTCATTTAACAAAATTTTAAAAAATAGATATTTATCTATTTTTCAAATGAATACTTTCTTATAATTATAAAAAAAACCTTTATATCCAAAGATAAAAAACAAGCTATAAAATTTTGCTTCTTAGGTTCCTTTTCACAACGCGTGACAAATTTTACCGACTTTCTAACTTTGTTCATTGTTTTTGTACAAGAAAATTTGTTCGATTTTTACAAAATTAAAAATGTGTTCTAAAAAACAAAATTACGTTGTAAAAATGCCAGTAATTATATAAGGCATGTTATTTATTATTATATAATAAATTACTTTTGAGTCACAAACATACACAGACGAATTCGAAAAATAATTATAGAATCAAATTCAATAGATAAGAAATGAAAAATTTAATTGCTTTTTTTTAAATAAATTTTTAATATTTTGATTTTTAAACCCTCACCGCCAAATTACAATGTTACGAGCAAAAAAAAAATTGGCGCATTGGAAAAACACTAATTAGAGATATGGCAATTAACATCAAAAACTATCATTATACGAACTTTTGTTCCTTTATAATCAACCACTGCTAATTTTGACTCGCATTTTGAAATTAGTGCGCATCGTTAATGTAGAAAATTGTGTTAATTAGGGCGAGCAATGTTGCCTCGAGTAAACATCGACTTTATATACATATATATAAACACAGCATGAGAAAAAAAACCTAAAGATTATAAAGACGATCGGCGTTTAAATAATTGCGCTTTTATTTCGCACCTTAAAATTTCCAGCAATTATATTGCAAATTCTCATTGTAATAAAAGGGGAAAAAAAACAAATGAAAGTTTACATTTGAGTCAACGAAAAAAGGGCAGTAATTTTTTTCTATTCAAAAAATTTCTACAAAGTGAACCAGTTTTTAATTGAAGAATAATAGTTTATATGATTATTATTAGATGGCCTGTAAATTATAATATTGAATAATAATCTAAACTATTATTATTACTATCATTATTATAATCTAAATTATTATAATTTTAATAATAATAATTTTAAAAATAATAACAATAACAATAATAATAGTAATAGTAATAATAATAGTAATAATAATAGTAATAATAATAATATTCTAAAGATTATTATTTAAAATATATTATTTATATTACTATGATTATCAAAAGATTATTATTTTTTATTAATTTTTTACGTGGTATTTAAAAAAGTAAATAATTTTCCAAAAGAAACACCAATTTTTAAAAGAAGGAATCTAACGAACAATCAGAGCAAAAGTTAGCCCAATGTCATAATTTGATATTTTAAAAACAACTCATTTTAATTCTATTAAAATTTTCTTAAAGTTTGAAAAATAAACTTTTTAGAGAAAAGGAAATTATTCTCTCAATAACGTAACTGAAATTTTTTTATGTAAAATGGTTTTTTAAATTCTCCACTTGAGAACGCCAAGGTCGCCACTAGGTGGCAAGAGAAATTCCAAGAAAAAACTGAAGTGCCATCTAGCGGTGACCTTGGCGTTCTCAGGTGGAGAAAAGTTCGTAATTTTTTTATTATTTATGAATAAACATTAAATCCAAAGAGTTTAACAATAAATATAAATTTATTTCAATTTTAAAACTACGATATTTTGATGGCCTTCAATTTATTTAAAATTAATTAGAATTAATTTCTTGTATTAATGGAAAAAATTGATATTAAAAAAAAAATGTCCGTATGAGATGAAAAAGAGTAAAAAATTATACACTATTCGTGGGATTCTTGTTTGACTGTCCGTCAGATTCTTTCTCAGCTTTTTTTCTCGACTTTTCTTCAAAATTTTAAATTAATTTTTTTTAAATCGACAGTATTTAAAAAAAATTTTTTTTTTGAAAGCTTATTTTTTAACTTTTGATTTTTAAAAAACAAGATAGAGAATTTTCTAAAATCAGTAAACTGTGAATTTAAAATTTTCCTTTTAGGAAGGGGAGGGCGGAGTATTTAATAAATTCTAAAAACTACTCTTTTGTACTTTCCACGAAAATCTGCAGGTGCCTAATTTGCAAAACAAATTTACTCGAGAAAAGACGAGCAGAATTTATCGATTCAACTTGTGAAATAAAAAGCAAAAAAAAAAACCGAGAATATAAAAATTGCTCAAGAATAATAAATAACGTGAGTTTAACGATGCATTTGAAGAAAAAAAAAACTTACGTAAAACGTTTATTGATATGGCAAACGAGAATAGATGGAATATTTGTTGAATTTTTAAACGATCCGAAGAAAAGGCTATTTGTTATATACAAAAATTGCTTTACAATTCACAAGAGTTCCGTTCTCTGTATCGAAAAACAGATTAGTCAATTTTTTTTCTTTTGCATAAAACTAGAAGGAAGAAGAAGAAGAATGTCTGGCACTGAAATGAGAAAAATGAAACAGATCGTATTGGGGGGGTTCCAATTTTTTTTTTCCTTCCTGGGTCCATTAAGTATGGAAAAGAAAAAGTCAGAAAAGGCAAACAAAAAAAAATTTCTTATAGATATATTGAAACAACCTTTTGCTGTTACGATTTTTAAAGGAGGTCAAAGGGCTTTTAAAAATTGGAATCCCTTTGAAGAGAAAATCGAAAGTCTCTTTTGAAAGTGAAGCTCTTTGAAAATGCCTTTAATTCCCATTTTGCTGTAAGCATATACTAACCAACCAAAAAAATGCCAAATGCACCAAAAAAGAAAGCACTCCAATTTGTAAAATATGATTCAATGAAAATGCAGTATTTCCGAGAATCAGAAATACACCAAATAATATATAAAGAACCCCTGTTTTTTAATATATATATATACAATATATTATTTTACTCTATTTACCAGAAGTTTATTGTAAATTCTAACTTTTTTTGTTTTCATAGTTATAGAAAAAAAATGTTCGAGTACGTTACATGTGCCTATGAGATGACAATTAATAACAATAAAAAAAGAAATCGTCTTTTAGGAAACAATTAAGAAAATAGAATCAATCTTAAGGAGGAGGAAGATTAATTGACCTGAAGATTAATAACCGCGAAATCGGAAAAAATTCCCTTAGATCCATTTGAGAAATCTAAATTATTCTCTTTTTTATTTTACTAAACGTTTTGCTGTTTTTTATTACTTACTAAATAACAAAATAAAGTTAATTCACAATTTCGAAGCTGCCACAGAGTTTTTTTTTCTCAACTTTCCGATAAGTTACAAAAACGAAACGTTTTCAAAATTTTCTTTACCTATCAAATTTTATTTGCTTCAATTCAGAGATTTTATTTCCTGTCCAAAAATATATTTCCAACAAAAATTGTTATTTGTGACAAATAAAATTTTTTATTTGTGCCATATAAAAGTGTAATTTGAAACAAATAAAACGTTTAGTAGATGAGTTAAATATTTTATTTAACACTTATTTCAAAAACCCTTTAAAAATAAAAACATTTCTCTGAATGTGGAAAGTAAAAAAAAATGGTTGGAAAAAAAATTCCTCTTAACAGGTCGGAAATTAATATAAATAATATATATTTAGAGAAAAACATTTTCTAAAGCTTTATTAATAGTGACAACGATAAAAAGAGTAACGAAGAAAATTGAAACTACTTTATTATGTTTTTCTTTTCTTTTAATTTTATATACTCCCGAACATTAGATGAGGATTGAGAAAATAATAAAAAATCGGGATATTTCTATAAAAGAAATGAGAACATAAAATAAAATGTTTCTAGTGTGAGCATTTTTTTTTTCTTCGATGTTCCTTTTTTTATCGATATCGTAATTAACTTTCGGAACGTGAGTTAGAAAATTACTTTAGACGAGTTTCTCTTAAAGGTATAATATACATTACTATACATATATATAGGAATTCGATCAGAGTCAATTGTTACAGAAAAGAGAAAAATAGAAAGAAAATATTTTATTCCTCTATTAAAGCGTTTTTCATTAGTCTTCGAGATAAATTTTCAAAGTGTTAATGAGAGTTAATTAATAAAAGAAAGAAAAGAAAATTTCTCTCACAGTTTATTTCGATGAATGATGAAGTTTATTGTTTACGGATTAGTAATTTTTGGTGTACTTTTTTTTCTTCTTTTTTTTTTGTTAAAAATAATACTAAAATTCTTTGCTCTTTTATGGCGCAAGATAAGCTTGTTGATTCAATTTTGCACTTGTTTTCTTTGCCTAGAGCATTTTTCAATTGTAGAGAGAAATAAAAATTATAATAATTAAGTAGTTTTTAGTAAAAAAAAAATAATAATTTATATTGGATCAGCAAAGCTTCTCTTTTCTTTTCGCTGAATTTATTAGATGGTGTCGCGTGATGCTTACAAGATTGAATACATCGAATAATAAATTTTTTCTTATGTATTCAATCAGAGAACTTAGAGATCAGCGTTAGATACCATTTTTCGTGATAGCATCTCAGTACAGAAGGAAGTTTCTCGAAGACGTGTCTTCGGTTCTTCCACAGTTGTGATAAGTTTAATTGTCAAGAGCTATTATATTATTATAGTTATTATATTATTATTATTATTATTATTAATTATTATTAATTATTATTAATTATTAAATATTATTATTATAAAGATTAATTATTATTATTATTATTATTATATTATTATTACTATTACATTATTATTATTATTATTATTATTATTATTATTCAGTTGTAGAGCGGCTTATTTCTTGATTTGTTGTGTCACTTTGAATTTCTGTGTTATTTTTAATAAATTCATGGATTATTTCGTTTTCAGAATGTTTTATTTCGCACTCCATTTTTTTCATTCCTTTTCCTTTGACCTTTTAAGTTATTGCTCTCTTTTTCCTTTTTCGCTTTTTTGTTTTTTTTAATTCGAAATAAGAGTTAAAATAATTACTAGAAAGAAAATAAACTAAAAGTTGTGGTAAATTATATATTGAAGCGAAATTTTATAACAATGTTTTAATTCTGACCATGGCTGCGCAGCTTAAGGCATGTCAATTCGGCGTTCGTGTTTGGCGTTCGAATCCCGCCGCAAAAATAATCAGAGATTTTTTCCACAAAGAAATTTTAGCGGTTGTAATGAATTAAATAGTAAATGAATATAAAAAAATAAAATAAAAATAAATAAATAAAACAAATAAAATAAATAAAATAAAAATAGTTAATAAAATAAATAATTTTCTAATTAAATTAATTAAATAATTTGAGTGATAATTTTATGATTAGTATTTTAATGCTATATTGAAAGCAAAGCACTTTGAAACTTTCACATGAATCTAAAAGTAAATATAAAAATCCGGAAATATTTTTTTTTCAACGAATTTCCTGTGAACTATTGATTGGTAATTATTTTTCTTCTTCTCCTCTGCATGTTTAATCTTGAGAATTTGAAATCTACTAGTTCGTTGTAACAAAAATCCAATTTAAAATGTGAATCTCCTGAGAGTATAGATAGATACTCAGCTGCAACGAGCTTCGGATTTTCGTTTTCTAATTTTTTCGCGAGGAATCTGATACCTACTTCTTTCCTAACAAAAAAAAGCACCTGGTAATCTTTCTTTATTAAATAAAAAAGATTTTTCCTCTACAAAATATTTAATAAAATTCCCAACAAAACAGTTGTTTTGAATAATGAGAAAAGTTCCTCTTTCTTCGCCGTATTGGGGAAAAAAAATTTTTTCTCTAAAAAATATTATCTAATGATGACTAAAATTTTCAAACTTTTTTTTTGTCACTCAAAGAGGGTGTTAATTTCTTTTCTAAAAATGACAAAAGAGGGGAAATTATTAAAAGGGCGAAAAAAATTGACGAATTTATAAAAAGACGTCTATTATTGATATTTCAGCGAGAGAAGAACATATCGAAAGTTATATAAAACTTGTCATGAGAAAAGTTTCTTTAATTAAGCGGAAATAACGAGATCATTTCAAGGCCTCTTCACCTTAAAAAAGTTCGACTCAATTCAACTTTTTTTTTTACTCTCGAACATGGAGAAAGAAGGAGAATTTAAATCTCAAACTTCTTTTCAGGGGGCTCTTAAAAAATTTTTCGAAGCTTTTAAAGGTGTTACTCTTTTAAAGAGAAATCTTAACTCTTCAATTGCCGCAACAAAATTCGAAATTCGATTAAAACTTTTCACACAATTTTTACATTACACAGACCTTAAAAAAATTGAACTCTTCAAACATTTATTTATAACACAATTTGAATTTTCGGTTACAATATCTTTGGCATTTAATTTCCACTGAAAACTTCATGTTCTTTAAAATAAATAAATTTAATATTTTTTTTTGTTTTACATTAAGTGAATGAGTATTTTTCAAACAAACGAAACATTTCATTATCCGTTTTATTTTCTTTGTGCAAAATCATCTCTAAGCTTAAAAGCTCGAGTAATATTTTTTTCTAAAAGAATACAAACGGATAAATTTTAAGCTCACTTTGGAGAAAAAGTCAAGCCTATTTTTGGGAATTATACAGATAAATATTTTTCTCAAAGCAAAAAAAAAACAGTAAGTAGAAAAACAATTAATAAAATAAAGGTCAGTTGAAAAATTATAAACAGAAATGTTCTCGTATTTTTATCATAAGTTATAACTCACATACTACACATCTCGCTTGTTCAGAGTTATTTTGTTTCCAGAACAACGAGCGTAAAAGATGTCTCATAATGGAAAATGGACGTCCTTTATTTTCCGTGTTATTATTACTATTTTTTTTTTAAATATGAAACTTTATATCGAGAAAGTTATAAATGTTCTCTAACGAAAAAAAAGGGAAAACAAAAAAAATTCTATATATAATAGAAGCGAAGCCATTTAAGCTGCTATTTGAATTCCATTAGAACGTATAAAGGGTTTGTAAATTGCTTGGCAATCCTGTCAAGTGTAATTACATTTAATGGACAAACGCGAAATTAATTATTACAGTGAGTAACCTCGGTGAACTTTATTTTATTTTTAAATCTCTTAATATATTTTATACACCGACAGGAAAATTATAATTTTCCCCGATAAACAGAAATAATTATTTTTGAAAGAAAAATCCGCGTCAATTAATCGGAAACAATGAATTGTTACGTAAGATAAAATTGCTTGATTTTAAAAAAATCAAATAGAGTTAAAACTTTAATTTAATAAAGTTGCTACAATTTTAATGACGTTAAAAAAGAAATAAATCGAAATAAGTAATTAATGTGGGGAATATTTAATTTTTCCCAAGTGAGGTGGCGGACAAATAGTTCGTGAGTCTGCGCAGGACAGTTTTCATACATTTGGAGGTTAGAATCCTACTGCGCAAACTCTGGAACGAACGAATTTTTTCACTATTTGGAATTCTTACGAAATTAACCCAAATTAGAAAATGATAATAAAAAGTAGAAAAGCTTAAATTTTTTTGGAATTAAAATTTGTTTTCAATATATATATAGGGCAGTAAAAATGTAGGAAAGCAGTAAAAATGGTTTTCATTTCACTTCGAGATATAAAAAAGGTGGCTTTAATTTACAGACATAAATTTTATTATGCAGTAAATCTAACCCACATATATAGTTAATAGATTTTTACCCCTTTTTTTCTTCTTTTCAAGATTCTATTGTCTTTCGAAAATTTTTTTTCCAAGTGAGATTAACAGAAAGAGAGAGAGGGAGAGAGAGAGGAGGTGGGGCAAGAGAGAGCCTGATGTAAATGAAAGACGTTTTTAATGAAATACTACAGGATTCATTTTATCCTCTTGGAATAACTTTAGCTTCTCTAAATTCTCAGTATATTTAATTCACTTTGTATTACACTATCAAACTATATAACACTTCTCTAAAATCTTTTTGATCGAAAATTCTATTTAAATTCCTTTTTAAAATTAAAACGACCACTGCAGTGGTCTCCTTCCACATGGCTTTTATTTTAATTCAACGAAATTATTCAATAAAAAAACCTCGAGGCAATTTTAATTAATTTTATTAATGCAATTCACTCGGGAAAAAGTAAATATACTGGAACAGAGTTTTGCTTATATTTTAAAATATATCTAAATAGTATAAAAGTTCAAAAATGAAATCGTGAAAAAAAATTTATTTACGTTAAGTAAAATTCAAATTTTATTTACAAGGGGGAAAAAGTGGAGAAAAAAAATTGATTATTCCTTTGGTATTAATCTCGATTATTATACAGTGACTGGTGACCGGAAAGTAGAAAATATCAGTATTCAGTCGGACAATTCTTTTGTTTCAGTTAATATTGACAGATGAATCATTCCCAGCTGAATAATTTGTCCTTTGTCAACTTTTTTCCCCCCATTTTTTCTTAAAATATTTGTTTGCATTTATTAATATAATTATGAATGTTATTTTTATTAATTTTTATTAATTTTTATTAATAATTAATAATACGTATAATTGAAAGTAAAAATTGTGTTTAAAATAATTTCAAACGTTTAGCAAGAAAGTATAAATTTCAGTTTGCATTATTATTATCATATCCTTATCATTTATTAAAGAATAATTTTTTACATAAATAGCCAGTCAAAAAAAAATTATACAATTTTACTAGATTTCTACAAAAATTCTTTATTATAAATGTAAAAAGTATTTTACAATTTGGGAAAAAATGCAACAATGCGAGATTTTGATATAAAAAATGCTAAAATTAAAAACAATTTATGTAAAATTTAGTACAGTGATATCAAAGATCAAGAATGTTAATACAACTTTACTAAATTTCACATAGGTTTTTTTTTGAAAGTTTAGTATGTTTTATATAAAAAGTTTGCTTTATTATACTTTTTGTTCAAATTCTACAATATTTTTATAAAATTTCGTCTTTTTGTATAAATATTTTTTGTAGAAAAATATATTATTAAAATTATTGATAACAATTGTTTTTTAATTTGTAATTAAAATTTGGAAATTGTAATTGTAATTCATGTTTTCTATTATTTGTAAATTGTAATTGTAATTCGTGTGTTCTTTTATTTTATTTTGTTTATGAGAGAATTTTCATGCCCTCTAGGTGGGAATTTAAAGAACTGTTTTCGCGCGAAATTCAAAAATAGAAAAATTTTAATTAACATTACTCTAATATTAATATCGTATAATTAATATGTACAAAAAATATTTATATAAATTTAGAAATAATATTTCTCATAATTATTATATTATAAATTTATATTTAAAAAAAGAAACATCTGTCACCGTTGAAAGGCTACAAAACTTTTATCATCAATAATATTATTTTTTTTATTACTGTCATTATTATTATTATTATTATTATTATTATTATTATTATTATTATTATTATTATTATTATTATTATTACTATCATTATTATTATTATTATTACTATTATTATTATTTTTCCCTCTGATGTAGATAATAAACGGAAAAAGTTTCTGTTGGCAAAAATATGTGATAGCAAATGTAAATTGCGTTGTGAAAGTGTAGATATATGCCTTTTGACTTTAAAAATCACGTCGCATTCCTCGTATCTCTTTCTCTCTCTCTCTCCCTTTTTTCACTCTATTTTATTTTGTGCAGGCCAAATGAAACTGTATATGAATAAAAATGAAACAGACACGAGTACAAAATTTCAATTTAAAAAGAAGTAATAATACTCATCGAAAGTTTTAAATTAAATAATAGTAAAGCGATGCTATACTTTTTCTTTCTTCATAAGAAAACGAAATAAGTAAGTAAGTAAATATAAAAAGATTACTTTTCTTTTGTCTCTCTCCCCTTTTTTCATTAAGTCAAACTCTACTCTCAAACTCGTTAAACATACATCATTAAAATAAGAAAAAAGTTTCAATATTTCTTTTCGCGAAAATTAATTACATGCAACACGAATATACACCATTGTTTATCTCTCGTCTTTAATAATAATTATGATAGTCAATTTTTTCACAGAAATTAAAATTTTCATTTCCAACTTCAAACATTTCTGAAACATCATTATTTCTTAAAATTGACTTTGCAACTATTTTCAAAAATTAATTATTCTTTTATAATTTTCTACTAACTTTCTGTTCTAGTGAAAATAATTTCTTTTTGTCGCCAAATATTTCTAAAACACTGTGAAACAGTGAAGAATTTCTAATTATAAATTTAAAAGGGGGAAAAAAAGAAAACAGTTAATTCGTTGTTTATGTAAAATGTTAATAGAAAAAAAAAGTTGTTTAAAAAATGTTTTTCTTTAAAACGCGAACATGTGCAGGGGAAGCAATTACATTACCAACGCTGCATTAGGTTGAGCTAGTTGAGTGATCGATGCACTTTGCACTCGTGTAGAAACGCGGAAGTTGCTTTTTATCGACTACGAATTCGATAAAGTTAACTGCAAATTGTCTTTTTTTGTTTAAATATTCACGATTTGTCCCAAATATTTACAAATAATATCATTAATTTCTTCTGTATGAATTTGTTCCTATCTTTTTTCTTTATTTATTATACATTTATTTTTTTCGACTCTCGATATTTATAAGTTCATTGCTTTTGAATTTGACCATATTTTACTTGTTAACAATTTTTTTGTTTTCTTCTTTTTCCTTTTCTTCCATTTTTTGTCTTCTTTTTCCTTTTCTGTAATTTTCGTTTTTTTTCTTTTTTCGTTTGTTTTCTTTTCAATGGACAAAAATTCAAATTTCATATTGTCATGTGTTTAATTTTGTACAATTTATTCTTTTGTGAATGTTTTTACAAATTCGAAAGTGTATTTTAGGAAACTTACAATGTTCTACATTCACACTCCTAAATTTCATCTTTTTGTTTCAACTCAAAACTAAAGAGCTTTTATAAATATATATATATATATATATTTGAAACATTTTCACTTGCCAAATGAGGTTCTCGTAAATTCTAAACTATAGAGACAATAGAAAATGTGCAAATAAGCATTTATATGTACAATTCTATCGTGCTTTGCAAGACAATATATATCAAATCGATAGTTCATCCAATGAAGTAGTGGAGCCAAAATCATTAATGCTGTCCATGCACATCACAGTTCACTGATTCTTATTTGTTTCACCAGATCCATTCATTTAACTCGATCTCCTTTTATTTTTCAACGTCAACTTTTCAAATGCATCCATTATATTTCGTAATACAACGAGTTTAATATCAAATTTTCCATTCATTGGTCATGCTCTCTCTCTATTTTGTAATTTTATATTTTTTTCCCAAAAAAAAAAAAAAAATGAAAAATAAATTTTCTTTTTTTCCATCAATTTATGACTTTTAATCGATGAATATGAAAGGAACATTGTGAACACTGAATAAAACCTTTTCTTATAAAGAATAAAAGAAATTCTTTTTCAAATTTTTATTCATAAACATAAATTATACTTTTTGCCGATAAACAGAAATAATTGTTTGAAATAAAATCTTATTTCACTCGAAATTATAATCATGAACCTTATTGTAAAAAAGTTTCACTGGTCATAAATACAAAATAAATAAATTATTAAAAACTAAATTTAAATACAGCTGCTAACATTTTGAAGAAAATAGAATAAAAATAAATCAAAACAAACGACTATTGTGGAAAATATTTAACTTTTCGTAAGTGAGGTGCAACAAAATGCCTGACTTTGTGAGTCTGCGCAGTCGAGTTTCGACACATTTGTAGGTTATGTTCCCAAAAGTATCTTTCACCAGAAAAAAATTTTGCCAACTATTTGCAAAGTTTTATATAAAAATAATTTTCCTAAACAAAATTTTTTATTGCTAAACAATTTAATTATCAGTAATGATTAATGAACATTTATTCTAAAAATTTATTTTTAACTAAAAGGTATTAAAAAATACGCGGGGAAAAAAATTAATAAAAAACAAAAACCGATAATGTATTTTCGGATATTTATAGTAAGCTTTAATTATATTTAAAAACCTGGAAAGGATCGTTATTGTGACATAAAAAGTCAACACACTGATAAAATATCTCCTGAGAAAAAAAAAGTAAAACGTATTAAACCAGAAAAGTGCCGAGTGGATATACAAATATATAGCGTACATACTCTATTAAAAATTCCCTCCACACATTTCCACTACTACTGCAAAGTACGGGGGCCTTCCTAAAGTAAAATTATTCAACGCAGATACTGTGAGAGAAAATTTCTCAAATGTATCATAGCTACAAATATTTTCCCAACTAAAAGCTTATTTATTTTCCTCAACAATTTTGAAAAACAGAAATGAAAAAAATATTTTGTTTTCTTGAAAAGTAATTTTTTCCCGGCCACAATTTTTCTTTCTTAATTACAAAAATTATATATTATTTTCGTAAATAGTTTTATAGCAAAAAGTACGTTTATTTTTAGTAAATAAATTAATTACCAAAATTACTAAAACGGTTTTTTTTGGATTTTAATAGAATGTTAACAATTTTATAAAAGTTTTTACTGAAAAAAATTAAAATACGAATTTTTAAAATAATATTTTTTATCTGGAAATATTTTTTTTGATAAAATGGTATAATTTCTCCACTTGAGAATGCCAAGGTCGCCACCAGGTGGCAAGAGAAATTCCAAGAAAAAACTGAAGTGCCATCTAGCGGCGATCTTGGCGTTCTCAGGTGGTGAATAGCAGCTTCATATTAAATATAAAGTTATTTCTAATTCTATTATTATTCATGTTCAAAGATTGAATTTACGCAGAGTTTAAAAATTAAAAAAGACTTAAATTTCAAATCTACTATAATTTGTTATCACAACTCTAAATTTAACGTTAATAATTGTTTTTTTAGATGCTAGATTAAAAAAAAAGTGTTAACGATATCTAAGTTATTGTTAAGCGATGATAGTTTAACTCAACCGGAGGCAAGTTCTCAACAGTATATGAAACTGTCAAACTCAATGTAAACTTTCAACGACATAGATATAGCGTATATAGATATACAATGAGAGAGCACCCCTAAATCACAATTGATTTTAGGACACAAAGGACAACTTTGCTCGCTCCGATTAAACACATAAATAACAAATCAGTCAATGCAAATATTACGAAACCAGAAGCAATAATTATTATACCTTTAATTAAGATTAACGCAAAAAAAATAAGCTCTTCACTGAGGTAACTCAAACATTAAACCCTTCGCTTTTTTTCCTTTAAATCCTAGTTTCAAAACATCAAAAAATTCATAGTTATTAATTAACATTTTTTCCATTTTCAAATTAATTAATTATCACTATTTTAATGAAAGAAAATATTGCGTTGAAAGTAACTCAATATTTTTTTTATCACAAAAACAAAAGAGCTTTGTAATAAAAAAAATAGGACTAGTGGGATAGAATTTGAGTTACCTTATTCTATAGCTGCGGAACATCGAAGAATTATATTGTAGAAAACTGATAATATTGTATAAAAAAAAATAAAAGAAAAAAAGCATCGCCGAAGCGAGTACCGATTTTATAGCACCAATATTGCAATCACTAGCGATTGTTTCTTTATTTCGAATTCATTTTTTTCTCAATTGGAAAAAAAATTATAAAGAAAAGAATGAAACTCGTCATTCACTTCCAGAAGAATTTGTATTTTTGGAAAAAAATGAAAATTGTAAAAATATTGTTTTTCGCACTTTCTTGAGTGCTATTTGTATCATGTTGGTGGTGATTTTCACAAAGAGAAAAAATTTTATACCCACATATATATTATTGTTAACATGTATATTTAAATATATTCCTATATTTTCAATTTTACCACGAGACAAAAAAAAAATTTATAAAAATATTAATTACAATTTAAGAAAACAAAGCCTCTATTAATCTTAATTAGTGAAGTGTCCACTATTCGTGTTAGTGAAAAGTTCATAAATTCAAATTAGTAAAAAGCAAATAAAAATAGTAAAAAATATACTAATTCAAATAAGTAAGTACTAACTACTTAACTACTTGAAATTAGTAAAAAAATACGCTGATTAAAATTAGTAAAAATACACTAATTAAAATTCGTAAGAAATACAGAAATTAGATAAGTGAAAAGTACAATAATTCAAATCAGTAAAAATTGCACTAATTAAAAATAGTTAAAAGTACACTAATTCAAATTAATTGAAACCACTACTTAAAATTAGTAAAAAGTACATTAACTAAAAGTAGTTATTTTATTATTTGAATTAAGCTATTTAAATTAAAGATTTATAACTTAAATTTTAAAAGTAAATTTTTTAGTCCTGTTCGAGTGGAAAATTAGCAAAAGTTAGCAAAAATACTGACTAATTTTAATATAGTGAACTTTTCACTAAAAAGTGAAATGTAGTATAATTCTTAGAAATTAGTAAAACTATTTCTCAACTTTAAATTTCTAGAATTTTATAAAATAAAAAAAAATGAAAATGATAAAAACAACGTAATGAAATAAGTAATTAGTATCTAGAAATTTTTTCTATAATTTAATTAGAGTGGAGACTTTCGACTAAATTAAGATAGAGGAACAAAAAAATAAAAAACTTAAAGTAAAACAAAAATACCCGAAAACATTGCTTCCAAAACAAAAAAACTTGTTTTCTACAACAACAAATTTGTTTTCAACAAAAAAATTGTTTTAAGGCGGTGTCAAAGTCGATTGGATTTTTGCATTGAGCTTCAATGGGAAAATCCCATCGACTTTGACATCCCCTTAATAACCTAAAAGAAATCTGGTTTTCCAATAATGAGTTAAGATTGAAATCATAAAAATTTTGTCCATTGAACTAAAAAACATAAGCGACTCTTCGTGTTATTTTCCAATTAATTACGCAAGAAAAAAATGCTGTAATTATTTTATCGAGATTTTGATTTTTTATGTAAATTATACGAAATTACATGTGATAAGAATCATGTACATAGTGTATTAAAAAAAATCGAATTCGCTCGGATTGAATGCTTGCCGCTCAAAACCGCAGGCTAAACGATAATACCGTAATTGTGATAAAAAAAACCTGTAATAATTAATTAGTGATTAATTATACCAGCTCTATATCTACGCAATACAGATAATTATGTAAGTGACGTTAATAGTGGAAGAATATGAAAGCTAGAAAAATGAGTAAGATGCATACAGGGAAAAACAAAAAAAAAAATAAAGAAGTCGTTATTAGCCGAGATTATAATATATCGTGTAGATTGTAAACCCGTAGAGAAGCAAAATAAAGGGAAGGTAATGATATTAAATATATCAACTAATTAAATTAATTTTTAATGAGTTATTATTACCCTTGATTGGTCCAATATTACAATACCAAAATTCCATCATCAAAATACGAAATATTTTCCATTCTCATTGTATTTGCTTTATGATCAATTTATTAAATTCAATATTAGGTAATAGCAGCCGTAGATAAAAAATATTTCAGAGGAAGGTAAGTACAATAGAACGAATAAAATGAGAAAAAAATTTAGCAATTTTTTTTTCTGTAGAATTGTAAAAGATCGTATTTTACTCCCTAGAGATTACACGAGAGAGCTGATTTTACTCATCTCTTTTAAAGAAACGCAGTGTATAATAAACTGAAAAACATAATTTTAAATTTCAGTTTTCTTTAGAGAATTTCCCATTTACAATTTTGAATTTATTCTAAATAATAAATAATGACTTTTTTCTTTTAATTTATAGTTAACGTCATTTATAAAATGAATCAGGAAAGATTTCATTTAGAACATTATTTGCATTTTGGGTCCGATAATTTCAATTTGACCTAATTACCAACTAATGAGATAATCTCCTGAAACTCATTAATATTCAATATTGGCTTCATGTATACATATGTTTTACTTAATAATGTTAAAATATTATAACCGTAAATGTTAATCTAACCTAATATTTGCTCAGTGATGTAAGAAATTGAAATCTACAAAATTAAAATTAAACTTTACAATCAGTTTCACATCTTTTTCATTAAAAATAATTTCGACCATTTTTCTAGAAGAATATAAAAAAACATTTATTATTTTTTGCAGAAATAAACAAAATAATAATGAATATAAAATTATAAGAATATTATAAATATTTACTTCTATTATAAAATACAATTAAAAAAGGGAAAGGAGTGAAAATTAAAACATTGCAATTTCAGTAACTGTGCATTTATTAAAACGAAAATTGACCTTCATCTTCTTTAACAGTCATTGTTTACATGTAGCGTTATTTAAAAACAAAAAAATTCTAAATTTAAATTGTAGATTCTTATCATTATAAGAAAAATTACAATAATAATATTATTAGAAAATTATTAAATTAATATTTATATAAAACATTAACTTTCTTCACTCCTCGTTGAAATTACAAAAAAGTCTTCTAAAATTCGATTCCCAGGTCACTCGCAAAACGTTCTACGTCTTCAACATTGGAGAAATCTAAAGATGAGAATAAAACAACTGATGCTCCCTTCACATTTTTCAAATATTAAGAATTTATTTTTAATACTAACCCTCAGCATCATTTGGATCTTCACTTATCGGGGTGAAAACTTTTTTCTTAATTTTAATTCTCCTTCCTGAAGGAACTGCAAACATATTTAAATAAACAGTAAATAAATTTCCGCCAGCAAAGACTGATACTAACATTTTAAGAAATACTGTAGAATAAAATAAAAGTTATATAAAAAGATCTTATAAAATTTCTGCAATTGAAACTTTTCACGAGGGAAAATTATTAAAACTATTTTTAAAAATTAATAATTATATTTTAAAAATCATAATACGCATTAATTTAAATACTTTCCTCTTAGTTCATCAGCAGCCCAATTCGTCGGCGGATTATCCAATTTTGAAAAAATTTCAATAGTAATACACTTCCCATTTAAACAATACTGAAAAATTGTAAAATAATAAGAGAAAAATTTGCGTAGGTAATGATTTTAAATAATATGAAAGCAGATCAGAGTTAGGAACAATGGTATATGATGTAAATATTTTTTAAATTTTCGGGATTAAAATATTAAAATATTAATAAATTTTAGTTACTCCTTCAGTTTCGCAAGGATATCCATCTTCTGCGGTTAAATTTTTAAACTCAATTACTGACGAACTTTGATTATCCAGTTTGAATAAATTTCGGATATTTAACACATTTTTATTGGTACAAGTGAATGTACATTTATTTGTATCGTGCTGAAAACGTCCAAACGTAGAAATAAATTAAGGGATTATTTTAAAAACAATAATAATATTTTTATCCTTATACTAACATTATACGACAGAAACATGTCAATTCCTAGACATCGGTTCAAAGGAGATTTAAATTTATCATACGATCTTTCTACGGGAGTTGTTGAACGAATAGTACTTGTCGTAATTAACATATTAAGGCAAATACCATTATCACAGATCTAAAACAGGAAACAAAGGAAGTCATAAATTGATAATGGTAAATTGTACATATTATTAAAATGTCACTTACTCCACTATTATCACAAGGGTATCCATTCTCAGCAACTAACTCTTGATCAACATTGTTAGTTTCATTTTTACAATAAGTTATACATCCGTCGTTATACTAAAAAGCCAAGAAGAAAAATGAAAATATTGAAAAAAAAGACAAAATTGAAATTTATTTTTGTTATAAAACTAACAATCTCTTGTAGAGACATTCCAATTAGATTACATCGTTCACTAGGAGACTTGAAACCACGCCATTTATCAGAAGGAGTAGTTGATGGCACTAAATTCATATCAATACAGATCCCATCTTCACAAGTCTAAGGAAAAATAGAAATAAAATTTTCAGTTACCACATTAACTTGGTATTTATTTGTTCAAATGTTTCTCACTCCATTATTTTCACAAGGATATCCATTGTCAGCAACTAAGTCTTCATAAATTTTGTTATTTTTTTCACTTTTGCAATAAGTTACACATCCATCGTTATACTGAAAATTAAAAAAACTAAATAAAAGTAAGTCCAAGAGGGTTTCAAATTAAAGAATTTTACAATGAATGTTTTTATAAAGTTTTTTAAAATTAGCAGCGGACTGAAAATATTTAGTCCACATGTATTATAATACTAACGTCGTATATCCAAGACATTAAAATATGTTTACATCGTTCTTTGGGAGATTTATATTCATCTAAGGGAGTAGTTGTCTCAATTGTGCTGACAGTAGTTGACAGAATTGTCATATTCACACATTTTCCATATTCACAGTACTGAAAAAGAAAGAAAAATGTGAAAATTTTATCTCTTTTATGTTACGTATAATTTTTATTCAATGCAGTAACCATCTTTAAATATATGAATCATAAAATAAGTCTTACTCCATTATTATTGCACGGAAATCCATCTGGAGCTAATGTTTTCAATATGGCATCATACGTATGACGCGATTGGTTAGTAAATGTATCGGCAAATTCGTAACGTGTCGTTTTGCAGACTAAGTAACATTCCACTACGGACTTCTAAAGAATAATTTAAATATCATTTAAATTAGTATGAAACAACATTGTCTTTAAACAAATTTGAATAATATAAACTACAAAGTTAATCCTTCTTTAAAGCTTTTTAATTCTTCCGCACCATAAAACTGTAATCTCATAATTCGCAAATTTTTTCAGTATCATTCCAAAAACATGTTATAATTATTATTTGTAGAATACTAACTCTTAAAAAGCTTGATGCTCCTGAATTTATACACTGCTTTTCAGCTGATTTATAAACGGCATTGTAACATGTTCCATCTAGACAATACTATAGAATTAAAACTATTTTATTCAGTCCATATTAACAGCCTCATTTAAAGAAGAGTTCAAAATTATATATCTTACTCCGTTATTATAACACACAGTTCCATCATCGGCTTTATAAAATGTGTTTAAAAACTTTTTCTTACTAGATGTACCTTGACAGTTAAGCTGACAGTCTCTTAAAGTAGCCTGGAATAAATTTCCACAAGTTTGAATCATGTTTTATTGCATTCGGTTAACTATTGTAAAATTTGTAAAAATTTAAACCAACTTTTTGAATGTTTAAAATTCCTTTTTCACTACATTGCACCTCGAGAGATTTATTACTTTTATACGGTTGAAAATGGTTTGGAAATATTAAATTTAGATCTGAATTTCTGTCATTTCTATCAGATTGTAGTTTTACACACTTTCCCATTAAACATACCTTAATATTTCATATTTAGTGAACAAATAGGCAAAAAATAAGTTAATTGCAAGCATCATTAGATGAAGTTAGAAATTAAAGAAAGATTTAAGCTGTTGTGTTTATACTATAATTGCAAAAACATTAATTGATATCAAAAAATTTCTCACGCTTTCCTCGTCACAAGGAGTTCCTTCGAATGCTGATTTCCATAGATTATATTTTCTATTATATTCGACGCATTCTAACTGTACACAAATTCTCGGAGATATCTTATTAAAAATAAGTGTAAACTATTAAATGTTTCTTAAAATGAATTTAACTTATAGTAATATTAGACAATTACTTACAAGCGCTCTCTCAAAACCATCAAATGTGCATTGTTCATCTGCTGAGATGTATTGTCCAGGAAAAGTTGTTAGCATTTGATCATCAGTTTTACCAACAGCTGGATTATTCCGAACGCACTTGGCTCGCTCTGAACTAGTTTAGAATAAGCACATATGTTACTTAAGAAACAAATTCTTTGTTCACTTAAGTAGGTTAATAAAAATAATTTAACCTCAATTGCAATTTCATTTGTTCTTTGGAACATGGAGAAAAGTAAAATTGATTTTCATTGACTCTATGATAGCTCATAATGAAACCTTTCTTAAAAGTACATCTTTCTATTTCTGCTCTAGTCATATTTTCATTATCATCATGAAAAGATCCCAATCTAATAAAATTATATATTTTTTATATACCTTTTAAAGCTATAATAATTCGATTAGTCTATTAAATTATTACTAATCTCAATGCTTACACATGACCTATTTCATGTACACTAGTCAAAATTCCAGAAAATCTTCCTGAATCACATGTAATTGCTACTGAATATATAAATTTTCCTATCTTCGTACAAACATCTCTATATGCAATTCCTTTAAGTTGTTTAAATTTTTGTAAAGTTTCTATTAATACAAACATTCTGAACTTAAGTATCATCTTAAATAATTTAAAAATTTTTTACCGTCATATTCCGCAGGCAATCTTGGATTAACAAAAAAAACAGCAATATCGTAATCATTAGGAAATTTGAAATTAGTTTGATGGTACATAAAATTTGCAAATCTGATCAAGCTCGTACTATTAAGAATGTATCCATCTATCGGTTCTATTGGATCCTTTGGTTATAAAGAATATTTTATGAAGTACGATTAAAAAGATATATATAATTTTGGACGCTAATTGTTTCTGTTATAAAAATGAAATACCTCACAAATAACAATTCCAGCTATACTTAAACGAACTGAAGGATCATCCATTTCTCTAAAATATAGATCTACTGTATTCCAAAATATTAAAACATAAGCAACAGTTTTTTCAATACTGCTATTAAAGTGTCTGAAATAAAAAAATTGCTATTATTAACTCGAACTAAAAGTTAGTATATAATAAAATTTAAGGCAAATTTAACACCTAACTTTTGAACTATGTCACTATTGGTTGACAAAGTCGAAATTTATTTTCACAAATATAACGTTTAATAATTAAAGTGAAACTTACAGAAAAATAGTTGTATCTACATAAATTAAAATTTCTGGATATACTATGTTTGGAGTTACTTTAATATTTTTTAAATAATCATGATTATATGTGAAATTTGGGGAGTAATTAATAGTTCCACTTTTTGTTGGAGATACTTCTCGTTTGTAAAGTATGTGATAATTCTTCGCTGATTCGTGCAGTGATTTTGATGAAACATCACGACGAACACGATTAACATTATTTAACGAACGAATTACTTTGTCTGAATCAATAATACCATTCTAAAAAAATAATTTTTAATTTTATGTGCACAACGCTTTACGGAAGTCAATAACAAGATTGACATTTATTTTAGAAATGCACTTACAAATTCTGAAATACCTTCTTCATTTACTGTATGAGCTATTACAGACCTCGTTTTTCGGTTGTGATAAAATGTAAGGTTCACCTTGTCCATAATCTTAATGGTGTTATAAAATTAAATTCGATTAAGTATTTAAATGATTGATTATTTTGGAATTAAATGGTATAACAACATAAATTTCACATACGTCATTTCTCAAAACATAAGTAAATTTTTCGCCACTTTTCTTTGCTACCCAGACTTTTGTCTTTTTGCCAGCAAAGAATCCTTCTGATGATTGCAAAGTAAATTTTCTATCATATCCACTTCTTTTTACATGGAGTGAAAGTTCAGGAATACTTCTTTTATGAATTGAATGTTCAATAGAAATCACTTCCCCATCTGATTCTTAAAAATTCAAATATGTAAATTTACTTCTTTTAAAAATTGATTAAGGGCATACCATTAAAATATTTGTTTATGTCAAATAAATAATTTTCTATTGTTAGATAAATTGTTACATGATTAGAAAAAACGTGACTAATGCTTTGAATAATACTCATTAGTACCTTCATTGACTTCATGATCAGAAAAATATTGCTGGGCCTATAATGAAAAAAATTTCAATTTCAATATTTTAAATTTAATATTAATATTAATTTAATACGGACAGAAATTTAGAATCGGATTGTTAATTCTAATGTGGCTATTTTCAAGAATTAACTTTTAGTCCCAACTAATGGTATTAAAGTAGTATATATGTGACGCTCCAAGGTGAAAGGGACCTTAGCTGCAATAGACAAATTTTACAGAAAAGGCATTTAAAGTAGAAGCACTCTGATTGGTCAAGGCGTTCCAATGAAATTCAGCCACACTACTCATTACACATTGATAGTTGTCCGTGTTACACGAAGTGCACGAATTGTACGTGCATGGCCAGTGTAGTAGTATTAGTAAGTGGAGGGGCAGATTTTCTGAATAACATCGTGTAAACATTGAACAAGCTTATTTTTAAACATTAATAACAAAAAAGCCTGTAATTAAAAATAATTTTTTACTTTTGCATATGAAAGAACAACTCAAAAACTACAGAATGATATAAGTAACTCAAATTTAATTTTTTTTGCAGCTAAGGTCCCTTTCACCGTTGGGCGTCACACACACACACCCACACACACATATATATATAGTATATGTAAATCTGAAATATTAAAGAAAACTTACTTATAGTTCTTAAAACTAAAAAACTTGTTTAGTAACTTAATGTAAAATTGTCATAAATATAAAACAAAATTTTTGTTGCGTAGGATACATTTCAGTGTCGAATGTTACATATTGTTAAATTATGATTTAAAATAACAAATATATACCTTCACTGTGTACGCGAATAGTACGGTGAATACACAAAGTAAACCACAGGTGTAAATCATCTTCTGTTTACTAGTAATTTTCGAAAATTATAATGAGACGTTTAAGAATAAACAAAACACCACGTATGAATAATTTTATTTTAAATATTCCTACATTTTTTAAAAATACATAAAATGCGTTTCAATTAATATTATCTATATAGAGTTTATTATCTTCGAGCCAATAAGAATGCTACAGGTTTACCATCTTACTTGGAAGAAATAAAATTTTTTTATAGTTTAAAGATTAAAAAATGCACTAAAATGCATTTCAGTTTGAAAATTATGAAATATAACTCGAAATAAACTCACCTTTTTTAAAAAAATTCTTTTTGATTCTTAGTAATAATTTTTCTCCTATTAATATCTAATGAAACAAAATTATTTTATTTCATCTTATAGCTTTAGTATTATTATTATTATTATTATTATTATTTATCATATTTATCTATAATTTATCATAATTTTTATTTCTTTTTCTATTTTTGTTATTTTTAATAATTTTTCATTTTTTTCTTTTACTTTTAACAATATTTTTTCTAAATTAACCAATTCAATTGCGAATTTTAAAAAGGGCCCAACTCTAAAAACCGTAAGTGTCATTTTTATATAATAAAAGACAGTGCAAGTGACTCTTCCGATTTTCAGAGTTCAGCCCTTTTTGAAATTCATAATTCAATTATTTTTTAATTAAATAGGAAAAATTAATAAAACTTTACAATCAGTTTCACATTTTTTTCATTAAAAATAATTTCGACTATTTTTCTAGAAAAATATAAATGAACATTTATTCATATTTTTGCAAGACTAAACAAAATAATAATAAATATAAGAATATTATTTATATTTACTTCTATTATAAAACACAATTTTAATAAAGAGAAAAGAGTGTAAATTAAAACATTGCAACTTCAGTAACTGAGCATTTATTAAAACAAAAACTGACCTTCATCTTCTTTAATAATCATTGTTTACATGTACCATAATTTAAACACAAAACAATTCTACATTTAAATTGTAAAATTTTTTAATATTACAAAGTTATTAAATCAATATTTATTTTAAAAAATTAAATTTCCATAGCTCCTTATTGTAGTTAAAAAATCTTCTAAAGCTCGATTCCCAGGTCACTCGCAAAATGTTTTACGTCTTCAACATTGGAGAAATCTAAAGATGAGAATAAATCAACTGATGCTCCCTTCACATTTTTCAAATTTTTAAGAATTTATTTTTAATACTAACCTTCAGCACCAATTTGATCTTTAATTATCGTGTTGAAAACTTTTTCCTTAATTTCAATTCTCTTTCTTGAAGAAACTGTAAATATATTTTTATAAACTGCAAATAAATTTCCGCCAGCAAAGATTGATACTAACATTTTATGAAATACTATAGAATAAAATAAAAGTTATATAAAAAGATTTTATAAAATTTCTGCAAGTGAATATTTTCACGAGGGAAAATTATTAAAACTATTTTTGAAAATTATTTAGTTATATTTTAAAAATCATAATATGCAATAATTTAAATACTTTCCTCTCAGTTCATCAGCAACCCAATTAGTCGACGAATTATTCAATTTTGGAAAACTTTTAATAGTAATACACTTCCCATTTAAACAATACTGAAAAATTGTAAAATAATAAGAGAAAAATTTGCGTAGGTAATGATTTTAAATAATATGAAAGCACATCAGAGTTATGAACAATGGTATATGATGTAAATATTTTTTAAATTTGCGAGATTAAAATATTAAAATATTAATGAATTTTAGTTACTCCCTCCGTTTCGCAAGGAAATCCATCTTCTGCGGTTAAATTTTTAAACTCAATTACTGATGAACTTTGATTATCCAGTTGGAATAAATTTCGGATATTTAACACATTTTTATTGGTACAAGTGAATGTACATTTATTTGTATCGTGCTGAAAACGTCCAAAAGTAGAAATAAATTTTGGGATTATTTTAAAAAACAATAATAATATTTTTATCCTTATACTAACATTATACGACAGAAACATGTTAATTCCTAGACATCGGTTCAAAGGAGATTTAAATTTATCATACGATCTTTCTACGGGAGTTGTTGAACGAATAGTACTTGTCGTAATTAACATATTAAGGCAAATACCATTATCACAAATCTAAAGCAGGAAACAAAGGAAGTCATAAGTTGATAATGGTACATTGTACATATTATTAAAATGTCACTTACTCCACTATTATCACAAGGGTATCCATATTCAGCAACTAACTCTTGATCAACATTGTTAGTTTCATTTTTACAATAAGTTATACATCCGTCGTTATACTAAAAAGCCAAGAAGAAAAATGAAAATATTGAAATAAAGAGACAAAATTGAAATTTATTTTTGTTATAAAACTAACAATCTCTTGTAGAGACATTCCAATTAGATTACATCGTTCACTAGGAGACTTGAAACCACGCCATTTATCAGAAGGAGTAGTTGATGGCACTAAATTCATATCAATACAGATCCCATCTTCACAAGTCTAAGAAAAAATAGAAATAAGATTTTCAGTTACCACATTAACATGGTACTTATTTGTTTAAATGTTTCTCACTCCATTATTGTCACAAGGATATCCATTGTCAGCAACTAAGTCTTTATAAATTTTGTTATTTTTTTCACTTTTGCAATAAGTTACACATCCATCGTTATACTGAAAATTAAAAAAACTAAATAAAAGTAAGTCTAAGAGGGTTTCAAATTAAAGAATTTTACAATGAATGTTTTTATAAAGTTTCTTAAAATTAGCAGCGGATTGAAAATATTTAGTCCACATGTATTATAATACTAACGTCGTATATCCAAGACATTAAAATATGTTTACATCGTTCTTTGGGAGATTTATATTCATCTAAGGGTGTAGTTGTCGCAATAGTGCTGACAGTAGTTGACATAATTGTCATATTCATACATTTTCCACATTTACAGTACTGAAATGAATGAAAAATGAGAAAATTACATCTGCTGTTATGTTACGTATAATTTTTATTCAATGCAGTAACAATATTTTATATATTAACATAAGTCTTACTCCATTATTTTTGCACGGGAATCCATCTGGAGCTTTTTTTTTTAATATGGCATCATACTCACGATAAGATTTTTTGTGGAATTTATTGGCAAATTTGTAACGTGTCGTTTTGCATACTAAGTAACATTCGTATACAGACTTCTGAAATAATAATTTAAATATTATTTAAATTAATATGAAACAACATTGCTTTCAAACAAATTTGAATAATATAAACTACAAAGTTAATCCTTCTTTAAAGCTTTTTAATTCTTCCGCACCATAAAACAGTAATCTCATAATTCGCAAATTTTTTCAGCATCATTTCAAAAACATGTTATAATTATTATTTGTAGAATACTAACTCTTAAAAAGCTTGATGCTCCTAAATTTATACACTGCTTTTCAGCTGATTTGTAAACATAATCGTAACATGTTCCATCTAGACAATACTATAGAATTCAAAATATTTTATTCAGTCCATATTAACAGCCTCATTTAAAGAAGAGTTCAAAATTATATATCTTACTCCGTTATTATAACACACAGTTCCATCATCGGCTTTATAAAATGTGTTTAAAAACTTTTTCTCACTAGATGTACCTTGACAGTTAAGCTGACAGTCGCTTAAAGTAGCCTGGAATTAATTTCCACAAGTTTGAATCATGTTTCATTGAATTCGGTTAACTATTGTAAAATTTGTAAAAATTTAAACCAACTTTTTGAATGTTTAAAATTCCTTTTTCCCTACATTGCTCCTCGACAGATTTATTACTTTTATACGGTTGAAAATGGTTTGGAAATATTAAATTTAGATCTGAATTTCTGTCATTTTTATCAGATTGTAGTTTTACACACTTTCCCATTAAACATACCTGAATATTTCATATTTAGTGAACAAACAGGCAAAATAGTACATTGTGCAACAAGTACGGAAAGAAGTTGTTTTCCGACCAGTGCGAAGTTTGCTGCTCTGATCGAAGCGAGGGCAGCAATTCGCACGTGGTTGGAAAACAGCTTCTTTCCGCACTGGTTGCCTAATGTGCTTTGTGCAACACCTGTTTACCGAAAAAAGTTATTTTTATACATTTCTAATCAATAAATATAGTTTTATGTTAATTATAGTGTATACTATACTGTTTACAGAAAAGTTTGAGTAAGTGTTTGCCCACTTACTTAAAAGTGTGCGTGAAAGTACACTTTCCTGCACACTTTTAAATGCGCAGAAATTGACCACTTTCTGATGCATTTGGGTGATTTTCAAATAACTGTCATATTTGCATGTCCGCATAGATAAATGACTAATAAAATTATTATTTTTTGCCACTCACTTCATAAATCACTTAATAGAAGTCTCTTCTTAAAGATACTTAATAGTCAGTTTGTTAACATTAACATTATCATAGTTAAAATTAAGAAAATAGGGTTAAATTGTCAGGTCCGTGGCATACGTTTTTTTAAAATTTTGTTCTGAAATTTTCAAGTAAGCAAATATTAAAACTATCTTTTAAATACTTTGTAGGCCAAATCTAACCAGATGTTTTACATATAAAAATATTTTTATTACAATGATATTCTACGCACACGAGCACTTTTTTCATGTTTTAAATTGTTAATTACTTTCTACCAACACATGTTAACGTCATCGTGATTTTATTACTCAATTTTATGTTTAATTGACTTCTACTGGTATTATTTTGAAGTGCGAACATTGAAAAGAAAATATTTATTCGATTTTTTATTTCTTTACGTGTTTTAACTGTGACACACATGTCAGGACCGTGGAAAAATGTCAGGTCCGTGGCATGTAACTTTTGCATTTTCCATCGTAACTTTAAAAATATTTAAAATCTTGTAGTTTCCATTTGAACATATACTTTAATAACAAAAATGTACTGAAATATGTAATGAATGTCAAATTTGGTTCACTATTTTAGCAGAAAAATGTCTTATTAAAAAAAATAAGTTATTTGAAAATCACCCATTTATGTTAAAGGAAAGTAGCTCTTTTCCAGCAGGGTTTGCACAAAATAAGTTAATTGCAAGCTTCATTAGATGAAGTTAGAAATTAAAGAAAGATTTGAGCTGTTGTGTTTATACTATAATTGCAAAAACATTAATTGATATCAAAAAATTTCTCACGCTTTCCTCGTCACAAGGAGTTCCTTCGAATGCTGATTTCCGTAGATTAAATCTTGTATTATTTTGGACGCATTCTAATTTTACACAAATTCTCGGAGATATCTTATTAAAAATAAATGTAAACTATTGAATGTTTCTTAAAATGAATTTAACTTATAGTAATATTCGACAATCACTTACAAGCGCTCTCTCAAAACCATCAGATATGCATTGTTCATCTGCTGAGATGTATTGTCCAGGAAAAGTTGTTAGCATTTGATCTTCAGTTTTGCCAACAGCTGGATTATTCCGAACGCACTCGGCTTGCTCTGAACTAGTTTAGAATAAGCACATATGTTATTTAAAAAACAAATTCTTTGTTTACTTAAGTAGGTTAATAAAAGTAATTTTACCTTAATTTCAATTTCATTTTTTCTTTGGAACATGGAGAAAAGTAAAATTGATTTTCATTTACTTTATGATAGCTCATAATGTAACCTTTCTTAAAAGTACATCTTTTTATTTCTGCTCTAGTCATATTTTCATTATTATCATCATGAAGAGATCCCAATCTAATAAAATAATACATTTTTTATACACCTTTTAAAGTGATAATAATTTTATTAATCTATTAAATTATTACTAATCTCAATACTTACACATGACCTATTTCATGTGCACTAGTCAAAATTCCAGAAAATCTTCCTGAATCAGAAGTAATTGCTGCTGAGTATATATATTCTCCTATCGTTGTACAAACATCACCATATGCATATCCTTAAAATTATTTTAAGTTTTTGTAAAGTTTCTATTAATATAAATATTCTAAACCTAAGTATCATCTTAAATATCTTAAATATTTTTTACCATCGTATTCCTGAGGCAATCTTGGATTAACAAAAAAAACAGCAATATCGTAATCATTAGGAAATTTGAAATTAGTTTGATTGAACATAAAATTTGAAAATTTGTTTAAAGTCGTAGAATTAAGGATATATTCATCCATCGGTTCTATTGGATCCTTTGGTTATAAAGAATATTTTATGAAGTACGATTGAAAAGATATTTATAATTTTGGACACTAATTGTTTGTGTTATAAAAATGAAATACCTCACAAATAACAATTCCAGCTATACTTAAACGAACTGAAGGATCATCAATCTCTCTAAAATACAGATCTACTGTATTCCAATATATTAAAACATAAGCAACAGTTTTTTCAATACTGCTATTAAAGTGTCTGAAATTAGAAAAAATTGCTATTATTGATTCGAATTGAAAGTTAGTATATATTAAAACTTAAAGCAAATTTAACACCTAACTTTTAAACCATGTCACTATTGGTTGACAAAGTCGAAATCTTTTTTCACAATTATAACGTTTAATAATTAAAGTGAAACTTACAGAAAAATAGTTGTATCAACATAAATTAAAATTTCTGGATATACTATATTTGGAGTTACTTTAATATTTTTTAAATAATCATGATCGTGTATGGAATTTGGGGAGTAATTAATAGTTCCACTTTTTGTTGGAGATACTTCTCGTTTGTAAAGTATGTGATTATTCTTTGCTGATTCGTGCAGTGATTTTGATAAAACATCACGACGAACACGATTAACATTATTTAACGAACGAATTACTTTGTCTGAATCAATAATACCATTCTAAAAAAATAATTTTTCATTTTATGTGCACGACGCTTTACGGAAGTCAGTAACAAGATTGACATTTATTTTAGAAATGCACTTACAAATTCTGAAATACCTTCTTCATTTACTGTATGAGCTATTACAGACCTCGTTTTTCGGTTGTGATAAAATGTAAGGTTCACCTTGTCCATAATCTTAATGGTATTATAAAATTAAATTCGATTAAGTATTTAAATGATTGAGTATTTTGGAATTAAATGGTATAACAACATAAATTTCACATACGTCATTTCTCAAAACATAAGTAAATTTTTCGCCACTTTTCTTTGCTACCCAGACTTTTGTCTTTTTGCCAGCAAAGAATCCTTCTGATGATTGCAAAGTAAATTTTCTATCATATCCACTTCTTTTTACATGGAGTGAAAGTTCAGGAATACTTCTTTTATGAATTGAATGTTCAATAGAAATCACTTCCCCATCAGATTCTTAAAAATTCAAATATGTAAATTTACTTCTTTTAAAAATTGATTAAGGGCATACCATTAAAATATTTGTTTATGTCAAATAAATAATTTTCTATTGTTAGATAAATTGTTACATGATTAGAAGAAACGTGACTAATGCCTTGAATAATACTCATTAGTACCTTCATTGACTTCATGATCAGAAAAATATTGCTGGGCCTATAATGAAAAAAATTTCAATTTCAATATTTTAAATTTAATATTAATATTAATTTAATACGGACAGAAATTTAGAATCGGATTGTTAATTCTAATGTGGCTATTTTCAAGAATTAACTTTTAGTCCCAACTAATGGTATTAAAGTAGTATATATGTGACGCTCCAAGGTGAAAGGGACCTTAGCTGCAATAGACAAATTTTACAGAAAAGGTATTTAAAGTAGAAGCACTCTGATTGGTCAAGGCGTTCCAATGAAATTCAGCCACACTACTCATTACACATTGATAGTTGTCCGTGTTACACGAAGTGCACGAATTGTACGTGCATGGCCAGTGTAGTAGTATTAGTAAGTAGAGGGGCAGATTTTCTGAATAACATCGTGTTAACATTGAACAAGCTTATTTTTAAACATCAATAACAAAAAAGCCTGTAATTAAAAATAATTTTTTACTTTTGCATATGAAAGAACAACTCAAAAACTACAGAATGATATAAGTAACTCAAAATTAATTTTTTTGCAGCTAAGGTCCCTTTCACCGTTGGGCGTCACACACACACACACACACATATACATATATATATATATATATATATATATATATATATATATATATATATATATATATATATATATATATATATATATATATATATAGTATATGTAAATCTGAAATATTAAAGAAAACTTACTTATAGTTCTTAAAACTAAAAAACTTGTTTAGTAACTTAATGTCAAATTGTCATAAATATGAAACAAAATTTTTGTTGCGTAGGATACATTTCAGTGTCGAATGTTACATATTGTTAAATTATGATTTAAAATAACAAATATATACCTTCACTGTGTACGCGAATAGTACGGTGAATACACAAAGTAAACCACAGGTGTAAATCATCTTCTGTTTACTAGTAATTTTCGAAAATTATAATGAGACGTTTAAGAATAAACAAAACACCACGTATGAATAATTTTATTTTAAATATTCCTACATTTTTTAAAAATACATAAAATGCGTTTCAATTAATATTATCTATATAGAGTTTATTATCTTCGAGCCAATAAGAATGCTACAGGTTTACCATCTTACTTGGAAGAAATAAAATTTTTTTATAGTTTAAAGATTAAAAAATGCACTAAAATGCATTTCAGTTTGAAAATTATGAAATATAACTTGATATAAATTTACCTTTATTAAAAAAATTCTTTTTCGTAATTATTGGTAATTTCTCCTATTAATATTTAACTTTTAACGACATATGTAGGTATATCGTAAATAGATATACAAATAAGAGAGCACTCCTACATCAGTTGAATAATATTTGCTTTAAATACTGAAATATTTAATTCAAATATTATTTAATTGATTGAAATAAAAATTATTTGGTTCAAGTAAATACTTATTTGATAATACACAAATAATCGGTTATTTGAATCAAATAATTGTTTTCAGTGTAGTTAATTTTATTATTTGAATTTATGTTATTTAAATTGGAGATTTACAATTGAAATTTTAAAAGTAAATTTTTTTAGTCATGCTTGAGTGGAAAATTAGTAAAAGTTTGCAGAAATACTAACTAATTTTATTATAGTAAACTTTTCACTAAGTAGTGAAAAGTAGTATAATTCGTAGAAATGAGTATCAGGACTTTCGACTAAATTAAGATAGAGGAACCAAAAAATAAAAAAACCCAAATTGAAACAAAACACTCGAAAACACAGCTTCCTATTCAAAAAATGTGTTATCAACAAAAAAACCGCAGGTTAAACTATAATACTGTAATTGTAATAAAAAAACCTGTATTCATTAAATAGTGATTAATTATACCAGCTCTATATCTATGCAATACAGATAATTATGTAAGTGTCGTTAATAGTGGAAGAATATGAAAGCTAGAAAAATGAGTAAGATGCATACACGGAAAAAAAGAAGTCGTTATTAGCCGAGATTATAATATACACTGTAAAAAAAGGGAGTTAAATTTTAACACCCCAGGGGATTCTATAAAAGTCGCACCCATTGGGGAGTTAATGCCAGGGGAGTTAATTTAAGGGAGTTAAAATTTAACACCCAAATGCTAACTCACCATGGAAAAAATAACTCGCGCGGGTGTTGAATGAATGGAGTTAGAAATTAACTCTCTTTTGGAGTTGATTTTTAACTCGAAAAATTTAACTCCCAAGTCCGCAAACTCCCTAACTTTTTTACAGTGTATCGCGTAGATTGTAAACCTGTAGAGAAGCAAAATAAAGGGAAGGTAATGATATTAAATACATCAACAAATTAAATTAATTTTTAATGAATTATTATTACCCTTGATTGGTCCAATATTACAATACGAAAATTCCATCATCAAAATGCGAAACATTTTCCATTCTCATTGTATTTGCTTTATGAACAATTTATTAAATTCAATATTAGGTAATAGCACCCGTAGATAAAAAATATTTCAGAGGAAGGTAAGTACAATAGAACGAATAAAATGAGAAAACAATTAAGCAATTTTTTTTTCTCTAAAATTGTAAAATATCGTATTTTACTCCCTAGAGATTACACGAGAGATCTGATTTTACTCATCTCTTTTAAAGAAACACAGTGAATAATGAACTGAAAAACATAATTTTATATTTCAGTTTTCTTTAGAGAATTCCCCATTTACAATTTTGAATTTATTCTAAATATAACAATAATAATAACATTATTATAAAATTATAAAATTAATATTTATATAAAACATTAATTTTCTTAGCTCCTCGTTGAAATTACGAAAAAGTCTTCTAAAATTCGATTCCCAGGTCACTCGCAAAACGTTCTACGTCTTCAACATTAGAGAAATCTAAAGGTGAGAATAAATCAACTGATGCTCCCTTCATATTTTTCAAATATTAAGAATTTATTTTTAATACTAACCCTCAGCATCATTTGGATCTTCACTTATCGGGCTGAAAACTTTTTTCTTAATTTTAATTCTCCTTCCTAAAGGAACTGCAAACATATTTAAATAAACAGTAAATAAATTTCCGCCAGCAAAGACTGATACTAACATTTTAAGAAATACTGTAGAATAAAATAAAAGTTATATAAAAAGATCTTATAAAATTTCTGCAAGTGAAACTTTTCACGAGGGAAAATTATTAAAACTATTTTTGAAAATTAATAATTATATTTTAAAAATCATAATATGCATTAATTTAAATACTTTCCTCTTAGTTCATCAGCAGCCCAATTCGTCGGCGGATTATCCAATTTTGAAAAAATTTCAATAGTAATACACTTCCCATTTAAACAATACTGAAAAATTGTAAAATAATAAGAGAAAAATTTGCGTAGGTAATGATTTTAAATAATATGAAAGCAGATCAGAGTTAGGAACAATGGTATATGATGTAAATATTTTTTAAATTTTCGGGATTAAAATATTAAATTATTAATAAATTTTAGTTACTCCTTCAGTTTCGCAAGGATATCCATCTTCTGCGGTTAAATTTTTAAACTCAATTACTGACGAACTTTGATTATCCAGTTTGAATAAATTTCGGATATTTAACACATTTTTATTGGTACAAGTGAATGTACATTTATTTCTATCGTGCTGAAAACGTCCAAATGTAGAAATAAATTAAGGGATTAGAGTCAAAATACAAAATAAACAATGTTCTCAACGGTTTAGAAAGTTCTTTCAATGTCTATTGGAAAGAGAATTTTATAAAGATTTAATACCCGTTTCCAAATTTCATCAGCCGCAATTAGGAAAGAAGTAGCTACATTTTTTCTGGCGAGCACGTTAACTGATAGCGCGTCCACACAGTGTCACAGTGCTTTTACAATTTACCGTTCAAAATTGTCTACAGACTACAATTTTTAACCGACTTGAGTGTTCTTTGTTTTAAATTAAAGGGGAATAAATTCTTAAGACGTCTCTCAAGGCCAATTTTTCAGTTTTTAATTGTTTATAATTTTTTATATAATCAAAGTTAACAAATTAATTCAATTTTTAAAAAAATGTAATTACTTCTTTCCTAATTACGGCTCACAAAATTTGAAAATGGGTATTGAAGCTATATAAAATTCTTTTTCCAATAGAATTTGAACGAACTTTCTAAAACGTTGAGAACATTGTTTATTTTGCAATTAAACAATTAATTTTGCAATAACATTTAGTAATTTTTAATAATAAGTTTTTTTTATTTTTTCAAATAAATCTAAAATATTTAAGGTTTACAAAAATGCAACGTTCATTAAAACCCATTGATTCTATCACGGGATATGAACTCATAATGAAGCTTGCATTTTATGTGTTTTCAATACAATTCAGTAAATTTTAAATTTGCTGGTACACTTCACGTATTTTGACTCATTATTTTAAAAACAATAATAATATTTTTATCCATATACTAACATTATACGACAGAAACATGTCAATTCCTAGACATCGGTTCAAAGGAGATTTAAATTTATCATACGACCTTTCTACGGGTGTTGTTGAACGAATAGTACTTGTCGTAATTAACATATTAAGGCAAATACCATTATCACAGATCTAAAGCAGGAAACAAAAGAAGTCATAAGTTGATAATGGTACATTGTACATATTATTAAAATGTCACTTACTCCACTATTATCACAAGGGTATCCATTCTCAGCAACTAACTCTTGATCAACATTGTTAGTTTCATTTTTACAATAAGTTATACATCCGTCGTTATACTAAAAAGCCAAGAAGAAAAATGAAAATATTGAAATAAAGAGACAAAATTGAAATTAATTTTTGTTATAAAACTAACAATCTCTTGTAGAGACATTCCAATTAGATTACATCGTTCACTAGGAGACTTGAAACCACGCCATTTATCAGAAGGAGTAGTTGATGGCACTAAATTCATATCAATACAGATCCCATCTTCACAAGTCTAAGAAAAAATAGAAATAAAATTTTCAGTTACCACATTAACATGGTATTTATTTGTTCAAATGTTTCTCACTCCATTATTGTCACAAGGATATCCATTGTCAGCAACTAAGTCTTCATAAATTTTGTTATTTTTTTCACTTTCGCAATAAGTTACACATCCATCGTTATACTGAAAATTAAAAAAACTAAATAAAAGTTAGTCCAAGAGGGTTTCAAATTAAAAAATTTTACAATGAATATTTTTATAAAGTTTCTTAAAATTAGCAGCGGAATGAAAATATTTAGTCCACATCTATTATAATACTAACGTCGTATATCCAAGACATTAAAATATGTTTACATCGTTCTTTGGGAGATTTATATTCATCTAAGGGAGTAGTTGTCTCAATAGTGCTGACAGTAGTTGACAGAATTGTCATATTCACACATTTTCCATATTCACAGTACTGAAAAAGAAAGAATAAATGTGAAAATTACATCTTCTGTTATGTTACGTATAATTTTTATTCAATGCAGTAACAATATTTTATATATTAACATAAGTCTTACTCCATTATTTTTGCACGGGAATCCATCTGGAGCTATTATTTTCAATATGACATCTTTCACACCATAAGATTGGTTGTGGAATGTATCGGCAAATTTGTAACGTGTCGTTTTGCAGACTAAGTAACATTCCACTACTGACTTCTAAAAGAATAATTTAAATATCATTTAAATTAGTATGAAACAACATTGCTTTTAAACAAATTTGAATAATATAAACTACAAAGTTAATCCTTCTTTAAAGCTTTTTAATTCTTCCGCACCATAAAACTGTAATCTCATCATTCGGGAATTTTTTCAGTATCATTTCAAAAACATGTTATAATTATTATTTGTAGAATACTAACTCTTAAAAAGCTTGATGCTCCTAAATTTATACACTGCTTTTCAGCTGATTTATAAACGGCATCGTAACATCTTCCATCTACACAATACTATTGAATTAAAAATATTTTATTCAGCCCATATTAACAGTCTCATTTAAAAAAGAGTTCAAAATTATAAATCTTACTCCGTTATTATGACAAACACTTCCATCATCGGCTTTATAAAATGTGTTTAAAAACTTTTTCTCACTAGATGTACCTTGACAGTTAAGCTGACAGTCGCTTAAAGTAGCCTGGAATAAATTTCCACAAGTTTGAAACATGATTTATTGAATTCGGTTAACTATTGTAAAATTTGTAAAAATTTAAACCAACTTTTTGAATGTTTAAAATTCCTTTTTCACTACATCGCTCCTCGAGAGTTTTATTACTTATATACGGTTGAAAATGGTTTGGAAATATTAAATTTAGATCTGAATTTGTGTCATTTCTATCAGATTGTAGTTTTACACACTTTCCCATTAAACATACCTTAATATTTCATATTTAGTGAACAAATAGGCAAAAAATAAGTTAATTGCAAGCATCATTAGATGAAGTTAGAAATTAAAGAAAGATTTAAGCTGTTGTGTTTATACTATAATTGCAAAAACATTAATTGATATCAAAAAATTTCTCACGCTTTCCTCGTCACAAGGAGTTCCTTCGAATGCTGATTTCCGTAGATTAAATCTTGTATTATATTTGACGCATTCTAGTTTTATACAAATTCTCGAAGATATCTTATTAAAAATAAGTATAAACTATTAAATGTTTCTTAAAATGAATTTAACTTATAGTGATATTAGACAATCACTTACAAGCGCTCTCTCAAAACCATAAGATGTGCATTGTTCATCTGCTGAGATGTATTGTCCAGGAAAAGTTGTTAGCATTTGATCATCAGTTTTACCAACAGCTGGATTATTCCGAACGCACTTGGCTCGCTCTGAACTAGTTTAGAATAAGCACATATGTTACTTAAGAAACAAATTCTTTGTTCACTTAAGTAGGTTAATAAAAGTAATTTTACCTTAATTTCAATTTCATTTTTTCTTTGGAACATGGAGAAAAGTAAAATTGATTTTCATTTACTCTATGATAGCTCATAATGTAACCTTTCTTAAAAGTACATCTTTCTATTTCTGCTCTAGTCATATTTTCATTATCATCATGAGGAGATCCCAATCTAATAAAGTTATATATTTTTTATACACCTTTTAAAGTGATAATTATTAGATCAATCTATTAAATTATTACTAATCCCAATGCTTACACATGACCTATTTCATGTGCACTAGTCAAAATTCCAGAAAATCTTCCTGAATCAGAAGTAATTGCTACTGAGTATATATGTTTTCCTATTTTTGTACAAACATCACTATATGCATATCCTTAAAATTTTTAAGTTTTTGTAAAGTTTCTATTAATACAAATATTCTAAACCTAAGTATCATATTAAATAATTTTAAAAAAGTTTACCGACGTATTCCTGAGGCAATCTTGGATTAACAAAAAAAACAGCAATATCGTAATCATTAGGAAATTTGAAATTAGTTTGATGGTACATAAAATTTGAAAATCTGATCAAGCTCGTACTATTAAGAATGTATCCATCTATCGGTTCTATTGGATCCTTTGGTTATAAAGAATATTTTATGAAGTACGATTAAAAAGATATATATAATTTTGGACACTAATTGTTTCTGTTATAAAAATGAAATACCTCACAAATAACAATTCCAGCTATACTTAAACGAACTGAAGGATCATCCATTTCTCTAAAATATAGATCTACTGTATTCCAAAATATTAAAACATAAGCAACAGTTTTTTCAATACTGCTATTAAAGTGTCTGAAATAAAAAAAATTGCTATTATTAACTCGAATTGAAAGTTAGTATATATTAAAACTTAAGGCAAATTTAACACCTAACTTTTAAACCATGTCACTATTGGTTGACAAAGTTGAAATCTTTTTTCACAATTATATTGTTTAAAAATTAAAGTAAAACTTACAGAAAAATAGTTGTATCAACATAAATTAAAATTTCTGGATATACTATGTTTGGAGTTACTTTAATATTTTTTAAATAATCATGATTATATGTGAAATTTGGGGAGTAATTAATAGTTCCACTTTTTGTTGGAGATACTTCTCGTTTGTAAAGTATGTGATAATTCTTCGCTGATTCGTGCAGTGATTTTGATGAAACATCACGACGAACACGATTAACATTATTTAACGAACGAATTACTTTGTCTGAATCAATAATACCATTCTAAAAAAATAATTTTTAATTTTATGTGCACAACGCTTTACGGAAGTCAATAACAAGATTGACATTTATTTTAGAAATGCACTTACAAATTCTGAAATACCTTCTTCATTTACTGTATGAGCTATTACAGACCTCGTTTTTCGGTTGTGATAAAATGTAAGGTTCACCTTGTCCATAATCTTAATGGTGTTATAAAATTAAATTCGATTAAGTATTTAAATGATTGATTATTTTGGAATTAAATGGTATAACAACATAAATTTCACTTACGTCATTTCTCAAAACATAAGTAAATTTTTCGCCACTTTTCTTTGCTACCCAGACTTTTGTCTTTTTGCCAGCAAAGAATCCTTCTGATGATTGCAAAGTAAATTTTCTATCGTATCCATTTCTTTTTACATAGATTGAAAGTTCAGGAATACTTCTTTTATGAATTGAATGTTCAATAGAAATCACTTCCCCATCAGATTCTTAAAAATTCAAATATTAAAATTTACTTCATTCAGGAATTGATTAGGGCATACCATTAAAATATTTATTTATGTCAAATAAAAAATTTTCTATTATTAGATAAATTGTTACATGTTTAGAAAAAACGTGACTAACGCCTTGAATAATACTCATTGGTACCTTCATTGACTTCATTGTTATTAAAATATTGTTGGGCCTATAATGAGAAAAAATTTGATTGAAAATCAACAATGGTAATTATTAATTACTACTGATTATATTTGAATGCAAATTTTGCTATATTTAGTTTCAATTTTAATATTTTAAGTTTAATATTAATATCATTCTAATACGGACAAAAATTTAGAATTGGATTGTTAATTCTAATATGGATATTTTTTAAGAATTAAGTTTCATTCCGCACTAATGGTAATAAAGTAGGGGCGAGTGGGGAAAGTCGGGGTACTTAAGGTTTAATCAGCAAAAAAAAATTATTTAATATATACTTTATTATTATTTTTAATTATCATCTTTGGGAATCAGTCTTTTGTTATAATGGCGTACAGAGGCCATCTACTTCTTAAAAAAGCATATAACTAATATGTAACAAGTTGCAATTCTCTCCATCTTGCCCCACCGGTGGGTAAGATGGAGTACTCAAGAAGAAAACATATTTCTGTCGATAAATTTCATCTTGCTCCACCTACGAAATTGAAGAACAATATTATTTGCTAAACTTTACGATTCAAGAAAGGAAAAAATATGGTTCCCTGCTCCTGTAAACATTTCCACTTAGAATAAAATTTATCCAGTTCATTAACCATTATTATTAAGTAATAAACACCTAATAAAAAAGTGAAAAAATGATAAGAAAATTATCAAAAACAGTTTTTTTAGTCAATAAGATAAAAGATTTTTTCTCATTGTTTTTAAATTTTGTAAACAAGAAACTATCCTCTCGGTGCAGTATTATGTAAAATCTAATCGCGATTTGTTAATTCGTTTGTTAAATAAGGCCGGCACCCTGTCTTGCTCCTACCCCATCTTGTACCACTCTCCCCTACATATATTATTATAAAAGAAAATTTACTCTTTGTTCTAAAAACTATAAAACTTTTTAAATTATTATTGTCAAATTGTCATATATATATAAAGAATTTTTTTGTTGCGTAATGTACATTTCAGTGTCGAATGTTACATATTGTGAAATCATGATTTAAAATAACAAATATATACCTTCACTGTGTACGCGAAATGTACGGTGAATACACAAAGTAAACCACAGGTGTAAATCATCTTCTGTTCACTAGTAATTTTCAAAAATTATAATGAGACGTTTAAGAATAAACAAAACGCCACGTATGAATAATTTTATTTTAAATATTCCTACATTTTTTAAAAATACATAAAATGCGTTTCAACTAATATTATCTATATAGAGTTTATTATCTTCGAGCCAATAAGAATGCTACAGGTTTACCTACTTACTTGGAAGAAATAAACTTTCTTTATAGTTTAAAGATAAAAAAAAAATGCACTAAAATGCATTTCAGTTTGAAAATTATGAAATATAACTCGAAATAAACTCACCTTTTTTAAAAAATTTCTTTTTGATTCATAGTAATAATTTTTCTCCTATTAATATCTAATGAAACAAAATTATTTTATTTCATCTTATAGCTTTAGTATTATTATTATTATTATTTATCATATTTATCTATAATTTATCATAATTTTTATTTCTTTTTCTATTTTTGTTATTTTTAATAATTTTTCATTTTTTTCTTTTACTTTTAACAATATTTTTTCTAAATTAACCAATTCAATTGCGAATTTTAAAAAGGACCCAACTCTAAAAACCGTAAGTGTCATTTTTATATAATAAAAGACAGTGCAAGTGACTCTTCCGATTTTCAGAGTTCAGCCCTTTTTGAAATTCATAATTCAATTATTTTTTAATTAAATAGGAAAAATTAATAAAACTTTACAATCAGTTTCACATTTTTTTCATTAAAAATAATTTCGACTATTTTTCTAAAAAAATATAAATGAACATTTATTCATATTTTTGCAAGACTAAACAAAATAATAATAAATATAAGAATATTATTTATATTTACTTCTATTATAAAACACAATTTTAATAAAGAGAAAAGAGTGTAAAATAAAACATTGTAACTTCAGTGACTGAGCATTTATTAAAACAAAAATTGACCTTTATCTTCCTTAATAATCATTGTTTACATGTACCATAATTTAAACACAAAACAATTCTACATTTAAATTGTAAAATTTTTTAATATTACAAAGTTATTAAATCAATATTTATTTAAAAAAATTAAATTTTCATAGTTCCTTATTGTAGTTAAAAAAATCTTCTAAAGCTCGATTCCCAGGTCACTCGCAAAATGTTTTACGTCTTCAACATTGGAGAAATCTAAAGATGAGAATAAATCAACTGATGCTCCCTTCACATTTTTCAAATTTTTAAGAATTTATTTTTAATACTAACCCTCAGCACCAATTTGATCTTCAATTATCGTGTTGAAAACTTTTTCCTTAATTTCAATTCTCTTTCTTGAAGAAACTGTAAATATATTTTTATAAACTGTAAATAAATTTCCGCCAGCAAAGACTGATACTAACATTTTAAGAAATACTATAGAATAAAATAAAAGTTATATAAAAAGATTTTATAAAATTTCTGCAAGTGAATCTTTTCACGAGGGAAAATTATTAAAACTATTTTTGAAAATTATTTAGTTATATTTTAAAAATCATAATATGCAATAATTTAAATACTTTCCTCTCAGTTCATCAGCAGCCCAATTAGTCGACGAATTATTCAATTTTGGAAAACTTTTAATAGTAATACACTTCCCATTTAAACAATACTGAAAAATTGTAAAATAATAAGAGGAAAATTTGCGTAGGTAATGATTTTAAATAATATGAAAGCACATCAGAGTTAGGAACAATGGTATATGATGTAAATATTTTTTAAATTTGTGGGATTAAAATATTAATAAATTTTAGTTACTCCTTCAGTTTCGCAAGGATATCCATCTTCTGCGGTTAAATTTTTAAACTCAATTACTGATGAACTTTGATTATCCAGTTTGAATAAATTTCGGATATTTAACACATTTTTATTGGTACAAGTGAATGTACATTTATTTGTATGGTGCTGAAAACGTCCAAAAGTAGAAATAAATTAAGGGATTATTTTAAAAACAATAATAATATTTATATCCATATACTAACATTATACGACAGAAACATGTCAATTCCTAGACATCGGTTCAAAGGAGATTTAAATTTATCATACGACCTTTCTACGGGTGTTGTTGAACGAATAGTACTTGTCGTAATTAACATATTAAGGCAAATACCATTATCACAGATCTAAAGCAGGAAACAAAGGAAGTCATAAGTTGATAATGGTACATTGTACATATTATTAAAATGTCACTTACTCCACTATTATCACAAGGGTATCCATTCTCAGCAACTAACTCTTGATCAACATTGTTAGTTTCATTTTTACAATAAGTTATACATCCGTCGTTATACTAAAAAGCCAAGAAGAAAAATGAAAATATTGAAATAAAGAGACAAAATTGAAATTAATTTTTGTTATAAAACTAACAATCTCTTGTAGAGACATTCCAATTAGATTACATCGTTCACTAGGAGACTTGAAACCACGCCATTTATCAGAAGGAGTAGTTGATGGCACTAAATTCATATCAATACAGATCCCATCTTCACAAGTCTAAGAAAAAATAGAAATAAAATTTTCAGTTACCACATTAACATGGTATTTATTTGTTCAAATGTTTCTCACTCCATTATTGTCACAAGGATATCCATTGTCAGCAACTAAGTCTTCATAAATTTTGTTATTTTTTTCACTTTCGCAATAAGTTACACATCCATCGTTATACTGAAAATTAAAAAAACTAAATAAAAGTTAGTCCAAGAGGGTTTCAAATTAAAAAATTTTACAATGAATATTTTTATAAAGTTTCTTAAAATTAGCAGCGGAATGAAAATATTTAGTCCACATCTATTATAATACTAACGTCGTATATCCAAGACATTAAAATATGTTTACATCGTTCTTTGGGAGAATTATATTCATCTAAGGGAGTAGTTGTCTCAATAGTGCTGACAGTAGTTGACAGAATTGTCATATTCACACATTTTCCATATTCACAGTACTGAAAAAGAAAGAAAAATGTGAAAATTACATCTTCTGTTATGTTACGTATAATTTTTATTCAATGCAGTAACAATATTTTATATATTAACATAAGTCTTACTCCATTATTTTTGCACGGGAATCCATCTGGAGCTATTATTTTCAATATGACATCTTTCATATCATAAGATTGGTTGTGGAATGTATCGGAAAATTTGTAACGTGTCGTTTTGCAGACTAAGTAACATTCCACTACTGACTTCTAAAAGAATAATTTAAATATCATTTAAATTAGTATGAAACAACATTGCTTTTAAACAAATTTGAATAATATAAACTACAAAGTTAATCCTTCTTTAAAGCTTTTTAATTCTTCCGCACCATAAAACTGTAATCTCATCATTCGGGAATTTTTTCAGTATCATTTCAAAAACATGTTATAATTATTATTTGTAGAATACTAACTCTTAAAAAGCTTGATGCTCCTAAATTTATACACTGCTTTTCAGCTGATTTGTAAACATAATCGTAACATGTTCCATCTAGACAATACTATAGAATTCAAAATATTTTATTCAGTCCATATTAACAGCCTCATTTAAAGAAGAGTTCAAAATTATATATCTTACTCCGTTATTATAACACACAGTTCCATCATCGGCTTTATAAAATGTGTTTAAAAACTTTTTCTCACTAGATGTACCTTGACAGTTAAGCTGACAGTCGCTTAAAGTAGCCTGGAATTAATTTCCACAAGTTTGAATCATGTTTCATTGAATTCGGTTAACTATTGTAAAATTTGTAAAAATTTAAACCAACTTTTTGAATGTTTAAAATTCCTTTTTCCCTACATTGCTCCTCGACAGATTTATTACTTTTATACGGTTGAAAATGGTTTGGAAATATTAAATTTAGATCTGAATTTCTGTCATTTTTATCAGATTGTAGTTTTACACACTTTCCCATTAAACATACCTGAATATTTCATATTTAGTGAACAAATAGGCAAAAAATAAGTTAATTGCAAGCATCATTAGATGAAGTTAGAAATTAAAGAAAGATTTAAGCTGTTGTGTTTATACTATAATTGCAAAAACATTAATTGATATCAAAAAATTTCTCACGCTTTCCTCGTCACAAGGAGTTCCTTCGAATGCTGATCTCCATAGATTAAATCTTGTATTATATTTGACGCATTCTAGTTTTATACAAATTCTCGAAGATATCTTATTAAAAATAAGTGTAAACTATTAAATGTTTCTTAAAATGAATTTAACTTATAGTGATAGTAGACAATCACTTACAAGCGCTCTCTCATAACCATGAGATGTGCATTGTTCATCTGCTGAGATGTATTGTCCAGGAAAAGTTGTTAGCATTTGATCATCAGTTTTACCAACAGCTGGATTATTCCGAACGCACTTGGCTCGCTCTGAACTAGTTTAGAACAAGCACATATGTTACTTAAGAAACAAATTCTGTGTTCACTTAAGTAGGTTAATAAAAGTAATTTTACCTTAATTTCAATTTCATTTTTTCTTTGGAACATGGAGAAAAGTAAAATTGATTTTCATTTACTCTATGATAGCTCATAATGTAACCTTTCTTAAAAGTACATCTTTTTATTTCTGCTCTAGTCATATTTTCATTATCATCATGAGGAGATCCCAATCTAATAAAGTTATATATTTTTTATACACCTTTTAAAGTGATAATTATTAAATTAATCTATTAAATTATTACTAATCCCAATGCTTACACATGACCTATTTCATGTGCACTAGTCAAAATTCCAGAAAATCTTCCTGAATCAGAAGTAATTGCTACTGAGTATATATATTCTTCTATCTCTGTACAAACATCACCATATGCATATCCTTAAAATTTTTAAGTTTTTGTAAAGTTTCTATTAATACAAATATTCTAAACCCAAGTATCATCTTAAATAGTTGAAAAAATTTTTACCGTCGTATATCTGAGGCAATCTTGGATTAACAAAAAAAACAGCAATATCGTAATCATTAGGAAATTTGAAATTAGTTTGATTGAACATAAAATTTGAAAATCTGTCCAAAGATGGTTTACTAATATAAAATTCATCCAGCGGTTCTATTGGATCCTTTGGTTATAAAGAATATTTTATGAAGTACGATTAAAAAGACATATATAATTTTAGACACTAATTGTTTCTGTTATAAAAATGAAATACCTCACAAATAACAATTCCAGCTATACTTAAACGAACTGAAGGATCGTCCATCTCTCTAAAATACAGATCTACTGTATTCCAATATATTAAAACATAAGTAACAGTTTTTTCAATACTGCTATTAAAGTGTCTGAAAAAAAATTGCTATTATTAATTCGAATTGAAAGTTAGTATATATTAAAACTTAAGGCAAATTTAACACCTAACTTTTAAACCATGTCACTATTGGTTGACAAAGCCGAAATCTATTTTCACAATTATAACGTTTAAAAATTAAAGTAAAACTTACAGAAAAATAGTTGTATCAACATAAATTAAAATTTCTGGATATACTATGTTTGGAGTTACTTTAATAGTTTTTAAATTATCATGATCGTGTGTGGAATTTGGGGAGTAATTAATAGTTCCACTTTTTGTTGGAGATACTTCTCGTTTGTAAAGTACGTGATAATTCTTTGCTGATTCGTGCAGTGATTTTGATGAAACATCACGACGAACACGATTAACATTATTTAACGGACGAATTACTTTGTCTGAATCAATAATACCATTCTAAAAAAATAATTTTTAATTTTATGTGAACGACACTTTACGGAAGTCAATAACAAGATTGACATTTATTTTAGAAATGCACTTACAAATTCTGAAATACCTTCTTCATTTACTGTATGAGCTATTACAGACCTCGTTTTTCGGTTGTGATAAAATGTAAGGTTCACCTTGTCCATAATCTTAATGGTATTATAAAATTAAATTCGATTAAGTATTTAAATGATTGAGTATTTTGGAATTAAATGGTATAACAACATAAATTTCACATACGTCATTTCTCAAAACATAAGTAAATTTTTCGCCACTTTTCTTTGCTACCCAGACTTTTGTCTTTTTGCCAGCAAAGAATCCTTCTGATGATTGCAAAGTAAATTTTCTATCGTATCCATTTCTTTTTACATAGATTGAAAGTTCAGGAATACTTCTTTTATGAATTGAATGTTCAATAGAAATCACTTCCCCATCAGATTCTTAAAAATTCAAATATTAAAATTTACTTCATTCAGGAATTGATTAGGGCATACTGTTAAAATATTTATTTATGTCAAATAAAAAATTTTCTATTATTAGATAAATTGTTACATGTTTAGAAAAAACGTGACTAATGTTTTGAATAATACTTATTAGTACCTTCATTGGCTTCATGATCAGTAAAATATTTTTGGGCCTATGATGAAAAGAAATTTTAGATTGAGAATCAACAATGGTAATTATTAAGTACTACCGATTAAGTTAGTATGAAAATTTTGCTATATTTAATTTCAATTTTAATATTTTAAATATAATATTAATATTGTTTTAATAGTCTTAGTTCTAAAAATTATAAAACTTGTTTAATTATCAATGTTAAATTGTCATAAACATAAAAAAAAGTTTCTGTTGAGTAAGATACATTTCGAATGTTACATATTGTGAAATCATGATATAGAATAACAAATATATACCTTAAATGTGTACGCAAATGGTACAGTGAATACACAAAGTAAAACACAGGTGTAAATCATCTTCTGTTCACTAGTAATTTTCGGAAATTATAATGAGACGTTTAAGAATAAACAAAACGCCACGTATGAATAATTTTATTTTAAATATTTCTGCATTTCTTAAAAATACATAAAATGCTTTTTAATTATTATCTATATAGAGTTTATTATCTTCGAGCCAATAGGAATGCTACAGGTTTTACTTTCTTACTTGGAAGAAATAAACTTTATAGTTTAAAGATAAAAAACATTTGCACTGAAAATGCAATTCAGTTTGAAAATTATTAAATATATAACTCGAAATAAACTCACCTTTTTAAAAAAAATTTTTTTTGATTCTTAGTAATAATTTTTCTCCTATTAATATCTAATTAAATAAAATAATTTTTATTTTTTCTTTATTTCTGTTATTTTTAATAATTTTTAATTATCAATATTACTTATGGGAAATATAATAAAAATAATAATATTATTATTAGAATCTCGAAGAATGGAACAAACAAGTATAATTGAATGGCTTTTCATTTATTATTCGGAGTAAGGAATTTTATTAAATGAAAAAGAAAATAATACTTTACATAAGGAAATATATATATATATATATACTTACTGCCAGGCATCTTTATAAGGTTTCAGTAGAAAAACAAGACTGTTGTCAGCCATCGTGTTCCTCTTTATGAAGTTAGATATACGTATATATTTACGCGCTGTGGCTGACTATAGACAGATTATTTCACTGAATCTCATAAAACACAAAGCAGCACGAATTTCTAAATTCCCACAAAAATTTTTATTAAATTTCCACACTTCCTTGCTTTTTACTATATATAGATATGAAAAATATTTTAACAATTTACTTTAGCGACATTTGCTATAACTTTGTTTAATATTAAAACACAATTTTTTTATTCCCTTCTATAGTTTAAATTTATATAACAAAATTTTTAACTACCATACATTTTTAATTCTTTAATTTATTTATAATTATATTTTAAAACGGTTCTATACAGTTTTTTTAATTATCTTATAATTTTAACTTTTCTTCCAAAGCAAAATGCGTTTTAATAAAAAAAAAATCGATTTATTTTAATGAGAATAAGTTATTGGAGAAAAGAAGCTTTTTTTTTAATGAAATATGAAAATGATACTAATTGGAATAATAAAAAATGTTAATCATAAATTTTTACACTTTTTTTACTAATAAAAATTCAAAGAGTAATAAAGAACTGCAACGTAAATAATCTTCATGACAGAATTTTACACTTTTCATTCCATCATTATATGAGTCTAGAAAAACTTTGTGCACATTTTCTCTCCGTCTCGGCATTTTTTTATTTTTTAAACTTTTTAATTGGCAGCAATAAACGAAAAGAAAATCGAATAATTACAACATATAGTCACATGTAGGGCAAAGTTTATTCGAATACATAATATGAATGTATAAGTTATAAATGAAGTGACATTGGAACATTGCTGAGGTTCGTAATAAACGAAAAAAATGAGGGCAAAAGGCAATAAATTGGTCAGAACACCAGGCAGATTGGATTTTTTTTTCAATATATATTAGTCTCTTCCTGCATGGAATATACGCGCATATATATTGGCATTCAATGTTCGTCGGCTGATCTAAATTCCAGATATGTAACTACCGAGTGTTACGTTGAATAATAATTACATCTCAGACATTATATCTTACTTTGTTTAATAGAATTTCACTTGTTGCAATTTATACAAAAAAAAACAATAAATAGAAAAATATTACAATTTTTTCCATATTGTTTCGAAAATTTTTCATCTAGATGTAAAATTTTATTAAAAAATATTTCGCCCACTAAGGGAAAATAATATTTCTTTTAAATTTAACTTTATCAAGAGATGTATAAATTATCCATAATTTTTCTGCTGACTTAGATTCATGTTTTTGTAAAAAATTATAAGCGATCATTATTTCCCAGTAAAAGACATTTTTTTGTTGAATCAGTAAATATGAATGAATAGGAAACAAATACAAACAGTAATTTATTGGCTGTAATAATAAACTAGTTGATATTATTTTCTGAATAATATAAATTTGATATAAATGTCAAATGTAAAGAAAATTAAGAGGAGGAAAAACGACTTTTGTGTAGCCTAATGAATTATATTAAATGAATTGAAAAAAAATTTTTTATGTCATAATAAAACTGTTTTATAGAAACGAATTAAATTTAATTAGTTGTCCATTTTAAGTGAAATAAACTTCTTTTCAAAGTACATGCTTAAAAATTAATGACTGCATTATTATTGTTATTTTAAGATATTAATTATATGTTTATAATTAATAAGCAAACATTGTTAACAATGTGAATATTATGTAAAGTGCGCAACAGCAATTACCTAACATTTTCTATCAAAACATAATCTCATATTAAACGTTTCACCTGAAGCGTTGCGTTACATGACACGTTTTCAATTTTTCGTCGTTGATCGATATTTACTCCTACGTGTACCCACTGGCAATGTGATGCGAAGAAAATTGGTATTAGTTATTAGTCGAAATAAAATTTAATCAAACAAATTTCTAATTTCCTACATGTCACACTTAGAAGAAAATATTTATTTCAAACAAATAAATTTTTGTATAAAAAAAAATTGATTTTTATAAACATTTTTTCTTCTCCTTTAAATTAGTTTTCAATTGACATTGTCAGGACTCAGAAAAGAGAAATTATATAATAATTATTATTTATATTATTATTATAAATAATATTTATATAATTATTATAATAAATTATAAATTTATAACTACTAAAATAAACTTTCTCCATGAGTGCTAAAATCTATATTACCAATTTTATTTCCAACTGACAAAAAAAGATATATATGCATTTAGCCATAAAAAAATTTCCAACACTAAAAACTCGACTTTTTTGTTTACAAAACAGAGTTCTATTCGTAATCCTACATATATTTTTGTTTTATTAAAAATATTTCTCTGATGCTAAAATTAATTTTTATTATGTACTAAATTTCGATCGTAAATGCCAAAAAAAAGGAAAATTTTTTGTTGTTTTGAAAATTGCTTTGCATATTCTTTAAAAAAACATTCCATCGACCGTATAATTCAAAGTACTAAAGTTTTCTTACAAAATCATAAAATTCCATTCTTTCAGGTCTTTAACCCACTTTTTTTCTATAAAACTATATAGGTATAAAGGTAGTGCGAAAAAAAATCTCCCTTTTCCTCCAAGAAACACTTTTTACATCTCTTTCAGGTTATACATTACTTAAAAGACGAAAAAGCGACATTTCTTGACAGAAAAAGGTTTTCTCGTTTTTCGAAAAAAAATTTCGATCCATTTCATATCCCTCTTGATCGTCCCTTAAGTAGAAAAAAACCAACCCCATCGCAATAGAAATAATCTTAAATCTTACTTATACACACTCCTTTGACTTTCTTTTTTTTCTCACAATAAAAATAAAGTTCATTTTAGAAAATAAAACAAAATTATCACAAAAAAAATTGTACTCTATTTTCAAAAAAAAAATTTTTTTTTAGAGAGAAAGGAAACAAATGATGAGTTTAAAGAATTAGGAAATAATAGAAAAAGAAGAATGTGAGTGACCTAAGCTTAAAGAATTCTATTTAATCAACTGCACTTTCTTCAAGTAAATATCCATTAAATTGAGGTATGGAGTTGTGCTTCAAGGGTTGGAACTCATCCCGAGTTTCCCAAGCATCGTTTCTCACATTTCAGTAAATATTTACTTTCTCTGTGAATCAAAATGAAAGCATGAAACTTTAATCGAATGTTATTTTTCATGCGGGTCAAGGAGTGCGAATTCATTATTAATTTTCAATTCTAACAAGAATACTGACAAATTTCAATAAAATTAAATTTATTGAAAAATTATTTTCCCACACTTTTAATATTAAAATTAAAAAAAGAAAATTCTTTACAATTACAAAACCAAATTTACTACATAAAAATAAATTTAGCATTTAAAATCAAATACAGATTTCAAATCTAAATTAGCAAAAAAATTGTAAGAAAATCAAAATATCTCGTTACGCAAAAAAGTATTTTTAAAATTTTTTAAAATTGTATAGACAGAAAGTGTGTGGAGCGTGAAAAATTCGCAAAAAGCCTTTATACCAATTTTTAATGAATTTTAATAATTGCTCACACAACATTGTATCATTTACAATCAATTAAACCTGGAAAGGAAATAAATATCCACATATGTTTAAATTTACTTTCATCGCGAAACAATATTTTCCAATGTAATGGAAACAAAAAAGGCTTTAGTAATAGAATACTGCATTTTATAATAAAGAATATATACAATTTCATGAAAAAAAGTTACATTTCAATAAATTTTCTTTCACTTTTTTTCAAGAATATTTTAATTAAAATTATTATGAAAAAATAAATGATGCACCACTTTCCTCGGGTACTCTAAAAGCTCATATATAAATAAAATGAGAAGCTAGAAGTTATATACACAAGTTTGTACATATGTACAAAGGGATTGAAAAAACATATTAAAATCTGTAGTTAAAAACTTTAAAAATTAAAAATTAAAAATATCAAGGTTTTCCTGAATGTAAATTCATCAAGTATTGTTTTAAAAATTTATGAACAAAAAAGTAGATAAAACCAAGAAGATGGAAAATTGTATAATTAACTCCTTTTCTAGAAAATTTATTTAAAAAAACTTCAATATTCTTGAAAATAAAAAATATAGTCAATATTTAAATTTAATACTTTAAATATTCGCAACAAAAAATAATCATTATTGCTGTACGTTTGGAAATGCATTGTTAAAATTACTCGCAAACGATGAGATTATTGATCCATAAAAAAAAATATATATATATATATATACACAAATGTGTATGCAATGTGATAGAAGGCACCTTTACTTAGAACTAAATTGTCAGGTGTAACAGAGCTAATGGATTAGATATTGTTGACATTTAATATCATTCACGTAATTTATCAGACTGAATGTAATTTCCTTCCCTTTTTATAATGAAAATTTTAGAAGAAAAGACCAAATTCTCATTGTACACGCATTCAAATTCTAAATGAAATTCGAAAATTAATGAAACATTGCAAAACTTAAACTGCTATCTTCAAAATTATAGTTATTTGATAAATTTACCTCAATTAGATAAATAAATTTGGTTAAAAATATTTATGTTAAAATAAATAAAACTTTGAAAATAGAAAATTCTTTTAACATTTTTATGAAAAACTGATAAAAAAAGGGCGATAAAAAAGTTTGTATTTAAAACATTATTTAAAACAAAACCACTTTTACCTCCAATAAATCTCCACGTCAGTGATGAATTCGAGCAAGTAATCGCAGTTTAGAGAAAATTCAAGGAAATATAAATGAAAAATAGAATTTACACTTTTTTGTCTTCTTTCTTAACAAAAAGAAAACATTCTCGAAAGCATCACTAAAAATTTCTTTTTTTTTAATTTTATATATATTTCCACATAATATTATAAAATACTAATTTTTTGTACCGAAAACAAAGAGTAAATTAAATATTTCAAAATTCTGGAAACAATAAACTGAAACGCTGCTTGTGAGAACATATTAAACAAGGATTTGACACTTGAGAGTTTTAGTTCAGGTAAATCATAAATTCGAACTTTCGAGAATGCATATCATTGATAAAGAATTTTATTTATCATCAAAGTTATCCAAACTACTAAATGAATTCTGATTTAATAAAAATCCAAAATCAAAGCTAACTTGAACTAAGTTCTATTCGAAAGGATTATGGAAATTTACTAAACACAATGCTTATGAGAATGTTTTCATAACTACAGCCAAAAATAAGATAAATTCACTCAGAGCTTACTGAAAATTTTAATTGTGCTTAATAATAATTTTATTTATTCCCAATCGATTGAGAAGAAAATTACTATGCAAGAAGAATTAATACCTTTCATCTTATTGTTAATGGTTAACATACAATTTTCAGGGCAAAGGTTACCATCGTATTTGTCTTAAAAAATTTTTCTAGGCGCAATTATTTTTTATGTATGAATAACATTATGCCAACGCCAAAGGCTTTTTAAGGTATTCCTACAATGAGCATTTTATTAGTTAACAAGTTAACTAATAATTAATAGTTAATAATTAATTAGTTAACTAGTTCACTAATAATTAGTATTTTTCATGGTTTTTCAAAAAATAAAAGTAAAAACGATGCCCCAGCATCCAGGTTAAAACCCTTTATAATTATAAGTGTAGTTAATCTTTAAGGTGAACTCATTGTAGAAAATCCTTTAATGGTTCTAATAAAATTTTTCGGGCGGAAATTACTGTAGTATTTTTTTAATTTTTCCTGGAGGGAATTTTTTTATACCACAATAAAATCATGCCAACGCAAAAGGCTTTTTAAGGTGTTCCTACAATGAGCATTTTATTAGTTAACAAGTTAACTAATAATTAATAGTTAATAATTAATTAGTTAACTAGTTCACTAATAATTAGTATTTTTCATGGTTTTTCAAAAAATAAAAGTAAAAACGATGCACCAGCATCCAGGTTGAAACCCTTTATAATTATAAGTGTAGTTAATCTTCAAGGTGAACTCATTGTAGAAAATCCTTTAACGGTTCTAATAAAATTTTTCGGGCGGAAGTTACTGTAGTATTTTTTTTTAATTTTTCCTGGATGGAATTTTTTTATACCACAATAAAATTATGCCAACGCAAAAGGCTTTTTAAGGTGTTCCTACAATGAGCATTTTATTAGTTAACAAGTTAACTAATAATTAATAGTTAATAATTAATTAGTTAACTAGTTCACTAATAATTAGTATTTTGCATGGTTTTTCAAAAAATAAAAGTAAAAACGATGCACCAGCATCCAGGTTAAAACCCTTTATAATTATAAGTGTAGTTAATCTTTAAGGTGAACTCATTGTAGAAAATCCTTTAACGGTTCTAATAAAATTTTTCGGGCGGAAGTTACTGTAGTATTTTTTTTTAATTTTCCTGGACGCAATGTTTTTATGCCTGAATAAAATGTTCCCGGCGCCAAAGGTTTTTTAAGGTGTTTCTACAATGAGCAGTTTATTAGTTAACTAGTTAACTAATAATTAGTAATTTGCATGGTTTTTCAAAAAATAAAAGTAAAAACGATGCACCAGCATCGTTTTACATTGTAGAATTTCCCGGCGCGAGTGACATTTTTTTTCGTTGTGACAAAATTTGTCCGACTCAAGTCACTTTTTAATAAAATTTTCCGTTCGCTAGTGACATTTCTTTCCTGTTGTGACAAAATCTTGACCCCGTTGAGGGATCTTAAAAAAATTGAAAAAGAATAGGAAAGTAATGATTATGGGTTTTCTCTAGATCCCTGAAAGGTATCTCGATAAAGCCCGTAGAGAGAATGTAAATTAAAAGAAAATTATTTTAATAAAATGTTTCCGGCTCATATGACTCTTTTATTTGATTTAATAAAATTTGCCCAGCTTTAGTCACTTTTTATTTTGATGGTCAACTCCCTATCGTCCGAAAACAGCCTTCCGAATGCTATCGCCCGAATGGATTTTTACTTGAGTACTCATTTGACCGAATTTAATCACCCGAATCAAATTGTTCGAAAGCAGTTAAACGAAAAAATTTAAATATAAAAACTGACTCTCTCGATTGTGATGTGGAATAAACAAAAGAATGTGAAGTCATTTGTTTATAAATGAAACGTCAAAATTAACGTGTCGATTAATACATTTAAATTTAATTAAATATTCTAAATTGTCAGTGGTAAGGAATAATTTTGTTAAATTCGATTGGCACACGGAAAATGCTCGCAATAAACATATAATTATAGTAGATTAATATTTATTTACATGAAATAAATATTTACATTTAATAATGATTTTTATTTTGCTCAACTAAATGATACAAGTATCATTTAAATAATTCAAATCATTTAAATATACATTTAAATATTAAAATTATAATTTTTAAATTAATAGAATTTTAACTCACATATCTTATTGTGAGACTACTCTTGAACGTTCGATTTAAAGACAAAGCATTAGCGGGCAGAAGAGAATGAAACAAAAGAACCGTATTCTGGGATCCCTAGGAAGAATCCTGGAAGACGATTATAGGAAAGAAGTGAGTTGAGAAAGAAAGTTTCCCTGATCCCATGATGGGATCATTTGAAAACTTGAGAAGAAATAGAAAAATCGAAAGAGAGAGAAGAAAAGGGCTCGATTTATTCCTGATCCCTTCGTAGGATCATAGAAAAATCGAAAGAGAGAGAGAAGAAAAGGACTCGATTTCTTCCTGATCCCTTTGTAGGATCATAGAAAAATCGAAAGAGAGAGAGAAGAAAAGGACTCGATTTCTTCCTGATCCCATTTTAGGATCATAGAAAAATCGAAAGAGAGAAGAAAAGGGCTCGATTTCTTCTTGATCCCGTTTTAGGATCATAGAAAAATCGAAAGAGAAAGCAAAAGAAAAGAATATGGGTCTTCCTTAGATCCCTAAAAGGTATCTTGAGAAAACCCAAAAGCAAGAATGTAAATTAGAAAAAAATTCAGGTCTTTAATCGTACTTAGAACTCATAAATATTTATTTTATCAATACTTTGGCCAAAAATAAATTTTGAACAAAATGTAAATAAAATTAAATAATTTGACAACAACTGGTTCAAGTAGAAATTACGTTTTAAGTATTTAATGTTTTAAGCACTTATTTAAGTTACGAAACAAATAAAATATAATTGAATTAAATAGAAAGTTCAGTTTGCTCAGAGTCAAGTGTATCTTTTTTCATGGATCTGTATTGCTCTATTTAGAAGTATTTAATTTCGTACTTAATTTTTAGCTGATTGAATAAAAATTAAGTTGTTTTAAAACAAAATTTCCCTCTGAATCTATAAGAAAGCATTTTTAGTGAGAACAAAATATTTTGCACTTAAATTTTCTCTACTATTATTAAATTCTTGACATAAAATCACTGCGTCTTTAAGATGCTTTATAGGATAAAACTCTCTCTTTTTCGAAAGAATGGATCTTAGGTTGAAGGTAAATCGAATTTTTCATCCCCTTTACCACAAAGTCCACCCTACATATTCTATTTTAACAACCCTCTATATAAAAAGCATTAGTAATAGGAGCCAAAAAATTTTCCCCTTACATCTGCTTTCATTTTTATGTAAGACAAATAAAATTGAAAGTAGAAAAAAATAATAAACTTTACGAAAGTTTTTATTAACAAATGCCGAGACAGCAAATGTCGTTTTTCGTAAAGAAAAATTTTCAGGGCAAACAAGTTTTTGTACTTTAATAACATTATAATAGTGTCATTGCGTCTTTTTGTCAAATACTTGTTGATTTTTATTTTTATCATTATATCAAGGATTAAATTATTACTAGAAAAGATTAAAACAATGTATTATGGTGTTGTTTTTGACTATGATTGAAATTTTACTTCAAATCAAATACCTTACAATTTACTGAGATGCTAATTCACATAGATAGTAGCTCCCTCATCTAGGAAAAATTTAATTACACAGAATTTTTACCCCAAATGCAGGTTAAAAATTTTACTATTTTTCCTCCTTTACTTTGAAATTTTTATTTTTAAAACAGAAATTATAAACACTTACCTTTTCGCCAAAGTTGTTGTGTTAAGAGGCAGAATCAGAACCACCAATCTAGAGGCAGAATAAGAGACCTATATATTTAATGATTTATTTTGAGATAATGAAGAATTAAATTAAATTTCTGTTTCGAAGGTTTTTATTAAATACATACTGAAGTGTGGAAAAAAATTATTTTATCAAAATTTTATAACATAATAACGGTAATAAATTTTATATTAAAAATCGACTATTTTTTTACGTCCGGAATATAGTTTTTTTGTAAAGTTTAAGTCCTAGAAAAAAATGCAAAGAAATTTTATAATCTACATAGTATAAACTTTGAAAGTACATATGGATTTTTTAATTGGATGTAAAAAAATTAATATGTACTTCCAAAGTTTACAGTATATAGATTATGAAATCTCTTGGTTTATTGTTAGCTTAAACTTTTTAAAAAAACACTTTACAGACCGTTTTGGTTGTAAAAAAAATAATTAATTTAGAAAATGTCATTTGTCCGTTATCGTAGCGATTTTATTAGAAAATTTTGAATAAAGATTTTTTTCAACTTTAAATAATATATTTAACAAATCTTCTAAAAAGAAACAAACCATCTTGTTCCATTTTCATTTTCCCAAAATAATTCATCAAAAATTGGTCCCTATTTCATAAAACTGAAGCTAGCAAAACGTTCATTAAAAAAAAAAATTTCTTTTAAATTTTCTCTAAAAAATCCAGAATATAAATTTTTGTTTATTTTTAACCAAAGTAAACCCTCGAAATCCTAAAATACAAAATAGGTGAAGAAGTAGTTCTTATTTTTTTGTCACGGATTTTCCAAAAAAATCCCAAAATTTCAACTAAATCAATAATTCCTGGCTTCGATAGCAAATTTTTTTTGTAATTACTTATTTACAATTTACATTTTTGTAAAAAATGCAAAAAATAAATGCAAAAGGTTCCAAGTCGAGAAAAACAGTCATATTTGTTTTTTTTGCACGGATTTTCCGAAAAACCGAGAATTTCAAGTAAATTAATAATTCAACGCCACAGTAGACAATTTTTTTCTTTTGACATTTATTTATTTAGAAGTCACAAGGCATTTTAAAAAATTTCAATTGGTTCCAACTCAGGGAAAGCAGAGATTTTAATATTTTTTGTATCAGAAATTTTTCAAAAATGATTGTGACATAAAAATATTAAAATAAATAATTATCGGTTGTTTTGAGAATTTACTTGGGTTTAAAAGAATAAAGAAAAATTTTAAACCTTAACTGTTCAGATTTAAAAAATTTTTTTTTTTTCGTTTAATCAACGTTGGTAACTTTTGTTTCATTATAAATTGTGCCTCTAGAGTGATGCTACTTTGCCCTTAAATTAGAAAGCCAGGACATTGTTGAAATCTGAAAAAGAAAATTTGATTTATTATAGAAAAAACTAAAAATTTAATTATTGAAATTAATTTGATAAAATTACATTTTAAAAATCTTTTAAAAGTAAATGGTTTTTAAATTTTTATTAAGTATTTTATCAAAATTTTTAAAAATAATAGAATTTTTAAAGAAAGAAAATTAATAACATTTTTTAAAAATGTTTTCAGTAATTTAATTAAATTTCTTTTGAAAATAGTTGATATCCTGCGAAGAATTTTGTTTTACTTCTTAAATAAATAATATTCTCGTAATTTTATTAACTTTTTCTCTAAACGATTAAACTTCTAGGAAAAATTTTATTTATGAAAATAATTTAATCCTTGCAAAGAATGAAATTAAATTTTTTAAAAATAATTGTATTTTAAAGAATGTTTTTTTATTAGAATTGTGAAAATAATTAAATTCCTTTGAGTAAAAAAATTACAATCTTATTGAAAACAATTTATTTCTTTCGGAAAATTGTGTTTAAAATAATTTATTTTTTGTTACAATTTTATTATTAAAAAAAAGTAATTATAGTTTTTGCAAAAAATGTTATATTATTTTTTTTTAATAATTGAAATCATTTGTGAAGTTCTATTAAAATAGTAGATAAAGAAAATAACTGAATTTTTGCGGAAAATATTCTTAAAATTTGTAAAGTAATCACTTTTCAATAATAATTTAATAATGACTTTACAATAATTTTTTTACCTAACATTTTTTTTCCATTAGAAAAAAAATTTCAGAATCGATTTTCAATAGAAAATCTAAACAAAGAATCCTTTCAAATAAGAAAATTGTTCCAAGAAATACATTTTTATTTATTATCATTTTACGATATTAATAAATTATTTCGATTTGTCTTTGGCATTAAGGGGATTTCGAATATTATATCTGGCTATGAATTTAAAAGGCATAAAATACGAATTAAACGAAACGCAATAATTTTTGTGCTTGTCAACTTCAGATGCGAGAAAAAAAACCCCATTTTTTTCATGTAGATAAATTTTTTTTTTGTACAAAGAATGAAAATAAAATCCATATTTAATCGTACAGTGAATTCTTTTCGATAATTAAAATTTCAAAAGTGAAAAGAAAAAAATAACACCTAACAATAGTTCAATTTCCAAGAGGATTATTCTCTCTCTTGCTTTCCCTCCTAAAAAAAAGAGAAAAACGAAAAAATTTAATCTCATTTCAAGAGAATTTTTGATCCAGAATGAACGTTTAATCTTTAACCTTCTTCTTCTTCTTCTTTTTTCTAAAGATTGTTTTTTACTTTCCTTTTTTTCTTCTATGATAAAATGAATTAATCACGGGACGAGGCTCACCAGTGGGATTATATTAGATTACTTTGGGTGTCTGATTAAAACAACTTGGTAACCGTGGAGTAAACGGACTTTTACTTTCCCGTGAAATCAAAACTTTTTTTTTTTTGTAAAAAGAATTAGAAGTTTTCTCTCTTGCTCCATCGAATTCTCAAACACTGATTTCAACTGAGACTATATGCGAGATAAAGTTACTTCAAATCCCTCTGAGATGTGTTTTGAATATTGTTGGTAGACAAACAACGCAACAATTCCAAGTCTTAATATTTCTTTCATTTCTTTAACTTTTTCCATTCCTTTTCTCTCTCTCTCTCTCTCTCTCTCTCTCTCTCTCTCTCTCTCTCTCTCTCTCTCTCTCTCTCTCTCTCTCTCGGGGAGACGCAAAAGAAATTGTACAACGCATTTAAAAAAAAGAGGAAAAAAAAACAAAACATTCAATCATTTTGGAGGGAAAAAAATTTGTAGTTTAAAAAAAATTATCCTTGAGGAGAAGTTAAGGACATTTTTTTCTCGAGAAACAAAAAATTGAATCTGAATTCACTCTTGAAATTGTATTGTAACTTTTTTAATTGTTTTACTTTTTCATTAATTTGTTATAAAGAAATAAATAAATTCTAATAATAATTCTAATAATAATTCTAATAATAATAATAAAAATAATAATAATAATAATAATAATAATAATAATCATTATTATTATTATGTAAAATAATATCTAATTATTTTAATAGGAAATTAAAAATAATGAAAGTATTTACTGAAAAAGAAATAAAATTATTCTCACAATAACTAATAAAGCTCACAATAATTTTAATAAAATAAATTTTTTATCAAAAAAAATTTTTTTAGAAATAAAATTGTTGAATTTATCCACTTGAGAACACTGAGAATATCACTAGATGGCGTGGAATCTGATTTTATCATCTAAACTGCCATCTAGCGGTGACCTTGGCGTTCTCAGGTGGAGAATATCGGCTCCGTGTCGAATTTCAAAATATTCTTAATTTATAAATTGTTTATAAATTATTTCTTTATTTTAAGAACATTTGACCTATTATGAATTCACAGTTTCAAATGCAATTGAAAAATTAAAATTAAATTTAATTAAAATCTGATCTAAAACTGAAATTCTCGCACGGAAATTCACTAGATTTTTTATGTTGAACCTTTCTAGTAAAATTCTATAAAATTTTCTATCGACTGGGAATTTAGAATGTTTCAGTAAATTTTTAATTTCTATGGTTGTTTTTTTATTCCTAATTACAATTTCGAAATAATTAAATATACTAAATGAGTAGAGAATATGCTTAATGTTTAAATATCTAAATTTTGAGTTTATTCTGGTATTTCAACAACTTTTTAGGCAAGTTTATTTTTTTGAATAATAATGTTACTTAACGCTACTCATATGAGCTTACATTTCTCTCTCTATATACATTTGTAGTAAAATGCACATAATCTACGTTCGCTTCAGGCGTTCAATTTGCAAAATGTTTTCCAGTCTAGTTTCCCCTTCATTGCTTTCAAATCTCTACCCTTAAAGCAAGACAAAAGTAAATGTAATTTCTTGACTCAAGAACTAATATTACTAACTTATTATTATTTCTAACTTTAATATCTATAAAGTTATTGTTGCAATAAAAAATACTAACTTTTACCTTTAATTATTTATGCAGTAAAAATAATAGACTCTTTAATTATTTCCATACTCTGGAAATCTAATATAAATTTTACTCTTAATTACTATATGACAATGAAAATAATAATTTTACAGTCGTACATTCATAAACATTGCCATAGTTAATATCTATTTTTAACAGCAAACATTTTTTAGAGTAACAATAGTATAAGTAAAATAATAAAAATTTGTTCATATTATAAAAATTGTTTAAATTTACTGCTTTAATTACTAAGTTTATGCACCACTTTCGTTCTAAAAAATTTTGTTTTATTCTTCTTTTGAAAAACAGTTAAACGAAGGAAGTATAAAGATAAACTTTAATGGCATGAATAAATATAAGTCCAAATAGAAAAGTATTTATTTATTCTTTTTTTACTTTTTAGAAAGGAAAAGCAGGAAGAAAGGTGGAAATTAAACCGGATTTTAGTAAAAAAAAACGTCTAATCGCAATAGAAGGAAAAGCATAAAAGTGCACAAAGGAAAGAGAAATTCAAATAGAGTTCACTTAAGCTGAAAATTAACATCTGCTGCGAAGAAGGATTTTTTAAATGAAAGAATAAATTGGAAATGTTAGGTTAAAAAGAGTAAATTATGTTTTGAAAACGAAACTCCGTTATAGAAGATAAAATAACAATTTCTTGTTGAAAAAAGAAGAAATGTAATTTATTCTCAAAAACAGGCAAAAATTAACAAAGCTTCAAGGAAATTAAAAAAATAAAATTTCAGGATTTTACAGATAAGAAACATTTAATTAAAATTCGAAAAAGAGAAAAAAAAGTAAATATAAAATTGAATTTTTAATTGTTTCTCACCTACTCTTAATTTAATATCAATTTAAAAGCAATTTTCCATTATTTGATTTATTTCCCCCCCCCCCCCCATAACGAGAATTAGCAGAAGAATTTTTTTTTCATCAATAATTCGTTATTAAAATGCAAATTCCTAATATAATACGTAATAATATAAAAGCAAAAAATCCAATAATATATGAATAATAAAAGTAAGAATCCAATATATCTTTTTTTTCCCATAAAAATAAAATTTTTCACACATTTACAATTTCATTCGGGGGAAAAAAATGATATTTTTGTCACTTCACTATTTTACCATGTGTATTACTTTTCTTCATAAATAAAAACCTGTCCCGATGACGCGACAACCAAATGCCCGTTAAAAATTTAATTCTCGTGAAAAAGGTTTAATGTCATCGTTACACAAGAGATTGAAACATAAAATCTGCCTCTCAAAAAAAAAAAAAAAAAGTCATCTCATTGTGAATATTCAAACTCGTAAAAAAATTGCGATGAGTAAAAAATGAAAGATAAAGGAAACACGACAATAAATATGACATGTTGTTTATGATGAAATCATAGAAAAACAATTTCCCACAGAGATTTCAAAATTGCTATAAAGGGACAAAAAAATTGATACGAATGTTTTTTAAAGTGTAATACTTTTTCATATTTTCTGACCATTCTTTTCGTGTCTCTAAACTATGGTTCTCTCGTTTATAGGAAAGAATAACAATAACGCTAAAAGGATAAGATTGGAAAAGTTCTATACATTTTGTTTGAAAAACTATTTCAAGTCCTTTAATATACGTTCATCGTAAATAGTTTGGGAAAATGACAATTTTTAAAAGAAACGAAAACGTGACTTTAATTTTACTTTAAAATTAAATTTTTAATTTATTCTTATTTAATTAAAATTAATTTATTTGTTTAAAATAAAAATGAAATAAATAGAATTTTTATTTACTTTCGTTTTAAATATAAAGTGGATAAAAATTTAATTTATACAAAAAAAAGGAAACTCTTTTTTTCTTATCGTAAAAACAATCATATACGGCCTTTTGAAACTTTAAAGGATATTCAAAGATTATTTCAAAGAATTGAAAATTTTCTCTTGTGGAAATTTTGAATATTTCAATATTTCAACCTTTTGAATTCTCTTTTCGAAAATAAATTATTTTCGAAACATTTTAGAAACTTCTCTTCAACAGTTTAATTTTCTTTACATAAATAACAAAATTCCAGGTTCGAAATTTAGTTATATTTAGAAATTTTTATACAAATTCATTGTGAAATTCAATTATTTCTATAAATAACAATATTTATCACAAGAAAGCAATTATTTTCAAAATCCATAAAATGATTTCTAAAAATTTCATTTAATTCAAAAAAATCTAAATAAAAATTGTCGTCAACGTTTCAATTATCTTTATAAATACAAACGAATAGCGAAATTCTTCAACAAAATTCTATTATTACTTGATTTACTAAAATTGATCGCAGAATTTAAAATATATTCACAATTCTAATAAATTTATTGAAAACAATTTAATGTTTTCAGAAATTTTAACAATTCATCGAAAGAATTCAATGATTTAAAAAATTTTATTAAAATTCTTCTTAGTCATTCAATTTTTTTCATAAATTTTTTAAATTCCTTTCAGAGATATAATTATTTTCATCAATGCTATGAACATTTACAGAAAGGTACAATTATTTTTATAAAATTCAATTATTTTAAAACATTTTTATAAAATTCATTGCAAAACTTATATTATGTTCAATATTTTTCCATAAATCAATATTTTGTGTATCAATTATTTCAGTGAAATTTTGTCAAAATTCAATTATTTTCAATGTTTACTATTTAGAAAAATTTTAAGAAAAGAATTTAATTATTTATAAAGAAATTTTAATAAAATTCGCCTCAAGAAATCAATTATTTTCTAAAATTCTAATAAATTGATTAGAAGAAATTTAATTTTTTTCAAAAATTTTGACAATTCAACGCAAGAATTCAATTTTCTTCAAATTTCATTAAAATTCATCACAGTAATTGAATTGTGAAATTCAATTATTTCTATAAATAACAATATTCATCACAAGAATGCAATTATTTTCAAAACCCACAAATTATTCGTAAGAATTTCATTTATTTAAAAAAAAAATCTAAAAAAAAAATTGTCAACGTTTCATTTATCTTTATAAACGAATAGCGAAATTCTTAAAAAAATTCAATTATTCATAAATAAATCAAAATTTATCACAGCATTTCAATTATTCTCCAAAATTGTAATAAATTTATTGGAAACAATTCAATTTTTTTCAAAAATTTTAATAATTCATCACAAGAATTAAATTATTTTTAAAAATTCTATTAAAATTCTCCACGGTGATTCAATTTTTGTCATAAATTTTTTAAATTCTTTTCAGGGACAAAATTATTTTCATCAATACTAAAAACATTTAGAGAGAGGCAATTATTTTTATAAAATTCAATTATTTTAACAAATTTATATAAAACTTATTGCAAAACTTAAATTATGTTCAAAAAATGTTCTTAAATCAATAATTATTTCAGTACAATTTTATCAAAATTCAATTTGTCGAAAGAATTCTATTATTTAAGAAATTTCGTTCATAAAATTCTAAACCAGAGTTGAATGTGAAGAAAAATTTAATTATTCAATAAATTATCTTTTATTTAGTTTCGTTTTAAATATAAAAGTGAATAAAATTTGATTTATACAAAAAAAGGAAACTCTTTTTCCTTACTTTAAAAACAATCATACGGCCTTTTGAAACTTCAAAGGATATTCAAAGATTATTTCAAAGATTTGAAAATTTCCTCTCGTGGAAATTTCGAATATTTCAATATTTTAACCCTTTGAATTCTCTTTTCGGTATTTCTTGAGCTGCAGAGTTATTTTTTTGTGTATTTATAAAGAATATAAAACTGGAGTAAAAAATATTTTCACCCAAAGTAAATAGTTGCGTTTCTGATAAAGTATCCTGACTTCAAACATGCTTCACGTGTTAGCTAACTTTAACATTTTATTTATTTACTCTTTTTTTATTTTTGTTTTCATCTATCTGGTTTTTATTTTTTTTTATCTTGTTTTTATTTTGTTTTAATTTATTTATATTTTTTTTCATATTTTTTAAAAGTTTTTTTTTGAAATTACAAGTTTTTCTACTTTCTCCCATCATATTGCATGTTGCGATACATTAAAAATTTCAAAACAATGCACCTGCAATGGTTTCTAGTAACATTGGATATTCTTTATAAAACAAGAATTTTTTAATTTAAAGAAAATATTTTCCCTATGAAACAAAAATTTTAAGAGAGATATATTTTATGAAAAATTTAAAAAGTTGAAAATGATTTTTTGTCGTCAAAAGAATATTTTTATCGTTTCATGTGTGTGAAAAAATTTAATAAAAAATTATTTTTTTTAAAACAAAGAAACATTTATTGAGATATTTCGAATATTTTTTTATTACATTTTTGCTTTTTCATGCGAAAGCTTTGTATTCGTGTCTATTTTCAAATAGTTTGTTAATTTTGTTTTTATTACTTTTCGAGAAGTGCTCTATTATTGCAGGCAATAAAATTTCTTCGAAAATATAAAAAATACACTGGATTTTAAAGAACAAGTTTTTTTTAATAATCCATTTGATTGATTATGAAGGAATTAGTGAAAAAAAATTGTAATTTCTTTTAATATAAACGAATAAAAATTTTATTTTTCTTAAAAAAAAAAAAACTTCTATCAAATACCGTAGTCAAAAATCGCATAAAATCCTTAAACTTTTCTTATTTAACACATAATTTTCCCATCCGTTCCACTGATGCTTTTAGATCCTCAACTTGCTTTCAAAAACTTTCCATAAATACAAAACTTTTTTTCTTCTAGAAAAAAGAATTATTTCAACATAATGTTGAAATTACGTTATAATATATATTTTTTTTTTATTAATTTACTTTATTTTAAGCAGTTTTTTTTATATAAAATTCCTCAGAATGTAGTATCTGAAAACTAAATTCATTTGGGAAATCATTTAGAAGAGGAATGTTTTCATTTATTATTTATTTCTTCTAATTTTATTCGCTTTTAAAAACTCGAAAATTCTATTGTTGCTTTTTCCAATGAACTCGATTGTGCATTGAAATACGTTCGTTAATTATGAAAAATTAATTATTGAATTAAAAATTGGAGCATAGAAAAAAAAATATATATATATGGAATACGTATGTATATTTCTTTCTTCTTTTATTTCCGCTTTTGTTTGTGTTTATATTTTCATACGTATTTCAATGTTTATTCGATATATTATTTGCACTCGGTGTATATATCTCCACTAGACAAAGTATACTTTACGTTTAAGAATAAACTGAAATAAAAAGTAAATATTTTCCTAGAGCTACAGTACATCAACAGAAGATTATTTGATTTTTCCACTTTTTTTGGGGTATTTTTTTTTTTAAGTTCGTAAGATATGTTTAATGGGTGAAAAGGTTTATGCTCGCACGAATATATTATGCATTTCCGGTGATGTTTCATGTTTTAGTGCGGTATATGTAGTTTGAAATAAGCAATACCTGCAGAAGCATATGGCGCTTGTCAACGTATTGCATATATATACCAGTCAGCACAACCTGCATCAGCGACCTATGCAAATACTATACATGATATATTTGCAAAACAATTTCAGTTCCTTTATAGATATCATTACGAGTAATTAAACTCATGTTACTTTATGTGATTATTTTCAAAATCAAAGAAAGTTCTATCTTTTTTCTTTGACAAACGAATATAAACATTTTTTTTTAAGCAACAGATTCAATAACTAAATTACGTTATTTGAATTAATTGACATTTAAATTGTCGTATTTTTGGTTTATTTTCTCGTTTTATTTAAGAAGGAAATAATTTTTTGAAAATATGAAAAGTAAGTGTCACTTTGAGTGTGGAGAAAATTTGTTATTTTCGTTAGTTAATCTTTTTAGTTGTTTTGAAACGAGAATAGAACTGTGGCACAAGAATAATTCGAGTTGAAGACAAATTCAATGGAGATTCATATACATATAAGTTTATATTCCACTGTACTAAAAGCAGTTTCGAACCGAGTGAATTTGTCCTAATGTACCTAAAATTTATGTTAACTTTACTAACCAATTTCTTTGTTTTCCATTGCTTTTCAGTACTTTGTTTCATTAAATCGTAAAACACTTTAACTATAGTTTCTGAAGGTATAAGACGTTTGCGTGCATAAAAACAACAAATAAAAGCAAGAGGTAAAAAAATATAATAATACAAATTCAAAAAACTAAAAACTGTTGTTTCTACTTTTAAAAAATCAGAAAAGTAGAAACAACAGTTTCCACTTTTTTGAATTTTGATTTTTATATTTTTTTACCTCTTGCTTTTATTTGTTGTTTTTATGCACACAGACGTCTTATACCTTTAGAAAGTATAGTTAAAGTGTCAGGTCAGGGAATTTAGGAAAAAATCAGGAAAAGTAGAATTAATCAGAAAAATCGGGGAAGATTCAGGAATTATTATTAAAATTACTAAAAAAATTAAAGGTTTGTAATTTAAAAGAAAATTTAGAATTTTTATGCCTTTTTGTCCAACCCTCATAAACAATGAAATTATCAGGAAATAAATTATTTTTGAAACTTTTTAAAAAATTCTCTTCAACATTTTAATTTTCTTTACATGGTTAACAAAATCCAGGGCCAAAATTTAATTATATTTAGACATTTTTATACACATTCATTGTGAAAGTCAATTATTTCTATAAATAACAATATTCATCATAAGAAAGCAATTATTTTCTAAATCCATAAAATTATTTGTAAAAATTTCACTTTATTCAAAAAAAAATCTAAAAAAAAATTGTCAACGTTTCAATTATCTTTATAAACGAATAGCGAAATTCTTCAACAAAATTCTATTATTCCTTGATTTACAAAAATTTATCGCAGAATTTAAAATATATTCAAAATTCTAATAAATTTATTGAAAAAAATTTAATGTTTTCAGAAATTTTAACAATTCATTGCAAAAATGCAAATTTCTTTTTCAAATTTTATTAAAATTCTTCACATTGATGCAATTCTTTCATAATCTTTTAAAAATCTTTTTAGGGATATAATTGTTTTCATCAATATTATAAGCATTTAGAGAAAGGCATTTTTTTTATAAAATTCAATTATTTAAAAAAAATGTTTTCAAATTTATTGCAAAACTTAAATTATTTTAAAAACATTTTCATAAATCAACAATTTGTATATCAATAATTTCAGAAAAATGTTGTCAAAATTCAATTATTTTCAATGTCTATTATTTCAAAAAATTTTATGAAAAGAATTTAATTATTTAAAAAGAAATTTTAATAGAATTTGTCTTAAGAATTCAATTATTTTTAAAAGTAGAATAATTCTTTGCAAATTTTATTTAAATTTGTCAAAAGAATTCTATTGTTTAAAAATATTGTTGATAAAATTCTTTACCAGAATTGAATTTTAAGAAACATTGAATTATTCAATAAATAAACTTTTGTTTGTATTTAAGTAATTGAATTTTAGGAGAATTTTCTAATAATAATTGATTTTTAAAAAGAATTTCATTAAAAATTTTTGTTTAAATTTGAAGTTTTTATTTCTTTACATCTATTTAATTGAAGAATTGAAGAATAATTAAAATTTCGTAAAATTAAATTTAAGTAAAAAAATATCAGAGAAAAATTGTATTATTCATAAGTATAATTTACGTTTTTATTAAAATTTTTGCAAATTTTTGAACATAATTTTATTTTTGCCTAGAATTTTATTACTTTTTAAAATAATTGAATTCTTGAGACTAATTTTATTAAAATTCACTAAAAATAATTAAATTCTTTTGCGAAATTTTATTATTTAACATTAAAAATAATTGAATTTTGACAGAATTTTAAAATTAATCAAATTTCTACGAAGGATTTTATTAATATTATTTTGAAAAAAATTGAATTCTTACAAAAGAATTGTATTAAAATTTTTGAAAATAATTTAATTGAATTTTTGAGCAGAATATTATTATTTTTAGTATTTTGAACTAAAATTCTTCTATAAATCTATTATTTAAAAAATCAAATAAAATATTAAAAAATTTAACTAATTTAAAAATAATTTTAGTTATTAAATTGTTTGTTAAATCTAGGTTTTTTAAAATTTCTATTAAAATTCATTTAAAATTGAAATTTGTAAAAAATTTCAAATGAAAATGTTTTCAAGTTCATTTAATTATGAAAATCGTAAACGCAACTCTTTTAAAATTGAATTAATTTTGAAATATTTAGGTAAAATTAGGTTTCAAAGGTTTCTGAAGTTGGCATCGATGCTCAGGATCAAAAAGTATTTTTACCTTATTTTTAGTAAAAAAATTGAACTAATTTGACTTCTATTATTCACCTAAGGAGTAAAAAACTATTAAATAGTATTTTATTAACTTAAAACTTTGGAAAAAATTGAGTGATTTTTTTGGTAATGTGCAAAAAATATTTTTCGATGCTGAGCATCAATGGCAACTTCAGGGACCAGATTTCAAGAATAATTACAATTAATAATAATTAATAATAATTATTAATTAATTAATTAATAATAATTACAATTTGACAGAATCAGAATATTCTTTAGGATCAGGGAAAAAGTCAAAATTTTGTCTAGAAATTAGTGAAAAGTCAGGGAAAATAAAAATTTAATTTTTGTAGTAATCATGTATAATTGTATAATAATTATAGAAACTTAAATAAAAACAAGAAAAAAAAACAAAAATACAGAAATAAAAACATAGACACAGAAATAAAAACATAAATAACAAATAAAAAGAACGAACAGGCAGAGGTTGAAAATAAAAACATGCAAACAAATAAAAAGGAATACAAACAACAAATAAATTCAAATATCATGTACAGAAAGGATATATTAAAAACTAAATAACAGAATTTATTTTTAAAAATCATCCTCCTAAAGCTAGTTTGCCAAAGATTTCCTATCCTATGGTTAAAATAAACGTTTTCCGCAGCATTTTCAAATGTCATTTCAAATCATGCCTGTTGATAAAATTTGACATGTGTGAATAGAAAGTAATTAGAAAAATTACTATCAACTTGTTTTATATGTGAATCTACTTGAAAAACTGCGGTATTTTGTTTCTTCGTTTTGAAAAACACATATCAGAGTGTGCTGTAAAGTTTTTTTTTTTTTTTTTTTTTTTTTTTTTGGGAGTCTTCACTCGCGAAGAGTGCCTCTCATTTAATTATCTCTTATACTCAGTGCTTTCTCATAATAGAGCCAGCACGTGCAAAGTACATTCAAAAGAAATCCTAGTGGTAATAATAAACCCCATTCTTTTACGATATCTCTTGTGTAGATTAACCCCCACCCTCTGCACTGTTTTTCACTACAAGGAGGACTAAAAAAGAATATGTGCACTAAACAGTCTCATTTCACTTAAGAAAATGCTCACTATGCCGACCAATCTTCAACTTTTATATACCTTTACGTTCCACTCTGTTTTGGTATTAAATTTATTGAAGACATTTACGGTCACAATGAAACTATAAAAATAGAAATTCTTTTTCATTTCACTTTTTTTTTGAGATCATATTATATTGTCCAATTTTCGATCTTATTTCGTATTACTTCCAAGTATTTTATTTTTATTTTCTGACTTTTGACTTTATTACTGATTTTTTTTATACTATTTTCTGAATTTTTTTTTCTGATTTTTTATTCTATTTTCCGACTTTTTTTATTTACTGATTTTTTATTCTAGTTTATGAATTTTTTTCTATTTTCTGAATCTTTAACACCTTTTTTTATTCTTATCTTCTTGTGTATACAAGAATCTTACCTTCTTCTTCTTATCTTCTTTTAATAAGCTGAAAACATTTTCTTTCCAAAAAAACCTTTCCTAATTTAAACAATTAAAAAAATTTATTATTTACAAGAATTTTAAGGAATTTTCAACAATAAACGAAATTCCATGGAAAAATTAGAAAATGGACATTTACGAACAATTAATTTTCTTATACTATACATACAATTGGGAATAAAAGAAAATTGTATCAATTTTAAAATTATTTTTACTCTCCCTCTATTGTATATATACTTTTTGTGTTAATTTACTTTTTGTGCTTCTCGAATTCTTAATGCAGTAATGCAATCTGGAGTGTCACTAAAGTGCAAGACCACTGGAAGTCCTCCCCAGGGGTCTTTGTCTCCAGAGAAAACTTAAATCTTTTATCCAGGACGCGGAACAAAAAGAAAATTTGCCAGTTTTCTTAATATAAATTTTGTTTTCTTTTCGCGTCTAATTTCAACATTTGATTTATATTTAATTTCATACCAGTAGCAGTTGAAGATTAAAGAGTAAATTTAGTAGATAAAAAAAATATGTTTATTTTTGAATCGACGCTAGTAGAATAAAATAATTTTTTCTTTTGATGGAAACAAATGAAATCGATAATTTATTATTTCAGAGATAAATAATAGTGGGAAACTAAAATTTACAAACTCCTATTTCACTAAATAAGTCAAAATTAAAGATAAATTAAAATTGAACTTCAAGATTTAAAATTAAATTAACTTAATCTAAAAAAGTAAAAATAGAATAATAAATAATTATTTCCTTTTGTATAAATGATTTTATTTTAAATAAATTTTTTATTTCCTTTTCTATAATTAATTATTTATAAATAATAATATAAATAAATAATTATTTCTTTTTGTATAAATGATTTTATTTTAAATCAATTTTTTATTTCAAATAAATAATTTCCTTTTCTATAATTAATTATTTATTATAATACTAAAAAATTAATTATTTATTTTTTTTTATTTTTTAGTATTTATTTATTTATTTTATTTTTCTATTTTTACTTTTATAAATAAAGTTAATTTAATTTTAAATCTTTAGGTTTAATTTTAATTTATCTTATAAATAAATTTTATTTACTTTTTGTTTTATTTACATTATATTATTATTATATTGATTTCAATAACTTTTATTTATTTAAAGTAAAATTTGTTTATGTAACATTCTTAATCTTTGTAAAATGAAATCTGTAAGTTTTCACTAAATACAGTTTAGAAATACTAATACTTTTCTCGTAACAACATTTTCATAAGGTTTCAAGCATAATTTTTTACTAAATGAAAAATAAAATAATATTTTTTAATTAAAAAAAAATTATAGATCAAATTATTTAATTTCTCCATTTGAGAACGCGGAGATCGTCACTACAGGGCGTGGAATATGATTTTATCAACTAAACTGCCATCTGGCGGTGACCTTGGCGTTCTCAGGTGGAGAATATCAGCTCCATATTGAATCTCAAGACGTTCGTTATTTTTAAATTATTTATGATAAAACTATGGAGTGTTAACAATTAGTATGAATGGATTTAGATTCCGAATAGTCACAGTTGTATCCCTAAAAACTAAAAATAAATTTTTAGCCTCGTTCTCGCTTAGCAATATCATTAAGAACCCTAAAACATTATTTTTGACGCAAATCGTTGACGTTGACTTAAGGGACCTTATTTTACAGAATATCATTAAATATTTACTGATTCCTCATTTATTTATTTATAATGATGATAATAATGATAAAAGCATCAAAATCTCGAAAAACTGTCACAACCAATGCTCATTTTGACTTAATTTTTCATTAGCGAGACTAATTCACTAATTTCAGTGATAATAAAATTTGACAAGACTCCTACGCCCCGACATTGTAGTTTCATTAAAATAAGACGGAATTTTAATGAAATGAGTGAAATGTCTAAGAACTCAAGGGGTTGTGATTGTTAATTCTTTTGAGGAACACTCGCTTCATTGCATTTATACTGGACGGCTAACATCTAAATATTCTGACAATGCTTTTAGAACTTTCTGCTCAGGTACCGCGTGTAATTTGATTCACGTTCCATTTAGCATGACGCAGAAAACAGTAAATGACATAAAACTCTCTCAAACCAAAAAAATTAGAAAAGAAATTATTTCAGAAACGAAAAGTACGACATCTTCTTTCTTGGCAAAATTTTAATAGAAACTAATCAGAAACTTGCCTTAATTAATAACCCAAATTCTCCCTTTTTTTAAATACAAATTTTTAAACCCTTTTCTTATAAAATTTTCGTTTTTAATAACTTTAAAATACTATGAGAGAGAGAGAATGCAAAAATATTGAAAAGAACAAATGGGATATAAAATTTATTTCTGTAAACAATTCCTAAGATTAATGGAGTACTTACAAGAAAGCGACTTAACTTTCGAATCCTTAAAGTCAGGATCGAAATCTCAAAGTTCCTAAGTCACTTTGGATAGCATGTCATAAAAAGTTTTACTACTACTACTTTCTCTCTCTCTCTCTCTTTTCCTTACCATAAAAGGTAAAATTTGAATAACAAAATTTCATCCCGGATAATAAAATAAATGAATTTACAAAATCAAGTGTGCAGAAATAGAAAATCCAAAACTAAAACATTCGTCTTTTGTGCAAGAAGAAAATTTACAATGTACTGTGATCCCTGCGATCGTTATAATAAAAATCGACGTCTCGAAATATTTTTCCAATAGATTATATTATCGGCGCCAGATAGTTTAAACACTTGGAAAATTCATAAAGCGAAAATTATCGTTTGCAACAACCTTTTCGCTCGTTAAATTTTCTCTCCTCTAGGTAAAAAGAGAAGAGACTGATGAAATAAATAAACAGCATTTCGAGCTAACGATAGAATTGTTGTACACGAAAATCAATAAAATCTTGAAACTCATCCAAGATTCTTGACAAGAATGAAAAATTAATCATCTTCTGAATATTGTTTCGAAAAATGTATTTTTCAAAAAGAAATTTATTTATTTTGATCAGAATATTTTTTCCAAATATAAAGAAAAACAAATTCGACAGCACTGTTTTTTTTTTTATCAAAGTAGATTTTCTTGTCTTGTCACACTATTTTCACATTTTGGCTGTAAAGTTTAATGTCTACGCTATAAAAGATTTTGGGTTAAGAAAAAAAAAGATCATAGTGTAATTTCTCCTCTCTTTTATATTCCGCAAGCTAGTAAAGCATGTCAATAAAACTTCTATTCGTTACTACTTTTCAATGTTTGGCTTATGTTTATAGAACTAGTCATAAAAAGTAAACGAAAAAAGAAATCATTTTCATGACATTTGTAACCATTCCGTTATTGTTTATCGATTATTCTTCATTCTTTGAAATTTCATTTCGAAAAAACGATGAAAAAAATCTACTCAAACGGAAAATAAAATTCACAAACAGTGATAAAGACTTAAATATTGAAAACTGATTTCACAACTGACGTTTCTAAACAAAGGGAAAAATTTTCAATTTTTGAAAAAATAAAATCTACATCGAAAAGCAAATAAACTTCATTAAAATAGACAACTTTTATTTACAATAAAACTGTCAATTTTTTCCATTGAAAAAAAATTGTGTATATATGTATGTGAGAATAAAAATCTCAAAAGGGAACACAATTTTATGTGACAAAGTTCTCGGAGCATTTAAAAAATCTTTTAAATCTTTTGGCATTTTTCTTTTTTTTCCAACGCTTTTGAAAGCCTGTGACAAAAGCATTAAAATTCACTTGAAAATTTTCTGCATCGAGCAATATTCCGCTTGAATGACATTGTCGAAGGGTTAATCACCCGTAAATTCGTTTAGCGAGTTCGGCTAAAATGCCTAATTTTATGCGAGACAAAATCCTTTAAATAATATATTAATCTATAAATAGATAAATCTTAATATTAAGGTGAATTATTTTTTCATATAGAAATTAGAATTTTCAACAATTATTTTATTTGAAAAATTATTATTTTTTTTATTTATTCTTAAAATAAAAAATTATTTTCAAAAAATTCGATTTTATCTGATTTTTATTTCAAAATAATTCGTTAAAATTTAATTATTTTCAATGTCTACTATTTATTAAAAATTTAACAAAAGTATCCAATTTTATTTAAAAATAATAAAATAAATAAATTGTCATAAAATTCGTCTCAAGAATTCAATTATTTTAAAAAGTTAAAATAATTATTTGCAGAAATCCAATTATTTTAAAAAAATTTCTTTAAATTTTTGGCAATTCTCACATACTCTTATAAATAATAAAATTTTTCTTCAACATTCAAAGGGTTCTGAAAAATTTTTAATAAAATTCTTGGTAGAATTTCAACAATTTTTAATATATGTACAATTTTTATTAAATTTTTCGAAAAATGAAATTATTCCTAAAATTTGATTATAATTTATGAAGAGAATTCATTTATTTAAAAATTCGTTGATAAAATTCTTTATGGAAATTCAATTTTAAGAAACATTCAATTATTTAATAAAATATTTATTATTATAGTAAAAAAATTCGATTATTAAACAAAAATTTTCATAATATTCTACACGAACCTTCAATTATTTTTCCAAAAAATAAAAATTCAAAAAACCATTGCAGAATTTTAAATATTTCCAATACAATTTTAATACAATTTCTTACAGCAAAAAAATGACAAGTGAATTTAAAAAAAAAATTATTCTACAGAATTGTCCGTTAAAACTACAGAAAATTCAAAATTTCAAAGAATTTAATTCAAAACCTTTTGAAAATTTAATTTCTTATAAAAATTTAAATAATAATTGAATTTTTTTAAAAAATTTTAATAAATCAATTTGCTTGAGTATTTTTAACTACAATTTCATCTATGAATCCAGTGTTTAAAAAATAAATTAAATATATATTAAAAAATTCAACTAATTTCAAAACAATTTTAGTCATTAATTTTTTTTAATCTAGGTTTTTTAAATTTTCTGAAGGAATTCATTAAAAATTGAAATTTTACAAAATTTCTAATCAAATTTATTTAAAATTAAAATTTTGCAAAATTTCTTAGCAAACTCATTTAAAATTGAAAATTTTAGAAATTTCTAATCAAATTCATTTAAAATTGAAATTTTATAAAACTTCTTATCAAACACATTTTAAATTAAAATTTTGAAAAATTTCTAATCAATCTCATTTAAAATTGAAACTTTACAAAATTTCTAATCAAATGCATTTTAAATTGAAAATTTTACAAAATTTCTAATCAAATTCATTTAAAATTGAAATTTTATAAAACTTCTAATCAAACTCATTTTAAATTAAAATTTTGAAAAATTTCTAATCAAACTCATTTAAAATTGAAACTTTACAAAATTTCTAATTAAACTCATTTAAAATTGAAATTTTACAAAATTTCTAATCAAATGCATTTTAAATTGGAAATTTTACAAAATTTCTAATCAAATTCATTTAAAATTGAAATTTTATAAAACTTCTAATCAAACTCATTTTAAATTAAAAATTTGAAAAATTTCTAATCAAACTCATTTAAAATTGAAACTTTACAAAATTTCTAATTAAACTCATTTAAAATTTTAATTTTACAAAATTTCTAATCAAATGCATTTTAAATTGAAACTTTACAAAATTTCCAATCAAACTCATTTAAAATTGAAATTTTACCAAATTTCAAATGAAAATCTCTTCGAGTTCATTCAATAATTAAAAATCGTAAACGCTTTTAAAATTAAATTAATTTAAAAATATTTAATTAAAATTAGATTACAAAAATAGATTACAATTAGAAATCAACAATTTTCCAGGATTTCGATTTTGACTGAAAATGATTTATTTTTAACTGATTCAGAAGCAAAAAGGCAATCACTGCTTGTGAGTTAAAACAATGAATTTTAACTGATTCAAATTAAGAGAGTACTAAAACGCTATTTTTTCAAACTTTAAAGGTGATACGAGAGACAAATTATAATTACAAACTATCAAAAAGCGTGTGTTAGATTTTAACCAGTTGATAGTTCAAGTTCTTATACGAAATATTGTCCGCGGTTATATGACGAGATGTATTATCAATTGCTCAACATGTACAATTATCGTTTATTATACTCCCCTTTAATGTACGTAAATTTTCACCCTTTATAATACACAAGCTCATAATTATCACACAGGCAAAGGCTGGATAAACTAATAAATATGTATAAAATTTAATCAAGTTTGCGCATTTTAAATTTTCATCAAGGAAAATTCACTTGTTCTCATAAATATTACAAAATAGAAATGAATTTAAATTTTAATGTGTATATATATATATATATATATATATATATATATATATATATATATATATAATCGTTAGTAAAATATATTTTACACCCAACGACAGAATTTAAATTAAATATTAAAAAGAAAGGAAAAAAGTCTGCCGGTAAATACGTAATTAAAAAATATATTTATACATAGACCACAATCGATGTTTTGACAGGAGAGTAAAATCTATTTCCGCTTGACAGCAACGTTGAAAACTAAAAAAGAAATTAATTACTCAATTTATGCGCACAAGCACGTAAAATAATGATTTTAACATAACAAAACTTAATCAATAACAAAAAATAAATAACTACTTAAATTTATAAACAATTAATTGAAAGATTAATTAAAATTTATATGCAAAATGAAATTAGTTTTTCTTTTCTCGCAGAAAAATAAGAATTCCCTTCTCGAAAAATTCAAAGTGAAGATAAATACTTCCATTGAAATTTCTTATTCTTCATTTTCATCATTGGGCCAAAAATTAAGAAAACTTTGGAAAGCTTGAACATGGTCAGAATACAAAATCTCAAGAGACTGATAAAAAAGTAAATTCTCGTATACACATTAATCCCGAAATGTCAAGAGGAAAGTCAACAATGACTTATTTTCTCAAGAGGGCGCGCGCGCGCCTTTGGAGCTTTAAGAGTTTTAAGAGAGAAAGAGTTTTAAGGAAAACTTCTTTTTTTTCATTTTTATTTTTGAAGACTTTAAGATATCAGACAAGCCACACTGGAAAATAATCATCCTCTCGTTTTTGTGAAAATTCTATTAATCGATTAATTGGCAAAAAGGAAAGTTCACTTATTCTATCACTTTATTTGCCAACAAGTAAGAAAAAAGTAAGAAAAATCATAAAAGTTTTTAAAAAATATTTTCATATATGAAAATTTTGTAATTATAGTCGAAAATTAGAAGCAAATGGAATGAAAGAGACAGTTTTCAATTTTTTTAAGCTATGCAAAATCAGTGATAAATAAAAATTTTGAGGTATTTTTTGTGTAAGAAAAGACATAAATGGTCTTATTTTTTCGTATCTATGTCGACGCGACTGTCAGGTAGCACTAATTGGCTCCAAGAAGACAAGTAACTGATGCAGAAAATAAATATTTTGTCACGATTTAGTTCAGAAATTTTATTCTTGAAAATTATCTACCCCGGTTTCAAAGATAATGAACATGATAAAATTGCATCTAGTAAAAAAAATAACTAAAAAGGTAACTAAAGAGATAAAATATTAAAAATTAGAAGAAATAAATTTTATTAGGATTTAAAAAATAATTTTAATTGTCTACTAAATGGCGGATGGGGTTAAATACTATTTAAAAGTTGAAATAAATTTTTCTATCCTTCAGGATTGTGTAATATTTAGTCTCTTTTACGAACTAGATGATTTCCTGATGACAGAAATACAGTGGAACCTCGATTATCCGAACCTCTGTTATCCGAAACCTCTATCATCCGAAAATCATTTTATCCGAATTTCCATTATCCGAACTTTTTTTGGCTATCCGAATTTTAAAATTTATTTTCTCTATTTATTTTATTATTTATGTTTATCTTTATGCCAAAAAAGTCTTAAAAAATCATATATTCTGTTTTTTTTAATATATTATTATAAATATTATAAATTAATATATATTTACATATATATACTTATATATTTTTAAAAAATGTATTAAATTAAATACATATAGTTCAACTGTCCAATTTTTTTACTTTAATTATGAAAAACATTAAAACCTCTATTATCTAAATTTTTAATTATCCGAATCAGGTCTTTCCTAGGTTAGTTCGGATAATTGAGGTTCCACTGTATTAAAAATTTGAAAAAATAAATTTTATTAGGACTTTTAAAAAAAATTAATTGTCTGCTGAGTGGCGGATGGGCTTAAATATTATTTAAAAGTTGAAATAAATTTTTCTATCCCTCAGAATTGTTTAAGGTTTAGTTACTTCTATAACCTAGATAATTTCCCGTTGACAAAAATATTAAAAAGTATAAGAAATAAATTTTAGGAATTAAAAAAAAAATTAATCATCACTTGGTGATGTGAAATCTGATTTTCTCAACTAAATTGACATCTAGCGGTGATTTCTAATCATTTTTTTACATTTTCACTTTCTTTATTTCTTAATTACAATTTTTAAAAAACTTTCTGAGTCTTTTATTTTAAAAACAATTTGTCAATAAAAATTTTTCAATGAAAATAAAGTTGACAGTACTAAAAGATTTTCTTATAAAATGAAGATAAAAAATGTTTTTAATTTTAAAAGATTTTTTTATAAAATAAAGATAAAAAAAGTTTTTAATTTTTATCTGTCAATCATATTTCTTGCGGTTACAGAATTTTAATTTTCTTTCGGAAAAAAATTCCTATAATTTCAATTTTGTAATTATAATTTATTTTTTTTTAATTATGATTTTTAAATATGATTTTTTAATTCCAAAAATACAATTTTCTATAGACATTAATTTTTAAAAGAAATTTGCAAAATTTCTATTTTATTAAAACAAATTTCATACAAAATCGTGTTTTTCCTCTTCATTTTGTATAAAAAGAAGAAAGACAGAGAACATTTTTATTTCTCAACTAAAATGTTTTGACAAAACTGTCATTGCTTTGGAAATAAATAAAAAAAATCAATATCATACCAATTTTTTTCTGTTTTCAATAAAAACCAAGTTTTGTTAAAAATATGTTATTTAGCAAATCGCAATTCGGCAGTTACTTTTTATTTATTTCTAAAAAACAATAATTTGAAAGGCATTTAAAAAAATTCCAAGTAATAAAAAAAATAACAGTCATAAGTTTGATTTTATTTATAAAAATTAAAAAAAGACGATTATAATAATTGTTTTAAAACAATTAACTAATTCACTTAGAATTATTTTTTAAAAATTTATACTAAAGAGAATAAATGTGAACATAAAATTTTAGGTCATTATTAGTGATAAATTGTATTCTTTTAACGTTTGTCTCAGAACATGTTCGATAATAATAAAAGAGAATAAGAAATGAAATAATGGAAAATAATAAAATAAAATAATAGAAAATAATAAAATAAAATAATAGAAAATAATAAAATAAAATAAAATGAAATAATGGAAAATAATAAAATAAAATAATAGAAAATAATAAAATAAAATAGGTGAAAAAGAAAATAATAAAAATAATAAAATAGAAATGAAACAAACACAAAATAATAACAGCGAAAAATTAAACATGCCCCAGAGAAGAAAGTTTTCCTATGCGGTAAAATCTGGAAAAATTATGAAAACATGTCTTATACAGAGTTCACAAAGAATATCATGTACTTGCAAAATTACTTTTAAACTCTAATGACTTGTGCGTATACAAAATTCATATGTAACAAACTTTTTTAAAAAACCGAGAACAATAAATTAAAGTAGCCAACTTGTAATTTTAAAATGCTGTGTCTAAAAATGTGCAAACAAACAAACAAATTTTTAAATGAATAAATTTATAAACAAATAAATTTTTAACGAAATAAATTTATAAATAAATAAATTTATAACGAAATAAATTTAAAAATAAATAAATTTATAAATAAATAAATTTATAACGAAATAAATTTATTAAAAAAAAATATAAATAAATAAATCCCGTGAAAGGAACAAAATTAACTTTTCCCATCACACGCACTATAATTACATAAAATTTAAAATTCAAAGAAAATCAACAATATTCAGAAAAAGGGGGGAAAATAATTTTCCTAGAAACCTTTTTCACACTAAATCCCAGTTTTCAAGTAAATTGCGTCTAAAATTCTTTACACTCATTTACTTATGTCAACAACTCCTTGATTAATAATTGCAACAAAAATTACATGTACTTAGCAAAGATAATTTTCTCTCTGTCCTCCTTGACTTTTAGAAAATTCACTTTTCTCCTCTTCAACATTAAAGCATAATTTCCGTTTTAAATTAAAAAAAAAACAGAAAAAAACAATTAATTATGTTTATAATTTAGCCGAATAAGTGAATTTTAAATAAATCAAAAACAGATAGAGAAAGAGAAATAGAAAAAAATCTTGGGGGAATAAAGAGTGACAGTAGAACTTTAAGAGCTCCTAAAAGTCGCATAGTAAAAGCACTTTAGGGGAAGATAAATAAGGGGTTAACAAGTGTGCGTTAAAATACAGAATAATCATGAGAATTCCTTTTGTTTAAATATATATATATGTATATATAAAAGAAGGAAAAACGAGAAATGGCAAACAGAGAATATAGAAATAGAACAAAAGGGAGTAAAATGAGGAAATAAAAGATCCACGAGACAATAGAGAGAAAATTGAGTCGTGTCTTTATCAGGTAACACGTTACTCTATTTTTCTTTTCGTGTTGTATTCTATTCGATACGCGCACAGGTAAGTATACTTTTTTTTTTGTTATACTTTTTCACAATTTTTTAAAGGCAAGAGAGAATAATAGTGAGAAAAGAACGATTGAGTAAAGAAAAAGTAAAACCGAGAGAATCTTCTCTAATAGCTACATATATAGATAACATCGTTTCCGTGTGACAAATTGTTTTTTTCTCTTTTATCTTCGAGACTTTTTTTTTCTCTCACTCGACCTCTAACAACAATTTTCAATATCATGATATACTCACTGATTGAGACCATCGGGCCAATCATCCTTCTTCACTTTTCTCTCTATATATGACAGCAATTTCATTGTTTAACATCTTTTCTCTCTACTTCCTCTGCTCTCAAGGGTACTTCCTCAATATATATATACACACACATTTATCAAAGTTGGTTATAGAATCAAAATTGATTTATATACCTACACCTTTTATGACTCTAGAAAACTTTCACTTCCTCATATTGAAAAATGTTACGATCTTTTTCTTCCCTTTTCTTTTTTGCTTCTTATAGAAACATTTTTTTTTTTACATTTTTTACTGAAAATGTAATTTTTTTTCACTGATCAAACAACTTATTTTACACGTAATGATAAAACTGTTTTGTGAGGGTTGGCAGGAAAAATTGGTTTTCCTTGACTTCTCCCTAAATTCTAAACAAAATTTTGACTTTTTCCCTGTTAAAGAATATTCTGATTCGCTCTAAACATTATGAGACATTTAAAAAAATTTAATTTTAAATTAAATAAATTTCACATTTATTTATAAATTTCCTTGATTTTAATCAAAGGCTTGGAGTGATCAATTTGTTTATGTTTTTATAATAATTAATTATTTTTAATAAATTTTAAGTTTTTGGAGAATTTTCATATTTGTTTAAAATTCAATTTTATCAAATTTGGATTCTTTGGGAATTTTTCAATTAAATACATATAAGAAAATAGACTTCAAATAATTTCCAAATATTTTAATTAAACTTCTTAAAAAGCATTAATTAAAAATGTGACGCGATCTGAAGAAAGGGACCTTAGAAGCAAAAAATTATAGGTTATGTTTGCAATTTTTTTTAATGAAAATACAAAAAAATTATCAACTGTTAATGTGAATCATTAATAATTAAGTATTTATTATACCTGAAATATTTATTAAATACTAATTATAATTTTCAAAAAGAAAAAGGAAACTTTTAATCAACGAAAATGTAACACTAACATAACCTTAAAGTGATTTGCTTCTAAGGTCTCTTTCTTCAGATCGCGTCACAAATATTAGTTAAAATTTTAATTTTAATTTGAAATCTTTTCAAAATTCAATTATTTCAAAAAAAAATTCACGTTATAATACTTTTAATATTCAATTATTCTCTGAAATTTTAATCAAAATTCACTTTGAAATGAATTATTATCAGAAAATTCTACGATGATTCAATTATTTAATTACAAAACTAAATAATTTATTGAATAGTTGAATGTTTCTTCAAATTGGATTTTTAAGAAAGTTTATTAACAACTTTTGATATTAATTAATTTTTTTTAAGGAATGCAATTAAAATTTTATTGAAAATTTTACTGAATTAAAGAATTTGATCACAATATTTTTTGAAAATAATTGAAAACTTATGAAAATTTATATTAACTAGTCTTTAAAATAATTAATTTCATTTAAAGAATTCAATTAAAATTTAACTGAAATTTATTGAATTAAAGAATTTGATCACAATATTTTTTGAAAATAATTAAAAAATTTTGAGGAATTTTATTAACTAGTTTTTAAATTAATTAATTTCTTTTAAAGAATTCAATTAAAATTTAACTGAAATTTATTGAATTAAAGAATTTTATCACAATATTTTTTGAAAATAATTGAAAACTTTTGAGGAATTTTATTAACAAGTTTTGAAATTAATTACTTTTTTATAAAGGAAGTTAACTAAAAATGTTACAGAAATGTTTACTGAATTAGATAATTTGAACACAAATTTTAAAAAGAATTGAAAACTTGTTAAGAAATTAATTAAAATTTTTCAAAATAATTGAACTCATGAGAATAATTTAAATATTTTATTAAAATAATTGCATTTATGTGAATAATTTTATTAAAATTTTTGAAAATAATTAAATTTCTCTAAAGTGTTTTATTACTTTTCAAAAGAATTGAATTGTTACTATAAATTTTGAAATTTATCAAAATAATTGAATTTTGTAAAAGAATTATATTAAAATTCCTTAAAATAATTGATTTCATAGGAGAAAACTTTGTTGTTTTTAATTTTAATTTACCAAGATAATTGAATTTTTTTTGCTGAATTACTTAGAATAAAAGTTATTTATAAAAATAATTGAATTATTGCAACGGATTTTTTTACAGCATAGAATAATTGAATATTTCTCAAAAATTAAAATTAAATTCTTTCGTCGAATTTTATTAAAATGTTTATGAATAATTGCATTCTTCGAGTAATTTATTTAAAATTGTATTAAAAATATTTGAAATTCAGCGATAAAAATAATTGAATTCCTAAAAGAAATTTATAGGTATTATTTATGAAAACAATTGAATGTTTCCATAGAATTGTATCAAAAAAAGTTTTCCGATAAAGAAATTTTGTGATAAATTTTATGAAAATAGTAAATATTGAAAATCATTGAATTGCAAAAAACTATTGAAATTAATTGAAATTTTGCAAAGAATTTTATTAACATTTTTGAAAATAATTAAATTTTTCGTGAAAAAGTTTGCTATTTGAAAAGAAAATTGAATTTTAGACGAGATGTTCATTAAGTTTTTTAAAAATAATTGAATTTCTGTGATGAATATTGTTATTTATGAAAATAATTGAATTTCACAAAGAATTTTATTAAAATTCGTTAAAAACAATTGAATTAATTATTATTATTGTCTTTTAATTATCTAATTGCGTTAAAATGTTTAAAATTAATTAAATAATATTAAAAAATTCATTCTTGTCAGGAAAAGAAAAAAATTAAAGTTTTTGTATTAGAATTCGTGGTAACTTTACAGATTATAAGGCGAACAAAAAAAACGAAAAAAATTTCGGTAATAAGAATATTAATCAAACTTACAAAAAAGTATAGAAAAAAGGAAGACTTATTAAAATTTGTTTTAATGATAATAATTTTCTTCCGAATTTTCCACTGCAATTTTTTCGAATAGTAATTTTATTTTATTTTTTATTTTCACGATTGCATTCATTATTTTCAATTCCATCATAAATATTTCTTCAACTATTTATTTTAATTGTAGTGACCCACTCATAGTGGGGAAAAATTACTCTAATTAGAGAGAACTACCTCATCAGTTAAATTACTTTTAGAACACTTTCCAGTTTAAAATGGCTCTTAAATTACATTTACACAAGTGCTTTTGATATTTTTAATAATTGTAAAATTTATAATTGGTGGTCACTATCATTTCTTCCACTTCTTGTCGAGCATAATTATGAATTTAGGAGAAATAATCTGCAATGTCTGCATAAAATCTGTTGTCATGTTAAAACTAAATGTTCAAATTGCATAAATTTATATTGCAGCGAAAAATTTTAATTCCTCATTTTATTTATTTTTTTTTCTTTCTTTTAGAATATTTTATTGCTGTTATTATTTTTAACGTTATTATTATTACTATTCTAATGGCCATTGTTATAGCTATTCTATTATTATTATTATTATTATTATTATTATTACGATTATTATTATTTTTATTATTATTAGTATTATTATTATCATTATTATTATTAGTATTAATATTATTATTACTAAATTATTGTTGAAATTACTATTATTATTTTTTGAAACAAGTCGCAATATCCGAGCAAGAAATATTGACCGCAGGTCCTGCGCCTATTCCTCAATTTCCTGTTGGTCTAAATTCATATATCGGTTGAATAGATTAAAGTGAATAGATATATTATTAGTGGTGTACACTTAAAAAGTTGGAATCGTGCCAAAATTCTGCGTTTGCGATTTTAAAACACTTCTTACAGAATTGTTGAAAATTTGGAACAATTCCAAATTTATGGTACTTTCAAAACTTTTTCCGATCCTTCCAAAAAAAAGGAAAGAAAATAATGTAAAATTAAAATTAAAATTTGTCAAACATTGATGGGATTTTATGAAACTGTGTACATTTCTACTAATAAATAATATTTATCGAAAAACTTTTACCTTTTTTTTGCTTCTATAAACAGAAAAAATTTTTAAATTAGAAATTATAGAATATTTACAAATAAAAATTCTATAAAAAATATTTATAGAATATTTACAAATAAAAAAGGGAAACATGCTGAAATACTTTCTTATTTTTTATAAGAATGTCACTCGTAATAATGTTATAGTTGAAGTTGAAGAATTGAAAAATGCACGAAATAGAAAAATAGAAAGGAAATTTTCGCGAATAAATAAAAAAAACTACTTTGCAGTACACATTTTGATATCGCTTTTTATCCATTTTATTTTACTCTTTGAAAACCGAAGACGCAGGGAGAAAACCCCATGTCGACAAGGGTAAACTAAACGGTAATCGAATTTCTTTTCTGTCGTCGACTTCTTCTTCTTCTACTACTTCTTTCTTGAGAGGAACATTTGCCAGCAGTGACAAATGCGTTAGGAGTTAACTTGATAATTTAACCTCTATTTTACTTTAACAACCAAAATTGTTAAACATCAAAACATCCAATAAGTTAATAATAAGTTTTTATTTTAAATTGTTTATTTAAATTTTACCATATTTTTTTCTTTATTTTTTTTTATTCAAAGTAAAATAAATATCTAAATATGGAGAAAAAGAATTTTTATCAATTTTTTTTTTGTAACAATAAATTGCACTATTATACTTATTTATGGAAATAACATATATATTAAATGTCACACTCGGATTCTGTGATTTCCTGCAGCTTTGAAGTTAATATATCATCAAAATTCTTCAGCCCTTATGGACACAAATCTAGATTTTGAAATTTGCTTCAATAATATTCACACAAATGAAAATCACTATAATTTATAGCACTCTCCGATATTGCCATGATTTGTACCAACGCCAACGTCCGTTTGGTTACAAAACCGATTATAATGTTGAAACTACTAATTCAAAATATGTTATCGAATTAATTAATTTCGTATCTACATCAATTTTTTTGGATTTATTTTTAGATTTTACAGGGTTAACACAAAATAATTTTTGGACAAAATTTTGACTTTTTCAAAATTGAATTAACTATTTTAAAAAAAAATTATTCAGCAGAATTTTAGTTAAATTAGTTTAATTAGTTAAATTAAGAAATTTTAATTTGAAACATTTTCGAAATTTAATTATTTCCAAAAACTCAAGCTATATTATTCAAGCTATTAATTCTTTTAATATTACATTATTATTATTTAAAATTTTAACTAAAATTTATGTATAAATTAACTTTTATTAGAAAATACTATGAGAATTTAATTATTCAAATTATTTAAAATAAACAATTTATTGAATAATTGAATTCTCATAGAGAATTTGACGAAAAAAATTTAAATAATTGAATTCATTCGAAAAAATTTAATAAAATATTTAAAAATAATTATATTGTTTGCGAAATTTGTTTAAATGAAAATAATTGAATTCCTAAAACGAATTTTATTAATTTATTTAAGAAAATAATTGAATTATTACAAAGAAATTTATTTAACAAAAATGTGTAAATAATTTGATTACTGCGAAATCTTTATTATTTATAAAAATAATTAAATGATTGCGTAGAATGCAGGAAAATTTTTGAAAATAACTAAAACTTTGCCAAGAATTTTATTATTTATAAAGATAATTGAAATTAATGAAATGCTTGCGTAGAATATTATTAAAATTTTGTTAAACAATGTAATTCCATTAGAAAATTTTATTAAAATAGTAGATACCGAAAATTTAAAGAATTCATATTGAAACTTTTCAAAAGTTTAAGTTATTTGAAATTTCAAACTAAATTGACTAAAAATTTGAATTTTATAAACATTTTTAATTTGAAAATTTTTGAACTTCATCTATTTTTGAAAATTTTAGTCGCAACTTTTTTTAGTTAATGAATTTAAAAATATTTAAGTAAAATTATTCATTATTCCCTGATCAGTTCTACTTTCCCTGACTGTCCTGGCCAGTGTTAAGTCAGTCTTATATTTACTTAGATTTTCGTTTTAGATTTTATATTTAAATGAGAATTTACATTACGAAATAATATTGAATCATAGAAAATTTTCAAACTCTGCAAAATAACATTGGACTTCCGGTGAGTAACTGTTATAACTTTAGAATCATTCAAAACTTTAAAATAGCTTCCCTTTAAATTGCTAATTCAGATCTGTCATGGGGGCGTGGAGAAAGCCAATATGGCGCAACATGGATAACATTTTTTCATTAGTTTAAATTGAGAACGAGTATTATTTACAAATATATATAGATATGGATTTTTCTATCTAAAAATATAAAATGAATACAAATACAAATCCTAATCAACAAAAATTAAACGAATTTTCAAAAAAAAAGAAATCCAATTATCACAAAAATTGCTTTTACTTTTGACAAATTTTAACAGATGACACACCCCAGCTATTATACGATTTTAGCACGACAATCGCTAATATAAGCTAAAAATAACAAAACAATTATTTTTAACACGTAATATTTAAAATACACTCTCTCTTTACATATATATATATATATATATATATATATATATATATATATATATATATATATATCTCAGTCTACAATGCTTTTAATTCCAGAAATGCAGCAGCACACCTACATAGTAATAGCGTCAAATCTCTAACGCTATTAACTGGTGAATACAATTTTCAACTTTAAAATGCTTCATTTGTAACAATTTCAAGTTTGCAACTTTAGAAGAGTGGAGAATTTGAATTAATTAAAAACTATCTTTAAAGCAAATGACACAATTTTCCAATACTGTTTAGGGATGCCAGAAGATGTTATTTATGGACTGCAGGACACAGAAACATGGAAAAAAGGAGGAGTACCAAATGAAGAAGATTTTTGTATATTAAAATAATAATTTTTGTTTAGAATTCGCAAAATAATTTAATGTTTTATAAACATCTGCTAAAAATCATATTTTCTTTTTAAATTGTAACGTCATTGTAACTTATTTTCAATAAACAATATGTATCATTAAATAAAAATAATACAAATGGGAATAGCAATTAAAACTAAAAACGATGTTAATTATAATGTTTTTTCCTTATTCTTATTAAGAAAATTTTACCTACTTTTATTCCTTTTATTCACCTAAGAAGTAAAAACTATTTATTATATATATTATTCTTTTTAGTTAGACCTAAGTTTTATTTCACTAGAAGTATAAAAATGAGTAGTACTGATTTTCTAACTATAAAAATAATAAGCGTGTCATAATCAGTAGTAAAAGTAAATTTTCATCAGCCAAACATAGAAAATGTCTTATTGTATTTTTTATATAAAAGGTCTACATTTTGAACCATTGTTAAAATTAAACATTTTTTAAATTATTTTATTTTTCTCTTTTTGAAATTTAAAACAATTTATATTTTTTTAATTTTAAATAACTTTATTTTATAAAGAAATTATGCGATATTAACCCTCCCTCTACGTCATTAACCCCACCCCCTTTCTATGTTATCTCTTGTTTTTTTATTACCTGGGAAAGGTAGAAATAATTTTTCAAAAATTTTCGAAAAAAATTTATTTTAATCAATTATTATATACATGATACGTAATTACCCCCTTCTCCTACGACATCTCTTTTGTCTTTTTTATTATTCGCGAAAAAAAGAAATAATTATGAAAAAATTTTTGGAAAAATTTTATTTTTGACTAGAAATTTGTATAAAATGAGAAATTTCCAAGAAATTGAAAAGTCATTAAAAATCAATTAACGATAATAGTCAACGAAGGGACAAAGACATTTCTTCAGTTGCGAATTTTCTACGGGCCTTGAAACATCGTATGGGGATATTTTTGGATGCGTTTCCAAATTTTTGGATAGCGTCAACATTTTTGGATAAGTTTGGATATTGTCCAAAAAGAAGATGGATGTTTTTAAAAACATTGGAAAGTGAAAGTGAAACTAGAAGTTTGTATAAAATGAGAAATTCCCAAGAAATTAAAATGTCATTAAAAATCAATTAACGCTAATAGTCAACGAGGGGACAGAGACATTTCTTCAGTTGCGAATTTTCTACGGGCCTTGAAACATCGTATGGGGATATTTTTGGATGCGTTTCCAAATTTTTGGATAGCGTCAACATTTTTGGATAAGTTTGGATATTGTCCAAAAAGAAGATGGATGTTTTTAAAAACATTGGAAAGTGAAAGTGAAACTAGAAGTTTGTATAAAATGAGAAATTCCCAAGAAATTAAAATGTCATTAAAAATCAATTAACGCTAATAGTCAACGAGGGGACAGAGACATTTCTTCAGTTGCTAATTTACCTCGGGCCGTGAAACATCGAGTGGGGATATTTTTGGATGCGTTTCCAAATTTTTGGATAGCGTCAACATTTTTGGATAAGTTTGGATATTGTCAAAAAAGAAGATGGATTTTTTTAAGAACATTGGGAAGTGTCGTACGGGGTGAAACCACGTGATAAAATTCCTTTAAATTAAAATTATTTTTCGGAAATGTTAGAAAATTTTTTAAACTGCGAGTGACTCTTTTTTTTGGCGTGCAAAGAAGACATCGAACTAGTGCCGTTTTGCAAGGAGTTTGGATATATGCTAGGACTGTCAACTGTAAGTTTAAAAAAGATTTCTTAATTTTATCAAGTAAAATTAAAAATTTTTAATTTTAAATAATTTTTTTTAATTTTTAAAAAATTTGTAGAGGTTTTATTTTTTATTTTTATAATTTTTAAATAAATTAAAAATTTTTCTAATTCTAAACAATTTAATTTTCATTTCTTTTTATTTTAATTTGTTTTAAAAAATTAATTTTTACTTTCTTTTTCAAACTTTATTCAATTTTATATTTTCAGTTTTTCAAACTTTAAATAATTTTATTTTCATTTTTTCCCCGTATATAATAATAATAATCTAATTCAAAATTGTTCAAAATTATTATTTTCTTCCCACTATTAAACGTCATCTCTTTTTCAAAAATAGAAAAATTTTCGAAAATTTTATTTTTGACTATAAGTTTGGGAAGTATGAGTTAGTTTCCAAGAAATTAAAATGTCATTAAAAATCAATTAACGCTAATAGTCAACGAGGGGCCAGAGACATTTCTTCAGTTGCTAATTTACCTCGGGCCGTGAAACATCGAGTGGGGATATTTTTGGATGCGTTTCCAAATTTTTGGATAGCGTCAACATTTTTGGATAAGTTTGGATAGTGTCCTAAAAGAAGATGGATTTTTTTAAGAACATTTGGGAAGTGTCGTACGGGGTGAAACCACGTGATAAAATTCCTTTAAATTAAAATTATTTTTCGGAAATGTTAGAAAATTTTTAAAACTGCGAGTGACTCTTTTTTTGGCGTGCAAAGAAGACATCGACCTAGTGCCGTTTTGCAAGGAGTTTGGATATATGCTAGGACTGTCAGCTGTAAGTTTAAAAAAGATTTCTAAATTTCATTAAGTAAAATTAAAATTTTTTAATTTTAAATAATTTTTTTTAATTTTTAAAAAAATTGTAGAGATTTTATTTTTTATTTTTATAATTTTTAAATAAATTAAAAAATTTTCTAATTCTAAATAATTTGATTTTCATTTCTTCTTATTTTAATTTGTTTTTTAAAGTCATTTTTATTTTCTATTTTCAAATTTTATTCAATTTTATATTTTCAGTTTTTCAAACTTTAAATAATTTTATTTTCATTTTTTCCCCGTATATAATAATAATAATCTAATTAAAAATTGTTCAAAATTATTATTTTCTTCATAAGAGTGAGAGAAAAAAATTAATAAACTTTCATGACTTTATACGTCATTACCGGGAAGTGGGGGTAATGAAAATCTCGCCCCCACTATTAAACGTCATCTCTTTTTCAAAAATAGGAAAATTTTCGAAAATTTTATTTTTGACTATAAGTTTGGAAAGTATGAGTCAGTTTTGAAGAAATTAAAATGTCATTAAAAATCAATTAACGCTAATAGTCAACGAAGGGACAGAGACATTTCTTCAGTTGCGAATTTTCTACGGGCCTTGAAACATCGTGTGGGGATATTTTTGGATGCGTTTCCAAATTCTTGGATAGCGTCAACATTTTTGGATAAGTTTGGATATTGTCCAAAAAGAAGATGGATTTTTTTAAAAACATTGGAAAGTGAAAGTGAAACTAGAAGTTTGTATAAAATGAGGAATTCCCAAGAAATTAAAATGTCATTAAAAATCAATTAACGCTAATAGTCAACGAGGGGACAGAGACATTTCTTCAGTTGCTAATTTACCTCGGGCCGTGAAACATCGAGTGGGGATATTTTTGGATGCGTTTCCAAATTTTTGGATAGCGTCAACATTTTTGGATAAGTTTGGATATTGTCCAAAAAGAAGATGGATTTTTTTAAGAACATTTGGGAAGTGTCGTACGGGGTGAAACCACGTGATAAAATTCCATTAAATTAAAATTATTTTTCGGAAATGTTAGAAAATTTTTAAAACTGCGAGTGACTCTTTTTTTTGGCGTGCAAAGAAGACATCGACCTAGTGCCGTTTTGCAAGGAGTTTGGATATATGCTAGGACTGTCAGCTGTAAGTTTAAAAAAGATTTATAAATTTTATTAAGTAAAATTAAAAAAATTTTAATTTTAAATAATTTTTTTTAATTTTTAAAAAATTTGTAGAGGTTTTATTTTTTATTTTTATAATTTTTAAATAAATTAAAAATTTTTCTAATTCTAAACAATTTGATTTTCATTTCTTTTTATTTTAATTTGTTTTTAAAAGTCATTTTTACTTTCTTTTTCAAACTTTTTTCAATTTTATATTTTCAGTGTTTCAAATTTTAAATAATTTTATTTTTATTCCATGACTTTATACGTCATTTTAATATTAAATAGTTTTTGAAATATTAAATAGTTTTTTTCTCATTTTTTTTGTCTCGTTAAAATTAACAGCGGGAAAAATTTTTGAAAATTTCTAGAAAAATTTGAATTTTTTGACAGTTTGAGAAAGAAAGCGAAGAATTAAATTTCCAAAAAGTATGACGTCATTATTTCCTGTGCGTCACATCCTTTGTCCTTTATGTTGCACGCGAAAAGTAGTAATAATTCTTATAAAATTTTCGAAAATTTGATTTTTGGCCACAAGAGGGCAAAAATTTTGTATGTTTCCAAGAAATTGAAAAGTCATTAAAAATCTATTATCGGTAATAGGCATCGAAAGGACAGACAGATATTCAGTTGTGATTTTTTTTAAATTGTAATTTAACAATTTTAGAATATGAAAATATTTTTCAATATTAAGTAATTTTATTTTTTCAAATTTTTAATAATCTTATTATTGATTTTTTCGAATGTTAAATAATTTTATTATTGCTTTTTTCGATTTTAAATAATTGTATTTTCATTTTTCGAATTTTATTGTAATATTTTCAAATTTCAAGGTTATTTGAACCGTTATAACTTATACAATCACAATTAGTGAAAAAACACGTGTTTGAAATTTATAAAGTTCAAAATGCATTTAAATAATTTTCCTTAAATTTTTCAAAATTATTTTGGGTATTTACGAGACCTCACCCTAGGGAGCCCCGAGCAGGTCAACATTTTGTAAATAACCTTTATCAAAATTTAAATTTTGAAATTTGTAAAGTTTTTGAACTTTACAAATTTCTTTACAATTTACAATTTACTTTACAAATGCACTTAAATAATTTTGGTTTAATTTTTTCAAAATTTATTTTTAATTTTAAAAATATTAATTTTACTTTTAATTTTTTAATAATTTTTATTATTTAAATTTTTTTTAAATTTTCAACTATTTCATTTTCATTTCATCATAGTTTAAATTTTATTTTTTCAATGATAATTTTATTATTTAAAATTTTCAAATAATTAATTTTCATTTTAGTCAAGATTAAAGTTAATTTTTTCAATTTTTGAATTACTTTTATTATTTAAAATTTTTTTAAATTTTCAACATTTTCATTTTCATTTCAGCCAAGTCTAAATTTTGTTTCTTCAATTTTTCAATCATTTTTATTTTTTAAATTTTTAATAATTATCATTTTCTTATTTTCAAATTTGTAATAAACAAATTTTTTGTAATTTCAAGGACATTTAAGCAACCATTATTTTGTGCAAAACGTGCGTTTTAAAACTGTGACGTCATAATAGTTCAAAATGCGTTTAAATAATTTTCTTTAAATTTTTCAAAATTATTTTGGGTATTTACGAGACGCTCACCCTAGGGAGCCCCGAGCAGGTCAACATTTTGTAAATAACCTTTATCAAGATTTAAATTTTGAAATTTATAAAGTTCAAAATGCACTTAAATAATTTTGGTTTAATTTTTTTTTAAATTTATTTTTAATTTTAAAAATATTAATTTTACTTTTAATTTTTCAATAATTTTTTATTATTTAAATTTTTTAAAAATTTTCAACTATTTTATTTTCATTTCATCGTAGTTTAAATTTTATTTTTTGAAAAACATTATACAATTTCAAGCATTTGTTGATAAATTTTTAAAAATTTGTTCAATTTCTTAGTTTTTTAACACGATTGTAGGAAAATTCAGAATTTTAAGAACATTACAATGTTTGTTTTATGTTTAAGAACTGATGCTAAGTTTACTAGAATTTATGAATTATATGCAGTAACTAGTAAACTTTTCTTCAAAATTTCCATTTACATTGTTACATTGAAAATAGTAGGTAATAATATTTTTAAAAAATTCTATCCCCATTTACTCTTTACTTTTTTAAGGACATAGTCATTCTATCGTTTAGAATTTTTTTGGAAATTTCATATGATTTTAATTTCGTTTAATGCAATATTACTTTTAAGTTTTGCGATTTTTTGTACCTAACTTTCTAGAAGAAACGTCCTTAAACAAAAATTTTTTTAGTTTCATTAAACGCGAGAAAATAGTTAAACCTTGTTATCATCTAAGAGAAATGAAAATTAAAATGATTTTAAATTATTCTTAATTATCTTTTAAATGAAAGCAAAATTAAAAAATTAAAATTAAAAATTTAACAAACATATTTTTTTCAAGTAAGTGTCTAATCAGCATCCGCAAATTCCATTTTTTTCTGAGGTATACAATTAGGTGAAGATAAATTTGTCCTGTTTATAATATTATAAATTTATCAGGTCTAATTATTGCATATTAATTTATTTTTTACAGCTTTCCTCCGGAGCACAATATATTTCCGCCAATGTTATTAATATTGACGCAAATAAATTGTGCTCCATATTAAAAACAAAGATATTGCGATAATAATTTAAAAACAAAAAATATACTTTATATTTTTTATAACTGTTTCTTATGTTTGTCTAAATATAGTTGTTTCTGTTTCAGGTGCACATGTTTCTTTTGTTTCGTCAAGACAATTTTTTATTACTTTGTTTCAGGTTATTTGCTTTTTTATTCTAAAATAAAATTTATTAATAATAAATTGCAATGCAATAACTATAAAATTGATAAATAATTAACAAGTAACATAACAAATTATTATTAAAAATGTAATAAAAGTGACTCAGATAAAATTAGACAGGTGCAATCTAATCTTTATAGCTAAAATTATTCACTTAATTCTTAAAAATCGATTTATTCTAAAAAATATTTAAACAGCCGATTAAGAAAGTCATTCCAAACAAAAGTCACAAAACTCTTAAAAAAAAGTAGAGTAAAAAGTAAACTAATAAGTCTAAGATAAGTATTTCTAACTCAAATCGATATGCAGTGCACGTTATGAATACTGCAACATGACGAAATTTCTGCAGTAAGTAATTCTTCTAATTAAGTGAATGATAATTAATTCTGAAGGAAGTGGGTACAACTTGATGGGAATTCAACAGTCCCAATGTACCCAGTATTCCTGGGCTGATGCAGAATTGGCATTCCCGGTAATTTATTTAGTTAGCATACCCGCATAACTCGCAGTTACTCAAATGAGATCTCAAATAATCGGCTCATACTATATACATTTAACAGTGACTTCAGTCTTGCAGAAATCTCATTCAAACTACAGGAAGGAACTTGTATATATGTGCTAAATTATCACACGATTCCCAATTGGTAAAGGATGAACTCTTTGTAATAAGCTTTCAAAACCGCATTGCTAGTGGCGCTTCTCTAGTTAGATATATATTACTTCATCATCGGCTTTACATTACAAGCCTGAGGACATTTGCTCATTCGCATAACAAATTCTGACATTTACATCAACTAATATCAAACTTTACGAGACCGTGTCCACAAAGGTTATTTTTATGTCCCCATGTTTAACAAAACAAAAATACAAAAGAATATATTGTATTTTTATGTTACGTTACATATAAGGACAAAAAAGTATTATCGCCGACAGCCTTCAAAAATTCCGTTAGTAAAAAAACAACACTATAAAATCAAACCCATTTTAAAACATGAACATTAAAAACAACCCAACACTGAAAAAGAGAAAAATTACTGATTTTGGTATAAAAATAAAATTAAAGGACGAACCAATAAATTAGCCTTTTTACGCATATAATTATTATTAAATGTACCAGACTCATACATTACAATGTGAGAAAATTAAATTTTTAACAAAATGGATAAAAAATCTTGACTAACAACCTAAATTTTCAGTGTAAGAGAATTTTGTAAAATAATTACTCTAATCTCTACCGCTTTTTGGAGAAGTTTTAACACAGCTATTCTTGCAGTCCGAGTCTGGAATAATAGCACCCAGTTAGGAAGTACAGAAATAATTAGAATAATTAAGACACTTTCTTATAAATAACAGATAATTACGAAAGTGGAATCTCAGAAAATTTACGCTTTCAACAAATCTTAGTCAACAACAATTAACTAAGAAAAAAACAAATGTACAATCGTTAAGTATTACAATTCTAGAAAGGGCTATAAACAAAAATTATTTTTCCCTGGTTTTAAGACGATAAAACTTTATGGTTTGCCCTAAACTCAAGAATATTTTAATTATTTCTAAAAATAGTTTTACTTTTTACATAAATGTTTAATCATTGTTATAATTTTTCATTGAGATTAAGATTATGAAAAATTTCAATTTTCAAAAATTCTTTGAAATTCATTAAAAATTTGTAAGAATTTCTTCTGTAATTAAACAAAAATTCATTCCAAGATTTCAGTACAATTATTCTTTAATATATTTCAACTGTAAGATTTTTCAATTACACAAACATTCAAAAATATGATTTGAAAAAATAAGTTTGAATAAAAATGCATTTAGAAAACTAATTTCAACGTAATTTTTAATTAAAACATTTTTAAAATGAAATTTAATGTTCTATTCTTCAAGACTGTCTAAGACCTTTTAAAAGTCAGATGATTTTCCAATGAAAAAAATATCTAAAATTGGAAGAAACAAATTTTTCAAAATTTTTTCAAATGGCAGCTGAGTGGCTGATAGTGTCAGAAAATTTTAAAAATTAAAATTTAATGTTCTATTTTTTAAGACAGTCTAAGACATAGTCCCTTCTAAAAGTCAGATGATTTTCCAATGAAAAAAATATCTAAAATTGGAAGAAACAAATTTTTTTAAATTTTTTCAAATAGCAGCTGAGTGGCTGATAGTGTCAGAAAATTTTAAAAATTGAAATTTAATGTTCTATTTTTCAAGACAGTCTAAGACTTAGTCCCTTCTAAAAGTCAGATGATTTTCCAATGAAAAAAATATCTAAAATTGGAAGAAACAAATTTTTTTAAATTTTTTCAAATGGCAGCTGAGTGGCTGATAGTGTCAGAAAATTTAAAAAATTAAAATTTAATGTTCTATTTTTTAAGACAGTCTAAGACTTAGTCACTTCTAAAAGTCAGATGATTTTCCGATTAAAAAAATATCTAAAATTTGAAGAAACAAATTTTTAAAAATTTTTTTAAATGGCAGCTGAGTGGCTGATAGTGTCAAAAAATTTAAAAAATTAAAATTTAATGTTCTATTTTTTAAGACAGTGTAAGACTTAGTCCCTTCTAAAAGTCAGATAATTTTCCGATTGAAAAAATATCTAAAATTTAAAGAAACAAATTTTTCAAAATTTTTTGAAATGGCAGCTGAGTGGCTGATAGTGTTAGAAAATTTAAAAAATTGAAATTTAATGTTCTATTTTTCAGGACAGTCTAAGACTTAGTCCCTACTAAAAGTCAAATGATTTTTCGATGAAAAAAATATCAAACATTGGAAGAAAAAAATTTTTCAAAATTTTTTTAAATGGCAGCTGAGTGGCTGATAGTGTCAGAAAATTTTAAAAATTGAAATTTAATGTTCTATTTTTCAAGACAGTCTAAGACTTAGTCCCTTCTAAAAGTCAGATGATTTTCCAATGAAAAAAATATCTAAAATTGGAAGAAACAAATTTTTTTAAATTTTTTCAAATGGCAGCTGAGTGGCTGATAGTGTCAGAAAATTTAAAAAATTGAAATTTAATGTTCTATTTTTCAAGACAGTCTAAGACTTAGTCCCTTCTAAAAGTCAGATGATTTTCCAATGAAAAAAAATATTTAAAATTGGAAGAAACAAATTTTTCAAAATTATTTTAAATGGCAGCTGAGTGGCTGATAGTGTCAGAAAATTTAAAAAATTAAAATTTAATGTTCTATTTTTTAAGACAGTCTAAGACTTAGTCCCTTCTAAAAGTCAGATAATTTTCCGATTGAAAAAATATCTAAAATTTAAAGAAACAAATTTTTCAAAATTTTTTGAAATGGCAGCTGAGTGGCTGATAGTGTTAGAAAATTTAAAAAATTGAAATTTAATGTTCTATTTTTCAGGACAGTCTAAGACTTAGTCCCTACTAAAAGTCAAATGATTTTTCGATGAAAAAAATATCAAACATTGGAAGAAAAAAATTTTTCTAAATTTTTTTAAATGGCAGCTGAGTGGCTGATAGTGTCAGAAAATTTTTAAAATTGAAATTTAATGTTCTATTCTTCGCGACTGTCTAAAACTCAGTCCCTACTAAAAGTCAAATGATTTTTCGATGAAAAAAATATCAAACATTGGAAGAAAAAAATTTTTCAAAATTTTTTTAAATGGCAGCTGAGTGGCTGATAGTGTCAGAAAATTTTTAAAATTGAAATTTAATGTTCTATTCTTTGCGACTGTCTGAAACTCAGTCCCTACTAAAAGTCAGATGATTTTCCGATGAAAGAAATATCTAAAATTGGAAGAAACTAATTTTTCAAAATTTTTTCAAATGGCAGCTGAGTGGCTGATAGTGTCAGAAAATTTTAAAAATTAAAATTTAATGTTCTATTTTTTAAGACAGTCTAAGACTTAGTTCCTTATAAAAGTCAGATGATTTTCCGATGGAAAAAATATTTAAAATTGGATGAAACAAATTTTTCAAAATTTTTTTAAATGGCAGCTGAGTGGCTGATAGTGTCAGAAAATTTAAAAAATTAAAATTTAATGTTCTATTTTTCAAGACAGTCTAAGACTTAGTTTCTTCTAAAAGTCAGATGATTTTCCGATGGAAAAAATATTTAAAATTGGAAGAAACAAATTTTTTTAAATTTTTTTAAATGGCAGCTGAGTGGCTGATAGTGTCAGAAAATTTAAAAAATTAAAATTTAATGTTCTATTTTTTAAGACAGTCTAAGACTTAGTCCCTTCTAAAAGTCAGATGATTTTCCAATGAAAAAAATATTTAAAATTGGAAGAAACAAATTTTTCAAAATTTTTTTAAATGGCAGCTGAGTGGCTGATAGTGTCAGAAAATTTTAAAAATTAAAATTTAATGTTCTATTTTTTAAGACATTTTAAGACTTAGTTCCTTATAAAAGTCAGATGATTTTCCGATGGAAAAAATATCTAAAATTGGAAGAAACAAATTTTTTTAAATTTTTTCAAATGGCAGCTGAGTGGCTGATAGTGTCAGAAAATTTTAAAAATTGAAATTTAATGTTCTATTTTTCAAGACAGTCTAAGACTTAGTCCCTTCTAAAAGTCAGATGATTTTCCAATGAAAAAAATATTTAAAATTGGAAGAAACAAATTTTTCAAAATTTTTTTAAATGGCAGCTGAGTGGCTGATAGTGTCAGAAAATTTAAAAAATTAAAATTTAATGTTCTATTTTTTAAGACAGTCTAAGACTTAGTCCCTTCTAAAAGTCAGATAATTTTCCGATTGAAAAAATATCTAAAATTAGAAGAAACAAATTTTTCAAAATTTTTTCAAATGGCAGCTGAGTGGCTGATAGTGTCAGAAAATTTTAAAAATTAAAATTTAATGTTCTATTTTTTAAGACAGTCTAAGACTTAGTCACTTCTAAAAGTCAGATGATTTTCCGATGAAAGAAATATCTAAAATTGGAAGAAACAAATTTTTCAAAATTTTTTTAAATGGCAGCTGAGTGGCTGATAGTGTCAAAAAATTTTTAAAATTGAAATTTAACGTTCTATTCTTTGCGACTGTCTGAAACTCAGTCCCTACTAAAAGTCAGATGATTTTCCGATGAAAGAAATATCTAAAATTGGAAGAAACTAATTTTTCAAAATTTTTTCAAATGGCAGCTGAGTGGCTGATAGTGTCAGAAAATTTTAAAAATTAAAATTTAATGTTCTATTTTTTAAGACAGTCTAAGACTTAGTTCCTTATAAAAGTCAGATGATTTTCCGATAGAAAAAATATTTAAAATTGGAAGAAACAAATTTTTCAAAATTTTTTTAAATGGCAGCTGAGTGGCTGATAGTGTCAGAAAATTTTAAAAATTGAAATTTAATGTTCTATTTTTCAAGACACTCTAAGACTTAGTCCCTTCTAAAAGTCAGATGATTTTCCAATGAAAAAATTATCTAAAATTGGAAGAAACAAATTTTTTTAAATTTTTTCAAATGGCAGCTGAGTGGCTGATAGTGTCAGAAAATTTTAAAAATTGAAATTTAATGTTCTATTTTTCAAGACAGTCTAAGACTTAGTCCCTTCTAAAAGTCAGATGATTTTCCAATGAAAAAAATATTTAAAATTGGAAGAAACAAATTTTTCAAAATTTTTTTAAATGGCAGCTGAGTGGCTGATAGTGTCAGAAAATTTAAAAAATTAAAATTTAATGTTCTATTTTTCAAGACAGTCTAAGACTTAGTTTCTTCTAAAAGTCAGATGATTTTCCGATGGAAAAAATATTTAAAATTGGAAGAAACAAATTTTTTTAAATTTTTTTAAAAGGCAGCTGAGTGGCTGATAGTGACAGAAAATTTAAAAAATTAAAATTTAATGTTCTATTTTTTAAGACAGTCTAAGACTTAGTCCCTTCTAAAAGTCAGATGATTTTCCAATGAAAAAAATATTTAAAATTGGAAGAAACAAATTTTTCAAAATTTTTTTAAATGGCAGCTGAGTGGCTGATAGTGTCAGAAAATTTTAAAAATTAAAATTTAATGTTCTATTTTTTAAGACATTTTAAGACTTAGTTCCTTATAAAAGTCAGATGATTTTCCGATGGAAAAAATATCTAAAATTGGAAGAAACAAATTTTTTTAAATTTTTTCAAATGGCAGCTGAGTGGCTGATAGTGTCAGAAAATTTTAAAAATTGAAATTTAATGTTCTATTTTTCAAGACAGTCTAAGACTTAGTCCCTTCTAAAAGTCAGATGATTTTCCAATGAAAAAAATATTTAAAATTGGAAGAAACAAATTTTTCAAAATTTTTTTAAATGGCAGCTGAGTGGCTGATAGTGTCAGAAAATTTAAAAAATTAAAATTTAATGTTCTATTTTTTAAGACAGTCTAAGACTTAGTCACTTCTAAAAGTCAGATGATTTTCCGATGGAAAAATTATCAAAAATTGGAAGAAACAAATTTTTTTAAATTTTTTCAAATGGCAGCTGAGTGGCTGATAGTGTCAGAAAATTTAAAAAATTGAAATTTAATGTTCTATTTTTCAAGACAGTCTAAGACTTAGTCCCTTCTAAAAGTCAGATGATTTTCCGATGGCAAAAATATCTAAAATTGGAAGAAACAAATTTTTCAAAATTTTTGCAAATGGCAGCTGAGTGGCTGATAGTGTCAGAAAATTTAAAAAATTGAAATTTAATGTTCTATTTTTTAAGACAGTGTAAGACTTAGTCCCTTCTAAAAGTCAGAAGATTTTCCGATTGAAAAAATATCTAAAATTTGAAGAAACAAATTTTTCAAAATTTTTTCAAATGGCAGCTGAGTGGCTGATAGTGTTAGAAAATTTAAAAAATTGAAATTTAATGTTCTATTCTTTGCGACTGTCTAAAACTCAGTCCCTACTAAAAGTCAGATGATTTTCCGATGAAAAAATATCTAAAATTTGAAGAAACAAATTTTTCAAAATTTTTTCAAATGGCAGCTGAGTGGCTGATAGTGTCAGAAAATTTTAAAAATTGAAATTTAATGTTCTATTTTTCAAGACAGTCTAAGACTTAGTCCCTTCTAAAAGTCAGATGATTTTCCAATGAAAAAAATATTTAAAATTGGAAGAAACAAATTTTTCAAAATTTTTTTAAATGGCAGCTGAGTGGCTGATAGTGTCAGAAAATTTTAAAAATTGAAATTTAATGTTTTATTTTTTAAGACAGTCTAAGACTTAGTTTCTTCTAAAAGTCAGATGATTTTCCGATGGAAAAAATATTTAAAATTGGAAGAAACAAATTTTTCAAAATTTTTTCAAATGGCAGCTGAGTGGCTGATAGTGTCAGAAAATTTAAAAAATTGAAATTTAATGTTCTATTCTTCGCGACTGTCTAAAACTCAGTCCCTACTAAAAGTCAAATGATTTTTCGATGAAAAGAATATCAAACATTGGAAGAAAAAAATTTTTCAAAATTTTTTTAAATGGCAGCTGAGTGGCTGATAGTGTCAGAAAATTTTTAAAATTGAAATTTAATGTTCTATTCTTTGCGACTGTCTAAAACTCAGTCCCTACTAAAAGTCAGATGATTTTCCGATGAAAGAAATATCTAAAATTGGAAGAAACAAATTTTTCAAAATTTTTTCAAATGGCAGCTGAGTGGCTGATAGTGTCAGAAAATTTTAAAAATTAAAATTTAATGTTCTATTTTTTAAGACAGTGTAAGACTTAGTCCCTTCTAAAAGTCAGAAGATTTTCCGATTGAAAAAATATCTAAAATTTGAAGAAACAAATTTTTCAAAATTTTTTCAAATGGCAGCTGAGTGGCTGATAGTGTCAGAAAATTTTTAAAATTGAAATTTAATGTTCTATTTTTTAAGACAGTCTAAGACTTAGTCCCTTCTAAAAGTCAGATGATTTTCCGATGAAAAAAATATCAAAAATTGGAAAAAACAAATGTTTTAAAATTTTTTTAAATGGCAGCTGAGTGGCTGATAGTGTCAGAAAATTTTAAAAATTAAAATTTAATGTTCTATTTTTTAAGACATTTTAAGACTTAGTTCCTTATAAAAGTCAGATGATTTTCCGATGGAAAAAATATCTAAAATTGGAAGAAACAAATTTTTTTAAATTTTTTCAAATGGCAGCTGAGTGGCTGATAGTGTCAGAAAATTTTAAAAATTGAAATTTAATGTTCTATTTTTCAAGACAGTCTAAGACTTAGTCCCTTCTAAAAGTCAGATGATTTTCCAAGGAAAAAAATATTTAAAATTGGAAGAAACAAATTTTTCAAAATTTTTTTAAATGGCAGCTGAGTGGCTGATAGTGTCAGAAAATTTAAAAAATTAAAATTTAATGTTCTATTTTTTAAGACAGTCTAAGACTTAGTCACTTCTAAAAGTCAGATGATTTTCCGATGGCAAAAATATCTAAAATTGGAAGAAACAAATTTTTCAAAATTTTTTCAAATGGCAGCTGAGTGGCTGATAGTGTCGGAAAATTTTAAAAATTGAAATTTAATGTTTTATTTTTTAAGACAGTCTAAGACTTAGTTTCTTCTAAAAGTCAGATGATTTTCCGATGGAAAAAATATTTAAAATTGGAAGAAACAAATTTTTCAAAATTTTTTCAAATGGCAGCTGAGTGGCTGATAGTGTCAGAAAATTTTAAAAATTAAAATTTAATGTTCTATTTTTTAAGACAGTGTAAGACTTAGTCCCTTCTAAAAGTCAGAAGATTTTCCGATTGAAAAAATATCTAAAATTTGAAGAAACAAATTTTTCAAAATTTTTTCAAATGGCAGCTGAGTGGCTGATAGTGTCAGAAAATTTTTAAAATTGAAATTTAATGTTCTATTTTTAAAGACAGTCTAAGACTTAGTCCCTTCTAAAAGTCAGATGATTTTCCGATGAAAAAAATATCAAAAATTGGAAAAAACAAATGTTTTAAAATTTTTTGAAATGGCAGCTGAGTGGCTGACAGTATCAGAAAATTTTAAAAATTGAAATTTAATGTTCTATTTTTCAAGACAGTCTAAGACTTAGTCCCTTCTAAAAGTCAGATGATTTTCCGATTGAAAAAATATCTAAAATTTGAAGAAACAAATTTTTCAAAATTTTTTCAAATGGCAGCTGAGTGGCTGATAGTGTCAAAAAATTTTAATAAATTAAATTTAATATTCTATTCTTCGCGACTGTCTAAAACTCAATCCCTACTAAAAGTCAGATGATTTTCCGATGAAATTTGATAAAAATTGTACTGAAAATAATTAAAATTCTGTCATGACTTTTATTATTTATTAAAGTAATCATATTTATTGAAAGAATTTTATTCATAATAATAATAATTGAATCTCCAGAAAAAATTTTATTTTTTATGAAAATGATTGATTTATTGGAAAAATATTTATAAAAAATTTGTGTTTTCCAATTTTTTATAATTAAATTTATCTGAAATTTTTACTGTTTATAAAAAAAATTAAATGTTTGCGCAGAATTTTATTTAAACAGTAAATGTTTTAAATCATTGAGTAGAGAAAGAAAATGTTTGAAAATAATTGAAATTTTCGCAAGACTTTTATGAATTTTATTATTTATTTTATTATTCATAAAGATAATTGTAATTTTGTCAAGAATTATAAAAAAATTTAACATAGGTAATTTAATTTTTTGCAATCATTTGTCATTTCTCCAAGATTTAATTTTACCAGTGGTTTAATTATTTTAAATTCTTCGAAAAATCAATTATTGTTAATAATTAATCGAGGTAGTTCTCCGTCTGCTACTCTTGAAAACATTGATTTTCGATAGTTTTTCTTTAAATTTTGAGAAAATGTTTTTTTGGGTGCACATTTAATGTGGCATAAATTTCAAAATCCTTTGCGATGCTAACGTTTGAGTTACACCCAGAGAAAACTATTATTTAAAACAAATATATTTTATTTGACTTAAATAAACGTATATTTGTCTCAGAACCAACTAGACTTTTTATTTGTTTTAAATAAAATTTATATTTGACATAAATAAAACATATATTTGAGTTAAATGAAATTTTATTTAAAATAAATAAAATTTATTTGAAACAAATAAAAAGTCTAGTTGGTTCTGAGACAACTATACCATTTCTCTGGGTGTATACCTTAAATATGTACTAAAAAATTAAAGTAATTTCAGAAAAATTTGAGTTATAAAAATTTTGCAAAAAATCTATTTGCGAAAATTGTGAACGTAACTCTTTTAAAATTGAATCAACTTCGAACGATTTAAGTAATATTATTCACTAAGTATAATTAATAAGTAATAATTTTATGATAGTTCTTTAAGTATCAAAGTTAGTTAGAAAGAAGTTAGTGTCAGAAATCGAAATAAATGGAGGCTTTTTTCATTTAAATTCGTAGTAATTTCATAGTTTAGACCTGTGGCAATCCTGCACATGCAATTTTTGCAAGTCTCCTACAATCAAAAGTCCTACTTAAAAGATCGATTGCAAAACTTGCACTATCATAACGGAAATCCGTTAATTATATTAACGGATCTATTACTACACGGATTTTAGAAGCTTCAGTCAGAAGTTTACTTCTAATATTGCACACATGATATTAGTGAATAAGAAGGGTGAGCATGTTTCAAGCTCATTCGTGTGTTGGTTTCTTAATTGATTGGGTGAGAGACATGCGGGTAAGAGATGTATGAAAAAACAGCGAGTCATTCGCCTGATTAAAACCGTAAAGCGTGTCCATCAGTGAGACACAACTATTCCGCATATAGAGAAGTGCAGGTGAGCATGCTTTTGCTTAGGAAAGTAGAGAGGCAAAAAAAAAAAGAAAAAAAAGAGTGAGATGAGGAGGGATAACTTGAGAACAAAACAGTGTATACCGCGCGTTGTGTATAAGGGATAGAAAGAGATATCACACAAGGGTGGATGATGAGTGACACAATCCGAACAACGCAGGCGCGTCTACAGAGAACACCAGAGGCACGAGTCTCATGCTTGCGTAGCGACGCTCTTTTACTTTCTCATCATTCGACTCTCGCACGCGCGATCGTGATAATCTAATACCGTTTCCAAACACCTCGTGTTTCGCATTAATCAATTATTCACCAATTACAATTATCATAAACACAAATTAAGTGCCCTCCTATTTCGAATATCTGCTTCCTAATTTCTAGTCATTTTTTCAAAACGGATTTTATCGCAAAAAACAAAATTAAACCCCCTTTCTTTAGTAAAAAGAAATCGTATTCTAAAAACAAGAAGCATTTTCACAATAGTCCAAAAAGAATCGTTTTCAAAACATTTGTACTCGAAGGAATCATTTTCAAAACAGTTGTACTCAAAGGAATCATTTACAAAACAGTTGTACTCAAAAGAATCATTTTCAAAACTAAATAGGAAAAATTTTCAAGGAGCTATTTTCAAAAAAACCCAAATTCAAATGAATCATTTCTAAAAAGCTAAAACTCTGCCTCTGCGTCTAAATTGAAAAATGATTAAGTGATAAAAAAAATGATTTTCAAGAGCATCGTTTTCAAATGAATTGGATAATAAAACAGTGCAATGAAAATACAGCAAGAGTGATAAATTAAATAATACCCCTACGAGCTTTCGGAATGTGATATGATAATGTGAATATGCGATAAGAAGTTTTCGATGGATACGAAGATTTTTGAAGACAGTTTTTATATTAGTTCACCCCTAATGGTGAAGATTGTTGCAGCACAAGTAGATGATTCAGAAACACAAGTGGTCCTCAAGTTCAGAGAAGCAACAGTCGTTAAAGAAAACCAGTGTGGGAGTCTCAAAAGAAGCGGAACCCCTCAATCAGTATTCATAGACTATTAAATTGTCAAAGTAGCAATTAATCATAATGTGACAAGTTCTGGAATTCATTCAAAGTCTGATTTTTTACAACAGCAAACAAATACATTCAATACTAGGTACCTAGTCCTTAATTATTAATTAATCCTTAATTAATTGGACCCAAAGAATTGAATGGCTAAAGGAATTGAACGTCTAAACAAAAGGAACATCCAAAAGAATTAGACATCCAAAAGAATTAAACACCTAAAAGAATTAAAAACCTCAAAGAATTAAACACCCGAAAGAATTGAACAATTAAAGCAATTGAATATTGAAAAGAATTGAACATGCAAAGCAATTAAATATCGAAAGCAATTGAATATCGAAAAGAATTGAACATGCAAAGCAATTGAATATCGAAAAGAATTGAACATCCAAAGCAATTGAATATCGAAAAGAATCAAACATCCAAATCAATTGAATATCGAAAAGAATTAATCATCCAAAGCAATTGAACAGCCAAAACAATTAAATACCAAAAAGAAATTATGAATACATCCAAATTGTGAAAAATATCAACGGAATGTAGAATGTACAACAAAGTGAATCGAAATTGGAGGTGTTGTGCTTTAGGTAACGTTTTGTTATTAATAGTAATGGGATGTGGATGATATTACAGATCATGTGTTAGATAACCAAATGCTACTCCATGCAGATGATGGCACGAAACATTTAGATGATATGCCAATTGCAATAACAAAATTTATTGCGTTATATTCTAAGCGAAATGGAATTAATACTGCAATTGTGTTATGGATATTGTGCAGTTGACATCAAAAATTCTTCCTAACGGCCTACACAAATGGTGATTGACAAATTGTGATTGACAATGTGTCATCAGCAACGAACAATCATATATACAACATTTCTCAAAATGACTAATTTTTGATAAGACCACAATTAGGAAATTTCCAAAGTTCAACGCAAGAAAGAATAAGCAAGCCTAAAAATGAATTCAACATTCGAGTCGCAATGTGTCGGTTGGTTGGACACCTTCCACACGAAATATATTGCAATTCATGGCTGGGCCAGTTTTCTCGTTTGTGTATTCGGCTCAATAGCAAACGGCCTAAATATCGCGGTTCTCACCCGAAAGGAAATGTGTTCCGCAACAAATGCCATACTCACCGGTTTGGCTGTTGCTGATTTATTAGTAATGTTGGAGTACATCCCTTATGCGATACATTCGTATCTTTACTTTCGACCACCTAAAAGCACATTCACCTATGGATGGACTGTTTTCGTTCTCTTTCATGCCCTATTCGCCCAAGTCTTCCACACAATTTCCATTTGGTTAACGGTCACATTAGCTGTTTGGCGCTACATTGCAGTGGCGCATCCACAAAAAAATCGTGAATGGTGCAGCTATCATCGAAGTATTGTCGCCATAGTGAGTGCCTATCTGATATGTCCCCTAATTTGTGTGCCCCTTTATGTGACAACAAGCATTCAAGAAAGAAGACAATTATTCGATTCCGATGGACAATATGTTAATAATTCTCTATACAACGAGACAACACTTCCCGATGGTATCACAAATGGAACAATTTTTGTCGTCTCACTTAGCGATACCGCAAAGGTTCTAAATTTCTGGATGTATAGTGTCGTTATAAAATTAATACCATGCCTCGCATTGACTATCTTGAGTCTCAGGTTGATACTCGCCTTAATGGAGGCGAAAAAAAGAAGGAAAAAACTTGCCGAGGCAACAATGGTTAAAAGTGAAGAGGTGTCGGCCGAATTTTGCAGTAGTAAAAAGAAAAAACGAAAATCTTCGAGACTGATGGACAAGGAGAAACAGACTGATAGAACAACAAAAATGCTATTGGCCATATTACTCCTCTTTTTACTGACCGAATTCCCTCAAGGTGTTTTAGGACTACTTAGCGTTATTCTCGGGCCAAAGTTCTTTAAAAAATGCTACATAAATCTTGGTAAGTGATAAGTTCCTTATCATTAAATCTACTTCTGCAGAACTCATTACTTTTTTTTTTTAAAAAAAGAGATCATTACAATTTCTAAAAATCATTCTCATTTCGTTTCGATATCAGGTGATGTTAAGGGTCATAATTCCCTTGTTAGGGTGAGCGACCTAGGAAAACAGAGGGTGGAGTCCAAAATGGAATTATAATGGGATTCGGAAATGTCTTCTTTGTCTGCTACTTTATTACTAATGGCCTTATCTGATTTCCAAACACATTTCTCTTTTACCCTGATATTGGAACATTATGACTCTTTGTTTATTATTTACACATGTAACTCTTTACATTTCTTTTCAATCGTACCATCCAAGTCATTTATTTCCCCTTGTATTATTTACTGCCACTTCACGACTATTTTGAAAACATTTTTATTTTGACTGTTTTCCTTAATTGTGAGGTTTGCATACAAAGGGTTCAACTATTACAATAGAGCCAGAGAGAGAGAGAGAGAGATAATAAATTAAAGTAGGCAGCTGTTCCACTTAATTTTAGAATAATTACTCAACAGAAACTTTATTTTGTAACGCACCCCAAGCGATAATAATATGAATAATAAACAAATGCTCTAAGGGGTTATTCCAGAGGTTAACAATGCCATGAAACTATTCCTATTTTCAGGTGACTAACGACGGAAAATTAAAGCTGAGAGATTCAAAGAAACTTTAGCTAATTTCAGTCGTATAGATTAAAATTTTACACAAACCTAATTAAATTAAAACATTTTTTACGAAAAAAAATTGTTAGATCTCAAAGTATTAACTAATTAAATACAAAATATTTGTCCCATAAATTTCCACAACCTCTGGAGGGTTGGTTGTTTTCTTAATTCAAGACATGCAAATTGTCCTAAAATAAACTTTGCGATGTGATAAATTCTGAGACATTATCATATGCTTTTAGAAAGGGGGTTAAAAAAAAAGGAGAGAGATTAAAACGATATAGTCAAATATAATTTTTTTTTCTCACGAAATTTACTATATAGCAAAAATATTCACTCGTCTTTCGCTAATGAAGATTGATGTAATTCCAGAATTCAGGATTAAACTGAAACGAATAAAATTCATTTTATCAGCGAGAGCACTCACCCTTTTGAATTCTCTTATCAGCCGAGTGGATCATTTCATTTTATTCACTTCGAAAATAAAAAATAAAAAAAAATTAATTCTGAATTTAATTACTCTATTATCAGTAATTTTGTATTCATTATCTTCTTCATTAGTTTGCTACTTCATTTAATATTCAGTATGCTCAAATCAATAGTCACAATTTATATCAAAATTATTAATACATTGATAATAAAAGAAAATCATTTAATTCTTCACTATCGTTTTAATTTAAAGAGAAATTTTTAAACAATTGAAAAATAATGACAATGAAATATTGTTTATTATTGATTTTCTTTCCTATTATGCAATTTCCGCTCTAAACTTTCGTTCTATATTATTTTATCGAGAGTCCCAATATAGCTTTTGTCGCACAATAAAGAAATTTCAAATGTGATTATTCAAGTTTAAAAAAAAATGTTTTTTTTCTCTTCATTCTTTTACAGTTGAATATCGTCTATATAGTTTTCTTTAATGACAAATATTTATCTACTCGGGCTTAAATAAGAGCGACGAGATTGCAGCCTTAGAGCAAATTTTCTCATGATTTATTACAGTCAAAGCAATTTTCGTATAGAGATCAGTTTTCCCCTATAGTTCCTCGCAATTAAAAATTTATACATACACTAAATCAACTCACGTAAAATGAAATTTTAATCAGATACTTTTGAAAAAAGTAGTTTTTCCCTCTTTTACAACTGTATACTTGAGTTTTTTTTAAGTATTCTTTTTTTAAAATAGAATTTAATAATTTGAAATATTTATACTAATTTATTATACGAATTTTAATAAAGATCTTTAAAAGACTCAATTATATTTAACAGAATTTTACGAAATTATAAAGAATTACGTCAAGAAAAATTATGTTTTCAATAAACTGACTGATATAAACAAAATCTTTCAATTTTTTAATATTGCTACTTTAAAATCTTAGGAATTATTTTCATTACTTCAATTAAACTATTATTTTCAAGAATTTTTAACTAAAACTCTTCTGTAAATAAATTATCTTTAATAATCTTGGAAAAAGTTCTCTGACAATTTTCAATCTCATTTGTTTATAAAATGGAATTTAACGAAATTTTCAATTCGAAAATTCTACTTCAATTAAATACATATTTGAAAATAAAACTTTAAATAAAATACAAAAAAATCCAATTAAACTTATTTTTCAAAAAAAGTAATTTCGAAATTCAATTATTTCTAAAAAGTCACGATATATTGCTTTTTAATATTCAATTATCTAAAATTTCAACTGGAATTTATTTTTAAATAAATTTTTATTAAAAAGCTCTACTGGAGTTGTATTATTAAAATAGGAAATATTAAATTTATTGAATAATTAAATGTTTCTTAAAATTAAATTATCATAAAAAATTTTACAAAGCAATTTTTAAATAATTAAATTCTTTTCACAAATTTTCATAAAAATTTCAAAAATAATTACATTTTTCGAGGAAATTTTATTTATTTATTTATTTTTCTTTTACTGTTTTTTTTAACTTTATTAAAAATAATTTGAATTCTGCTACGAGTGTCATTTATAAAAATGATCGAATTATTGCGAAGAATTTTATTATTTATAAAAATAATTGTCTTTCTGCAATAATTTACAATTTCTACAAAATTAAATTTCTTCAGTGTTTTTAAAATTGATTTATAAATCCATTATTTTAAAAAGTTTTTGGAAAAATAATGAGAATTTTCAAATTCATTTGGTTACAATTCAGTTCTACAAAATTTTAATTATTCGAAAATTATTCAATTAGATAAATATTATTTATATATTTTACATACGGGTCAAGCCCAAATAAAATCTTCAAAAAAATAATTTCAAGTAAAATTGAAATAAGTATTAAAAATATTAAAATGTAAGCAAAATTTATTTTTAAATTAATTACATTCTCATAAAAAATGAGAAAGTCTTGGATTCGTTTTTATTAGAAAATTCCACTAGAATTCAACTATATAAAATTTAAATACAAACTTTAATAAATAAAAAATGGCAGAACTGTAAAATAATTTTTCTCAATATTTACGAGTGTCAAGAAAATATTATGACAAAATTATTTCATCATAGAAATGTTTCAAATATAAGAGAAATGTAAAATCTTCTTAGTAATTCCTTAGAATTAAATTTTCCACAATTATATAAAATATTCAAAGAAATATAAAGCAGATACACAGAGCAATTAAAAAAAAGATGTTTAATTCTGCAATTTCGTTAAATATATAGAAAATTCTTTTTACCCTCAATTTTCTGAAATATTTAAAGGAGATATTTTTAACAAATAGAAAAGAGAGAAGTACAAAGTGAGACTATAGACAAAAGTCAAAAATCCCTCTTTGGTTTCGACATACGAAATGAAACTACATTTTTAACAAGAGAGACAGAGAGTTCCTTTGATGAGTAAAATAGACAAAAAGATTTTTGATCCGTACTGAGCTTCCGATTTGTGGCATGATTTTTGTCAAGTATCATATACAAGAGAGTTGAGCGCGTTTCTTACTTGTCTTTCGTTTGAATTGCCAACAGAAAGAGGAGTTTTACGTGCCGACAAAGCACTTTATCTTCGATGAGACAGATCTGTCGGCAAAGAAATGCGCGTTCAACGCTTCACTCTCTGGGACTTTACAGGAAATTCACAATTTTCTATATATGAAATCGATTCAACATGAGACAAATAGTTTATTAAACTCCAGTATAAAGAGAAAAACAAGCAGTCGACAATTTTCTTAAAAAATTTTCTCGAATAGCAAATTATTTTCTACAAAAAAAAAAGAAGAATCATTATACATATAGTAAACTAAGGGGTATTATAAAAGCTTTGTAGATTATTTTAATCCATTTTGGTGTTAAAATAATACCCTACGATTTTCTGTGAGCTTGAAACGCAGCTAAAAGTTTAACTATATTTGTGAAACTTTCTGTTATTGCAGTTAAAACTTTCGCTATTCTAAAGAAACTTATTGCTGATTCAGGTGGTGCTTTTTTTGTGTTTAGTATAATAATTGCTATTGCTACAAATTTCAATCCTAGAAAATTAAAATCGAATTTTGAATTTTCAACTTTTCAACTGTTTAATGCAGTTGGGAGATTTATTAATTATTATTACGACCTAATTAATTAGTTTTGGATCCGTTTATTCTAAAAAGGGAAATTTTTCTTTCAACGATTTCGCTAATGCGGTTGAAATACATTTAAATAGAAAACAAAAAAATATTAAATATTCTACTCGTCTCGGACTGAATTCAAAAACAATAATAATAATAATAATAATAATAATAATAATAATAATAAAAATAAAAATAATAATAATAATAATAATAATAATAATAATAATACAAAAAGAGTTGTAAGATATTTGTACAAGGATAAAAATATAAACTAACTTTTACTACTTTTAGAGTAAATTTTACTAACAATGGCCACAAATTATTATTTACAACTGTAAATATTTACGTTTTAGGATAAAGAACAAATATTTGCAGTATTGTTTCTGATTAATTTCAGTTCTCATTTGCATTTATGTACTCAACCATACACAAATTAGTACACGTTCACAAATTGTTACATTTATCTCGCTTTACACGGATAATAAAACTTATGCAAGTTTTACTACTTTTATACTAAAATCTAAATTGTAAATAATTTTTTCGCATTATCGTCAAAAGTTTAACTATTTTCGTAATAAACTTCGCCATATTGGAAGCAAATTTTAGTAATTTTTTTTTAAATTCACTTATTGAGGGAAATAGTATTAAATTTAATCCCAAAATAGTAAACGAAAAATTCATGTAGCAATTAATCACTGAACTATAAGGAATTTTTCGGCTTCTCAATAATTTCTAAACTTTTTGGTCTAATTTTTTTAAAAAATACCTGTTAAATTTGAATAGAAGCCAATTATTTTGGCTTTCTGTCTATTTTAAGACAATATTTGGTTCGATTACTAAAAAGGCCTATTAAGTTTTAATAAAAGCCAATGATTTCAGATTTTTGGTTATTTTGGACCATTTTTGGTTCAATTTTTAAAAAAGCCTATTAAATATTAATGAAAGCCAATAATTTTGGATATTTTTGGAACATTTTGGTTTTAATTTATAAAAAAGGCCAATTAATTTTTAATAAAAGTCAATTACTTTTGGTTTTCAACTATTTTTGGACCATTTTTGGTTCAATTTTTAAAAAAGCCTATTAAATATTAATAAAAGCCAATAATTTTGGATACTTTTGGACCATTTTGGTTTCAATTTTTAAAAAAGCCTATTAAATTTTAATAAAAGTCAATTATTTTTGTTTTGGACCATTTTTGGTTCAATTTTTAAAAAAACCTATTAAATATTAATGAAAGCCAATAATTTTGGATATTTTTGGAACATTTTGGTTTTAATTTATAAAAAAGGCCAATTAATTTTTAATAAAAGTCAATTACTTTTGGTTTTCAACTATTTTTGGACCATTTTTGGTTCAATTTTTAAAAAAGCCTATTAAATATTAATAAAAGCCAATAATTTTGGATATTTTTGGACCATTTTGGTTTCAATTTTTAAAAAAGCCTATTAAATTTTAATAAAAGTCAATTATTTTTGTTTTGGACCATTTTTGGTTCAATTTTTAAAAAGGCCTATTAAATATTAATAAAAGTAAATTATTTTAGCTTTTTAGCTATTTTAAGACTATTTTTGGTCCAATGTTTAAATAGATCTAATTAAATTTTAATAAAAGGCAAAAATTTGAGATTTTTAGCTATTTTTAGACCATTTTTGGTTCAATTTTTAAAAAGGCCTATTAAATATTAATAAAAATCCACTATTTTAGCTGTTTAGCTATTTTGAAACCATTTTTGCTTTAATTTTTTAAAAAGCTCATTAAATTTTAATAAAAGCCAATAATTTTGGCTCTTTGTCTATTTTTGGACCATTTTTTATTTAATTTATAAAAAAGGCCAATTAATTTTTAATAAGAGCTTATTTTTCTCAACCGTAACCACATACCAAGAAATGTTTCTATCCAATTTGGGAAAATAATACGGCGAAAAAATAGTATTCGATATTGCCATTCTGTATACGATCTGCATCTCCGAATATTATTTTATATTGAAAAATAATATACTTCAGTCTGTCAAAAACATAGACAAGATTTTCAAAGAAAAAAAAACTTCCCTTCGCTCTCAAAATCAAATGCGAAAAATTGAAAAAAGAATATTAAAATAATATAAATACTCCATCAACAAAGTAGAATTAGATGACAATTATCTTATATTTCAAAAGATAACCTTTATAATGGAAATAAAGAAAAATAATTTAAATAATAATAATAATAATAATAATTAACCAACATAAAATATTTTCGAAAATAATTCCAACAAATTTAGTGGAAAACAGAAATTAATTATTGCTGATGTTTTTGTTGCTATTCAATTTGTAAATTTCGTGTACATCAAAGTAAATTAAAATTAAACCGTATTTTATTATTATTATTATTATTATTATTATTATTATTATTACTATTATTATTATTATTATTATTATTATTATTATCATTTATTGCAATGATTTGCTCACGTGAGCACAATTCAGCAAAAAAATTCTGTTTCCCTCCATCAAGTTTTATCATGAAAATTAACATGCTCGAAAAAGTAGTTGAACAGTAATTGGGACAATGACGGTATTATTAAGCAAAATTTACATTTCTATTTGATTAAACAGTAAATGACCAACGTGAACAAAAGCTCCATTTGTACAATTCAATTTGACAATATATCGATTATTAATTATTTCTTTTTTTCACTATAAAAAATCGAATAATACACACTATTATTAACACATTTTTTCAAATTTATAAAAACTCTATATTTTACAAATGGAATTTGTAAACTTTTGTTTTTATATTCCAGATACATCTTGAAAATAATAATCCCGATATCTTTAATTTAGTTCACGATTTAATTCAAAAACTTTCATCTGATGCTCCAATTATTTCAAAAAGACCCTCTAGGATTGTTTTTGGCTCGAAGTTACCAATTAAACTTGAGCAGATATTAGAAATTTAGTGATTAGATTATCGACGATCTTTTGTTTAATTGAGAAGCGAAAAGTTTTTTATTTCCCCCATAAGTACATTAATTGATAGAAGAAGTATAATTCAAGAACTTTGGAAGGAGAGAAAAGAGGGGAAAAAACCTATTTCCTAAATAATCAAAGTCTAAAAAAGTTGACAAGTAAAAATAAACTTTATCTTATCCCTGAGAATCGTAACTGGAACAAAGTGTATATATTGTCTATCCATTCTTCTCCTAATCGCTTAAAATGAGCATTAAGGCCATCACCCAAATTGTGGTGATGTATATTATTTCTGACTATAGAATTTGCTTTGCTTTAGTTTAGTTATCATTGTAAGAACTTTTCAACACTAAAGCCTAAAACTAACAAACTTTGAAGTTTCAAATACACTTTCAAAATACTTCATCATGCTTCTCATTATCAAGAAGGGAATTTTCTTCTTTTTTTTTGCTAAAACTCAAAAAATCCAGGTTTGTAAAATAATTTATCAAAAAATTGGTTTAGTTTTTTGACTTAATAATGAGGTAAGAGTTAAAAAAAAAATTGTTGGAATAAAAATCTCATTATTATTCTTTCGTATTTGAGCAGTGACCTAAAATGAAGGATATTACACTTGAAGAAACGATATTATCCTCAAAAGAGCGATTTCTAGATTTTTCTCCTTTTCTTGAACTCAAATCAACAATATCACTATCTCTTTTTCTCAATTCAACGAATGCTTGAAAAAACCTTTAGGAAACGCACTCCAGCGATTCTTACAAATCGCTCTCTTTTCCCATAGTGTCAGTGTATGTACGTAGGTATTTCCAATACATGTCTGTAAAATCCTATAAAAATTGTAACGTCGCCCTATTGGCCACTTCATCACCCCCAAGGAACATGGAACTCTCTCTCTCTCCCTCTATATTATTCCGCAAAAGAATAAAAAGCTTCATTTATACTTTCAACTCTTTCCCGAATTATTCCCACAGCTTATAATGAAACATCAATTTTATCGAAATTCTTTCTCCAAGTGTTTGAATAACCGATAAAAAATTATTCGACAAAATTATCAAAAATAACACGTCTGTATAATCATAAATGTTTAAAACTGCAATTTCGATATTTTTTCCACCTAAATAAATATGGTTATATTTTGTAAAATAAAATTCAAGTTTGTTTCGCACTAAATAACTCCGTTAAATTCTTTAAACTCATAAAAAAATTTTTATAGAAATATTGTAGGGTTTAGACAATAATTTAATTTTGCATTTCCTTGATTTTGAGACAAAATTTCAACTTCATCACTAACTCTAAAGAAAATTCTGATTTACTCTAAAAATAATTAAATACACATAAAAATGTTCTATTATATTTTTTACGACTTTTTAAATTCTAAAATTATTCAAAAAAAAAATTATTGTTTTATTTCAAATAAGCATTTAACCAACACTCAGAATGATCGATTTCCTCAGATTTTAAATATTGAATATCACCCTGTGATTTAATTAAATAATTACAAAAATAAATAATTTAATGTTTTTTAAAATTACTTTAAGAAATTTTAATAAAATTTTATGGAAAAATTTAAAGATTAAATTATTTAAATACAAAAATAAATAATTTATAAAATAATTAAATACTTTTTAAAATTACTTTCAGAAACTTTAATAAAATTTTATGGAAAAATTAAAAGATTTTGAATGTTTGATTTTTAACAAACTTTTCCCAAGAAATCGAATTACTTTTAATACATTTTTAATAAATTATCATGATGATGCAATTTATTTTTTAAATTTGAAGAACATTTTTTAAAAGAACAACATAATTTATTTTTAAGTAAATTTTAATTATAAAAATTCTTATGAGATACTTAATTATTTAAATATTCAAAAATAAAAAATTTATTGAGTGCAATTAAATTGATGCAATTATTTTTCAAATTTTAAGAACATTTTTTAAAAGAACAACGTAATTCATTTTTTAATAAATTTTAATTATTAAAATTCTTACAAGTTATTCGATTATTTAAAAACAAAAATAAAAAATTTATTGAGTGTAATTAAATTGATGATGCAATATTATTGATGCAATTATTTTTCAAATTTTAAAAACATTTTTTAAAAGAATAATATATAATTCATTTTTAAATAGATTTTAATTATTAAAATTCTTACAAGTTATTCAATTATTTTCCAAGTTTTATAAACATTTTTTAAAAGAATAACATAATTCATTTTTAAATAGATTTTAATTTTTAAAATTCTTACAAGTTATTCAATTATTTAAATACAAAAAAAATTTATTGAATAATTGAATGTTTCTTAAAATTTAATTCTGATACAGAATTAAAAATTTTTTTTTTAAATAATTGAATTCTTTTGATGAATTTTAATAAAATTTTTAAGAATATTTACATTTTTGAGAAAATTGATTAAAATTGTATTGAAAATTATATGAATACTGCTATGAGTTTTATTCTTTATAAAAATAATTTAATTCTTGCAAAAAATATTATCAAAATTATAAATTTATGAACTTTTTTTTAAATGCGTGGAAAAAATTCAATTATTTAAAAATTTATTGATAAATTCTTTATGAGAATTTAATTTTACGAAACATTCAATTATTCAATAAATTATTTATTTTTGTATTTAAATAATTGAATTCTAGTAGAATTTTCGAATAAATATTGATTTTTGTTAAAATAGTTCTCCGGCTATGTTATTCTTGTGAAAATTAATTTTTGATACATTTCTTCAAATTTTGTGAAAATATCAAAACACTTTGAAAAAAAGTTTGCAGTGTTTAATTTTTGATACATTTCTTCAAATTTTGTGAAAATTGCAAAACACTTTGAAAAAAACTTTTCAGTGTTTTTGAATGATTTAGAGATTCGGGTGCCCTTTAAATGCGGTAAAAATTTTAGGACCCTTTCTGATACTAAATTTTTTTTCAAGTTCAAGTTTTTCAAGTTTTATATGCGATTAAAATAAAAAAATGAAAGTCAACCACAAAATCTCGTTTTTTTAAAACTATGTGTTTTCTTCGGAAGCTTCAAAATCTCTAAATCATTCAAAAACACTGAAAACTTTTTTTCAAAGTGTTTTGAAATTTTTACCACATTTAAAGGGCACTTAAAGGAACATTTTCTCAAACTTCGAAGAAAATCTATCGAAAATCCATTTTTAGAAGAGTTTGAAGTATCTTAATGATACAAAATTTATAAATAATTTATAAATACATAATTACGAAATTTGAGAGTTTCAAATAAACTCTTTTTCCAAATGTTATTTAATGTTTCAATATGTGAAGTTAATGTCCGAAATAAATTTCGAAAGAAAAATCGAATTCACTGGATAAATTTAAAATTATATCGCGAAAGAATATGGACAAAAGTATTGGAAAAAGTTTCCAGTGTTTTTGAATGATTTAGAGATTTTGAAGCTTCCGAAGAAAACACATAGTTTTAGTATTAAGTTAGGAAAGTTGGCAAAAATGACAATTTTTTCGCTTTTACAGAAGAGATGTGTGCCAGAGATGCGGCGCAGAACATTAAAATATGAAAATGCTGATGGTGACAAATTTTAAGAAAATGGTAATAGTGATTCTTTTTCAACGTCAAAAGATGTTTTATCGAATGTCTAAAGTATTTAAAACTTTGTCTTTCTTCCGTTCTAACTAAACTATTATCAAATCTGTCTCCATCTGTCTGCATCTATTTCTTTCGAATTGTAATGTTGGAAAGTTATAGTTCTATCAGCAAAAATTATTCACGGTAAAGAAGTTCTTTATGTTCTCTTCTGTCGAAAGTCAAAAATCTCATCTGTCGAAATTGATTCAAAAATTTAACTAACTTTGACGATCGTTGAATAATTTTTGTGAATTCTTCAATTTGCATTGTAATGAACAACTAGGATGAATTTTGACCCAAATGGGTGAGGTATCAAATTTCCAATATCGAATCAAGATTCCTTCTTCATTCTCTGGTACATGAAATGTGAAATGATATACCAGAACTAATTCTATTGACAAATTGATATGATTTCGGTGATTATTTGCCTTTTTTTCATAAGTAATGTGATTAATATTATTTTTGTAGTGAAAATTCCGAATTATATTTTATTAGTGAGAGAAGAAGTAGGACTGTGGAATTTTTATATTACGAATATTACGAAATGAGTTTGTCACATCATTTTTCACAGACAAATGGAAGAGGTAAAAGTTTGAGGGGTTATAATATAAAACAGAGAGGAGAAAGTTTCGAAATCGATCTTTACGCAGTGAATTCAGTTGTCGGTATCATGAGACCAGGTTGAAATAACTCAAGTCGATGGGGGATATATTTTCCTCGGCAGTAAAGTATAATGTTATTTTTCATGTACAGTGAAAATTCAGAAAGTTTTTCTGGTCTTTGGAGAATATAACAATCATTGGTGTTAGTACATATGTCACAGTAGGTTTCCGCTTCGTGAAAAGTGTCTCCGAGGGGTCACATAAGCTTCATATGTTTATTTTATTCATAATAATTTACAATCTTCCACTGTACCCGTACAATCTGAAACTTCATAAACAGCTTTCAAAGTGATTACAAGTGGAAAATTTAAAACTTATATATTCTTTATTCGATTTTCTACATGAACCTTTCTTAGCAGCATTTGGGTGTTGGGTTAGGATTAATTTTATGTTTACGAAATCTTTTTTACTATTTTAAAAATAAAAAAAATTTTTAAAAATAAAAAAAATCGATTACGATATTGTTAAGAAGCATGGTAAAGATTAATATTCTGCAAAAGTTTGAAGCATACTCGAAAACTATTTTCGAAGTTATTAAATTTTACAACAATAGATTTTTGTATTAGTAAAAGGGAATAATTTAGTGCGATTTTTCTATAAATTGATACTTGTTTTCTAATAAATAGAAAAAAAGTGCTGAATTTCGAATCAAATGCGGACAATCATAAACTTGAAGTAATTCCTCGCGAAAGAGAGAGAGAGAGAGATGACATTTATGTCTTCCAATTACAAAAGCCAATCTGTGTTTAACGCGTTTACTCTGCCAATAACATTGAGAAAACTGATGAAAGGAATAAAATTTTTATCGCTTAAACGTAATAATATCGTACGTTTTGTATAAAAACAATTTTCTTCGAGCTGAAAACTAATATTTATCATATCAGAGAAAACTGCAAAGGACTTTGGCTTTGTTCTTTAAAGAAAAATTACTTTCCTAATCTAACCGAATAAAGTTGTGTTCTGTCCAAGAACGTCAAACAATGTTTTATTATAAAACGAAACAAATTAAAGACTACTAATTTTAACAAATCATTGTATTTTTTTTTTGCAGTGATAAAATTACAGAAATAGATTAAATAAGGAATAAATAATAATTTTTCACGATCCACCATTTGATGTAAAAAAACAACGCTTATCAATTGTAGGAAAAAACGAAAATTCCTAAAATTTAAAATTTCCCAAACCTGTACCAGTTTAGTTTTGCAAATAAAATATTTTTTTTCAAATAAAATATGTTTTCATCTAAAGTACATTTGGAAATAAAATATTTTCACAGAACTCGTTAAATATTTTCTTTCCAGTGCAAAAAAAAGTAGATTCAACAATTTAAGTGAAATAAACTTTTTCCCTGAGTATATGAAAAAGACTGTGACAGATATTGTTTTACACTCTTCAAGTCGTTTTTATGTGTAAATATCAGAGTAGGAATATAACATGTATCTCGTTTCATGAGATGGTTTAGTTTTTTCCTCTTTTGCAACGTATTTATCTAAGGGAATCGTTGATTTTTCTTTGAAAAATTTGCATCGTCAAATGAGCACGCTTTGAATTTAATTAAATTTCATCGTATACCCAAAAGCATTTATGTACGTGTGCATAGTTGTTGTAGATTTAAAATACAAATTCTTATATATGTGTACATGTATATATATAGATAGATAGATGAGAGTTCGACAAGTTCGAGTCGATTAAAAGTTTTATACAAAATGCCGATAGTATCACACCTTAACTTTGCCGGAAAACTTTCAATCTGCTCTTTCATTCCGTTAGCTATTTATTATTCATTTTCTTTGATTAATAATTCCGTCAGAATAAACTCTAATTTAAGGATCACAATTTTATTTTCAACTTCAACATTTATTGGGAATTGAAAAATTTGTTTATTTTTGGATATAAATTGTGATTTAACGCCTGAATGTATTTTAAGTATTAAAATTTGCTCGCCTTGTTTTAATATTCCTTTTTTTGGAGTTTTATTTTAATATTAAATTTGTTTTTCTTTTGCTGTAATATTAAATTTTGTTTTTTTTTCTTTGAATACTAAATCTTGGTTCTTTTCTATTTAATACTGAATTTTATTTTAAATTTTGCTATTTACAACTTTTATCAAGGAAAAAAGAAGGAAAGAATGTTTACCGAACAGAGGAATAAAAGAGTTCAAAATCTTTCAAAATGCATTCAGTAATTGTGCCGTATATGCAAAATTGAAAAATATGGAAATTTTCTGCATATATGCATTATTTATGATTCTTAGTTTTGTGTCGAACTTATATATATATATATATATATATAGAAACGATATTTCGATAAAGCCGAAATCAAAAAATGTCAATTCCTCCACATCATCAAAATGGAATTTTTAAAACGAAACACAATTTTTTTACAAATTAAAGAATTTAGAGTAATTCTATTTTTATTACTCATAGTATTCAAACAATTATTGGTGACGATATGGAAAATTTTAAATTTTACAACAAATATTTTTTAACCCAAAAAGTATAATTTTTAGTAATGATTTCAAACTTTACAGCATGTTTTGAATAATTAATTATCTAACATTACTTACAATGAAAATTTAGTTATTTTAAACAAAACGTATAATTTTCAACCAAAATTTTGTTGTTTTAAACAAAATTTGGAATTTTCAACCAAAATTTAGTTGTTTTAACCAAAATTTGTAATTTTCAACCAAAGTTTAGTTGTTTGAAACAAAATTTGGAATTTTCAACCAAAATTTAAGTTGTTTTAAACAAAATTTGTAATTTTCAACCAAAGTTTGCTCGTTTTATACAAAATTTGGATTTTTAACCAAAATTTGATCGTTTCAAACAAAAATTAGATTTTTCAACAAAATTTTGGTCATTTCAAACAAAATTTGATTCTTTAAAAAAATTTATAATTTTCCACCAAAATTTGGCCCTTTGAAAAAATGTATTTCTAAATGTATTTAAATTAATTAATTGTATTTTTTTTAAATTTAGAAATACTAATTATACTGAAAGGGCTCGTGACGTTTATTTTTATAAATAAATAAAATATTCAATCATTTCTAACAAAAAAAAATATTTTAAGAAAAAATCCAGTGCTAACTATAATTTATACTAAATCCTAATAATAAATTTTTATTTATTAACCAAAATAGAAAATTTTCGAGACGACGATAACGAATTTCCAAGGTTTAATTTAATTATACCGATAAAAAATCTCATTTTTGACTTGATTACATAATTATTCATCTGATTAATAAATATGTAACGATAAAAAATTAGTTGCGTTTAAGTGAGAATTTTTCCGTTTAATTTCCCTCCCCTTATGCTTTTCGTCTTTTACTTTTTTTTTCCTTTCGTCGAAATTTTCTTTGAAAAATCTTAACACTTGTATCTTCTATTGTTCATGAGAGCAATTATCATTCGTTTTTCCAATAATTAGTACACTGGTTACAACGTTAATTGCGTTCTGAGTCTGCCACACAGAAATTATATTGTTTTTTTATTCTTTGCGCACTCGAAAGTGAAATAAAAACGTAAATTATGCGAAAACTTATTAGATTTCTCGTGCGCATAGTAAAAAAACAATTTGTAAAAAAGTCTCGGAAAATTAAATAAAAATTCGAAATTAAAAACAATTTTCGATTTACAAAAGAAAGAAAAAAATAGTAATTCTAAAAAAAAATTGGGAACTAAATTCTCCTACAGAGTTTAGATTAAAATTAAAATTTTAATTTGTAATTTTTTATTCAAAGGTGGTGCAAAATGTTATTGTGTTCCGTGTGTAGAAATTTCCCCGGATGTAAATATTTTTACATGATAAAAAAATCTATTTTATTGAAAATAAATTCTATTCGTGAGAAGTTGTGTTTGGACCGCCCCTGTTTGTTTTAATTCGGTTGCTGCCATTGTTTTGTATTATTTAAAAAAAATTCTATTCATAAAAAATGTTAGTTGCTCCGCCCAAAGTTTGTATTAATTTTTTTTTTTTTTTTTTTTTGTTAGATTGTACATTTTTCCATGGAGAACATTATATGTGGCAATAGATGGTAAAAGTAATTTAAAAATCGCGTGTTCATGTTGAATCGTGCAAATTTGTACACGTATACGAAAATGTGAAGAAGATTGGTAACAATAGGAAACAATCAAAGCATTCAAGTGAAAAACGATATTTCCTTAACAAATGTTTATCATTTTTCTTTGCGTTTCTTTTCGTGTTTTAGTTTCGAATTTTTTTTTTAGAAATATTTTAAAACAACTCTAATTTTATGTCAAATGAAATTTTTGTCAAGTGAATTTCAAGTGCAATGAAATTTCTGTCAAGTGAATTTTTAAGTCAAATGAAATTTGTGTCAAATGAATTTTAGGTCAAATGAATTTTAGGTCAAATGAATTTTAGGTCAAATGAATCTTATGTCAAATGAATCGTCATATGAAATCTGTGTCAAATGATTTTTAAAGCAATAAGTTAAATTTATGCTAAATGAAGTTTTTATCAAATGAGTCTTATGTCAAATGAATTTTAAAGCAAATTTAATTTCTCCCAAATGAATTCTCCCTCAAATGAGTTTTATGAAAAAATATAATATTTTGTCGAGTAAATTTTATGTCAAAACAAATGTCAAATAAATGTTAAATAAATTTTATGTCAAATAAATGTTGTTAAATAAATTTCATGTCAAATGATTTTATGTCAAATAAGATGTTCAGAATATTCATGAGCCCCGAATTCAGCGTCCTGACTTAGTGTAAAAAACAATTTTCCAATATTTGTCAATAATAAAAAAAATCACTTATTTCTGCTCACATTCTGAAACATTTGATTGCATTGTTAAATTTAACAAAAAAAATTGTTCTACTCCGATTCCTTAAAAAGAAAAACTTTTTCTGACTCTCAGCGTCGACGCTAATTTCAGAGACCCATTGACCTACTCACAAAATAAATAAAGAGAAAATAATAAACCAAAATAATTTTTTAACGACATCAGTAGTAATTTCAGGAAAAATGTTTCATATAAAATTGAACAGAAACAGAGTAAATCAATTTTTTTTTTATTATATCCATATCTTGCATGGCTGTCTGATTTTGGCACGATTCCCATTATGTGTATACAATACACACATATATATATGCATTCAATATGTATCGAAGGGGAAATATTGAATAACGAAATTCCTTTTATTTGGATAATAGCAAAAACTAAATGAAATTGAGAAAAGTTTGTCGCACGCAATGTAAAAATTAGTGCGAGGCATATGTCGTAGAAAAATCGAAATTGATTAATAACACACCACTGACACTTGTTCAACTATTTTCACTTGACCAATTATATTTTTCAAAGTACATATGAAAAAAATATCTAATTCTTTGAATAAATTGATGTGTAACTTATAATCAGGAACTAAAAATTCACCCGAGGTCACGCAATATCCATTGGATTTTACCTTCAAGTGGGTTGTATGAATGGCTCCAATGGGAAAATTACATCGGGTGTGGTCGACTTTTTATTTTCTAAAATTTCACATTTATGAACAATTTCTTAAAACTTCTTGTTGAATTCAAATAACCCTTTTAAAATCTCTCCCCCGTCTCTCATTTTTTTTTCTCTTTCTCTTTGACTCGAAATTTACTGATTTCCAAATTCTATTATTTGAAAACTAGAATTTTAAACAATTGAAATTTGAGTAAAATTTATTTTTAAAAAATTGAAATTTGATAAAATAATTTAAAATTAGGTATGTAATTTTTTAAAAAATCTTAAATAAATCAAATTTTTGAAGAATTTTAATAATAAATATAAGCAGGAATTTTCCGAAAGTTTAATTAACGTAAAAAAAGTAAATTCTATTAAAAATTTTAATTTACTTTGTAAGATAATTGAATCTTGAAAAATATAATAAAACAATTGTAAAAATTAGTTTTTTTAAATTCTTGGAAAATAATTGAATCTTTTAAAAGACTTTGTATAATTTCAAAAAAAAAAAAAATTATCCAACTAATTGAAGAATTTTAATTAAAAAATATTTAATTAAAATATAGAATACTATTTAATTATTTGAAGAATTTTAATTAAAAATTTTGACCATGATTGGTTTCTTAAAATTGTTAAAAATAATTCTAAAAAATGTTAATGGTATTTTTTGATAAGTATTTGAATTTTCGGAAATATTTAATTGCTAATAGTTGAAATAATTAAATTAAACAAAATTAAAATAAAAAAACAAAGAATTTCTATTTTAAAAAAATATTGCAATTCAATTTTTAGAGGCTAATTTTCACTAATTTTCATTTCTCAAATTTACACTTGAAGATTTCTGATTAAAATTTTTAAAAAATCATTTTCAAAAGCAATTGAAATTGAAATTCGTAAAAATTTAATTTTCAAAAATTGTCATAGAATCATGAAAAATCAATTATTTACCATCAAATTTTAAGCACAATTTATTAAGAAAAATAACAAGATCCTTTAAAATTTATTTTTGAGAATTAATTTTCCAAATTTTTAATCGAAATTCATCAAAAGTTGATTTTTAAAGTTTTTAATGGAAATTTTTAATACTTAATTAAATTTTCAAAAATTGAAATAAAATCCTCAACAAAATCAATTATTTTTAATAAAATTTTACGCACAATTTCATTAGAAAAATTAGATCAATTAAAATTTTTGAGAATTAATTTTCCAAATTTTTCATTGAAATTCATGAAAAGTTGATTTTTAAAAATTGTAATAGAATGCTAAAAAATCAATTGTTTACAATAAAATTTTACACACAATTTAATTAGAAAAATACTTAGATGCATTAGTTTTAAAGAATTAATTTTCAAATTTTTAATCGAAATTCATCAAAAGTTGATTTAAAAAATTTTTAATTGAAATTCTTAATAATTTAATTTTCAAAAATTGTAACAAAGTCCTCAACAAAATCAATTATTTTCAATTAAATTTTACGCACAATTTCATTAGAAAAATTAGATCAATTAAAATTTTTGAGAATTAATTTTCCAAATTTTTCATTGAAATTCATGAAAAGTTGATTTTTAAAAATTGTAATAGAATGCTAAAAAATCAATTGTTTACAATAAAATTTTAAACACAATTTAATTAGAAAAATACTTAGATGCATTAGTTTTAAAGAATTAATTTTCAAATTTTTAATCGAAATTCATCAAAAGTTGATTTTTAAAATTTTTAATTGAAATTCTTAAAAATTTAATTTTCAAAAATTATAATAAAATCCTCAAAAAATCAATTTTAGGCAATTAAATTTTACGCACAATTTAATTAGAAAAATAATGAGATCCATTAAAATATTTGCCAATTAATTTTCAAAATTTTTAATCGAAATTCATCAAAAGTTGATTTTCAAAAATTGTAATAAAATCTTTGAAAAGAAATCAATTATCTTCAATTAAATTTTATAAAGATTTCAATTATTCAAAAAATATTTTACTATAGGCACATTTTAAAAATTTAATTTTCGTAAACAAATGAATCAAAAATAATTTTTCAAAGATTTGTTTATAGTATTATTTTTAACACAATGAAAATCGAAATAAGTTGAATTTTATACTAAAAATTAGGTCTTTTGTTGCAATATTTGGAAGAAAAGTCGAAATGTCGCAATTTTTTTGAAAATAAGTAAAAAAAAGTAAAATTTTTGGAAAATAAGTGAAAAAAAGAGAATTTTTGGAAAATAGTGGGAAAAAAGTCGCAATATTCGAGGCCTGCACATGTCCTGAGTATTTACTGTAATTTAATACCAAAATAGGGGGAGGGGATTTATTTTATGTTTTGTTTAGGGAGAAAACTAATCCACTCAGGTGATTTGTTGCTCCATAGTATAAATTAAGTCCTCCGAGGTTTAGATGAAAGTTACACCTATATTTATTTTTCGTGGACTCACTTAATTTCCGTCAGTGCTATATGACTCCTAATTGAAATGGATATAGAAACTTTGGACTTATTCCAAGGCAGTAAGAACTTGAACATATACTATATATAAAAGCAAACTTTAGTTAATAATATTTTATCGATGGCAAAGTAAATAGTTTATTAGTTCATCACCCAAATTTTCAAATATATTATACTGCGTTTTATTGATTGTCCCATTTTTCTCTATTGAGAATCAAGGCGCACGTCTAAAATTAGTAATTTTTTCTAATCAAATCTTCTCGAAAAAAATATATTTTAATTATATATTGTTGAATATACAATACAAAAATATCTATAAACGAAAAAAGGAAATAAGAAATTAAAAAAAAAATTAATTAGAAAGTAGATCACAAGTGGAAAAATGAATCGTTCAAGTGAAATATATTTGTATTCTCCATGGGAAATTTTCTTAATTAAAATTTTTGCAATAAAGTGAAACAAAGACAATGTAACCCTTTTAATTGGCAATGTTGAAATGAAGAGATGAAAACTTGATGTTCATTATTGAAAAATTCATGAAAAGAGTGCCAAGTATCAATAAAGAATATATCAACTTTTTTTCCACATTCAATGCGATAATAATTTAGATCTCTAGGATGATTAATGTTAAAATTTTTTTCAATTACGACTCGAGTGTAGAAAATTATCAGCAAAGTTATTTAAATACGGTATATAGATGATTTATGTGCAATCTTCAGAAGTCATAAATATTAAAAAATTTATTTCATTTTTATTAATGTTAAATTATTATGCACACTTTAGGAGAAAAAAAATTGTCCCATTTATTAATGAATTATTGGATTTTAATTAATTTCATTTCAACTCTTTCTTTTTAATTAGAATTCAAATTTTATATATACTTATATGAATTTTAGAATTATGTGATTTTAATTAAAAGATGAATCGTTTTTAATATAAAGTCCGTATTCAATTTTGTTAATTTTACCAATGGCCAAGGAGAATTTTTTACTCAATTTTCTCATTTTTTCTATAAAATAACATTTTTATTAATGTTTCAAAAACAGGGTTGCCACAAACATTTCGTTTTGCTTTTTCCCTAACTTTTCCTTGACCCTAGAAATTATTCTGATTCACTCTAAAAATTATTAGATACTCAAAAAAATATTATATTACATTTATTTACGAATTTCCTTAATTGTAAAATTAAACACGTTAAATTTCAATTATTCGGAAATTCTTCATTTAAATATACAATAGAAAATAGAAACTTACAATAATTTTAAAAAATTTCAATTAAGCTTTTTAAAAAAAATTAATTCCACAGAATTTTTAATTTAAATTATGAAAAATTCAGATTTTTGAAGATTTTTATTTCAAACATTTAAAAAATTCAATTATTTTTAACAATTGCAATTATTAGTAACATCTCCAAAATTCAAATATTATTTATAAAACTTTAACTGAAATTAATTTTTAAATCAATTTTTAATAGACGATTCTACGAGTATTCAATTATTTTTATACAAACATGGATATAATTTATTGAATAATTAAGATTCTTAAAATTGAATTCTTATACATAATTTTATTAACAAATGTACAAAAAATTGAATTCTTTCGACGAATTTTAATCGCATTTTTAAGAATAATTACAATTTTTGAGGAATTCGATTAAAATCGTATTAAAAAGAATTGAAATTCTGCAATGAGTTTTTATTATTTATAAAAATAATTATGAAGTTGAAGTCCACAACGTTGATTAACGAATAAAATTTATTTAATACACTCAAATACTATTTATAATTTAATATTTAATTGTAAAACAATTATTATCAAAACATAAACATCAATTTATTTTCCAAACTATTTTTGTAACAATTCTGCTGCGTTGTTTATAATTAATTTACTTAGAAAACATTTTTTTCGTTGATAAACGTTGTGGACTTCAACTTTGTGAAAAATTGAATTATTTCGAAGAATTTAATAACAAAGTTTCAAACAATTGATGTTTTTTGAAAAAAAATTATTGCAAATTCAATTTTCAACACTTGATTTTCTGTAAAACTTTAATTTTTTTTTAAATAATTGAATATTATTCGTGTTGAATTGAAAAATTTTTGAAAATAATTTAAATTTTGCTATGAATTTTATTAATTTTTTTTTGAAAATAATTAAATTCATGTGATATGAATATTGTTATTTAGGAAAATAATTGAACCCTTGAACAGAAATTTTTAAATTTATGAAAATAATTGAATTACTGGGAAGAATTTAATGGCAAATTTTAAGGCGTTTGATTTTTTCGAAAAACTTTATGCAAATTCTATTTTAAATAATTAAATTGAATTGAAAATAATTGCGAAGAATATTTTTATTTATGACAATAATTGAATTTTGCTATTGGTGTATAAAAATAATTTAATGTTTACATGTTTTTTTTAGATTTTTTGAAAATAATTGAATTCTTTTTCTGAAAATTAATGAATTTTATAAAAATTTCTGCGTATAGTTGAATTTCAATGAAGAATTTTGCTTTTACAAAGAAAATTAAAATATTGACGAGAATTTTTTTTTAAACTTTCGAAAATAATTGAATTTCTTTAAAGAATTTTAACGTTTTTACAGAAAGAAAAATTGAATTATTCTCACAATAAAATTTTTAAAATAGAATATTCTTTTTTTATAAAATAGTTTAATTTCTCGACTTGAGAACGCCAAGGTCACTACCAGATGTCAGTAAAAATTCCAAGAAGAAACTGAACTGCCATCTAGCGGTGGCCTTGGCGTTCGCAGGTGGAAAATAACAGTTCCATATTAAATCTCAAAATGTTCGTAATTTTATAATTATTATTAAGTAATAATATTATAATAATATTATGAGAATCAAGAGAGTTAACAATTAATAAAAATGGATTTAAATTTTCTATTTATTTAAATTTGCTATTTTTAACTCAACAAGCAAATAATTTTAAGGCTATATTTGTTATTTTTAATGGAAACTGATTTTGGCTTTTAATTAAACACATAAACTTTAAATTAAAAACCAAAATCAGTTTGTATTAATTATTTTAGGTGTAATGAAGATTTAAACATCAGTAATTTACGTTAAGAGTTGGTCCCTTCTGGGTTTTTTCGATACAAAAATTACAAACATAACCTAAAATGTTTGCTTCTTAGGTATCTTTCTTCAATGCGCGTCACAAATAAGTTATTATTATTATTATGACTAGAAATATTACTATTATTATTATTATTATTATTATTATTATTATTATTATTATTATTATTACCATCATTATTATTATTGTTATAATTAATCAATATTGAAAAATGAAATATAAAATTAATGATATCTTTTCTTATGTTCAACAGGTGAAGTAATGGACATACTGGCCCTGATAAATTCAGCCATCAATTTCATTCTTTATTGCGCGATGAGTCGACAATTTCGAATGACCTTCAAACAACTATTCTGCAAAAGAAAACTTTTCGGAAGATGGCTTCCTGTTCCATTGCATGGTGAAAATAATGGAAATACGGGGACCAATCATACAGTGACACAAGTTACTCAAGTCTAGCAAAGGAGAGTTCGACAACCAATATGCTATCCCCTTTAAGGAAATTTCTTTTTTTTCGAGGACCCTAAACACGATCCAATTTTTTTACTCAACAACCCTTCTCTCTCTCTCTCTCTCTCTCTCTCTCTCTTTCTCTCTCACTCTTTCACTCTCGCGACATATTTATTAACCTTTTGAGAAAAGTCGATATAATCCCTCCAATTAACGCGTCGTGAAATATAATATAAGAATATATGTATATTTTTTTAAAGTGACCCTTTTTTCATTTCACTATATTACTTTAAAAAAAATTAATGAACGACATTTATTAATTTCAGACAAAAAAAATTCTAATTAAAATTCGTGTTCTTAATTATACAGAAAGAGAAAATTTTTCCTTTTTTTACGAATGAAACAATGTTTGACTTATCTAAAAAGGTACAACAATAATTTTAAAACACCTTTAACATTTTTTTTTCGAGAACTCTGACTGAAATTCATAATATATTTAATAATTTATTATAAATTATAATAAAATAACACAGACAATATTAAAACTCAAGTATAAAATTCAATAATATCTACATATTTGGTTGGTGAGTTGACGAATTCGATCGCAAGAAAAAACACGTACCAATTTCTATTGTAAAAAAAAAATTCTATTCGAAAATAATATTTATATATACGTGATTAAATATAAAATCAACTTTGTAATAAATTAAAATAAAAGAGAAATTAAATTTAAAAAGCAGATTTCTTCTGACTTGCAAAAACAAGCAAACAATTATAAATAATTGAATTCTTTTTTCGGGAAACAATTCCTGCATAAAAAATTTATATAATAAATTTTTTGCTCAATTCTCATTTAGAATGAAAAAAATTAAAGCCGAAAGTAAAGACAAAGTATATGTGTAAAAAATATTGGTACGTATTTATAATTAACAAAAAAGGATTGATAGCAAATGGTTGTCGGACTTTAAGAGTGAAAAAAATATTTTATTATAGAGTGTTTCTTAAAATAATCTATATTATATAAAATATGCCAAAGATTAATCTCTTTTATAAAATTAAATATTTAGCAATATTGATTTTTAAATTATAAAAGCATTTTCTATTTTGAAAAAATTAAACAAAAAATTAATTGTCAATAAAAAATATTTTCTATTCTTAAAAAAATCAATTATAATTTTTAGGGAAAATTTGAAGGAAAGTTGTATAAAAGGAAAATAGTATGGAAATTTTGAGATTCACTCGTAATTTTTCAGAAAATTCGATCATATGAAAGTTTTAAGTTAATCGCATTCTTTTCATTTAATAACGCAGAGCAGACCAAAAATTTAACAAAATTTGTATACATCGAAAGAAGAGAAAAGTTTTTTTCGTCGAGAGACGAAAATATTTCTACGTTACTATATATGTATATGTATACACACTGTTAAAATATTTCATTTTTAAATTTTTTCTTCTTGAAAATTTTATCACAGTTGGGAATTTTAAATAATTTACCGAGTTACATAAATATTTATTATAATACTATATATTTTATTAATAACATTATTAATGATTTTACTCATTGTAATATTATTATTAATAATAATGATAATGTAATAGTAATAATATTAATATTATTGTAATATATTATAATTATAATAATATATTATAATTATAATAATATATTATAATAATTTATTAATAATATTAAATATTACTCTAAAAAAATTTATTTGATTCAAATAAAGAATTACCTGGTTCAAATAATTTTTCCAATAAATTCTATTTGAACTTTTAAAATCTAAATTTTATTAACTTAAAATTTGTTAACAGAATTTTTTTCAAAGATCTAAAGAATTCAATTGGTTTAAATACATATAAAAATGCTTTGATACAAATTAATATTTATTTGATATTGGACGATAATTCGTTTATTTGAATCAAATAATTTTTTTCAGTCTACGTAAATTAAATATATTCTTTTTAATACACTATTATTTATGAAAAAATATATTTTTCATACAAAAGATGTATATTTTTCATTCATTATAATATAACACAAAAGAAAAGCTACATTATATTAATAAAAAAATATTTTGTTCTCTTCTGGATTTTTTCGAAATATAAAAATTGTCCAGAAATACTTTATAATAGAGAATACTGCTATTTAATTATAAGGAATGTAGGGAGAAAATTCCTGGCTAAAAAAAAAACATTCAAATTATATTTAAAATCTGCTTTTTTAAATTACATTCATAAAGCAGGAGAATATTTTAATTCATATTAAAATTTATATTTTCTTCTCTTTACCACCGTAAATTTAGGAATTTTCTTCACACAAAGTAAAAAAAAATAATGAAATTTTTAATATTTTCTACTCTGAAGAAAAAATATTGATAAAACAAAAGTATAGATATAAATAAATTTTTGCGAATAAATCGACGAAAGTTGTCAATATTTAGAGAAAAAATAGAAATTTCTATTAAAATTAAAGAGATTTCAAAAAATTTTTTTAAAATGTGTTATCTCTTAATTAAATATAAACCTAACGCACCAAAGATTTATTAAAATGTACCGAAAAGATCAATTTTTTTTTGTAATTTGAAACTAAATTATTTATAGTAATAAATTTTTTTAAAAAAATTGAAAGAAAAATTATAAAATAATATAAATGTATGTAAGGGGTGTATAATATCAGATTGATAATAGATATAATTATGTTATAATCGACGCTTAAATTGTAGACTAATCTAATTAAAATTACACATAATTAAATATGTTAAATTACAGAAAATAGTGTTAAAAAAAATAAATTAACGGAGATTTGTATATGAAAAGTTTCAAAATAAATTTAAAGAAAAAAAGAATAATAGTTGTGTTTTTATAAATGTAAATTTATAATAATGGCGAATAAAAAATTTATTATCAATAAAGTAAAATGAATTTACTGTCCTTTTTTTATTTCACACATTTTTTTTTAAATAATTTTTTAATATTTTTAATATCTAAAATTATAATTCTTTTGACTACGAAATAAAATTTTATTAAAAAAAAAGAAAATAAAACTAGTCCGAAATGAACAAATTTTGATCGTGGATTATAAAAATTATATATATATATTTATATATATTCATAAATTGAGACGTAATACATGCGAGAAATATTGAGGATTTGAAGAAGATTGATATTCAAAAACTTTGTGCAGGGAAAAAGTCGCATTAAAACTTTTTTTTAAAAGAAGATTTCTCGCGAAACAAATTACCCGTAAAAATGAGAAGTTTGCAAATATTTAATTGAAAAAAAGTAAAAAAAAAGTAAATAAACAAAGTTGTGTAAGGTATTTTTTTCACGAATTGAGTTTATGAACGTTAGAAAAATATATAACATTAAATAAAATTATGTCTAATTTTTTTTTCCTTATAATAGTTTCCGAACCGAGATGTTTCATAAAGTTATCAATTTTTAAAAAGCTTCTGCTCTCATAGCAGCTTTTAAGTACATAAAGTGGCTTTATACATGCTTGTTCGTTCCATTTTCAACCCTCTGAGATAAAATCTTTCAAGAGGTTGACCTTCTTTTCAAATTATTGTGATTTAAATATGTATTATATTTATATTTTTTTATATTATATATATTTCTTACATTATATTCTTACTCAAAAAAACGGTAAATTTTTGATTTGGTTCTATTATGATAATAATTATAATAACTAGAAACCCTTCGGTCAAGTATTTACTTAACAGAAGTTATTTTTATTAATATTAATATTATTGTTACTATTATTTTTATTATTAGTTACTAAACACTGAATTTAACGATAATTCCGAGTCAGGTAATAAATAATATTATTGTTATTATTATTATTTTTATTATTGTTATTATTTTTATTATTGTTATTACTATTAATATTATTATATTACTATTAAGTATGAATAAAACTATTTTACAAGCAGAAATTTTATAAAAGTTTGAAAAAACAATATTTTATATCTTCGGCCTCAGATAGCCCCTAAGGCGCAAAAAATCACTTTAGTCGATTAAAAATATACAAAAATAGTCTAAAAAGTAATTTATTTAATTCAACGTTGACATAAAATTTTCTTCTTTGTTTTTTCGTGACCTTTCACTGATTTCTAAATTCAATTATTCAAAACTTTAATAATTTAGTTAAATATTTATATAGTCATATTTTTATCCACTGGAAATAAAATTTAAATAATAAATTTACATTTAAAATTTATGTAAAAACCTGAATTTAAAAATTTCTAAAAATAACAACTATAACTATAACTATTTTTTTCTACAATTTTTAACTAAACTTGATCCCTAAATCAATTATTTTTTAAAATTTTGGGTAGAAATGTGAATAATTTTCCTAGTAACATTAGTAAATATTACTGAGTAAGAAAAAAATTGTAAACAATAATTATTGTTTATAAGTATCTATAACAGTTGAAAAGGTAAGATGGTATAGAAAATGTCTAACACAATTTTTCTCCTAAAATACATTTTTACTGTTATTTTAATACTGTTTTTTAATTTTTAGACATTTTTCTTGAGAACAACGAGTTATGAAGAAGAAGAAAAAAAATTAATGAACTACTGGTATAGTTTCTAATTTTCTTTCATCTCAATACAAATACAACGCTTTTAATAAATTAATCCATGATTAATTAAAACTTGTAAAATGGTTTGGAAAGTAAGAACACTTTTGTAGTTTATAATAATTCAATTTAGATTCGCAAGAATGAAAAGTTTTAATTAAAAGTTTTTGTATATAAAATGAATTTAAAGTTGAAAAAGTTTAAATTTGATGAAAATTTCAATTTTGATAAATCTCTGGTGGCTTTGAGAGCAAACAAATTTTCCAGCTGACGATAAAGATCGGCAAAATACTTCAGGGACTGTATGGAAAAAAATATATACGTAAGACGAAACGTATCATATACATACAGTTTTTAGGAGAATTGACATTCTCGTCCTAGGAGACAACTCGACAATTTCTAGAAATCATAAACTAGATTTGAAGAAGAAGAAGAAGAAGAAGAAGAAGAAGAAGAAGAAGAAGAAGATTCTTTTGTAACAAAAAAAAACAAATCTTTTTCCATAAAATGAAACTTTCTCCTTTATATCTTATTTCATCCAATTTTCAAAATTAGAATACCATTCTTATCCTTTATTTTTTTTAATATACGGGATAGAGTTAAAATTTTTTGTCCTGAAACTGAAATTGTCTTTTTCTCAAATAAAAATCCGAAATATTGTTTCAAGTCAAACATAGGAGTTAGATTATTGAAATATTTTTTATGTGCGATGCTGAAAAGATATGAAGAAATTTTTTTCAATTTTGATGAAAAAAAAAATAAAATACCCGAGCAGTTTATCGTCTTTTATAGAAGTCAATATATTGGAAGATGCAAAAATGAAATATATACATAGTGAAAGAAAAGTCATGCGAGTGTCGTGTGTAAAGTATAAGAGAAGAAAAATAGAAAAATCGGCACAAAAGAACCGGATGTCGTATAGTTGCGGAAAAGAAGTAAAAAAAAAAGAAGAACGACCCCGAATATTACAAATCGATCACAAATTCTACAGGAGCAAAGGAATATCAATATTACTGAACTTTTTTTTATACAATCCGTTCAATCCATTTTTTTCTCATACATATTCTTCCATCAAGGAAATTAAAAAATGCATTGTTATCTGAAAGAACGAAACGAACTTAAAAATTCAACTGCAAAGAAAAGTATTATATTTAAAAATGAAAATAGACTTGAAATATTTACAGGAACGAAAAATTTAAATAAGCTGAAACTCTTCCTTATAAATAACTTTTTTATAAAAAACAAGATTGTAAATTTTCCACAACATCAAAATCAATAGATATCTTGGTTTTTTCAATCTTAAATACCATCGGAATAAAGAATTTTTATGCGAAGAGATAAAAATATCGAAAATTCCACAACAATAAATAGATGAATAAAAGAAATTTTTTTCTGCGAAAATAAAATGGTCTTCAGACTTATTTACTCAAAAAAAAAATGTTCTATTGCAATTATTTACAAATTTCTTACTTTGTAAAATTATTCCAAAAGTCCTAATAAAATTTATTTCTTCAAATTTTTAATATTTCTGTCATCGGTAAATCACTAAAGTTGTAGTAGGGAGTGAGTCATACACGATTCTGAAGAATAGAAAATTTTATCTCAACTTTTAAACAGTATTTAACCCCATCCGCCATTCAGCAGACAAATAAATTTTTTTTTAAAAGTCCTAATAAAATTTATTTCTTCTAATTTTTAATATTTCTGTCAGGCGGAAATTAGTAGAGAGTGAGCCTTATACACAATCCTGAATGATGGAAAATTATATTTCAACTTTTAAGTAGTATTTAACAAAAATTCTTCTTTAAATCAAATTACTTTAAATAATTTTTGAAAAAGTTTTTCTGAGAATTTTCAAATTCTTTTGTTTACAATTGCATTTTATAAAATTTCGATAATTCGGAATTCCTTCAATTAAATATTTATTAACAAATAAAATTTTTTTAAATAATTTTAAATAAAATTGGAATAAACATTTTAAAAAAATTAATTCTAGAGAATTGTTAGTTAAAAGTCTGAAAAACTACGATTTTCAAAAATTTTAATTTAAAACTTTTAAAAAATTCTGATATTGGTAAAAATTTCTGCTAAAATGCTTTTAATACTCAATTACTATCTAAAATTTTAACTGATTTTAATTTTTAAATAAATTTGTACTGGAAAATTCTACTAGCATTCAATTATTTAATTAAATACAAAAAATAAGAATATTATTTAATTATAAATTTAATTAATAGAATTATTTTGACGAATTTTATTAAAATATTGAAGAATAATTATATTTTACGAAGAATTCTTTGCTTTTGAATGTGTAAATTTTACTAATAAATAATAATTTTCACTTACCTATTAGTAAAATTTACTCATTCAAAGTCTTAAGTAAAAGCAATTTAATTCACAATTAACTAATTAAAACTATATTAAAATTAATTGAATTATTGTAGAATTATGTAGAGAAATTTGAAAATAATTAAGTACTTTTCAATAATTTTATTAAAAATTCTAGAAATTATTCAAATTTTCCAAGATAGTATATTAAAATTGTAGTTAAAAATAATGAAATTGTTTATTTAGAAAAATAATTTAATTCTATCAAGAAACTCTATTATAGTATTTGCGAAAAGAATTGAATTGTTTCAAAAAATTATATAGAGAAATTATTAAAAATAAATGAATTCTTTCTAGAAATTATGTTAAAATTATATTGAAAATAATTGAATTCCTGTAAAAAATTTTGTAATTTATAAACAGAATTTGATTCTTTCAAGGAATTCTATTCAAAATTTAATACTAGAAATAATTTAATTCGTGTAAGAAATTTTATCAACAAATTTTATCAACAAATTTTTAAACAATAAAATTTTTCTAGCGACTTTTAATAAAAATTTTTAAGAGCTATTTTATTTTTTAAAGAATTCGATGAAAATTGTATTAAAGATAATTGAAAATTCTGCGATGACTTTCATTATTTATAAAAATAATATAATTCCTAAGAAGAATGTTATTATTTATGTGAAAAGAATTAAATCTAATTCAAAAAATTTATAATTTATAAAAATAGGTAAGTAACGTAATTATTGCGAAGAAATTTATAAAAAATTTGTAAATAATTGGAGTCTTGTCAAATTTTATAATTTATGAAAATAGGAAAGTAATTTAATTATTGTGTTGATAAAAAATTTGTAAACAATTGAATTCCTGTAAAATTTTTATATAATTTATGAAACTAATTAAAAATATGAGTAGAATTTTATCAATATTTTTTTATTTTCCTGATTAGTTGTAGTGTTATGAAAAATTATAATTATAAAAAGATGGCCCCTAACAAATGTTTTTTATCATTACTTCAGAGTATAAATGAAAGACGTCAGCACCTGTCAAATATTCTACTTTATCGGTCGAGTAACATAACAAAAGGTTAGGTTAGAACGAGTAGTTTTGTTTTGAGATCAAATCAATCAAGTTTCAAATAATTAATCGCTATTGGTATAATAATAAGTGGAAATAAAAAACAACCATTAACACCTTGTTAATTTTTAATCATTGTTGCCTTTTTTTTATAATTAAAAAAACAAAAAGTTTCACCTCTCAAGAAAACATATTTCACTTTTTTAAAAAAAATCTACTTTAGAACAACTATTTTTTGGATTAATTGTCAAAACACCCTCATATTTAAATGTATCAATCAGTAATTGAAAAAAATTTGCCCCGGGCATTAATAATCAGCGATGTCAAGAATAAATCTATCGATCTTGCTAAATGTAAGTAACCTAACCTAAAATATTCTAATTTTTTTTTTAAACATTACATAAAACAACTTTATTTTTGTTAGAAAAATTCGTGAATCTTATGGATAAAGATATAAAAATTATAATAATAAAAAAACTGTAAAAAAGTGTTTAAGATTTAATTTTCTTTTTCATAAACAAAGTGATAGGGGCTGAACCATTATCAAAGGAGGATGGAACGGAATATTATTTATGGAATATTGACAATAAATATTATACTGCACAAGTATTAATTTCGTCGACTCAAAATTCTTTGACAAATATTTCATTCGACGGAGTTGAAGCACTAATTGTCTATCATGAACCAAACGAAGTGAGAAGAAAAAAAATAGATGTTCCTAAAGTTTCCAATATTCAAAATAATGAACGACAATATTTTTTTACTTTTTCTAATTTTTATTTCATTTCCAAAAAAATTAATTTTTTTATTAAAACAAATTAATTTTATACTAAATATTGTTTAATATTTCAATTATTTTTCTTTCTTCGACAATAATTTTCAAAAGCACTTAAGGTGAAAGAAAAAATTCATTCATTTGAACGTTCGAAACTTTAGCCCCATTAATAATTTGCAGTTTTAAAAATGACAATAAATATTTATTTCTAGGAACAAACGTTATGCTATTTAGAAAATTGGAAATCGCTTATGTCATCGCTATCGGATGTGGAAATTCTATTATTTGTTTGTAATTCTATAAAAGATTCGTCTCTTAAAGAAAAATGTAAGACTTTATAAATTTTATTTATTTTATTTTTTTTAAAATAATATTTTTGTCATAATTATCAGTATTGTCATAATTTGCCAATACTGTTGAAAAACAAAAGTTTAATTAAAGTAAAAAAACTTAATTTACTTATTTATAATTCAAAATTCAAAATTCTAAATTATTACTTCAGAAAATCTTAACTTTTTTTTATAATACTTTATAACTTCACTTTACTTACTTCACATTAAATTCAGTTAAATTAAAGTTTTATTGGTTTAAATTTTTTATTTTCTTTCGAATAAAATTTTTTAACTCTCTTTAAAATTAAATTTTTTAATTTTCACTAAATTTAAATCTTGTTAGGGAAATAATTGTAATTTTATCTGTCGGTGATTCATTAATTGAGAATGATATTCACTCTGGGAATTTTTAGTGACAGAATGGTGTATGCAACAAAAATTCGAATTAGTTGAACTGGAACAGGGAGATATGAAAGAAACGGATGATTCTGAATCAGGAAGAAATGCTTATGGAATTGAAAGAATCATTGAAGCTTTGCAAGCACACACATGGACGAATATGATATTAAAAAGTATTGACATGTAAATTTTCACTTTTAAAACCAAAGAATTAGACAGTTCTTTATTAAACTCTGTTCTTTTGAATGTTTCAGATCAAACTTCTGAAACTAAATCAAGAGAAGAAGTAAATCGAGTTGGTGAACAAATAGAAAATATTCAGTTAGATGCTCAACCGGATATATCAGACAGACTACGCATGGAGAGTGTTTTTGGTCAGTAAATATTTTTTTTGATTATGGTACTTTGCATAAAAGTTATCACTCAGTTGGCAGAATAATAAAATAATCCTTAACTTAATTTAGAAAAAAGAGTAAACAATTAATTAATAATTAACTAAAAAATAATTTTGTAGAGTAAAAATAAAAAATGTAACTTAATTTCGAAAAAAGAGTAAATTAATTATTAATGAACTAAAAATTAATTTTATAGTGTAAATAATAAAAAATTGTCAACAGATGGAATAATGGACAGTGAAAATGTTGATTTCGGGGAACTTTTTGGACAATTGATGGCAATGAAAGAACACGCCGCGACTTTACCTACAAATCAAAGAAAACTTGCTGCCGAACAATTAGTGACGGCATTTTGGAAAGCAATGGGAGGCGATCCGGCAGAAATAAGCGATTTGGATTGAAAGAGAATGAAAAGAAGAAAATCTGATTCCTATTTTCTAGAGAAAATTTAATTTTCACCTTTTTATTTACATTTTATATTGTATATTTTGTAATTCTTGAAAACAATTATTTCAATTTATCAACAGAGAAATGAGAAATTCATTCATTTAATTTATTTTAGATATACATGAATATTATAATAATAGTTAAGAATAAGTAAAGATCGAAAGAATAAATAATTATGGTTAGGGTAATATTATTAGTGAAGAAAGAATAATATTTAAATACTAGAGTGACATGTCAAACAGCGTATTAATTAATTTATGTAAAAAGATGAAAAATTATAATTTGAAAGTAAAATTTAAATCCTATAATAGAATTAATAAAGAGAATTTCTATTATTTTCTTTTTTTATTTCTATACCAAATTTTGTTTAATATTTTTCCTTGAACACGGTAACAACAAAAATTTAATTTCTTTTTCCCTGATTTACAGACAAAATTTTGACTTTTTTTTTATTCATTGTAAATTGTAACTGCTTCAAAATTATTTTCATCACTTCAATTCAATTATTACTATTTAAAATTATTCTTAACTAAAATTCTTCTTAATTATTTTTAATTTAAAAAAAAAATTTTTAAATTTTAATTTGAAACCATTTTAAAATGTACCTAATTAATTGTAAAATTTTAGCTAAATTTATGTTTCAATTGAATGATTGATTTTGAATTATCATAAAGAATTTTGTCAACAAATTTTTTAGTAATTGAATTCTTTCGACAAATTATAATACAATTTTTAAGAGTTATTTTCATGAATTATTAACAATTATGGTCATAAATAGTTAAGAATTATTTTCTTGAATAGAATAGCATTCTTTTTATGAATTTCACTATTTTTATTAATAAAAAAACTGATATCAGAATTTCAATTATTTTTAATACTTAATTTTAATCGAACTCCTCAAAAAATAATTGAAATTCTACAATGAGTTTTACTATTAATGAAAATAATGGAATTCATAAAAAGAATTTTATTATTCATAACAATAATTGAATTATTGCGAAAAAAATTTATAAAAAAAAGTTTGTAAATAGTTAAATTTCTGTGAAACTTTTATTATTTATAAAAACAATTAAGTTTTTGCATATAAAATTTTATTAAAATTTTCAAAAGTAATTGAAATCTTTTGGAAATTTTTATTAATATAGTAGATTTAACTAATTTTTAATTTAAAAAATGTAACTAATTTTTAATTTAAAAAGTTTACCAAATTTTTAATTTAAAAAATTTAACGAATTTCTGAAGAATTTGAATTATTAATATTTTTCAAAAATCGAAGTTCTTTAATATTTCTAATGAAAATAATCAAAAATTGAAATTTTATAAGTACTTAATTCATTATTAATAATTAATAAATAATATCTAATTATTAATAATGAAATAATAATTAGATATTAGTAATTATTTATCAATAATTAAATAATAATTATTTATCAATAATTAAATAATAATTATTTATCAATAATTAAATAATAATTATTTATCAATAATTAAATAATAATTATTTATCAATAATTAAATAATAATTATTTATCAATAATTAAATAATAATTATTTATCAATAATTAAATAATAATTAGGTATTAATAATTAATTATTTGAATATTCGAATCAATTAGCAAAAAATATTTGCTAAATAATTTTTAGTAAGCAAATTAATAATTCAAGAATATATTTAATGGAAGAGGATAAAATTAATTAAAAATTAATTAATTTTATTAAAACTTTTAGTTAAAAAAGATAAATTTCAATTTAAAAAAATAATATTCAATTTAAAAAAATTATTTCCAATAAAAAAATAATTTCCAATTAAAAAAAATAATTTTCAATTTAAAAAAATAATTTTCAATTTAAAAAAATAGTTTCCAAATTAAAAAAATAATTTAAATCACACATAGGAAAATTAAACAGTGACAAGCGAACATTTAATTATCAAAAACCAATCATTCGGAAATAATTGACTATTGATAAAAAGAAAATATTTTTTCAAAAAGAATTCATTCAAACTTGTCACTGAGAAAAACAATAATAACAATAAAATTAAAATAATTACCACTAAATTACTGTAAAATTTACCTTCATCTGCAGTCTCGATGCTTCCATAATATTCCGATAAAAAATATTTGAATCAAAATTAAATTTGAATGTCACAATAAAAATTACGTGTTAAAGCCGCGCACTGACTCGAAACTGTTTCAAATGATTCTTTTCATATTTATTTATTCTCCAAATTGTCAATGTTCTCCTCAACTTTATTGCTATCTTCTTAGACCCTAAAAAAAGGGAAATAATTAATAACCTAGAAATTGAAAAAAAAATAAATTAAAAAGATAATGAAGAATGTTCAAAATTTACAAGGAAAATTAGTGGAAGATATTTTCAAGTTTTCTGATAACAATTAAATTAAACAATTAAACAAAGCGACAAAAAAGAGAAAAATACACTTTTTGATGAATTTAAACGAATTTTATAAAATTGTAATCAATTTTTTCTATTTTCAGAATAATATTGTTTCATTTTCAATTTGACAATTAAGACAATTGACAATTAAAGAAAAACTGTGGTAAATATTTTGAAGAAAATGTAATTATATCAAAATAGAGCAAAAATGACATTTATGAATTTCAATTATAGAAAAAAAACTGGAATATTTTAACTCACCATATTTTTGAAGCCTTTTTATTTCGAAGATACTTTTACTTTCAACTAGAGTTCCAATTAGCAAGGGCGAAATCTGGAAAAAAAATAAATTCACCTCTTAATTCCTCACGTCTATCACTGTTGACATGTCAATGTCGCCTTGAAAAATGGCGACAATGGCAAAAAATTACAATTTTTTCAACAAAAATTTTGATGAAGTTGACAACTCTATGAAAATACCCACAACTTTCTCGTTGTCAGCCCGTTATTATTCGAAATATTGCAAAAATATTCACTCCAAATGATTAATTTATCACAATTTCCCTAAAAATTTGTTTTATCCCCCCCCCCCCATGTAGTTCACCGGAAACTTTTCGACAATTGTCACATTTTTCTCGATTAACAATCACTTTTCACAAATAATTTGATAAACTCACAAGATTATCGATTGGAGAAACTGTTTAAAAGAAAAGATTTCTAAACAATATGAAAACGAACCTGTTATTAACTGGAGAAACTTGAAGAAAAGTTTGTTAAACTCTTGAAGAAATTTTAACAATGCAAATCCTGGGTAACAGTCGCAAGATGGCGGGAGAATATAAAAACGGAAGTCGTCTCTGATTGGCTAGCAACGACATGGCGGAATTTGAATTCAAAAGTTATTGTATTAAATAAAGTTACGCTTTAATACTGTTAATATCGTGTAAACATATTGTTTACAGTGGAAAAATTAAACTATTGTATTTATTTATTAGTGGAGAATATGTATTTTCTTTTTCGAAACGTTTTGAAATCAAAATGAAAATTATTTGTGTACAGAGTTACGGAAGTTGCGCGCATGAACAATTCTACTAGTGGCTATGTTCACAATGAACTGGCTAAAGCTGGGTCCATAGTGTTTTTTTTTATTTCCTTTATTCTTGAACAAAATATTAAACTAGATAAACAAAAACGTAAAGTTCTGTTATAATTTAATGTTGTATTTGACAAGAGTATGTAAAAAGTATATATTGTGGGATTATTTTTAGTTTTATTGTTTTCTTGTGTTAGGGTTCGATCACAGTTCTGCAAATTATGGTAAGCGCACATCAGCAAGAGAGGCGGAAAATTCAAATGTGAATTCATTGACTCGCTTGCACGTGTACGTTGCCATGGCAACTTACAGTCTATATAGAGAGACAGATGAGCTGTGATCACTCCCTTATGATTTTCAATGTACTTGGGCCTAAACAAAGATCCGATTTGGGAAAAATCACTCTTGCATGGCCGATTGCTATTGTATCAACGTGCAGTGCTGGGGTGTGATTTTGAGTAGCAGTAGGCGACGAAGGTAGATCGTCAGGAAGGTTAAAGGACGAAGGGATAAAAAAGTTGTGCGCGATAGTGGAGCGGTGGGACGGGTTATCAGTGCAGTAATAGCAGCCGGGTGAAAACAATCGAGATAGATAATTAATACGGCTCTCGTAAAGTCCGATGTCTAGTGCTGAGGTGGTGGAGAGCTCCGTTGATCCCCCAGCCAAGAAACGACGCGTTGCTGCCACCACGGCAGAAGGAGCCGGTGACATCGCGTCAATTGTAGACATGGCGAAAAATGGTTCAACTTCTCGGCAACAAGCCGATATTGACGAGGGATTATATTCAAGGCAGCTCTATGTCCTAGGACACGACGCCATGCGTCGTATGGCATCGTCCGATGTCCTTATCTCGGGCCTTGGTGGTCTTGGTGTGGAAATTGCCAAGAACGTCATCCTCGGCGGTGTTAAATCCGTCACACTTCATGACAATGCTGTCTGTCAAATTGCTGACCTTGGGTCACAATTTTACTTAACCGAGGAGGATATTGGTGAGAAATTTATTTTTATTCTTTATTATTATTTTCTTTTTGTTTTCTTTTCTACGTCAGGCCCCTGAATGTCCTCTATTTGTTCTACATTTTCCAATTTTCCCCATCAATGACTTTCGCAATTTCTCCATTTTGTTGATTAAATTTTCATATATACGGAATTTTGTCAAATATTCGCCTCGACCTTTCTTACGACTGATTTTTGTTTATTTTTAATAAAATACGCAATAATTTAAAATATCTTTTGCACACCTAACCTTTATTTGCTCCGTTTTATAATAATTTGTTTCAATCTAAATCGTATTTCAGACAAAGGAATCGATTATAATACTTTTTAAAATTGTTTTTCATCGTATCGCGAATGTTCTTTCTATTTTTTTCGCATTTTACAAACATATTTTAAAAAAATACATATTTGCAAAAAATCAATTTTTGATTTTCTCAATTCGCTCGTTAAAATTTTATTTACAGAAAGTAAATTATGGATTTTTCATCTGCTAAAGTAATGTTTGGAAATGGTTGACCCATAAAATTTTTTTACCAATAACAAAGAGAATTTTTATCTTCATTGTTTTTGTCTTGCTTTTTTTCTTTCTATTTCCGTAGTTTCAAGGACTTGTCTAATTCTATTGTATCGACAAAAAGAAAATGTATTTTAGAAAAATTCTTTTTTCAAAAATAATTCAACATTTTTTTCAGAAATTATGTAGAGGAAAATATTTTCATGAAAAATAGATACGAAACGAGAAAATATTAATTGAAATAAAAAAACTTCATTTTTCACTATTGACGATTATTTAAAATAGTTGAATAAATTATAATTTTAAATAAAACATGTTTATAAAGAAGTAAAATTAATTTGTTTGAAGGAAATGAAAATAAAAATAATTTTCAAGTATTTTGTATGAGGGAAATTTGAACGCATTTTGAAAGAAAAAAATTAATAATTAGGCTTTTCTTATTTTAAAAAAGAACAAAAAAATGTTTTCCAATTCAGAATGATAAGAAAGTGCTGAATGATTCATTCGTCAAGGTTGCTTATACAATAAATTTATAAGGTGCACGTAATTTCCTATCTGTTAATAAATTATCATAATGTTTATAATCATCTTAAATTAACAGTGGAAAATATTAATTATTAAGTGTCAAAATATTTTCCTTTCATTTTTTATTATTCAAATCTCTTTTTCCAGTTTATGTTCAAACAATTTCTTTATAAATGCGAATTTTCAAAGAAACACAAAAATTATATTTTAGTTTAGGGAAAATTCAATTTTAGAGAAAAATTTTTTTAAAGCTTTTTATGTTATAAATAATAATGTTAGAAGAAAATTCTGTAAAATAAGATTGGTTTTATGGGAAATAAATTATTTTCCTCGAATTTTTAATTGATCGAATCTTTTATTCAAGTTTATGTTTAAGCAATTTTTTATTAACTAATAATTTTCAAACAAACACAAAATAAATTATATTAAATCTTTAGTTTAGGGAAAATATAATTTAACAGAAAAATTTGTTTCTTTACAAAATTTTTTAATATTTCAACGAAATTTATTTTTTGGAAAATTGAAATATTTTCCCCAAATTTTTAAGTAGTCGAATCTACTTTTTCAGTTTGTTTATACAATTTCTTCTTAATTTAAAAAAAAACTTTTATTTTTTTAGATCCAAATTATTTAATATTTAAAAAAACTATAATTATAAATATAATAATAGAAAAATCACAATTTTAATTGTATTGGGGAAAAACATTCAAATTTAATTAATTTTTACATAGAATTTTTTAATCTTTGTAAAAATGCAGTAAAATAAAATTCAATGTATGAAAAATATAGTAATGTCAATATTTTTATCATTATTAAATTTTTAAGAAAATTCTGTAAAATAAAAATATTTTCCTCGTATTTTTAATTATTCGAATCTTTTTTTTAGTTTGTTTAAATAATTTCTTCTTAATTATAAAAAAAAATTATTTCCTGTAAAACATTATTTAATATTCAAATGAAAATTATAAATATAATTAAAAAAATATCTTAATTTTTATAGATTTGGGGAAAAACCATTTAAATTTAATGAATTTTGAATAGAATTTTTGAATTTCTGTTATAATATCGCAAAATTAAATTTATTTCATGGAAAATCAAAAATGTTCTCCTCGTATTTTTAATTATTCATTTTTTCCAGTTTATTGAAAATTCTGTATTATAAATTTTTTGTTCCAAATTTTTTTAAATATAATTTTTTAATTTCCGTAAAATTGCAGTAAAATTAAATTTTCTTTTTATTAGCGAATTTTTAAACAAACATATAAAATTATAATAACTCTTTAGTTTCGAGAAAACTTAATTGAAAAGAAATTTATTTTCATGAAAACAAATTATTTAATATTCAAATAAAAGTTATTTATAATAAGAGAAAAATAGCATTTTTTAAAATATTGGGGGAAACATATTTTCAAATTTAATTTTTTAATAGAATGTCTTTAATATCTGTAAAAATGGAGTAAAATTAAAAAATAATTAATGGCAAATATTTATTTAGTTACAAATATTTATAGGAAAAAAAGAATGATAATATTTTTATAGATATTAAATTTCTACGAAAATTCTGTAAAATGAAATTGATTTTACGAGGAGTATTTTTAGGAAAATTTTGTAAAAGTCAGTATTTATAAGAGGCATTTTATTTCAAACCGTTCCATCGCCAAAAAACAATCGCAAGAAGACAGATTTTCTAATAATTTTTATTATATAAAACTTTAATTGTTTATAATATATTACACATTGATTCAAAAGAGAATTTCATGAGCTTTCTATTGCTATTTTTATTATTTTAAATTTCTGCCAATTTCGTAGAGAAATTGAAAAAAATGTCTTTGAAATGTTAAACTCTTAATATCTCCTTGCGATTGTTTTTTTGTCGGTGCAACGGTTTGAAATGAAATGCCTCTTGAATAGAAAATTCTATTAAATAAAAATTATGTAAAATAAATAAATTGATAATCAGTACTTTTCAATTAAATATTAAACTAATGATTATAAATTTATTATCACTGATTTTTATAAATTTGAAAAGTTCTATAAACTTTAAAAAATCTATTTTTTACCAAAAATATATACATATTTTGTTACATTTTTTTTATTTTATTATTTTTTTCAATTGTTGTTAAAATTTTAATTTTTTTTAGGAAAAAATCGTGCCGAAGCTTGCTGTGGACGTCTCGCTGAATTAAATAATTATGTACCAACGCGACATCACGATGGAACATTGTCCGAGAGTTTTATCAAGAAATTCAAGGTAATTGTCCTCACTGAAACAACATTAAAGGAACAATTGCGCATTGCCGAAATAACACACGCCAATGGAATTGCACTTGTTATTGGTGAAAGTCGTGGACTATATTCCCAAGTGTTTTGTGATTTTGGCGAGAAATTCACTGTGGTTGATACAAATGGTGAACAACCAGTGAGCGCAATGATTGCAAGTATTTCACGCGATACCGAAGGTGTTGTCACGTGTTTAGATGACACTCGTCACGGTATGGAGGACGGGGACTATGTGACATTCTCGGAAATTCAAGGAATGATCGAATTAAATGGTTGCGAACCGAAGAAAATTAAAGTACTCGGTCCCTATACATTTAGTATTGGCGATACAAGTAAATTCACTGAATATCATCAAGGTGGAATTGTGACCCAAGTGAAAATGCCGAAAACATTGAATTTCTTGCCATTAAACGAGGCGATGAAGAAGCCGGAATTTATTATCACTGATTTTGCAAAATTCGATCATCCAGAGCAAGCGCATCTTGCCTTTCAGGCATTGCATCGTTTCATTGAGAGTAAGGGACAAGCGCCGAGGCCATGGAACGAGGACGATGCTCAAGAATTTGTCAATTTTGTTCAAGTGGTGAAGGACGAATTCGAATCCGAAGTGGAATTGAATAAGGAATTTTTAACAACATTCGCTAAAATATGCGCTGGTAATTTAAATCCGATAAATGCGACAATTGGCGGTATTGTAGCGCAGGAGGTAATGAAGGCGTGTTCCGGTAAATTCCATCCAATCTACCAGTGGTTGTACTTTGACGCTATTGAATGTCTCCCCGAGGACAGAAGCGAACTGACGGAAGAGGATTGTGCACCAATTGGTAGTCGCTACGATTCACAGACTGCTGTATTCGGTCGTAAGTTCCAAGGAAAAATTGCAAACTTGAAATATTTCGTCGTTGGCGCCGGTGCTATTGGTTGCGAACTCCTGAAGAATTTCGCAATGATGGGTCTGGCAACTGACGGTGGTTGCATCACCGTCACCGATATGGATTTCATCGAAAAATCAAATCTAAATCGTCAATTTCTATTCCGACCGCAAGACGTCCAAAAGTCAAAGTCATCAACAGCGGCCCGTGTTATCAAGACAATGAATCCGGACGTGAATATTGTTGCCCATGAAAATAGGGTTTGCATAGAAACGGAGAAAATTTATAACGATGAATTTTTCGCTGCACTCGATGGCGTTGCCAATGCACTTGACAATGTTGACGCGAGAATTTACATGGATCGTCGTTGTGTTTACTATCGAAAGCCATTACTCGAATCGGGCACACTGGGAACAAAGGGCAATACACAAGTTGTCGTTCCATTTCTCACTGAATCCTACAGTTCATCACAGGATCCACCCGAGAAGAGTATTCCAATTTGTACTCTGAAAAATTTCCCCAATGCAATTGAACATACTTTACAATGGGCGAGGGATAATTTCGAGGGTCTCTTCCGTCAGGCGGCTGAGAATGCATCGCAATATGTTTCTGATTCGCAATTCATTGAGAGAACGCTAAAATTACCGGGCGTTCAACCATTGGAGGTACTTGAGTCTGTGAAGGTTGCATTGATTGATGAGAGGCCTAAGAATTTCCAGGATTGCGTTGCTTGGGCACGTTGCCATTGGCAGGAGCAATATAATAATCAAATTAGACAACTACTTTTTAATTTTCCACCCGATCAGGTGACATCGAGTGGACAACCATTTTGGTCGGGGCCTAAACGTTGTCCTGAACCGCTTATATTCGATGTCAATAATCCATTGCATTTAGATTATATTATCGCTGGTGCGAATTTAAAGGCTGCTGTCTATGGTCTACCGGCTAATCGGAATCGTGAGGAAATTATTCAAATGATTGGCAATGTTCATGTTCCTGAATTCACACCGAAATCTGGTGTTAAAATTGCTGAAACTGATTCTCAGGTAATAATATTCGTTATTTTGGTTGGATTTTAATCATTTCTTTTTATTTAATTCGTAAGGGTGTTGCCACAGATCGGGAAAATTTCAGGTAAAGTCAGGAAATTTTACCAAAGCTACTGGAGGGATATGGAAAGCTACTGGAATTTCTATTTATAAGAAACCTCTGAATTCTGTTGTCCATCAGTCTTTAATGGACAAATTTATGAATTATTTCTACTAATTTTCTAGTCTTTAAAAATAATTGAAAAGAGTTAATTTAATTTTCAATTCTTTCTATTGTTAACAATAATTCAACTCTACAGATTTTAAATTGAACTTATTTTAAATAATTTATTTCTTGAAAAATTATTATTTATAAATTATTTTGCGGAGAATTTTCTTTTCATACAAATTCAAAAAATAATTAAATTTCAATAAAGTTGAACTTTCAATTTTTGTAAATAATACAAAATAACCAGCAAATGTTTTTGTAAATTACAACAGTTTCTATTTTCAAGTATTAAGCTCACTTTTTGAATAATTTAAGATTCAAAATCTGAAAAAAATTCATCTTTAATAAAATTGTTTAAAAAAAATTCAATTTTTTAAAATATAATTTGAAAAAAATTTGTGGAAGAAAATTAAATTATTTTCAATACAATTTTCGACAAAATTTGGAAGAATTGAATTATTTTTAATAAATTTTTAATAAAATTCTGTAGAAGAATTAAATTATTTTCAATACAATTTAAATTAAATTCTTCAAAAGAATTTGCATGATTTCAATTATTTTCATATATTAATACAATTAATAATAATTAAGAAAATTAAAATTCTATTTTTTTAGAAAATAAAATTCTAGAAAACCGTATTTTGCATTAATTTTAATTAATTTTTCTACAATAATTTATAATCAGCTATTTTTATATTTTAGTACGTTTAATTAATATTTCTAATATTATTAATGTAGATTGAACTTTAAATTGAATTTTGGAGAAAAGTTAAATTTTAAGAACTTAATTAAAAATTCCTGAAAAAGTTTTTTTTAACATTTTTATTTTAAAATTAATAATAATAATAATAAAATTCTAATTAATCTTTTTAATTCGTATAGAACAAGAAATTAAGACAAATAAAATTCTATTTTTTTAGAAAATAAAATTTCAGAAAACCGTTTTTTGCAATAATTTTAATTAGTTTTTCTACAATAATTTATAATTAACTACTTTTATATTTTAGAATGTTTATTTAAAATTACTTATGTTATGAATGTAGAATCTACATCAAATTGAATCTTGGCGAAAAGTTGAATTTTAAAAACTTAATTAAAAAATTCCTGAAAAATTTTTTTTTAAACATTTTCATTGGAATTTTTTTTGTAATTTGTTAAATTTTTGCATTTTAATTAAAAATAGTTCATATGTATTATTAAAATTTCATTAACTTAAGTGGATTTGAAAAATATTTGATGTGAACTTTTTTTTGGTTAAATTAATAATTATTGATTTCATAAGAAACTTTTTCAATTTTTAAAATTAATTGAATTAGAGAAGGATTTTATTTAAAAATTTTTGAAAATAATTAAATTGAAATCTCGAAAATATTTTTGAATAAATTACAGTAGCATTTCTAATAAATTATTTAATTTAAAAAGATTTGAAATTAAAATTAGTTTTCAATCCTAATTCCTGTGGGAAATTAATAATGATTAAATATCTGTTAAGAAAAATTATTTTTGTAATTAAATTATTTTTAGAGCAAACTAAAATCTTTTTTTATGGTCAGGGAAAAAGACAAAGATCTGTTTGGGAATCGGAAAAAAATAAAATTTTTGTGGCAACCCCGTTTATGTAAATGTTTCTCTAAAAACTTAAAGGACAAATAATCTTTCAAGTTTTCAGAGAAGAATTTACACTAATAATTTATTAAGTAACTTACTGTTTCAATATGTTTGTTTTAATTGTTTAAATAGTTTTAAAGTAAATTGTTTTTATTTGGAAATAAAGCATTGTCCTTTTTTTAAGGTTCAGGTTTCAAATGGAAGTGGAAATATAGATCACGAACGATTGACACAATTACAAGACGAATTGCCGAAAGCAAATGAATTGAGTGGCTTGGTGATTATCCCCCAGGAATTTGAAAAAGATGACGACACAAATTTCCATATTGATTTCATTGTTGCCGCATCAAATTTACGAGCGACTAATTATAAAATAACACCGGCCGATCGTCACAAGAGTAAATTGATTGCCGGTAAAATAATACCAGCAATTGCGACAACAACATCGGTTGTTGCTGGCTTAGTTTGTTTGGAGTTGATTAAATTAACTCGCGGCGTTAAGGATATATCAATTTATAAAAATGGTTTCGTTAATCTTGCATTACCATTCTTTGGCTTTTCAGAGCCAATAAGTGCGCCGAAATTGAAATATTACGAGACCGAGTGGACACTTTGGGATAGATTCGAAGTGACTGGCGAATTAAGTCTCAAAGAATTTCTCGATTATTTCAAAAATAATCATAATTTAGAGGTGACAATGCTCTCGCAGGGTGTTTGTATGTTGTATTCATTTTTCATGCCTAAAGCAAAATGCGTTGAGCGCATGTGCTTGCCAATGTCAGAGGTTGTGAAACGTGTCTCGAAGAAAAAACTCGAGCCCCACGTACACGCATTGGTATTTGAACTTTGCTGCAATGACGATTGTGGCAATGACGTCGAGGTACCATACGTTCGCTACACTTTACCCTGATCTTTAAAGTGTCCGCTACTCATTTAAGAAAATAAAAATTATAATTAAATAATAAAATAATAATATTATTAATAATTACTTAACACAATTCATCGTAATCATTTTTGTCAAAATTCTATTTTACCGTACAATGCAAGTATCAATATTTTTGAAAAAAATAACTTTTGAACAAAATGCGAAAGGATTTTAGAATAATTTGAAAAAACAAATGCAAAAATATTCGATAAATTTTTACTAAACGAAATTAAACGGTAAAAAAATTCAACTTTAATTGTTTAGAATTATTTTTATAGTTAATCTTTTTCGAATAGTTAAAATTATCAATTGTCAACGTTTATTTTAGCACAAGTTCAAAAATGATTTTCTCCAAAAATATCGATTCGTTCTTCATCTCTCAAATCAGATTTAATTGAAAGAAAAACCTTAGGTAAACATTTCACCATCTTTTTTGTATGTTTTCGCGTTTATTTTTTGTCATTTTGCTTTTCACGACATTTAGTGCTCAATATTATTTTAAAAAAAAGGTTGAAAAAAACAAATTTTTTGTCTACAAAAAATTGTAATTTTCCGAAAACATTAATTTTAATGTGTGATTTAAAAGAGCGAAAAAATAATGCAACTTACAAAAAAAGAAAATCTGCGAAGAAATTAGAAAATAATAATTTTTTTTCTGATTTCGGTTCTAATAGAGTGAAGTGTAAATTAAAAAATTAAAAAAAACAAAATAATTGTGAAAGTTAGTCAAAATACGGATAGCACTTTGAAAAATAATATAGAAGCAATTAATATCTTTAGCAATTATTATTATTATTATATTATTATTATAAAAATGAAAAACACGAATATCAAATAGATTTGCCACCAGCTGCTTGCTTGAAGGGGAGAAAAAGAGAGTGAGAAAGAATAAAAAAAAAATGCCGAACACACCGAACTTATCATTTTAAATATTAAATCCGTGAAAAAAATTCATTGTTGTGTTATGTTGAAAAAAAAAATTGTATTTTCCCCGAGTTTTCGTGTTTTCTTTTTTTTGAGTGTATACCCATCTTCTTCGTATTTTTTTCCCTTCTTCTTTTCTTTTCGGGCACTGATAAAATTATTATACTTGTAACAATTGTGTGATAATGCATTTAAATTTGTAAAAAAAAAACCAAAAAAAAAAATACTGAAGAAGCTTTTTTAACGAAAAAAATAAATTTAAAAACCGTCATTATAGAAAAATTAAAATAAAAAAGGGATATTTTATTAATTGTAAACACTATTGCGAACAATTATTGTAGTAAATAAAACTAGATGTGTTTGGATTTTTGAAATTTACGAAATAAATAACGAATAATAAACATATCTTTTAAACTTTTTTTCTGATCTTTTGTGCCTTTTAAAATTTTACCGCCTTTTTGCTCTATAGTCAAATATAATTTCTAATTTTTACAAAATTAATTTATTCTTTTGTTTTATTGGTTTTATTTAATTCATTTAATTATAAATGTTGAATATTACGCACTAAAATCTAAACAATTTTTTTTTTTAAGTAAATTGTTTTTGTTTTGACTCACTATGTTATTTGGTGGGAAAAAGTTAATGCGACAATTATTTTGAGGTTAGAAATCGCGCGAAAATGGCGCAGCGAACAATAACGTGAGTATCTATCAGTTATAATAATTACATTTTTCATATTGAAAATAAAAGATAAACACTTGTTATGTTACTGTGACAATGAATTGAACAATAGATTACCAAGAATTGATTTTATTGTTGTTTGTATTTCCCTTTCTTAGCTCGTTTTTCGCCAAGTGTACGCCCAAGAAAGATACAAACGAAACATCAAAATCACCAGAAGCAAGGTATGTTTTACCTTAAAAACACGTTTTTTTCATTAATAAAATTAAATTATAATTAAATATGCTTAAATTATCAATAAAATATTTAAGCTTGAGATCATATTTATTGCACTCTGAGCGCAAAATTAATTTATTACCAGTGTATTCGTCTCCTATTGTAAACAACATTTTTAATTACCTGCATATTACTAACAGTTCTGCGAAGAAGAAAAATGATATCGAGACTCCAAATGGAAAAAGAAAACGTGATGATACTTTGAGCGATAATCCTTCGACAGAGTGAGTTTTCTTTATTACTTTCATTTTGTAGTGACATAACCTCAAAATACTAGAAGCTTTCGCTCCTTTTCATATTATTATTTTGTTTTTTTTTATATTATATATAATATACAATATTTATAGTCAAACTTTAACTATTTTCGTATTTCATTTAAACAAAAAAGAATGAAAGAAAATTAAGAGAGTAAATATTTTTCTTTCAAGTTCTCCACCGGCGAAAAAATTGGATGGAAGTTTCACGGAGAAAAAGTCTAAATCCTCACCGTCTCCGAGTGCTGGTCGAAATAAAAAATCAGGTAAAAAGAAAACAATCTCTTTATTTAACTCTTTATTTTTATTTTTTGTTTTTTTTTAATGTTTTGTATACTATTTAAATTATTTACATAGAAACAATAGAATTGGTTTTAGAAAAAAATTACTACAAAAAAGTGTCTTGATTTTTTTAACGAAAAATATTTATTGAAATAATTTAAGGCAAAAAGGAAAAGTCTTTAGCTTCGAGTGCTACGAAAGAAGCCGAAAAGAGAAAGAAAACACCAAAGTCAGAGACTAAGAAGGAGAAGAAATTGAAAAAAGAGCCGGAGAAGGAAAATGAATTGTCACTCAAAAGTCCTGAAAATGGAAAATCGGAACATAAGAAAACACCTAAAATTATGCTCGCCATTAATGGGAAAGAAAAGAAGGAGAAAAGTGGTAAAAAAATGAAAAGAATTATTATTGCCTCTGATTCGAGTGACGATGAAGGTCATCTACCAGTAAGTAGAAATAATTTCCTAAAGTAAATTAATAAAAATCGATAATAAAACAAAAACAAATGAAAATAAACAGAGTTGGCATTTCATTTTAATCATCAAGAAATCTTTTTTTCTTCACAAAATCAACTTTTCAAAGTTAATAATAAAATTCAACTAAATTTTGTACAAATATTTAGCAAATTAAAAATAAAATAGTAAAGTAAAATAGTAAAACGAATATTGCTTTAAAAAATACAGAAAGTTGAAAATAAATATTTATTCCAGTTAAATGGAACTAATTTTGTTGATTTATTGAAAACAGTTGCCAGAAAGTCCAGTGAAGGAGAAAAAAGAATTGAAATTTGATGATGACGACGAAAAATCTGAAACAACTAAGGATAAAGAATTGAAAACGGACGAAGAGAAAATTTCGGAAAAATCAGATAATGATGATGATATGAAAAATGATAACGACGATGATAAATCCAGTGGAAAAGAGGAGAAGGAAGAACATTCTGAAACTGAGGAGAATAAGAAAGAAAATTCTGAAACTGAGGAGAATAAGAAAGAAATTTCTGAAAGTGATGAAAATAAAGATGATTCATTTGTTGAAATTGATAGGTCATTGAATGATTCAAAGAAGGAGGAACTTGATGAATCAAGCTCGGCTGATAAATCAGAAACCGAGGAAAAACCAAAAACAATTCATAGTTTCTTTGGTGAGTCTTATTTTTTTCCAGCGATCGAAGATTGGTTTATAGTAATAAATATTAATTAATTCAGACCTTGAAAGTTATCGCTTTTCGAAATCTTTCAACTATTCTCAAGAAATGTCACTTTTTTGACTCATTTTCAACAAAAAAAATTGAGAATTTTTCGACTTTTCTTCCAAATATTGCAACAAAATACCACATTTTGGTTTAAAATGCAAATAATTTCGATTTTTACACAGTATAAAAAATTGCTAGAGACGAATCTTTCAAACATTATTTTGGAATATTTTTTCTGTTCTTGAAAAATAGAATTTAACAAATTTTGAATGATTAAACTTTTGTAAAATTTAATTAAAAATGATTTTTCCCAAATATTTTATTACAATTTATGAAAATTAGCTTTTTATGGATTCCAATTGCAAAATTTTGGAAAGAATGGAATTCTCAAAACTTTTAATTAAAAATCTTTAAGTGTTAATTTAAAAATGAAAAATAGCTTTTCGAAATTATATTCAAATGGTTTTGAAAAGAAATAATTCTTAGAAATTTTGCATTCAAATTTTTTAAGATTCAATTATTTTCAGTATCTTTAATTAGGTATCTCCAAAAATTAAAATGCGTACGAAAAATAATATTAAAATTTTTTACAAATTGACAAACGGCTTTTTTGACTTTTTTTGTATTTTAAATCGACTAAAAGATTTTTTTGAGGTCTCAATCTGTAATAAATGTTAATTTAACATTATTTTTAAACTAATTTAATTATTTCTCACTAGCTCCAAGATCAAAAAAGAGTCCTGAGGCAAAATCGAAGAAAAAGGATAAAAGTGAGAAAAATAAGAAAGGAAAAGGTAAGAAAGGTAAAAAGGAAGAGGAGAAAAATATTAAAGAAGAAGAAAAGGAAGAAGAAACGGGAAGTAGTGAGAAAAAAGAGACTTCGACTCATGATTATAATCCCAGTAAATCTTCCTATCATCCAATTCTCGATGCTTGCTGGCGACACGAGGAAAAGTAAATAGATCTTTATTCAATATTTAATTATCACTGTAATCTAACTTTATTTTTCTAAATTATTATTAATTAATTATTAATTCTTATTTATCAAACTTTCAGGGTGCCTTATATTGCTTTAACACGAACTTTAGAACTCATTGAAGAAACAAGTGGACGTTTAAAAATTGTTGAAATACTCTCAAATTATTTTCGTTCTGTAATTGTCCTAAGTCCGAATGATCTCATTGCCAGCGTCTATCTTTGTTTAAATCAAGTTGCACCTGCTTATGAAGGTAAATTCTCAATCTTTTTTTTAAAAAACATTTTTGACCCTTTTTTAAATCATTTTTAAATCATTTTTAAAAATATATTCTATTATTCTGTATAAAAATTGCAGTAAAAAAAAATCTGTTATAAGATTGAAATAATTTTTTTTCTCTTTTTCTCATTTATAAAGGACTCGAATTGGGAATAGCGGAAACAAATTTAATGAAGGCAATTGCACAATGTACTGGACAGACATTGGCTCAAATTAAAGCGAAGATGCAAAAAGTTGGCGATTTAGGAATTGTTGCTGAGGGAAGTCGTTCAAATCAACGAACAATGTTTCAACCGGCGCCACTAACGGTCCCCAATGTTTACACAAAACTGAAAGAAATTGCTTTAATGACTGGAGCATCTGTACGTGAAATATCAATTTTTGCAAATTTTTCTTCTTTAGAGAAAAAGATTCTTTATTTTCTTTTCATTTCACCTTTTCAAATTTGTCTATTTATAAATTTCAATTTTATTCCCTTTTCATTGAAGAAATTTGTTTTCTTTTGCAGTCTACTACTAAAAAAATGGATAAAATTCAAGCACTTTTCGTTGCCTGCCGCTTTACAGAAGCAAGATATCTTGTGAGATCTCTAGCCGGAAAATTAAGAATCGGTCTCGCTGAACAATCCGTATTACAAGTGAGTAATAAACAAGAATTTAAACAATTTTATTGACTTTTGAATTTTCGCTTGTAATAAATTGGAATTTGGATCTTTTCGAGAATTTCTAAACATTTTTTTTTTTAACTTTATTTCAAATAGGCATTGGCATTAGCGTGCGCTATGACACCACCGAATCAAAGTTATCCACCTGAAGTTTTGAATGCAAGTAAAAAAATATCAAGTGACTCTTTTAAACAGAAATACGATGAAATTGCACTCATTATTAAAACAACTTATTGGTAAGTAGAATAAGATATTTATTTCATTTATTCTTATTAATTATTCTACTATGAAGGAAATAGAAAAAATATTTCCTTAAAAAATTCGTAATTGGGAAAATAAAGAATGAGAGAAAATGACAATTTCTATATTGTAAAAAATGTGAATATAATAATTGATTTTAATATTCTCTTCTTTTTTCTTATTTTAGTGAATGTCCCAATTATGATATGATAATTCCAGTGATTTTGAAAGACGGCGTTAAAGCTCTTCCGGAACAATGTAAATTAACGCCGGGCATTCCACTGAAACCAATGTTGGCACATCCAACGAAAGGTGTTCAAGAAGTTTTATCTCGTTTTGACGGAATGAAATTCACCTGCGAATGGAAATACGACGGCGAAAGAGCTCAAGTTAGTTTTTCTTCTTTTTAATTTACGAAAAAATTAATTTTGTTCAATTCATTTTAAATTTTTAATACTTTAATTGAAGGATAAAAATTTAATTCACACTTTACAAGAAACATAGTACAATCCTTTTTTTAATTAGCGAAAAAGAATGTTAATTTTCGAAAATGTAATTCTTTTTTCTTCTAAATGTCTTGCTTTTCTGCTAATTTGTTTCGTTTATAAAATTAATTTTGCTTTATTTAATTCTATTTCAAATAAACTAATTGCTTTCGTATTAAATTAAAATAAAAAATATTTTAATTTAATAAGAAAACAATTTAAATTTTAAGAGAGATAAATACGAATTTTGTTTTCTATAGGAATTATTTTATTTCTAAAGAAAAATAAGATTAACTTTTAAAAAATAAATTTCCTTTCAGATTCACGTGAACGAAAAGGGAGAAGTGAGTATTTACAGTAGAAATCAAGAAAATAATACGAGTAAATATCCAGATATTATTGGAAGATTCCCTAATACGCGTGGCGAGGATGTTAAAAGTTGTATTCTCGATTGTGAAGCAGTCGCTTGGGATCGTGAAAAGAAGCAAATTTTGCCATTCCAAATTCTCAGCACTAGAAAACGAAAGGTTTGGGAAAAAATTTTTTTTCTATGCACTTTGATAGAAATTTTGAAAATTCGTCGAATTGCATATTTTATTTATATATAATTAATATTTACTATATTTAATTTATTTATTCATTTATTTACATTAACTTTTTTTTGCAGGATGCAAACGAAGCTGAAATTAAAGTTCAAGTTTGCGTTTTTATGTTCGACTTATTGTATTTTAACGATGAGCCCCTTGTTAAAGAGCCTTTCCACAAACGTCGAGAGTTACTTTTGAATAATTTCAAGGAAGTTGAAGGCGAATGGAAATTTGCGACAAGCCTCGACACGACAACAATGGAAGAGGTGCAAGATTTTCTTGAAGAATCAGTGAAGGGTGAGTTTCATTATTTACTGCAATTTGAAATAATAAAATAATTATTAATTCAGAGTTGTCGCAAGTTATGGAAATCCAGGGAAAAGTCAAGAAAAGTAAAATTGATCAGGGAATCAGAAATATTTTTTCTTGACCTTTTTTCTTTAAATAAATAAATAAATAATAATTTAATTATTCTTTTAATTTTAATTCTTGAGAATCTTTCTCAACAACTATTGAAAATAATTGAACAAGAGTTTTAGTACAACACAAGAGTTTTAGTTAAGAATTCTAGAAAATAATTAAATTATAATCATGGAAATAATTTTCAATAAATAACGCTAGTAATTGTTGTAAATTATTGAATTTCAAAGGATTTTAAATTAAAAATTTCTTAAAGTCTTAATTCCAGTGGGAAAATAATAATAATGAAATATTTATTGAATGAAAAGCTGTTAATGTTCTAAACAATTTTACAATTAAAGGTATTCAATACTAAATGTATTACAAGCATTTTTTTGTTATCTAATTATTTTTAGAATGAATTGAAATATTCTTGAGATCAAAGAAAAAGTAAAAGTCCTGTTTGGAAATTGAAAAAATAAAATAAATTTTTCGTGACTAGCGTGTTAATTAAATCCTGTTATTACTATTTATTTATTATTAATATTAGCATTAATTTCTGTTATTTTATTATTATTTATTAATCACTTAATATTTTCTTTATTCTATCATTTAAGAAAATAAAATTTATGTAATTTTTTTTTAAATAGGCAATTGCGAAGGTTTGATGGTGAAAACTTTGCAAAAGGACGCGACTTATGAAATAGCGAAGAGATCAAGAAATTGGTTGAAATTAAAGAAAGATTATTTGGACGGAGTGGGCGACACTTTGGATGTTGTCGTGATTGGCGGTTATATTGGAAAAGGAAAACGAACTGGAACTTACGGTGGTTTTCTTCTAGCGTGTTACGATCAAGAAAACGAAGAATATCAAAGTATTTGCAAAGTTAGTTTCAAAATTTTATTTCAATCTCTATGACTATTATTTTTTAAAAATAGACACTGAATTTTATCTTTTAAACAAAGAATCGTAATTACTTCTATTTTTTCTAATCTTTTATTCTATAAAAATTAATTTAAAAAAATTTTATTATTCTATAATAATAATAATTTACAAATTAATTTAATTTAATTTTTAAAAATTTTAAATTGTACTATCAATAATTTTTTAATTCGTATTGTTCATTATTTTAATTCGTATTTACAATTTATTTTAATTCATATTGTTTAATTTATTTTAATTTACATTTATTTATAATTTCATTAAGTTTAAGTCGTTTATAGTTTATTTTCAGTTTAAATATTATTTTATAATTTTTTCTATGAATTACAGATTGGAACCGGTTTCAGTGAAGAAGATCTTCAAAAACATAGCGATTTCCTCAAGGAACATTTAATTTCGGAGCCAAAGTCTTATTATCGTTTTGATGGCAGCCACGAGCCGGATCATTGGTTCGAAGCTGTTCAAGTTTGGGAGATCAAATGCGCTGATTTGTCCCTGTCGCCGGTGCATCGTGCAGCTATGGGAATTGTAAGAAATAAATTTTACACACACAAGAATAAAAAAATTTTATAAAATTCAGAATTTCAAAATAATTAAATTAATTCATATTTCAAAGTTTTGTTTTTTAAAAGACAAAAGAAAGACTAATTTTCTTTTTTACTCAAAAAAAAAAAACAGGCGGATCCAGAGAAAGGTATTTCTTTACGTTTCCCACGATTTTGTCGAATTCGCGAGGATAAAAATGCAGAGGACGCGACAACTGCGCAACAAGTTGCAGATATGTATAGCAATCAAGAACAAATTAAAAATCAGTCATCTTCATCGAAACCAGCAGAAGAGGACTTTTATTAATATTTTCCCTTTTTTGGATAGAATATAAAATTTGTAATTATTTTACCTTTATACAGGTGCAAGTGCAACTTTAAAATATTTGTGGTAATGTATCAAAAAAAAAAAATTTTTCTATCGTTTATTTTTTTTGTTTATTTTTGTTTATGTTTCCATTTTGAATGAATTTATAAATGACAAAAGAATATTTTTTTTGTAATTTGTATATGTACTGATTTAATATGGACCAAGAAGGTGAATATATGAAAGTATTTTCCACGTCTGCTTGTATTTTGATAAATTATGTTTAGTAAATAAATCGTTTCTTTGTAATTGAAAGTTCTTTTTAATTTTTCTATGTATATTTTAAGATAAGTATTAATTTTTTATTACAATTAAAAAAAATTTTATTCAAAATGTTTATTTAAAATTTTTCTTTGTCAAATTTTGAATTTGTTAAGAAGAAAAAGAAACTTTCTGAACTAATATTTATTCTATAAAATGTTTAAAAATATTTAATCTCCTTTTTTTAAATTTCTCACTTGGAGAGTTTACTTTTGTGAATATTTTCCTTATTTTTATCTCGACTAGTATAACTAACGTAATAAATTAATAAAGCAGTGACAATATTTGTTGAATTAAATAAATCTTTTTAATTATCCGGAAAATGAATTTATCCTCACGATTCATTTTTATCCCTGTTAACGTAATATATAAATTTTTTCATTTTCAAGAATCAAGCTCATTATAAACTCTGATTTTCATTTGATAGAGTTTTCGTAATATTCGAAATATTTAAGAAGTAGGTAAGTTTCTTTTTGTTAAAAAAAAACAAAAAAATTGTAAAAGTAGAAACAAATTTTATTTATTGTTATTTTTGTGAAAAAAAAATTCATTCACTAATTTTAAGGAAAATTAAAAAGTAATAATTTTGTGTATTTTTCAGAATAAAGAAAAATGTTTAGTAAAAACTATCACCATTTGTCATTAATATTTTTAATGACAATTTTGATGATGACTTCCGTTTCGATTGCCTGTCTAGCAAAAAATGAATTGTGCCAACCAAGTGGAAGTAGAAAATGTTGCTCAGGATTTTGTCGAGAAGGAGCTGTTCTGGATTACTTCTACTGTGCTTGATAGAAAAATAAAAGTATTTTTTATAAAAAAAAAAGTTAAAAATTTCTACAAAAAAAAAGGAAAATAATTTGTTTTTTAGATTTTCATATTAAAAACATGAAAATTGGAAAATTTAGAATAAGTGTAAATAAAACAATTCTTAATATTTACCAATTCGAAGTAAAAAGAAAATCTCTATGGAGTAAAAATTTATGAATTAAATATTAATTGAATATTAAGTGAATTAAATAATACATTAATAAATAAAATTAAATAATAAATTAATAATTAAATTAATAATTATAATTAAAAATTAAATTAATAATTAAAATCAAACATTAAATTAATAATTAAAATTAAACATTAAATTAAATTAATTGAAAACTTAATAAAAGTTAATAATTAATAATTGAAAGGAAAAAGAAATCAAAGTTAGAAGTAATTTACAATTTTATTTAATTTGTAATTTTTCAATACAAATCAACTTTTATAATTAAACAATGTTCAAATTTTACATAAATCTTTTAAGCAGAATAAACACTGCTTAGAAAAATATACATAATGAGATGGAAAATTAATACTTAATGTCCTTAACGTGATAGTTGTAAGTCGAGAAACAAAGTACTAAATTCTAATTATTTATTTTTATTATGTTTATTTGTTTGTAAAATTGTTCCTCGTCCCAATGGTGGAGGTCGTCCTCGTCCTCCAAAAGTACCTGCGAAATAAAGACAATTTTCAAAAAAGAAATCTAGTTTTAATTTTAAATAACTTCTTCTGTATTTAAATATTGCGTTTTACTTTTTTCCCTGGCTTGTTATTTATAAATAAAACCTCAAATACGACAGAAAAGTTCTTGGAAATAATAAATTTTGTTTACCTCTACCAGTGCCTCGATTTCCCGTTCTTTGATTAGAACCTCGACCTTTCATGTCTCCGCGTCCTCGATTTTTCATTTGTATATCTTCCTTAACCATGTCAATAACTTCGTCAGGAATTCGAAGATACTTTATCGTACTACCACGAATATAACATTCTGGCATTCTCCAAAATTTATCACCATCCTTGCGAAAAAAGTATAATTATTATGTAAATAAATAAATAGTTATTATTATTATTTATTTATTATTATTCATTCTACGCGCTTTTGTTATTTTTCAGTACTTTATTTTTGTTAGTCTTTTAAAAAACAATTATTAACTAATAATACCTAAAAATTATTTAAATACAAAGTTTCAGGTGAAATGTAAATAAATATAAATTGTTTCTTTCGAATTTTCCAACAAATATTATAAATTTAATATAATTTCTTACCCTGGAGGTGCAAATGACTTCTCTAAGATTAATATTCATCCAATTGTCACAACTGACTAAGTGACCATTATATGTTTCGCCATTTTTTAATTCCACAAGCTTAAAAAAAATAAAAGAGCAATTTTAATTTTTATATTAATAAAGTAATGTTTTTAAACATTTATGCCGCATTTTTTTAGAGGTTATGTCTACTCACCATTGGATGATTTTGAGCTGTTCTCAACAATGAAAGAGGTAACTGAAAGAATAGAATAGAATATTCATTAATAATTACAATAATAATAGACAATAATTTACATTTAATATTAATATTTAAGTAAATTATTTACCATTTTGAAAACTCCGTTTTACGTTTAATTATACTGTCAAAACAATTTCTCACAACACAACGGCCATATTGAATTTCTCTATATTCGACTAAATATCCAAGTCTTTCAATTATTATTTTTGGTTAAATGATTAATTAAATTTAACAATAAACTATCATAACTTGAGTGAAAGATTATTATTGTTTTTGTGTTTTACTTTATTGGAGAGATTAAGTTTTGAAAACAATAATTTAAATTTTCGCGCGTGAAATGTTTATCGTAGGTCGGTAATGCAGAGTTGTTGATTTAGTTCTCTGAACGTACGATAGTTGTCGTGGCGGAACATTTCCGCTGCTCCGATCAGCCAATGAGAACATCGTGCTGTTAGTGACTCGCTCCTTGTTAAAAGTTTGACTTTCCTGCAATAACGCTCATTTTTAATTAAGTTTTACAAAAAATTGTGAATTTTTCGTCATATTTTCCATTCTGGTTGTTGGTGCAATAGAAAAACGTTTTGTTCGGGCTGAAAATTATCCACAGGTAGGTAATGAGAAAGTGTATGTAAAATTGTGATCGTGTTGAAGAAATATTCATTGCATTCAGAATTCTTTGTTCCCCTTCCCAATTTCACAAAAGAAATAATAATCATACGATGGTTTTTGCCTAACAATGAAGTTGTGTCCACAATAGCATTTTTAATGGAACGTAAATATAACGAAACAATATACTTAGGCATTGTTTCGTTACGATTTCGTTCCGTTCAAGGTACTATTGATTATTAATTTAGAAATAATTGCAATTAATAGTTTAAAATGTAAAAAACAATAATTAAAGGAAAGAAAATATTTATTAAACATTAATATTGGTTTTCTATCTATTCATTGTAAATTAGATTTGTATTTTTAATTTATAAATTTGAATTTTCGTGCCAAAGTATAACGGTAGAGGGCGTCCTTATGGCACGGTCACACCTCGGCTGCCTGCCTGCCTGCGCAGGCAGTCGCCTCGAGAGTAAGAGAGAGGAGACGAATAATTTAAATTGTTTGACTCTCTTACTCTTATATATTGCCATGACGACCTGCAGGCAGGCAGGCAGGCAGTCAAGCTGTGACCGTACTCTTAAGGTCGATAATGTAGAAAAGTCGATTCACAGTTCGAGAAACTGTCGATAGATGGCAGGCAGAAACATTCTCCGTTTGGCGCCTTTTTGTCCTTCAGCCAATCAGAGCTTCGTGCTTACTGCTATTTTTTCCTGTTATCAATTGTTTGTCAACATTGCTCTCTTAACGTTTCTTTTTTATATAATTTTGCAATTATAGTGAATTTCTTGAACTACTTATAATTCCGTCTTTAGGACGAGTAAAAAGACGAATTATTGTGCGCTATGAATATTGTCATCAGATAGATAATAGCAAGATTTACGACAATCGCGATCGTGCTGAAGAAAGATTTGGTATATATTTACTTATTCTTTGTTCCTCTTCCTATTTTCGCAAAAGAAAAAATAATAAAATACAATAACTTAGTACTGGTTTTGTTTATTTTTCAGATTCGTCCTTTTGTGGTTACTCCTTTGCTCCAAAACGTACGTCAAATTCTAGAAAAGGAAAGTCAATACACACTGCGTTTGTCAACTTCATGGAATTGTAAGTTTTGTTTACTTTGAATAGAATAATTATTTTAACTAATTATAGTTTTCAATACCAATTGCTAAACATTATTCTGTTTATATTTAACAAGTTGTAGAACTTTTCTCACTTTCTTTTTCTACCTAACGTTATATAAACAAAAAGAAAATAATTACATTAGTAATCGACATAACCTCAAATTTGGAAAAATGTTTTTGGCAAAATTCATATAGTGTTCGATATTTATATTAATTTTTAATCTATACATTTTTAGGTTAGAATAATAAGATTTTTTAAAAATAATTACAAATTGCTATTAAGCTAGTTTTTGCACTTTAATAAAATAATTAAAATAAAATAATTAAAATAATATAATTAAAACAATTTCTTTGTGCATTGTAAATAAAAAAAATTGTTAACGAACGATATTTACATCGATTTTTTTAGAAGGAAAAAATTAATGGATTGAATAGTAAATTGTTAACTAACGATATTTACATGAATTGTTTTAAAAGGAAAAAGTGAATGAATTGAATAGTAATAAAAAATAAATGGAATTATTAAATTATTGATTAAAAAAGAACTGTTAACGAACGATATTTACACACTGAAAAAAAAATTTATTTGATTCAAATAACCGATTATTTGTCTATAATCAAATAAATATTTATACTTGAATCAAATAATTTTTATTTGAATCAAATAAATTGTATTTGAATCAAATATTTCAGTATTTGAAGCAAATACTAATTAATTTATTCAAATAAAAATTATTTGATTCAAATAAATATTTATTTGATTATAGACAAATAATCGGTTATTTGAATCAAATAAATTTTTTTTTCAGTGCAGGAGTTTTTTTAAAAGGAAGAACTGAATGAATTGAATAGTAATAAAAAATAATTGGAATTATTAATTAAAATGAAAATAAATAATAAAATATTATGAATTAAATAAAAATAAATAATTAACTATATATTTTTTTATTTTCAGACTCCTCCATCGGTAATCACTTTTTCGTCGCAAAAATCCAAATTCCAGTGAACGAGAAATTTGAGTCGTGAGAATTCGGTCTTCTTACAACAAATTGTTGTTTTCGAAATTCTTATATTTCGATTAATTATTATAGAAGGGATCTCTGGGTTCAAATGACTCGAAGATTATTGTCTTTTAACTGGAATTTGTGTCGTGTTCGCTGGAGGGAATCCATTGAAATTGTAAGCATTTTTTAAATTGAATATTTAATACTTATAAGTTAATTAATTTGTTTCTACTTTCATAAATAAAATCATTTTTTTTCTCGAACATTTTTTATTTCTATTTTATAGTTTACAATATTAAAATAAGATGATACTAATTTTCTATTACTATTACTACAAAATTATATGTTTTGTATACTTTCAGGGACAACTTTGATAAAGTTTTAGAGTCTGTGCGCGTTTTTAAATCGTTTTGCTTGTATGTGAAATTCCTTTTTAATTAATCAGTGTTGTGGACATGTTGCAATTTACCAGTGATTAGTTGCTTTTAGGACAATTTTTAACAAGGTTCAAAATAATAATAAATAAATAATAATAAATATTTGAAAAACATATAATTTGATAACAATTAGCTATTTATTTGATTATTTATTTATATAATATTTATATAAATATAATTTATATTTATATTTATATAATAATATTGAAAAAAATATTAGTAAAGGAAAGTGTTTCTGTTTTTTCAGTTTGAAAGTAACAATAATTCTAAATTATTACCTGATAGATCAGAGCATCACTAGTAAGTTGTTACCACACAACACTTAAATAATTAACTACTTATTATATAGAGTCAGTGCGCGTTTAAAAATCTGCAAATAAATTCAGTGAATATGTTGTGTTCGTCGAATTTGGAAGGATTCCGATCTTATCTCATCAAATTTCCATCTGTGTGCAACTAATACAATCAGGTACAGAATTTATATCTTTTAGTTTTTAAATGATTTAATTATTAACTTTTTACACTCCGGAGAAAAAAATCTCAAATTTAGAGATATATATTACTATATATTCCATTTGAATGTCTAATATTTATATTCCGAACAAGATCCAAAAGATTAGATTACTTTATTGCAACTTTAACGTATAATAATAATGCACCTCCACCCGAACGCTATTAGACAATCAAAATTATAATAAAAATTATAATAAAATTCTTTAAAACGATTCAATTAACTTCCAAAAAATACTCGAAATTCAATTATTTTAAATATTTAGTATATTTTTGAAATTTCGCAAAAGAATTCTAATGGAAGAATTCAATTATTTTCATAAATAATAAAACTAATCGAAGAATTCCAATTAATTTTAATACAATTTTAAATTAATTAATAAAAAAATTGAATTTATTATTATTATTATTATTATTATTATTATTATTATTATTATTGTATTAAAATTAATTGTAATTCTTGGATTAGTTTTATTATTTATGAAAATAATTGAAAATGTATAAATATTTAAAAGTGTAATTTAATTATTTAAAAAATATTTATAAAATTCATCCAAATTTCAATTATTTAAGTAATTAAATTTTCATTGGAATTCAATTATTTTAGAATATCAAAAATAGCATTTTCAAAATGATCAATTTTCACAACAATTCAATTACATTTTTACTAATAACATTTTTCATGGAAATAAAATTTAAAAAAGAACTTTTGATAAAATTCTAATGGAAAGAATTCAATTATTTTCATAAATATTAATACTAATTGAAGAATTCCAATTAATTTTAATACAATTTTAAATTAATTAATACAAAAATTGAAATATTTTTGAAAATTTTTATAAAATTCTTTGCAAATATTCAATTATTTTCATAAATGATAAAATTCATAGCATTTCAATTAATTTTAATACAATTTTATAAGAATTGCTCGGGAAATATTTAAGAATATTTATTTTAAAAAATTTTTATTTCAATTCCACGAAGAAATCAATTATTTAAATAATTTTTTTTAATTCTTTGGAAAAATTCAATTTTTTAAAAAATAACAAAATTTTTCAGAGAATTCAATTCTTTTTAAAACATTTTAATAAAATTTTCCTCAATTCAATTATTTTCGTATAAATAGTAAAATTCTTCTAAGGAATTCAATTAGTTTTGAAAATTTTAATAAAATTTTAGCAATTTTTACAATTGTTTTTATGAATATTAAAATTTATGGCAGTATTTCAATTATTTTTAATATTCAAATTTCAAAAGAATTATGCTCAAAAACATTTTTTTAAATTTAATTTAAATTTAGAAATCAATTACTTAAAAAAATGTTTTTCTTAAATTCTTTGGAAGAATTCATAGTTATCCACAAAAATATTAGAATTCTTCACATGATTTCAATTATTTTCAAATATTTTAATAAAATTGTTTGCAAAAAATCAGCAATTTGGAATTCAATTTTAATTACATTGTTTTGAAATAATTCAATTATTCTTTTCGATTTTAATAAAATTCTTATCCAAAAGAATTCATAATTATGTCGTTAAAAACCAAAATTATTTACAAGAATAATAAATTTCTTCTTGGAAATTCAATGATTTTTTGAAAATTCTAATAAAATCGTTCGCAAGAATTCAATTATCGTCAAAATTTCAATTATTCTTTGTTAAATTCAAATATTTTTAAAAACTATTCGCAATACGATGATTTTCAATATCTACCATTTTTCATAAAATTTCCAAATAGAAATCAATTATTTAAAATTTTTTTAAAAAAATCTTTATAAGAATTCAATTCTTCTCATGAATAATAAAAATGTTTTTGGAATTCTATTACACTGAAAAAAAAATTTATTTGATTCAAATAACAGATTATTTGTCTATAATCAAATAAATATTTTCTTGAATCAAATAAATTGTATTTGAATCAAATAAATTGTATTTGAATCAAATATTTCAGTATTTGAAGCAAATACTAATTAATTGATTCAAATAAAAATTATTTGATTCAAATAAAAATTATTTGATTCAAGTAAATATTTATTTGATTATAGACAAATAATCGGTTATTTGAATCAAATAAATTTTTTTTTCAGTGTATTAAAAATAGAATTTGTATAAAATTAGTCGAGATAAATGAATTATTTACAAGGTATTTCTAAAATTCTTCGTAATAATTTATTTTGTTGTTGTAAATAATCTTTGATAGCTACTTTTTTTATTGATTATTTTGGTTTGAAAGCTACTTTTTAAAAATTAATTTTCCAGTGCGAAGTCTGCGGTCCATAAAAAATATGAGAATTGAAAAGAATTTAATATAAACGTCGTTTCATGACAATTATGATCTTCTGCTGGTTTTCGGCTGTAGTTACTTTTATTTAAACGCGCTTAAAAATTACAATAAAATTTTCTATTCCTCAAGACGTTGTTCAGCATCATCCTAGTAATAATTAAGGTGGTCAAAAATCTATAAAAAATAATAGAATTGAAAAGAATTTAATTTAATCTGGTTATTATAACAATTATGATCTTGTGCTTATGTTCGGCTGTTGCAGCTACTATTTAAAAGCGCTTAGAGGTAGAAATAAAATCTTCGATTAGATTTTTCTTCATTAACATTTTAACAACAATCTAGGTGGTTAGAAGTTTGTAAAGAATAAAATAAAAAAATAAATATGAAAATAAGAATGAAAAAGAATAAAAGTAATAGCATATAAGAATAAAGTAATTTAGCAGATCCAGCCATATGTCTGACAATTAAAATTTGGGAAAAAGAACATTAAACATTATTTTTGCTAATTTTATTAATTTTCATTAGCTGATAATCGAAGGTACTGTTTGGAGATACCATGAAGGATTTTTGTTACCGACGCTAGTTAACTTACCTCCTCATCGCTTGCTACTTTTCTCTTTATCGTTCACCTTGCAACGATAAAGTGTTTATTATGGTTAATCGTATCTTCAAATAGTTATCCTCTACTGTCTAGTTAGAAATTGTCAGTTTTCTTTTTATCTTTTATTCTCTTCCAATTCGAAACACTGGGAAATTATTATTTTCTTGTTTTAGAAAAAACTGCGATTTTTAAATAATTTAAAAATGTCATAAGTTTTTGTATAAATTCACAATTCTTAATTTTGAAAATAATTTGTTTTAAAATTTTTAAAAAACTGACTTTGTTTAATTAAGAGAAAAGTTAAGTTAAACTATCTATAAATCTGATTATTCTTATTCACAGAAAAAAAAAACCTTTAAGGGGATGTCAAAGTCGATGTGATTTTCCCATTGAAGCTCAATGCAAAAATCCAATCGACTTTGACACCGCCTTAACTGGAACAGCGATTCCAGTTTTATTCTTTTGTTAGCGATTTATTCTTTAAAATAGCCAAAGAGAATACTTTGGTTGCAGTAATTAAAAATTTCGCTAATATAGTAAATTTTATAGTTGTTCCAGGTGAAGATTTTTTTCGTGTTGAATAAAAATATGTCCTAACATCGGTTACTTACTTATTAACTAGACAATTTTTTGAACTATGGAAGTAATTTTTGGTACTCTTGGCAAAATGGTCTTCTCTTTCTCATTCTTTGAAAATAATTTCGCTTTAATAAATTTTTCTTTAATTGATCAAAGAAGGACATTCGAACAATGTGATTCAAATGGGCTCAAATACTCTTTTTTCCGCAGCGGTGACTCAATTGTAATTTAAGTAACACTTATTGTTTGTCAAATGATAATGATTTTTCATAATGATCATAGTCATAATGATTTTTCCTGTATATAAAAATGTGACGTTAAATATTGTATGTCAGAAATTGTTACCCCTTTTCTTCGTTAGAACTTTATATTAATTTATATTTATACTCGAAAAGATGAAGTATATATAAGAAAGTTTTTTATTCAGAATATTCTGCGAAGAATGGCAATAATAGGCGGGAAGACACATAATGTCTTGATGAATAGTCGACATTGTCGAGATACGTCATTCTACAAGGTTTGACCTTTACATCGTAAACTGCGCGAGGTACAGAAGGTGATCAATAACCGTCAATATGCAGGACGAGGCTTTAATAAGAGTGTAAGCTGAAGATCCCAAGCCCAGTTTTACGACTTTGGGACACAGGACGTCACTTCGCCTCCTACTGCTGGGTCTTTATTACCAGTCTTCTCCGCCCTCTCTTCCCTTCTCACCACGCGAATTTATTATTTATAAAGTCGAACGAGCTTGCGCCTCCTTGAGCGAGTTAACTTTGGTGAGTACCATTTTACACCACCCGCCAAAACCATATATATATGCATATGCATACACAAATATTTGTGGGTATTTGTGTGAGCAAGAAAATCGAATCGTCAAGTTCTATATATGCTCTCAAGAGTCTTCCATATATATAAAACATGAAAAAAGTTTCTTAAGGGTGGCGATTGCTTTCTTCTCCGATAGGACACTTGCGCGTCTTCAAAACAATAAAAGCAAAAAGTTTTTCTAAGCAAAGTGTGTAAGTTATTAAAAAAGTGTGTATTATTTTGGAAGGAGGAATATTGATATTTTCAAAGTCTTCTTATGAGGCTGAAGTCCACAACGTTTTTAAAAACGAAAACAAAAAAATAATTGTACGGTACTATTCTTTTTTATTGTAAATAATGTTAGTTTTTGATAATTAAATTCTTAGTAACAACTGATTTCTTAAAAATTAAGGCACATGAAAATTAGAGATGAATTTTATTTGAAAAAAAACTCTTTTTTGATTTTTCGTTTTTATAAACGTTGCGGACTTCAACATCGTGTCTTCTATGAGGCTGAAGTCCACAACCTTTTTAAAAACGAAAACAAAAAAATAATGGGACGGTACTTTTATTTTTGATTGTAAATAATGTTATTTTTTGATAATTAAATCCTTAGTAACAACTGATTTCTTAAAAATTAAGGCACATGAAAATTAGAGATGAATTTTATTTGAAAAAAAACTCTTTTTTGATATTTCGTTTTTATAAACGTTGCGGACTTAAACATCGTGTTTTCTAGAGTATTCTTCATTGAAAATATTTGTTTCTTCGTTATGGTTTCTATGGTTCGATGTTCATTTTGTTATTGTTGTAGATGATGACCAAACATAGGCTTTAATTTATTTGAAATAAAAATAACGTTTAGCATATAGATTCTGAGTCAAAATAAAAACAAAGTTTAGCACATGGGTTCTAAGTCAAAATAAAAACAAAGTTTAACATATAGGTTCTGAGTCAAATACAATTTATTTTAAATAAAAACAAAGTTTAAAGTTCTGAGTCAAATACAATTTATTTGAAATAAATGAAAAGTTTATAGCAGGATATAGGTTCTGAGTGAAATTAATAAATTGTTTTGAATGAATATAATTCTTGTGAAGGTGTAATGTAAAGGCAACATTGTAAATTTTTTGACTTTATATTTTATTAGTTTAATTTTTTGTTTATATGTACCTGTCTAAGGCTTATAGTGTGACGTGATATTAGTTGTGACTTGCGATGCCTCAAGCGATTACTTTCACAAGGCTTCGAAAACAACTTTGACATCGATTATTATTCATACCTTTGCACAAACTGAACTCCACCGCCATTAACACCAAGGCTGTTCGTTTATTTTAAATTATATTTAGTATTTTACAAAAATACATTTTATAATCTTCTGTTTATCCTTTTTCGAAAAAAATGTATATTATATATATTTTTTATTTCTGCCTGGTGCATTTGGTTTTGCTTCCTAATTTTAAAATAGCAGTCTATTTTTTTTTTAGAAAATTGTTCTAATTATATATTTTAAGAATTTTGATAACTATTCTATAGCAGTTTGGGAGAAGTTATTTATTCATATTTTTGAAAAGTTTTTCTTTTATTCCGATCGAATATCTCTGACTTCCTTAGCGTTTAAAGCTAGAATTTCTTAAAAGTGACTTCAGATTTGTAATCAGCGACTCCAAAACTCCCCTTGTATAATAATTTTTAAGAAAATTGCATCAAATTTGAAAATTTTTTCCGCCATTTTAAATTTTTAATCCCCGAGTAAAAAGTTTTAAGGGAAACTAATAAAAATTAGAATTTTGTCCACCATATTGGATCCGCCATTTTGAATTTTCTAAAAATGACTTCAGCTTCGTAATCATCGACCCCAAAAACCGCTCCGAGTAACAAGTTTTAAGCGAAACTGATCAAATTTAAAAAATTTTAAACAAACTATTGAATTTTTGTGTGGACACATGTCAGTAAAGTCAGGGAAATGTTAGGGAAACACAATTTTTGTCAGTTAAGTCATGAAAATTTTTTTTATCAGAGTAATTAACAAAATTGTGTCACTTTTTTCGACTTTTCTTCTAAATAATGCAACAAAATTCTACAATTTTTACAAAGAAAGTGCAATTTAATTTGATTTTTATAATGCGAAAAAAACTATATAAACAAATCATTCAAAAATTGTTTTTGAATAGTTGAAACTTTTTTATAAAATTTAATTGAACATAATTAAATTGAGTTTAAGTATTCGGATAATTGAATTTTAGAAGGACTTTTGAAAAATTGTTTAAATTATTTAATTTAGAGATGGAGTTTAGTTGAAAATTGTAGAAAATAATTCTAAATTTTTGTCATGAAAATAAATATAATAATTATAAACAATAATAATAAAATTTTTTCAATTATTAATTATTATTATCATTAATTACTATTATTTTTTAAATTATTTTTATAAATAAATTATTTATTATTTATAATTATAAACAACTCTTTCAAAAATTGTTTTTGAATAGTTGACATTTTTTGTCAAATTTAATTGAAAATAATTAACATAAAGCAGGGTTACAATTGTAACTTTTAAAAATTATTGAAATTCATAAATTTTACTCATTTTCTGTAAATGTTAATATTTTTCTGTTAAAAGAACTTTGTCAGAGAAAATAATTTTAATGTCAGTAAATTTATTTTATTTAGTTATTTTAATTTCACAAGGAAATTGATATACTGAAACTTATGTGACCACCCTGATTTTATTTGTTGGCATTTATTTATTTATAACGCTATAAATTGTGTAAACAAAATTTTCAATTTAAAAAAACCGTACGGCAAAAGAAAGAATTTTAAACTTTTTAACAAATAGAATTTTTAAAGTATTTTAATTTTATAATAAATTAATAACAATTGGATTTTAAATATTGTCACTTTCTAATGTATTCATGTTTCTTAGTGCGAGAGTTAATAATTAAAAATTTTATTAGTTAACTTGAAAGAAGATTTTGAAATGTTTTGGTAAAATTGAATTTTTGCAAATTTTTTTTGGAAATTCTGAAAAATAAGATTATTCAAATATTTCAATTTTATTTTTTCTAGATAATTGCATTTTTCTAAACAAATAATTTAAAAATTTTGAAATAATTAAAATTTTTTTTTTTACATTTTTTTAAAAATTTAACTAAATTACTTTCATTTTCGAAGCCTTTTTAACATGTCTACAATAGGACTTCTACAATAAAATTTAATTTTCATGGTTTTTTTCAAATTTTCAGAAAATTTTATTTTTATATTATATTTTATACTTTAAAAATATCTTAAACAAAATTTTAATGCACATTAAATTAAAGCTGAGAATCTGACGTTAAATTTTCCTATATTTGATCTACAAAAAGGAGAAAAATTATTGCTGTTATAAATAATCGAAATTTACATTTTTCTCCAAGTAAAAATTAATTTCATCTCCGAAGCCTTCTTTTTTGATAAATAACTGAATGTAGAAGTAAATTTAACGGAATATTTCGATGGTAATATAAAATGAGGGTGTGAGATTTGTATGTTTTACTGAAAAACATATTTCAATTGCGCCCTAATGTATACAAATATGAATGAAAATTTATTTTTCATCTCCGAAGCTTTTCATCTCCGAAGCCTTTTTCTTGAAATATGCTAGTTTTTCTTTTGTTTTTAGTATTTACCTGCATTGCTTTGAAAAAATTAACCCAAATTACCATTAAATCAAATACTTTAAATACATTTATATTTTCATCCAATTGAATATATTTGGTATTAAAATATACAAATTATTAATTTTTAAGCAGTGTAATTTTATTTTCGATTTCGTGAACGCGATATTGGCGTGAATTTTTAATAGAAAAGCTCGCCAATTAAATAAAATTAATTTAATGGAGCAACAATAATATTTTTCAAATGAAAAAAAAAATCTTACTCTTGAGTATGAAATTAAGTAGTTTTAATTGAAAAACTAAAATTTAAAAGTGTCACTTTCAGAAAATTCACCCATATATATTTGTTCGCGCCGTGATGAAATTTTAGCTAATTTCTAAAATATTTACGCAGAATAATAAAACGCTTCGAAGTTTGATGAGGAAGTCAGTGCAAGAGCTTGGAAAATTGAGATCTATATACCCACTTCTTCTATATAGAGACGTGTGCGCGGGGATCTTAAATGCGCATGAGTTTTGAAAGTGGGGTGGCAGAAAATGCGTCTTTAACGACACGGGGGTACTTTCGTCACACGCGGCATTTCAGGCTAAATACATTAGAAAGCTCATTTAAATACAACACAATGGTGAAGCTATATATACGCGGAACGTTGTAGTATGTTCGGATAAATTCACAAGCAGATTTAATGCTGTCCCTCTCTCTCTCCCTCTCTTCTCTCTAAAATTAATATATAATTTAGGATAAACATATATAAAATACAAGTAGAAAAATTATAAAGAATTTTTTTTCTGTTTCTTTATACGGAAGGAAAATAACAGAAAATTACCATCAAGCTATACATAATATAGTTATAAATATATTGATGATAATATTTGAGGAAATTGATCAATTAATGTTTTCAAGTTGACAATATCTTTCCAGCAAAGTTCGCGCCGGAAGACAATCACGTTGACACCACGTGATGGATGTCCTGCCTGTATAAAATATCCCCCCCTTCAGTTTTCCCACCAATAAAGCCCATTGTAAATGCGAACTATTCGAAATATTAGAGCGGCCGGACGATTACCCGCCGTTCAGTCATCGCGTTGACGTACCATAATCCTTTCACTGTTCTCATATTTTGCATCCCATCAGCTCGTTACTAAAATGTAATGAAAAGATTTTTCTAAAATACTTCGATATATAATAATATTATATATTATTGACGCGGTTAAGATTTCTTACCAGTGTGAAAAATTGTGTTTACACTAAAATGATTGAAAATTAACTTAAGCTTGGAACTATATAAATTAAGTCATTTTTAGGTCTTAAAATCGTTTCGTTTCATTTTCCGGACCATTCGAGTTCGAAATTTGTTTAGACGATTCTTAGTCTATAGTTTATTTTATGGTTTTTAGACAATTCAGTCAAAAACGATTCTAATATATAAATGATTTTAGTCAAAATAAAATAAATGGTCTGAATTCTGAAAGTTAGGTTTATTTTTTACAGTAGAATACCTTAAGTTGTTTTTTTATAATAATTGACCAGAAAATAAGTCAGAAACGTCCTTTACCGTCTTAAATGTAAAACTACGACCCTATTTATAAATTTAAAACTATACACTAACGAAATTTTTCGAAAGAATTTCAATGTATAGTATATTATAAATAGTTAATTTTAGTGTTTTTTATGTAGTAAAAAATTTAGAATTCAGTTAACTAAAAAATGTAGTTAAATTACAAAAACAACAAATATTAAAAATATTCACTAATTTTTTTAAGATTTGTTATACTTAATATACTTTTTTAAAATTTGTGACACTAAAAGTTACTTTTTTCTATACTTTTAAAATATTTTTGTCTTAAATTCACTGATAGTTGGAATAAAAAATTATTCTTGAAAATTAAAATAAAATTTTTTTTAAGATTTGATACTTTATATACTTTTTTGAGATTTGTGACACTGAAAGTTACGTTCTTCTATATTTTAAAAATATTTTTGTTTTAAATTCACTGATAGTAGGAATAAATAAATTATTCTCAAAAATTTAAATAAAATATTCTTAGAAACAATTCAAAAAATTGTAAAATAAAATTCTTTCAAACGATTTAATTATTATTTACTTAAAAAATTTAATTAAAATTTTTGGAAAATCAGATATTTTCAATGCCTATTATTTTAATAAAAAAATTCCCAATAGAAGTATGTCGTTATTAAAAAAAATTTCATAAAATTCTTTACAAAAAATTGAAAATTAATTGTTTAATAGGATTTTTATAAAAATTTTCGCAAGAATTCAATTATTTTTATAAATTATAAAATTCTTGTCAGGAGTTAAATTACCTCTACCCATATAAATAATAAAAATAATTTTATAAAATTTTACGCTAGAATTCAATTATTTTTATAAATTATGAAATTATTTTTAGGAATTAAATTACCTTTACCCATATAAATAATAAAATTCTTCTCGGGAAATTAGTTATTTTTAAGAATTTAAATAAAAATCCTTGCGAAATTTAATTATTTTTACAAAAAATTGATTTTTCGGAAAGAATAATTTTATAAATTTTGCATTCTTTTAAAATTGAGTTCTTTGGAAGAATTTTAATAATATATAAATTTTTAAATTCATCGCAAAATTTTAATCTTTTTTGAAACAATTTAATTTAAATAATTAAAAAATTCAATTCTTACAAAAATTTTATTAAAATTCTTTTAAAAGAATTCAATTAAAAAAAAACAAAATTTAGAAAATTCTTCTCGGGAATTCAGTTATTTAAAGAAATTTTAATATAATTCGTTGCAAAAATTAATTATTTTCATAGGAAATAAAACTCTTCGCAAAATTTTCATTCCTTTTAATACAATTTTGAAAAAGAATTGAATTTAAAAAACACAAAGTTTACGAAAATTCTTCAAAAGAATTAAGTTTTAAAAAAACAAAGTTTTATTATATTCTTTGACAAAAATAAAAATCAATTATATTTAATAATATTTTTCAATATATAATAATTTTCAAGTATTGAATTATTCTTATAAATTATAAAATTCGACAAAAGAATTCAATTCTTAAAAAAATTTATAAAATTCTTTGGAAAAATATTCAAAATTAAATCGTTAATAAGATTTTAATAAAGTTCTTTTAAAAAATTGAATTTAAAAAAGAATTTTTTTTGTAATGTTCAGAAGAATTCGAGATTTAAAAAGAGATTTTTCTAAAATTCTTCGCAAAAATTTTAAAATCAATTAATGATTTTTTAAAAAATCTTTAGAATTCAATTTAAATAAGTTTTTTTCTTTTAATTAATCTAAAAAATTTGTCAAAATTCACATCTTTTTAGTATCTCTATTTCAAATAAAATTTCACAAAAGAATTCATTGAAATTTAATTTTTTAGACGTTTAACTAAAAAGTCTGTAAAATTAAAGACAAAATTTAATTAAATTTCTTGCAATAATTATTTTTATTAATTTATGAAATTCTTCAAAAGAAATTTACTATTATTATTTTTAAAAATTTTACTAAAATTGTTTTAAACAATCCAGTTGTTCTTAAAAAATTCAAGAAATTTCTTGTAAAGATTCAACTTTAAGAAATATTCGATTTTTCAATAAATTATTTACTTTTGTATTTAAATAATTTAATTCTTTAAGCATTTTCCAGTAAAAATTGATTTAAAAATAAATTTTAGTTAAACAAGAATTGAAAATTAAAAACATTATAAAGCGGGAACTTTTTTTTTATAGAAACAATTGAATTTTGAAAAGGTTTTAAATTAAAATCTCTGAAAATTTGAATTTTTTTAGACGTTTTACTAAAAATTATGTGAAATTATTTTTTTTGAATAATTTAATTGAATAATTTAATTGAATTTTTTTTAAAATTTTATTTTCTAATATATATTAAAATTATGATTTTGCAATTAATCGACATTTCGCAAAAATTTAAATGTAAACAATTGGATTTGACTTTAAATAAAAATTCTACGATATATATAATTGAATAATTGATAAGTGATGAAAATAATTGTGAAGTAATTACAGTAAGAATATTTTTATAATATAAAATAATGATTCGGTAATCTTTAATTATTATAAAATCTGAAGAAATCGATCATCGATTTCTTTGTATTTTTTAATAATATTCTTATAAACTGTTAAATTTCAAAAAGGCTTGAATTTAAATTTTTTTATAATTTTAATTCTTTTGGGAAAATAATTAAGTCCGGAAATTATAGGGAAATGTCAGGGAGAGAAAAAATTAAATTTTTTGCAGCAGATTTTTTAAGGATACACTGAAAAAAAAATTTATTTGATTCAAATAACCGATTATTTGTCTATAATCAAATAAATATTTACTTGAATCAAATAATTTTTATTTGAATCAAATAAATTGTATTTGAATCAAATATTTCAGTATTTGAAGCAAATTCTAATTAATTGATTCAAATAAAAATTATTTGATTCAAGTAAATATTTATTTGATTATAGACAAAAAAAAATTATTTGATTCAAATAACCGATTATTAATAATCGGTTATTTGAATCAAATAATTTTTTTTCATTGTATCAAATAATTAATACTTTTTTTTGTCTTAATTTGATATCCTTGGAAAAACTTTGAATTAATTTATCGAATGAATAGGCAGTTATCGCAAACATTTTTATTTCTTTTTGAATAAGAAATTGTTTTATGATTGAGAAAGATTTATTAGAAGCAATTTCAGCAGATTGATGGCTGCGCTACACTCTAGGTATATAGAATTAAATAGTATTAGGAAATTATAAAGACTGACGCCGGAAAAGGAATATTGTTAATTTTTGTAGCGTTTCTTATAATCTCTGAGCCTTCTTTTTTATTGACCTTTATAATACGTGATACAGTATAACGACAGCTGTTGAATTCGCGCTCGGCATATCCGGCACGAAGAAAAAATACATCTCCGAAGGATGTATTATTGAAAAAAAAGTCGACGAGACGGGGCGCATGTATTTAATCGATAATCACCGGCAAGTGGTTTCGAGTAAAAGGGTATAGTCGAGAGAATACATCTGCGAGGTATCATCGGCCATGTACAAAAGGGCGATCCATCATTTTCGGACAATTCGAGTTCAAAAATTGCTCAGCCGGTTCTCAGCCTCGTTTATGTATATATACATATATAGTTTTCGCACGTGCGTTTATAATGGAATTGAAAATTAGTATAAACAATATTTTATTTTCGTTTTGAAAAATATTTCTAAAGAAAATTGTATAGAGTAGAGAGATTATTTGAAACAGAAATCAAATTTACAGTGTGAAAATTAATCTTACTTTTATTTAGTTCATTTTTGAATAAAATTGTCTATGCAGACTTCGTAGTCTGCATAGTCATTAATTTTCCAAAAGTAACAGAAAGTAGTAAAAGTGTTATTATTGAAAAATTAAATTTGACAACTCAATTTTTTTCCGAATTTCCAAAATTATATTACATTTAAAAATTGAATTATTTTTTAAAAGAAATATTTAAATTTCTTCTTATGATTCCATAGGAATTAAAATATTTAAATTTCCTTTTATGCTTCCAAGTGAATTAAAATTTTTTTAATAATTTCAATGTAAAGCTTCTATTTAACTATTTGTAAAAATTACGACTCTAATTCTTTTAAAATTCAAACATTTTTTTTTTATCAGAATTTTGGTAAATATTTCGGTTCTTTCGAATAGTTTTAAAAAAAAATTTGTATGAATAATTGAATTTCCAAAAAGAATTTTATTATTTATAAAAATAATTAAATATGGCTGATAATTCAAAGGATTCAATTTGAAATTTAAGAAAATTTCAATTTTTAGCATTTCTTAATAAATTTAAATAGAAAATTTTTAAGAACAACTGATTACATAAATTACAATAATATAACATTCTTCATAAGAAATACAATTATTATCAAAAATTTTTGTAAAAATCTTTGGAAACAATTCAATTATTTAAGAAATTTAAATAAAATTCTTCGCAAGAAATCAATTTTTTCAAAAATAAAGGAATTCAATTATTTAGGAAAAATTTAATAAAATTGTTTGTCAGATTTCAGTTATTTTCATTTTTTAAATAAAATTCCTTTGAAGAATTATATTATAATTGAAAATAATTAAATTCTTGAGAAGAATTTTATTTAAAATTTTCAAAATCCTGTTTAAATTCTTCTGAAGAATTTCTTTGAAATTTTTTTTAAATTATCTATTCTCTTTAATAGTTTTGATTGAAAATTTTGAAAGTAATTGAATTTTATGATAAATTTCTTTCAAGTTTTTATATAATAATCGCTTATGTTAAAAATAATAAGTAAATACTTTATTATATTGAAGTTTATTAAAATTGTTTTGAATATAATTGAATTCCTGTTGGAAATTTGATTATTTATAGAAATAATTTAAATCTTGCGAAAAATTTTACTATTTTCAAAAATAATTGAATTGTTTTCAAGAATTTATTACGAGTTTGGAAAATAAATGAATTTTTTTGAAAAATTTGTATAAAAATTGGAAAAAAATTCACTGAATCCTTTAGTGAAATTTTATTAAAAAATTGACATAATAAAATTTTTATAAACAAATTGTCATTAATTGATTTTTAAAGAAAATAATTTAGTATTTTATGAGAATTTTCTTAAAAATTTGAAAAAAAATTAAATTTTTTATATCAATTTTAGAGACAATTTTAGAAATAATTAAATTTTTTAGATTAAATAGCTTTTTTAATTATTTTTAACAGAATTGAATGTTTGCAAAGACTTTTCTAAATTTCAGAAAATAATTGAATTCTTTTGAGAAATTTTATTAAAATTTTATTGAAAAGAATTTGATTTCTGCGAATAGTTATTTTAGAATTTTTGGCAAATATAAACAATAACAATTAAATATTTACTTAGTAAGTGAATTTTTCAAATTTTGATTATGAATTTATCCAAAAATTAAAATGTGACGCGATCTGAAGAAAGGGACCTTAGAAGCAAAAAATTATAGGTTATGTTTGCAATTTTCGAAATGAAAATACAAAAAAATGATCAACTGTTAATGTTAATCATTAATGTTTAAGTTTTCATTATAACTGAAATATTTAATAAATACTGATTTCAATTTGCAAAAAGTAAAAAGAAACTTTTAATCAACAAAAAAGTAGCACTAACATAACCTTAAAGTGATTTGCTTCTAAGGTCCCTTTCTTCAGATCGCGTCACAAATTTGAAAATAAAAAATTTTGTAATTTGCATTATTTGCGTTATTCAATATTTTGCATTGATGATTAAAAATTTAATAATGCTTTTTAGGTAAAAATTTTATTTATAAAGAAAAACATAAGAGAATTAAAAATTGTTTGTTAAATAAAAATTTAAAGTGTTTAAATCATGATTTAAATGGCAAGATTTAAATCATGATTTTAATGGCAAGATTTAAATCAAAATTAAAGTCATGATTTAAATCAAGTGGATTTAAATTATTCCAGCCCTGAATCAAAAATAGAAATTTATTTACAATACATTTTTGAAACGTTTGCCAACAAATTATAGAAAAAAAGTGATGTAATACTAGCACTTTAATCTGATAATAATATTGTATGTATACGAGAGTTTACATCAAAGGAGTTTTTGTCAATTTATGAATATACAAAATTTTATCTATACAGTGTATAATACTAATGAAAAACATTATTCGACCCTGACACATTTTAAAAAGCTGTTTAAACTCAAAGTAGAATCTGCTTGATAAATTATAGTCAAAATGATCAGATTTTCTCAATTAATATCGTTCGATTGACCATCGTTGAAAGGTATACGTGTCCTTGTCAGCCATATATATATATACATATATATTCACGTGAATGCCCTATAGCAACATTGCGACACAGGGGTGTCAGCACATAATCGAGTTGCACCCTCTCGGTTATCTGTTTTATTTATCCGATAACACGCCATTATGGGCATCGCGACTGTGGTCGTACCCATAACGATTGGCTATTTATAATAACACGTGGCGTATCAGTAATTAGTTGCGCGTAAAAGCGCGTTGGAAAAATCATGCTTTATATACAATGTCGAAAAGAAAAACTGGCTACATTTTTTATCAAGCTGTGGTCTGCTTCCTTTTTTTTATTTTTGTTATTGTTATTCTGCCACAAAAAATGATTTTTGAATATTTTATTGTGTACGCAATATACAAGGGAAAAAAATGTTATATCGAATTCATGACATATTTATTTGTCCCGCACTTTCTAAATCTGAATTAGTTGTATTAACAAATAGTGAAATTTTACTAATTGTTAGAGGATTTTACTAATTTTTTTTACTAATTTTTACTAATTGCTTATTTTATTAACAATTTGTAGAACTGTTTTATTAATAGTTGATAAAACAGTTTCACTAATTCATTTAGTGCGAAATAAGTAATTTTCAATTACTGAAATTCTAACATTAATAAAGTTTTACTAAAAATTAGTAAAATTCCACTAATTTTACTAATTCAGATTTAAATAAATCTTGTATCGAAAATGCTATAATATTTTTAAAATATTTTATTTTTATAATTTTATAATTTATAATTCGAATATTTTTTTAAAATATTATATTATTATTATTATTTATTATTTTCAATTATAATTGTAAATAGTAAAAGTCTTTGCAGAAATTCAATTATTATCAACAGAATTGTAATAAACTTGAAAAAGAAAGTTTCCAATTATAATTATAAAAAGACAAGATTATTTTTAAAAAATTGAAAAAAATTATTTTTAAAATTTTCAATTAAAATCATTATTTATTTATGTTCGAAATGAAATTTAAATTTAAATTTTATGAGAAAAGAAAACCGGGAAAAAATTAGGCCATAACCGGGAAATAACCGAGAATTTCGTTAAATGAAAATAGTAGACCCCCTGATTTATTTTTAAAAATAATAAAATTTTTCCTAATAATTCAATTATTTTCGTAAGTAATAAAACTCTTCTCGTAAGAATTAAATTATTTTCATAAATTTTTCTTGCAGGAATTGAATTATTTTCAAAAATAATAAAATTCTTCGCGGAATTTCAATTATTGATGAGAATTTTAATAAAATTATTCTCAGAATTTAAATTATTTTTGAAAATTTTAATAAAATTATTTACAACTATTCAATTATTTACATAAATTATAAAATTAATCGCAGGATTTCAATTGTTTTTAACACAATTTTACAGAAATTAATCAGAATATGTTATTATTCTTGAAAATTTAATTTTAATTTAATTACTTAAAAGAATATTTTTCAAAAATTCTTTGGAAGAATTTAATTATTTTTCAAAAATATTATAGAATTTTTTTTGCAGGAATTCAATTATTTTTCAAAATTATTATAGAATTTTTTTGTAGGAATTCAATTACTTACGTAAATATTAGAATTTTTAACAGGAATTAAATTATTCACATAAATAATTCTTCGAGAGAATTCAATTATTGCGATAAATGACAAAATAATTCCTGAAGTTTAATTGCTTTAAAGTAAAATTCTTTGGAAAATTCAATTATTTTCATAAATAACAATATTCATTTCAAGAATTCAATTATTTTAAAAAACTTTTCGCAATTTAATAATTTTTAATTTCTACTATTTCCTTAAAATTTCTAAACAGAATTCAATTATTTAAATTTTTTTTTTGCAAAAATCGTCATAGAAATTTAATTATTTTCATAAGTTTAATAAAAATTCCACTCAGGATTTCAAATATTTAAATTAGAATTTGCATGAAATTAGTCGAAATAAATCAATTGGTTAAAACTTTGGTAGAATACTCCGCAGCAATTAAATTGTTTCTATATAAATATTTGAATTCTCTCATGAATAATAAAATTGTTGCTTCAAAAAAATTAAATTCACAACAACATTGGCCTTATTGGTCCAATAATTTTTTTTCGTAGTGTATTTTCGTATAAATTTAAAACAAAAAATTAATTTTTAAAGTTTTCAATTAATTGTAGAAAATATATTCTTAAAATCATTATTTTGTGTTATTTTTGTGTTAAAACTAAAATCGCTAATGAAAAATGACTGCCAATAAGATAATAGGAAATAATTTTACCGACATTTACTCCATCAATAGTGACTGATTAGAAATTGTGTTTAACCTTTAAATTCCCTGTTTTTCACGGTTTTATTTTCTCATCAAATTTTTATTTATTTCATTTCGAACATGAATCTACAATTTGGAAAATAATTGAATTAAACAAATTTTTTAAAACATTTTTTCAATTTTTCAAAAAACAATCTTGACTGTTCATAATTATAATTGAAAAATTTGATTAATTCAATTTCATTAAAATTTATTGATACTAATTGAATTAGTGCAAAGAATTTTACTATTTATAAAGGTAATTGAATCCTTCAAAAGAATGTTATTACATATTTATGAAAATAATTAAATGTTTGCGTAGAATTTCATTAAAATTTTTGAAAATAATTGAATTGTAGAGAACAATTTAATTATTTATAATTTATAAAGAAAAATGTTAAACATAATTGATTTCTGCGATGAATTATATTACTTTTGAAAATAATTAAATTATTTTTTTAGTTTTATAAAAAATTTAAAAATCCGAAATTCTTAAAATTCATCTGTTTCTACTTGTTTTTCTAGTTTTGCTTCTTTATTTTTGGGTTTTTGAAAACCACTTTACTTTTTTAATTATCTACATGCTTTGCTAAAAAAACTAATTTTATAAAAAATTTAAAAATCCGAAATTCTTAAAATTCATCTGTTTCTACTTGTTTTTTCTAGATTTGCTTCTTTATTTTTGGGTTTTTGAGAACCACTTTACTTTTTTAATTATCTACATGCTTTATTAAAAAAACTATTAATTTTATAAGAAATTAAAAAGACCGAAATTCTTAAAATTCATCTGTTTCTACTTGTTTTTCTAGTTTTGCTTCTTTATTTTTGGGTTTTTGAAAACCACTTTACTTTTTTAATTATCTACATGCTTTGCTAAAAAAACTAATTTTATAAAAAATTTAAAAATCCGAAATTCTTAAAATTCATCTGTTTCTACTTGTTTTTTCTAGATTTGCTTCTTTATTTTTGGGTTTTTGAGAACCACTTTACTTTTTTAATTATCTACATGCTTTATTAAAAAAACTATTAATTTTATAAGAAATTAAAAAGACCGAAATTCTTAAAATTCATCTGTTTCTACTTGTTTTTCTAGTTTTGCTTCTTTATTTTTGGGTTTTTGAAAACCACTTTACTTTTTTAATTATCTACATGCTTTGCTAAAAAAACTAATTTTATAAAAAATTTAAAAATCCGAAATTCTTAAAATTCATCTGTTTCTACTTGTTTTTCTAGTTTTGCTTCTTTATTTTTGGGTTTTTGAAAACCACTTTACTTTTTTAATTATCTACATGCTTTACAAAAAAAACTAATTTTATAAAAAATTTAAAAACCCGAAATTCTTAAAATTTATCTGTTTCTACTTGTTTTTTTCTTGTTTTGCTTCTTTATTTTTGGGTTTTTGAGAACCACTTTACTTTTTTAATTATCTACATGCTTTGCTAAAAAAACTAATTTTTTAAAATATATTTATGATGGTATAGTGTCACGAACGTGACAAAAAGATTGACGGATAAAGTTAATCCGGGGTTGGATCGATGGTCCGAATTTAATCTGCTCTGCAAGGTAAAATCAAGACGTCTTTCTGGTACAGTGGGTATTTCGACACTTGACGCGATATACATATGTAGAGAATATTGTATATGTTTAAAAGAGCTCGAGACATGAAAAGCACGTTGCTTTATCCATCTTTTCTTCTTTTTTTGTTGTTGTTGTTGTTTTGCCGTTGTTTCCCCTTTGTCAGAGGGAAAATGCAATAACGAAATAATTTTGATGATAGAGAATGTGGATGTTGCTGCAAATGCATATTATTCTATACATACAGAATTTTGCCACCCGAAATATTTATTCGGTTGCGGCTTCAGCTATATACAAATATAATTCATTCAGAGTCGAACAATGCTTATATATATATACGCGAACTCACACGCCTGCTGGAGCTTGTTTGGAAAATTTCTAAAAAAATACTCGCAACCATTATTCTCAAATATTATTCATTAAAATAAAAAAACAATAATGCGAATACACTCGCATTATTGTTTTGAGGAATATTGAATATTTGGACAATTGTTATCATATATGTGTTTATATATGCATTTCATATGCGAATAATGTGAAATCATGTTATCCTCTAAACAAAATGATTAATTATTTATATAGAATTTTTTAAATGTATTTTTTTTTGAATTAATACATATTGACCATCAGAGTTTTTCTAGGGATATCAAATTGAGACAAGAAACGAATTAAAATTTTTCTTTGCAGTAATTGTGATTCATTTTTTGTTTCAATTTGGTATCTTTGGAAAAATTGTGAATAAGCGTACACTCTAAGAAAAATTTTTTGAAACAATCAAATTTTTTCAGTTGAACTACCGCAATTTTGGTTGAAACAATCAAATATTTTTGAACCAACAAAATGTTTATAAGCCACCGAAATTTTGTCCGAAACAAGCAAATAAACGGACTTCTGTAGAGCTAATGAAATATTTGTTTGGTTCAATGAATAATTTGTTGTGAAACTTTTTGTCATCTTAACAATTCGGAATAGTTTTCTTTGTTGCTGTGTAGTATACTAGACTGTGTTTTGATATATTAGAATAAATTTAAGTGTTTTTTGTTAACATAGAAAATTTAATTGTTGAGGTCTAACAAAACAGAGGTTGCTATATATATTACAGCAACCGACAAATAATAGAATTTGTTAGTTATATTCTATTTTAACAATTAGATATAGTAAATAAAGTAGAGTATTTTTTCGAAACATTTTTTTTTGTTAATATTTAACAAATGCGGAGTGTGTATAGGAAAAGTGGCTAACAGGGGTTGTTGTATATTATTGAATGGAGATCGAATAGCTTGCATCCTTCATTAAGCAGCAAGGAAAGTGCAGTCATCGACGCATGCTTATGGGTGGTCTGCACATGTAGAGGACATTAGTTTACCCAAAGTCAGTAGGAATTAATTTCACTAATTGAGAGAATGGCTGCAAATGGCTTCGTATAGAGCACATTTCTAATTAGTTTTTAATCTTAATTTTATTTAAAATTAAAATATATATCATGTTTATGGTCGCAATTATTCTTTTTTATTCATATATCTTAAAATAAAACATATAAGATAATAGAAAAATGGTGTCGTACATCTTGTAAACTAAAATGTGCGGTCTATAAAGTATCTCATATAAGATATGCGCTTTATACGTTTTATCAGCGATTAAAATATTTCTTCCATCTTAGAAAAGTATAAGTTACTTCGGCAAGTTTCTTAATGTGTCTGAAATTAAGATGTTTCAAACGGATCATAGTAAGATGTTTAGGGATAAGATAGTTTTGAATCATAACATGCTCCCAAAAGGTTATATAGTTACTAAAAAGTGAGATATATAACTTTATGTATTTTAGTTTTGCATATATGCCCATAATAATTATAAACTCAAAATTTTCTTATACCCAAAACCTATACTGAAAACAATTTTTTCTAAAAATTCAACTACTTTGGGTCTTGTAATGCAAAAAATAATTACTTTTTTATTAAATCTAACACAGTTTGTATAGTTAATTTTACTGCTTTTTGTGTAGTTAAAAATTTAGAATTCAGTTAACTGAGAAATGTAATTAAATTACAGAAACAACAACAAAATTATAAATTGCATCAACTACTTTCTTAATTGTTTTAACTACTTTTTTATAGTTAATACAAGTTTATTAATATCTTTGGAGATTTATTGAACTATTAGCAGAGTAGTTAAAAAGTAGTCGAATCTATTAGGAATTTTTTCAGTGTGAAAATGTGTAAAGAATTTTTACGAAGTTACTTTTAACATCTTAAATTAAGATATCGCAAATGACTTAAAAGTTATCACCTACTTTTGATATCATTATGGCTAATAAGCTATACAATAATCATGATTAGTGATTAAAATCATTATTTTGTGGTTTAATTTTAACGAATATAAAAAAGTATATACTAATATGTTTTTCACTTTCTGTTTATTTTATTTTATATACTAATATGTAAATTTCAAAGGGTTTTTAATTATTATATAAGCACATATATTGTAAAAAAAGGTATTTCATTTTAAGATGCTATCGTATAGTCACTTCATGGAGAACATTACCCTTAGCATCTAGATTTTAGACTTTAATATCTATAGATATTCAAACAGATGTTATATAGATGTTAACGTCTAAAATTTAGTTATTTGCCCTTTTTATATCTAGACAGTCGCTATCTTAAAGAATAAAAATATTAAAATTTAACATCTAGATATTTTCCTTAAATATCCAGTTTTCTCCGCACGTTTTAAATGTTTTGAACAATAAGTTATCAAGAAACATACGTCTTAAAAATCATTGGATCTTGAAATAAAGGATTGATGAATCCTTTCGAAACATGTTTCAATCATCCTGAAAGTAAATATAATGCATTTTACGATACTTCTATTTGCAGTGTGTGAATAAATAAATAAACAATACATATATACACTGTCAATTTCAAAGTATCAAATTGCAACGAATCGATTCCGAAATGTTGATCAGGTTAAACATTATAACTTAAACTTTTGCTATCAATTTGATAAACTTTAGTTTCAATTTGATATTCTTTTCAGAAAATTATGACGAATTACATACGCATTCGTCATATTAACATATGACGAATTTACGACGAAATAAATCCGGACAAATATTTTCACAACATTTCAAGATGTTGCTTATGATTCGAGTAATTTCAATTATACAACGTTTGCGCTCGAATGCTGCGAAAAGACTATGATCATGATGATCGAGCCGGGATTAATAATAAGGAAGTTGCGTGCTGAGATTTATCCGGTGCGGTACAAGAAATGATTTCTGAATATTGAACGGTATATGTGCATATATGTATACATATAGTGGTCAAGGTATATGTTAGGCCCAGGGGGGGTCTCGTTCATTCGGGGTTGCACGAGGTCAAGGGATCAGCTGTCTGGGTTGTATAAGTGTACACGTATGTTGACCCTCACTCGTGATGAATCTAGGTCACGGGGCCGTTGTAGGGTTGACCAACCAAAAGAGAGGAGCATAGGGGGATTCTTGGGGCTCCCCCCTATATCACACTCCCGTGATTATCTAATCGAGGAGAAAATGCCGTCCCTCTTTATTTTAACTTTGTTTCCTCCCAATTGTCCTCGATTTGTCATTTCTGTATTCTTTTCTGCTTTATGCCAAATCCGTTTGTTATTTCTTGTTGCTTAATACCAATTCTTGTTATTGTTGCTCCATATCAATCCTTGTTATTTCTTGTTGCTTCATACCAATCCTTGTTATTTCTTATTGCTCCATACCAATCCAATGTTATTTCTTGTTGCTCCATACCAATCCTTGTTATTTCTTGTCGCTGCATACCAACCCGTTTGTTATTTCTTGTTGCTGCTTATAAATCCGTTTGTTGCTTCTTCTGTTTTTTGAATGATATCAAATTGAGACGAAAATAAATCAAAAGTATTGCAATACTTTTGGTTTGTTATTGTCTCAGTTTGATATCCTTAGAAAAACTATGCTGGATATATCAATTGGTTTGTTATTTCTTTCTGCTCCGTTTATAAATTTCTGTACACATGATTAAAGTAGCATTTTTGCACGCTGCGCGTTATTCAGTAGTAGGTTAAACGACCTCTTTAGTTGCCTGTCAAATTTAATTTAACGCAGCTTTGATTCAGCTTAAAACCCGAAAATCTTGTTAACTTTGTTGAGATATATATATTTTGTATAGCGCACTTTATATGTGGTACGTTATATCCTTTGTCATTTTTAACAAACAAAATACTATTCACATGAAATTTTCTCAAATACACATATGAGGTTTACCCATTAAAGTTTACAGTTTAGAAAATGATTTTCGTTTGTGTGCTTCTGAAACTTCAAGTTCGACAGTTTATTTTCTCGATAAGTTAACGAACTTTGTAACTCTCTCTCTTGTCGTCTATGTGTTTGTGTGTGTGTGAGAGGAAGTTTTTAAAGGGAAATTGGCTCTTTTCATGTGAATTAAAAAGGAAGAAAGAAAAAGGGAGTTATATGTGAAGAACAAGGAGAGGGGTTATTTTTTTCTGTTTTGAACGACTAGATTAACTGGAGAATTGGGTCTGGTGGTATGTCGTCTTCAGAAACAACGAGTAGATAATTCCTCTACTTTATTATCCGGCTTATGGGGGGCAAAAAGTAGAAACAGCAATGCACAAGATGCCGAGTGCATGAACGATTCTTCTCGTGAGATACAACGATACCAAAGTTTGTAAGCAAGAAACTGCTCTTCGTTATATGTGTGTATGTATATAGAAGAGAAGGACGCCTTGGGAGCCGCACAAAGATATTAAGTACCCATACCTATAGTAGGAGGATTGGGACGGAGAGACGAGGAAGAAAAGGAAAGGAGTGGAGAGTACGAGAGGAAGCGGAGTTACCTATAGAAGAAATAAGTGCGCGCGTGTAATGCTGATGGCGAATATGGTGGAGAGGTGCCAGGCCCCCGCGCGCGAGCGAACGATCGATTCGAACGCCGGCGACATTCTTCGCCGGCGCTCGTAGAGACAGAGAACAGTGGAAGAGAGACGAGAGCAGAGAAGAGAAGTCGCGAGGAAAAAGAAGAAATCCCCACTTGGGTATACCTTCCAGTCGTACTGTCCTCAGTTCTTGTGTTTGTGTCGGTACGTCGTCGGGTTGGCGAGAACAGTAGTGGGGAATGTACATCGGCAGCCAGCGGTCGTAGGAAGGTTTCAAGGGCGTTTCCAATGAGACTGCTCCAACCAGTACGAGGCATTCAAGCCTCGCTCGCTCCGCCAACCGGGTCGACGAGTGCGCGCACAACACGCCCATCCTCCCCGTCCATAGAGCTCCTACTGATGTTTTTATTTATTACATCTGTGACTGGGTAGGGAAATACTCCCAACTCGACCAAGAGAACGTTTGCCACTTTGAGAAGGAACGACGCGCGTCCCTGCGAGTTACCGCCGCAGCCGCCTCCGTCGTTTGCTTTGCTCGGCGTTAATACGTTTGTTCGTTCGGTAGTCGATATTATCGTTCCTTCCAATACGCGTTATCAGTGCCAGGCGAGATCAGATCATCGACCTCGTTATCGATGACCCCCATAGTTAATCGGTTCCTCCAACGTTACCGCGATGTAAATACTCAATCATGAACAACAAACAGTGATACAGTGCGGAAGTTTCGTGACAGTGCAATTCGTATTTAAATACATATTAACAGTGAACGTGTTTTTTGTGATCACAACTTTTTTTGATCCAATCGACGATTTTTTGTGTTTTCTTATAGAGTATGCTTTGAAATTTTGCATTGGAATATCATCAGAAAAGCTACTTTAGAAAAAAAGTGTATTATAAAAGGAACTGAAGGATTTACCTGATGGACCACGGAGCAATGGATAGCTCTTCTGAACACAGTAGTCGAGCCAGTCCAGTTACTGGTAGTCCAAAGAATCCACACAGTCCATCGGCTCAGCAGACTCCACAGCAGCAAATTCACAATTCCCATCAGACACCTTCTTCACATCAGCAACCACACCCTAGAGATCAAATTCGCGATCATCATCGTTTGCCAACACCTCGATCACCAACAAGAGGATCACCACCTCAAAGTTTGCCACTGAGTCCACCGCCTTTATCGGCCGGTGTCGCTCCTCCAGGCATGGTACCACGTATGCCTGGTCTTCCGCCGCCAGGTTTGGGTCTATTGAGCCAACTTGGTGGCATGCTATCCGGCCATCATGGTTCCCCATTGGAACTTATGGCTGCACATCACGGTGTCTTGCCACCCAGGTCCTACAACAGTCCACCACCAATTAGTTCCAGTGATCCAACTGCAAACGAGTGCCAAATGGTTGAATATCGTGGACGAAATGTCGCAGCCTTCATCATTAATGGTGACACCATGCTCTGTCTACCACAAGCTTTTGACTTTTTCCTAAAGAATCTTGTGGGTGGTCTTCATACAGTGTACACTAAACTCAAGAGACTCGATATCGTGCCATTGGTGTGCAATGTGGAGCAAGTTAGGATCCTTCGTGGTCTCGGCGCTATTCAACCAGGAGTTAATCGGTGCAAACTGCTTAGCTGCAAGGATTTTGACGTCCTCTACAGGGACTGCACTACTGCCAGGTACAACCTTTAGATCTGTTTCTACACTCGGGTCTATTTTAAGACCTATTCTAGGCCTGTCGAAAATTTGCCCTTCATGAAAGGTTTTAGAATTTATAGAATCGGGTATTAAGAAAAATTAACGCGGTATTCGTACTTCTCTACTGCTTCACTATAGGAAAAACTGTAGTGTCATTTTTTGGTTCCGAAAACAACACTTCAGTTTATGACCCAAGCTCAGTTTTTCCTTAAGCATACAGATGGTTCTGAATCCTGTAATATTAATACTCTCTTAAAAATCCTGATCAAGTACAGAATAATATTTAGATTATTAGTAGCATTCCGTTTCTTTGCTAAGGACACAAAAAGTACCCATTTTTAGAACCTAAAATGGGGTCCAGAGCAGAAGAAACATTGGAACAGTTTTCTTCTTCCCTTTCTTCTGCTAAAACCCCCATTTTTTGTTTCAAAAATGGGGTCCAACAGGAGAAAGGGAAGCAGAAAAATGTTCCAACACGTTTCATCTGTTGGGCAGAACATTTTGAATCAATGTTATGATCAATCCATCAAAAATAGCTGTGGATCCCATTCTTGTTTTCAAAAATCGATACACTTTTGAAGAAGAAAATTTTTCCACTGAACGGTCACTGCAATTGTGAAATGAAAATAAGTAGTTGTTAGAAGTTGGTAGAAGTAGATGTTAGGTGAATTGTTATTGCTCCAAGTGAAATCAAGATCGTATTGTTGAAAGATGAATCGTGACTTCTGGTAGGAGGTATAGGTGCCTCGTGGCAATCACGAGCGAAATCAACATAAAAAAATATACAAAATATAAGTTGATGCTGCGACAATCGCCCTCGACAATTCCAAAGTCGCGCAATGCCGAATCGATCGTCATCATCATCATCATAATAAGATAATAAAGAACTGCAAACATGCATCTTCCTGGTTCGTTGACTTGTTCGCATAAAACGGAAGCTTGAATCCTCGCATACATTAATAACACAAGGTGTCGCCTCCGGGCAGCACTTCGTCTTAGCTGCTTTCGCTCTCCAGCTACCAGTGGGCCGAATAATATGCTTTAATTGTACACCACCTCCCGCTTCTTCAAAACTTAATCATCGAGAGAGCTTCTATATAAACCCCCTCCCCATATCTAAAAAAACCTGACCCACTTAATCTTTCTCACACTAGATATTTAAAAGCGATAGATCAATGTTAGTCTTATTCTTCGTTTGTGGAGTTATCTTCTTGATCTGATCTTAATTCTCCTCAAGGACATGCGGAAAGATACTTATAGTTTGGTCCTTTTTTTCTCTGCTCAAATTGTAGCAAAGATTCATTTTGGTGAAAAAGGAATGTTTTGTTAATATGACAGAGAGACTGATCAACATTGTTAATTTAATAAAATTTTTTTATTTAAATCTTTTTTTTTAAAGTGCGGCTAAAAGGTCTATGATGCAAAAAAGACTCGAAGGGAGCATGAATTCGTGGCACGTGCCAGTGTTTCTAGGATTGTCACCAGAATCCGGCGCCAACAGGTGTCCCTTTCACGGTTGTTTCTCTGAATGAATCAGTTTCATAGAGAGAGGAAGAGAAAGAGAGAGAGTGTTAGTGTGTGTGTGTTTGTGAGTGAGCCTGGTTGTTGTACAAGCTTATCCCACCCACACGCGAGACTACAGACGAAACGGAATGGTAAACGGAACGAGGGGATCTGCAATTGCCTGTGAAACTTTTGTCTTCCTTCTGTAACTCTCGTTCTTGTTATGCTCGTTGATGGTAAAATAGTCGAGGACGTAAAGGGGTAAAAATTAATAATCTTATCACTTTTTGTTAGAGTTTATGAAGATAGTGGTGTTTTTGAAGTTTTATGTTCGAAATCGGCCGAGTGTAATTGCGAGAATTTGACGAAACTTGGAGTATTGGACAATAGTTTGTCAGTGGGCAACGCGCAGTGGCAGTCACAACGGAAACGGATTTAACGCGACACACAGTGAGGGAGAGTGAAAGAGATGGCATGAGAGTGAGAAAAGCGTAGGGATAGAGATCCAAATAATCCAGAGTCACGAAATAGAACTCCGCGGGCCGTCGGCTCGTGCGGGTCTCATCGCTTTTTAGAGTCTGTTGCTCATAGTTAATTTCTATAATTTTTTTCTTTCTAGCTAAAAATGTTATTCTTTGATCTGTTATTGATGTTTTGTTTTAAAACTAGGAGAAAGTTTTATTGAAGAATTTGGGTCTGATGGAAAATATTGTTTTATGGCTAATTCACTGTTATACCTAAAAGTAACCAATTGATATTGATGCAAATTGATGCCAAAAGTATGATTGAAATCACGAAGTGCAACAAATTTTCGGTATAAATTTTGGACGTCTGTTGGTTATCTTTAAGAAAGCTGATTATACGTCAGCAATACGTATTATTTTTTTTTGCTCTTTCATAATTAAGGGAATGTTTGGATTTCTTCAAAATCGAAATTCACTTCGTATGGGAAATTTCATTGGCAAAATATTAATAATAAAAATATTTATAATTCATAAAGAAGAGATAGTCTCCTAATTGAATTATTGGGAGACTGTTTCTTGTTTATGAATGTAGATGATACGGTTGTAGATGGTACGAATGTAGCTAATATGGTTGTAGATGGTACGAATGTAGCTGATATGGTTGTAGATGATACGAATGTAGCTGATATGGTTGTAGATGGTACGAATGTAGCTGATATGGTTGTAGATGGTCGAATGTAGCTGATATGGTTGTATATGGTATACGAATCCAGCTGATATGGATGTAGATAATATGGATATAGATCATACGAATCCAGCTGATATAGATGTAGATGATATGGATATAGATGATGGTTTTGGATGATACGAATCCAGCTGATATGGATGTAGATGATATGGATATAGGTGCTGTTTTTGGATGATACGAATCCAGCTGATAGGATGTAGATGATATATGGATATAGATGCTGCTTATGGATGATACGGACACAGATGATACAGATACAGACGATGTAGATCCAGATGATATGCATATACAACAAATGATGCAAAAATTAAAGGAATTTTCTAAAGGGTTGTGTTTTTTGTTCAACACCTTGTTTCGATATGTATATTTATACGCTTCTGGCGATAATTATCGATTGGAAAAATGTTTGGACAGGCAATAAAAATTGGATGATGAAGAGGCTGTGGGTATATATGGCCCTCGTGTGTGGTCCGGTCGCGTGTAAACGTTGGCATTGTTACATTCTGATAATGCACGGTAGCATAGCGTTTGAGCATGGTGCGCTTTATACTTTGGTTTTACCTACAAACTACACGGTGAATCTGCACGTTCTCTCATTGCTGCCCCACCCTGCTTCATATATATATGTGTACACACACTTTTACAACGATCCGCCGCTAACAGCGTGCAGCCGGAACCACAGCGATAATTCAGAGGATTTTTCTTGCGGTTTAGAACGCGGCGCCGGGTGCTGTATACTTCAACAACTCGAATCCAGTATCGGAACCGCTGTGTCACATGTTTTGCTCAAAAATAACACAACAACAACAAAAAAAAACTCGATTACTGCATGCGACTAAAATTATATCTGACTATGAAAGAGCGCATAATATATATCTGAAGTGTTGACGAAAAATATTTGTATATAGAACTATTGTAACTATTGTATATAGAATTTAAAGTCATCAAATGTCAATATGGTGACATAATGATCTTGATGAATTTATCTAGTTGCAGCGTCGACAAATTCGAGTTTGAATTGCAATAAATTGAATGAGATTCAATTGAGAACATGCGGACTGGTTTAATTATGCAAATAAAACTACAAGCGCGCATCTTGATTATCTTGAATATATATATTCCAAAGAAATAAATGATACAAACTTTTGTAACTAACGTTCGTGTAAAAAGTTGTATTTGAATTCATATCCATAAGGAACTAATTGAAAGCCTGTTTGAAATAATAGTTTGAGAATGTGAAATATTGGCACGCACATATATGATAAGATAATTACATTAAGTAATTGATCATTGCGCCTTGTATTCATTAGACTGATAATCAAACTATCCGATGCTCTTGCAAATTAAGCAGATTGTGTTATTAATTGAATGCGACATATATTTTGTAAATAATAAATTTTCCCCGATGACGTTCCATATTGAAAAAAGATATTTTTGTTTATTAAAACTTGTTTATTGTAAAAAGAGTATGAATAAAAATATAAGGCGTAAAAAGTACACTGAGAGAAGTCCGGGAACTAATACGTCCCGTGCAAGGCTTGAGTGATCATTTTGAATGTTCTTATGTAAACCTTCGATCGGGACGTCTCAAGCCCCGATAAAAAACGTGGAACGTCCCGAAGCGGAATTACTTACAACTTTTAGTTTCGGCCATGAGTTGTCTCTCACATGCGGGAACAATGTTTGACCGATTCGGGGTGTCTGAGCCCTAGATTCGAGACATCTCAAACGCGACAAGCAGAGTAACTTATAGCGATGTCTAGCGGGAACTATTATGCCCTGGACTTCTCTCAGTGTATAAAAAGTATAAAAAGTATAAAAAGTATAAAAAGTATAAAAAGTATAAAAAGTATAAAAAGTATAAAAAGTATAAAAAGCATAAAAGTAAAAGCAAAAGCAAAATCAAAATCAAAAAAGTCTACTAAAAAAAGAACATGTATCGAAAAGAAGTATATATCTGCAAAATGAAACCCTTTTTGTAACAATAATAATTTGTCCTATATGACGTGCGCGTATATATATCAAAGAAAAAGTATATCAGAAGATCAATTCTCCCCAATGAATAAACGGCCAATCAGACCGTAAGTTTCGGCGTGTTCGATAGGATGTAACTACATGCTTAATGTTATAAAGTGCATATCTGTATCAAAAGCCTATAGCCAACAATGGGAGCATATGAGCTCTTCTAATAATATCATGCGCCTAGAGCTCCGCACTCTCGCAATGGTCCACAAAAAAAACCGGGGGCAGCTGCCATAACTGCGATATACACTCGCATCACAAAGAGAAAATATGAGATATATGTTATGAACAAATATCTATATATCCCGAAGGAATATTATATTCTTTTACATGCGCGCGCTCCCATAATTTTGTCTCTAAGAATTATCCGCATGTGGGGCCTGCGGAAAATTTATGTCGAAATGCTGCAATAATAGATAAAAAAATAATACAATTTTGATAATGTTGATTACTCTCCACATCATCAAAATTGCATTTTTTCCACAATATGTACGATTATACCATCTTGATGATCTGAATAGTAATAACATAAACGCAACGTTTCTCAAAGGAATTTTATGTCTTGATGATTTTTTTTAGTAATGTCCTGATGATCAGCTAAATAGCAATCCCTTATGATATCTTGATAATATAAATGAGTATAAATGGTATTTGATGATTTTGACAAAAAGTATCGGAGGTTATCTCGCAGACTTACCAAGCTTATCCGACGGCTACCGGAAATTAACACGACCGTTTTGTATATCCTTGTAGAATATTTCAATTTCCGGTAACTACTGGTCATCGCAGTGACAAACTGAACGTTGTCGTAAGAGAATCTTTAAAAATCGACGAGATGGGAATGAATCATAAAAAAATCTTTCGCAGACAGGTACACGTTAATATACAAGAATTACACTGCAAAACTAACCGCATCTTAAAATACATTTTAGTCACTTTGAAACGTTCCAAAACATTTATTTTTCCAGCTACCATTTTCGAAACTGTTTTAAGATGTTTATGATGATTTTTTGGAAACAGCATCAAAAGTGCGTTTCTTAAAATAAGATTTTTAAATTTCAAAAAATGGGTTGTGGAGAAGTGTATACTAACTTATATAGTTATTTTAAAGAATGGTTGTGACGAATATATAGTTGAAAATTTAAAAAAATGGATTGTGAAAAGTACTGACTATATTTAAAAATTTTAAAGAATACGGATCCTGAAAAGTACTGAATATATTTAAAAATTTTAAAGAATGCGGATCTTGATGAAGAGTTCCTAATACTTATAAAAATTCTAAAGAATGGACTGTTACGTGTAACAAATATGTAAGTGAAAATCTTCAAAGAACTAATTTTTTTCCAAAGAACCCATTTTAAAAAAATAGACTGTGAAGAAAGGGGCATGTTTAAATTCTTAAAGGTCGGATTATAAGGAATAAACTTGAAAAATTTTAAGAATCGACTGTTAATGTACCAACTACATAGTTGAAAATTTTAAAAAGTGTATTGTTAAGGGTTATAAACTACAATTAAAAATTTTAAAGAACGGTTGTGAAGAAGAGTTAAAAATTTTAAAGATTGGAAAATTGATTGATTCTGATGAGTACCAATTCTATTATTGAACATTTTTACAAACGGACCGTGAAGAAGAGTATCAACTTCAAACTTAGAATGGTAAAAAAAAACTTAGAATTGAAAAGAACGAACTATATATAAATATGGTTAAAAGTTTTAATGAACGGACTGTCAAAAAGTGTGTCAACTTTAAAATTTTTGAAAATGTTTTATGAAGAAGAACTTAAAAATTTTAAAGAAAGGATTATGAAAAAAAGTATACCTACATGGTTGACAATTTTAAAGAGTTGATTGTTAGTGTACCAACTACAGTTGAAAATTTTTAAAAGTGAATCGTTAAGGGTATGAACTATATAATTAAAAATTTCAAAGAACATCTGTGAAGACTGAGTATACGCACTTAGTTAAAAATTTTTACAGATTGTCATGAACAAATTCGACATAGTTTAAAATTTTAAAGAGTTAATTATTAAGGGTACTACTAATTAAGTTAATTATTAAGTTTACAAATATTAAAGAGCGGATTGTGATAAGAAGAGTACCAACTTAGAAATTTTAAGGAATGGATTGTCAAGAGTACCATGTAAATAGTTCAAAATTTTTGAAAACGGATTGTCAGGAAGAGTATGAACTTTAAAGATTTTTGGAAATTCGTTATGCAGAAGAGTACCAACTTAGATAAAACTTTGAAAAAATCGATTATAAAGAAGAATACCAACTTCGTAGAAAAATTTAGAGTAAACTATTTAGGGTACCGATTATATATATTTACAAATGTTTATGAACGGTTGTGAAGAAGGGTATACCAAAGTTTAGAAATTTTTAAAAATTCTTTAAAATACGTTAACGTATCATGAAGAAAAGTTTCATGTTAAAAAATTTAAAGATTGGATTCTTTAGAGTACCAACTATGTTTAGTTAAGAAATCAAACATATCAAACATGTCAAACAGATCAAACAGATCGTGAAGAAGAGTTCCGAGAGTTAGTAATTTTAAAAATTGGATTGTGATGAGTACCAACTATATGTTTAGTTCAAAAATCAAACAGACCAAACAGATCGTGAAGAAGAGTTCCAAAATTTAAAAATTTTGAAGATTGGATTCTTAGGGGTACCAACTTTATGTCTAGTTAAATATTTGGAAGAACCGATTGCGAAGAAGAGTACCAACTTAAAAATTACACATATAATGGATTGTGAAGAAGAGTTCCAAAAGTTAAAAAGATTGGAGATTCTTAGGGGTACCAACTTTATGTCTAGTTAAAAATTTGGAAGAACCGATTACGAAGAAGAGTACCAACTTAAAAATGACACATATAATGGATTGTGAAGAAGAGTTCCAAAAGTTAAAAAGATTGGAGATTCTTAGGGGTACCAACTTTATGTCTATAGTTAAAAATTTGGAAGAACCGATTGCGAAGAAGAGTACCAACTTAAAAATTACACATATAATGGATTGTGAAGAAGAGTACCTCGTATATGGTTAAAAAATTCAAAAGAATGGATTGTTAAGAAGAGTATATATACAAAGTATACATATCAGAGTGCAGTAACTGTGAAGGTGGGCTGGAAATAAATATTAATAATAGCTTCTTTCTTTTTCTCTTTTACACTGTATATCGCAGGCGTGTGTGCATTGTTAGGGCCATTACAGGAGCCAATTAATCTATGCTCAATTTTATAATTAAATGGCTAATAGCGCATGGAATTACAGTCCAGGGCCGTGCACTCCCACGTATATATATATACATATCCCTGTGCCGTTGTAAAAGCGCGCACATCATTTTCTTTAAAAAGAGAAAAAAAAATCCAGAGATTATTTAGAGAAATGTATATAGCTCACTGAGGGAATTAGAGAAGGAAGGGAAACATTGTCTTTATACGCGCACCTTATCGCAAATGTTGAAAAAATACTCATGTACTAATAGGTCTTTATATTCGTATAAATACGTCTGTATATTTATATGTATGTATTGTAATTTGAAGATTTTTCTTGCAACCGATTTATGATTGTTCATTTGACTTGGTTAGGCAAATTAATTAATTTAATTGACTTCAACTCGTTAGGAGAAATACAAAAGACGCCGCATTGTTATCTTCGACGTATTATGTCGATGCATAGGCAATTATTTTATACGCACACTCTTTTTGATATTTATCTCCATATGCCATTTCACGCGTTTCCCATTATTTCTTGCGGGAGTTTATACGTATAAAAATGTCTTTGTTTCAAAGTATACATTTTTGTAAACTTTTTGTAACTTTTTTGTAAACTTTTTGTAACTTTTTTGTAACCTTTTTGTATTTTTTTTGTAACCTTTTTGTAACCTTTTTGTAATTTTTTTTTGCAATTTATTTTTTTTCCTGCGTTGCCAATTTATGAGAACTCGGAGATTCATTTATCGATCGTTAAATAAATATGTATATATGTATAAACTCTCGAGACGCTGTAAACACTAATTCCTCCCTTACAATCGTTCTTAATTCTTGGAAAATTAATTGAAAACACAAATTTGAACGTTTTCTTTTTTCGTATAGCCGAGCAGTTCTGTTACCGCCTCTCCCTTGACTTACTGTAATTCCCGGTAATTAATAATCTGCAACAAGTAATAATAAAGCTATAGTAATCCGGCTGCTGCCTTGCCGCAGCGAGCGCGGTGTTCTTAATTCTGGATAATTAATGCAAAGACAAACAAGAACTTGGCTCTTTTTCTCTCGCTCACTTCAACATTATTATAAAGTTGTCTTTATCTTCTTCTTCTTCTTCTTCGTGTTCTTCTATTTTCCTGTGCGGGGAAAAAAATAAGAGGCCTCTCTTCCCTCCTCTTCCTTTAAATCAAGCAAGAAACTCGATAAAGCTGTCACGATTCGTTGATCATTTTTTTTCGAAAAGAAAATACGATTCATAAAAATCGTCGAAGAAAAATTTAATATTTAATAAAACTATATGGAAGTGCGGTGATATAATTTTTCCGTTGAGTCACTACTTTGTCAGCAACTATATATTATAATTTATTACAAAAGTTTTTTTTCTACACTTTTGCATCTGTGCGGAAAAAGATTTTTAAAGAAAAGCAAATGTTCTGAATTGTATTTTCTGAGGGGACGATTATGTCTATTAAATATAATTATGACTGTCAATCGTTTATAAAATAATGAGGGCAATAAATATATATATATATATATATATATATATACAATCTTGCTTATATGCAACAAAATATGTTACGTTGTTTTCTTTTGTTTTGTTTTTAATTTTTCTTCGCAATAATCAGGCAAAATGTTGTCATGATCTGCAGTGTGTGCGCGAATGAAACATTCAAGAAGCCGGGACAGGATAAACGCCTAAGGTGGAAAAAAAAGGTGAAAAAGAAATGAAAGGAAAAAAAATGAATAGGGATAGAATCGAAGAGAGCGGCTATAATCACCCGAGATTCTTGATGGCGAGATACAAATGCAAGTCATTCGGGTCTGTATTGTATTGCAATGGCGCCAGGCTCCCGTTCTGCAGATTATTTTTCTCCTTCCTCTTATTACCAATACACATTTGTCTTATTGTGTATAGGGTTTACAAATACATTTATACATTTAAATTTGTGTACATATTACATTTGTAAATATATGTAGTAGCGAAGATTTTATCCTTCGAGAACAAATTGAACGGGTGTTTGATTTCTGGCAAATCTACAAATCACGTTTATCTTCTCACGGTGAAAAATTTTATTTAAGCTGAATAGAATTTATTTTGAGTTAAATAAAAGTGTATTTGTCTCGGAGTTTATTAAATTATTTATATAGCTATACTCTCTAGATTTGAATTAGTAAAAATTTTGATCAATTTCAATTCCTGTTTGCGACTTTTAACTTTTGAATTTGTAAATTTTACTAATAAATAGTAATGAATGACTAACTTTTTGTTTTTGAATTCGTAAACTATATACTAAATAAGTCATAATTTCTAGGAATTTATTAGTAAAATTTACAAATCTAAAAGCAAAAACCGCAACCAATTAATAATTACTGAAAAGCAATCACTAATTTGTTAATAAGATTTACTTTAATTCAATTGCAAAAAGTCAGTCACAAATTTAAATTATTGAAAATTTTACTAACTCAAATTTTGAGAGCATGTTTTAAATAAATAAATTGTATTCAGTAGAATTATAAATTTTATTTGAATCGAATTATATTTATTTGCCAGGTTTGCCTTTTAGATCAGGGAAAATAGAAAGATTAGGGAAAAAGCGGGGAATTTTATTAAAAATATTGGAAAGAATTTTCAATTCCTAGAATTCACAAGAAAATTCTGAATTTTGTCGTCCGTCAGTCTGTAAAAATATCGAAAAGATTTAATTGAACTTTAAATTTTTTCAATTTTTAAAACGGTATCTAATTGTACTTTACTGATTTGAAATTAACTTAAAATTTTTAAAAAATAATTAAATTTAACAGATTTAAAATTGACTCAAAATTAAAAGAAAAATTATTTTTAAAAAATTCTTCCATAGAATCGAATTTATTTGAAAAATATTTAATAAAATTCATTTTTAATTAAATTGGTCGAAAAAATTTGCAAGAATCAAATTATTTTTCGTATTTTAATAAAATTTCGCGAAAGAATTAAATTATTTTTTAAGAAAATTTTTTTAACTTCTTTATAAGAATATTATTCTCAATGCGCATTTTTAATTGAATTTCTCGAAAGCAATTAAATTATTTTTAAAAATGTACTAATAAAATTCTATGCAAATTTAAAATTATTCGTTTTAAAATTATTAAAATTTATGAAGGTTTCCAGAAACTAATATAAAATGTAATATGAAAAATATGAATAAGTTTTGCTTTTAAAATAGAAAAAACTTTACATATTAACACAAAAATGGGGTATATAAGTTAATTTCCAAATTTTAAATAGGAAAAACTTCACCGATTGAAAAAAAATTGTGTGAAATAAATTAATTTTAAAATTATCGTTTTTTGAAATAATGTTACAAAACTTATTGTCCAAATTTGAATTAATAAAAATATGAAGTAATTAAAATAAAAGTAATATAAAATTTTAAACAAATTTTTTATAATTCTTCATAGAAGAAAATATTGATATTCTTTTTTCTTTAGAAAATAAATTTTGAAAAATTTTTTTTGCGTTAATATTGATAAATTCTCTACAATAATTTATAATGAATTAATTAAATAAATAATTGATTTTTTAAGGAACTTTCTCAAAAATTTGATAAAATAATTGAATCAGTGAGGAATTTTAGTTCAAAATTCCAAAAAAAATATTTACATTGAAATTTTTTAAATTATTTTTTGTAAATTACATTAGCAATTCTTATAAATTATCAAATTTCTATTTCTATTGATAAGTAATAACAATGTTTAAATATTTATTTGAAAAATAAAACTGTTGATGTTTTTAAAAATTTTCAAAAAAATGTTGTATATGCGCTCTCTAAATTTGAATCAGTGAAAAATAACTGTTTTAGAAGCAAAAAGTCAGTAACTAATTCAAATAGTAATTTTTCTACTGTCATTTATTTAAAAATTACTGATTGTCTTTTAAAAGCAATTGATTTTTTAGTAGATTTTTAAATATAATTAAATTAGTCAAGTTAATTTAATTTTTTAATTATTTTTTCATTGAAAATCAATTATTTTTTCACTGAAAATCAGTTATTTTTAACTAATTCAGAAGCAAAAAGTAAAATCAGGCAAAAGTCGGGGAAAAATAAAATAGTATTTTTGTAGCAACCGTGTTTGAACTATAATTAAAATTTATTAACACCAAAAAAGTTTATTTCAAACAAATAAAAAATTTAATTGGCTCTGAGTCAAATAAATCTTTTTTTTCTTGAACCAATTGGAATTTATTTGAACGAATCAAAATTTATTAGAAAGTTTGAAACAAATAAAAAAAAATGCTCCGAGTGTAATAAATCGTTTTCTCCGGGTGTTTATTAAAACATTTGTTTTATTTAAAGAAATTGACTTTTCGATCGAGGATGAAATGATGATAAGCGGAAAGAATCGATTGTTTTTTATGGACGTACATATACCCAGTGACCTATTTTACAGCAGCTGACTAGTGTATAGAGTAACCCTCGGATGTGAGATCTCCCCTCTCTTATGTCATAGCGTCCCCCATGGAGATGAAAACACCCTCGCTCCAAACTATACACTAGGTCGCCCTTTTCATTTCTTCGGAGGACCATAATCATTACCCTAAAATTTAATCCCTTCTTTACTTGCTCCACTGTTATTTTTGGTTGATACAGTTTTCAATTTTTAAATTACATTCATTGGCACGTTTACATAATCATTATTATGCTATTTTTTTTACTAATCTATTGACATTCGTCATTCCCATCAGTGGGAAAAAAAGAAGAAGAAGATAAATTTCACTCAGGAATGAAATTGTGTGTGGCGCGCGGGAATTTCAAATACATACTTACACAAACACATCGATCTCAAAACCGGACCAATCAGAGAGCAATTGGCCTCTCTTGCGCACACAGCTGTCTGCGATAACTATGGGAGGTCCATAAATCCTATCCAGCAACAATTTCATGCAAAGAGCAATTCAAAGAAATCGTTTTTGCAAACTGGTGCTGGATTCTGGTAAAACTCTTTTCCCTTTGCGCGCGCTCACGTATATAACATCAGGCACACTCGAGTTACAACCCTTATTATCAATCTATATGTACGTGTTTCCATACACGTGTGATTAGTCTGCATACATCAAGTGTATATTTCTCCTTACGGTCTAGAATCTTTCTCTCTTTCTCTTCCGTTGCTCGACTCAAATTGATGGATCAAATTTAACATATTATTCTGGCGATGAAATATTTATTCGCAATTGTTTCTTGCGGAGAGTGTAATCTTTAAATCTCTGAGAAAATATATGCGGACATCAAGATATTTTCTCATAGATTCATGTTTGTAAAAGCGCGTTGGTGACAAAGCATCAAGATCTTTTTGAAACATGATATTCTCCAATGGTTCTTCAACCGTTCTTTTGTATACTTTTCCGCAAGGATGTCAAAATAACATGGAAAATTTATCAAAATTATTTGCGGAACGAAACAATTTTGATAACTATCGTCTTGATTTGATATCCTCGGGGAGAAAGTGTGTTCGCAGAGGCCTAGTTTGACACACTGCACTTATACTCTCGACATTAATACAATTTACCCGGATTATAGAAACCTTCTAACTTTTTCTGCCTGTTAACAAATGATTTGTATAAATATGATGAAATCTTTGTATGTCTGTATTACCCCTGACAATGTTGCAACACTGGAACGTATCCAGAAAGCAAAATTTAAGGATATTTTAATTTTAACCCATTTTTAATTTTAGTCATATATCATTTTTAGAGATTAGACATCAGAGCGTGAAAAGGACAATAGTTCCCGATAAACTCTATACTCGAAACTTTAATTTCTAGTGATTCGTGAACGTATGGCATATCACACCCCACGAAAAAGGGTTTCGTGTGCACGCCAGCCACTCCAACTCGTTACACACGATAATTAAACAACTCACGAGACCTCCAAAGCAGTCAGGTACGATCTTATATAGTTGCTGTTAGAACTTTGGAGGATTTCAACTGGGTAAATGTTACCGCGCATTTCCTGCTGTTATACTTTCGACATGAATACGATAGCATTTCATAAAAGCGAGTAAGAGCTTTTCTACATATATAGTCTTTGGTTTATTTAATCCCATTTCTGCTTCAAAATCTGAATCTGATTTTTTGTCACATAATTGTGACTTAACGTAACTTTTCTTGATTTGTATTTTTCGTCGCTTCAATTACAGTGTTTGTCACTTTTGATACTTGGAAAATTAGGAAAAAATTCTGTTAGGGCAAATTCCATCGTACATAGTTTACCTTCCTTGTGTGATTTTTATTACAATATAACAGTTGTACAAATACAAAAAGAAAACAACATTATATTGTAGAAAAACTTATATTTAGTTTTCCTCTTGGGTGATAAATATTAGTTGTAATCTTCGTCCGACATGAGAGAGACTTGCTTTCTTGATATGTATATATACAAAATGGAGAGTAATCCAGAGTTTATTCAGTTTGCGTGTTGTGTGCTGAGTTTGGTGCAAAACGTCAAGCGTCAATCAAAAGCCCTAGGCTGTGTATAGTAATGATCCATATACATACATATTCTTGATGTCGAGGCGATCTTATATGTGGATACATATCCGATTTAACCCTCGAATTGTATCTAAGTGAAGTCAACTGTGCAAGTAGTCAAGCAACCTTTTTTCCAAAACATCTTTACACGCGTGCGGTCCGTTCGCGTGACGCACGCATACGAATACACGCACACTTTATTTTTCCTATCCAAAAAAAATCATTTTCCGCGCACCATTCCCTTATATGTATCGCAGAAAGGATACAAAAAATTGTCAATAAATAAAGAAATTACGAGAATTAAGTTGTGATTTTAATGACCGGATAAATTCTCAGCCGCGCGATGGAGAAAAAGGAGTGATACTATATTGCCGTCCACGCCGTCGTCAAGGACCAGGACCACCGTAGAATTAAAATCGTGAATCATTAACGCTCGTAAAAAAGCACTATCACTGAACGGACTAATAAAGAAAGAGAAAAAGAGAGAGAGAGAGAGAAAAACAATCAATTCTTTTGATGCAAATGCAACCCCATATATTCAGAAATGGAAAAAGAGAGTGATAGATTATGGGCGGCGTTAATTTCATTCGGATTGACCTTGGATCCACCAAATTGCCTCTCATCTCTATTAAAGCGAGTCCAGAAAAGGTACAAGGCATTCCAAAAGTTGATATATACAGTATGTGATGGTACTATTCACAATATCAGTGTGTGAGATGACTGTAACAATATAGTGTATCGAATTGAACAAAGAAAGGCGGCGCGAGACAATCCGTCGAGCATAACAAACCTGTAAATAATACAAACTGATCCAAATCGATCGATACGGGTCCCTGAACCGCAAAAACGAAACATGTCTCCTTTTTTGCTTCAACTTTGCTTCAACTTTGCTTTTTAATGTATTTCTCCAATTGCATATACATATATACGTTTTGCAATATTTACACAGATCTTTACACTATATATTCTCATTCATATGAAAATCAGTCTTCAACCCGGAGAACTTGTTTCCAATTAGTGAAAGTTTTGGCAAAAATTGAAAAGGGGACACACGATAAGGATGAATGGAAAATAATCTTTAGACTGCGTGTGAAGATGATCGTGAAGCACATAGATCATTTGGTATATGCAAGAAGGACCTTGGGTGTTAATTTTTGTATAATTCAAGGGCAATCGAGATAATCGTGTACGATCTGTAATTATATCATTGTTTAAAATTACCGACTGATCGTTTGTTACGGATGATCTTTGTAGTGTGTATGCGGCTGCGCAAGAAGAAGAGCCGAGGTGTTATTAGGACCTGACATTGATACATCCAATGCTGTGTTCCAAACGGATTGTATTGAGTTCTATAATCCGCAGTTTGATACATTATAGCCCTCTGTATGGTTTGTACTTTTTTGTTAGTTTGAAAAAGAAAAAGGGAAAGGAAAAAAAAGACGCTGGTGATATTTCATGTGTGCTGTATTCTTTATATATTGACAGTCTATAATTTTTACAATTGGATGACTTGAGAGTTTATAAAATTTCTTAGCGTTGAGATTTATCACGCATTTGTGCAGGATGTTATTTGTGGCATTAGCAAATGTTGGGATTTGTAAAATATTGTTCTGTAGTATCTGTAACATTGTAGCTTTACTAAGCTAAATTCTTAATTTGTTCTTAATTTGAAATTAATTTGTAGCGTTTGGTAAGATTGCGAATTAGGACAATATTATTTGTTTGGCATTGGGAACATTGCAGTATTATGCAGAATCATTAGTATGGCACTAGGAACATTTGCCAAGTTACGAGTATCATTTGTAGGATTTGCTATACCTTACAAATAGCGTTAGAAACATTTGCCACAATACAAATATTATTAGGAACATTTACTGTACTACAAATAGCATTTGCAACATTACAAATATCATTAGGAACATTTACTATACTACAAATAGTATTTGTAACATTATAAATATAATTTGTAGCGTTTGTAACTTTACAAATAGCATTAGGAACATTTACCACATTAAAAATATATCATTAGGAACATTTTCTACACCACGTGTAGCATTTGCAAGATTACAAATGTCATTTGTAGCATTTATAACGTTACAAATGTCATTTGTAGCATTTATAACGTTACAAATATCATTTGGAACATTTGTCACAATACAAATATCATTTGGAACATTTACCACATTACGAATATCATTTATTGTAGCATTTGCAACATCACAAACAGCATTAGGAAAAGTTGTCCTATTACGAATTTTATTTACAACATTTGCCACATTACGAGTATCATTTGTAGCATTTTCAACATCATAAAAAGCATTAGAAACAGTTGCCCTATTACGAATTTTGTTTACAACATTAAAAATTGCATTAGGAACATTTGCTACATTATGAATAAGCATTTACAACTTTGCAAATATTTGCAGCATCTGCAACATTAAGATTTAACTTGTATAGCTTTAGCAACATTTGAGCATTGCAACTTGATCCAAAATAATTTGCAGCATAAGTAACATTGCAAAATAACCCAAAAAGAGTATCAAAACATTACATCGCTCAAATTTTGATACGTTTTTTGCTTCGCATCTTCACGTTTCATCGTACTTTGACCATCATTAGCAACACGAGTTAAATGTTTTGCCAAATTTGATCAAACTTATTGCCACATTTCACCATTCTTTACCCACATTTCGCCATCTTTTACCATCTTTTATCCAACCATCCACATTGCCAAGCGGGGGAATATAAATACTTGAAGAAATAGCCCTAGATTATTATATGTTTTGATGCAATATTACATATATACAAGATTGAGAAGATGAGAGGGCCAAAACTTAAAAAAAGAAAAGATGAAAGAAAGAGGCGCAGCTATATTATTGGTGCATATAAGAGAAAGGGATGATGCCTTGTGTGGCGACTCACTCCAATCGCGGGTACAATGAAACTAACAAATGAAATACCCACGCCAACAAGGCGAATCCCTCGATTCTTCCATTCTTTCTCGTTCGTTGGACACTCATAACCGGACTCGAATCACTCGCGTCAAAGGAACGCACGAGGGTGATCTCAGATAAAACCGACAGCAAATATGTAACTAAACTCGAAAATGGTATATTCCATGCACTTGGGTATTCTTCTTCTCTGTCTCTATATTTTATCTTCTTTTTTTCATCATAAAACGATATTTGAGCCTTTCGACTAAATTCAACCTCTTTAACCAATTTTTAATCCCCTTTTCGGAATGATTGTTCCTTTCAACGGAGCAAAATTCTATGAAATTAAAAAACTGCTTCCAATATTGCAATTTTGTTTCCTTTGGTGGCTTTTTTTGATCTTTTCTTTTGTTTTACTTTCTTTGTTTCCTTTTGTTAGGTTGTTGTTTCTTTGTGTTAACTTGTTGTTTCATTTTGTTAACTTGTTTCCTTTCGTCAACATGTTGTTTCCTTTTGTTAGGTTGTTGTTTCCTTCTGTTAACTTGTTTCCTTTTGTCAACTTGTTGTTTCCGTTTGTTAACGTTTTGTTTCTTTTTGTTAACTTGTTGTTTTCTTTTGTAAACTTTTGGTTTTCTTTCTGTTTTCTTTCTGTTTTATTTTTATTTTATGTTTCTTTTCTGTTTATTTTCTGTTTATTTTCTGTTTTCTTCTGTTTCTTTCTATTTGTTTCTGTTTATTTTTTGTCTGCAGACTTTTTCTACAGTCTTTTTGCAATCCTTTCGTTCTCGTTGAGGCGTTTTGGTGTTAGAACGAAAGTTGTTCATCCAAACTTTCCTGTCACGTGATAATCATCGAGCGAAGGACCGCACAAGTCGCGCGATTCAAAGATTTATCCGCTCATTCGATTATTGAAAGATGAATCTCTAAGCATCTGGACGTGTCACGGTTAAAAATATGTTATCCATCGCCGCAAGCGTGTAATTAGCGCGAAAAGTTTAATGACCGATATCCAACTATATCACATGCTCCCGATAAATTCACTATATATCTTTCTCTGCGCGAGAAATATATTACATAATGTTCAAACCGTCACCTGTCACGTGGCACCTCATTATATCAGGTAAATATTACAAACCTAGGATATACTGTAAGTGCGGCTTGTAAATATTCCGTACAGCAATTTATTTTTCCGTTATAGTTACATTCATCCTATCTTTCTAATCCCTAATATATGCGAATGTCGTGTTCTTATAAACTGAAAAAAATCCTAATAAAATATAAAAAAATCCTAATAAACTATAAATGATTAAAAAATTAAACATTTCGATAATTGAAACATGCAATAGGAACGCATACAGAACATCATTCTGCGAAAACAATTGCGTGACAGTTGTTCTTAATAACTCATTAGAGATTGTGTTGTGATATTTTTTCTGACATGAAACATTTATTCTTATTGTTTAGTTGAGACATTAAGATAATAAAAGAAAGGGGAGAGAGATTAGTGTTTCTTTTGAAACAAAAGTTGAAAATGTTTCCGCGCGGAGTAAATATATGCTGCTAATACTACAATGTTGCATAATGCTCGAAGTGCTATAAATTCTGTTGCATAAAGTTCCAAAGGTTCATAATGACACAAATTATTTTGTGTAAATTCTCAATCTTTCTGATTATGAAATCATTTTGCGAAATTCCAAACTGATACTACAAATGCTTCAAGTGTCACTTAGTATTGTAAAATAAATGCTCCAAACTAATACTACAAATGCTTTAAGTGTCATTAATATTATAAAATAAATGCTCCAAACTAATACTTACTACAAATGCTTCAAGTGTTACTAATATTATAAAATAAATGCTCCAAACTAATACTACAAATGCTTCAAGTGTCACTAATATTTGTAGTGTTATAGTTTGGAGCATTTATTTTATATTATTAGTGACATTTGAAGCATTTGTAGTATTAGTTTTGAGCATTTATTTTCTAATATTAGTGACACTTGAAGCATTTGTAGTATTAGTTTGGAGCATTTCGCAAAATGATCTGATAATTGATTATGATAGTGTTTCAAATGCTACAAATGATATTAATGTTCAAATGTTTCAAATGCTACAAATGATATTAATGTTCAAATGTTTCAAATGCTACAAATGATATTAATGTTCAAATGTTTCAAATGCTACAAATGATATTAATGTTCAAATGTTTCAAATGCTACAAATGATATTAATATTCAAATGTTTCGAATGCTCCGAATGATATTAAAGTTCAAACTCTGCTAAAGTCATAAAATCATATCATGTAAATGCTACAAAAATAATTTATTTACTACAAAAAGTAGAGTTGCTGAGACAGAAAGAAATCCTTATACGAGGGATAGCACACATTCAAGCACATAGCAGAAGAAGAAAGATTTCTTTTACATCTTCAACTGTGGCCTTTATTTTATTTCACGTTGATGAATCAGTTGTTGCCGAGGTCGAGATTACTTTTGTGGGCGGATTTGCTTCTGTCAGAGCTGCTGAGTTCCAGGTAGAAATCTCCGATGTTCTCTTCCCCTTAAACATCCGATATTCCCATCTTGATTTAAATTGGAATAAGAATTTCTCCTTCTAATTGGCCAAATTGACAATAATTTAAAATTTGATTGTTTCTCTTCGAGTTATGCGAAATTTATGCGAGAAAAAGAAGTCGATGTTTGCACATATACCTGAAAATTATATGAAAAGTTATGAAAGGTTTATTAAAATATTAAAGAAAGAGGGTAAAACAGTATATTAAAAACTAGAAACCTATTGAGGTAAAAAAAATGCAAAACTTGTATTTTAAAAAGTAAAATTTTTAAATTGAAAATTTAAAAAATAAATTTGAAATTGAAAGTAAAGAAGGAAAGTAGGAAGGTAGAAACAATATAATTAATTTAAAAAGGTAAAAAAGAATTGTGAAAAAAAGGTGGGAATTTGTATGGGAATAAAGTAGGTAAGACTTTTAGTTTAAAGTTTGCGTGTATTCGTTGTTGACCTCAAGTTTCTATATATAAGTATCGAGTGCTTTTGATCCATCAAGTGGGGTAATCGTCGCCTGAGCTCAGTTTCAATGCAAAAGTGTGAGAAATAGGAACAATCTTTTGATATGTCATCTGAGTTTAATTTACTGACCCACTCGACATGCTACACCCTATATGATTGCGCCTTCGCTGGCCAATTACAATCAAACGTTGACTTAATCAGTCAACATCTTTTTATGAAAAAGAGTTGTTTATGGAAATAATGTTGCAGCTTAGGGGCAAATGCGCCTATCGAGTTCTTAATCTCCATTTGCCTTTAGCGGTGAAATTTTCTTTTCCTATTTTTGTGTTTTTACTTTTATATTAACTTATAATATTAGTCCAACTCGTACTAATCATATACAGCATCTTTTCATAATTATTTACAATTATTTACCATTTACAATTTAAAATTTACAATTATTTACAATTTACAATTTACAATTATTTACAATTTACAATTATTTATAATTTACAATTTACAATTATTTACAATTTACAATTATTTACAATTTACAATTATTTACAATTTACAATTATTTACAATTTACAATTATTTACAATTTACAATTATTTACAATTATTTACAATTTATAATTATTTACAATTTAAAATTTACTATTTACTATTTAAAATTTACAATTTAGTACTTTACAAATGTTTTCTCAAACAATTCTCTTCTTTATGTATATTCTCTTCTCCTGACATATTTTTTTCTCTAAGAAACGAATAAAGAAGATTTTCTGTATTCTTTTCTCAATTCTCTTCTTTCTTCGTTGCTCTATTCTTTTCAGTAATGATATACCCATTTTATGCAATAATTCTCCTGCACATTCTATTCTCTTTAATGATTCTCTTTTATGCAATAATTCTGTTATTATATTGTATATATTCTTTTCTGTATAATTATTTTTGAAAGTCATATATAATTATATTGATATTTCTCCAAACAATGTTGGGACATTTAAAAGAAATATATTTTGATCACCAAATTGACTTGAATATTTTTAAGTGCGGTCTGAACTACATTAGATGGAAAGTAATTGTAAATCGATTTATGAAGAGAGATTACTATCGGAAAGACTCGGTCGCCAACGAATCGAATCAGATCTATTTGGCAATTGTGACAATTAAGAGTCTGCCTCCTAATGTAATTATGATGTGATAAGTTCTATTTGAACTTTTCAAGTCATTTGAATATTATTTGATAGCTTCGAAGCTAGATTTATCTGGACTAAGTCACTTACTTATTTTCAAGATAAAGTTAATTTTAAAAAAATTTTTTTAAATTTTTTCTGAATAGTGGTAAAATTTGATAATATAATATTAATAGTAAATTTTACTGTACTTTTAAAGTATTGTCTAATTTTTATAAAGAACGTTTTTTCAGAAATAGTAAAAGTTATTCTGGAAATAATTTTCTGTAGTAATAATAAAGTTTATTTATTATTATAAATTTTTATTATTCTTAAAATTATTATTTCTTACTTACTGATAGAAGTAAATTTAATAAAATTTTATTGTTTTCATTTTTTAACCTCTCGATAATAATTCTAATATTATTTTCTTTTCCTTTTGTTTCAGGTGAGTTAAACAACATGGTTTCTTTCTCGTTTATTTCGTAAGTAAATGTATATTGAAATATAAATAATTATATATTATAAGTAAAATATAATTATCAAAGGAATAATTTAAAAATTCCGTCCAGGCTGCATAGTGTCACTTAATTTTTAACTTAAAAGAAATTGAATTTTTGATAATACAATGTCGATTAGACTGAAAAAAATTTATTTAAATTATTTTCAAAAGTTTTGATAAAATTTTCTAAAATAAATATTTTCTTTTTTTAATTATAAAACTCTTCAGAGGGATTTAATTTTTAAAAAATTTCTAATAAAATTTCTTCCAAGAATTGAATTATTTTAATGATAAAATTAGCATTGGAAAAATCTAATTATTTTTAATACAATTTTAATTAGATTATTCAATTAAATTTTCATAAAACAGGAGGCAGTGTATTTTTGAATAAATAAATGAAACATTGAATTATTTTTAAAAGTTTTTATAAAATTCTGCGCAAGAATTCAATTATTTAAAAAAGTTTTTTGAATTTTGTTGAAAGAATTCAATTATTTAAAAAACTTTATTGAAATTCGTTGAAAGAATTCAATTATATAAAAAACTTTATTGAAATTCGTTGAAAGAATTCTATTTATTTATGCAATAAAATTACTAAATAAAAATATAATACAATTCTTCACAGAATTTCAATTTTTTTAGTAGAGTTTTAAATAAATTTTTCGAAAAATGTATTTTTTTACAAAAGTTTAGTTAAAATTCTTCAAAAAATCAATTGCTTTTTAAAATAAAATAATTCTTTTTAGGAATTCAATTATTTTTTATGAAATTTTCACAACATTTGTTTACAAGAATTAAATTATTTTCGTCAGTAACGAAATTCAACCCAAAAATTCAATTATTTTTAACACATTTTTATTTGAATTATTTTAATAATAATTTTATTATTTTTAACACATTTTTATTTGAATTATTCGATATAATTAAATTAATCCATGAAATCCATGAAAACTTTCACAAAACGATTTTTGACAAAATTTAATCACTTTCGAAAATTTTAATAAATTTTTTCACAAGTTTTCTATTGCTTTTAAAAATAATTTCGAAATTAATGCCTCAAAAAATGTATTTTTTCTCAAAAAGTTTAAATATAGTAAGTTTTCAATTTTAAATAATAATCAATTACTTTTGTATTTAAATAATTGAATTTTTAAATTTTAAAAAAAAATTTTTTTTTTTTTTTAATTTTTTTTTTAAAATTATGGTCTATAAATTTATATTAAATATACGTTACAATAAGAATTTTTAGAAATCGTTAAATTTTAAAAAAGCTTTTGCATTAAAAATATTAAAAACCTTAATTCCTTTTGGAAAAGTAAATAAAAATATATTTATTGAACAAAAATTATTCAAATATGTCTAATTTTATTATGAAAATTAATTAGGAAAATATGAAAGAAATTAGTCTTGTGGAAAATTTTAATTAAATTTTTCTGTATATAAAATTCAATTGTTGTAAAATTAAATTTTAATTAAATTTACAACTGATTGGAAATTTAGTCAAAGTTTAATTGAAATGAATTCTATATTTAAAAAATGTTATTATTTTTAACATTTAAAAGTTATTTTGAAATATAATCGAATTTTTTGAATAATTCTAAAATTAAATGTTTGGAAAATAATTCGATTTTAAATTTAATGGAAGTTTGGGAATGAAATTATTATCAGGATAAAAAAAAGAGTGAATTCTTTTTATGGAAAGCAGAAAAATGAAGAATCAAGTTTTTGTGATATTTGTGAATCGGTTAAAGTTTACTTTCGTCAAATTTATTTTCCGAACGAAATATTTTCCTATTTTTTTCAATCTTAAAGCTACTTTTTGCTACTTTTCTAAAATTAATTATTAAGTACAATGCGGATATAGTAAAAAATTGGTTGATTATGATAATTCTGTGAGAATACAAAATAGAAAAGTTCAATTTGTCATGAGTTGAATGCTAAACGTCGGAGGTCCGTATTCGTTTTGTGGTTGTAGATATTTGTCGAGGGCATGAAATCAGAATAAATCTTTTGGTCCAACGAGGTCGTAAGAAGCAAACGACCCTATACAATCTTGTTTGAGAAAGACTTGGTAATTACTAAACGGCTATTTTTTTCTCTTTCTCTCTTTTTCTCTCTCGTTTTCTCCTTTTCATTTTGAGTAGACAGTTTCACGTGTTTGAAATTACAATAAATATTAAGGGCCAATTACAAGTCATGTTTTTACAGATGACAAGCGAACGCGAGTATATGTATACGGCGCCGCTCAAGAAATTCTCTCATGGGAGCATAATTTTTCCAATTGGCAATAAATATCAAGAGCGTCGCGACGTCTCGAGAAAGCATTTCACTGTTATGATTTCCGATGAGAGAGAAAAGGGAGAAAAATATAAACTTGAAACGAAAGCAGACTTTACTTTGTTTACTCAAATAACATATTCACGAATTTTCGTCTTGCTTTCAACGGAAGTATATATGCGCGCTCATCGTATATAATATTGGTTTGCAAATATTTTTCGCACTATATAGATATGTGTGTGTGTGTGTATTAAAATTTGTGGTGAGATATAAATTAAAAATAATTACCATTTTGCAATGTGTAATTTTTGCTGGTTGTTCTAAAAAGGCAATGGATGAGGTTCGTTTAAATATCTCTTTAAACTTTTATTTACACAATATATATAGAATGTAGCATATAGTTCATTGTCCCAATAAGTTAACCAGTTTCTTTGTTGCATCAATTAATCGTCTCGTTAACTCAACTAAGTATCTGACTAATGTAACAGTTAATTATATTAATTAATGTTGTGTTTTATATTTTATAAGCTGCCTTCTACTTGAAATAATAATAAATGGCCTATTTTCTACGAGTTATTCGCTATTTGCCAGTTGTCGATAAGATTTCAATTTGTTTTTAAATTGAAAGGTATCATGAGAGATTTGTTCTGGATTATCTTTGCGCTTTAATCTTGAATTTAGCTTCGTAATTGTATGGTAAAAATAATTTACTATTTTTTTAACGATTAGCTACTATTTGGGTATATTTTTTTTTAATTCATGACACTAAAAGTTTTTTCTCGAAAATATTATTACATGGAAAAAATATTCACTTAGAACTGCCACAAATTTCGCTAGATTAGACAAATGTTTAATTGTTTTAGTTAATACTTTCGCTATTTTAGAGAAACTTCTCGCTGTTCCACATAAAAATTTTTTTCCGCATACTTTGAATTCTTTAGAAGTAGAAACACAAAAATAATTCTTTAAAATTTCAGTAATTTTTAACATTTACTATTTTAAATAAAATTTGTCAAAGAAATTCAATTTTTAAAACAAATTTAATATCATTTATCATAAATTTAGTTTGACATAAAACAATTTGACATAAATTTCGTTTCATATAAAAAAAATTTTTTAAATAAAAAATTAAAATAAATTAAATTAAATTAATTAATTAATTAATTAAATTAAATTTATTTAAAACCATTTAATATAAATTTCATTTGACATAAAATCTATTTGGTATAAAAAAATTAATTTTGAAATTTATTTGACATACATTTTATTTAACATACAATTTATATTGTATAAATGGCATATTTAATATGATATTCATTTGATATATATTCAATTGGACATAAAATTTTACATAACGTATTTGTCATCTGACATAGAATTAATTTAACATATATTTTATTTGGCACAAAAAGCATTTAGCATAATTACCATTTAACGTAAAAATACAATTGATTAGACTTTTATTTCACAAAAAAAAAAATCTCTGACATATTTATTTAAATTCAAATAAATTTAATTTGACATAGAAAATTCATTTGTCGTAAAATTTGTTTGTCAAATATTTCATTTGACACAAATTTAACTTGACATAAATTTCATTTGGCATAAATGTTATTTAGTAAAATTCTCATTGACTAGACTTTAATTTCACATAAAAATTCCTTGACATATTTATTTCTATTCAAATAATTTTTTATTTGACATAGAAAATTCATTTGACGTAAAATTTGTTTGTCAAATATTTCATTTGACATAAATTTAACTTGACGTAAATTTCATTCGGCATAAATGTTATTTAGTAAAATTCTCATTTGACATGAAATATATTTAACATAATTCGCATTTGACGTAAAAGTCATTTGACATAAATTTCATTTGATATAAATTTTATTTGACATAAAAGTCATTCAAAACAATTCTCATTTCACATAAAATTTATTTTGCACAAATTACATTTTACATAAAAATATCAGCGTGAATTTAAATAGTGAATTAAATATTATCAATAGTATTGTGATTCATCAACTTTTAATTTCGCGGACTATATTTTCATTTCAACTAATCTTTATGTAAAATTAAAATTTTGTCAACTGATTTTTATGTTAAATGCGAGAATTATGTTAAATGGCATTTATACCAAATGAAACTTATGTCGAGTAAATTTTATGTCAAATAAGAATTATTTTTGGCAATTTCGAATTTATCAATTTTAATTTTATGTCAAGTGAATTTTATGTTAAAACAGAATTATGTTAAATGATATTTTCGTGAAATTAAATTTATGTATGTCAATTAATTTTTATTGCAAGTGACAGTTATATGTTAAATGTTGTGTCAAATGAGAATTACGTTAATTGACTTTTAAGCCAAATGTAACTGATGTCAAATGAATTTTATAATAAATAAAATTTACGCTAAATGAATTTTGTAACAAATAAAATTTACGTTTAATAAATTTTTTTAACAAATAAAATTTACGTTAGATAAACTTTTATGTCAAAAAAATTCATTTAACGTAAATTTTATTTGTTAAAAAAATTTATTTAACGTAAAACGTAAATTTTATTTGTTAAAAAATTTATCTAAGGTAAATTTTGTTTATTATAAAATTCATTGGACGTCAATAACATTTGGCATGAAAATCAATTAACGTAATTCTCATTATTGATGTCAAATAAATTTTATAGAAAATAAAATTTATACGTTAGATGAATTTTTTAACAAATAAAATTTACGTTAAATAAATTTTATTTGTTAAAAAATGTATTTAACGTAAATTTTATTTGTTAAAAAAATGTATTTAACGTAAGTTTTATTTGTTAAAAAAATTTATTTAACCTAAAACGTAAATTTTATTTGTTAAAAAATTCATCTAAAGTAAATTTTATTTATTATAAAATTCATTGGACGTCAATAACATTTGGCATGTAAGTCAATTAACGTAATTCTCATTATTGATGTCAAATGAATTTTTTAAAAAATAAAATTTATACGTTAGATGAATTTTTTAACAAATAAAATTTACGTTAAATGGATTTTTTAACAAATAAAATTTACGTTAGATAAACTTTATGTCAAAAGAAATTAATGTTAAATGACTTTTATGTTAAAAAAAATTTATGCTACAAGATTTTTATGTTAAATGAGAATTATGTTACATTAGTTTTAGGTATCTTAAGATTTGTGTTAAATGAATTTTATGACAAATGGTATTCATATGTTAGATATGGTTTTTGTGCGCAATGAAATTGATGACAAATAATGTTTATATTTTGTGGATTTTAATTTAAGTGGTTTAATATCAAATAATTATTTTATCTAAAAAAAATGTTGCCTAAATTATTCCATTGATTGAAAAAGGCCTTGAACTTGAAAGAAGAGAAGAACCTTATGCAGGAAAATAAATTCAGTACTCATAAAATAAGTTCAAGGAACAATAACTTGAAGTATGCTCACACGGCAGTAGCAAACATTATTATTGAAATCGGCTCAAAAGATTCTTGCACTATTATCAAAAGGATTATTTCCACTATACTGTTGTTATTATTTTGAGGATTCTTCACTATACCTCGTTTAATATTCAGATCAATTATATTTGTCTAAAAGAAAAGAAAACTTAATAAAACCCCAAGGGTAACACCTGTATGGGTTTCTTTAAGTTTTATTTTCTTCAAGTCTTATTTGTTTTTCTATTTATTTTTATCAATGACTATATTCATTGATATCCTAAATAGATTTTCTTAACCATCAATAACAACTGTATAATGATTATTACCTTTATAATTGTTGCCATTATAATTGTTGCCATCATAATTGTTCCCATTATAATTGTTGCCATTATAATTGTTCTCTACCTGCATTGTCATATTTCTTATTTACCTGCGCGTATTGTTATCATAAAACTGTATCACAACCGAATTTTAAGGGGCTACAAGAATAAATCAATGGCAATGAATTGAGAACTATAAGAAAGCACTTCTCGCCAATGAATAGACGCAGGCGCTAAGGCGTCAAATATAATATAACCCTTTTGGTTTATAAGATTTCATCTTAAGAGCAAACACAGCGTCTCCGCTTTTTATAATAAAGAAACTAATTGCGCGCACGATTATTATCCAGCTGTTTGAAATCGTTCAACGGTTTGTTACCAAAAAGCAATTCCAAAAGAACCAATTCCATTGAATTTGAAAAACTAGAAATACTTAAGAAGCGAAAAAGAGTTCATTGTGAAGTAAGAAAAAAAAATGCCTCTTTACCGCTTAATTAAGTACATTTTGAACTTGAAACGAAGGGAGCGTGGAAGAAAACGACAAGGATCGGTCTCTTCTCACTATACACTTCAGGATAGGTCTCTCAAGGACCCTCTGTTAAAAAAGGGCGATTGAAAAATAACCTAAAGTATACTCGCATATATAAGTTGTTTAATAATATACAGTTAAAACAATACAACTTAAGTAAAAATAATATTGAATGATAGTAGGACTAGAATCTTTAATGAAAAGAAATTGAGAGAGAAGGGGGAGGGGGAATGCAAGAGGCGTGTGTTCGAAAGGTTGTTTCGTTTTTCGGATACGAAACGATCTAAAGGGTTTTTCAACATCAGTCTCGTCCCTTTTAAGTCTGGTGTTACAACTCGTCTACATACATGTATCGGACGAGGGTAACACACAAACACGGACAAGAGATATATTGTAACTATGAATTTAGAGGCGGAGTTTTCATTTATTTTTTTTTTCTGGTGGGGGTAGAATAGAAAATCGTTTGTGAAGCATACATTTCAGACATAAAAGGGTTTGTTTAATGGCGATGGGCAGTCTAGAGTAAATATAAACTGACGCTAATTTTCATGGGGACTTTTTCAAAGAGCATATATGTATGTACATGTGTTTCGTTTATAGATTCTTTTGTAATTTTCAAAAAAAAAAAATTTCTTTTAATTCTTTTTTTAGGCAAAAAATTCAATTTTTTTTTTGGAAGGATTTAGCGACAGAACTTGGAGTTTTTCTCTGAATATTTTAATTCACTATAAAAATTATTAGATACTCAATAAACAACCATTTTGTATTTATTTTATTACAATTCAAATTTTTAATGATTTTAATTCAAAAAATCTTTTCAAAATTTAATTATTTAAAAATTCCCGCTATATGACACATTTAAAATTTAATTATTATGTAAAATTGTAGCTGCAATCCAATTTTAATTCAATTCTTATTACAAACGTTCTAAGAGAATTCAATTATTTGTTTTTGCAAATTTTAATTTTATTTTTAATTAAATTCCTTTTAGAAATATATTTATTTAATTAAAAATGTGTTGCAAATAATTATTAAATGCTAATGAACATATGATACCAAATTGTTTTTTTTTAATTATTTAATTTTATCGAAGAATATTTATATCATTTTTAAGAATAATTTCCTTTTTACTATATATTTACTATATTTTTTTTTACTATATACTATATATTTCTATAGAAATTCATTTGAATTATGTATATTAAAAATAATTTTATACAGTGTTTATAAAAATAATTGATTTTTTGCAACGAAATTTATTAAAATGTGGAAAAATAATTGAATTCCTAAAAAATTTATTAAAATTTATAAAAATAATTGAATTTGTGCAACGAAATTTATTAAAATGTGTAAAAATAATTGAATTCCTAAAAAATTTATTAAAATTTATAAAAATAATTGAATTCCTAAAAAATTTATTAAAATTTATAAAAATAATTGAATTTGTGCAACGAAATTTATTAAAATGTGTAAAAATAATTGAATTCCTAAAAAATTTATTAAAATTTATAAAAATAATTGAATTTGTGCAACGAAATATATTAAAATGTTGAAAAATAATTGAATTCCTAAAAAATTTATTAAAATTTATAAAAATAATGGAATTTGTGCAACGAAATTTATTAAAATTTTAAAAAATAATTGAATTTCTAAGAAAAAATTTTATTTATAAAAATAATTGAATTCTTGTAAAAAACAATACTAAATTTTTTTAAACAATCGAATTCATGCCAATATTTTATAAAAATTTTTTCGAAAAATTGTTTAAGAACCTAGTGTTTTTAATAATTTAATTCATGTGAACATTTTATTATTTATTATAAATTAATTGAATGTTTGCAAGGAATTTAAAAAAGAAATTTTTTAATAATTTAATTCTTTTTGGAAGCTTTTTTCAATTAAAATAATATATATTGAAACAATTTCTAAAATAATTGAATCGTTTTAAAGAAGTTTATTAAAATTTTTGAGAACAATTTCTTTACTCTTCCAACTATTAACGAATTAAAATTTTAAAGCAAGTAAGTTTGTTAAAAATTAAATTATTTATTTAAAATAATATTATCACTTCTATTCTGATTAGTTAAAATTTTTACTATTATTTAAGTTTAGAAAATAAATTTTTGTAATATTATTACTAACAAAAATTTTAGAAATTCATTTTGATGAATTTGTGTTAAAATTAGTGACAAACAATTAAATTCTTTTGAGGAATTCAATGAAAACTGTATTGAAAATAATGGAATTCTTAAAAAAAATAATTTATAAAACTGTTTAAAATAATTCAATAATTATTCAATAATTAATTAAATAATTCATCAAAATTTTATTAAAACTAATTGAATTTCTAAGAAGAATTTTATTGTCTGTATGAAAATAATTGAATTCTTGCAAATTGTTTTCACTGAATTTAATAAAAATTTTATTGAAAATAATTCAATTCTTATGTAGAATTTTTACGGTTCAATTATTTTTTAGAATATTTCGAACTTATTATAAATTCAAAATTTAATTTTTTTTAATAACTTCTTGAGAAAGTTCTTTAAAAATGTAATTAGTTATTTTGCGATAATAGGTAAAATATTTTTTCTCTTTTAAATGACAAATTTTTTGATAAACTTCTATACATTAATTTTTATATTACTTTTAGTAATTTTTTCATAATTTTAAATCTGAAACAGTTTCATTTTTGCTTAGAGTGTTATTAAATTTTTTAAAAATAATTTAATGCTTGTTTCGAAGAATTTGGTTAAAGTTGAATTTTTTTTCAATTTTGAATCAATTATTTCCAATCTGTAAAGTTTAATTATTATTATAGAAGTAGAAAGAGTTATAATAAAATAAAATTTTCTAAAAAATTTTTTTAAAAGGGCTACAAGACAATAAAATTTGCAATTTTCCTATCTATTTAGAAATTAAATATTTTTTCCAGTAGATTTGATAAAATTTTTGTCAGAATAATTTCTTTACTCTTCCAATTATTAACGAATTAAAATTCAAAGCAAGAAAGTTACTTAAAAATGAAATGATTTATTTAAAATTATATTATTACTTCTATTCTTATTAGTTCAAATTTTCACTTTACTTTTCCCTAATTAATTTTATTTTCCCTAACTTCCCCAAAATTCCCAAAATGTAATAATTTCACGAAGTTGAAGTCCATAACGTTGATCAACAATAAAAATTTGTTTTTATCTATTCGAATACTATTTTTATTTTAATATTTATTTATATAACAATTATTAGTATAACACAAACATCAATCTATTTTTTTTCTAAATATTTTTGTGGTATTTAACTTTTATTAATTTTCAAAGTGAATAATTTTTTTCGTTAATAAACTTCGTGGATTTCAACGTGGTATAATTTCATCGATCTGTGACAATCAAATTAGGGCTTCAAGACCCTAAGTCAGAAAAAAAATTTAGGTCTCAAACCATTTAGTCTGAGATCTAAATTTTTTTTTAATAAAGTTTGACCAATGAGAACAAGAACATATAATTTCATCCCAAGGGGAAAGGAAATGACATTTTCAAAAAGAGACTCATGACAAGAAATAATTACAAGCCAGTTAAAATTTATAAAGCAATTTTTAGTAAAGAGTGAAACCTCTCAATAAATCAAGGAATTAAAAATATCAAAAATGTCACATATTTTGAGATAGAAATCTAATATAGAGGAAAATCGATCAGTACAATTTGTGACAGGAAATCGATTTCACTTGGTGTGTCTAATATGTATATGTGTGTATATATATACATCAAATAAGAAAAACAAGCTGTTGAAAGGCAATTTACTCTCACACACACACACACATGTGTCACGGAATTTGCATATACATATTTTGCATATAAAACAAGTGCGATTCCAATCAGCAGTCGATTTCAATCAACACATATAAAGTAGCTTCACTATCAATTCGATCGATCTTTGAATCAGAAACTTTGAAATGGCTTTTTCGGGAACCCTTCGAAATCGACAACGTATTGGTCAGCTGCCCGTCTATATAAACTTTTGTTTACGTGCCTGACGATGCAACTTCGACCCCAAATATGGCGACTGCGAGTTTTTTAGCGAATTTAATATTTATACCGAATGACTGATGACTGTAATAAAGAAACAGGGTCTTATTGTTCGAAATGTTTGTGTCATTGATCGATACGCTGCTGGGATAGCGAGTGGAAAAAATTAAAAAAAAAAAAATTTCAGGTATTCCGTCACCCTGTGACTTTAAAACGTATATATATGCTGAGTGGATTTTTCGAGTAATCGTTCTTCGTTTTGCAAGATGATTCGTGTGTTTAGTTGTTGAAAATATAAAAAGAGAAGGAGAAAAACAGAAAGAGAAAAAGAGAAAGATAAAAAAAAATTGGAGCTTCTCGACAGCTGCGCCCAAGTGAGATTTCGTTTATCTCATTCTCACCATCCGTTGTGCAAATAGAGAAAATCAGAGCTGGAGAACTCGAGTTGAACAAGGAAGGAGAAATCATTAACGCATCATTACTGTTTGGCCGAGGCCGAAACCTTTCTTGAAACAAAAACCATTAATGATTTCTATTTGTATTCGTTCGATATGCGGCGAAGGTGCGGGTTCTCTCTCTCTCTTTCTCTCTTTCACTAGTGAATTATGTGAGAAGTTGGCTTATTTTCGTTAAGTCCGGACCCCATGGCGCGCGAACAAATCGTCCCTCTCGCTGCCGCTTCTTATTCTTTTGTTTTTCGATTTTTCGAGCTTGGCGGGTATCAAAATACTTAAAGTCATTCGTTGCGCTTCATTTAAATTTGCCCTTTTCTCCTATTCAGTTTCACCGCAGAAAATTCGAAACAAATGCCATTTTTTGTTTTATTTCAATACCGCGCAGAGACATTAATAACCGTACTTGTTAAAAATCGCAACAAGAAAGGAAAAATTAAAACGAAACCAAAAAAAAAACCATTAAATTGAGAAGTCTAACTTGGAAATGAAAATTGATTTGTTAAAAATCGTCGAGAAAGTAAAGAGGAAACGAAAGGAAAAATCACTAGAAAAAACTAAATTCCAGGATTTGCACTCAATAATTATTAATTGTGACGGGATCTGAAGAGACCTTAGAAGCAAAAGATTATAGGTTATGTTTACAATTTTCAAAACGAAAATACGAGAAAAGAATCAACTGTAAATGAGAATTATCAATGTTCGAGTCTTCATTACAATTGAAATATTTAATAAACACTGATTTTGATTTGCGTGAGTAAAAAGAGAGTTTTAAACAATGAAAAAAGTAACGCTAACATAACCATAAAGTGATTTCCTTCTAAGGTCTAAGGATTTCCTTCCTTTTCTTCAGATTGCGTCACAATTTTAGAAAAGTATTTTCGAGACTGAAAAAATAGTAAGAATGTGATTATCGAAAAATTAAATTCAACGACTAAACACTCGTCCTAGTCAATTTGGAAATGTCACAACAATTTAATTCCGTATTTTTCTGATTTTCATAAAAGAAATCAATTTTTCTTATCCTGGTAATAAATTCTTAATTTTTATGAAATTTAATTACCTTCCAAACATTTAGAATGAATTTCTAAAAAATTTAACTTGAAAATAAATTTTAAAGTAAGACAATAAATTTTATATAGTAAAATTTATTTTAATCAGAAACACGTCGAAATTAGCAATTAATTATCGAAATTTAAAAAAATACCTACTACTTTTTACTTTTAAAAGAATTTAAGAAAATTTGCAGTAGTATGAAAATATTTACTGATTCGAATTGGTGAATGACTTTTTGCTTTTGAATTAGTATATTTTACGCATAAACACTAATTTTTACTAATTTTTTAGTAAAATTGACTAATTCAAAAGCAAAAAGTCAGTCGCTAATTCGCATTAGTAAACATTTTTGTACTAATTCAATTTTTAGAGAGTATGTTTAAAAACTTTTCATTAAAATTTTTTAATAGATTATAATTGTTTTAATAATGGAATTTTATTAGAATTTTTGTTAAAAAAAATTATTTTCATTCCAAAAATCCAATTATTTTGAACTTATTTTTATTTTAATTTTTCAATATGATTAAATAAAACTATTAAATGTTTATAAAACTATTTTAAAAAAATTGAAAAGATTAATTTAATTATGTCGAAAAAATTAAATAAAATTGAAATAGTGAATTTCTTTTTGCTTTTGAATTAGTAAATTTGACTAATAAACAGTAATTTCTACATAGTTTATAGTAAAATTTACTAATTCAAAAGCAAAAAAGTCAGTCGAATTAGTAAACATTTTTAATTAAAATTTTTTAAAAGAATAATTTTTCAATAATTTCAAAACTAAATTAATTGTACTTTAATTTATTTATTGAATTGTAATATTTTAAAGTAATATTTCTGTCTTTAATAACTCAGTTACAAATGTAATAAGAATTTTAGAAAATAATTAAACTTAATTGAATTTTCGGAAAAATATAAATTTTCGTTCCAAAAAACCAATTATTTTGAACTTACTTTTATTTTAATTTTTCGATATAACGTAATTAAACTATTAAATTTTTATAAAACTATCAAAAGAAATGTAATAGATTATTTTTATTTATATCGAAAAATTTAAATAAAAATGAATTTGTGAATGACTTTCCCTTTGAATTAGTAAATTTTACTAACAAACAGAAATTTCTACCAATTTACAGTAAAATTAAATAATTTAAAAGTAAAAAGTTAGTCGAATTAGTAAATATTTTTAGAAATTAAATTTTAAAGAGTATATGTTCAAAAATTTTTAATTAAAATTTTTTAAAAGGATAATTTTTTAATAATTTCAAAATTAAATTTCGAACAATTATTTATTAACAAATGTAATAAAAACTTTACGAAATAATTGAACTTAATTAAATTTTTTAGCAATAATAAAATTTTTCTTTAATAGTTTGATGAAAATTTAATAGATTTCTTTTATTATGTCAAAAAATTGAAATAAAAATGTGTTCAAAATAATTGTATTTTTGATCCGAATTGTATAATTTATAAAAATAGTTTAATTCTTTTAAACAATTGTTCACAATGTATAATTGAATTCCCCACGTGAAAAAGTTCCCGGGAAGTATTTACATGCAAAGTTTAGTGGAAATTATGTAAAGTTGTAAAGATTTACAAATGTCCAACTTCAATACAAATGTTGAGCGCCAAACTTTTCTGAAAATTTAATTTCAATTTCCAGGAAAGTTTCAAGCTTAATTTTCAGGAAAGCTGGACGATGAACATATTTATTAAAGTTTATTAAAAATTTATTAAAATTTTTTAAAATTTATTAAAGTTTATGAAAGTTTATTAAAATTTCTTAAAATTTCTTAAAATTTATTAAATTTTCTTAAAATTTCTTAAAATTTCTTAAAATTTCTTAAAATGCATTAAAATTTATTAAACAATTTGACTAAACTTTACAGGTAAATTCTTCAAAGTTTGTAAGGAAATCTTTTATAAATTTTTAGGAAACTTTCTTATATTGGAAATTATATTGGAACTTTGGTATTTTGGCATTTTTTTATTTTTCAACTTTTGGTAGATTTTTATATTAGGCCTTCTGTATTTTGAATTTTTTTTTACTTTTAAACCTTCCGATTGAAACATTTGATTTTGAACTTTTGACCAAAAATCGCTTGACTAACAATTATCGGAAAATTGATTTAAATTAAAATCCTGAAAAAAATATAATTCAAAATTTGGGGCATAGATATATTTGAACTATAGGCGCGGGAATTTAATAAATACCGGAATAAAATTTAGTTCTCAGTGTCTGCGTATGAATATATTTAAAAGATAAAATGAAACGAAAAGCATATATAGAGAAGGAGGAGGAATAGTGTACCGGTATACTCACGAAGAGTTCCCCTTTTGCTCATCATTCGCAAGAAAAGGACAGACAAATAGTAGAAAAAGAAGAAGAAGAAGAAGAAGATCTTACTCGGATACCTGTCCGCCTCGACACGCAGCCGACATTGTGCAGAATAGTTTGCCGCTGCCGTTGCTATCATTAAAACATAATCACTGCTGCCTGGTAACCTCGCTGATGCTAATTTCTTTATTAATTAATGCCAAGTTCCATTGTATTCTCATATACGCGCCCATCAAAGGCGCAACAAAAGCCAGCTCTTATACTCGCATCTTATAATCGCGAAAGTCCATTCAGATGAGGACAAATTCACAACATGATATGAATTTTACAATTTTTTTCCATTTCATTATGCTCTTTAAATGGAAATTAAACACTCGCTTCTTTGCCTATTAGGATTTAATTCTTTGGATCCGTTTTTTTCGATTCAAATAAACTCTGTTCAAAACTTTGTTCCAAACATTGTTCCAAACATTGTTCCAAACATTGTTCCAAACTTTGTTCTCAATTTACCGATTTAGAAAAAAATAATTCCAATCATTGTTTGAACAATCCAAATTATTCTTAATTTTCTTAATTATAATCACTGCTAACTTAAAAATATTAAATGGCGACGAATTTATACCAAAAATGTGGATCGAATAAAAAATTGATCCGGATTTTAGGCATTAATTTGATCCACTTTAGTGTCAATTTGATACTTTCGAGAAAACTGTGATCTCTATCATTAGTCGAATTATTTTATTAAAAATATCTGAATTTATTATTCGGACGTTGAATAATTATATTTGTGTCGCGCTCTGAAGAAAGGTACCGAAGAAGCAAAAAATTTGAGGTTATGTTAGTTATTTTTCAATTCAAAATGACGATCAACTGCGTGAATATAATTAATTCACTGATGTTTAAGTTTTGATTAGATTTAAAACAATAAAAACTAATTTTAATTTTCACCACTTGAACAGAGATTTTGATTTAAGGTAAAAGTAAGACAAACATAACCTTAAAATGATTCACTTCTTATGTTTCTTTCTTTGGAGCGGCTCACATTTCTAGTTAAACTATTATTTGAATAATTATTCTAATTTCAACTGCAAATTGTTTACAATTTTCCCTGATACGATTAATTTTGCGAAATTAAAGAGTTTCCGCACATATGAGGAAGCATATGATGGGAGTGCGAGGAAACAAAGATAAAATAATGAATAGAATTAAATAAGAGAATTCGACTGTGAGTTATTGCAATGCTTTTTTTTCATGCGCATTGTGGTATATACTAATTAGTTATCGTGAGATTCATAAAATTATATCACGCTCTTACTGCATAATCATTACAGCTAATGAAGCTGATTAAGTATGAAAGTATAACGAGAATTGTTGATTTGCATTTTGATTTTGAAGAAATAACGGAATTGAACGCGCGGCTTTAGTGTTCCACCAAGGGGAAACGTGTTGATTGTTATACCATCGCGTATAGAAAGCGCAGTCAAGCGCACAAAGCGCAGCTATACTTTTGCAGAAAAAGTAATTCTCAATGAGTTGCAAAAAAAAGAATATCTGAATGGAAAATAATTCAAATCTTAAATTAAAGAAACCAACTTGAGTTTGTAGAGAATGAATTTTACTTTCAACCTATACTTTAGACTGAGATATATAGTTTACATAAAACGAATCACTTTTTAAATAAATAGTGTCTTTTAGGAGTAGAATTTTAGGTTCTTTAAAAAAGAAAAAAAAATTAATAGTTAATCATAAGTCGTCATAAACTGTTTTTAATCATTAAATGTGACGCGCTTTCACAAGAGGTTAAAAAAAGGAACCTAAGAAGCAAACGAATTATAGGTTAGATTCGTGTTTTATCTTGATTAAAAGTTTATGTTTAATTATTTGAATTTGAAACTATTTTTATCGGATATTTTTGATATAACGAAGACTTGAAGATTAGTAATTTTTAATTGATAAAACACTTTCTGTATTTTTACTCGAAAAATCAAAAACATAACCTCAAATTTTTTGCTTCTTAGCACGCTTCGGAGCGTGACACAAATAAATTTTAATTCACCTTGGTGGAATCAGCCCTTAATGTAGTTTGTATAGTTAAAAAATTAGCTGTTTCATTTATCATTTTTCTAAATTAAAATAAGTATTACAAAATTTTTCTTTAATTCAAGCATTATAGTTAAAGAATTTATAAACTACTAATAGTAACCGGAAGGTAAGGTGCACTTTCGATATACTGACTGGGTAAAGCATGAGCGTAACTTTTTGTAAATGTTTAGGTGACGATACCGCAGGTACAATTATGTATACACAATTCTTGTTATTATCGTGAGCATTAACGACCACACAAGTGGATTACAATGTAAGACCAAGTTGCTAATTAAAAGAAGAACGCAAAGTTCTGTATACATTATATTCGCCTTCCTGTGCGTTTATGCAGTCACCTTGGCCTTCGTTTTTCATGTGCGCGCACCTTAGAAAAAAGAAAGAAAATAAAAAATGAGTAAAATGCGTGCATGTCACGCAATGCTCATTTTCTTCATCAACAAGAACAGTGATGTGTTGACGCACCTATATCGACTGTCTTGACGCGCTAATCGTTTGCTCGTGAATTGAAACATATTTTGCGCTCATCACGTGCCAAGAATGCAACAACGGAATGTCGCGCGCGCGAAACCATGACCGCTCGTAGGAATTATTATTTATATACTGCGATTCGTTTACAAGCAATGAAAAAAAAAAGAAATTCATCAGTTCTTGACAGTCTTGTGTGTTGCGCAACAATTATTGCAAAATTGAAAAGAAATCGTAGGATTAAAACTATTACGATTTTTTTGACAGTAGCGACTCGATCCTAAAGTGAATCAAATTGATAACATTTATATTTTTAAATATATATTTATACAATTATCAATTTATGATTTGGTACATATTTTTGGTACATATTTTTGGTATCAATTCGTTTTTTTAAGAATAACAAATTGTGACAAATTATGTTAATACTTAGCAACACTTTTGATTCGTTTTTTGTCTCAATTTGATATCCTTAGAAAAAATATGCTACTCTTTCGAAAATTCTGTCGATAATAAACTTATTTCGTTAAAAAAAGCCATTAATTATTTCTTAAATTGTGATCTTAGATATCAAGTGATTTAGAAAATAATTCAAAAACTGTGGATTTTGATCATAAATTATTATAAAGTTACTAGCAAGTTGAGATTCAATAGGAAGACGATATTCTCCACCTGAGAACGCCAAGGTCACCGCCAGATGGCAGCTGAGCTGATGAAATTAGATTCAACGCCATCTGGTGATGACCTTGTCGTTCCCAAGTGGAGAAATTAAACCCACCATTTTTATTTACAGAAAATTTTTGTGAAATTGAAAAATTTATTTTAAGAATTTATTTATTTCGCGCAGTAAAAATTAGAAAAAAATTGTAATTTTTCTACTAGAGGTAAAAGAAAAATTGTAGCTAAATATTTTTTTAATTTTAAACGTAATATTTCGTATATATATTTCTATTTGTTGGAAAAATATTCGTTGCTCTTTATATTTTTACTGTTTCCTTATATATATATATATTATATATTTGAATAGTATACAGAAATGGTTTCGCTTTATTGCATTGTAAATTTTTCAATAAACAAGCAAATATTGTGAAATTTATAATTTTGCTGTTTAGGATTGTTATTGGCGAACGAGAATGTATTTATCTGCTTTTTCTTTGCTTTCTCTAAACGACTGGAAGTGTTTTTTTCTGGTTATGTAAACGCGACGTTTTCCTATTCCTTTCCATTTGACACGCATTTAATACGCCTTGATTATAAATTTACGCAAATGTTTATTTGACGAATTTTCTAATATGTATATTTATATGACTTGGTGAATTTATTTCGTACAGTGAAAGAAATTGTGTTTTAAATTTTCTAAAAGTATTTTTTAATTTGGGGAAAAGTGCAATAAACAGAAAATTTGATACAAAAAATACTAAACATTAAAAAAACTTATGTGGAATTTACTAAAGTTATTTTAAAATTAATTAATTAATTAATTGATTAATTTTTTTAAATTCGACAGTCTTGCAATTTTTTTAATTAAACTTGACAAATAAATATGGAACTCTGGTAATTTTATTATTCTTCAACTATAAGCAAAACGCAAAAATATAAAACTGTAGTGATTTTTTTACTAGACTTATAAAGAATTAAAAAACTCTAGTAACTTTTTTATAGGACTTATAATCGAATGTGAAACTAAAGTAATTTTTTATATGATTTAGAAAGAAACATGAAACACTAGTATTTTTTATTAGACTTATAAAGAAATGGAAAACTCTAGCAATTTTTTATAAGTCAACTACTTAAATATGAAACTCTAGTATTTTTTTATTAGACTTCAAAAAAAAAAATTAACTAGTAACTATTTTATATGACTTATAAATATGAATCTATATTTCTAGTAATTTTTTGTAAGACTTACAAAGAAATATGAAACTCTAGTAATTTTTTAAATTAAGCTTTACAAATAATTTAGAAACTTAGTAACTTTTCTATGAGGTCTGTAAATAAATGTGAAGGTATAGAAATTTTTTTAAAGACTTACAAATAAATGTGAAACTCTAGTAATTTTTTTAGAAGGCCTACCAATTAATTCGACAGTCTTGGAATTTTTTGAAATAAACTTGACAAATAAATATGGAGCTCTGGTAATTTTATTATTCTTCGACTATAAGTAAAACACAAAAATATGAAACTAGTGATTTTTTATTAGACTCACAAAGTAATAAGAAGCTCTAGTAATTTTTTGTAAGACTTACAAAGAAATATGAAACTAGTGATTTTTTATTAGACTCACAAAGAAATAAGAAGCTCTAGTAATTTTTTGTAAGACTTACAAAGAAATATGAAACTCTAGTAATTTTTTAAATTGAGCTTTACAAATAATTTAGAAATTTTAGTAACATTTCTATAAGGTCTGTAAATAAATGTAAAGGTATAGAAATTTTTTTAAATACTTACAAATAAATGTGAAACTCTAGTAATTTGTTTAGAAGGCGTACAAATAAATACGACACTCTAGTAGTTTTTTAAAAGAACCTTAAAAAATTTGGAACGTTTACAACATTTTTTTAATGTCTACTACTTTATTATGAAACTCTAGTGTTTTTTTATTAGACTTACAAAAAAAAAGAAACTATGGTAACTTCTTTATAAGACTTATAAATAAATATGAAACTCTAGTGATTTTTATAAGAGTTACAAAAAACACAGAACTCTGGTAATAATTTTTAATTAATTTTCACAAATAAAGAAAAACTCTAGTAACTTTTCTGTAAGACCTGTAAATAAATGTGAATCTCTAGAAATTTTTTCAAAGACTTACAAAGAAAAATGAAACTCTAGTAATTTTTTATTGTTTTACATAAAAATATGAAACTCTAGTAACTTTTGTTAAGACTTACAAAGAAGTAGTTTTTAAAATCAATCTTGAGAAGTACATAAAAAACTCTAGTTCCTTTTTAATTTGGTTTTACAAAAGAATATGAAGGTCTAGTAACTTTTTTATTAGACTTACAAATAAATTATGAAACACTAGAAATTTTTCTCGTGTATTTATTTCGGGTTTTTTACGTTTATTTTTTCGTCCTAGGTGAAATATTAACTTTAAACTAACGACATTTTTTGGTCACTAATGTTAAATTATAATGTTTGTCTAACGTTAGCCTAGGTTTACTTTTCTACCTGGGGTGTATCACAATTTTCGTTCGGTAAATTTTAAATTTCGTGCCGATTTCTTTTGGCGTGAATTTTCATTACGACAAAAAAGTTGAGATAATATTTTAAGAATACGAATTCTCATTGGGGCCCCATTCTCATTTTTGAATATCAATGTTTTTTTAAAATGATTTCTGAATTATCAAAAAAAGCCGAAAGATTGTGGGACTGATTTCTTTTTTGCACTCGAAACATTATTCATTTGACATATATTATAAAAATGAATGCAAGAGAGCGTTAAATTCATTTTACATCTGCATAATCATAGAGTTTTATTTAACTTCCTTTCTTGTGGGTATATGTTTGAGAATGTTCTCTTGGGCATATCATTATATATATATATGTATATATGTAGACGCACAACACCAGTGGTCTAGAGTGTGAGGCGCACTCTTTTGTTGCGTTCTGGCATTTGATCGAGTGCAAGTGAAGATCTCGTGTGATTCTTTTGTTTCTTTCTATATATGCCCGTGAGGTACGTTACCCAGTAATTAGCGATTACATTAACTATCTCATCGACCAGTGTGTGTTTTTTTCTTTCTCTCTCTCTCTCTCGCTGCATATAACTACTTACATGCGGGAAACCTGTTTGTCATTGTAAGAGCTGTGAGCAGACCGGAATCGCATGTCAGCGATATTGCACTATGTATATATGCATTATGTATTATACAGTAAACTGTACAGTGAATAATTTTTTCCTTCGCGTTAACTGTTCTCCTACGTTCTGTTAACGTTCTGCGCTCTCTGCCTTTCGTTTATAAACGTGCGAAATGTGCATGATAAGAACGTGTCATGCAGACGCTTCAGTTTAAGTACATTTTACCTTCGGGTTGTTTTTCAAGTTCATGGAAAATAGAGAAATTGAGTTATTTATGTAGCTGTACTGTAAATGGATGATTTTCCACGAAGTAGTAATTTTTGACTACCGTAGCTTTTTAATTTTTTTTTTTTTGAATTTTAAATGCTTGAAGATCTAAACGTTCAATGTATATGGAAAAACCATAACTGTAAAATAGACTAATTTATGTTTCCAGAGTATCGTTATTATATAGATGATTAATTATTTTGTGCAACTCCTGTATGAAAAACATTACTTTACATGCTTGTAAAGTAGGCGCAAAACAGTACTTTGCGGCACTAGTGCGGTAAAGGGCTTACTTTGCTGCACTAGTGCGACAAAAGCCTAATAAAAAATAACTAGAGTTTTATATTTATTTATTAAGTTGGCAAACAAAGGTACTAGATGGATGAAAAAAATTTTTGGCAAGTAAATATAAAAATTACTAGAGTGTCATATTATTTTGTACTTCTTTTAAAAAATCTCTAGTGTTTCACATTTTTTGACTAGTTTCTTAAAAAGTTATTAGATTAATTATACACTTTCTTTGTAAGTCACATAAAAATTGCTAGAGTTTCATATTTCTTTGTATATCATCTTAAATATTTTATTAGAGCTTCATATTTTTATACAGCTCATACAGAAAAGTTACTAGAGTTTCATGTCTGTTTGTAAGTCTTCTAAAAAATCAGAAGAGTTTCACATTTATTAAATACTACTACAAAAAAAAATTAGTATAGAACTAGAGATTTTTATTTTTTGTAAGATTTATAGAAAATCACTGGAGTTTCAAATTTATTTTTTAGGTCTTTTAAAAAATTACCTGAGTTTCAGAATTATTTATAAGTTTTATAAAAACGTTACTAAAGTTTCACATCATACCTCAAAAATATCTAAGAGTTTCATATTTATTTATTGGTTCTATAAAAAAGTTACTAGAGATTCTCATCTTCTTGTAAGTCTAATAAAAAAGTCTCTAGAATTTTATATTAAAATAAGTTTTCTAAAAAGTTACAAGATTATTAAACTTTTTAAAAATCGCTAAAGTTTCACATTTGTTAGTCACGTTTGGTAAAAATTTCACTAAATTAATAATAGAGTTTCTTTGAAAGTCTTATAAAAAATAATTCCCAGAGATTCATATTTATTTTTCAATTCGTACAAAAATTACTAGAGTTTCTTATTTCTTTATAAATCTAATTAAAAAATCACTAGTTTCATGTTTCTTTGAAAATCTTATAAAACATTACTAGGAGTTTCACATTCACTTATATGTCCTATGAAAAAAGTTACTAGAGTTTCTTATTTCTTTACAAGTTTAATAAAAAATCACTAGAGTTTCATATTTTTGTGTTTTGCTTATAGTTGAATAATATTAAAATTACCATAGTTCCATATTTATTTGTCAAGTTAAATTAAAAATAATCCAAGACTGTCGAATTAATTTGTAGGTCTTTTAAAAAGATTACTAAAGTTATTTCTTTGTAAGTCATTAATAGTTATTTTCGTAGTAAGGGCGCAAAACAGGTGATTACGGCGAAGGCGAGATTGGGTAAACCAAGGGGACCCGAAGCTCCGAGGCAAAGCCGAGGTTGCGTAGGGTCGCCGAGGTTTACCCATAATCTCGCCTGAGACACTATCACCTTTTGCGCCCGTGCTGCGAACAACGTTTTTTGTCCTAACCGCATGGAAAGTGGGTTATTAAGTGCACACATATTTGAATGAATTCAATAGTCGTTTATTACAAAATAATAAAAAAATTGATATTTATTATTCAATAAATGGTATATTATGACGTCAGCGGGCGAGAATGTATTTTCCGCCCGCTCTCGTATAACGTCAGCGGGCGGGAATGTACTTTTCCGCCCGCTCTATGACGTCAGCGGGCGGGAATGTACTTTTCCGCCCGCTTAATGACGTCAGCGGGCGAGAATGTACATTCCCGCCCGCTCACCCTACCTCCGGGCGGGAATCACTCACTTTGCGACCGCCTCATGTGCACGAAATAACACACTTTCCGTGCAGGTGGGACAAAAAAAAATTTCTAGAGATTCACATTTATTTATGGGTCTTATAGAAAAGTCACTAGCGTTTCTTATTTATTTGTATAACTTAATGGAAAATTACTAGTTTCTTTTTTGTTCGTAAAACTTAATAAAAAGTTACTAGAGCTTCTTTATAAGTCTTATAAAAAATTACTGGAGTTGAATATTTATTATTAATATATAACTAAAATATCACTTATATATTACTTAAAGTTTACTAGAATATTTCTAAACTATTTTTAAAATGTTTCTTAACTATTTTTAAAATGTTTCTTAACTATTTTAAAAATATTTCTAAACTATTTTTAAAATATTTCTAAATTATTTCTAAAATATTACTAAAATATTGCTAAAACATATAGTAAATATTAATTGTCCAAATATTTGAAACATATTTGTAAATAATTTTCAGTCAATTAAATAGAAAACAATCGAGAAGCAAAAGTGATCACTTTAAGTGAGGAATCGACCTCATGCGTTCAAAAATAACTCAATTTACAGAAATAAAAATTTCCAACATTTCCCTTTTTGAAATTATATACAATTTCGAAAATCTAAATGAAAATTGATGATTTCCTTCTTAAAGTTGATATTTGGATTGAAAGATAGTGTATATCAGAGAACCGGGAAATAATAATAATATAAGAGCATATAGTGATGATATAAATTCACGCGAGAATCGTTGCATGTGGATTTTTTTATTTTCGGTTTGCAGTGAGGAGGCTGCGTGATACAAAGAAGAAACACGAAATCACATGTAAGAATAAATTGTTCGTTGTTACAAGTGTTTTGCCTGAATTTTCTCCGCAGGCCCAGCTCTTAATATCTTAACAGCAAGAGACCTCGGGAGTTATGGTTACCGTAAATAATGCTACGGCTGTATGGTAATGGCAAAATACCTGGCTGGAGATCGTGATTGCGTATGACGAAGAGATATATAGTTATAACGACTTTGCGACGGATCTGCAAAATTCCCCCCGTGTACATGTAACGCTAATGTTTTTTAATGTTCATCCCTTTGGCTCTCAGCATTGTTCTTCGTTTCATAATTCTCGTGTATATATGTGGAGAATAAAATTCCACCATATGTCTCATTGGTCCCAATTTTTTTTGCCAAAAAAAATTTTATCCTTTATATTATCGTTTACTTTATCGTTTTAACTATATTGTTTTATAATAATCATTTTGTAATTATTTTTAAAAATATTTCGTGGTTTTTCGACTATTGAAAGTTGATTTGGATTTTTATTTTCGAATCTTTTGATTGTAAGTTCAATACTGATACGATATTTTTCTTTTTGTTTCAGGTGAGTTAAGCTTATGTTTCGTCTTCTTTATTTCGTAAGTAAACATATATTGAAATATAATTATAATTATATAATTGTATAATTATATCACTGTAAAAAGAAAAGTATTAATTTAGTACCAATTTTGGTGTTAAATCGTAATTTTGTTCCATTTTAAAAACCGAAATCAGCTCTAATTTAGAACCCTTTTTTTACAGTGTATGTTTTAAGTAAAATATAATTATTTAGGGAATAATTGTTAACTTCCGAAAATTTATTAGTGATTAATTAAAGTGAGAGAAAATATTCGGTTATTGAATATAAATAACATGCAATGGTGGATTATCGAGAATGAAAATTGGATAAAGATGGAAATTTCATTCTCATCTGGACCCTTTTTTCTCTCTCGTGTTTATGATGATATAACGCACTTGAAAAATCCGATGTCGGTAGGAATTCAAAAAGCGCCAATAATGGAGTCTTTTCTTTCATTCCCCGATGTACAATCGCGCCACGGGTGTCATTTTGTGTTTAAAAAAGGTGACCGATTTCTCGCCCCCATTTCACTCGACGGGTAGTCTTCATATATGAGAGAAGAGAGACATTTTACCAAATACAGTAGTGGTGCAAGTTACTAACGGCACTGTGTCTGAATTTCAAATGCTCCTCCTGTCTTTCTTTCTTTCTTTTTTTTATTACAAATTGTTTACGCCCCGATTATCGTGCTAAATAGGTATTTGGATTTTACGCATCCCCGAATTACTTGTACCATTATTCCAATAGAATTGCACGTAGGACCAAACGAAATGGGCCGGGGGTCTGTTATCCGGCGATGGTCGAGTGAGTATATACCTATTGCACAAGGGGCAAAATAAGAGAGGAAGATTTCATATATATATATATATATATTATCCGAAACGCTACTGGTATCAAATGCTGAATTTAGAAAAATTTCTTTCTTCACCAGATGTAATTTAATATTTTTCGTTTTAAATTTTTTTTTACATTGAAAAAAAGGAAAAACGGAGTAATTTCCAATGCTTGAATTATTTCTACCGAAAATAGTCTCGAAAAATAGAAAAAATCGCAACGAAATAATAGCGCGAATATCAAATCTAAAATTAAGACCGTTTTTGGTATCTAATCAGGTCAAATTTTAAAAGTACGCGCCACAAGCAAGAATAATCCCAAAAAGTCTCGGCGAACTTAAGATGCGGAAAATTGTGAAATCAAGATGGTGGTTATGAAATATACAAAGACAAATTAAGTGTCTTCTAGAATGGCAATATGAATGTTACGATTGCTATAAATGTAAATCAAGAGATAATGAAGGGAGCTTCCTCTTCCTGCTTCCTTTAATCGTGCTGTAAGTCTAACGCATTGTTAGTTTGTTATTGAATATACGAGAGACATAAAACGAAGAGGCAGAGCACTCGGCGTGCCATGCCATTATTTATTGCGCTAATCTCGAACAAACGCGTACCCACTTATAGTACTCTCGTGCGAGCAGCACGCACGAGTACTCCGTTACGCGTTACCGGAAGTGACGATGCGATAGGAGGCGAAGGAGCAAAAATTTTTTTTGCAAGGAATTTAAATAATATGCAATATTTTTGACATATACGCGCTTCAAGGATTTATTATATGGCCTTTGGGAAAATTCTCAAGTTTGGTACTAATCAGAAATTTAATGAAACGTATGTGCATATACAATCTGACTTATAAAGAAAAGTATAAAACTCTAGTAATTTTTATCAGATTCAATAAAGCCATATGAAAGTCTAGTCATTTTTTTTTTAAACTTACAAAGAAATATGAGACACTAGTTTTTTTCTGATTAGATCCAAAAGACAAAGATAAAACTAATTTTTTTAAGACTTATAAAGAAGCTCTAGTAACTTTTTATTAAGTTTGACAAACAATAAAGAAACACTAGTAATTTTTAATTATGTTTTTTAAAAAATAAGAAACTCTAGTAACTTCTCTATAAGACCTGTAAATAAATGTGAATCTCTAGAAATTTTTTTGAATACTTACAAAGAAATATGAAACTCTAGTAATTTTTTTAGAAGGCCTACCAATTAATTCGACAGTCTTGGAATTTTTCGAATTAAACATGACAAATAAATATGACCTCTAGTAAATTTATTATTTTTCAACTATAAGTAAAACACAAAAATATGAAACTCTAGTGATTTTTTATTAAACTTGTAAAGAAATAAGAAACTCTAGTAACGTTTCTATGAGACCTGTAAATAAATGTGAATCTCTAGAGATTTTTTAGAGACTTACAAAGAAATATGAAACTCTAGTTATTTTTTTCTAAGATCTAAAGATAAATATGAAATTAATTTTTGCTAGTAATTTTTTAAAAGACTTATAAGAAGCTTAATACCTTTTTATTAAGTTTTATAAATAAATAAGAAACTCTAGTGACTTTTCTATAAGACTTATAAATAAATGTGAATCTCTAGAGATTTTTTAGAGACTTACAAAGAAATATGAAACTCTAGTTATTTTTTTATAATATCTAAAGATAAATATGAAATTAATTTTTGCTAGTAATTTTTTAAAAGACTTACAAAGAAGCTCTAGTAACATTTTTTTATGTTTTACAAATAAAAAAGAAACTCTAGTAATTTTTTATTAAGTTTCATAAATAAATAAGAAACTCTAGTGACTTTTCTATAAGACCTGTAAATAAATGTGAATCTCTAGAAATTTTTCTAAAGACTTACAAAGAAATATGAAACTCTAGTAATTTTTTCAGAAGGCCTACCAATTAATTCGATAGTCTTGGAATTTTTTGAATTAAACTTGACAAATAAATATGAACTCTGGTAATTTTATTATTCTTCAACTATAAGAAAAACACAAAAAAGAAACTAGTAATTTTTAATTAGGTTTTATAAATAAATAAGAAACTTTAGTGACTTTTGTATAAGACCTATAAATAAATGTTAATCTCTAGAGATTTTTTTGAAGACTTACAAAGTAATATGAAACTCTAGTAGTTTTTTTTAGAAGTCCTACGAATTAATTCGACAGTTTTGGAATTTTTTGAATTAAACATGACAAATAAATATGAACTCTGGTAATTTTGTTATTCTTCAACTATAAGTAAAACACAAATATATGAAACTCTAATGATTTTTTTATTAGACTCACAAAGAAATGAGAAGCTCTAGTAACTTTTTTATGGGACTTACAATTGAATGTGAAACTCTAGTAATTTTTTAATCAATTTTGAGAATTACATAAAAAACTCTAGTTACTTTTTTAATAGGTTTTAAAAAAAATGTGAATCTCTAGTAACTTTTATATGTATTACAAAGAACTTTATTAATAATATAGAAACTTTTTTTTATCAAATTTGATAAATAATTTTTGAAAATAATTGTATCTTTAAAATTCAAATTATTTCTGAAAATTTACGCTATAGATATAACGCTATACATATATTTATTTTATATATTTACGCTATATATATTTACGCTATAAATTTACGCTTTAAATATTCAGTTACATATAGTAATAAATTCTATACGAGAATTCAATTATTTCAATAGAAAAGTAAATAATAGTGATTTTTTTAAGATTTTAAATTAATTAAGAAACTCTAGTAATTTCTTAGAAGGCCTATAAATTAATATAATAGTCTAGAGGTTTTTTTTAATTAATTTTGACAAATAAATATGAAACTCTAGTAACTTTTTTATATGACTTAACAGTAGATGTGAAATCCTAGGGGTTTTTTGTTGGAGTTTCAAAAAAAAAGAAACTTAAATAATTTTTTATCATATTTAACAAGTAAATGAGGAACTCTAGTAAGTTTTCCATAAGATTTATAAATAAATGTGAAACTCTAGTAATTTTTTAAAAGACTTACAAAGAAACATGAAACTCTAGTAATATTTTTAACTTTACAAAAAATATAAAATTCTAATAATTTCTATTGAGGCCTACAATTTAATGTGATAGTCTAGTAATTTATTAAAAGACCTAGAAATAAATTTGAAACGCTAGTAACTTTTTTAATACATTCGAAGAAACGCTAGTAACTTTTTTCTAAACAATACAAAGAAAATCTAGTAATTTTTAAAATTAATCTCGACAAATAAATATGAAAATCTAGTAATTTTTTAACAGATGTATTTTTAGTAAATTTTTGCACCCTTTAAAAATGAAGGTGTCTTTAATAATTCAATTTAAATTTTCTTAGTTTGTTTTCTTTATTTTATTGTGACTATTATTTTTAACTTTTCTCAGAAATGACACAACATTTGCTTACAATATTGCGCCAATATTGACTCGGAAATTTTTGGTCAATATTGACTCACAATCTTGAGTTCAAAAATATATTGTGCTGTTTGGATTTTTATTTTAAATATTGAATATATAATGCTCAAAAAAGGAAAAAGGACTTTAAATCAGTCGGGGACAATTCAATTATTGTACAATGTATACATTTCGTGAAATACAAAAGAACTGAATGCTCGAGTGTTACATTGGACGTTAAATTTAAATTTAATGGCTAAAAAGAAGAGAGGGAGGGGGCAGAGAAGATTCCCTGAGGCGTGGGACGGTAATAGTGTTTAAAACGTATTATTCGTTTCAATTTCTTCTCTACTTCTCTAACATCGTATGCGAGTCGCTTTTCTTTTCTCGCGAGAAATGAAATGGAAATGCAATAAAAAGTTGTAATCGAGCCTCTGAGCCGTTTTTGCGACGCAAAAAAGAGAGAAATTGAAGTTTGCAGATGAAAAAATATCAAGTATGAAACATAAATACACTTGGGAAAAGGATACAATTTGAAAAAAATAGATATGCAATTTTTAAAAATACTCATAAGAGGGCAAATTTGTAAGTTTACATTGCTTCTATTTTGACTTTGATATTAACTTTAAACTTACATTTTTATTTTCACTCTGTGATTTTGACTTTAAAATTAACTTTATAACTTTTATTTTCACTCAGAATTTGATCTTGGATTTTGACTTTTAATGTCAAGTGTAAGTTAAAGTTAAAATAAACGTCAAAGTCACGTTAAAAGTCAGAATCGAATGAAAAGTCAAATTTTATAAAAATATTCCCACTTTTTAAAAATACTTGCAGTTTAGAAAATTTGAAACATGCAAATGAACCCATTTTTCTATATTTAATGTACAGCATTTATAAAATGAGAGAGAAAAAAAGTAAATTTGGCGAGGCGCGTAAATCAGAGGTCCGATGAAACCGACAATTTGTTGTGAGCGGACGGCGGTCGCACACTCTTCTCTTGCAGTTGATCGATTTCGGAAAATCATTTGGTCGACGTGAAAGTAGTCGAGGGTGAAAAAAAGTATAAGGGGGAGATTTGCGAAATATCGAACATCGAAACATGGACCTTCCTTTTTGATTCAATTTGTCAGTATGTCCGAGGGGTTTGACCACCAACAACCGAACCGTATAGAGAAAAGAGAGAGTGAGAGAGAGAGAGAGAGAGAGAGAGAGAGAGAGAGAGAGAGAGAGAGAGAGAGAGCGCGCCCACCATTGGATTGAAATATCTGCGACGATTTACTGGCAAGATATTGGAAATAAAATGCCGGACATATTTTCTACGAGTATAAATCCTATATGGTGCACGATTAACTTCCCTATATTGTAAATCTCTCTGCTTTTTGGATTTTATAAATTCAGAAATTCGCCATTTAACTTGCTTCTCGTCTCTTAACGTAGAAAAAGGATTGTTTCGTTGACAAAAACGATTGTTAATTTGGAACTAACAAATTTATTTTCTTGTCCTGATGATTCAAATTTTTTCTAATAAAACAATAAATTTTTTGGAGTAGCAAAAAAATGTTGAGGTATCAAAAAAATGGCGAGGTAACAAAAAAATGTCGAGGTAACAAAAAAATGCTGTTTTAACAACAAAAATATTGTTACAACAAAAATATTGTTTCAACAAAAAAAATTTGTTTGTTTCATATTAACAATTCTTTTTTCTCCGTGTATTGAAGAAGAAGAATTTTTTTAATTAGTCCTCCCCCTGGACTATGAAAAATTAGTTTCCGAAAGAATAAACTGATTTGTCTAAAATTTAAAAAGTTATAAACATTTCAAAAAATGCAGTTAAGGTTGGACCTAATTTAAAAAATTATTAGATTTTCATGTTCCTTTGTAAGTCTTATAGAAAAATCACTAGAGTTTTGGATTTATATATAAGTCACATAAAAAAGTTACTAGAGATTCTTATTTTTTTGTAAGTCTAATGAAAAAATACTAGAGTTTCATGTTTCTTTGTAAATTATATAAAAAATTACTAGAGTTTGGCATTCAATTATAAGTCCTATGAAAAAAGTTACTAGTTTTTTATTTCTTTATAAGTCTAATAAAAAATCACTAGAGTGTCATGTTTCTTGGTAATCTTATAAAAAATTACTAGAGTTTCACATTCACTTATAAGTCCTATGAAAAAAGTTACTAGTTTCTTATTTCTTTATAAGTTTAATAAAAAATCACTAGAGTGTCATGTTTCTTTGTAAATCTTATAAAAAATTACTAGAGTTTCACATTCATTTATAAGTCCTATGAAAAAAGTTACTAGTTTATCATTTTTTATTCTTCTTATTAACAATTTCTTTTTTCTCCGTCTACTGAAACAGAAAATTTTTTTTAATTCTTCTTTCCCCTGGACTATGAAAAATTATTTCCCGAAAGAATAAATTGATTTGTCTAAAATTAAAAAGGTCAGAAACACTTTAAAAAATGCAGTCAAGGTTGGACCTTGTGTGTCTACAAATCTCAAAATAATTTTTAACGTTACTTATTGTTTACTTTGACCCCTTTAAATTTTAAATATTGAATAAGATTTTCTTTTTTTCTTACATGATTTTTAGCAAACAAAAACAATTCAAAACTTCAAAAATTTGAAAATTTAAATTTAAAAGAGATTAGAACTTTTATGAGTAAAAAGATAGATATCCTAACCTTATGTTCAAAAAATTAATTTTCAAACTGACTATCCCATATTTTTTTGGGTCAAAACTGACGTAAAAAAATGTATAATTGATAATTAAAATTTAACGGGGTCAAAGTGGGAGGTAGTGCCTCCCCTTAATATCGTATTATATTTATATTGTAAAAATTATAATATTGAAATAGTTTTAAAAATTTTAAAGTTACGTTCCACATATGAAAAGAATGAAATAAACGCACTCTATCCATTAATCCTATTAGACAGTCAATTAGTTTTTCTTCGACATAAATATAAAGTTAAACAAGTTTTACGATTGTGGTTTTGTATATTTGGGCCAATCAACTGCGTAGGCATTTAATGTCCTGGAAAAAGAGTGTCTCTGTAAATTCTCACTCTCAAATGGAGAAACATTACTCACGGTTTCTCGCTTACCCCCGCGTGCAGTAAATGGGGTACCGGAGATGAGTACAAGGGGAGACGTCACGTCCTGGCAATCGCGACACTTTGGAGGCAATTCGTATTTTTCCTCATCCCTCTTTCTCTCTCTCTCTCTCTCTCCCTTTCTCTCAGTCGTTCATTCACACACTTTTTTTCAGTCCTGCATTTTGTACACTTTTACTATGTGTACTTAAATAAATGTGTTCGTGTGCGTGCTTGTGTTAGAAACGTTTCTCTCTTTCTTTTTCTCTCATTTCTCTTCGCCCCGATGTTTTCATGGAAGCAACAGGTGTCCGCGGGGACATTCGCAGAAACGCGGAGGGTTATTTCCGGGTAAGAGGGCGGCAAGTTATACTCGCAAAGCGGGGAGAGAATTCCTCCTCTTTATTTATGAGCTTTTTATTCGACTTGTTGAGCTCTTGAAACATCAGTTGTATTCCGAGCGAAATCAAATGACAAGATATAGAAATGAAAAAAATGAATTTCGAAGTTTTATTTTCTTTTTTATGATTTTAGATATCTGTTTTAGTTTGAAATTGTGTGAAAAATTGCTAGAGGGAGAAATAAAATAGTGATGATATTTTTTTGACAGATAGAAAGATGGGCGAAACTGGTAATTTTTAAACAGATTTAAAAAGAAAAAAGATATTTTTTATCTGACTTACTAATGCAACGCTGGTAATTTTTTTAAAAAATTTGTTGTAAACAAAGAGATACAAATTTTTTTTTAACTTCTAAAGTAACTTTTTTGGAATACTTACAACTGAATATGAAATTTTAGTTATTTATTGTAATACTTACAATGATAAGTCTAGAAAAAATTTTTATGAGACCTGCAAATTAATATGGAACTCTAGTAACTTTTTATAAGACTCATCACGGTAAATCGTTAGGTATTAAAATAACACCAAAAAGGATTAAAATAATCCAATTTAGTGTTATTTTAATCCATTTTGGTGTTATTTTAATACCTAACCATTTACCGTGATAAGAAAATGTAAAACTCTAGTGATTTTTTACAAAATTAAAAAAATATATTAAACACTCGTAACTTTTTTATAGAACTTATAAATGAATGTAAAACTCTAATAATTTTTTATAAGACTTACAAAGAAACATGAACCTCCAATAATTTTTCTATAGGACTTATGAATAATTTCTGATAAGAAGTAAAGATAAATATGTAACTCTAGGGATTTATTATAAGATACATAAGGAAGATCTAGATATTTTTTATCAAGTATAAAGAAAAGAAATTCTAATAATTTTTTATTGTGTTTTATAAAGAAACGAGTAAACCCAGTAATTTTTCTATCGAACCAATAAATTAATATGAAACTCTAGTTATTTTTTAATTGACTTACAAGAAAATATAAAACTCTACCATTAAATGTGGAACTCTCGAAAGATTTTTATATAAATTATAAGTAAATGTGAGATTATAGTAACTTTTTGTAAGACCGGAAACTAAATAAATATAATACTCTAGTCATTTTTTTAAAAGAATTCTATAAAAATATGAAACTCTAGTAATTTTTAAGAAGACCTACAAAGAAATATGATATTTTAGTAATTTTTTAACGACTTACAAAAAAAGTAGGAAAGTCTAGTAACTTTTTGTTTGACTTAGAACTTAATATGAAACTCTAGTAATTTTTTAACAGACTTAAGAATAGGTAAAAAACTCTAGTAAATTTTTTAAAGACTTCTAAATAAATAAGAAACTCTAGTAATTTTTAAGATTACCTACAAAGAAGTATGAAACTCTAGTAATTTTTTTCGAGACTTACAAATGAATATTAAATTATAGTATTTTTATTATAGTTTTTTTGGACTTACAATGGAAAATTACTAAAGGTTCAAATTTTATTTAATGGTTTTATTAAAAATTACTAGAATTTCTAAATGGATGTTTTGTAAAGTTACTAGAGCTTCATAATGCTTTTTAGGTCTTCTTGAAAGTTACTACGCTGAAAAAAAAATTTATTTGATTTAAATAACTGATTATTTGTCTATATAATCAAATAAATATTTACTTGAATCAAATAATTTTTATTTGAATTAATTAATTAGTATTTGCTTCAAATACTGAAATATTTTATTCAAATACAATTTATGTGATTCAAATAAAAATTATTTGATTGAAGTAAATATTTATTTGATTATATAGACAAATAATCGGTTATTTGAATCAAATAAATTTTTTTTTAGTGTAGAGTTTGATATTTATTTAATGCGCTTATGACCAATTACCACCAGTTTAAAATTTATTGTAGGTCAGATAAAAATTCTCTAGATTTACGTATTTCTTCACTTGTTTTGGAAAAAAGTTACTAGAGTTCCATACTTTGCTATTTGCCTTATAAAAAATTACTAGAGTTTCACAATTTTTTGTAAGTCAGGGAACTGTGAGCTTAGTTCCTAGAGTTTCGTTATGGGTCTCGTAAAAAATTATTATAACATTATAAATATTTGAAAGTTTAAGAAAAAAGTTACTAGAGTTTTTTTTTGTTAATGTTGTCAAAAATCATTAAAGCTTCTTTTGTGAATCTTATAAAAAGATCAGTGAAATCATATTTTTCTTTTTTCTATAAAATTGAAATTCTTCATTGTAGGTTTAACATTGTAATATAATATAATATTATAATAATAATATAATAATAATATAATATAATATTAGAATATTGTTATTGTAAGTATAACAAGAAATTACTAGAGTTTCGTATTTATTTCGAAGTATCATAAAGAAGTTACTAGAGTTTCATATTTTTTTTAATGTTATAAAAAATCACTAGAGTTTTATATTTATTTATGGTTTTTATTAAAAATTACTAGAGTTTCATATTTGTTTATAGATTTTTTAAAAAATTACTAGAGTTTCGTTGTTAGTATTAATATAAAATTACTAGAGTTTTTTTCTTTTACTTCCAATCCAAATGTCATAAAGAAATAATTAGATTTTCTTTATTGAGATCTTGTAAACTTAGTTTCATAGTTCTTTGTAAATCTGACAAAAGTTACTAGAATTTCTTAAAAGTAGACTTTTCTATATTAAATAATTATTTTTACTAAAGTTACCAAGAAATATGAAACTCTAGTAACTTTTTTTGGACTTAAGATGAAGAAAGGAACTAAAACTATAAATCTACTAACATCTATCTTAATTACAATTTTTGATAAGCTTCAACACAGTTAATTGAGGTAACATTTAGAGGTAGGGTTACTAAATTAAATTTATCGATACCGTTACATAGAAAATTTCAACTTACAATATAAATGCTCTCAAAGAAAAGTTTTTTTTTCAAATACATTCGATCATCAAAGAAGATAATTTTGACATATTCTTCTTCTTCGTTTTGTTCGCTTTGAATTTGCGTGCGAAAATGGTTTTGAAATTGAAAGAAAAGTTTCCTTTTTCTATTTATATATAAAAGATGAGTGAGAGAGTCACTAGTGGCATCAAAGAATTCGAGGACTGTATAAAGTTTCCAGAAGGAAACCGATCTCAGCCGTGTGCGCGTCTTAGATCGTGCGACAGATATACACGCGAATTGGCATTTCGACGATGTAAGAATTGAAGATATATATTTTTTTTTGGTTTCTTTTTCTAAGAATAATAAACGAGTGTGCTTGAACAAATCCAAAGAGCCTGAGGTATTATAACACTTAGCAACCGTTACTTGTCGCCCTTCTATTTCAGGTAGCTGCGTATCCTTGAAGAGATAGATACGATTTGGGCGTAATCCGTCAAAGAGGTCTTTCAACGTCCGCCAGAGGGTTTTATCTAAGATCTCCATTAAAGTTCAGTTAACGCCCTCTTGTTTGGCTCTTTCTCTCTCTCACTCTTGTTTTTTACTTTCTTTCACCTACTGTCTTTTCTTTGCTTTCGCTAATTTTTCTCTACTTTTTCCCTACTTTTTCTACTTTTTCCCTACTTTTCTCTACTTTTTCCCTACTTTTCTCTACTTTTTCTCTACTTTTTTCTACTTTTTCTCTACTTTTTCTTTTCTCTATACTGGAAATTTTTTTGCAGATTGGCGGGAAGAGTTTCAAGGTCATAACTCTTTAAAATTCTTGGAAGCCTATGATTCCCTTTTGTTTGACTTTGGAGGAATCGAAAAGTCCTGTAGGTTTTAACATTTTTTTCTTCGCCCTCTATCACTGGATTTTTTTTCCCTTTCTCTCTCTTTCTCTCTCTTTGTCTTCCACTTGAAGCTGCGAGAGTGGAGAGTGCGAAGCGTGAAGGGTGACATTCCGGAGATTTTGAGGATTTTCCGCGTGGATTTCACGCATCGACGGTGACCCCGGTGTATTTTTTTTTCACCCCACGGTGAATATATAGAGCCACCCTCACTCAAGATTTCCTATTGTCGGTGAAGGTACTTGTACCTATCGCTTATCTTGACGCCGGTTCTTATCTTGTATCTTCAATTTTTCGTTTCAATTCGATGGGACCCTTGAGACGCGATCCGTCATCAGGATCTGTTTTTCGCAATTTTTTCTTCTTTTTCACTTTAATTTTCATTTGATTCCTAATCAACTAAAATGTGACAATTGTTTTAGCGTTCGGTAGCAAAATAGGTTAACATTAAAAGATTGGTTTGAAAATTAGTTTGAAAAACTATTTTTAAAATATTTAACTGTTAGCTAAAAAGTATCAAATTGCAAGAAATTGAAGTGGACTAAATCTTCACTTGATCTCAATTTTTAGATCATTGTGATCCATTTATAGGGATCATTTCGACATTTTTGGAAAAAGTGATAACACACTTTGGATGTGATGAAAAATTGAAAATTAAATTTTACTATATTCTGAAAAAAATTTCGCTTTAGAGGCAAATAAAAAAATTGTAAGGGAAAGAAGAAGGAAAAGAACATAGTGGAGGAGTAGGGAGAGAGAGAAAGAGGAAATTAAGGAAGCTCACGCATAGTAATTAAAACCTTTTGAATAAAGCAAACGCAATTTCCCAGCTCGACTACTCGCTAGGTTATATACGAAATATAGACTGTTTAATTTCGCGTGTACTTTCGCGTACGCGTACATGTATTACGTATATGCGGTACTCAATACAAGGGTAGTTGGCAACCCTTCCTTCTTAGATGTAAGCCCCCTCGAAGCTCGAGCCCCTATCTACTACCGGAACCCCACAGCACTAGAACGTATCGAGTTACTCTGGAATAATTCTGTTAATTATGATTTGGAGTATGATTTTCTCGTGGCACGAAATGTATGGCATGCTAGCGTATATACGATCGTGCTCTTCTCAAGTACATAGGATTTACCTTTCATATCCTCTAGCTTTATGAAAATTTTCATCAATTTTATCCTATATATGTATATATATTCTTTGATTAATATTTCTAGAAACTCGACATTATGTGTAGCTAGCGTTTTTTCTGTATTATAATATACTTGCAATTTTTTATTTGAATGTACCTATAATTATAAATTAAATTATACATTCAATCGTGAATTATAATATATACCTCTAATAGAATATATGTTATTAGAGGTAAATATTTTATAAGAATATATTTTCTTTTCTTATAAATATATGTACTACTTTAAAATAAATATTTACCTTTGTAAATTGTATTACCGATTTGTAGTGTAAATAAAAATTACTGCTCACAAAAAAACTCAAAAACCGTTTACACCTTAAAAACAAAAAATTATTGAAAAGAAAACTATTTTTAAAATTAAGACTGTAGAGTAAGATTAGTCAAAAATTAATTTATGGTTTTTAATCCATTTTTAGAACTCAAAATCAAAGTCAAAAGTGGGCTGAGAGTAAAAGGTTAGCTACAAAATTACTAGAGTTTCACATTTACTTGTAAGTGATATAAAAAGATGCTAGAGCTTTACATTTACTTTAAGTTCTATAAAACGTTATTAGTTTACTATTAGTATTAGTTACTACAGTTACATATTAATTTTTACCTCTTCTACGAAACTAGTTCTTTAGAAGTTATGTTAAAAATAACCAAAGTTTTATGTTTCTTTGTAAGTCTTTAAAAAATTCTCCTAAAGTTTTACATTCATGCATAGGTCCTGTAAAAAATAACTAGAGTTTCATGTATCTTTGTAAATCTTATAAAAAATTACTAGAGTTTCACATTCACTTATAGGTCTTATAAAGAAGTTACTAGAGTTTCTTCTTTCTTTATAAGTGTAATGAAAAAATCACTAGAGTTTCATGTTTTTTTGTAAATCTTATAAAAAATTACTAAAGTTTCACATTCGCTTATAACTCCTATAAAAAGTTACTAGAGTTTAATTTTTTTAATTTTGTAAAAAGTCACTAGAGCTTCTAATTTACTTATGAGTCCTTTAAAAAGTTACTAGAGCTGTATATTAATTTGTAGTTCTCATAAAAATAATACTAGACTTTTATTGTAAGTATTAGAAAAAATTGCTAAAATTTTATATTCAGTTGCAATGTGAAAAAGTTACTTTGAAAGTTAGAAAAAAATGTTTAGTTCTTCATTTATAAAAAGTTTTTTTAAAAAATTACTAGCTTTTCATGGTTCTTTGTAAATCTTACAAAGAATTACTAGAGTTTCACACTCAATTATAAGTCCTATAAAAAGTTACAAGAGTTTCTTCCTATAAGTCTAATAAAAAAATCACTAGAGTTTCATGTTTTTTATAAATCTTGTGAAAAATTACTAGAGCTTCACATTCAATTATAAGTCCTATAAAAAAAGTTACTAGAATTTATTATCTTTTCATAAGTCTAACAAAAAATCACTAGAGTTTCATATTTTTGTTTTTAGCTTATAGTTGAAGAATAATAAAATTACCAGAGCTCCATATTTATTTGTCAAGTTTAATTTTAAAAATTCCAAGATTATCAGATTAATTTTTAGGACTTCTGCTAAATTACTAGTTTCATATTTTTTTTGTAAGTACTGTAAAAAATTACTGGAGTTCTACATATGTTTGTAAAACTTTTTAAAAAAATTACTAGAGTTTCATATTTTCTCCTATGTCTTCTTAAAAATTACAGGAGTTTGATATTCAGTTTTAGGTTTTGTAAAAAATTACTAGAGTTTGCTACTTCTTTGTGAATGTAGTAAAAAATTACTAGAGTCTTATATTTCTTTGTAGGTCTTCTTAAAGTTTCTTAGAGTTGCATATTTATCTAGAAGTTTTTAAAAAAATTACCATAGTTTGAAATTTATTTGTCGGGCTCTTAAAAAATTACTAGAGTATCTCTATTTTTTCTTAGGTCGTGACTCGAATTACTAGAGTTTTATATATTTTTTTGAAACTCTAGTAATTTTTTATAACACCCATAAATAAATATGAAACTCTAGTGATTTTTTCTAAGATTCAAAAATAAACATGAAACTCTAGTAATTTTTTATAACACCCATAAATAATTATGAAGTTTATGAAATAAATATGAGTTTCATAATTATTTATGGGTGTTAATAAAAAACTACTAGAGTTTCATGTTTATTTTTGAATCTTATAAAAAATCACTAGAGTTTCATATTTATTTATGGGCGTTATAAAAAGTTACTAGAGTTTCAAATTTCTTTATGCGAGCCACGCAAAAACCATTGGAGTTTAAAGTTTTTTGTAGGTTTTATCATAAAAACTTCCCAGTGTTTAAAAATTCTTTGTAATTTTGATAAAAAATGACTAGTCCTTCTCAGTAACTCTATTTGAAAAATTACTATATTTTCTTTTGTAAAAATATTTTATTATTTTTCAATGAAAATTTCACCTGGATTGGTCCCGTATATGGAGTGGAATATTTTTTTTACCTGAAACAAATTTTTTTTTATTTTCACCGCGCAAATTATAAGTATTGTCCGCCGAAAAAAAGACAGTATTTCAGCAGGTTCAATCTAACTTATATTTTTTTTTTTGAGAGAAGGTGAACGAATATTGAGACACAAGTCGCTGTCATGAAGACTGTCAAGTTTTTTTTTCTGCGGCACAATGAATGCCTTGGAGAACCATCAATGCGTTCGTTGTAATTTCCATCGAAACTGAAACGAAACCCTGTAATTACACTCTCTTTAACATTGTACGTAACTCGCATTTAAAATTAAAATATCGTTTTAAATAACTTTTGCAAACAAAAGAGATATTCTTGTCATAAAACGTAAGGAGAGAATTCTTTTTCTGGCTAGCATTTCTTTTTCACTATTTTTAAATATTTATTTTATATTAAATTTTTTTGTTATATTAAAGTTTATGTTTTTTATATTAAAGTTTACATTTTTTTAAATTAAAGTTAATATTTTTAATATTAAAGTTTATATTTTTAATATTAAAGTTTATATTTTTAATATTAAAGTTTATATTCATAATATTAAAGTTTATATTTTTAATATTGAAGTTTATATTTTTAATATTGAAGTTTATATTTTTTTATATTAAATTAAAAAAATTGAAGTCCAGAAAGACTATAGAGAATTTATAATGTAGGTTCGAGAGAATTAATAATAACGTTAGATGAGAATTCTATATATAGGAGGTCGAGGAAAAATTATTCATCTCCAACTGGGCGTACAATTAGATGCTAATGTTACGGTTGAACGACAGTCGAAAGCCTAGATTTTCTTGAACACATATATATGTATATTCACACAAAGGCACCAATTTAAATCTCATAAATGGAGAATCGCGCAATAATTGCAAAGTTCATAAAGGCTGCCGTGAGCCGCGTAACGTCTTCGCGGACCAGTTTCCTTCGCTGCTTATCCCACTGCACGAGCAAAACGAAGGGCGGAGGCAATTTACGTTGATATTTATGCCTTGTCATAACCGAGTCTTCTTGGGGGACGGATTCGTAATGCTAATCCCCCGCGTGCCAGGGGGTTGTTTTAATTGAAATCTTACTCTCTTACTCATATTCACGCATCTAAGGTAAAGCGATACGCGACTCTATTAAAATATATGTCTATGTGGAACGGTTAATAACTTAATTGGATTATTATTCTTTTTTCTTCATATATATTAGAATTCTAAATTTCTTATATTAAACTGCAAATTAACTTTTTGGAAAAATAATTTTTTACCGTGTATATTTTAATTAAATTTTGAAATTGTTTAGAGTATATATTTGGAATAAGTTTTTTCAAAATTTTGTAAATAATCAGTAAAATTCTACTTGTTAATATAATTATTTAGAATTGAATTGAAGAAAAAGTAAAACAATTACTAGAGTTTAAAACTAAGTTTCAGGATAGATAAAAAATTACTAAAGTTTCACATTTCTTTTATAAGTCTTATGAAAGAGTTACGACAGTTTTTTTATGCCTTATATAAAAATTACTAGTGTTTCTTACTTATTTGTAACTTTATTAAAAAATGACTAGATTTTTATATTTATTTATAAGTCTCAAAAAATTACTAGAGTTTCATATTCAGTCTTAGGTCCTACAAAAAGTTACTAGTTTTACATTTATTTTTCAGTGCGTTAAAAAATTACTAGACTTTCATATTAACTTCTAGGTCTCACAAAAAGTTAATAAACTTTCCTATTTTTTTGCATGTCGATTAACAAATTACTAGAGTCTTATTTTTCTTTGTAGGTGTTTTTAAAAATTACAAGAGTTTCATAGTTTTATAGAATTCTTTAAAAAAATGACTAGAGTTTTATATTTATTTTTAAGTCTGTTAAAGAATTACTAGCGTTTCGTATTTAGCTTCTGGTCTTACAAAAAGCTACTAGAACCTTACAAGAGTGCCATATTATTTGGTAGAGTTTTATATTTTCTTGTAAGTCAGTTTAAAAAATAACTAGTTTCACATTTGTTTACAAAATGTATAGAAAAGTTACTAGAGTTTCTTATTTATTTGTAAAATTTAATAAAGAATTACTAGAGTGTCATATTTTCTTATAAGTGTGTTTAAAAAAATTACTAGATCTTCATATTGCTTTATAGATTTATAGAAAAGTTACTAGAGTCTCTTATTTATTTGTAAAACTTAATAAAGAATTACTAGAGTTTCATGTTTCTTTGTAAGTCTTATAAAAAATCACTAGAGTTTTAGATTTATTTATAAGTGCTATAAAAAAGTTACTAGAGTTTCTTATTTTTTTATAAGTCTAATAAAAAAAACACTAGAGTTTCATGTTTCTTTGTAAATCTTATGGAAAATTACTAGAGCTTTACATACAATTATAAGTCCTTTAAAAAAATTACTAGAGTTTTACACTTACTTATAAGCCATAAAAAAGTTACTAGAGTTTCATATTTAGTTATAGGTCTTATAAAAAATTACCTGAGATTCATATTTATTTATAAGTCTTACAAAAAATTACCATTTTTTTAGCAAGTCTTATAAAAAATTACTAGAGTTTTCTGATTCCAAACGAAAATTTAAAAGTATAAAATTGCAACATACAAAATTTGACTTAAAGAATTTTTTTTTCTTCTTAAAAATAATTTTTTTTGAAACACGTTTGTAATTTTTTCTATTTAATGAAAAAAATAAAATAGGAACATTTTTTTAAATTTTGTATTATTTTTTTTTTATCTAAAAGAATTAATGTCTTTAGGTTTGCTTGAAAATTTGAATTCTCTCGTTAATTTTCGGAACTACCACGTGTTTTCTCATTTTTAAATTTTCTCACTTTACTATTATTAAAAACTAATTTATTGTAAATAGTTTTTTTAATAAATAAATATTAAATACCTTTTTTTATTTCTATAGTCAATATTCTTGTTAAATTTTAAATTCAAAATAATTCGTTATTTAAAAATTAGAATTTTAGTAATTGAAAAGAAAGGTGAGAGAGAGAGAGAGAGGGAAACCATCTTCCAAGTAGGTATCCCCACTTAGAGTCAGTCAATGGCTAGACGTTAGTTAGACGCGTTTAGACAGGTCGGGGAAAATTTTTTGAAATTCTCATTGTATCACGCGTCTCGTTTGACCTCGTGTTCATAAATTTCCATTTTTGAAACTTTTAATTTTTTTCCCAATTGAGTGTTAGCTTCGGGAGTGTTTTAACTTTTTTAAATTTCGAGCGTTAAAATAAATTTAAAGCAAATTTTTTTCCAGTTAACACGTGTTTCGGGAGTGCTCTGAAATTTGGTATTAAAAAAACTGACATCGTACTGCAACATCAGAAAAATTTAAAGGTTAGATTCAATTTTCTATTGTGTAATTAATTTCCACAGGTATTTATCAATTATTTTATTATTAAATTTATTTTTTAATTTATTATTAATATTATTTATTATTTATTATTAAATTATTATTTAAATTATTATTAAATAATTATTAATTAATTATTAATTAATTATTAATTAATATTAATAATATTATTAATAATTATTAATTAAATAATTAATAAATTATTAATAATTTTTAATTAAATAATTATTAAATTATTAATAATTTTTAATTAAATAATTATTAAATTAAATTAAATTATTATTATTACATTTTTAATTGTAGACTATAATTAAGACTTTTCTTAAGTTAGGATTATTTACTGTTTACTGTGTCAATAGGTATTGGCATAAAAATTGCAAGAGGAACAAAATATATGTCAAAAAAATTTGTATGTCTATAAATCAAACAGGAAATTACCAAAAAAAAAATGTTAGTGTCATAAATAATTCAAGGTCTGATTCGCAGGAAATATGACACCCTTTTTTTCTCAGTATCCCACCACTCGGCGATGGGGTTGAGGTTAAGAATCTAATCTTTCCGCAAAAGGGTTTCTCTGATAGCACCTGAATACTTCCTCACACCCCTTTTAATACTTAATTCCATTTTCGGCTAATTGGACAGTTTTATTAAGGGATGCATATTTCAGATGGTCTTTTTATTATGTCTATTGGGAGTAAAATCCTCGGGATTTTTAAGGTTGTGCGCGAGTATAGAGAAGGCTTTAAAAAAATTAGGTTTTGACCCTTCGGAAAATATTAGCATGTCTCAGAAAACGTCAGAGGGGAAAGAAGAGAGGGAGAGAGAGAGTAGCAACAACCCTTTATACCCAAGGCAAAATTTTATCCCCTCTATTATTCCAAGGATTAAAAGTACGAAAGTGTAATTCCTCAGGGTTGAGAAGGAACGTTTTCTTTTTAACATTTTTCTGAAATGACGAAAGACGGGGACGGATTGTCTCTTCACTTTGGGTATTGTATATTGCAATTTTTATTTTCCATGATGGTTTGAGTCGGTCTGGTTTTATTTGTATGTGTGTATGTGTGTGTAAGAGAGGGATGAAAGAGACAGTTTTGGATGAGCGCTCCGAAAAGAGCGTTGTATAAATTTTAATAAGCCTCGGTTTGCCAACCCTTTGAGTCGCTGGAAATTAACGAATTAAAAGTTTCACTCGTTTCGTGAGAAAGAAAATGGGAAATGACGAAAGGAACGAAAATTGGAATGGGGAAATGGATGAAATTTCGCGCTTTTAGTGGTCTCGCGGTTGACATTTCGACTCATTTTACACGATCTTCTCGCAGAATTAGACAACTTCAAAATGAAGCAATTTCGAAAAATTGAGCTCTCCCTTAACTAACATTTTTTTGAATTACTCATTTCAGAGAGTAATATCGCAGAAAATTTGGTGATTCTTTAGAATTTTTATCATCTTTTGAGAGATAAATTAAATTAACACATGTTGGGAAAATGGGACTCGAATTCTTTTTATTTATCGAAAATTTGGTTAAAAATAAAATTGGATTTGTGATAATTCTAGTAATTATTTGAATTTTACTAGAAAATTTGCAAAAAAATAAAGACTCTTAGTGCTTTTTTTAAAATGAAGCTACAAAGACGAATGAAACTCTAGTAACTTTTTTATAGGGCTTATAACTGAATGTGAAATTCTAGTACTTTTTTAAAAGATTTACGAAGAAACAAGAAACTCTAGTGATTTTTTTGTTAGACTTAGAAAGAAATAAGAAACTCTAGTAACTTTTAATAAGATTGATACAACAATATGAAACTCTAGTGATTTTTTATTAAACTTATAAAGAAATAAGAAACTCTAGTGGTTTTTTATTAAAGTTACCAAAAAAGTTTGAAAGCCTAGTTCTTTTTTATGAGACATAAAAATAACGTTGAAACTCCAGTCCTTATTTCTATTAGATTCACAAGAAAATGTCGAACTCTAGTAATTTATAATGGGACCTAGAAATAAATTAAAAACTAGTCATTTTTTAAGACATAAAACTCTATTAATCTAGTTTTTTTCATACTTACATCTAAATATGAAACTCTAGGGATTTTTTATTAGACTTACTAAGAGACATGAAACTCTAGTAATTTATTATAAGGCTTAAAAATAAATTGAGAACTCTAGTAATTTTTTATTAGACTTACTAAAAAACATGAAACTCTAGTAATTTATTATAAAACTAAAACGTAAATTGAAAACTCTAGTATTTTTTTTATAAAACCTTAAAGAAACATAAAACTCTAGTAATTTTTAGAAGATCTGTAAAAATCTAGTAATTTTTCATCCACTGAGAAAGAAGATTGAATTTGTATTCTAAGATTTTCAAAGAAACATGAAACTCTAGTAATTTTTTACCAATTTTTACATGAAAATATGAAATTGTAGTAATTTCTTTAAATGACCATTTATTAATATGATGATCTAGTAATTTTTTAAAAGGCCTACAAATAAATTCTAAAACTTTGGTAACTTTTTTTAAAACTTTCAAAGAAACTCTAGTAATTTTTTTATGAATCTTGACAAATAAATATGAAACTCTAGTAACTTTTTTATAGAACGTAAAAATATTTGGGAAACATTAAAGATATTTTTATTTCAAATTTTATCAAATTTTACAAAAAAATATAGAACTCTAGTAACTTTATTATAAGTTTTATAATCAAATGTGAAACTCTAGTTATTTTCTAATAAGACCAAAAAAGGTATATGAAACTCTAGTAAATTTTTGTAACACTTATAAAGAATTTCTAGTAAGTTTTTATTATTTTTATTTTTATTAGACTTTCAAATAAATTTTGAAGCTCTAGTAATTTTTTTTATTAAATTTACGAAGAAAGATGAAATCTCATAGTAATTTTTTATCGTCTTTTAAAATTCAAGCAAAATTTAACAAATTTTTTTAAATTCAAATCAATTGCTTAGCGTTACCAAAAATTGAAATTCGAATATTTTCAGGCCGTGTATCGATACACGATTCTTAAGCAAATGGTAATTTTTTAATTCTCTTTTGAAAACTTTAAGTTCTTAATTTTTAAATTCTTAGAAATTTGAATTTTTTTGAAATAATATTAAAAAATTCGTAACTAAGTCTTGAATATCGTTGTTAAAAAAGTTGTTATAAAATAATAAAATAGAAATAAATTAATTAGATTCAAAAAATGTTTTTTTCTCTCTGCTTATTAACAATAATACATAAACAATATATTTATTGTAACGAATACACTGAAAAAAAAATTTATTTGATTCAAATAACCGATTATTTGTCTTTAATTAAATAAATATTTACTTGAATCAAATAATTTTTATTTGAATCAATTAATTAGTATTTGCTTCAAATACTGAAATATTCGATTCAAATACTGAAATATTTGATTCAAATACTGAAATATTTGATTCAAATACAATTTATTTGATTCAAATAAAAATTATTTGATTCAAGTAAATACTTATTTGATTATAGACAAATAATCGGTTATTTGAATCAAATAAATTTTTTTTAGTGTATTTTTAATTTTCTGCATACATTTGGAATTTTGGTAATGAAAAAGTAAAGTTAACAGAAAAATCAATTCAAAGGGGGGAACAATCATTGGGGCAGAAAAGAACACGATCGGTCATTTATAAAATTAAATCCTTGAAATATTTGAATCGTACAAAATCTGATCCCATGAATGCTGAAGGGGCAATGGTACAAAATTCCATTGGGGTGAGTTACATTAAAAATCTTCGTAATTGACTAATGGAATTTTAAATTTAATCCAAACAATTATCGCTACATATTTCATTTAGTAAAATTAAAAAAAAATTGTTTTTTTTAATTATTAAAAAAATTTAATTAAAAAAATCACCTTTTTTACACCTCTCTGCATTGTTTTTTAATATTTTCAAAATGAAAGTATCACCCTGTTATTAATAGTTAAAATTTCTCTCTATATATATATTTATTATAACCGCACAGAGAGGGTTAATTTTGTTATATTTTGGTTGAAATTTATATTTTCACTCTATGTAAAACATATTTTTGTTATATACACACACGTATACATGTATACAATGAATTTCATAACATTCATGAAAGTTAAAATTTGAAAATAATGAAAATATTTCAGAGTAGCATGCGTATATTATTCACTCTACCGCAAAATACATTGTTTTTTATTTTCCCTTTATTTCACCTTCTGTTACGTATTTTATGATCTATTATATTAAGCGGTTTCCTGAACAAAATCATGTTTTATGATTTTTTACTTTTTTCGTATTTTTTTTTTTATTTTATTTTATGCCAGGACTTTTGCATTCATTGTTGATTATTAATTCAACATTTTACATCATACATGTTTAATGCTTATACAATGAATTAATTTACGTGAAAAAAATGTAATTCAGCTGGGTTAGAGTTTATCGTATATAGAGGAGCAATATGGAAACGATTTAATTTAAAAATTTTTTTTTTGGACGGTTAACATTTTGTTTTTGTATTTTATCGGGAAGAAGAGAAAGAAGATTAGTTTATTATTTAAATAAATTTTGTTTTAATATTCTATATGTGTGCCGTGTTTCGTAATATTTTGCCTTATTATTTATTTGAAATTGAAATAAAGTAATTTTTGTTTTTTAATATTTATTTATTTTTTAATGTATATTTTATGCAATATTTATTTTCTACTGTACCTTAAAATTAAAATAAAGTATTAATCGATATTTTATTTATTATTATTTTGTATATATTTTTGTAAAGTTTGCGCTTTCAATTTTTGTAAATAATAAAAATTTGTTTATAACATTTGCGCTTTCAATTTTTGTAAAGAATAAAAATTTGTTTATAAAATTTGTTTATAAAATTTATTTATAAAATTTATTTATAAAATTTATTTATAAAATTTATTTATAAAATTTATTTATAAAATATCTTGGAATAAAAACATTGAGAGTAGAAAATAAATAAGTGCGGTTGATAAAATTTTGCCCCTCAACTATAATTCTTTTTAGCGGTCGACGTTTTCTAACTGTGTAGCCAATTTGCTTTTCATGCCGATTTATTTTATATTCGCTTGGGCCAATGATGACCGAGCGCGTTTAGTCTAGTATATTCATGTTTACAACCGATTCAACGAGGCCGATCGATATATAAGAAAGATCGATCGGTTCTTCGCGCCTATTTACCTCGATTTACGATGGTCTAACGTTCTTTTCTTTATTCTTTTTGTTACAGGTAAGGACTACTTTTGATTCTGATCGGTAAACACAAGAGAGAAGCCACTTTGCTTCTTTATAAAGTGAACATCTTTTTAAAGGTATTTATTCAAAAAAAATACACATTTGAATTCTTTCAATTTTACTCGGATTTTTTTTACTCGACAAAAAGTTTAGAACAAAATGATGTTCTATTTCGAATGCAAAATTTATTTAATTGAACTAAACATTTTTTTAATCGAATAAACATTTGTTTAGGTTGAAACAAAAAATTGTTTAGACTAAAAAAATATAATTGTTTCGAATAAACGATTATTTGTTTGAAACAAAAATTGTTAATACTAGACAAAGTAGTTTTCTGAATTATAGATTATTTAATGAATAATTTTACTTAAATATTTTATAATTAATTGAAGTTTAAAAAAGTAGCGTTTAAAATATTTATAAATTGGAAAAAAATTTTATTTTGAAAGTTCTTTATTAAAATTTTTTAAAGAACTTAGATTTTAAAAAATTTTGGTAATTAAAATTCGTCTGAAATTGGTTAAATTTATTTTAGTTTAGAAAAATTTTAGTTAAAGACACTTAAAAAAAATTGAATTTTGGAGAAAGTACGAATGATTATTATCAATAATAATATGATTATTATTATTATTATAAAGTACGAATTCCATTATTTTCATAAATTATAAAATTCTTGTCAAAATGTCAATTTTAATATTGCAAATAATAAAAGTATTTTTTAAAATTAATTTTTTTGTGAAATTTAAGTAAAATTAAAAAATTAAATAAATAAGAAGATAAAAAATTGTTGGCAAAATTTCAATTCTTTTTAAAAATTTTTCTCAATTTAAAGATTTCTAATATATATTATATTAAAATTAAAATTAAATATTAATTTTAATATAATTTTAATTAATATATATTATTTTAAAATTTTTTATTTAAAAAATGTTAAATTTCTACTCAAGCATTTAATAATAATAAAAGTTTCATTAAAATTCGTCGAAAGAATTCATTGATTTATAAAAATTTATTGCTAAAATTCGTTACGACAATTTAATTTTGAAAAACATTTAATTATCGAATAAATTACATATTTTTGTATTTAAAAAAAATTGTAGATTTCAATTCGAAAAATAGGTAAATTTTTCAAAATTCAATTATTTTCAAAAGTGAAAATTCTACGAAAACAATTCATTATAATTTTTTTAAAATTCTCTATAAAATTTCATAAAGCTTCATAATTTAGTAAATTTTCTATATCTACTATTTTAAATAAAATTTTCCAAATGAATTCAATTTACCTATACTTAAATATAATTTTGATAAAATTTTCCACAAACAATGAATTATTTTTATAAATAATAAAAATTCCACAGGAATTCAATAATTTTCAATTTTTCTATAAATTTCTTGCATAAATAATAAAACATCTCTGAATTTTAATTATTTTTAATACAATTTTAATCAAATTCTTCGAAAAATGTAATTATTTTTTAAAATTTCAATTAAATTCTTCAAAAAAATTCAATTATTTAAAAATTTTGTTAATTATTATTGACTTGTAGAAAAATTTGAAATTCTTAATGAGATTTTAATTTTAAGAAAAATTTAATTGTTCAATAAATTATTCATTTCTTTGTATTCAAATAATTTAATTCTCGTAATTTTTCGAATAACATTTGATTTAGAAATTAATTTCAGTGAAAAATTTTTTTATTGAAATTCATTGAAATTTTTATTTTTTAATATAAATATATATTATTTAATTAAAAAAAATTACGAATAATCGAAATTTTTAATGAAATTAAAGTCTAAATCATTTGGATTTGAAAGTTTTCAAAGAACTCTTTTTTAGAAATTATTAAAATAAATATTTAAAGAAGATTTTTGGTTAAAACTTCAAGAAAATAATGGTTAAATTGGAAAAGGTAAAAATAATTTTTCAGAAGTGTCAATTATGATATTTTTATAATATAAAAAATTCACTCATCTTCTTAATTATCATAAGAACTTAAAAGAAGTTTGAATTTGAATTGTTTGAAGAATTTTAATTCCAATGGAAAAAGGAGTTTTGATTAAATATTTTATTTAAAATAAAAAGTTATTGATGTTTTTGAAATTTTTTGAAATCATTTATTTTAAATATTTAAACATTATTTAAAAATTTTAGATTTATTTGAAAATTTCTTTTTTTTAAATAAATTTTCAAATATATGTAAATTTCTTTTTTGAGGAAATTTGCAAAGAAATGTAAATACAAATTTCTTTTTTAAAGAAATTTGCAAATTAATGTAAATGCAAATTTCTTTTTTGAAGAAATTGCAAATAAATGTAAATGCAATTTTTTTTTGAAATTTGCTAATAAATGGAAATGCGATTTTCTTTTTCAAATAAATTTGCAAATAAATGTAAATAAAAATTTCTTTTTAAAATAAATTTGCAAATAAATGTAAATGATAATTTTTTTTTAAAATAAATTTACAAAAAAATTTTTTTTTATTTTTTAAATAAATTTCTTTTTTAAATAAATTTGCAAATAAATGTAATAGAAATTTTTCCGATCATTTAATAAGTTTTAGACTAAATCAGAATATACTTTTGGGCCACGGAAAAAATGTTAAATTCTAATTTGTAAATCAAGGAAAAGTGACGGATAAATAAAATAAAATTTTTGTATTTATAGAATTTTTTTCCTCTACTTGACAATGTGAGGCAAAAATATAAAGAATTATTCTTATTTTGCGTGAAGAAAATAAGAATAATTGTTCGTATTTGCCCTGTTGATGAATAAATAAGGGATATTTATATTATACATATAATAATAGACAGGAACTGGTGTATTCGATCGATCTGTAATTGAATATCATCATATCAGGCAGATTCTTCTTCTACACGTATGACACGTCTCGACATGAGTTTGCTAAGAGTTGTATGTATACATACAGTTTAATGTGTATGTATGGTATGTATATATGATGAACTCCCCTATCGTTGAGCGTGCTATTTTCGATGGATGCTCACTCGATACGATACGATACGCGACTGGGGATGAAGATAAAAGAACAGAGTGGGTAGGACGTGACGAGACAATGGATCACTGGTCCACTAGCCATAATACAATCGCATCAGCATCTCGCCGTATTGTTTGCCTTGCTTTGATATCAGCCTCTGAGCTTCGATCTCTCCTCTCCGGAACTTGAATCTTTTCGCGATCACCGTGAGGCAGAAGCCTCCCAACCACTCTCACCTCTCTTACTCTTTCTCTCTTTCAATTTTTCTCTCACTTTATTTCTCTCTATCACTCTCTCTCTCCCTCCGTCCCTCCCTCTCTCTCTCTTTCTCTCTTGGCACAGAGGGTGACGTTTCTACCGCAAAAACAAGCCTTTTTCTTCGCCTTTATTAGAAAAAAAAAATCTAAAGCGCTTTTTGCATCCCGACCACTTGAAATCAGCCTACAGTGGAAAAAAAATTAAAAACTGAGAGAAAGAAACAGTTAATTTGAAACAAAAACAAAAATTACAAGTTAATTTAAAAATTTACACCGTTCATTCACTTTCATTTTCATTCTCACTTTTAATTTTCATAATTTTTACTTTAATTTTTGACAAATTTTTTATTCATTTTCACTTCTATAAATTTTTATTTTCACTTTTATTCTTCGTACAATTTTAATTGAATTTTTTTCACAAAAAAAGAAAAAAAAGTAAATAAAAATAAAAATTGATTAAAACTCTAAAAAGAGAATTCAATTTTAAGAAACATTCGATTATACAATATGTTAAAAAAATTTGATGCAAATTAATCAATTATTTATATTTAAATTACTCTTAAATCGTCGCAGAAAATTAATTTCAAATTTTTTTGTAATATAATTTTAGATATATTCCACGAGAAATGCAATTATTCTTTAAAAATTTTATTAAAACTCGAAAACAATTCAATTTTAAGAAACATTCAATTATTTAGTACATTAATAAAATTGAGCGCAATAATTCAATTATTTTTATAAATAATTTTTAAATCATTGCCGAAAATCAATGGCAATAATTTTTTATATGTTTTTAATAAATTTATCGAAAACTGCAAATATTCTTTAAAAACTTTTATTCAAACTCGATGAAAGAATTTAATTTTAAGAAACATTCAATTATTCAGTAAATTTATAAAATTGAGCGCAATAATTCAATTATTTTTATAAATAATTTTTAAATCATTGCCGAAAATCAATGGCAATAATTTTTTATATGTTTTTAATAAATTTCTCGAAAACTGCAAATATTCTTTAAAAACTTTTATTCAAACTCGACGAAAGAATTTAATTTTAAGAAACATTCAATTTTTGACAAAAGTAATAAATTTGAGCGGAATAATTAAATTATTTTTTAAATTAACTTTTAAATCGTCGCAGAAGATCAATTATTTTCAAAAAATTCCAAGTTATTCTGCAAAAGAATTCAATTAACTTGGAAATCAAAAAAATTCATCCACTAAAATTAATTTTTTTTTTGAGGAATTGTAATAAAATTCTTTTCTGAAATTCAATTATCTTGTTAAGCGTCAAAAATTCATTAAAAAAATTCAACTCTTTTAAAAAATAATAAATATCAATTATTTTCAAATTTTTTTAAGTAATTCTCCCCCTAAAATCAATTATTTTGAGAAATTGTACAATAATTCTTTTTCAAAATTCAATTATTTTGTAAAGCATTAAAATTATATTACAAAAATTCAATTTAAAAAAAAATATCAAAAATAAATTATTTTCTAAATTTTTTAAGTAATTCTGAAAAAAATCCAATTTTCTTTATAAATAGCAAAATTTGCCCACAAAAATTCAATTAATTAAAAAATCTTTAAATAAAATTCTTTGCAAAATTTGAACTATTTTCAAAAGTTTTTTTCGCAATGCAATGATTTAAAATATTTATTATTCTTAGAAAATTTATTACAAAATTTAAAAATTAAAAAAAAAATTTTCATAAGTTTTTATGAAATTATTTAATTATTTTCATTAATTATTTATTTTTAAAAATTTCAACAGAATTCTTCAAAAGTTTTCAATGATTAAGAAAAATTGTGATAGAATTCTTTAATTCAATATATTTTCGTAAAATTTTCATTAAATTCCTCAAATAAAATTAATTATTTTGAAAAGTTGTTAATAAAATTCTTCATGAAAATTAAATTTTGAGAAACATTCAATTATTCAATTAATTATGTATGTTTATATTTAAAAAATAGTTGTAGTTGAAATTTTAGACAATAATTGCGTAAGTTTTTAGAAATAATTGAATTTTGAAAAAGTCAGTCAACATTGAATTGTATCAAAATAAAAATGAAGGTGCAAAGGAATTTTATGTTGGAAAAAATGTCGATTGAATATAGAATAAGTTTGCTCGACGAAAAGAAAATTTCCAGCAGAGGATATTTTTGAAAAAAAACGAAATTATGACAGTTCATAAATCAATACTCTCGATTTTCATTCATTTATATTGCCTGGTATTATTTTAAGCGACGAAGATAATTAAGTTGCAAAAAAATCCTTTTTCTTTCTTTTTATTTAGTTTATGAATAGTCAATTTAATATTTGATTGGGATGGTCATCTAATTTGTAGTTTAAAAAAAACCGGACACACATACTTTGAAATATTGGGGGCTTAAAAATATCAATTTCTCGGAGGTCAGAAAAAAATCAATAACTTACATGCCATGAGTAAGCTAATAATTCTTATTATTGATTCCTCGAATCGTACCTTGTGTGTCTTCATTATAAAAGTCGATCACTTTTTTTGTTCATTGTTGAATTTTTTGTTTTCTTTCTTTGGCTTTCTTTTGTTTCTTCTTTTCACTATTCTTATTTATTCTTTTATCAATTTATTTATTCCACATATTTTTATTATTTTACATTATTAACTAATTAGTTAAATTTACTTTTAGTTTTTGTCAAAATTAGTAAAAAAATTGGTTGTAATTAATTTAATTAGTCAAATTTGACTATTTTTATAGTTAATTATTTATTTACGAATTGAATTAGTCTAATTTACAAATTTTTTTCGTCTAATTTTGTATACAATTAAGTAGCCAAATTTGATTAGTTTCTTCGTTAATTATTGACTAGTACTTAGTTATTTTTACTAACTGCTGAAAATTTAGTCAAGATTTACTAAACATTATTTTCGTTTAACTATAATTAGTAAATTGTTGTCTGAATTTTCAGTATTTAGTAAAAATAATTATTTAATAAATAAGTAACTAAAAAATATTTAAATTTGACTAATATTGTTACTATTTTTAGCAATTGTAGTAGAAAATTAAAAAAATAGTGATAATAATAATAATAATAATAATAATAAAAATATAAATATTTCAATTTATCACTCGATCGTCTTAGTTAAAGATATAAAAAAATATTAATAACTATTATTAAATTTTTTTAATGTTTAATTATTTCTATCATTGGATTAAAAATTGTATCTAAAATTAAATTCCTAGACATGTAATATATTCATTATAATATAATTGCTATTGGTATAAATTGATATCAACTTTTTATTCCGATTTTGAAAAAAAGAGCAAGACTGTTAATTTTATGGAATGCAAAGGTTCTAATTAATGTCAAAGATTATCAATAAACTAAATCAATAATTCTTTTTCATCAATTTTTTTTTTCGTTAAACGTCGGTAAAAAATTAATTTCAATCACGTTTCATTTTTTTTTCTTAAACTCTACAGCTATATAGTTGAAACTGAAAGCATTCCATTATTTTGAAATAGTAGTGTTTTTTTAAAAAACATATTGTACATTTAATTATAAGTTATAAATTGTAAAAATTAACTCAAAAAAAAAATTAAAAAAATTGTCAATTTACATACTATAGAATTAGAATATCTTTATTGAATAAATTAAAAATGGAAATTGAAAGGGGAAAAAAATTCCACAAAAGAGTTAAAAAAAATTTTTTTCCAATATTTTGTGTAATGGCGTAACATTTTAACAAACAATTCTTATCAATGCGAATTTATAGTACATTAAAATGGTATTTTTGTTGCTATCATTCACTTGTTTATCTGAGTCGTTATTCTTCAATATAATTATGTATATTTCCGCGTAGTCAAGAAGAATATGCGTTTTATGTTATTTGTTTGCTATTTATTTTTGTTACTTGCAAATGCACAGAGTAGAAAAACAATTTATTTGGTTTAAATAACAAATAAGTTGTTTCATATTCGAAAAATATTTACTCGAAGCAAATAATTTTTTCTTTAAATCAGTAAAACAAAACTTTTTTATATGAAATTAAGAAATTAAAATAAAACGCAAAATTTAAAATTATTTTTTCAAAACTCATGTGAATAAAAATCCAAAATTCAAGTTCTTTAAGTTTTCGAAAATGTTTCTAGGACTTGATTTTGTTTTTTTATTTTTACATTGACTTTCATTTTCATTTTCACTTTGATCGATTTTTTTGTTTTTATTTTGATGGAATTTAATTTTCACTTTTATTTTTATTTATTTTTAATTTCAGTTACAGCTTTATAAATTTTTTGTTTTTACTTTGACTTTGGCAGATTTTTTTATCTTTATTTTTGATAGAATTTTAATTTTCACTGTCACTTTGTTGTGACTTGTTTTCATTTCTCTTTCAGCTTTGTAAATTTTATATTTTCACTTTCACTTTGATAGATTTCTTTTCATCTTTGTTTTTATTTTGATACACTCTAAATTTGAATTAGTAAACATATTTACTAATTGGAATTAGTGACTGACTTTTTGCTTTTGAATTCTTAAATTTTACTAGTAAATAATAATTGTTACTAATTTATTAGTGAATTTTACTAATTAAAAAGCAAAAAGTCAGCCACTTATTCAAATTAGTGAACATTTTCGCTAATTCAAATTTAGAGAGTAGAATTTAATTTACATTGTCGCTTTGATAGAATTAATTTTAATAATTAATTTTATTAATTTAATTAATTTTTAATTTCACTTTCAGCTTTATAATTTTTTTTTGGTTTTCACTTGGTGATTTCTTTTCACCTTTATTTTCATTTTGATGGAATTTAATTTTTACTGTCAATTTGATGGACTTAATTTTAATTTACTTTTAGTTTCATGAATTTAAGTTCACTTTCATTTTCATAGAAAGTGAAAATAATAATGTCAAAGTGATAATTAAAGTGAAAATAGAAATCTTAAAATAAAAATAAAAGAAAAAATAAAAATTTAGAAATGTTAAATTGAATGTTAAATTGAATGAAAATTCTGTCAAAATGAAAGTGAAAATAATAAAATTTTAAAGTGAAAGTGAAAATAAAAATAATTAAATTTTGAAGCGAAAGTGAAAATGAAAATTAATGTAGCAATGAAATTGGGTAATCGACTTGAAATTTTTTTTTTTTGAACGAAAAAATTGTGAATAACGCAGAATATAATTTAAATGCGGTTTTGTTTGCTTACTAAAATTTAGGAAAACAGAAATAATATTTAATTTCTTGTTATCATTCTTAATTCTGTAAATTTCTCATGAAGTGCAAAAGGAGGGAAAAAGGGAAGAGGGAGGAGGGGGTTGTTTGAAAGCTTTTAAAAGATCGTAGGCTTCATTTGAGAAATCTTACAGTGCTCGCCTATATATATGTATATATATAAAGCAAAAACCCCGTTAGCTGATAGAAAGATTAATTACTTCCGAGTCTTGAAATGTAATCACGGAGTTTGAGGCTTTTGTCGACGAATTTTCAACCCCTTTTCTCTCTCTCACGCTAGGCTGAATTTGTTATTTCGTAACTAATTCTCATCATCGAAAATATCTCTTAGGCGATTTTGAATTCACAGTGTTCTTACTTTCATTATATTTTCTCGTGTAATTTTTTTTTTTTTTTTTGACGATTAGCAAAAGGAATATTTTCGTTTCAAGTTCAACTACACTAAATATGCGAGACCAAAGTGGAAAATGGGGTTTTCGGTGGAAGAATTGATTTGTGTTTGGATTAAAGGCCAAGAAAGCAAGCAAGCAAGTCTTCGAGAGATTAAACGATAGAATTCCAGATTCTCCCTTTTCGAGATCAGGAGAGAGAGAGAGAGAGAGAGAAAGAGATTTGCTCCTTTCCTCTCTCTCTCTCTTATCCATGTTCCGGAAGCTGAGATCCCATCCGAGAACAGGCTTCAAGACAAACAAATTAGTACAATTAGAATCCCTCAAAGAAAATTGATAAATTCCTTCGAAACAATTTCTCGACTCATTTCACTCGCCCTTTCGGTTCCTTGGTTGTCTTCACTTTTGGCAAATCGCAAAAGACGCGCGCGCGCCCTCTGTGTGGCGGCGAACCGTAACGAATAAATTGAAACGAAATTAGCGACAAATTGAGAGTTCATTTTTTATTTTCTCCAACGTGTTGATTGGAACGGTTTTTTTTGGGGGGGGTTTTACTGAAAATATGGAAAAGAATTAGTTTTTTTTATTAAAAAGGCCACGTTGTCAAAAGTTACTGCATGTGCATCAATTACTGTTGGGCTCCCGCAGTAATTGCCACACTCGTAGTATTATTTCATAAACTTACTCAAGTTTCAAAAAAAAGGCAAAAAGCAAACTAATGTCTTCAGTTTTTCTCAAATAAATCTATTTTTTTCCAACATTTTTCTTCTAGGGAAAAATTAATTTCGTCTAATTTTGTAGAGCCAAAGATTTAAGGGATGAAAGAACGTCCTTGCGTGTATATATCGACATGTTATTCAAATTAGATTCCTTAAGGCAAAGGTATGGGCCTCTTGCAGGGCTTGATGTAAAGCTTGAATAATTCTCGACGAAACATTGGTATGTCGTGGGTACGTGAAACGCCGCGGGGGTATCAGCCCCCCCCCATGACCCCTTCTCGATATCGCGGCGGGGACACGTTCTCATAACCAACGCGGCGTGGCGGTGTGTATCATCATCATCATCCAGAGAAAGTTCCTATACGAGATTACTATGTTGCAAGGGAAACCTCCTCATTCTATATATGTATATATCAAAACCCTATATTTAAGTTCGCGGCGGGAATTCTGAATTTCAATTTAAGCGTCAAATTAAGACGCTTAAAAGTTTACTTCAGTCAAACACACCAAACTTATGGTTAATTAATAACAATTCAGTGGGAGGGGGTGGTTGTGATTTTCCATAAAATTTAAATTGAATTAAAAAAAATTTTTCTAAATGAAAATTGGAGAAAAAAGATGAAATTTATCTGCAAACTTTTATCACCGAATAATTGTAACAAACAAACTTCTTTTTTGTGATTTATAATTCAATAGTAACAAAAGTCGTAAGAATTTTAATTTTTTTATTGTTTTTAATTATTTTATAATAATAATTTCTATTATATTATTATAATTAGATATTATAATACTATAGTATAATAATAATAATAATAATAATAATAATAATAATAATAGTAATAATAATAATAATAATAATAATAATAATAATAATAATAATATTAATAATAATAATAATAATAAAATTATAATTATTATAAAAATTATGTAATATATTATTATAATAAAATAGTAATAATGATTTTTAATAATTAAGAATTTTTATTGTAGTTTAAGGTTGCCTTCAATTTTTTTCTACTTCCGACAAGAATTAATTTTTTTAATATTATTTATTTATTATTAATTATTATTTCATTTCAATAATTCAATTATTAATTCAATTACTTGAATTAAAAATTATTTGAATTATTTTTTCAATTAAAACTATTAATTCAAAATTTTTAACAAAATTTTCTTCATAAATGACAGAAAATTCTTCACTGAAATTCATTTATTTTTAGGAATTCTAATAATATTCGTTGTAAAAAACAATTATTTTTATATTAAAAATAATATTCACTCCAAAAATTCAATTAATTAAAAAAAATTTATTAAATATAAATCTTTGCAAAATTTCAATTATTTTCATAAATTTTTCGCAATTGAATGCTTTTTAATATTTACTATTATCATAAAATTAATCACGAAATTTAAATATTGAAAACAATTTTCTGATACAATTCTAAGATAACGTTCAAATATTTTCATAAAGAATAAAATTTCTTTCAGGAATTGAATTATTTTTCATCGCAGGATTTCAATTTTTTTGTGGTACAATTTTAAATAAATTCTCTGAAAAATGCAATTATTCTTGGAAGTTTTATTAAAACTCGATAAAAGTATTCAATTTTAAGAAAAATTCCTTTATCCAAGAAAATATTCAATTATTTCATGAATGCAATAAATTGTTTTATACAAATAACTTTTAACTCGACGCAGAAAATCAATTATTATCAAAATTTTTGAAATATAATTATTAAATCAATTATTTTGAGAAATTTTAATGAAATTCTTATCCAAAATTTAATTTTAAATTAATATTAATTTTAATTTAAATTTAATTATTTTGATAAGCATAAAAAATTATGAGAAGAATTCAATTCTTTTAGAAAGTAACGAAACTCTCTGTAGAAATTAAATTATATTTAAAATTTTTGAAAAAGTCTTGTCAATAATTAAGTTTGTTTTTAAAATGGGTAGTGAAATTCTTCTCAAGAATTTAAATATTTTCAAGAATTTTTATATAATTGTCAGCAAATTTCAATTGTTTTAACGAAATTTCAATTATTTAATCAAAATTTAACAAATTTCTTCCCATGAATACAATTATTTTCTTAAATTATTATTTAAATTCATCTGATTAATTCATTTATTTTTAAATATTAAAATTAAAATTTTTAATAAAATTCTTCTAATGTTTTCAATTATTTTCAAAAATTGTGATTCAAAAATTTTAATTCATTTCATTTTTTGGAAATTTTAAATTGTATTCCTAAAAAAATTAATTATTTTAAGAAGTTGTTAACAAAATTCTTCATTGAAGTTCAATTTTAGGAAACATTTAACTGTTCAATAAATAGATTATTTTTGTATTTAAATAATTGAATTCTATCAAAAAAATGTATTTCAAAATGAATTTCTGTTGAAATTTTCTAATAAAAAATGTTTCTGTGTTAAAATTTTCCAATAAAAACTGTTTTTGTGGTAAAATTTTCTAATAAAAAATGTATTTTAAAATTAATTTCTCTTAAAATTTTCAAACAAAAAATTTATTTCAAAATGAATTTCTATTAAAATTTTAGATAAGATAGATTTAGATAATTTTGTAGACTTTTAAAAAGGTTTCAGAATGAAAATGTTGGAAAATTTGAATTCTTCGTTCTTTTAACTTACAATTAATTTTTTTTCGAAAAAGTTTAATTGAATTTTTTTTCATAATATTTGAAGTTTTTATTTTCTCTAATATTTATTTAAACAAATAATTTCTGAATAATCGAAATTAAAAATATTAAAAATAGTTAATTTTAAGAAGAATTTTAGTTAAAAGTGTTAAAAAAAGTAACAATAATAATTGAATTTAAATGATGATGATGATGATAATTCCGAAGAAATGAGAGTAACAGTATTTTTATATAAAATAATAATTTTACAACTGTGTTTTTACGACTTTTGTTACCATTTATTCATAAATATAAACTACAAGAAAAAATGTGTAAAAATTTTTAAATTATAAAATTGTTCCATTATTGTGAGGGTGAATAAATTCCGACAATCATTTTCCCTCTTATCGTATTTCTTCTTTACGCATTCATATAAACAATCGTAATAATTTCGTACAACTAAAAAGGGGTTGTGTTTTGAAAGAAAGAAAGAGATTACGAGAGAGAGAGAGAGAGAGAGAGAGAGAGAGAGAGAGAGACTTTGGTATGCACGTAAATGTAGTTATAAATAAATCTAGGAGCTCTTAATGTTTGGCAGTCTAGTCCAATGGAGGGTGAAAGAAGAAAAGCCGAGGAAGAGAAACTGAGAATTGAGAATGAGTAAAAAGGGGGGCGACTGAGAGAGAAAGAGAGAAGAGGTGAAAGACGAGGGTGAAGAAGAGTTGCTCTTGGGGGGATTCAACGCGTGTCGAGAATCCCATTCCCTGTGTTTGACTGCTCGTTTCTAGTTCTCTAATTCGCAAAGATGAAACCCCATATTTTCCATCCATTTCACTCACTACATAAAAGACAAGAGAAGAAAAAATTATTACCAAAAGCTTTTATGACTATTAATCATACTTTTTAAATCCTATCCCCAAGAAAAATCGTGAAGAAAAAATTATTTCATAAATATAATAAAAAACTAATTTCTTTTCTTCAATGCTAAAACAATTTTTTTTCTGTTTATTCAATTTTGAGTTTAAATTGAAAAAAAAATTTCACACCGATTTTTAGTTTAAATTAAAATAAAATTCAAACCAATTTGGAGTTTAAAAAAAAAATCCAAACCAATTTAGAGTTTAAAAAAAAATCCAAACCAATTTGGAATTAAAAAAATTCTAAACAATTTTTTAGCTTAAATTAAGAAAAAAGTGAATTGAAAGTGACAATTTTACTTGTCTTGAAACAAATTCTTTTTTTCCTCTGAGCTTTATTTTAAAGACACTTGGAATAATTTTGAAACCGTGCGTGCCTCGTCATACGAGGTAAATAACGAAATAATTTTTTCACTTACAGCAGTAAGAAAAAAAAATGAAGTACAATTCTTTTTGTCGAGTAATTATACATTCTTTCATCATATGCAACTGCACGTTCGTATACGTGTTGAATTTAAAATTTCAAGATTTCGAAGTAGAAAATATTTATTCCTGAAAAAAAAAATATTTTCCCACTCGGGAAATTATAAAATTACACGGAAAAAAATCTTCAACTAGACCAGCGATTACTTTCGCTGCAATAGCGAAAGTATTCGTGGCAATAACTAAAAATTTCGTTAATATAGTGAATTTTGTAGTTCCAGGTGAAAATTGTTTTTCGTGTAAGTAAATAATAATTTTTTAGTGATTTTTTAATAATTTTTAAATAATTTTTTAATAATTTTTAAATATTTTTTAATAATTTTTTAATAATTTTTTAACCCTCCGTCACACACCTAGGGAGGGATTCCCTCTTCGGTTTCAGTATTTTTTAAATAACTTTTGTTTTCCTCATTGCAAAATAAAATCAGTCTCTATACCTTTCGACAATTTACTCTTCAACATATTTCTAAAAAAACATTTAGTTTAAACATAATTAATATTTAATTATGAAGCTTCAAAGCCAGAAAAAACTCGAAAAAGTGAGGTTATGTTAAATAAAAAAATCAAGTTTTCAAAATATTTTTTGTTCCACTATTGGCTAATGGCAAAATTATATTATAAATGTAATTAAAATAAATTATTTAATGATTTTTTTGCTTATTTGTTAATGTTACATTATTTTTACATGTAAAGTGTAATTCCTTCGAAGATGTGCATTCGTGTAATTAAATTTTATTTTTGAGACTGAAAATTAATTTTATTAATTTTATAATTTAGAATAATTTACTACATATTTATAAGTTTGTGTTAAAATTAAATTTATATTGATTCCTTTGTTTATGTTGTTATGTCGCTTATTTTACAATGTGGTGAGGGATTTCCTCTAAACGTGTGTAAAGTCGTAATTTTTTCCAAGGTGTGTGACGGAGGGTTAATAATTTTTTAATATTTCTTAATAATTTTTTAATAATTTTTTAATAATCTTTAATAATTTTTTTTTCATAAAAAATACTACTTGGTATTATTTTTTTGCTCGTTGGTAAATAACTTATTTTTTTGTTGATTATTTGTAATCTTTAAAATTAATTGCCTTAGAGAAATTAGTGTGAGTTAAAGGTCCTCGGCGTTTTGTTGGTGAGAGTGAAAAGGGGGGTGAGGGGTGGTAAGGAGTAAAAGCTAGTTCTTGCTGACTATACAGTGAGGCTAAAGGCGAATGTGCGCTCGTTCAGCGCTCTTCTCGTAAGACGGCTTCGAATTGAATTTACAAACTTGCAGATTGGATTCCAACTTGCCTATTATAGGGTGCGTCTGTTCCGGTTAAAAGCTGGGGGCAAGGGAATTAATGTCGATACGCTACGCGGAAGGTCGGAGATTACTCTAAAGGCTCCTTTGCTCATTGTCTTAGGCGCACACCTAATGCCGATACAAACGATTTTCTCCTTCTGATGTAATTATCAATCATGTGCCGAACTTATTCATTCACTTTTTTTTCAAATTTATTTGACGACTTTTTTTTTTAATGTCTGACTGAAATTTTCTTTTACTACTGACGACAAGTCTGACTTAAATTTTCTTTTACTACTGAGGCCAAATGTGACTAAAATTTTCTTTTACTACTGAGGCCAAATGTGACTAAAATTTTCTTTTACTACTGAGGCCAAATCTGATTAAAATTTTCCTTTACTACTGAGGCCAAATGTGACAAAAAATTTTCCTTTACTACTGAGGCCAAATCTGACTAAAATTTTCCTTTACTACTGAGGCCAATTCTGACTGAAATTTGCTTTTCCTTCTGATACAAAAAAAAAAATTTTGTCTTTAATACTAATGCGAAGTCTGACCGAAGTTCGTATTACGTACTGATGCCAAGTCTGACAGAAATTCGCCTTTACTACTGACTCAAAAAAACTAAAATTGAAATTTTTTTACAGTGTTCCAAAGAAATAAAAATGAAGATAAACAAAAAAGCCTTACAGGTAGTAATTTTCTCTACTAGTACAAAATTTGGACTAAGTTTGACATAAATTTTCTTTTACTACTGATTCAAAAATTTTGAAAATTCAAATTGATAAATCTTTTGAAATTGAAATTTTTTGCTAGAACCAGAATAGAGATTTATTACTACGTCGGAAGTGTTAACAAAGTCTGACTAACAATTAACATTTACTACTTATGTCAAGTCTGACTGAAATTTGCCTTTACTACTGATTCAAAAAATCGAAAATTGACATTTATTTACACTAAGCCAGAGGATAAAAAAAAGATAGCAATTGATGCATAGAAATAAGTCTCACTACGACTGACTTTTACTAATTATTCAAAATTCTGAGAAGGTCTGACTTAAAATAGCTTTTACTACTGAATCCAAAACATGTTTTAAATTTCTTGAAAAATTACTAGACAGGCAGGTGAAAAACAAAAATAATAGAAAATTATCATTTCGCAACTGACTTCGACTACTAAAACAAATTTTCAATACAGTCTGACTTAAATTTTCTTTTACTACTGATTAAAAAATTTATAATCAAAAAATTTTTTTTAAATATTATAACTGGAATTGATTTTTACTATTGTTTCGAAACATTATGAACATTCGGCTCCAAATAATTTTTACTACTGATTTTCAAGGTTTTAAGAAATTCTGATTTTTACCTACTGATGCTGATGCTAAGTCTGACTTAAATTTGCCCTTACTACTGATTTAAAAAATATAAAATTTCAGTTTCTTAACTTTACGTTATACTGGAGAATTTTGAAAGAGAAGGCAAACGAATCGTCTCAAAGAAGCTAAATTTAACTACTGAGACAAATTTTTTATACAGTCTGACTTAAAATTACTTTTACTACTGTTTAAAAAAACGGAAATTTTTAAAGAGACTACTAAGTGAAAAAAGTGAATCACTGATTGAAATTATTAAAAAAAACTTTACAAAAGAACTGGCTAAAATTTTCTGTTATTACTATTAATATAAAATTTCGACGTCTGACTATAAAATTTGCTTTTACTACTGATTCAAAGAACAAAAATTAATATTTTCAGATACTCAGTTAAAAAATAGGAAAAATCTCTTACTTGCACTGACTTTTACTGTTGATAGCGAAATTTAACTATGTGATGGAAATTAAATTTTTAATTTTTAAATCAGTAGTAAAAGCAATATTAAGTCAGACATATTCAAAATTTACAATGAGCAGTAAAAAAAATTTTTTTCAGCTAGAAGTTTTCTTCAAATCTTTGTATTTTTCTACTTTTACTTTTCTAAATAAATTTTAATTTTAAATTTTGGCAAAAGTAGTAAAAGTCTTTTTTTGTCAGACGTTTGAGTAATTTTTTATTAGTAACAAAAGTCAGTTCTAGAAATTTTTTTGTTCTATTATTAATTAGATATCTTGAAAGCTTTGTATTTTTGTTCTTTATGTTTCTAAATAGGTTTCAATTTTATTTTTTTACAAAAGTAGTAAAAGTAAGTTTCAGTTAGACTTTTGTGTAATTTTCTTTCAGTAGAAAAAGTCAGTTCTCGTAAGTTTTTTTTTCTTTTAAGTAATTACTTTTCATGAAAGCTTTCTATTTTTCTTCTTTACTTTTCTAAATATGTTTTTACTTCAAATTTTGCCAGAAGTAGAAGAAGTGGATTTCAGTCAGACATTGGTAAAATTTCGTTTTAGGGGGTGTTAAAAAAATCTCTGTCAAACAATGTCAATGTTTACAAAAGTAGAAGAAAATTTCCATCCAAAACGAAGTTGGAAAACAAAGTCTGACTGAAAATCTCTGTTACTACTGGTATAAAATTTCGATGTCTGACTGAAAGGTACTTTTACTACTGATGGCAAAATTTGAATTGAAAATTTCTTCAGGTTACAAGATTTGAAAAATTAAATGTCAGGGTGAAATGTCTTACTAGAGGTAACTTTTGCTACTGGTAGAAAATTAAATAGAAGTTTGTCCGTGTTGAATTAAATTTTTTATTTTTGATTCAGTAGCAAAAGGGAAAGTTAGTCATTTTTTAAATTTCGCTTTAGTAGTAAAAATTAAGACATTTCGTATTTTTTTTCCTTTATTTTATCCCTTTCTCTTCAGGTGGATTTTAATCTGAAGAAATTTTAATTTTTTTGTATCAGTAGTAAGAGAAAACTTTAGTCAGACGTGTAAAATTTAAAGTAGTAAAAGTCAGTTTTAACGAGACATTATTTATCAGTCTTTACTCTTTATTAATAATTCCAGAATTCTTCTCGAGTACACCCGAAAAAATAGAAATTTTTCCTCTTTTGCATTAAGTAGTGAAAGTAAATAACTGTCAGACTAAAAAAACCCCACTTGTGGTAAAAGGAAATTTCACTCAAGCAATGGCTGGTAATTTTTCTCATTCTCCTTCCATCATGGCAACTAGCCTCTAATTGTGGTTGAAGTATATTCCTCTTAAAATATGCGAATATAGAACTCTCTGTTTTGTGAGTATGGAAAATTAGATTTTAGGTCCATTGGAAAAGGTTCGAGGAGAAAACTCGAGAACTGGCAAAAGTGAAATTCGATGTGGAAGCTCTGTCAATTTCTCCGCGAAATGCGTGACCCGCGTGCGCGACATTATCAACGGCGTTCGCTTTGTAAAGCGGAACTATAACTGAATTTTCTTCGTCATTTTATGCATCAGACTCGCCATACTGTAACCGAATTCGATGGGTAATGCAATTACACATCTTTGCCCGCACTCTGCGTAGGTATGTTACAGTCTCTCTCTTTCTCTCTCTCTCTCTCGTACTCTCTTTCCACGTGGGCGTGACGCATCGGCATACACTATTATTATCTACGCACATCCAAATTATGATATTTTTCTCCACGGTCAAAAAGAAACTTTAGTCGACAATTTATTCTTCTTCTTCTTCTTCTTTTTCTTGTTTTCAAGTCCAAGAACTCTGTTGATCTTCAATATAATATTTTCAATACCGGTTTTTTTTCTTTTGATAATATTCAATACACGAATAATAGGTAAATAATTCTTGATTATAACGTGAATAATTATTGCACTTAAAGAAAGTTTATATTATTCCAAATTTGATGATTTAATTTAATTTAACCGATTACTTTTGAATAAATTCAAACTTTAAACTTCAAAAAATTCAATTCTTGGAAATAATTCAACTTTATTTATAAATATAGAAAATTTTTTTTGTAAAAATTCAATTATTTTCAATTTCAAATTTATAACAATTTTAATAATTATTACAATTAATTTACACAATTTACAATTACAATTTCATAATCAACAGGGTTGCGATAGGTCAGGGATTTCAAGGAAATGTTCACTAAGAAAAAAAATTGATTAAATTCAAAAATAAGTAGTTAACCAAATAAATATGTTTGAATTAAATATATCTTTTAATTGAATTCGATATAATTTTTATTAAATCAAATTTATTATGTATTGCGAATGAAAATTAATATGTTTAATTGAAAGATAATTATTGGTTGACTGTATTGCAAAGATAATGTTTGATTTAAAAATATATTGTTTTCTTAGTGTTTGGAAAATTTATGAAAAGTACAGAAGAATATTTTAATATTCAGAATTTGTAAGAAAATTCTGAATTTTTGTGTCTTTCAATTTTTTAAACCTTAATAAATATTAAAATTTTTCCTAAGAAAGTAAATTATTTTGAAAAAATCTATAAAAAAATTGTAATCAACTATGTCATTAACTTTATAGTAATGAATAGTACCATTTTTCGACAAAATTCAATAATTTTTAGGAATTTAAATAAAGTTGATTGCAAACTTCAATAAACTTCAAAAACTTTTCTTAAAAAATTTCACGAGAATTAAATTATTTAAAGTAGATTTTCGATAAATTTTTGTTTATAAAATCAAGTGTTTTTTAATTTGTCATTAAATTGTTCTCATGAATTCAATTGTTTTATAAATCTAACAATTTTTTTCAATCATTCAATTATTTTAATGATTTTTAAAATAATTTTTTTTTCACTCATTTATTTCTATATTTATTATTTTAATAAAGTTCCTCTAAAGAAATTCAATTATTTAAAGACAATTTTGACAAAGTTCTACACATCTCTTTTTATTTAAATTTTTGAATTCTCGTAACATTTTCTATAAAAAATTTATTTAAAAATTAATTTCAGAGTAACAGTTTCAGAAAAAATTGAATTTTTGTTGAAGAAGTTACTAATAATTACAATTTTTTTTAAACAATTGAATTTTGTAAAAGTTTTAAATTAAAATTTCGTTAAAATGAATTGCTAGTAAATGATTTTGAAAATTCTGAATAGAATTTTATGGAAAATTAGTATTTTTTGAAATCATAATAATATATATCGCAAAATAATATTAATTAAATATACATTTAAAAAAAAGTATCTGTGTTTTTTGAATAATTCGAAAATTAAGGAAATTTTATAAATTAATGTATTAGAAAGATTTTTAAGTGTCTAATTATTTTCGGAATGAATCGGAATATTCTTAACGTTCAGGGAAAATTTCCAAATTTTATCTGGAAATCAGGGAAAATTCAAATAGATAAAAATTTTTAATAAATTCTTTGAAAAAATACAATTCAATACAATTTTAATAAAATTTCGAGAAAGATTTTAATTTAAAAAAATTTTTTAATAATGTTTTTCGAAAAAATTGAATTATTTAAACAAATTTTAATAAAATCCACAAAAAATTCCATTACAAACAATTTTAATAAAATTTCGAGAAAGAATTTAAATTTTAAACAAATTTTTAATAATATTTTTCGAAAAAATTGAATTATTTTTAAAAATTTTAATAAATTCTTCGAAAAAATTCAATTCTATACAATTTTAATAAAATTTCGAGAAAGATTTCAATTTAAAAAAATTTTTTAATAATGTTTTTCGAAAAAATTGAATTATTTAAACAAATTTTAATACAATCCAGAAAAAATTCAATTATATACAATTTTAATAAAATTTCGAAAAAGAATTTAATTTTTAAACAAATTTTTAATAATATTTTTCGAAAAAATTGAATTATTTTTAAAAATTTTAATAAATTCTTCGAAAAAATCCAATTCTATACAATTTGAATAAAATTTCGAGAAAGATTTTAATTTAAAAAAATTTTTTAATAATGTTTTTCGAAAAAATTGGATTATTTAAACAAATGTTAATACAATCCAGAAAAAATGCAATTATATACAATTTTAATAAAATTTCGAAAAAGAATTTAATTTTTAAACAAATTTTTAATAATATTTTTTGAAAAAATTGAATTATTTTTAAAAATTTTAATAAATTCTTCGAAAAAATCCAATTCTATACAATTTGAATAAAATTTCGAGAAAGATTTTAATTTAAAAAAATTTTTTAATAATGTTTTTCGAAAAAATTGGATTATTTAAACAAATTTTAATACAATCCAGAAAAAATGCAATTATATACAATTTTAATAAAATTTCAAAAAAGAATTTAATTTTTAAACAAATTTTTAATAATATTTTTCGAAAAAATTGAATTATTTTTAAAAATTTTAATAAATTCTTCGAAAAAATCCAATTCTATAGAATTTGAATAAAATTTCGAGATAAATTTCAATTTAAAAAAATTTTTTGATAATGTTATTCGAAAAAATTGAATTATTTAAAAAAAGTTTCATAAAATCCTCGAAAAATTCAATTATATACAATTTTAATAAAATTTCTAGATAGAATTCAATTTTCTGTTTAATTTTTATTAATATTTTTTGTAAAAATTTATTTTCTAACATTTGAATAGATCCTTATGAACAATTGAATTATTTTATTTTGTAAATAATTGGAAAAATTGTATAAGAATTTAAGAAAAAGATTACAATTCTTTTTTTAAATTAAAAAAACAATTTTACTGTAGTAAAATTGTTTGTTAAAACTCAATTACTTTTAAAGAAAAAATTCCACTAGAGAATTGTAATCTTTTTCTTAATTCTTTATAAAATTTTTTCAATTTTTCAATAAAATTTATTGCAACAAATTGGATGATTTTGAATATATTAATTTTGAAAATTGAAAATATTTAAAGAGAAATTGAAAGATAAAGAATTAAAGAAAATGTTTAGAAACAAAAAAGCAAACAACTTGAAAACAGAAAAAAATTTCCTCTGCAGAATATGTTCTGACCAATATTGACACGGTAAATCGTTAGGTATTAAAATAACACCAAAATGGATTAAAATAACACTAAATTTGATTATTTTAATCCTTTTTGGTGTTATTTTAATACCTAACGATTTACCGTGGACGCAAAAAAAACAACTTGAAAACAGAAAAAAAATTTCTTCTGCAAAATATTTTCTGACCAATATTGACGCAATTGTTGTCATACAATTTGTAATTTTTGTTTTTGTTGTCATATAAGTTGTGTTATTTGGTTATTATCATTAAAAGCAATTAATTTATTTGTTCGCCGCATTGAATAAACATGAATAGAATCGAAATCAGGTTAGATGTATGAAAACTATGATTAAGCGAATTTCCTTTTCAAGACCAATAACAATTAATTTCTATGTATAAACATGTAAGAATGTTGACAACACAATAATTAGGAGCAAATGAAAGCCAATAATAATGCATAGAGGAAAATTGTATAATGTAATATACTCTATGTGAAAGAGAGAGAGAGAGAGAGAGAGAGAGAGAGAGAGAGAGAGAGAGAGAGAGAGAGAGAGAGAGAGAGAGAGAGAGAGAGAGAGAGAGAGAGAGAGAGAGAGAGAGAGAGAGAGAGAGAGAGAGAGAGAGACTGAGAGAGAGAGGGAGACAAAAAGGTTGAATGGAAGAGAAAATTTGTACAATGCTGACGTGCAAAGGCCCTCATATATTGTGGCTCCACTCAATCAGAAGTCATAATACATTTACCGCGACCTAATGAAGTCTTGATGAAAGGCTGCCGCTGGGACAGTATATAGCAGGGGTTCTCAAAAGCCCCGCACCCGTGCCTTCAATTTTCAAAATATCGTTTCACCAAAAATCCACTCATTTGAGAAAATTTAATTTCGATTTGTGGACCAAGAAGATTAGCACAACAACTCGAACCATATGAAGCGGTAAAAAACATTGAAAATAGAAAGCAGAAAAAGTCTTGAATTCTTTTTTTTTTCAAATTCAACCGTATAGCGAACCCCTCTCTTATAGAAGCAAGAGAAAGAGAGCCAGAGAGAGAGAGAGAAAGAGAGAAAACTGCTAATCCTCGGAAATTAAAAATGCCCGCGTTTCAAACGTTTCAAAGACTACTGACTGCGACTTGGCTACATAGCCTTTCCAGTTTCCACTCGGCAGCCCATTGGTGGACATTCTCTGTCTCTTGCAAGCTCCATTTACAGAAACCCCATCAAAGGGATTGTGGCATTACGCTTTACAGTTTAGGAGCTGGAAGACGCGGCAGCAGCGGCGGCGGCACTCGGCTTGGAACAGAGAGTGCCAACCAGTGGGAAAGGGTCTATACTCCCCTGACACAGGCTCTCATTTCACTTCTCTCCCTCCCCCCCCCCCTTGCCCCCCTTTCACCCTTATGGAACCCTCTTCTTGGAAAGAGAAATGTAGCATAGGCCTTGGACACTTCTTGGTAAATGAGTATTTGTCTTTGTGAATAAATAAAATGCATTACACAGTTGACGCAACCATATTCTGAAAGAGAGACAGAGAGAGAGAGAGAGAGAAAGAGAGAGAAAGAGAGAGTAAGAGAAAAAGCTGTTACGAGACTGTGAAAAACCATCTCTTGTAGAAAGGCAGAAAAATTCTGCGCCTTAGTCTTTTCAAGTTCTTTTTTAACATTTAGTTTCTTTCATTAGAGACAATATTTGCCATTTGAAAATGAAAACTCTTGATAAATTTTAGCTAGTTGCAGGACTGATAAAAATTATGATTTTTAAAAAAGAATCAAAACAATCCCATTTTTTTTATTTAAATCGGATTTTTGAACAATTTTTTAATACACTGGAAAAAAAGGTTCGCTCAGCATCGAAAAGTATTTTTCCTTATTTTTAGTAAACAAATTTTTACTAATTTTACTCCTTTTATTCACTTAAGAAGTAAAAAACAATTTAATAGTATTTTTTTAACTAAAAAATTTGGACAAAATTGAGTTATTGTTTTGGTTTTGTACAAAAAAAATATTTTTCGATGCTGATCATCGATGTCAACTTCAGGGACCTGGAAAAAAATGTATTTGATGCAAATAACTGATTATTTTACTATTATCAAATAAATATTTACTTGATTCAAATAATTTATATTTAAAAAATTTTTTTTATAAATATTTCAGTATTTGAAGCAAATATTATTTAATTGCTTCAAATAAAAATTGTTTCAATCAAGTAAATATTTATTTCATAATTGTCAAGTAATCGTTCATTTGATTAAAATAACTTTTTTTTTCAGTGTACGTATTTACTTTTAAGGCGGTGTCAAAGTCGATGCGATTTTCCCTTTGAAGCCCAATGCAAAAATCCAATCGACTTTGACACCGCCTTAAGGAGTTTGTTTTTCTAACAATAGAATAATAGGGCTGCAAAATTTAATTTTCAGATTTTCCTGATTTTTCCTGAGTAATTTTTTATTTTTACTGATTAATAAATTTTTAAATTAATAATAATAATAAAGCACATGTTTAATTGTTCAAATTTGATTTCAAAATTAATATTAAATCAAAGAACCGAGCACAAAATACATGGAAAAAAAGTTTCGGTCAAATTTGTTTAAAGTTCGTGGTTTTCTTGCTGATAATCTACTGAACAAAAAAGTATTAATGGCAAAACTTCAAAAAATCAATACTTTTAAACATATTTTGTTAAACATTATTTAATAATTGTTTTTTTTTTTAATAAAATTTCATAAAAACCATTGAAATTAGAACAAAATAATATTATTGGCAAAACATCTGAAAATCAATACTTTTAAACATATATTGTTAAAAATTATTTAATAATTGTTTTTTTTAAATGAATTCTCATAAAAACTATTCAAATTCTTAAAAAGAGTCATTACAATTAATAAGAATAATTAAAATATTTTAAAGAATTTTTTTTAAATTTTCAAAATAATTCTATTCACTAGAAAACTTATATTATATATTATTAAAAATAAATCTACTCTGTTGAGAAATTTTATTAAAATATTATCAAAAATAATTGAATTCCTGCGATAAATTTTACTATTTAAAAAAATAGTTGTATTTTTCCGAAGAATTTTATCATAATTTTTGAAAATAATTGAATTTAATTAATATTTTTAAAAGTAGATATTTTCTTTCAAAAAATTTACTTGAATTATACTTGAAATAATTGAATTCTAGCTATGAATTGTACTATTAAAAAAAATTAATCAATTTTTCCGAAGAATTTTATCAGAAATTTGGAAAATAATTGAATTTAATTAATAATTTGAAAAATTATTGTATTTTTTCCAGAAAATGTACTATAATTAAATTAAAAATAATTGCATTCCTTTGAAGAATTTTATTATAATTGAAAATAATTAATTCTTGCGAAGAATTTTATTAAAAAATTTTAAAGTTCTGATTAAATTCTTTTTGAAGAATTTTTTTGAATTTTGTTTTAAATAATCAATTTTTTTTTTAATAATTTTGATTGAAAATTTTGAAAGTAATTGAATTTTATAATGAATTTCTTACAATTTTAAAAAATAATCGCTTATGTTAAAAATTATAATTAAATACTTTATTGTTGAAGTTTATTAAAAATTGTTTTCATTATAATTGAATTCCTGTGAAAAAACTTGATTATTTATAGAAATAATATAATTCTTGAGAAGAATTCTACTATTTTTAAAAATAATTGACTTGTTTCCAAGTATTTATTACAGGTTTGGAAAATAAAGGGATTTTTTAGAAAAATTTTTATAAAAATAGGAAAAAATTTCACTAAAAATTTACTAAATCCTTGAGTGAAATTTTATTAAAAAATTGACATGGTAAAATTTTTATAAACAAATTGTTATAACTCGATTTTTAAAGAAAATAATTTAATATTTTACGAGAATTTTCTTAAAAATTTGGAAAATAATTGAATTTTTTAACTAAATTTTACAGATAGTTTTAGAAATAATTAAATTTTTGAGATTAAATCACTTTTAGAAGTATTAAAAAAAAAATGAATATTTTGCAAAGACTTTACTGAATAATGAAATTATTTCAATGGATTTATGCAAATTTCAGAAAATAATTGAATTATTTTGTGAAATTTTAAAGATATTGTATTGAAAATAATTTAATTTCTGCGAAGAGTTATTTTAGAATTTGTGGATAGAGAATTTTTTAAATGTCTGACTGATATTGACTTTTACTACTAATTCAAACATTGAAAGTAAGAATTTATTTTTCAGTATACTTTAGGATACGGAAAAAAATAAAAAACCAGTAGAAAACATATTTTACTACTAATGAATTTTTCTACTCGCAAAAAATGTAGAAAATGTCTGACTTAAAGTTGCCTTTTCTACTGATTCAAAAAATTTTAATTCTAATTTTCTTGAGTGATATTTAAACTCGAATTAAAATTTTCTATTGAAACATTTGTGAATTTCTGATTAAAATTGATTTTTACTGCTAATTCGAAATTTTTAACAAAGTCTGACTGTAAACTTGCTTTTTCTACTGATTTAAGATTTTTTCGTCACTAGTAAAAGTAGATTTCATTCAAACGCTAAAATTTAATGCCAGTAGTAACAGTGTCTTTCAGTCAGACCATTATGTAAAGCTTTGTTTTACAAAGAAATTTTCTTCACAATTTTGGTAAAAATTTTAAAAACGTCTGACTTAAATCTGCTATTACTACTGATGCCAAAATTCAATCAGTAATTTTTTGCCTCTGACTTTATTTTCGGCATTCTTTTTTTTAAAATAATAAACAAATTTTCTGTCTGAATGGAACTGGCTTTTACAACTAGTAGAAAAATTTTGATTTTGATTTTTTTTCTTTTTTTGGATTTTTTTTTTTTGATAATTAGTTTATATTAATTAGTTTATTATTTATTTTGTTCAATATTTTATTTCTTAATAATAATAATTAATTACTTAATAATAATAAAGTACATGTTCTGATAATCTGTTCGCTATGTGAAGTTAGTTGTTGTTTGGTTTTTTTTTAAACATTAAAATTAATTAATTAATTAATTAATTTAATTTCCAACGTGCTGCGAATTGTGAAAATCAGGTCAGTGTTTGTACTCGAAACAATCCCGAAAATAAATACAAAATTCAAAAGGGAAAGAAAAAAAGAGGGTTTATTTTTAAATTTTGTAAAACTGAAGATAGACGATGAAGTGGTAAAAATTTATAGTAAACTTAATATTCATTCAGAGATCAGTGTATTATGACGATAAATTAGCAATAAAATAGAGAGGCTGCTTTGCAGTATTTCGTTACATCTTATCATGCGCGCGAGTGAGAGGAAGAAAAATAAAGGACTTTGAAAATCTCCATAAATGTCTGATCGCGATGGTAATCCTTTGAGTATTAGAAGGAAGTTACAGTTCGTAATTTTGCCCACAAGACAGGACAATGCCAACGACAAGAGCCATTCTCCGAAAGGGTTTTATATTCATCGAAGCGCGCTTATTATTTTAACAAACGACCACCCGCCTTCTTTTGTATATTATATATCAACACATACGAAAACATGTATATTTTTTATGTATGTATATGTTTGTGCTATATATATAGATTGTGGAAAAGTACATTGTTGATGTGCAAGTGATGCAGGATAATATTAATACCGGTGCTAAACGTGTCGTGTGAGAAATGGTCAGGTGCTCGACCGTAAAGTCCCGCGTGTTATTTTCTATCGCCCTTTGGGAACGATATCCATGTCAATTTCTCTATATACACACACACATATAATGTCAGGCCAAATCCTTTACAGGAAATGTTACGCCCAAAAACCTTTTGCGCGCCACATCCGTTAGCGTTAGTGCACACTGAAAGAAAAATTTATTTGATTCAAATAAAAATGGACTATTTTCCATTAAATATTTACTTGATTCAAATAATATTTATTGGAGTCAATTAAATGATATTTGAACCAAAAATTTCAGTATTTGAAGCAAATACCATTTAATTAACTCTAATAATTATTATTTGGTTCAATTAAATATTTAATTGGTTATTTAATTTTAATTCATTTTAATTAATTATTATTTGAATCAAATAAATTTTTTTTTCAGTACACGAGTTTCCAAATATTTCAACTTTCATGTATGAAAAACAAACGTAGGATCAACTTTTCTGTTAATTTTTATTTTTTTCAAAAATAATTTCAATTTTTGCTAAATGTCGGACAAAAAAACTTAGATTTCCCCCCATCACTTCAAGTTTCGTCAAAAATTAATAATATTCACAAAAACTGACTGTAAAGAAGCTATAAATGAAAATAACCAAAAGGTTCTATTAAAAAACAATTTTTATACACTGAGAAAATATTTTATAATGTTAAGCAATCAAAGAAAGTCGCAAATATTCAAAATTTAAGATGTCTGATCCAATATGGAGTCGATTTTATTAAAATTCACCCAAATCGTCTAAAACTTGTTAGTTTGGGGTTTTTTTTGGGTTTGATGAATATGAACTTTAACATAATTAACTGTTAATAATGATTTTTTTTTATTTTCAATAGATTCAAAAGAACTGAACAAATTTTTGTAAAAATTTATTGGATTTACCTGAAACGATATAATCGGCGGTTTTTTGGGGTCTTTGAATAGGAATTTTACATTAGTCATCAAAAATTCAATATGTGACAAATTTTTAAAATGTTTGTAAGCCATTTAAAATTTTTTAAAACTAAAATGAAATTCGTATTCGGCGACCCAGAAAAACTCTGATAAATAAGTTTCAAGTAAATCTGATGAATTTTTAAAAAATTTTACAGCCATATTGAATCCGAAATTTTGAAGAATCTTGACCTGATGACGGAAAACTGAATACGGATTCGAATTCAGCGACCCAAAAAACGTTAAAAAATAATTTTTTTTTTAAACTACAACACAGAGAACAAATTTTTATATTTTAATTGCTGACAATCCTTAATTTTATTAGAATTTTAGAAAAATCAATCAATATTCGAAATAGCAACTAAAATCGACTAATAATTCATTGATTTTTTGTGATTTTGGTATAAATATTTAAAACATTTAATTATTTTGAGAATTAAAAAAAAATTTTTTTTAATTTTAGAATTTTGAGAATTTTAATCAATTATTTTTTCTAATTTTTATATATTTTAAAGTAATCAATGATTTTCAAAATTTTCAATTATAATAAATTCTCATATTAATTGAAAATTTTTAAATACTTACACTGAAACTATGTACATAAACTAATTTATGATTTTTAATATATAATTTACGTAGAATTTATTTATAATAATAATTCGTATATAATTTATTTATTTTAAATTAATAATAATATGAATGTAATTCTACAAATTTTAGTTAAAAATTCAACAAAAAAATTGAATTTCTTATAAATTATATTAAAATTTTGGTGAATAATTGAATTTTCTAAGAAAAGAATTTTATAATAAAAAAAAAATTCTCAAAGTATTGAATTATTCAAAAAAATTGTTGTTTCCATTTTGTAAATAATTAAATACTTTAAGAATGATTTTTTTATTATAAATTTATTTTCATAAAAAAATAAATTATTTAGAAAAATTTTAATATAATATTTTAAGAAAATCAATTGTTTTTTTCGAATTTTTAACTAAAATTTGTAGACAACATTTAATTAGTTTACATAAATGGCGTCAGTGTAATTTTTTAAATCATTCAATTATGATGAAAAGTTTTAACTAAAATTTTTCGAAAAATCAATTATTTTCTCCAATTTTAATATTATTCTTTTTATAGTGGATTGGTATACACTTTTTTTGTTTTTTGGTATAATTATTCATTGTGTTATAATTTTAGTGTTATTATTTATAGTGTTAATTTTTTTACAGCAATATTTTTAGAAGTTTTTAAAAATATGAAAATTTTTAACCAATTTTGCATTGAAAAAAGAATTCATTAGATTGAAATCTCCGAATACTTAAATATTGAATATTTACTTGAAATGAATAAATAAAAAAATGTATATAATTTTTAATTCAGTCAATTAAATTGTATTTGCTTCAAATACTGGAATTATTGATTTAAATACTAGAATTGATTCAAATACTAGAATTGATTCAAATAAAAATTATTTTAGTGAATATTTAAATGCTAATAATGAAGTAATTGTAATTTTAATCAAAAATTTTCTTCTCTGTGTCACTTGATGTCACAGTAAAAAATTTCCAACAAATTAGAAAATTCCTTTCTGAAGTTGCCCTTAATATTGCTCCTAAACCCAGCTCTGACTAGTAGCACACAAAAAAAACCTCTAAAATGAAATTATATCCTTTTTCACTGCCATCAAAATAATATCATTGAAATACTCTCCCTTCTGTTATATACATTTGTCAGTATAATTGTTTCTGTCCTCTTCATCCATTATATAGATGTCATTAATTGAATTAAATTGCGAGTTAATGAAATTGAAACGAAATAAAATATCACGAAACGAAATATCGATTTCTAAAGTAAATTTTTGCCCATCTGCACTTCCATTCGCGAATGCTTCTCATCGTTGGTATGATGGGAGAAAAATGGTAGGAGGGAGGGGGGCAGAATGAATAAAAAAAAGAAGAGGAAGGAAAAAAAAGGTGAAGGTAGAGTAAAAGTATTCTTGGCAAATATTTCCGTTTTTACGTGTAGCGTTGTTCGGTTGGCCGATGAAGAGTGGAAGGGTGGGGGGAGAGAATGGAGATGAAGAGAAACACGAGCGAGAGAACGGCTTGGGGGAAGCGAGAGTTCTGATTTCATTAGGCCCCGTGTTATGCGATTAATTAAGTCGCGAGCTCCGAGGAAAAATAAGAGGAAAAAGAGAGTCATACCGCTTTTTCGCTCTTTTCTCCTCTTCTCATCCTTCTTTCTCTCTATCCTCGACATTGAAGGGAGAAAGAGAGAGAGAGAAAGAGGGGGAGGAGAAAGAGAAGGGGGAGGGGGTAGAAAAAATTAACTCGAGACATTCCACGAAGGCAGCCCTGTCAGTATCAGAGGGTAAGAGAGAGGGTGTTATGAGCAGTCCAGGAACAGGAATAAGCCTCGGCGTTTACCCAACTCGGTGCGAATTAACGACCCGAGCACACCTTTATCCCATGTTCAGGAATATCAATGTATATATACATACACACACTCACATTGTTCAATTACAATTTTTTTTTTTTTTTTGCTCAAAGAAATTCGATAAATTTTTCGACTTGCGACAATTTAATTAATTAACTGACTTTACAGTGAGGGAAAAATTTATTTGATTCAAATAAACGACAATTTGTTTTTGCAGCTAATAAATATTTGTTTATATTAATAAAAATTTGATTTAAAAAATTTATTTTTTGATTAAACAAACTATTGTTGTTAAAATAAACATAATTTAGTTTAAACAGATTATATTTTGTTTAAAAAAATATAATTTTGCTTAAACAAATAAAAATTTGTTTAACTAAATTATATTTTGTTTAAATAAATGTTATTTGCTTTAAACAAATTATATTTTGTTTAATAAAATATAATTTTTCTTGAACAAATTAAAATTTATTTACATAAATTATATTTTGGTTAAATAAATGTTATTTGCTTTAAACAAATTATATTTTGTTAAAATAAATTATATTTTGGTTAAATAAATGTTATTTGCTTTAAACAAATTATATTTTGTTAAAATAAATTATATTTTGGTTAAATAAATGTTATTTGCTTTAAACAAATTATATTTTGTTAAAATAAATTATATTTTGGTTAAATAAATGTTATTTGCTTAAAACAAATTATATTTTGTTTAATAAAATATAATTTTTCTTGAACAAATTAAAATTCATTTAAATAAATTATATTTTGTTAGAATAAATTATATTTTGTTAAAATAATTTTTATTTTGTTTAAATAAAAGTTATTTGCTTTAAACAAATAATGTTTTGCTTAAAAAAATTGTAATTTGTGTAAATAAATTATAATTTGTTTAAATACATTATATTTTGTTTAAATAAATGTTATTCGCCCTAAACAAATTATATTTTGCTTAATTAAATATTATTTTTTTAAACAGATTATAATTTGTTTAAATAAATGTTATTTACCTTAAAGAAATTATATTTTGGTTAAATAAATATTTGTTTTAACAAATTTATATTTTGTTTAAAGCATTATTTTTTTTTATTGCAGTTCAATAAATTATATTTTGTTTAAATAAATATCTGATTGAAAGTAACGAAGTTTTGTTTAAACACATATTTGGTTTCAGCAAATTATATTTGTATTAAATAATTTGTTTAATTGAAATATAAATTGTTTAAAATTTGAAATAAACAATTTATATTTTATTTAAATAAATATTTTCTTGTTTAAGTAAATTATGTTTGGTTTATACAAATTATATTTTGTTTAAATAAATATTGTCCTGTTTAAATAAATTATATTTAATTTCTACAAATTATATTTTTTCAAACACATATGAGGTTTAAACAATTTATATTCTGTTTAAATAAATATTGTCTTGTTTAAATAAATTATATTTAGTTTCTACAAATTATATTTTGTTTAACACATATTTGGTTTTAACAAATTATATTTTGTTCAAATAAATATTATCTTGTTTAAAATAATTAAATTTAGTTTCTACAAATTTAATTTTGTTTAAACACATATTTGGTTTTAATAAATTATATTTTGTTCAAATAAATATTTTCTTGTTTAAAATAATTATATTTAGTTTAAACAAATATTTAGTTGAAACTAATTTGATTTTCTTTTAACAAATATTTGACTTAAACGAATTTTATTCGAACCATGGGTTTTTCTCAAATATTTGTTTTTTAAAAAGAATATTTCTCTGCAAGCATTGCCTATAGAGTTCTATCGACATTTTTCGTGAATATTTACAAGAAAGCCGTTTATAATATAACTAAATTTATGAAGGAATAAAATTTCTGAACGCACTTAGAAGTGAGTCTATATAAGTTGCATTTACAGCGATAACTATAGCGATTACTGATAATAGCAGAAATGTTCGAGAGGTGGTAAACATAATATTCACTCTCTATGTATATATATATATATGGAAGAATATTTTGCTATAATCATGAAAAAAGAAGCCAATGAGAACTATCCAGGTGCAGCCAGAAGCGATAACCATACCGCTTATCACCTGTTATTACTTGTGTCGAATCAATTTAGCGTTTAACGTTTTCTCGGTTTCGATTCATTTTATGTACCGCGACAAATACACTTAGGGAAACTTTAATGTCGATAAGCTCCACTCACTATTTCTCTGTATATATCTCTACAGCTGTCAAAATGAGTTCATTTTATCGTATTTCATTGAGGTAATTATTTACGTAAACGAGTGGTTTTTTAATTAATTTTTTTGTACGAAGTACGAAAAAGCAGAATTCTGCCAAGATTGGTAATGAACTTTTCTTTCGTTGTATAAATGGGTTTGTAGTAAACCAGTTGAACAATTTGCCGGTTTTTTATGAATAGGAAGCCAAATATTAGGCGATTTTGATTTCAATTATGAACCAATACTGTACCAATACAGAACCAATACTAAACCAATACTAAACCAATACTGAACCAATACTAAACCAATACTGAACCAATACTAAACCAATACTAAACCAATACTGAACCAATACTAAACTAACACTGAACTAACACTGAACCAAATATGAAATCAATACTGAACCAATATTGAACCAATACTAAACCAATACTGAACCAATACTGAACCAATACTAAACCAGTACTGAACCAATACTAAACTAACACTGAACTAACACTGAACCAAATATGAAATCAATACTGAACCAATATTGAACCAATACTAAACCAATATTGAATCAGTACTGAACAAATATTCAACGAATATTTAATCAATATTGAACCAATATTGAACCAATGCGTAGCCAATATTTATTAAACCGATATTGAATCAGTATTGAACCATCATAAAACCAATATTGAACCAAACATTAAACCAATAATGAACCAATTGTCAGCAAATATTTTGCAACTGTTTGGAAAATAAATTCTTTAGCTATAAAAAAATAAACATCACAAAGTGAAAATTTCTTCTCATCTATATTTAAAAAAGAAATGCTCTCTTTTTCTCTGTTGTTGGCTTTTTCTTTTTATGCAGATAGAATGTTACGCGCAGCTGCGCGTCTTTCTTGATGGCATATTTGACACTATACGAGGTTATACAGAACATAATTTTTATCAACTCTCGAGACCCAGATGCCGGAAAGCAAAGGCAAATGGAAGCCGCCAATTGACACGAGGCTAGCACTCTAAGTTTCTAAAAGAGAAAAAATTATTCATGACTCGCTTTTATACAGACATTTAACCCTCACACGATGACTTTAGTCAAGTAAGTTTTAGTAAAGAAGAGAGTAAGAGGTCCTATTTTACGGTTGACATTAATCGACTTTGAAAAAAAAAGAAGAAGTGCTCATGAAATTAAAATCGTTTTCATGATTAGATATATTAGAGAGAAAGAGAGAATATTTTCAAACTCGGACATTTATAGTTATGGATCTTTTTTTTTTTTTTTTACTTTCTGGTATCAAAAGAATGATGAAATTTCGTTTTTATAATATGGCTTTGGCTATTCCTGGCGCCAAATATTTTACACGTCTGTTTTATTTTTGTGCATAAAAAATTGTCTGTTATTATTTTATGGTGTATTTTATTATTTGTTTTTTATTCAATTTGTCAGACGAGAGTTTCTTTTTTCATTTTTCATCCTTATTATTATTATTATTTTTACTTTGGAACATGAAAAATGATTAGGCTTGAAATGGAGAAAAAAAATTAGGAATGTAATAAAATTGTGAAAAATGGAGTGCAGAAAAAAATGAAATAATATACCCTAACTGTAGTCGATGTGGAAAAATTTACTTTTTCAATATTGGCCCAATATGGACAGATAATTTTGCTTTGGAAAAATTTAATTGTTTTATTCTCTATTTTAAAGTTGGTACAAAATTCAAGAAATAATATCGGTGGGATAAAATTTAATTGTTTAAATTATCATTTATTATATTATTGGTACAAGATTGTGACAAGATTGGCTCAATATTGGCAGATAAAAATGCTGAGATAAAATTAAATTCTTTAAAATATACTAAATTGGAATATTCGTTCAATATTTTCTTAATAATAATAAAAAATATATTGTTTTTGTGATTAAAATTATTTTTTTTGTAGTTATTATCGCAATATTGGCTCAATAATGGCAAACAATTTTTCAAGGATAAAGTTTAATTCTTTAAAATATTGTAAATTGTAATATTCGTTCAATATTTTCTTAATAATTATAAAAAAGTGTTTCTGTGATAAAAATTTTAGTTTGTATTCTTAATCGCAATATTGGCTGAATATTGGCATTTAATGTTCAGGGATAATATTTAATTGTTTGTATTATTGTAATGTTCGCTCAATACTGGAAAATAATGTTATTGAACTAATTTATCATTATTGTTTGACTCGATATTAAATTATTGGTACAATATTGGCTCCGTATTGGCAGACAGTATCGAGGAATAAAATTTAATTTTTTATATTTTCAATTGCAATATTCGTTCCAAATATAAAGTCAACATTGGCTCTGTAATAATAACATAATGTTGCTGTAAGAGAAATCAACTGTTTGTATTATTCAATTATACATTCATGGCACAATATTGGCAGATAATATTAGTGGAATATTTAATTGTTTATAATTTTTATTATTCTTGATTGCAATTTTTGTTGCGTATTTAATTTTGGCTCTGTAGTAGTAACATAATGTGACTGTGACAAAACTCAGTTATTTGTATTATTCTATTTTTCATTATTGGCCTAATATTGGCTTAACATTGTCTGGTAATATTGCTGAATGAAAATTTTATTTCTTGAAATGTTCTAAATTGCAAAATTCGGTCTATATTGACTTAATATAATAATTAATATAATAAGTTAATATAATAAATATAATAATAATAATATAATTCAATGTTTGTGTGGTAGAATTCAATTGTTTGTACTCTAAATGACAATATTGGTTCAAGTTTGGCTCAATATTGGCAAAAAATGTTGTTTGAATAAAATTTCATTCTTTGCATTAATTTACAGAAGAATTTTGTCACAATGCGGTCTCAATATTGGCAAATAATGTTGCCAGAATAAAACTACTTTTTGAATTGTCGAATATTACAATATTGGCTCTATATTGGTAGATTATGTTGCAGGCATAAAATTTTATTGTTAGTATTCAGTGTTGGTTTATTGGTACAATTTTTCGATTATAATTATAGTTTTTTAAATTTTTGAATGAAAATTCAACTATTTGTGATTTCTATTGTAATATTGGCGCAATCATGGCAGGTTTTTTTCTGCGTGACTATAACTATTTTTAAGGGACAATTACTTGAATACTGTCGGGCATTGATATTTAAAACTGAATAATATCTATAAGTAGGATTATATTGGCGCCTAACTGGCTCTAACATGGCTCCTTACTGGAAAAAGATATTTTTTGAAAATACTACCGGGGGAATAAAATTAAAGTTGCAGCAATATTGGCACAATGTGGTCCAACTGAATAAATGTAATTATTGAGAAAAAAAATGGAACAGAATATTTTGCAATAAAAAAAATGCGAGTGTACCTTGGATTTGAGGTTAAAATGGGCAAAATGAAAAAAAAGGTTCTGATGAATAGAGTGGAATTCTGATATAGGGCTTTTTGCCTTTAATCAAATGAATTATCTATCAGTCTGCTTGTCTTTTTTTTATCTCTCTCTCTCTCGCTCTCTTTCTCTCTTTTTCATTCACGCAGGCGCTTTTTTGCCAATTGCGTCCTTTATCTCGACTCTCTTTCACTGAGGTGATCTGATATCGGATCGAGACTGGAGGCAAAGTAATAGCAGGTGCGATTACGCAAAAGCGTGCGTACGCACCACTCACTAAAATGTCATTCCCACTGCTATACAGCAATATATACGTATATATATAAAGTGAACGACAGACGGACGTTCAACCAGGCTTAACGACTTGGCACGCACGAAATTTAATCCACGTACATATGTATATGCGTCCATGTGTGTATTAAATTCACTTTTTATGCAAGTGTAAATACATAGCAATTGGGAGTGCATATATCGCTCCTTCCAATTAGCAGGTCCGATTCGTTTCGTTTGTAGAAAAGGTCGCATTTTTGACGCGCACGCATTCGCGACACCCTAGAAAAGCTCTCCTACCTTTACATGCTGAGGGAATGACTCAGTCAGTATTACAAAAAAAAAAAAAATATATCGAACCCTTGAGGGAAGGGATTATCGTTCTAAACCTGGGGAAAAATGTAAGATTGTTTTCTGATTTTGTTCGCAAGGAAAAATGCATAATTAAACTTGTTTTAATTGTAACTATAAAAGTTGTACAATTATAATTTTTTATAATTACTGTTACAATTATTATTTAATTATTATAATTAAGGTTATATTATAATAATTTTATTATAATTAAGGTTATAATTTTAATAATTTTATTATAACTATAATCATAACGATTATAATTATATTATAATTATATCGAGTATAATTATATTATAATTATATCGAGTATAATTATATTATAATTATATCGAATATAATTATAGTTAATAATTATTATAGAGTATAATAATTATATTATAATTATATCGAGTATAATTATAATATAACTATAACGAGTATAATTATAATTTAATTCTAATTACAGTTACAATTAATATTATAATGAAAACAGTTATAATTTCAATTATAATACTTAATTTTAATTTAAATATAATTACAATTAAAACAGCTACATTTTAAATTTGATTATAATTACAACAGTAACAATTGTAATTTGCGATAATTGTGATTATTATTTAATTGTAATTTCAGTTACGATTTAAATTATGACAGTAATAATTATAGTTTCATTGTAATTATAAGAGTGGCAATTATAATTTAATTATAATCTCAGTTACGATTATAATTCACTTGTAATTCAATTGTAATTATTACAATTGCGATTAGAATTTAATTACAATTTAGTTATAATTGTAACTTAATGAAAATTAAGTTCTAATTGGAGTTACAAAAATACTTTAAATCATAATTATAATTATAACGTTTATAATTACAATTAAAGGAATTGTAATTATGATATAATTGCAACAGTGTCTAATTACAATTTATGTAAAAGTACAATTACAACAACTATTGTTTTAATTTAATTATAATTTGATTATAATTACAGTTACGATTATAATTATAGTTACGATTATAATTACAGTTACGATTATAAGTACAGTTTTCAATATAATTCAATGAAATTATGATTTAGTTTTAATTACAGTTATGATTATAACTAAATTATAATTTAATTATGATTACAACAATTGTAATTATAACATAATTATGTTCATAATAGTTATAATTTTAATTCATTTATAATTAAAATAGTTATAATTATAATTCATTTATAATTACAATAGTTGTAATTATAATAGTTACAATTATAATAGTTACAATTATAATAGTTACAATTATAATAGCTACAATTATAATTCATTTATAACTTCAATAGTTATAATTTTAATTCATTTATAATTACAATAGTTACAATTTTAATTCATTTATAATTATAACAGTCATAATTATAATTAATCTATAATCATGACAGTGCTAATTATAATTTATTAGTTACTTATAGCAGGTGAAATTAAAATTAAATTTAAAATTGAATAAATTGAATTTCAATATTTATTAATTATATTAAAAGAGTTAAACAAATGATTCATTTTTTAATCCGTTTGATTTATTTTCTTCATAAATACATACACAATAGTATTAAAGAATTTACATTAGAATATTGGTGATTATTGGTTTGGTTTCACATTTTAAAATTTTTATACGTGATTAGAAACTGGGTCGAAATTTCTGGAACAAGCACTATGTTTGATACGTTCTGAAAAAATAATTTTTTGATTTAAACGATTTTGAGATTGTATTGAATATATTTGAGATTCATACTATTCTTATTTGACTTACGACAAATATTAACAGATGTAGGATTATTAACGGCTGCTCTAATTTCTTGAGACAGTGGATGTCTGTTTCCTCTTTCCTCCGACCAGATTACATCTAGAAAAATATTTTCAATAAAGAAGAACGAAAAAAAATGATAAAAACTAAATTACTATTTTCTTTATCATTTCACATTTTTTTATTTCTTGTTTTTCGAGTGTCTATATATATATTTAATGAAATTAATTTATTTTGAGAAATTTTTATTAAATGGCATTTTTTAATTAAATACTTTTAGCATTAATAATAATAATAATAATAATAATAATAATAATAATAATAATAATAATAATAGTTTAAATACTTTTAGTAGTATTTATTTTTGTTAGTTTTTGTACTTATTGATTTATTACGAAATTAAAGAAAATTAGATTTCAATTTATTACAGTAGTTTTTATTTTCTTTTTATTTGTAAAAACTTACCACAAATTGCATAGGCTTTGTTTAGATATTCTTCTACTTTTGCCTTTTCATCAGTTGCAGAATCTAGAATAATAAAAGAATTTTTGTAGTAACAGTTTTACTATTTTTTTATTATAATTGTATTATTTATTTTAATTTGGTATTGTGGGAAAAATACACAGACACAAAAAAGAAAAAAATATCAAAAACGGTTCAACGAGCAAATATTAAACAAAGTTAATTTAAATATGTAATAATAAATAAGGCGAAACAAGTAATTTTGTGACAATACAATTTTTGTAAAAAATATTTTAACAAAAATTATAATTGTGATAATTTTATATACTTCTTTAATAATGAAATATTTTTGGTAATGTTGCTAACATTTTGTCAGCAGTATTTGTATAATTATTTTTAATATTATTGTTAACATTATTATTATCATTGTCATTAACGTTAATATTTAAATTGTTACAATGATTATTATTAAAATAGTTATTACAATAATTACTATGAAAATAATTATTACAATAATTACTATGAAAATAATTATTACAATAATTACTATGAAAATTATTATTCTAATAATTACTATTAAAATTATTATTATAATAATTACTATGAAAATTATTATTACAATAATTACTATTAAAATTATTATTATAATAATTACTATGAAAATTATTATTACAATAATTACTATTAAAATTATTGCAATAATAAATTATTATAATAAACATTATAATAAACACAATAATAAAAAGAGGGTAAAATTTGTAAGACATAATTATAAAAAATTCAATAATAAAAAAGGGTACACTTTTAAAGAATAATTATTTATAAAAAACACAATGTAGTAAAATTTTTAGCAATGATTATTATAATAAATATAATAATAATAAAAAAAGAAGTCAACTTTTTGGCAACGATTATATTTTCTAATTTTAGTTTTCTCTTACTTTGTTCTCCAAGAACTTGATTCGAGTAAAATACAGTCAGAAGAAGAACAACAATTTGTAAATAACTCATGTCGATTGATTTATTTATATTTACTTATTGTCCTTTCTTTGGTTATTATTTTGTATTTTTTTTTGTCGAAGATTTTTTTCAACGTACCACACTATAAAAACCTATTTATATACTCAGTTTTAAATGCCTCCATATGAAGTAACATCGATTAAGTATTCAAGCTTTTATGTATACAGATGTTTCTGCTCCGAACTTGAAATTTATGATCATTTTTTCTCTTATTCTCGATTAGTAGAACAAATATTACGAAATCAGTGTTAAAATTAAAAAAATTAAAAATTAAAATCTATTCACAGAATTTCCAAAAAAGAATCAGAGATATTGCATAGATTTTGCTATTCACAACAATTGTTCTCTAGTTTCAATCAATTTTTCTTTTGTTCGAAAACTAGGACAGTTAAAAAAATTTGCCTTGCGCAATTTTTTTTTACTAAGAATACAGAAATTGAATTTTTTATTGTTAGAATTAATTATCTGAAATAATGGCACGTTTTTGAATTTAGTATTTAAATTTAACGGAATTTAAATAACGTACCTAATTAATTTGATGTAATTTCATTAAATGCGTATATAAAATTAATGACGTGAGTGCATTTTTCGATTGTCAATTTTTTCCCCTTCTTTTTTAATAAAATAAGAGAAAAATAGAAAAAAATTGATGATAAAAATTTATATCTGATGGTGCGCAATTAAAAAAAAGGTGAAAAAAAACTTTTTATCAGAATGAAGGGGAATTATTATTGGGACGTAATCCGAAATTCCAATGGCATGACGAATTGACGGCCACAAACGGGCATTTCCATTATTTCATGTGGAATTATTGTTCGAATTCAATTCAGAGTGGTGTGGCGCATTCGACGTCTGGCAACTATGATGGAAGGTGTGAGAGTGTGGCAAAATAAGCTGTCAAAGCTTTTCAGTGAAAATTTCGCGGGCATTCGAGAGAAAACTTTCACCCCTTTTGGACACCGACTGACCCTCACCATTCTTCTTTTCTATCTATCACTTTTTTCCGCACTCTCTGAAACACTCGAACAATTTAGGACTTTATTTATTTCTCAATGTTTTAAAAACAGAATATTTTTTTTATTCATTTCGATTTATGTTATTTTAATGGTAATAATAATAATAATAATAATAATAATAATAATAATAATAATAATAATAATAATAATAATAATAATAATAAAAATAATAATAATAATAATAATAATAATCAGGGCTGCAATAATTTAAATCAACTTGATTTAAACCATAATTTTAATTTTGATTTAAATCATGATTTAAACACTCTACATATTTTTATAACAAACAATTTTTAATTATCTGATGTTTTTCTTTACAAATAAAATGTTTACTTAAAAAGCATTGTTAAATTTTTAATTATCAATGCAAAATATTGAAAAACAGCAAATTTTACACGTGGATCGTGCTTTTCAATTTATTATAATGCAAATTACAAAATTTATTATTTTCAAATTTCAATGTTTGGATGAATTCATAATAAAAATTTGAATAATTCACTTATTTAGTAAATATTAAATTCTTATTGTTTATATTTTTCAAAAGTCAGAAATAACTATTCGCAGAAATTAAATTATTTTCAATACAATTGTAATAAAATTTCACAAACATTCAAATTTTGTGAAATTAATTCTAATAGTGATTTAATCTCAAAAAATTAATTATTTCTAAAATTATCTGTAAAATTTATTTAAAAATTTAGTTATTTTTCAAATTTTTAAGAAAACTCTCGTAAAATATTAAATTATTTTCTTTTAAAATTAATTAATGACAATTTGTTTATAAAAACTTTATTATGTCAATTTTTTAATTAAATTTTTTTATTTTTCATTTATTTTTGAAGCATTTAGTAAAAAAATTTTCATTTTTTTATAAGGTTGTCTCATTTGGAGTGATCGATAAATTCTATTTTCATTATTTCTAAAGTTGTTTGTAAAATTTATTTAAAAAATTCAATTATTTTCCAAATTTTGAAGAAAATTCTCGTTAAATATTAAATTATTTATTTTTAAAATTAATTAATAACAATTTGTCTATAAAAATTATATTATGTCAATTTTTTAATAAAATTTCACTAAAAAAATCAGTATAGTTTTTTTTTAATTTTTATAAAATTTCTCAAATAAAAACTCATTTATTTTCTAAATTTGCAATAAATTTTTGGAAACAATATATTTATTAAGTGTAAACGGGCTATTAACCCTTTCGTACAAAGTACTATAAACTATTAATATTTAAATTAAAAATATAATATTTACAATTAAATTATTTTTAAAAATAGTAAAATTCTTCGCAAGGATTAAATTATTTCTATAAAAAAATAAATTTTTCACAGAAACTAAATTATATTCAAGAGAATTTTAATAAATTTTAACAATAAGGTAATTAATTATAATTTTTTATAGGCGTTTATTTTGAAAACTTGAAATAAATTTATTAAAAAAATTTAATTATTTTTAAAATTTTCAATGAAAATTACTATAGAAAATTGATTGTTTACAAAAAAATTCAAAGAAATTCTTCAAAATGAATTTAATCAGGTTTTTAAAAATTTTTATCAAAATTCTTCGAAAGAATTAAATTATTTTCAATTATAATAGAATTCTTCAAAAGAATGCAATTATTTTCAATTTAACAGTAATAAAATTTCTCGAAGGAATACAATTATTTTATGAACTGTTAATTAAATTCAATTATTTGAAAAAATTCTGATAAAATTCTTCGGAAAAATTGAATTATTTTTTAAATAGTAAAATTCATCGCAGGAATTCAATTATTTTTAATAGTATTTTAATAAATTTCTCAACAGAATACATTTATTTTTAAAAATATTTAATAAAAGTTTTCGATTGTATACAATTATTTTGAAAATTTTTCAAAATAATTTTATAATTTTTTTTTCATAATATATAATTTGTTATAATTATTTTTATAAATTGTAAGATTCTTCTTAAAAATTTGAATGATTTCTATGACACTTTATTGAAAAAACAATTAATTAAAAAGTTAGGAAACAAAATTATCATTAATTAGTTATTATTAAGAAATTAATTTTTATTATTAATTTTAAAATTCGTTAATTAGTGGAAATAAAAAATTATTTAAGAAAAGTCAGGAAATTTTGAAATTGAAATTTTGCAACCTTACTACTACTACTACTGTTATTATTATTATTATTATTTTTATTATTATTATTTTTTTTATTATTATTAAATTTAATATTAAAATACGAACTACTTAAAAATAAATTGGTATTTAAAAAATTGTTTAAAAACTGAATTAAAAAATTGAATGACAAAATCCGATTTAAATCAAATAAATCTTTTTCTGATTTTGTTTTACATTAGGATTTTTATCAGCCCTGATAAATTATAAGAAATATTAATAAATTTGATAAATATTAATAAATTTTTGGTCGAAACTCGATTTTTTATGTCAAGACGCAAAAACGAATCTTTAAACTCCAACGCATTTTTTTTCCTATAATGTTTGTAAAATAGTTTCTTTTTTAAAAAATTTGAATCAATTGTTCAAGAATTGACAAGTATTTAAATTCGCAATGCGTTAAATTTTTCAAATTCGAATTTTCTAGTTTATGTAAAAAGAAAAACAATAAACAAAGTCTCCATATGTCCACCTTTAGGGACATAAAAATAATTTCTGTTACACCTTTTTTTTATGAAGAGAGGCATATTCGTTCGCCACCCTAGGCCACTTAAATACACGTCGACACACCGGTGATTTCGATCCGCGAAGCCGTAAATCCGGATTAAAGCGTGCTACAACTTCCGGAAATGACCCTTTTCCGAGTAGAAATATTCCCGAGTTGAAACGCGGTAATAGCTCATCTTTATCCTAAAAATATTGCCTGCAATTTACTTAATATACAAAATAAACTTCTAACATACAAGAAGGAATTTTTTTTTTACTTTTTCCACTTTGGAAAAGTGAACCAAAAAAAAAAAATGAACCAACAAAAAAAATGAACAACTGTTATATACATTATCAAGGGAGAAACAATTTGTAGGAAAATAAAATGTTGACATACAGTTGTGTTTAACGACAAAGCTTCGGATGAACATTCCATAGACCTATACCACACTTGTAATTTGTAGATGGGTTGTCGGACGGTTTTATTTGGGCATACGCGTATGGTAATTACGAAAATGCCCGATGCGACAATAAAATTTGTGTTATTAAAGCCGACTAAAAATTTAATAGATAGCATCACCATTTCGCGGTGGCGCGTGTTGTCGCTATAAAGAGACAGCTTTTTTTTTTTTTTTTGATCTCTTTATCAATTTTATTGTCGACTATTAAATTTTCTTTTAAATTCTCAATTAAGGGATTAGCCTATTTGGTTTGAATGATGAATTTTCTATTATGGAAGAATCGGGGGAAGATTTTGGAAAAAAAAATTGGCTCATGTTTTTGAATTATATCTTGGTTTGAATGACAGTAATTAAAGTGATGATAGTCTCCTGGTAAAGTAAAGTGAGTTCATTGTGGTCAATGTTGAATTTAGAGACAAATTGAGGAGCGAGTGGATTCCTTAGACTTTAATTACATCCCTGACTAGTGAATCCTAGTAACAACCGGTTCTTCGCACGATTCTCGATGAATCTCAAGTTAACTAACGGTCGTTGCAAAGATAATTAATTGAAAGGGTCCTGTGAACTGTGGACTTGTAGGCGCTAGGAACGGGTTACTGGTCACCTCGGGCTAATCATAGACCTCGTCCCCTTGGCACCCGACTCTTCATCCTATGGCGACTCTCGTCGCACTGTAAAGCACCTCACGGTACAAGGGTGTCTGATTGTAATTACTTTACTCAAGTGCGGTGATTAAAGTTCTCCAGTGACCAGTGTCGGACAAAACACCCGTCTATAATCTCTCTCTGAGTATTCTCAAATTTTATCTTCACAAAACACTTTATTTCTATTACTTTAGTTTTAGATAGCAACGCAGGACTCGGAATGTGCGACTTTTTCGACTTTTCTAAGGAAATGTGACTTTTTTCGACTTTTTTGTGAAAAGATGCGACTAATCGACTTTGTCGAAATTTTTTTTAGTAAAATGCGACTGGAATTTTTTAAATTTTCAGAAAATTAAAGTTAAAGGAAAAAGTTTTAGTCAAAAAAATGTTCTGTTATGTTTATTTACAGATTTCTTTCAAATTTTTCAAAAAAACATCAATAACTTCTTTTTTAAATAAATATTTAATTATTAAATCATTTAAATATTTAATCATTTTTCCATAAGAATTAAAATTTTTCAAAAGATTCAAATTCAAACCTTTTTAAAATTAAACTACTTATAAAAAATTGTTATAAAACACGAAGAAATCGATAAGTCCGAGTCGAAAACTCGGAGCAATCGATGTCTTCATGTTTTATAATTAATTAAAGATGACAGAGTGACAAAATAATTATTTTATATTGAAAGATTTTATAAAAAAAAGAATTTGAAAATAATTGAATTTCTAGGATGTTTTTTTTTATTTATAAAGATAATTAAAATTTTGACAATAATTTTATTAAAATTCTTTGCAAATAATTGAGTTTCAAATAAGAATTTTCTTATTTATAAAGATAATTGAAATTTTAAACAGATTTTTTTTAAAAATGTTTAAAAATAATTGAATTTTGAAGAAGAATTTTGATGTTTTTAAAAATAGTTGAAATTAGGGGGAGAATTTAAAAAAATTTGTAAATAATTGAATTTCTGCGATGAATTTTCTTATTTTTTAAGATAATTGAATTTTGCAAAGAATTTTATCGGAACTTTTGAAAATAATTAAATTTCCATGATGAATTTTATTATTTATAAATATAATGATAATTTTGACGAAAAATTTTTATAAAATTTTGAAAATAATTGAATTTCTGCAATGAATTTTCTAATATTTTTAAGATAATTGAATTTTGCAAAGAATTTATCAGAACTTTTGAAAATAATTAAATTTCCATAATGAATTTGATTATTTATAAATATGATGATAATTTTGACAAAAAATTTTTAAAAAATTTTGAAAATAATTGAATTTCTGCGATGAATTTTCTTATTTTTTAAGATAATTGAATTTTGCAAAGAATTTTATCAGAACTTTTGAAAATAATTAAATTTCCATAATGAATTTTATTACTTATGAAGATAATGATAATTTTGACGAGAAATTTTAAAAAAAAATTGAAAATAATTGAATTTCTGTGATGAATTTTCTTATTTTTTAAGATAATTGAATTTTGCAAAGAATTTTATCAGAACATTTGAAAATAATTAAATTTCCATGATGAATTTTATTATAATAAAAAAATCCATGATAATTTTGACGAGAAATTTAAAAAAAAAATTTGAAAATAATTGAATTTCTGTGATAAATTTTCTTATTTTTTAAGATAATTTAATTTCTAGGATGAATTTTATCATTTATAAAGATAATTACATATGTAGAAAAATAAATAAATAATTGAAATTCTGACAAGAATTTTATTAAAAGTCTTTGAAAATAATTGAATTATAGAGAAGAATTTTATTATTTATAAAGATATTTTAATTTTTAAGAAGAATTTTGATATTTATAAAGATAATTGAATTTTTGAACAAATTTTTTTTCAAAATGTTTAAAAGTATTTAAGATTTGAAGAAGAATTTTGATATTTATAAAAAAATTTAAATTTTGAAAATTTAAATGGAAAATTTCGAAAATAATTGAATTTCTGTGAATAATTTTCTTATTGTTTAAGATAATTGAATTTTGCAAAGAATTTATAATTTATAAAGATAATGATAATTTTGACGAGAAATTGAAAAAATTTTGAAAATAATTGAAATTCTGCGGAGAAATTTATTACTTTTAAAAATAATTGAATTTCAATGATGGATTTTATTATTTATTAAATTTTGACGAGAAATTTAAAAAAAATTTTTAATGTAATTGAATTTTTGCGAAGAATTTCATTATTTTTCAAAATAAATTAATTTTAGAGAAGAATTTTATTATTTATAAAGATAATTGAAATTATGACAGGCATTTTATTAATTTTTTTTGAAATTATTAAATTTTGGAAAAGAATTTTATTATTTATAAAAATATATTAAATTTTGAACAGATTTTTTTAAAAAAATGTTAAAAATACCTAATTAAATTTTTTCCATGCATTTTATTAAATTTTATTAATTATTATTCCAGATTGTTTGATGTTAAAGTATGTGTTGGCGAGAAATGTGATTTTTTTTACAAATTTGACAATTTCGTGTTTCCTTTTTGGCGTTTTTTTCCTAAAATTTCATTCGACTTTTTTCCAACTTTTTCGGAAATTTTATGCGACTTTTCGTGACTTTTGTTGTGAATTTATGCGACTAAAGCGACTTTTTTTGAGTCTTAAAGACGATTCGAACCCTGGCAACGCCTACTATATTTTTTTACTCTCCGTTTTTTTTTAACTCTATTTTTTTCAATGTTTGTAAGAAACTTGAATGGCAGAACAAATGATAAAACAATGGATCAGGTGTTGAAAAGATACGAATTGAAATTTAAATTACAATGATGCGTTGGCGAATGCATCTTGAATCGTATGGTGGTAATAAAGTCGTCGTCTGTTATTATTATTACCGTAAAATGGCTCAACTTACAGGTAATTTAAATCCTATCCAATGGTCAGCGAAGAAATGTTAAGGGCTTAGATGTGTACGATCAGATTATCCGACGAGGCGAGTTTCTATTTGCATAAGTCAGCTTGTCAGTCAGACTGCATGGCAACGCGTTGACCCCCCTTGCACTTTGGCTGCCCCTGGAAAAACCCTCGTCATCACAATTTCACTAAATTTTACCCTTTCATTTTTACTCTCTCACCTGCAACGTATCTTTGAATTTCAAGGCCATTTTCATCGTATTCTCACTGCGCATGCGCGCCACGTCTCGTCACCACCTCGCGGTTTTAAATGCCAATAAATCCTCAACAATTGATTCAAATTTCTGAAACGAAATCATTTTCCATTCTGTAGACTTGAACTTATTAGGAACTGTTATTAAAAGTAGCTAAAAGTAGTTAAAAGTAGTTCTACTAAACAATTTTCATTCAGTTCCCATTGCGCATGCGCCAGCGTTTTTCGTTTCTTGTTATTCAGAATAATAATTTTATCATAAGAAAAAAAATCGTATAGGGGGAAATAACATTTCGTAATAGAAAGGCATATATTTTTTTCTCTCGAGATGAGCCGATTAATCATACTTAAAAAAAAATTATCTGCTATATTAGAGGTTAGGTCGAAGGGTAGCCCTGAAAGCACGACCTGTTGTCTCACGCAACTACGATTACCAGACACGTGAATTACGTAACGGGCAAAAATGACGTCTGGAGATTACGATATTTTCTGATTGGAGTGCCTTGTCACGAGCAATTCTCCGACTATGTGTATGTATACATACTCTGTGTGTAAGAGAAAGAGAGAGAGAGATAAAGAAATAGAGATGGTGGGAAAAAAAAGACAGAAAGAAAGAAAAAGGAAAGGAGCGGGAGGTTTCGACCCATGTCAGGAAGAAGTCAGTTGAGTCCGACATGCGAGTGCCAACACGCCACTCATAAAAATACATTCGCCTTGATATCTCGCTCGGTTTTCTGCCGAGCGATGATCGTCATGTCTATACACACACTGCGCTTCTCAAAATGTGCACAGGTATTTTTCATTCTCTGTGTATGTGCATGTATGTGCGTTTATATTATTCGAATACAGTTGTAAACAACTTTTTTTTTTGATAAAAATCTTCATTGCCCGGATTTTTGGAATTTTTCAAAAATCTCTTTTTGGTTAAAAAAAAGGGGAAAAAAGAAAACTTGTTTTACTACTAGGAACATTTTTCTAGGAATAGCATATCTTTTTTTCCAGACGATTGTACTCAGGCGCAAAAAATAGTCCCAATTCGTGTCCCGGAAAAATGTCATTTTATGCCCCAAATTTTCAGAAATGTTTGAAACAAAAAAAAATTAAAATTACTGAACTAGTTTGCGAGACCAAAGTTTCTTGTCTCCTTACTTTCACTCATTGTAAAAATTAAAATTGTTTTGGAATCGATGAGCCGGAACATTTTTGTTTTTGTCCCGATTTTAAAAAAATTTTTAAATTTGAAAAAATTTAACATTGTAGAAATTGCGAAGAAGATTTTTTATGCTTGATTTTCTACTTTCTACTCGTTTACCTCTATGGGCAAAAGAAAACATTTCGACCCATTTGATGTTCAAGACAATTTTTAAAATATGCCCGGAATTTTTCAAAATTCTTCAAATTGAAAATAATGTTATTATCAACGTAATGGCGAGAGTAATTTTTTCATGATTGTTTTTTTACTCTCTATTTGTTCACTTTTGTGGACAAAAATTATTTCGACCCATTTGATGTTCAAGACAATTTTCAAAATATGCCCGGAATTTTTCTAAATTCTACAAATTGAAAATAATGTTATCAGAAGTATGGTGTCGAGAGTAAATTTTTGATAATTATTTTTTAACTCTCTATTTGCTCACTTTTTGTGGACAAAAATTATTTCGACCCATTTGATGTTCAAGACAATTTTTAAAATATGCCCGGAATTTTTCAAAATTCTTCAAATTGAAAATAATGTTATCAGAAGCATGGTGTTGAGAGTAAATTTTTGATAATTAATTTTTTACTCTCTATTTGCTCACCAGGGCAAAGAAAATATATCGGCCCATTTGATGTTTAAGACAATTTTCAAAAAGTGCCCGGAATTTTTCAAAAATGTTCAAATTGAAAAGAATGCTTTTAACAAAATAGTGGCCAGACTAAATTTTCCGTATTTGAACTTTTATTCATTTTGCAGATTCCTTTTTGGTGCAAAAACACTTTCGGTAAAAATTTTTGCCCTGAAACATTGTTTCTTGCCCGGAATTTTCTAAAATTTTTAAATCAAAAAATTGAAATCTAAAAATTGTTATTACCAAATTAATTGAGAGGCCAAATTTTTATTCCTATTCGGTTTTTTTTGTAATTACTTTTCAATGTAGGAAACTTTTTGACTGAATTAGTCTTCTAGATTTTTTTTTAGTTTTTCCCCCGAAAATTTTACAAAAAAAAATAACAAAAACAATTGCTACTATAAAACTAATTCCGATTCTACATTTTTAATGATTTTTTCAAGTCCATACAATCACCTTTAAAAGTAAAAAAAAGAAATTTTTTTGCTGCCTTGACTTGGTGTTTCGATGAAACATTACCGTTTTTTGTCCCGAATTTTTCAAAAAGCTCATTAAAAAAAAAATTTGCTAGAAACTGAACTAATTTAGAATTTTTTGGCCATATTTTTCACTCTTGGTAAAAACGTTTAAATTCAAGAACTATTTTGTCCCAATTGGTTTTCCCGGGAAATTGTCTTTTTTGTCCCGAATTCACAAAAATTTTGAAATTAAAAAAAAGTTGCAATTATCAAACTGCGAGGCCAAATTTTTTCGGTCGGTTTTTACTCTTTAGGATCACTTTTTAAAAAATCTTGATTCTGATCTTAAGTCAGAAAAATTATCGTTTTTTCGATACCAAAATTTTTCAAAATTCGAAAATTGGTTCAAAAATAAAATTATTACCAAAACTAATTGCGAGAAAAGTCTGAAATTGCTTCTGTATTTTTAAAGACTTTCTTATGATCGCACAATTTTATTTAGTTTTGCTTTTGAATATTATGATTCCTCTATAATATTCGCTATTATAAATAATGGTTGTTATTTTACAATTAGAGGGAAATTTATTATGAGTTTAAATACAATAATTAAATACTAGATTCTTTTTATTATATCTATATAGTTTTAGGAGTAATATAAAAATGTGTAATTTCTCGGTTACCAGCTGTCGTGAAAAACAGATTGTCGACTTGTTTTAACAATCGTTTTAAACCTTTCGTCTTTTTTGCTTCCTTACTGCAAATTGTCAGTGTCGTGAGGATACTATTTTATTAGAAGGAAGAGAGCGAGGCGAATATTTATTATTATCTCGTCACTCTGTGTTTTCGCAAAGTGACTATTTTTTCGATTTTGTTTATCGTATTTTAAAATAATTAAGTATCCGCAGTAATTGATGCATGTACCCAAAGATATCTTATTCTTTTTTTTCCTTTTTTCTTATTCTTTTCTTTTTTTTAAACAGATTTAATTTAATTTCTGACTATTTTTCGATTATATTTATCGTATTTATCAAAATAATTAAGCACCCCACAGTAATTGATACACCTATCAAACATTTTTTGTTTTTATTTATTTTTCCTTTTTTACAAGTGAAATGAAACTGACAGATTTAATTTGATTATTTTTCGATTCTACTTATCGTATTTATCAAAGTAATTAAGCACCCCACAGTAATTGATGCACCTATCGAAAAATTTTTGTTTCTATTTATTTTTGTCTTGTTCTTTTGTTTTTTGTTTTGTAAAAAAGAAAGAAAGACAAAATTTTTGTTTGTCAATATAATAAATAATAATTAATAATTTTTAGTGAATGTAACTTAGGTTTTTTTGGGAGCAAGAAAATAAAGAGTGACGAAATAAACGGAATGTTTTTAGCAATCGAAGCGACATAAAGTTCTAGATGGACAATCTAATACAGAACTAAAGCCCCAGTATCCCCTGAGAGTATTACAAGGAAATAGAGTCGAGAGGATTCTCACTTCTTTTTTTTTTTGCCTGATGATACTCGTAACATCGGGAAAAGTAGTTCTCGACTCGCTTCATGTCCAAAGAGAACTTAATCAACGGTCCGAGTGTTTATGATTTTTGTTATTGGTGTCATATCACGAGGTCTTACTTATATCCCCCTTTTTTCTCCCTCTCGACGAAATAGTTCGTCGCGCGATAGAGATTTCGCGCCTTAAGTGTCTTATTTCGGGTTGGGGGAGGGGGGAAAGGAAGGACTTTTTTAGGGGGATGAAATTGAGTCGGTCATATGGATTACTGACACGATAAAAAAAACCCAAGTTCTGAAAATGTTTTTAATAGTCTTACCTTCTTATCTCTTCATTTTCGAGAAAGAGAAAAAGATTTAACTTTCTTTTTAAGATGAAAAAATTTATTTTTGTTAAGATAAATTTTTGTTAATTATTTTTTGTTAATTATTTTTTGATGATTAATTTTTGTTAAGATAAATGTTTGTTTGGAGACAAAAAGAATTTTTTTATTTAATGATAAAAAGTCGGAATGAAAATGATTCGCAATGAAACGTCTTATATATATATATAAAACATAAGAGGCCTTGATGCAGAACCAGAACGACTTTAACCACTTCCTCCGGGCATTTGAATTCCTCGACTATTTACGAAGAGCGCGAGGAGAGGGGCAAAAGAAGAGGGATATCAAGTTGAAGAGAGAAGTGATCGAGCAAAGCAATCGTGTCGATGGCTTGGCAAATATCCTCTTTCTCTTTCTTTATGTCCCTTTTTTTCGCTTCATTTTTTTTTCCTCCTGCGTTGTAGTTGGTTGCATCTCTTTCCCTCACTTGTGGTTATGTAGTTCTATGAACTATCTCCCATTGTGTGTATACATATATATATTATATACATACATCGAATACAATCAGTAATCAGTCAGTCGCGGACAGTCAATACATATGTTGTCCATTTCGCGTTCAAACACCACAGAAACCACGAGCACGCGTTCTCTCAGGAATCCCTCCAAACGATATATTGACTTGCGGTACACGGAAACTAGAATTTCCAGGCTAATGCACTCTCTGAAGACGTTCATCGACATCGATTATTTCAAAAAAAAAAAAAAATAAAAATGAATTCAATATTAAAAGTTTTGTAAATTATTAAATGGTAAAAAAGTTGGAAATCTGTTATTAAATTATCAACAAACGTTGCAAAAAATTGCTAATTGCTTTTCACCTTTGAAAAAGCATTGCAAAAAATATCAAATGAGTCAAATTTGACAAAAATGTGGAAAAAAGTATCAAATTAGTTATTAAATTATTAAAAAAAGTGGTGCAAATGATTTACATAAGAATTACAGTGCTAAACAGTAATTTAAAGTCAAATAATCGACTATTTGTCTATTGTTTAATACATATTTACATGTAGTTGCCGATGGTCACAGTCGTTAAGGCGCGTGAAACAGTGCGTCCAACTTAGGGTCACTGGTTCGATCCCCAACGCTCGAAGATCGTAATAAAATTTTTTTTACATCAAATAATTTTCATTCGCTTCCTTTAAATTGTTCTTGAACCAATAATTTTATCATTTGAATCTTGATATCTTTGAATCTTCTACTTTATTTAACAACCAAACAAAAATTAGTTTTTGATTTAGATAAAAATTGTTTGATTCAAGTAAATATTTATTTAATAAATATCATTTTCTTCCAAAGTGATATTAAATTATTAAAAAGCACAAAAAAAATTATTAAAATTAAAAAAATAAATGTGTGACGCTCTGAAGAAAGGTACCTAAGAAGCAAAAAATTTGAGGTTATGTTTTTAATTTTTAGAGTAAAAATACACAAAGTGAATCAATTATCAATTAAAAGTTATCTTATCTTATCAAGTCTTCATTATATCAAAAATATCCGATAAAAATTGGTTTCAAATTCAAATAAAATAAAACTTCAAATAAAAATAAATAATAAATTTTTAATCAAGATAAATCTAACACGAATCTAACCTATAATTCGTTTGCTTCTTAGGTACCTTTCTTGGGAGCGTGTCACAAATGTTTTTCAAAAAATAATTGTTTTTCAAAAAGTAACCTAAGAAGCAAAAGAATTTTAGGTTATGTTTATCATTTTCGGAATGAAATTCAAATGGATTAATAAATATTCCAAAGAAATGTTTTATTTTTTTTTCTTGACAATTTGTATTTATTGAGAAAACAGTGAGTTTTTGCTTCTGAGATGTAAAAAAAAATGGTTACAACGCGGAAACAATTTGTCTATATACAAGAACCACGAGATGGGAGAGTAAATTTTTCATTACAAGTTTACTTGCCAATATTCTCAACTAGAACATAATCTGAGAGTTGTCAAACAAACTCGAAATATTTGCAGCGTTGCTCAATGTTTTCATATATTTGTGCAAACATTTTGCTGAGTGCTGCAGAAACATGGTCATTATGCGGGAATTTCTGCGTAAACGGATCTACATATATCGTTAGATGAAATATTAATTTTACATCCGTTAGGAAAATATACAGGAATTAACACCGAGTTTCAAGTGCTCTGTCATGTGTATTTTCGAATTCTAATTCCAAACTTGGGGGTAAATATAAATTAATTGGAAATCGAATAGGATAATAAATGAAAATGACTATAAAAGATAAAGTTATGGAAAAGTTAAAGTAATGTCTAATGTTAAAGTAAAATAAAACTGAAGTTAAAGTAAAGTTAAAGTAAAATTAGAGTAAAGTCAAGTGAAAGTGATGTTAAAGTAACGTTAAAGTTATGTTAAAGTTATGTTAAAGTAATGTTAAAGTAATGTTAATGTAATGTTAAAGTAAAGTTAAAGTGAAGTTAAAGTAAAGTTAAAGTAAAATTAAAGTAAAGTCAATTGAAAGTGAGTAAAGTAAAGTTAAAGTAAAGTTAAAGTAAAATTAGAGTAAAGACAAGTGAAAGTGGTGTTAAAGTAACGTTAAAGTAACGTTAAAGTAAAGTTAAAGTAATGTTAAAGTAATGTTAAAGTAATGTTGAAGCAAATTAACACCAGTACAAAGTTGATGTAAAATAAAGTTGGAGTAATATTAAAGTGATGTTAAATAAGGTTAAAGCAAATTAACATCAGTGTATAGTTAATGTAAAATAAATTTATAGTAATGTTAAAGTGATGTTCATGTAATGTTAAAGTAATTTTAGAGTAACGTTAAAGTAAAGTTAAAGTAAAATGAAAGGAAAAGTCAAATGAAAGTGATGTTAAAGTAACGTTAAAGTAATGTTGAAGTAACGTTAAAGTAATGTTAAAGTAATGTTAAAGTAACGTTAAAGTAACGTTAAAGTAATGTTAAAGTAACGTTAAAGTAACGTTAAAGCAACTTTAAATTGAAAATAATGTTAAAGTAATGTCAAAGTGATGGTAAAATAAAATAGAAAATGTTATTCATTACAAATGAGATTCTTTTTACTGAGTTAATACACTCGATGATTTAACGAAAGGCATTTTTATTTTCATAGATCGTTATTGTGAATGCCATTCGGTATCATTTCTCGGACACATACATAGTAATTCCGAATAGGGTGCCGAGAGAGAACATTGTGTACAGGACATATAAATAAACGGTTTATACGTCTGGGATCTTGAGGACCCTTTTGCGCTTTTCAAATTCCATCTCCCTCTCTCTCTCTCTCTCTCTCTCGCCAACTATCTCTTATCATATTTTTGTTATGACTCATAAAAGCAAAAGCAGCAATTGCAATCAACAGAAACAGTTCTCTACTTTTAGTATAAATTATTGGATTATCAAAAAAGGGCAAATAAAAATTAGTCGAAACGAGTGTATTACTAAAATGGTGTTATAAAAAGGTTTTACCAAAACGAAACAAAATAAAACAAAACAAATTAAAACAAAACAAATTAAAACAAAATAAAACCAAACAAATTAAAACAAAACAAATTATAACAAAATAAATTAAAACAAGATAAAATAAAACAAAATAAAATAAACAAAATAAAATAAACAAAATAAAACAAAGTAAAACAAAATAAAACAAAACAAAACAAAATAAAACAAAACAAATTAAAACAAAACAAATTAAAACAAAATAAAATAAACAAAATAAAATAAACAAAATAAAATAAACAAAATAAAACAAAGTAAAACAAAATAAAACTAAACAAAACAAAAAAAAGAAAAATATACGATTACCAAAAACGAAAACTAAATAACACATTATTAGTGAGGCCTAGAGAGGGAAATGAAACGGAAGGTCGATCTTTAGAACGATTTTCCGGTGAATGAATATTACGGATGTGAAAGAGAACCCTTCTTTTCTATATCACTCGTTTGCATAGCTGCCAGGGCGAGTAATAAATAATGAAAAGAAACGAAATACAAATAGAGACAAGTTACATGGCACATACCTTGTGGGTGTTACCGCGTGTAAGCACATACACCTACACATCGATTATTATTTGCTCATACACACGAGTCAGACTACAAAAAGCCATTTCAGAATGCTATGGGAGCAGTGATTTCCGTTCAAATATAGAGCTCATGCAGTTTATATAGACAAGAATAGCAGGTGTCGAGTTAAACACACTTTTTTAACGTTTCTATAAATTTGTTTCATTTTTTTTTCTTAGCTAAGGAGGGAAAAAATTTTCTATCCTAAAATCGTGGAGAAAATTTTTTTACAGCATTTTTCAATTTATTGCAAGTGATTATAATAATTAATAGCAAAATGATTGTTTAGAAATTTTTGAATTCGTTACTTTTTGTGATAAGAAAAACTATTTGCAATTATTTATCAATTATTATTATTATTATTATTATTATTATTATTATTTTTATTTTTATTATTATTATTATTTTTATTTTTATTTTTATTTTTATTTTTATTTTTATTTTTATTTTTATTTTTATTTTTATTTTTATTTTTATTTTTATTTTTATTTTTATTTTTATTTTTATTTTTATTTTTATTTTTATTTTTATTATTATTATTTTTATTATTATTTTTATTATTATTATTAAAATAAAGTAAATGAAAATTCTTTAAAACATCAATTTTTTAATATCTCTTAAATTAAATTCTTTTCTAAATTTAATTATTTCCAATTTAATGTCACAAAGTTTCAATATTAATTTGACAATAATTCTTGAATATATAGATATATTTTTCGAATCAGTGATCTTTGAAAAACTGTTATTGTTTTTAAGTAAAATTGAAAACAAATAAAGTTTGTTAAAGATTTCAATTACAGGTTTCAAAAAAATGGAATTTTTAAACAATTTTCCTAATTTAATGATCAGTAAATTATGGAAATTTACAAAATTTTATTTTTCAATTTATCAGAATATTTTACGAAAATATCCTGGTTAAATTTTGGTTAATAAAAATGGTTAATGTTTTGAATTCTAGTGCCAGACTTTTTCCTTTTGAACTAGTAAATTATACTCAATAAATTGGTAAAAATTACTATTCATTAGTTAAATTTACTAATTTATAAAAATGTTTTAAAGCAATTTCAAATTTGTAAACATTTCTAAAATTCTACAAAAAATAATTGAGAAGTTCTAAAATTCCATTAGAAGTGATCAGAAATTTTTAGAATTGTACTAAAAATAATGAATTCAATTTAAAAAAAATTTTTAAAAGCTTCTAAATATCTGAAAATAATCGAGGAAAGTTATCTAATTTTAAATCAATTTTTTGCTTCTGAAAATTTTCTTTGTTCGTAATAATGAACTTCTGGGAATTATTTTGATGAGTACCAGCGACCAAATTTTTGTGTCAATTTATTTTCTTGTAAGAAATAAATTTGCCATTTTATTATACAATTTTATATTAAGATAAAAAATATGGTATGTAAATGTGCATTTTCTTTGTTTTTAACATTATGACTTTTTCCCCAATTAGATTCAAACAGAATATTCCAAATAGAAATATAGTAATAAACAGATTGAAAATATAATCAGAGATTCTTGAAATGATTCGTGAATATGAAAAGGTATAGAGAAAGGGGGTTTGAATTTATTGGAATCGATTGGAATGCATTTAATTGAATTTGTTCAAACAAAAGGTTTTGAGTGTTTAAAATGCCTGGACGTTTAGTGCGGCCTCGTATATATGGAGAGCAGAGAGCTCTATTTTTATATCCGTTCGTGCAGGAAGTTGGCGTCGATTTTATGAAGGGGACCCCCGGGTACACGATGCACGGGACCCCAATGAAAATAATTATTAAGATTAAGCGGACGTTGTTAGTGCATAGAGACAGAGCGAGAGAGACAGAGAAAGAGAGTGAGATGAGAGAAAGAGAAAAAAGAGAGACAACCGTGACAGACGAGCATCAGATTGGTTACGTCAAATCAGACCACAAACTCCGTAGGAGAATTCTCTGTTGCTCGCATCCAGAGGATGCGGATTCATTGACTAGATAACCAGATTTTATTGCGTAATAGCATATATATCGCTGTTGTCCCGCTCATTCCAATTTGCATTATTGCCGTCGAGAGATTCAATTTAAAATCACGAACAATGCAATGAAACTGTATTCACCTATTTTATTATAATTATTTAATTTTCTTCCTCTAGAAGATCGCAATTTATTTGTATGCTTCTTTTGTTTTTGTGCCACTTTTTGTTTTTGTTTGCTTCTTCTTCTTCTTTTTCTTCTTTTTCATCTTTTTCTTCTTTTCAATAAGTCATTTTTATTTATTAATTTATTAATTTTTATTTTTTACTTTCTTCGATTGCTTGTTTTTTGACGTTCAATTAAATTTGCTAAGTTGAACAAAAAATTCACTTCTGGGGTCAATTACCTAACTTCACTCACGTTCTTTCCACTTTCACTCAAAATTTATTTTCACATTACTTTCACTCAAAATTTTTTTCAATCCATTTAGACTTCACTTTCATTTCCACTTTCATTCAAAATTTATTTTCACTCCACGCACTTTCACTCGAAATTTATTTTTACATCACTTCCACTCAAAATTTTTTTCAATCCATTTGTACTTCACTTTCACTTCCACTTTCATTCAAAATTTATTTTCACTCCACCCATTTTCACTTCACTCATTTTCACTCAAAATTTATTTTCCCTCGTTGTGAACTTTAACTTCATTTTGGAGAAAATAGATAATAAAATAAAATTTGCGTAAAGATGAAAATGGTCTGAAAGTGAAATAAAAGTGTGGTAAAAATAAATCTTTCAGTGAAAGTGAAGTTAAATTAAATTTTCTGTGAAAGTCGAATGAAATTGAAGAAAAAATAAATTTTAAGTCAAAGCGAAATGAAATTCAAGAGAAAATAAATTTTGAGTCGAAGTGAAAGTATAGTGAAAGTGAAAGTGAAGTGTAAGTGAAATAAAAAAAAATTTAAGTGAAAGTGAAGTAAAAGTGTAATGAAAATATATTTTGAGTGAATGTGAAAGTGGAGTGAAAATGAATGAAAAAAAATTTAGAGTGAATGTGAAGTGAAAGTGGTGTGAAAATGAATGAAAAAAAATTAGAGTGAATGTTAAGTGAAAGTGAAGTGAAAAAATTTTTGACTGTAATTAAAAGTGGAATGAAAGTGAAGCGAAAATGGAGTGAAAAAATTTTTGACTGTAATTAAAAGTGGAATGAAAGTGAAGTGAAAATGGAGTGAAACAAATTGTGAGTGAAAGTAAAGTAAAAATTAAAAAAAAAATTATTTGAAAAAAATTTTTAATTTAATTTAATTTAATTAAATTAATTTTTTAATTTGAGTAAAAATTAATTAAAATTTGAATTAAAATTAAGTGAAATTGAAGTGAAATCATGTAGTCGCTCCCCTGAAATAAAAATATATTTCTATAAAAGATTTAAAAAAATTAATTTAAAAAAAATTAATTACAATTTCATTTAATTAATTTAATTTTTTGATTTGAGTGAAAATTAATTAAGATTTAGGTTAAAATTAAGTGAAATTGAAGTAAAATTACGCAATGTACCCCCTGAAATAAAAATATATTTTAATAAAAGTTTTTAAAAAATGAATTAAAAAAATGAATTAAAATTTAATTTAATTAATTTAATTTTTTAATTTAAGTGAAAATTAATTAAAATTTGAGTTAAAATAAAGTGAAATTGAAGTGAAATTACGTAATCGACCCCCCGAAATAAAAATATATTTTTATAAAAGTTTAAAAAGTTGCTAAAAAATTCATTTTGAAATAACTTTTATAAAAAAATATTTTTATTTATGTTTTTTGGTAAACGAATTCCTAAGGCCAACATTTTTGAACATTTCGATATAAATTTTTTTTTTCTATTTTTCGTGATAATTTCATGAATTCTGAACCCATTAACAAATATAACCTAAAATTTTTACCTTCCTTTTTCCCCCAAGTCAGGAATAAATTGCAATAGAAAATATATTTTCTGTTCCGTCTAATTTTATTGACACAAATGATTTACATTAAACAAAGGAAAATTTTTAATCACAGTAATAATTTAATTCGTGTATAATAAATCACTAATCCAATATAAAAATGGAGTATTTGTTTTAAGAAATAAATATATATATAGAGTGAGTGGAAATTGAATTTCCGAATAAATGTCGAGGGGTGAATTTTGTACAATAATTGTTATTTACCGATGAGGAAAGAGAGAGAAAAAGAGAAAAAAAGAGAGAAAAAGAGAGAAAAAGAGAGAGAAAAAGCACAGAAATAATCTCCAATAGAAAAACATTTCCAAAAGTCTTTCTTTCTATCTCCCGACATTTATAATCGGTGATATAAATTTTCCGGTTGGTTATCTCGAAAGAACGTTCACGCCACACGCGGTAACATTGGTCGTGACCGATCGTAATTCCATCCGCTGTGCCGGAAAAAAGACAGTGAGAGAAAAAGAGAGAGAGTAAGAGAGAGAGGGTGAAAAAACAATAGCGGAGTGTGCTTTTCCGCAAATGTGTGAAGAATATAGGAGAGGGATGATGATTCAAGGAGGAAAAAAGAAGGAGAGGTGGGTGAAGGGTGAGGGGGTGAGGGTGAAACGGGTCGTAAATTATTTAGGATCGTCCATTGGAGGTGTTTTTGCCCCACGTCCAATCCAGGGGAAAATTAAATAACAACAAAACAATAAAAGACAATTGTTTCTAAGTTTTATGGCAGTGCTCGCGCCCTCCGACGAGCTGACGAGACGAGAGGACGCTTTATTGCCCTTGGGGTGGTCACACCCAGAGAGAACGAGTGAGAGTGAGAGAGAGAGAGTTACCCTCGCGTGCTGGTCACTTTATTTGGGGAGTGTGATTTTCGACGCATCCCACACTCTTCGTTTGTTCTCTCTTTTTTTTTGTTTTATGGATTTTAGCTCTTTAACCCATCTTTTTTTTTACTCTTGACATTTTCACAATTGGAAAATGAGATTTTTCTCGACGCAAATTTAGTTTTAATTTTGCAAGTTTTTTTTTATTTTACTGTACTTTTTACTGTATTTTTTGTTGTATTTTTTACTATATTTTTTACTGGTCATTTTACTATAATTTTACTGTACATTTTACTGCAATTTTTAATGTACCTTTTACTGTACTTTTTACTGCAATTTTTACTGAAATTTTTATTGCAACTGTTACTGTACTTTTTACTGCAATTGTTACTGTACTTTTTACTGCAATTGTTACTGTACTTTTTACTGCAATTGTTACTGTACTTTTTACTGCAATTGCTACTGTACTTTTTACTCTGCTTTTTACTGTAATTTTTACTATACTTGGTACTGAAAGTTTTAATGTGCTTTTTACTGTATTTATTACTATACTTTTCACCATAATTTTTACTGTATTTTTTACTATATTTTTTACTGCAATTTTTACTTTACTTCTTACTTTATTTTTAATTTTACTTTTTATTCTATTTTTTCGTTTACTTTTATATGCAAAAAAATATATATTACATTTTGTGGAAGTATTTTACAAACTGGAAAAAAGTGCGACAAAGCGAAATTTTGAGATAAAAAATACTGAAGATAAAAAAAAAATGATGTGAAATTTAGTGTAGTTAAATCAAATATCAAAAACATTAATTAAATTCTAATATAACTTTACTAAGTTTCACATAATTTTTTTTTATGTTTAGTATTTTTTAGATCAAAATTTTGCTTTGTCTCACTTTTTTCCCTAATTTGGAAAATATTTTTACAAAATTGTATATATTTTTTCTTTACATACATTTATATCTTGGAAGAATTTTATTATTTACGAAATTATTAAAATTTTTGCGGAGAAATTTATTACAAATTTTTGTTAATTGTAAAGTTTTTCCGCAAAAAATTTAATGTCCACAAAAATAATTGAATTCTTGTGAAAAAAATACTATTGACAAATTGCAAATATTTGTATTTATGAAAATAATTTTATTTTCTACGAAACTCTTTGAATGTTTTTGAGAAAATTTATTCTAATTGTTTTGGAAACATTTGAATGCATGCGAAAAATTTTAATATTAATAATTAAAAGAATTTAATTTTTCAAAAGAGTTTTGTTGTTTGTGATAATAATTAAATTCTTGTGAAGAATTTTATATCTTTTTTTAAAATCATTGAATTCTTGAGAATAATTTTAATGTTTTTGAAAAGTAATTGAATTGTTTAAAAAAATTTTGTTATTTAGGAAAATAATTGAATTTTTTCGAACAATTTTGTTCTTTATGAAATTAATTGAATTCTTGCGAAGAATTTTGTGTTTTTTTTTAAATAATTGAATTCTTGAGAAGAATTTTAATATTTTTCAAAAATAATTGATTTTTTTTAGAACAATTTTGTTATTTATGAAATTAATTGAATTCTTGAGAAGAATTTTGTGTCTTTTTTAAAATAATTGAATTGTTTTGGAACAATTTTTGTTATTTATGAAATTAATTAAATTCTTGCGAAGAATTTTGTTTTTTTTTTTTAAGAATTGAATTCTTGAGAAGAATTTTAATATTTTTCAAAAATAATTGATTTTTTCGAACAATTTTGTTATTTATGAAATAATTGAATTCTTGCGAAGAATTTTGTGTCTTTTTAAAAATAATCGAATTCTTAAGAAGAATTTTAATATTTTTTAAAAATAATTGATTTTTTTTAGAACAATTTTGTTATTTATGAAATTAATTGAATTCTTGAGAAGAATTTTGTGTCTTTTTTAAAATAATTGAATTGTTTTGGAACAATTTTTGTTATTTATGAAATTAATTGAATTCTTGCGAAGAATTTTGTGTTTTTTTTAAAGAATTGAATTCTTGAGAAGAATTTTAATATTTTTCAAAAATAATTGATTTTTTTGGAACAATTTTGTTATTTATGAAATTAATTGAATTCTTGAGAAGAATTTTATATTTTTCAAAAATAATTGAGTTTTTTAGGACAAATTTTATTATTTATGAAATTAATTGAATTCTTGAGAAGAATTTTAATATTTTTCAAAAATAATTGATTTTTTTAGGACAAATTTTTTTATTTATGAAATTAATTGAATTCTTGCGAAGAATTTTGTATCTTTTTTAAAACAATTGAATTTTTGAGAAAAATTTTAATATTTTTTAAAAATAATTGAATTCTTCTGAAAAATTTTGTTATTTAGGAAAATAGTAATAAATTTTTTTAGAACAATTTTATTACTTATCAAATTAATTGAATTCCTGAAAAAAAATTTATGTATGTTCTTGAATGGAATCGAATTTTTGAAAATAATTTTATGCTAGTTTCTAATAAACGAATTCTTCAGAAGTATTTTATTCAATTTTTTTAAATATTTAAAGAAAAGGAATTTATCATTCGGTATTATTTTAATTAATTTTTAAGTTTTATGTGAGAAATAATTGAGGTAGATTGTTAATTTTGTTCACTTTTTTAAAATAATTTAGTTTCTGTGAAAAATTGTAATATTTAATGAAAATAATTGGATTTGCTATTGTTTTTGACAAAAATAGTTTAAAATAATTGGATTTTCAATTGTTTTTTTACAAAAATAGTGGAATTTTTAAGAAGTATTTTATTTGGTAAATTTTTTTAAAATTTATTTAAATTATATCGAAAATTTTTTTAATTGTAAGGTAAAATAAGTAGAATTCTTGCAGAGAATGTTATTAAATTTTTTGAAAACGAAGAAAATTAATAAATTAGTTAATTACCTAATAAGTGATTTTTTAATTTTGTAAATAAAATTAATTATTAAAAAATTCAAGTTAATATTTCAAAGTAAGAATGTTTAAAATTTTTGTAGTAATAATAATAAATTGAACGTAAAATTTGCTCGTATAATATAAATTATTTTTTATTTTTCATTATTTTTATTATTATTGATTTTCTTACCCGCAACAATGAAACTAAATACGAAACAAGTGACGACTTTTTGGAGATGAGGGCTGTTGAGATCCTCTTGGCATTTTCGCCATCATCACAAGCGAGCAATAAGAGAGGAGCTTACGCCTTCATCCATATATTGCGGCCACATTTTTATTTTTTGACACTAATAGCCCGCGGTATCGGTCGATGCAGGACTTAAGTCTGTGCGATCGCGCTAATCCGCCAGTCTATATTGCCCATATAAATCCTAAGAACACCAGCGAGAGAGAGAGAGAGCAAAATGGAGGGGGAAACCACTCACTAAAATATTGTATTATATTATATATGAAGTGATATTATTGATTTATTTATTAATAACAAAAAAATTATCTTTTCTCCCTTATCTCCTTGAATTCCAATAATAATTAATTTTCTTTTTCTTTCTTTTTCAGGTAGGTATCGTGTAGAAATGTTAAGAATTTTTGGTACCATGAAAACGTTTTGAGAAAAGGTGTTCACTTTTATTGGCATAATTTATAATCGTCATTGGAAGGAGGAAGAAAAAAAATGAGAGAGAGAGGTAAGACAACAATGATCATATCTCACGCTTACTACAAAAGTATAAAAATCAAAGTGCAGAAATTACATATGTAGATCCGCAATTATTGTTGATGTAATTTTTTCCCTCTAGATATATAAAAAATAAGAACGATTTTTATTTTGCTGTAATAAAATTCCGGTTTCTTTGATACGATGAGTATTATGTAAAAAAAAGACATGACGTAAGATTATTTTTTCTTTTCTCTTTGAAAACACGACATTTTTTCTTTATTTCACACGATGCACGAAATATTGAATTCTGAATTAAAAATTCAATTGACAATAAAATTTGATTTTATTTTCTCACGAGATCTGTGAAAAAGTCTGGAAATCGTGAAAAAATAAAATCAAATTTTAGTGGCAACTGAATTTTTTATTCAGTTGAAAGAAAAAATAAAAATAAAATTGGATTTACTCTGAAAATAATTAGATACTCAACAAATTTTTGCATTGCATTTATTTTTGAGTTTTACAATTTGTAAATTTAGTAAACATAAATTTGGTTCTTTTTTAAATAAATAATTAATCACTGTTATTATGTTTCCATCGAAATTAAGATTTTGAAAAATTTCAATTCTTTTGGAATTTAATAATTTATAAGAATTTAATTCTGTAATTTATCAAAAATTATTTTCAAGAATTTTAAACTAAACTTCTGCACTAATTTAATTATTTTTAATAATTTTCGGAAAAATTTCTTAAAAATTCAATTATTTATTTAAAGAAAAAAATAATCTAAAATATTTTTAAAAATCACTCGGTTAACATTTTCTGAAATATCAATAATTTGGAAATTTTTCTATTAAATATTTATTCACAATTATTGAAAAAAAAACTTGTACAAAAAATGCTTTAAAACAAGATCTTTTACATAGTTTTTAATAAAAGTTTAAAATTTAACTTTTCTAAAACTTAAATTAATTTCTTTCGAGAAATGTAATTAAAATTATATTCACAATAAATTGAAACCGTGCAATTTTTTTAAACAATTTAACTAAACAAAAATTTTTCAACTCATTCAATTACTATTTAGAATTTCGATTGAATTTTTAAAAAAAATTTTCAATTGTTTCGAGAAATTTTATTAAAAATGTATTAAAAATTATTGAATTTCAGTGACGATTGTTAATCTTCAGATAAAATTTCAATTCAATATTTTAAAAATTATTGAATTTTTTCGAGAAATTTTATTAAAATGGAATTAAAAATAATTAAATTTTAATGACGATCGTTATTATACAAATAAAATTCATTGAATTCTTAAAATTTTTTTTAAAAAAAATATTGAAAATATTTGAATTGTTTTGAGAAATTTAATTAGAATTTAATTGAAAATATTTGAATCGTTTCGAGAAAAATTAGAATTTTATTAAAAATATTTGAATCTCGTGCAAAGAATTTTTATTACTTTTCCAAATAATTGAATTATTTTAAAGAATTTTATTAAAGACGAATTTTTCAAAAATCTCAAATCAATTTAAATTTGTTAAATTGAATTATTTTTATAGAAATAGAAAGAATTTGAAATTAAATTAAATCTTTTGAATATTATTAAAGGTTACTGAACAAAAATATTTAGAATTTTATTATCAATTCTGGCAATTTAATATTTTATCACTACTTTTGATAAAATTTTCTGACTTTTTCTGATTTTTCTAATTTCCCTAACTTGTTGCTACTCGATAATGATGATAATAATAATAATAATAATAATAATAATAATAATAATAATAATAATAAAATAGTAAAAAAATAATAATAAAAATAGTAATAATAATTCTACTAATGAATAATAGTACTAAAAAATAGTCTGGAAAGAAAGTACGAAAAAAATAGTTTTAAAAATAAAAATCATAGAAATAGATTTTACTTATAAAAAAATATTTGTTTATTAAATAATTTTTTAAATAATGTAATAAAATATTCTTAGGATTTTTGTTTTTAGGACTATTTTTAATGTACTACTTTTTAGGACCATATTTTAGAACTATTATTTTGGAGAATTTTTACAAAATACTTTTTTAGGACTGTTATTTATTTATTAGAATTATTATTTATTATTATTTTCAGAAAATTGTTTTTAATTTAGAAAACAATTTTTTTTCTTAGAACAGTTATTTATTTATTAGGATTATTATTTATTATTATTTTCAGAAAATTGTTTTTAATTTAGAGAATAATTTTTTTTCTTAGGACAGTTATTTATTTATTGGGATTATTATTATTTATTATTATTTTCAGAAAATTGGTTTTAATTTAGAAAATAATTTTTTCATCTTATTCATATTTATATAATCTATATAAATTTTGCGGAGGGGAAATTTTCATTAAGACAATTTGAAAATGGTATTTCTTGGGGGAACAAAGCAAGTGGGCGAAGACTTACATTCCGCGAAACGTTGTCTGGACTTCGCGAGGAGATATATGAAACAATGACACGACAGTTTGAAGCTTATGGGACAATAGACAAGCTCGTAAACTACGTCCCCTTTTGTCCAATCATCTAAATTATTCCATAAGACGGGAACGGGTCCTCGATTTAGCTCATAAGAGAAAGAGAGAGAGAGTGAGTGAGAGAAATTTTGCAAGGGATCAATGATAAAGGGATGATAGTGGGAGTGGACGGCCAGAAAAGACAGTTTACTGCTTCATAACTCGATCCGTGCGAGGACAATCGCCCGTTATGATTTCGAATGCTATTTTGACTGCGCTCACTGGGTGGTCCAGCAAACAGAACAGAAACAGAAATATGCTGCTACCTCGTAAACCGACCCTTTATCGTGCAAACTTGCCCCGAATGTTGTTAAGTTTCTATCAAATGTTTACGCCATCGAAGCTATTTGGCCTCAGTACTTTACGTTTCCTTAGTGTGTGCACATAACGGAAATAAGACGCGCGCGTGATTATCACTTTCGAATGTATAGTTTTGCAAAATTCTTATTCGACTTTCGGTGGTAGTAATAATTTTTCAAGTTTCTCTTCTTTTTTGCTAGAAATCAAAATGTAAATCTAAATTTTCGATGAATGGAAAGTGTGACATTGTAGTCACTTCTCGAAAAATTGTTTGCAGAATGGCGGACGATTTTTTGGTTCGGAACTAATCGGGCGGAGTCGGGAAGTTTCGTGCGTGAACCGAGTGTACACGAAGAAACACGAACTCGCAGTTGTAGAAGTTTTCCTTGCATTTGAAAAAAGAAAATTTGTCATTTGAGTAAAGAACACTAATAATAGTCTTTTAATTTAACTCCTCACTAATAATACTAATAAGAAATGGGGAAAAATAAGAAGAAAAAGAAATAAAAAAGGGGAATAGTAAAAAAAATAGAAGGAATGGAAAAATAATAAAAGCTTCTATAAAAATTTATTTATGGTTCTTTAAAGGACTGCGGGTTTGTATTTCAATAAATAAATAAAATAAATAAAAAAATCGAAAGAGGTAAAAGGTAAATAAAAAATACAGGAAAATAGAAAGAAATTAAAATTGGAAAAAAGGAAAAAAAAGAAAAAAACAATAAATAAGAAGAAATAACAAGAAATAAAAGGTAGAAAGACTTTAAAAATGTAGAAAAATATTAAGTGGGGAGAAATAAAAATATATAAAAATAAAAAATAAGAAAACGTAAAAATACGATGAAGTAAATATAATAAAAAGAAAGCAAAAGAAGTGAGAGTAGAAAGCGATAAAAATCGAGTATAAATGTAAAAAAATGAAAGTAAGAAGAGAAAAATAAGAGAAAATCAAAAGAATTAAAAGTAGGAACTCAGAGAAAATAGGGGAAAATAAGAAATAGAAAAAAGAGATATAACAAATAAACTCAAAATAGTATAAAATAAAAAATGGGTAAAAATTAGAAGAAATTGAAGTGAGAAGAAAAATATAAAAATGGAAGAAAAAAATAGAAGAAAATATAAAAAAGACAAAAATAGAAGGAATAATAAATACACTGAAAGAAAATGCATATTAAATTTTGTAAAAGTATTTTACAATTTGGAGGAAAAGTGTAACAAACCGAAATTTTAATATAAAAAATACTAATTTAAAAAATAAATAATAATAATATTTTAATAATTTAAAAAAATTATGTGGAATTTAGTATAATTATATCAAATATCAAGAATTTTAATTCCACTTTACTATAACTTTACTAAATTTGACATAATATTTTTTAATATTTAGTAATTTTTATTATCAAAATTTTGGTTTGTTGCACTTTTTCCCTAAATTCTAAAATACTTCTACAAAATTTAATAAAAATTTTTTTTAATGTAGAGCACAATAAAAATATGAAAAAGCAGAAATAAAAAAAATAAAAATAGTATAAAATAGTAAAAAAACAAAAGTTTGATGAAATGAAAATTAACAATCGGAAGAAATCAGAAGAAATTGAAGTAGAAAGACAAGAAATAGGAGAAAATAAAAAGATAAAGAATTAGAAATACGAAAAAAAGAATCAAAAAGAGTAAAATAAAAATAGAGTGAAATATAAAAAAATTAAAAATATGAAGAAATATTAAAAAAGGGAGCATTAAGACTTATAAAGTAGGAAAAAATTTAAAAAATAGAGAAAAATAGAAAAAAAATAAACCATAGGAGAAGGTAGGAAAAAAAATTATGAAATGAAAAATTTTAAATAGGCAATAGGAAAAAAAGTAAAATAAAAAATTTAGTAAACAATGAAAAATAGTAAAAATTTAAAATTGAAAGAAATAAATAGCAGGAAAAATAAGAAAAAAATTAAATAAAACATAGAAATAAAACTTTAAAATAGAAAAATTCAGAAGAAAAAAAAGAGGAAGAAAGAAAGTAGGAAGATATAAAAAAGAGGAGAAAAATAAAAAATAAGTTTAAATAAGAATAGATGGAAATAAAACATAAAAATTTTGAAAATAGGAAAAAATAAGATGTGCGAAAAATACAAAAAATCAAAAAAGTAGAAGCAAAGAAGAAAAACAAAAAAAGAAATAGAAAGAAATGAGAAATAAGAAAAGTGGATAAATAAATAAGAAGAATTAAAAAGTAGGGGAAAATAAAAAGTAGGAAAACAATAACAATAATAAGTAAAAAGAGGAGAAAAATAAAAAATAAGGCTAAATAAGAGCAGATGGAAATAAAACATATAAAAATTTTGAAAATAGGAAAAAATATCATTTGCGAAAAACGCAAAAAAATCAAAAAAGTAGGAACATAGAAAAAAAGGGAAAAAACAAGAAATAGTATAAGAAATTAGAATTAAGAAAAGTGAAATAAATAAGAAGAAATAGAAAGTAGGAAAACAATAATTTATTGAGAAAAAATTTGGTTTAATTAAAAAATAAGTAGTTAACCAACAAAATATGTTTGAATTAAACATAATTTTTCTTGAATCAAATTTATTATACATTGAATCAAAATTATTATGTTTAATTCAATAAAAAATTTTTGCTTGACTGCATAACAAAGATAATTATGTTTGCTCCAAATATATTCTTTTCTCAGTGAAATCAAAAGAAATTAAAATTTGGAGGCTATAAGAAGTACACTCTAAATCTGAATCAGTGAAAATTTTGACTGATTTCAATCAGTGGCCCAGTTTTCTTTAATTCATTAGTGAAATTTCACTGACAATCAGTAGTTTTTACTGATTCTCAGTGAAATTCTACTGATGAATTAAAGAAAACTGGGCCACTGATTGAAATTAGTCAAAATTTTCACTGATTCAGATTTTTAGAGTGTAGAAAATAAAAAAGAAAAAGTAACAATAAAAAACAGCAAAAAATGAAAAAATAGAAAATAAAAAAGAAGAAGTAATAATCAAAAAGTAAGAATAAAAAACAGCAAGAATCAAAATAAAGAAAAAACAGGAAAAAATTTGCAAAGACAAAAATGGAATGAAATGAAAAATAAAAAATTTGAAGAAATAAACAAAAAGTGATGAAAAGTAGAAAAAATGCGAAAAATGAAAAATAGAATAAAAAAAAAAAAAAAAACAGGGCTGAAAAAGAAAATAAAAATAAACTCGGTTACTGTATAGAGAATATGTTTGAATTAATGAAGGCATTGTGAACGACTTCAATTCGGTGGTGCTTCGAGGGACATATGAAGCATTTAATAAGCGTTCGTGCAGCAAATTTCTTTTATTGCCAATTTCCTTTGACGCAATGCATCTCTTGACAATGAGAGTCTAGTGGTACCTCAACGGACTTTTTAAGCTTCTCATCCAAGGTGTACCTGTCAATTTTGCAAAAGTAACTCTCGCCTTAAATGGCATCAGAATAGTTACCTTGTTTATATATATACACACACACTTAACCAACTGGAAGAGAGATCCTTAGATTCGAACCTTACATATAGTAAATCACGACTTAACGTTTAACACTTGATGCTCAAGAATGGTCCGGTGACACGCCTCGTCCATAAACGACGACCCACGAATGGTCCACGCCTCACAGAATTCAATTTCCACTGACCATATTGACACAAAGAACGCAATTGATTCTCTCCTTGTTTTTATTTTTCAATTGACCAACAGAACTTGTTAATGGCACTTTTTTATTTCACCAGTCAATTTCGTTTGTCTGGCGCAGTCAATTTTTCAATGATATTGAAAAAATATCAATGGTATTGATAAAATATCAATGGTATTGATAAAATATCAATGGTATTGATAAAATATCAATGGTATTGATAAAAAATAAACAATTTGATTATTTGCAAAGAATGGAAAATAATTTTTATTTTTTTTATGAGAGTTTCTTAAAATAATGGAGATATTTATTGTGGAGCGAGAGAAAGAGGAAATGAAACGATTAGTGCCTCGGGTGTATTTCGCTTTTGGGTATTGATGTAGAATTATGTTGGAAGCGAGAGGAAGATGTAAACAAACGCCTCCAGTCGCTTTAAAAAAAAAATTGAAGATATTTTAAGAATCAAAATCTCCTTTCATCTATCAACGAGAGAAATGCAAAACGAGATTTGTTTTAAGTATTGAAGTAAAAGTGTTTTTGTTTTTTTTTTTTACTGTGTTATTTGATTTTAATGGCTCGAGTAAAATGTTCCACGAAATTGTTTCATTGACAGCCAGCATGGAAGATATTGACTTGACTGCCACCTTCGGAATTTTCATTAAACTCGAAGGGATTCTTTAAACGTCCAGTATTTTCGAATCCTTTATGCAAAAGCTGACTAAACTAAAATTTTTCAAGAAACATTAAAATAAGTGTAAGAAAAATTTTAACTTTCTTGCAAAAGTCAATTTTTTATCCATAAAGTCGACTGTCACCTTCGGGATCTCTATTTTCGAAGCTCATGAATCTTGAAATTTTTTAACACTCCACTGTTTTTCAGTCAGATTTACAAAATTAGTGATCACTCAAAGCATTACTTGAAGTTTCAAGAGCTAAAAATTCCGTAGTTGACAGTCTGGTCAATTTTAACTTTTTAAATTTCTTCGGCCCCGTATGGAAAAAAAGGTTAAGTCATAAATCAAAACCATTGCGATCATTGCGAAAAAAATTTGTTAAAAAAATTAGAAAAGATAATTTAGACATTTTTTTCGTCACATTTTTGGGGAAATATGACAATTGGCAAAAATGAACCTTGTAAAAAACGTCCATTGAATGAGGAGAAGCGATTCGGAAATAAATTTTGGGAAAAGCAAAAAAAAAAAAAAAATTGATAAACGGTTGATTATACAGTGTATATAAAGTCATGAAATCAATATGTAGATTTGGTATCTAACTTTTTTCAATTCCAAAGTTTTTTGACATCAGCTACAGATGTATCGGCTAAACTAGTGGTAGTAAGTTATTGCATGTCAGTGTAATTGGTCAGAGTATAGTGAACGAACGATTATAATTCCCCCCCCCCTCACATGTGGCCAAGTGGGCTTTTACTCCCCTACACTGTTCAACTCACGAGAAGGACCCTAAAAATATTTTGATCTCTTTAAAAGTATTGTATTAAGCAAACCTACAACTTTAATATATAGTCTCTCAATTTATTTCCCGTATTATCGATTCGAAATGTGTAATTTAAAAATAATATATAAATATTTCGCGTTCTTTATAGTTTCAATTTTCCTTCGATATATTTTCATTGTGGGAAAAAAAAGAAATGTTTCTAACTTTGAAGATAATTTAAATATTTTGCATTTGTTCCATAGTTTTAATAGTTAATATTTAATTTAATTTATTTATTTTATATTTTATATTTCTATTTAATGAAGAATTGTAAATAATATTACAAAACCTGTTATAAGATTACGAATATCATGTAATTCAAGAGAAAGCTGAAAATTCTCCACCTGAGAACGCCAAGGTCACCGCTAGATGGCGGCTAAGTTGATAAAATCAGCTTCCACGCTATCTAGTGACGATCTTGGCGTTCTCAAGTGGAGAAACAGTGCAGTATTTTCTTTAAAAAAATGTCTTAAGATAAAAAATGTATTTTGAGAATAATTTAATTTTTTTACTACTTTCTTTTACAATTAACTACTGTTTGGATTTTTTTGAAATTTGCGACAGTGACAGTTACGTTTTTCTTTGTTTCTGAACTTTTGTTTCTGAATACTTTAAACCCACTGAAAGTCAAAATAAAAAAAATTATTCTCAAAAATTTTAATCAAATTCTTATTAGAAACGAAAAAAAATTATGTTTAATTCAAACATTCAAAGAATTTAATTATTTTCATTAAATAGCAAAATTCTTTGCAAAAATTCAATAATTTGGTAAAAAGTTATAAATAATATTCTTCGCAAGAATTGAATTATTTTAAGCCTAAAAAATTCTTCTAAACAGTTCAATTATTTTCATTAAATATTAAAATTCTTCGAATTAAATTCTTTGTAAAATAATTAAAAATTTAATATAAAATTTTCTACATGAATTCTATTATTTGCAGAAATTTAAAAAAAACTTAATTAAAGAGAATGAATTTTAATAAAATTTTTAGCAATAATTCAATTATTTTTATGAATAATAAAATTCTTTAAAAAGATTGTAATTATTTTTGTTGCAATTTTCAAAGAATTTTTTTAATTCACAATTTTTTAATTTATAATTATTTTTATAAGCTTTGTTAAATTTCTTAATGTGAAATAAATTATTTTTAAAAATTTTGATAACATTCTCTAACAGTATTGAATTTTTAAGAAATAATTAATTATGCTATGAATTTATTATTTTCGTGTTCAAATAATTGTATTCTTGTAGAAGTTTACAATGAAAATTAATTTTTCTTTAGAAATAATTGAATTTAAAAAAAGTTTTTATTAAAACTGATTAAAATTTAAATCTCTGTCGAATGATAAATAAGTATTTAAATATTTTTGTAATAAAAGTTATTTTCAAGTAAAAGTGAAAATAATTTAATTTAACAACTTTGGAGAAATTAATCTGTTGACAAAAATATTAATTAAAAGTTTTTCAATGTAGATAAATTTGCGTTAAAATTAAAAAAATTTAATTTAATTTTCAATTTAATGGAGAATTTGTCATGTTTAATGAAAAAAAGTTTATTTTTTTACCGTTAACAATAATTTTTAAATATATTTGAATTTTCAAAGATTATTAACTAAAAGTTTGGAAAATAATTAAATTCCATAGAAATGAAAAATTTATGCTAGAAAATTTTCCCCATTTTTCTGAATCGACAAAATCAATATTTTTAGTTGTCAAATTTAATTTTTAGATAGCTAACATTTTAACTACTTTTCTCAGTTTTAGAGGGAGATACCACCCTTAATTTTTACCTCTTTACATTTTAATTATAAGAGAATATTACATTTTTTTTCTTGCACCATTTTTTAATTAAATTTTTAATTTTTTTTACCATTTTTCTTCTTTTTATATTTTTTTCCGGATTAAAAATGGAGCAAAAAATATAACCTTTTCTGATAATTAAAACTTAAGATTTCCAAAGATAGTCGTGTCTCTCCTTAAAATTTCTTTTTGCAACTTTTCTAAAATTAATTCTTGAGTCCGGGATCTCAAAAAAATTAATATTTCGCCTATTTTCATAGTTTTAATTTTGCTCAAAATATTTTCATTATGAAAAAAAGTGTTGAATTTAAAACTTAATAAATATTGATTTAGGTTTAAAAAAAATTAACATTTAAAATAATTAAAACTTAAAAAATTAAAATGAATAGTAATTGAAACTTTAAAAAATTAAAATTTAAAATAATTGAAACTTTAAAAAATTAAAATTTAAAATAATTAAAATTTAAAGAAAGGTAAAATTAAAATTAATTATTCAAAATTTATATTATTCAACAAAAATTGTTCCTCTGCAAAGTCAGTAATGAGATTTCCCTTTTCTCTTCTTCTTTTTTAACATTTCATATATTTTTGTCCACTCTTTAGTGGAAAGAGGAGGAGGGGGGGATATGGGGGTGGTTGGGTAGAGATGGAGAAAGCCTGGGGGGCTTGAAAATGAACGCTTAAAAATTGTAATAGCAAGTTGAAAGTCTCATGCAGAGCACAACGCTTTTCAGTACCTCGCCTCTTTATTTTCCCATTATTCAAATATAAATGTAAATGTTGATACAAACGGATAGGTAAATGGAAAGAGAGAATTCAATTGTTCGGCACGGGCGGTACGTAGTGAAAAAAAAAGAAGAAGAAAAGTACAGTAGGTTGGGGGTGAAGGGGGTGGAGAAAGGTCGTCGAGGATTGAGAGAGAGGAATGGTAGGAAATTAGTTTATAAGGAAGCGACGCGGGGTAAAAAAAAGAAGCGACGACACGATCCTCTTGAATAAGCCTCGAAGCGGTACAGTACCCTTCAAGAATCTTCTGTCACCGAATCTAATCAACTTGAAAAGCAATTTGATAAAAAAAAAGAAGGGGCGATGGTGGAGAGTACACTTTTTGAAAGAATATGCACTTGATGAATTGTTTTCGATTTTACCATCATGTTTTGGAGGTACCTCGAAAAATCGCTGCTTTTTTATAACTCGAGACCGAGTTGGGAAGTACATGATGTGAATGATAAGATACAAAAAATCAAACAGGTCTTGGGGTTAAACTCACCAAATTTTGAAAAAAGTAATTAAAGGAGCAAACGTATCAACGGTAACTAAAAATCCAAAACATAAAATTGGCTGATGATGTTAATCATTAAGGACTTCAAAGATTCAAAACATAAAATTGGGTGATGAAATCATTAAAACTCTAAAGATCCAAACCATAAAATTGGCTAATGGAGTTAATCATTAAGGCTCCAAAGATCCAAAACATAAAATTGGCTAATGGAGTTAATCATTAAGACTCTAAAGATCCAAAACATAAAATGGTCTGCTGAAATCATTAAGTCTCTATAGATCCAAAACAAAATGGGCTAATGAAGTTAATCATTAAGGCTCCAAAGATCCAAAACATAAAATTGTCTGATGAAATCATTAAAACTCTAAAGATCCAAACCATAAAATTGGCTAATGGAGTTAATCATTAAGGCTCCAAAGATCCAAAACATAAAATTGGCTAATGAAGTTAATCATTAAGGCTCCAAAGATCCAAAACATAAAATTGGCTAATGGAGTTAATCATTAGAACTCCAAAGATCCAAAACATAAAATTGGCTAATGGAGTTAATCATTAAGGCTCCAAAGATCCAAAACATAAAATTGGTTAATGAAGTTAATCATTAAGGCTCCAAAGATCCAAACCATAAAATTGGCTAATGGAGTTAATCATTAAGGCTCCAAAGATCCAAAACATAAAATTGGCTAATGAAATTAATCATTAGAACTCCAAAGATCCAAAACATAAAATTGGCTAATGAAAATAATCATTAAGACTCAACCGGAGTCTGTAGAAGCTCACCAACAATTTTTCCCCTATAATTGCAATTATTCACGATAATTTAAAGTAAATGCAAAAATAACCTATTGCTATCATTGAGGATCTGTTTTGAATGCACAATATCGAAATGGTATTTTTGGAAAGAGAGAGAGAGCATTGACTGATAAAAGTAGATTGTCAGTTGGGTTGGGATGTACATTCCGAAACGCGAGTTATATACAATCATAGAAAAGGGGGTTGAGGGTTTTGGTAATATTATCCGATATGTGTGTTCTCATGTTTCCCCCAACATATGCATTGTTCTCGCCCTTCACCGTGTATTGTTACGAGGCCACGGGAGTTTAGGGTGTGGGTCTGCATGATGATGCAGGGTGCATATGCGCTGATAGCCCCATAATGCCATCTCTAATTCCGTACGAGCTGATTTGATTCCGGCATTAAGATAAAGCAACCATCTCTCTCCTGTTTATACTCTTTTGCGAATGACCTCTTTGTTTATCAAACCACCCCTCTCTCTCTCTCGTTCCGTGTGTTTCGAATCGAAAACGATTCCTGCAGTCCTATTACCCTTGATAACGTTCTCTCATTATTTGCTCTGCACTTATATCTGTTATGATGAATTGTTGAATAACGTGCAAAAATTGATACATAGTCTGTATCAGGATTGTTTGTTTGAAAATTAAGTTCAAAATGTTGGTCTGAGCAAATTGGGGGTGCATTTTTGATAGCGTGTATCAAATGCTGTAGTGTGTGTACAGTTTCTATAAATACAACCACAGTTTGGTTTTAGGCCAGTTTACATAAAGCAGAAAATTAGTTGCGGTACTATTTGATGCATGTGGTTACTTTCCTTGTACCTTTGGTATTGTTTCTGTAGTATCATTCGGTATTGTTTCTCTAGCATCATTCGGTATTGTTTCTCTAGCATCATTCGGTATTGTTTCTCTAGCATCATTCGGTATTGTTTCTCTAGTATCATGGTTGATCATTCCATAATCATAACCATGATGCTAGAGTAACTTTGAATTATGATGACAATCACAGTTTCCCATCTGAATGTATACTTAACGACTATTAAATAATTTAAAGATTCGAAAACTATAAAAAATGCGAAATTTGACGATAAAACTAATTGACAAGGTGTGAAGGAATGGAGAGAACTTTACGAACAAAAAAGTTAGATGAGACGCTGAAGATAAGTGAGTCAAAACATCTTGCGAACGGTGCAAATGACGAATCGACTTCTTAATTCCTTTCGACTGGTCGCCTCGAGGGCGCGAAAATCTCCGCAATCGTATATTCGAAAAGAAATCCACTTTCCGCTCTGTTGAATACTTATACTCCTGTCACCCTTATTTCAACGAGGCTGACAATTTCGATATAGAATTAATTTTCACACACGATATTTATTTTATATCGCATTTGGCGTACCGAGAGTTCTTGTGTGACAAGGAGTCTCTTTCGCAAATGTTCCTCGAGATTATCATATGCCGCACATTGTGACAATATAAACGGATCTTTGTATTAGTTTGGGTGCGTCACGTCGGCATGACTACGACGACCACAGAGGTATCGGAGTGTGGCTTGGCACGGGTCAACCGCAAACCGACAACGTCCACGCGCTCTTGGTTCTGTATATCAATATATATGTGTGTTATGGAACTCGATTCGCATACGCGTGCCTCCGCACCCACGTGTATTTGTATATATGATGTGTTTGTAACACATCCAAAATGTCTCGCAATGATCAAACCCTCGTAAATCATGTTCGCATCGAGGTGTGCGATCTTTGGATATAAATGATCATTCTTCACTCTCAATGTCGTCTGGCAATATTCTAACGAGAGGATAATTAGCTACAAGGAATTTGATTATCTGATCTGTCCACTCAATGTTCTAAAATACTTTTCCATCCTTTCGGAAGTTTGCTTCGAGAATGATTTGTTATCCAAAGAGCAGAGGTCGTGATGCTGCTCCACCGCCTTGCCTGCAATCAAGACTACGGTAATTACCATCCTTTGATATATTCACCTACTGATGAATTCACCCTTTCACTAAATGAGCATCGAGGGAAAATATTCTCCAGTTGAAGAATACTATTTTTAAAAAAAAGAAAAACAAACTTCTGACCTGATGTTAGAGATGGAGGCTCGATCCTTAACGGGAATTACAGATCCAGATGATCAAGATACAAGTTGAGAAGACGGGAATAATCATCAGCCATATTCAAAAGTAGATCGTCTACTCCCTTGATTCAGAGCTCCTATATACCTAAAAGGCAGGTGTGCTGCCAGCACGTAATTGCAAGCGTTTGATATTTAATTACAATTTATTCGCAACTCTCGCAGGAAACCTATTCACTGTCCGATACGATCTTCAGATCTTCTTTGAAACAAATAATTCCCTAATTATTCCTCCCGCAGCCAGACGAATGACTCTGGCTTTGAGTTATGACATCAACTTAATTACACTGTTAATTACTCCTCGCAAAAGGCAGAGCGAGAGAGAGAGAGAGAGAGAGGTCTTCCATTTATTGTTCACGCAGAAACCTTTGAATATTTTTGTCAAGCAAACCATTAATTATCAGAGAAAATGTTATTTATCCAGAATAGTGAATCTCTAGGCGCAAACTAGGCGCAGTGGCATTTAAACAAGCAGTTATTCAGATAACGCCTCTACCAAAGAAGAAAAAAATAAAAGCAGAAAAAGAAAATGCGAAGGAAAGTATTCCAGAAACGAACAGTTAATCTTATTTTCCAAGCATCAGAGAGAAATGAAATAAAAGTCATTTTGACTCTTAACCCTCTTTCTCTCGATTTTCTTTTTAGGTCGTTACGACATTAAATTCTCTTTTTCTTGCCAAAAAAAAATCTTGCACGTGACGAGAATGAATGTACACTAATCGTAATGGCAAAATCGGAGCATAAATAAATAAGCGTCGAGCGTTGAAATCGTAATCCTCCCTCTCTCATTGCGCGAGTTGCGGCATAAAAATTAAAATTAGCTCCCGACGAGGTGCGCACCCCAGTGAATATTATGCTAACCCACAAGCAATAAAAATAACATATTGCAACCGAGAGAGGCATAAGTTTTAATCCAATATTACTAAGATAAGTCAGACTGAGCTCCGACTTCAAAAAACCTCCCTTCCACTGCTCTCCTTTTTTTTCTCTTCTTCTTCGTCTTCTTTTTCTCGATACCCCACCAAGAAAGATTTCTTTTGTGTAACGCACCCCAACTTTACATTCTGCTTATTAGAAAATATTCTTTTCCGTAAGGCCACATCGCGGAGGGTTGCGTCGTTTTATAGTAGCGAGTAAAAGCAGCCGCAGGCTGAATAAATGACGTATCGTAACTTTTTCTCCTTTTGGTCCACTTGCTTCTTGTGTCTGAGAAGCAAAAAACTAGCGTTGTGCGCTGAGAATTGGTGTCTAAAAATTTTCCAACGAGGGAAATTTGACAAAACATTTAGTTTACTTAAATTATATGCGTTGTGGGAGATTTTTTTGCGATTATCAGGGGATAGTACCGAAAGGTTTAGATGTAATGATATAAGTGGAAGGTTTGGTTCCGGAACAAAACAATCTAATGTCATCATTTTATTGCTGGCAGAAAATTGTTGTATTCCAAAGTTTTTGTTTTGTTCCTATTATTTTCGTTTGTAACTTTTGATTCGACAGTCTTTAATATTGGAGCACAAGTTTTTTTTAATCATCAGCAAATAGTAACAAATTAACATCAAAATAGTGTTTTCATCATTCATGTAGATCAAAAAAAGACTTTTAACAAGGTAGTCACCAAAAACAGTTTGTAGGTTGGAAATATAATTGTTCCAGAAGGAAACGTTCAGGATTTGATTATATTAAATCATCAGCAAATAGTAACGAATTAACATCAAAATAATCTTTTCATCATTCATGTAGATCAAAAAAAGACTTTTAACAAAGTAGTTACCAAAAAAATCTTTTAGGTTGGAAATATAATTATATTTCCAACCTAAAAGATTTTTTTGTTCCAGGAGGAAACGTTCAGGACTTGATTATATTAAAAGTCATGATGAAGTCACTTCGTCACACAAAACTTAAAACTTCCTTTAAATTTAATGACAAGTTCGGTAAACAAATTAAGCTAATGGGTTCTACTATTCACTATTTGTTGATATTGTCATGGATGACCTTGAAACTTTTGGTATGGGAAAAGTCCCCTAAAAACCAATTTTCTTTTATAGATTTGTTGATTATTGATGACACAATCACGTGCATACCAATGAACAAAATTTGAGGAATGATTAAGTCTCTTAAGGCGAAAGACTAGTATAGTTTTTAATAAGACTCCATCATATTAAAAGTTAATACTTTGGAGATTCGAACATTAATAGTAGTCTTTCGTCAGAACTATTAACACTCAATCATTCCTCTAATTTTGTTCGTTGTTATGTACGTGATTGTGTCATCAACATATCTAGAAAAGAAAATTGGTTTTAAAGGGACTTTTCCTATACCAAAGATTTCAAGGTCAACCGTGACAATATCAACAAATAGTGAATAGTAGAACCCATCGGGGTTCCGTATGTTTGCAGAACTCGTCATTAAATTTAAAGAAAGTGTTGTGTGACAAAGTGACTTTATCATGATGTTACTTTCTTTTTATTATTGGAATTTCAATTAATGAATTAATTAATAATTAATGATTTTCATTAATTAATGATTTGATTTTGCGTTTGGGCAAAACAGTTCCTTTAAATTGTAATTTTGGTTTACAAGAGGTTTCAAGGTCATCCGTGACAATGTCAACAAATACTGAATAGTAGAACCCATTGGGGTACCGTATGTTTGTAGAACTCGTCATTAAATTTAAAGAAAGTGTTCTGTGACGAAGTGACTTCATCAAGATGTTACTTTCTTTTTATTATTCGAATTTCAATTAATAATTATTTGATTTTGCGTTTGGGCAAAACAGTTCTTTTAAATTGTAATTTTCCTTTACAAGAGGTTTCAAGGTCATCCATAACGGTCTTCAAATAGTCCAGAAATTGATGAATCCATTGGGGTACCGTATATTTGTTTGCAGAATTCGTCATTAAATTTAAAGAAAGTGTTGTGTGACGAAGTGACTTCATCATGATGTTACTTTCTTTTCATTATTGTAATTTCAATTCTTAATGATTTGATTTTGCGTTTGGGCAAAACACTTCCTTTAAATTGTAATTTTGGTTTACAAGAGGTTTCAAGGTCATCCGTGACAATATCAACAAATACTGAATAGTAGAACCCATTGGGGTACCGTATGTTTGCAGAACTTGTCATTAAATTTAAAGAAAGTGTTCTGTGACGAAGTGACTTCATCATGATGTTACTTATACCTTCTTTTTATTATTGTAATTTTAATTCTTAATTATTTGATTTCGCGTCTGGGTAAGATAGTTTCTTTAAATTGTAACTTTGCTTTACAAGAAGTTTCAAGGTCATCCATAAAAGTCTTCAAATAGTCCAAAAACTGATGATCCCGTTGGGGTACCGTATTTGCCTATAGTCATTAAATTCGAAACAAACTGTTCTCGTTATCATTAAATTCGAAACAAACTGTTCCCGTTATCAATTTTTCATCTCTTAGAAATTTCGCTATAAAACTAATTACCATATCTTGTGTTTAGATTACAAAATACAAGTGAAAATTTCTCATCAAGCTCATGAAAGTAACCGCACAACCCTGTCTTAAGGTATGTCTCCGAGCAGGTGCAGATGAGGAGAAAAATAAGCGAGCAATTACGGAGTGTTGGGAACAACATTGGCTTGTGGGGTTGTCTGCCATTAATCAAATTTACAAAGCTACACGCAGTTCGCGAGACAAAAGACGAGGAGAAAGACTAAGAGCGCAGAGCAAAAGAAAGAGAGAGAGAAAGACCGACTCAAGGAAAGAAGAGCGAAACTTCGACTTTCGTTCTAATGAGTTATCGCGGCTTTGCTTTTTCTTTTTTTTTTTTTTCTTTTAAAGTCCCATACTGAATAGAAAATCTTTTTTCTGTTATGAATATTGGAAGTGAAATAAAATATTGTCGGCTCGTAAAGCGTGAGTCTCTCCACGTCCATGGTGGTCGGATTCTATGGTGGTACCAAAAAAATGGAGGGAAAGGTGGCTTACAAACACAAGGGTTTTATTTTTTTTTTAGCGGGAGGGCAGTGTCTCTCATTTCAATATTTTCACAATAAATCCGGTCTGGTTTTTACGACTAGTGGAATAAATAATAAAGCAAGGTCCCTGGGCTTCCTACCTGCGGTGTGCATCTCCGCGAAACTCTTTTACGAGCGCCACGAGCAATAGGTATGTCCAAGTGTCAGATCGAAATAATGAAAGAGGGAACTGAATGAGTGTGAGGGGAGGGGAGAAGAACCAATGCCTATAAACTCGCGACAACTTATGGGGCTGGCCTTCAAGAGTCCTATTCCGCTTTATTAAATCGTTAAAAACGCGAATCGCATCCAAAGACTTACCGATTATTATATTGACCATTAAAAAAAAATCTTTTTGAATTGTGACTATTTTAAAAATTCCCTTCTTATGGGAGATCTTAAATTAAAAAAATTTAACGTCATTTTGTCTGGTTTTAATATTTTATCTTGAGGCCATTTTTGAACCATTATGTGACGTCACAATTAGTGTTTGCGTTCTAAAACGTCTGAATGGCTCAAATGACGTGAAGGAGGAAAAATAATTATCCCAAATAATAAAAATACTAGTAAAATGTTTCGAACAAATGCTTAAATTTTTTTTGTAAATTTACGATAAACATAAATTGATAATTCTTCATTTTTTCCGCTATTGTAGATTCGGCATTATAAAAACGCTATATTAGGGAAATTTTTCGTTTAGTTTCAACTAAAGGTTTTCTGTACCCTAAAGAAATATTTCTGTTCCAAATGAAGCTTTTTTTGTGTGTAGAATATTAATTAATTTATTTTCATTTTATTAATTGCAGAAAGAATTTAATAATTAATTTATTTTTATGTTATTAATTGCAGAAAGAATTTAATAATTAGTTTATTTTTATTTTATTAACTGCAGAAAAAATTTAAGAATTAATTTATTTTTATGTTATTATTAATTGCAGAAAGAATTTTATAATTAGTTTATTTTTATTTTATTCATTGCAGAAAGAATTTAAGAATTAATTTATTTTTATGTTATTATTAATTGCAGAAAGAATTTTATAATTAGTTTATTTTTATTTTATTGATTGCAGAAAAAATTTAAGAATTAATTTATTTTTATGTTATTAATTGCAGAAAGAATTTAATAATTAGTTTGTTTTTATTTTATTAACGACAGAAAGAATTTAATAATTAGTTTATTTTTATTTTATTATCTGCAGAAAGAATTTATAGTTAATTTATTTTTATTTTATTAATTGCAGAACGAGTTTAAATAAGACCCGAAAAAATAAGTTTCGTAATGAATCGTTCTAATAAATCTTGACGAAACTATTTTTTCAGCTTGGTGAAAAAAATCCCCCCCTCACATAGTTGTTAATTCGTAAAGGTGTAACATCTTCATTATCTAGATACGAAACCCTGAAAATTTCAAACTCTTTAAGTATAGTTTACGCACGCAATGTTTGTAAAAAAAAATCCCCCCCCCCCAAAAAAAAAAAGAATAGAAAATAATAAAACTGATAGACTAATAAAATATAATCGAAATTCGGACCATTTTATAGAGGGAAAAGTTTCTTTTTTTATGGTAATGTTCGAAAACAGAAACTCTTGAAATAATTTATTGGAGTAGAAAAAAGTTTTCTCACATTTTGATTGTATTTGTTGATGAATTTTTTTATTATTTCGACGTAAATAAATAATTTTTTTTTATATTTTGATTGCATTTGTTTGATGAGTTATTTTTATTTTTTTTTTGCTTATTTTTCGGTGTAAATAAACAGTCGATAACGCACACGCAATTTTCCCACGAATATGTAGAAGCGATGATGGAGACATTTCGCTTGCGCCTAATCCCAACCAATCTAGAGGATGTAGACGAGTCTTAGGATTGGTAATCCTGACAATTTGGGTTGCGAGCAGTGCGCAGGATTATCTTGCAAGATTTCTGCGATATCGTCACACTTGATTTTGTTTTGTTTTCATTGGCAATTTTTCTCTTTCTTCTTCTTTTTTTTTTTGATGGAAAATGAAAGATTTTTTTATTCTTTCGGATTTTACTTTATTCTCATTTGTTTCATTTCGTAAATTTATAATTGATTGTCATGAATTTTTATATAGGTAAAAAAATCGAATTTTGGAGAAATTGTAAATTATTGTGAAAAATTTTTTTTTTTTGTTTTAATTATAATCTACTTTTTCTTTTCTTTTTTATTTTAAATATTAGTACTTGGTACAAAAGGGCGTTTTATTTTTGTAAGCCCGTTGATACTTGAATAATAATAATAATAATAATAATAATAATAATAATAATAATAATAATAATAATAAAATTCAATTATTTGCAAAAGAAATAAAATTGTTTGGAAAAATTTTAATTATGTTGAAAAATTAATGAAAATTCTCGTCAAAATTTTAATTATCTTTATAAATGAAAAGAAATATTTTTGACCGCAAAGTAAAATTATTTGGAAAAATTTTAATAAAAATTCTACGCAAACATTTAATTATTTTCAATAATAATAAAAATTTTTACAAGAATTCACTTATTTGTAATTTTTTAAATAAATTTCTTTGCAATAATTCAATTATTTTTCTTAAATAATAAAGTACCGGTCCAGAATACAATTATTTTTAAAAATTTCAATGAAATTCGATGTTGGACATTAATTATTTTTGTAAATATAAAATTCTTCTTGTCAATTATTCAATTTTTTAACCAATTAATTAATTTTTCAATTTTTCAGTAGAATTTTATTAAACTTTCTCAACAAGATTCAATTATTTTTTTCAAAATTTTTATAAAATACTCAGAATAATTTCTATTATTTTGAAAAATTTTAATATACTTCAGCGCACAAATTCAAATAAAAAAATTTTTTTTTTAATTCTTGTTAGGAATTATTCAATTGCAAAATTTTTTTAAAATTCTTGCTAGGGATTCAATTGCTTTCCAAAATTTTGTTTTATATTCTTGACAGGAATTCAATTACTTTAATAAATAACAAAATTCTTTGTTGGAATTAAATTATTTTCGAAAAATATATTAAAATTCTTGGAAAAAATTCAATTTATTAAAAAAATATCAACATTCTTTGTTGGGATTCACATATTTTCAAAAATTTTAATAAAATTCTATGCAAACATTTGGTTATTTTCATCAATAATACTACATTTCGGAGAAATTAAATTATTTACAAATTTTTTTAATAATTTTCTTCCTAATGATTGAATTATTTTTTTAACTAATAAAATAATTGTCAGGGATTCAATTATTTCTATAAATAACAAAATTCTTCTTGAAAATTCAATTATTTAAATAGAATTGTAATCAAATTTCTTTATAAAATTCAGTTATTTAAAAATTTTTTAATAAAATTCTCCGATAGAATTCAATTATTTTAAAAAGTTTTATTAAAATTCTTGTAAAGAATTTAATTATTTTTCAAAATAATTATCATATTCTTAACTAGTATTAAATTTTCTTTAATTTTTATAAATAATATAAAATTCTTTGCAAAAATTTAGTTATTATCATAATTTTTAGTAAAATTCTTCGCAAAAATTCAATTATTTTAAATTTTAAGTAGAATTTTCATCAAATTTCTCAAAACGAGTTAAAATTATTTTGAAAAATTCTAATGAAATTCTTCGAATTAATTCAATCACTTTTAGAAGACGTTAATAAAAAATTTAGAGTAAAAATTTAATTACTTTCAATTGTAACAAAATTCCTTTAGTAAATTGCATTATTTTCAAGACTTTTAATATAATCCAATGCAAAAATTCAATTATTATCAAGGGGATTTTAATAAGATTTTTCACAAAAATGCAATTATTTTTCAAAAATTTTGCAAGTTACTAGTAAAAATTTTGGAAAACTTGAATTTTTCATACTTTTAACTAACAATAGTGTAGAATTAATTGTTTGAAAAAAGTGTGATTAAATTTTTCTTTAAAATTATTTGATGTTTTAATTTTCTAATAAAAATGTAATTAAATAATTTCCTAATTGCCGAAATTTCATAACATTAAATTCTAAGCAAATGAATTTGAAAATTATCAAGGAACTTTTTCATAAATTATTATTATTATTATTATTATTATTAATTATTATTTTATTATAAAATTTTCATAAATTATTAAAAATAATTTCAAAAATAGCATAAATGATATTTTAAATAATTAAAAATATTATTATTATTAAAAATAATTTTAAAAATAGCTTAAGGGCATTTGAACCATTATGACGTCACAATTTTAAAACTCATGCTTTTTACACATTGTGACGTCATAATTGTTCAAATGCCCTTAAATAGTACATTTTAATTAATTAAAAATAGCAGGGGTCTAAGGTCGGCCTCTACGTTGAACTTAAGAATTTACTTTCTTGATCCTAGATAATGAAATCTTTAATAAATTTCGAAAATAGTTAAATTATCCTCTTTTAGTTACTATTTTCCTTTTCTCTCTTTCTCTCTATCTCTCTTTCTATCTATTTTTCCCTCTCCTTCTGTCCTGACTGTCAGAGTGTCTCCGACCGTTCGCATATACCGCCCTCTCGTAAAGCTCCGTCACGTGCAATTCCCGTCATAACAACGACTTCAATTTTCGTCAAAAGTCTCTCACCGTTATCGTTTCTCAGCGTTGCGCTCGCCCTCCTTTCTTTTTTCCGCCAACGATTTTTTGGTTGAAGGTCCTCTCTTTCGATTTCCCGCTTTATAAACTTGATTGTTGCCTTCTCTCTCTATATATATGTATATACACACAACCAATAAGGCCTCTCATGCAACTCTCGGAAAAGATATTTTCCAAATTATAAATTTTTACGATAATACAATTCCTGTATATCTATTCACACACACACAGTCTGGAGCTTTATGTTTTATATGCCAGTGTCAGCCACCCCATTTGAAAACACCAGTCAGATTGGATTTGTCCCGATTTCATCCGCCATTTATTGGAATGCCTGGACACTTTCGCATTGAGTTGAAAATATTTTATCTTTTTTTCCCAAGGGGGAATTATTTCTTTTTCTAATTATGTCGTAAATTATAACTGATTTTTACTCCTAAATTTTAATTTCTTTTTTATTTATTTTTTTAAGGCTGTCAAAATTGAGACAAGAAAAGAACGTAAAAAGTTACTTCGCAACACTTTTAGTTTGTATTTTGTCTCAATTTGATATCGTTAGAAAAATTGTGTCTATAGGTATGAGACGGGTTTTTATTTTTTATCCATAAATCGTAAATGGGTGAACGAAATTTTAAATAAAATACACTTTTCGAAAAGTAACTTAAATAAGCAACTTTCATTCATGGAAAGTATAGTGTTCAGATGAACTCAAAAAAAAAATTACGATCAATTTTCCGAGCACATCGTTTTTGTCAAAGAAAAAGAAAATATGTCCAGTTGTGAGACACTTTAAATATCTCTTTAACAAACAATTTTAATTATCTTATGTTTTTCTTTATAAACAGAATTTTTACCTAAAAAGCATTATTAAATTTTTTATAATCAATTCAAAATTTCAATTTTTGGATAGATTCATAATCAGAATTTAAAAAATTCACTTATTAAGTAAATTTTCATTATTATTGTTTATATTTTCCAAAAATATTGTTTCCATTGTAACAATTTCAATATTTAGTTAAAGTCCTTGCAAACATTTAATTCTCTTAAAAATAATTCTGAATTTGATTTCATCTCAAAAATTTAATTACTTCTAAGATTGTCTGTAAAATTTATTTTAAAGATTCGATTATTTTCCTAATTTTCAATAAAATTCTCGTAAAATATTGAATTTTTTCCTGTAAAAATTAATTATTGACAATTTGTTTATTAAAAATTTTACTCTATCAATTTTTAAATAAAGTTTCACTTAAGAATTCCGTAAAAATTTTTTTCCAAATTTCAAAATTTTTCGAAAAACTTCATTTATTTTCCAAATTTTGTAATAAATTCTTGACAAGAATTTAATTATTTTGAAAAATAGTAAAATTGTTCGTAAGAATTAAATTATTTCTATAAATAATCTAATTTTTCACAGGAATTGAATTTTATTGAAAACAATTTTAATAAACTTCAAACAATAAAGTATTTTATTACAATTTTTAACATAAGCGATTATTTTAGAAACATGAAAAAAATTCATCATAAAATTCAAATACTTTTAAATATTTTATTACAATTTTTAACATAAGCGATTATTTTAGAAACATGAAAAAAATTCATCATAAAATTCAAATACTTTTAAAATTTTTTATCAAAATTATTAAAGAAAATAGATTATTTAAAAAAAATTCAAAGAAATTCTTCAAAAAATTTTAATCAGGTTTTTGAATGTTTTTAGTAACATTCTCAGCAAGAATTCTGTTATTTTCAATTATAATACAATCGTTCAAAGGAATGCAATTATTTTTAATTTAATTGTACTAAATTTTCTCGAGAGAATACAACTATTTTTAAAATTATTAATTAAATTCAATTATTTTCAAAAATTATGACAAAATTCTTCGGAAAAATTGAATTATTTTTTTAAATAGTAAAATTCATTGCTGGAATTTCAATTATTTTTAACAGTATGTTAGGAAAATTTCTCAACAGAATACATTTAACTTTAAAAAACATTTAATTAATGTTTTCGATTGAATACAATTATTTTGAGAGTTTTTAAAAAATTCTTTAAAACAGTGTAATTATTTTTATAAACTGTAAGATTTTTCTTAATAATTTTTGAAGCATTTTTATGACATTTTATTAAAAAAAACAATTATTAAAAAAGTTGGGAAACAAAAAAGCAAACAACTATCTTCATATTGCGAACAGATTATCCGAACATGTACTTTATTATTATTAAGTAATTACTTATTATTATTAATTTTTGAATTTGTTAATCAGTGAAAATAAAAAATTAGTCAAGAAAAGTCAGAAAATTCTGAAAATGAAACTTTGCAGCTCTACTATTATTATTTTTATGCTGAAAGAAAATGCATATTTAATTTTTGTAAAATTATTTTTTAATTTGGGGAATAAGTGCAACAAACCGAAATTTTGATATAAAAAAAACTAAACTTTAAAAAAATTTTTGTGAAATTTAGTAAAGTTGTATTAAAATCCAATAAAAATTTTTGATATTTGATATAATTATACTAAATTCCTCAAAATTTTGTTTAAAGTTTAGTATTTTAAAAAAAAAAAATTCAGTTTGTTGCACTTTTTCCCTAAATTGCAAAATACTTGTACAAAATTTAATATACATTTTTTTCATTGTATTATTAAATTTAATATTAGAAAAGCCAACTACTTAAAAATTAATAGGTATTTAAAAAATAGTTTAAAAATTTATTTAGGTAAAAAAATTCGGATTTAAATCAAATTGGATTGTTTTTGATTTAAAAATCACGATTTTTATCAACCCTGGAAAATGCATAACAATTACCCTTTTAATATTGCGCTTTAAACAAAAATTAACTGTCTCACAACTCTATGTTCGTTATTTCTTTTTGCTTTGAAGAAAACTTTCCCCAAAATTTCAACACAATTGTTTGTTAAAGTTTTTTGCAAAAAATTTCTTTCCTTGTTGAAATAAAAAAAAGAAATAGAGATATATAGAGAGAGAGATTGAGCGCGAAAATCTCCGAGTATTAGAGCGATCATAAATTGTCAATTTCGAAGTCAATTTGCCCAGGCTTACCAATCGGCTGCTGGTTAATTTCAAGGTGAATTGTGTCCAATATGGGTATATTATTAATGGCCCAGCGAGGGTATATGTATATATATATATATATAGGGAATAGGGGGTGCGCGCAACTTGGACGGAGGGTTGCAACCCCGTTTTCGCGCGTTGCTCAAATCTATATATCGCTCTGGGCAGCGTCGACGAACCGACCAGCCGTTCAACGTTTGTATTTGGTATTCGCTGTGCACGGTTACTACTCGATACTCGGGATTAAACGCTTCACATGCAACGAAAAGTACACTTTCCCTATTTACATTTTATTAATTTGCATAATTACAATATTTTTTTTTCTTCTATTTCGCTCTTTACAAATTTACCCGCGCTATAATCAATATTTTATCAGTTGATTTTTCATTGTCAGTTGTATTTATTAGTTAGACGTATGTTTGTTCTTCTTCATTCTTTTATTTTCAGTGTTTCTTGTTCGTATAGTCAGATCATGTTTTATTGAATTCTACTCCAACTCAAAAAAAAAAGAAAATAAAATAATACTCCTTTACTCTATTTTCTCTGCTTGTGAGAGATTTTTCATGCCATCTAGGCGGCAATTTAGTGAACGACATTGGCGCCAAATTCAAAAAATAAATTTTCAATTAATAGTGTATTAGTATTTTATTCATTTCGTTTGTTTTTGTGAGCGAATTTTCACTACAGGCGGCAATTTAATGGACTAATCGTATTGGCGCGGAATTAAAAAAATTTAATTAATATTCTATTCATTTTGTTTGTGAGCGAATTTTTACTACAGGCGGCAATTTAATGAACTAGTCGCATTGGCGCGAAATTCAAAAAGGAAAAAATTAAATTGATACTATTTTAATAGTAAAAATATTAATAACTAAATAATATCAGGGCCGCATTCAGGAGAGAGGGGGAAGAGTTAAAATTTTCAGAAAAAAAGCTTTATGTATTTTTTGAATGGCCCCCTTTGTAGAAAGAGTGTTTTTTTTTTGTTTGAAAGATGATGAGTGATTGATGCGAAAAAAATCTAAGAGAAGTTCTTCAAGTAACCGAAAAGTTGATGACGTAATATTTTACCATATACCCTAGATATGTGTTTCTTTTTTTCTTTTTTATTTATTTTTTGCACGCGATTCAATATTTTGGCTCGCGTGACACAACTGCGCGCTTGATCGTCATCGCCCTCTTGAGTCAAAATTCTCTCTTTCTTTATTCCTTCTCTCAAATGAGTTGAAGAGGTCTTTCAAAAATACGGTATAAATATTTACTTTAAATTAAATTTACGATCATTTTTGCCTCATGTTAATTATAGAATCGCATCAAATTAAATTCAAATCATAAATATTTTTTTCCTTTTTAATTTAGTGACGAAAAAATCAAATATTATAATTTTTTATTTTAGTGTGACCAAAAGATTCTTTTTCCTTTTTTTTAAAAATTTTATCTACTTTGAATTTGCTAATAGTTGAAATGAATAAAAATTCTTAGAATTTTGGATAAAATTTTTCTATTAAAGAATTAAAACATTTTTTGTAAAATTCTTTAAAACGGTTCATTATATATTTATATTAAAAAATGTTTGGAAAATCTTTCGCAAGAACTCAATTTCTTTTAATACTATTTTTAATAATATTTTAATAAAATTTCTAAAAAAAATTCAATTTACAATTATTTTTTCCAAATCATTGAATTTTTCGGTTAGAATTTCGATAAAATGATTCTGTGAAAAATTAATTATTTTTAATACAGTTTTAAATAAATTCTTCTAGAAATATAATTATTTCCTAAAATTTTGATAAAATCCTTCGCAAGAATTTAATAATTTAATTTATTTTTACAAAAATACAATATTTTTGACAACAATTTAATAATTTAAAAAAAATTTAATTTCATTCCTTTGCAAGAATTTAATTATTTTCGTATAAATAATAAAATTTACAATATTTCGATTAGTATTTATCTCATTAATAAAATTCTTTACAATGTTTCGATTATTATTTATCTAATTAATAATTATATTAATAATACAATTTTAAAAGAATTCGTCGAAAAATTTACATATTTTTAAAAGTTTTGTTAAAATTCTTCAACGTAAATTTATAATTATTAAAAATTTGGACGAAATTCTTTATTTCGTCATGGTTAATATAAATTAATTATTACTAAAAATTAAAAAAAAATTTGAACTCTTATATAGTTGGTCATGGTTAATTGAAATGAATTTTATATTTAAAAATTTTATTCGTAAATTCATTTTATTAAATTTTAATTTTTTAATTTTACAAAGTTGATGAACTTTATAATTATTGCTGTATTTTAAGGAAATATTCAAAAAATAGATAACTTTATACAAAATTCACAGCAAACTGATGCATTTAGTATTTTTACTAATGATAGAAATTAATTACAATTCCCCATCATCAAAATGCACGAAGAAAGAATTTTTTTGAAAATAAAAAACCTAAAGATGATTAATCGTGACTATTAATAAAATAAAGTTTATATTAATTTTCTGCATTTGAGGTATATTTATACGTACACAGATTGGTGTCCGATTATAATGTTCCGCATGATGCAAATATAATTACAGTATAATTGACAGTGTAGGCGCTTTTTTGATTGATTGACTAATTAAAAATTATGTTTTCTCATGAGTCTTTTAGTCTGAAAATCGTTTTAATTTTTTTTTTATTTTCTTTTTTAAATGTTTGATAGAGGAGGATTTAAAAATAAAAAAAAATCTTTCGGGGCAAAAGATCCTCGATCCTATATGTATATATAGGTATACATAAATCAGTTTGGCATCGAGCGCGCGGCCGTTCTCTTGGAACGCGTGTAGATCCTCGATCTGATATCAAGCTCTAAGTAGATGAGCACTGTGTGTGATTTATAGCGAGTAAGTTAATTGTCTTAATTACGCGGTTGCTTCCGTGGAAAGCACGGTTATGCGTACACACTCTTGGCATTTTGCTTCTTTTATCATTGAAACTACAATTCCCATTTTTTTCTCATTTCTGACGATGTGAAAATGTGCGAGGAAGAAAAAAAATTCTTTACAAGATTAAAATTCATCAAAATGGAGAAAAAAAATTAATAGAGCAATGAATGTGGCTTTCAATATGGGAAGAGAATAATGTGACGATAAAGAATTAATTAAAAAATAAAAAAATAAATTTGGACTCTATTAAAGATGAAAAATAAGGGATGAGGTAAAATTACAGACTTTGGTATTCATTCATACACACAAAGTAATTTTAAGTATTTAAATTTTCTTTAAATTTATTCGAATACTCTTTAAATATTTAAATATTCTTTAAGTATATTTGAATGCTCTTTAAATATTTAAATATTCTTTAAATTTATTTAAATACTCTTTAAATATATTTCAATACTCTTTAAATATTTAAATATTCTTTAAATTTATTTAATATACTCTTTAAATATATTTAAATACTGTTTAAATATTGAAATACTTTTTGAATATACGTAAATAATTTTTAAATACTTAAATACTTTTTGAATATACTTAAATAATTTTTAAATAGTAAAATACTTTTTAAATATACTTAAATGCTTTTTAAATACTTAAATACTTTTTGAATATACTTAAATAATTTTTAAATACTAAAATACTTTTTAAATATACTTAAATGCTTTTTAAATACTTAAATACTTTTTGAATATACTTTAATACTTTTTAAATACTTAAATACTTTTTGAATATTCTTTAATACTTTTTAAGTACTTAAATAACTTTTTAATATACTGAAATCCTTTTTGAATGTACTTAAACACTATATTTTCGAAAATATTTTCTTGTCGAGAGAAAAGGAAAATTTATTGTGCGTCTTCAAAAAATTTGAAGAAAAGGAAAAAAAAAGTTGTGATTCCTGTTTATGCACCAGTTGCGTGTGTGTGACTATGAAGTTCATCCAACAGGTGCTGGTTCGATCAGATCATAACCCGCCCTAATGAACGTTGCACATTCGAGGAGACCACCAATTTTGCGCCTTTGACTCGTTCAAAAAGATGGTGAAAAAAGTGAGCAAAGAGACGAGTAATGTCAGAATTATACATCATTTCTGTGCAATTAGCGCTCTAATAAATGATGAATCGAATTTTGTTTCACTCTTATCTCTCATCATGATCTTAAACATTCGTACAAGCTGAATACAAAATAAGTGCCGTGTCTTTATCATTCCAATATTTCATTTAATTTTCAACTTCATTTCATTACATTCATCATCATTTTCTTTTTTTTTTGTTTTGTTTGTTTGCGGTCGGACAGTAATTTTAAATTTTACGAATTTTTTGAAAGAACGATGATTTTATTTTAATCCTTTAAAGCATGATTGCTTTAAAATATGGAAAAATTAGACAAAACACTGCATTTGTGAGTAAATGGAGTCGCTGAATACGAAGACTAGTTTTCAGGATTCAAAATGGCAGATCCAATATGGCGGATGATTTTTTTTAAAGTGTTCGGATTTGCATGAAATTTAAATTTTTGAATAATATTTCGTAATGAAAATTTTAAAAATTCACATATTATATGTACAGAATTAATTATTATTGTTTATTTTCTTCAAAAATTTTAACATGATTCTTCACAAGAATCAAATAATTCTTATAAATAGCAACATTCTTCCGAAGAATTAAATTATTTTTATAAATAGTATTTTTTTTGCAAAAATCTTTGCGAAATTTAAATATTTTTACCAAAAATTTCACGCAAAAATTAATTATTTTCTAAAATTGTAATAAATTCTACGAAACAATAGAATTATTTCTTTAAATAGTAAAATCTTTGCGAAAATTCAATTATTTCCACGAAAAATTTCAGGAAAGAATTTAATAATTTTCTAAAATTGTAATAAATCAATTGCTTTTACAAAAAGTAAAATTCTTTGCAAGAATTAAATTATTTTTTTTAATAATAAAATTATTCTTCTCAGAAATTTAATTGTTTGTCATAAAATTTAAAATAAATTTGTGGAAAAATGTAATTATTTTCTAAGATTTTAATAAATCCTGAGAAACAATTGAATTATTTCTTCGAATCGCAAAATCTTTGCAAAACATTCAATTATTTTCAATAAAATTTTGAGAAGCAATTCAATTATTTTCTAAAGTTGCAAAATACTTTTGAAACAATTTAATTTTTTTATTTAAATAGTAAAATCTTGGCAAAAATTCAATTAGTTTTGAATAAAAAATTTTAAGAAAGAATTCAATTATTTTTTTAATAAAATATAAAATTTTCTAGTGAATTTAATTATTTTGTAAAATTCTAAAATTTTAATAAATCCTTCGAAACAATTCAATTGTTTTGACAAATTGTAAAGTTCAGGACGAGAATTAAATTATTTTTTATGAGTAACAAAATTCATTTTAGGAATTCACTTATTTTTTTAAGTAGTAAAATCTTTTCAAAAATGCAATTCTTTCCAATAAAAATTCAGGAAAGAATTTAATCATTTTCTAAAATTGTAATAAATCTCGTTCGAAAAACGGGAAATAAATCGTTCATAAAATGTAATTAGTTTCAAGATTTTTAATTAAAATGGTTAAAGAAACTAAATTATTAAAAAATTTAAAAAAATTCCATAAAATAAAATTTATTTAGGATTTTTAAACATTTCCATCAAATTCTTCGCTAAAATTCATAATTATTTTCACAAACAATAAAATTCTTCGAAGTAATTTAATTTTTCTAAAATTTTTTGATAACATTCGTTGCAAGAATTCAATAATTTTTAATATACTAATTTTGAAATTAAAAATACTGAAAAACAAAAATGATTTTCTGCGAACAGAATACCGGAATATAACAACGATTATCAATGTAGATTTTTTATTCACTATTTTATTTTTTATCATTAATTTAAAATTTTAGAATTAAACGCAAATTTCCGCGCAATTGATAAATATAGAAATTTTGTGAAAAAGTTTTGAAAAGATTATTACTTGAGAACCCGGAGTATTTTGTTGTGGACCATTCAGTGAAAAAAAAAATTGTTTTTCTCCTTTTGGTGTAAAATCAAACGCAAACAAGTGCGTATATTATGCGTGTTAAGCGTTTGAGTGCGTTCTTGTTTTCGGTGTAACTCGAAGCTAAGCGGTTTAAGAGATCAACGCTGGCATAACCGTCCGTCTGAGAATTGTCTGGAAATTTTGCGTTTGTATGTGTGAAAATGTGTGCGAGAAACTGAGAGAATGAGGAATCAGTGAAGAAAAGAGAGAACGCGAACTTATTCGTGGGTTTCGAGGAGAGGAAAGAGCGAGCACTGTCAGTGCACTCGAGTGGCAAAAGCCGAGAGAGCGAGAGAGTGCCAACGGAGAAAGAGAGACAAGAGCAACATAGAAAGACGGGATGAAAAATTAGATTTACAAATCTGTCCCGACTACTATGAGATTGCTCGCTTACGATGCAGAGGTGCTCAATTTTTTTTTTTTTTTTTTGCTTTTTTTTTTCTTTTTCCGATAAATATTAAATTTACGGTAATCAGGTTTGCTTTCTTTTATTTGTAGAGGGAAGAATGGAATTTTTTTTCTTGAAATTAATTGAAAAATAACGGGATAAAGTGATGGGGATTCAAATTTTAGCGCCGGTGATTAGAATTAGCAACTGTAGCGCCATCTGTAACAGAGACTGAATTATCTACGGTCGGTAATTTCTTTTTACCCTCATAGAATAATTTTTTAGTTTTTATTTAAAGTAAATTAAAATTATTTAACAGTTTGGAAAAGAATTTTAGTGGAATAATTCAAAAAGTGCAAATTTTTGTTTATTATATTAAACGTTTTTATTATTTAAACAAATTTTGAATTAAATTAAAATTTTTTTATAATTTGAAAAACAGTTTTTGACAAATAATCTAAAAGACGTCAATTATAATGTTTTTTTAATTAAATTTGATTTTTGGAAAGGAATTTTAAATTAAATTTGAATTTTTTAAATGAATTTTGAATCAAATTTGAATTATTCAAATTGAGTTTGAATTAGCCTTGAATTATGCAAGTTGAGTTTAAATTAGCTTTGAATTATTCAAGTTGATTTTGAATTAAATTTAAATTATTCAAATCGAGTTAGAATTTGCCTTGAATTATTCAAGTTGAGTTAAAATTAACTTTGAATTTTTAAAATGAATTTTGAATCAAATTTGAATTATTCAAATTGAGTTTAAATTAGCCTTGAATTATGCAAGTTGAGTTTAAATTAGCTTTGAATTATTCAAGTTGATTTTGAATTAAATTTAAATTATTCAAATTGAGTTTGAATAAGCCTTGAATTATGCAAGTTGAGTTTAAATTAGCTTTGAATTATTCAAGTTGAGTTAAAATTAACTTTGAATTTTTAAAATGAATTTTGAATTAAATTTTAATTATTCAAATTGAGTTTGAATTAGCCTTGAATTATGCAAGTTGAGTTTGAATTAGTCTTGAATTATTTAAGTTGAGTTTAAATTAACTTTGAAATATTCAAGTTGAATACGAATTAAATTTGAATTATTCAAGTTGATTGTGAAGTAACTTCGAATTATTCACATTGTATTTAAATTAAATTTAAATTAATAAAAATTGAGTTTGGATGAAATTTAAATTGTAAAATTTATTTTTAATAAAGGAGAAAATAAATTTTTTTCCGGAAACTATTTACAAAATAAAATTCTGATGCTAACACCTTGAGAGAGTGCAAGATCCAGAGCAGAGGAAGGTCTGAAAGATAGTTGCTGTTTTCTGAGCAAGGTGAAAGAGAGCTTTGTGTGTTGATGAGGACACAAATGAAACTTGGGTATTCCTGCTTATATACATATAAGTGTGAGCGCCTCCCTGGCGCCTCCCGTTATGAAAAATGAACATCCCTTCCAACCACACAATCTTCTCATTCTCTCATATAGTGGATATTATATTCAACGCACCTTCTCACTTTCTTTTGATTTGCCGCTCCTTTGGTTGGATTTGAAAAAAATTTAAAGAAGCACATCAAAGGTGTTAATTTTCAGACCTAAATGAAAAAAGGAATTTATTAAATGGACTGTAATAATTATTCTGGTCTATTATCTCGGTATTTTAGATTTAATTTCGTACAGTAAGTTTTGAGTTTTATTTTTACTTTCCATTCATTTGCACTTTGACAAAGTTTTATTTTCTCTTTCAATTTTATTTGCTCTATAAGAAAATTTTATTAATTTAAACTTAAACTAAAAAATTTTTAACTTAAACTAAATTTAGTTTATTTTTACTTTGGTTTTCGTTTATATTTTTACATTTGACAGAGTTTTTATTTTCAGTCTTATTTTTTACTTTGTTATTCATTTTCACTTTTCTCTGAAGGTTTTTTATTTTCACATTCATTTCTATTTTCACATTGACTTTCACTATCGGTTTTTACTTTGACATTCATTTTCACTCTCGTTTTTTCTTTGACATTCATTTTCACTCTCGTTTTTTCTTTGACATTTATTTTCACTTTCGTTTTTACTTTGATATTCATTTTCATTTTCACTTTCAGTTTTCTTCGAAGGATTATTATTTTTGCTTATATTTTTACTTTGACTTTTATTTTTTTTAAGCATTTTTATTTTCACTTTCATTTTTACTTCCACTTCTCTTTGAAAGATTTCTAATTTGACATTCATTTTCACATTCACTTTTCATTGAAGGGCTTTTATTTTCACTTTCTCTAAAAATAGAAGTGAAAATGAATGTCAAAGAAAAAGCAGAAGTGAAAATGAATTTGAAAGGAAAAAAAGAGAGTGAAAATGAATGTGAAAGAGAAAAACGAGTGTGAAAATGAATGTGAAAGAAAAAAACGAGTGTGAAAATAAATGTCAAAGTAAAAACGAAACTGAAAGTGAATGTTCAAGTGAAAATAAAAGCAAAAATAATAATCTTTCAAAGAATAGTGAAAATGAATGTCAAAGTAAAGAAGAAAGTGAAAATAAAAACCCCTCAAAGAGAAGTAAGTGTGAAAATGAATGTCAAAGTAAAAAATGAAAGTGAAAATAAAAATTCCTTAAAGAAAAATGAAAGTGGAAATAAAAATGCTTCAAAGAGAAGTGATAGTGAAAATGGTAAATGTAAATAATGGTAAAAGAAATATTCAATAAAGAACCGTATAATTGATACAGTAAAGAATAATTTAACACATGTACGACTGCCATTTATTTTTATTCGTGCACTTTATCATATACACATATGTTTACCTAAGGACATGTCTAATTGCCTATTTACAGATAGTGAAAGGTACAAGCAATCTTCGTGTATATCGGAAATTGTCCAATTAATTTTCAGCTCCGATTTGAACAATCATTAATCAATTAACTGCGTGGCATTTGCAATAATAAATTTTGACATTTGCACAATTATTCCCATATTCTCCCCCTTTCAGTAATTTATCAGAAACCCGTTTTTGATTTATCATTAAAATGTAGAAGAGGCGTTGCCAGCGAAAGAGTTTATTAACATTACTTATTGCTTTATCCCTTAGTCATGGAAAAGTCCTTTCTCGAAACGTTCGCACGATCCAAGTAGATTAGTCTATATATATATATAATATAAAATATATTTCTCAAAGAGATTGTCGGCTGTTTTGAAGATCTTCTGCTAACGCCCTCGACATTCATCAGCTTCTGTCTCCTTTCTGTATTTCTTCTTGAAATTTGTCAATTGTAAACTGTTTTTTAAATTTTGATATTCAAATTTTAAGTTTGATATGCAAATTTTAATTGTAATATTCAAATTTTAAGATTAGTATTCAAATTTTAAGTTTAATATTCAAATTTTAATTTTGGTAATCAAATGTTAAGTTTAAGTTTAATATTCAGATTTTATTTAATATTCAAAGTTTAATTTTGGTATTCAGTTTTTAAGTTTAATTTTAATGTTCAAATTTTATTTAATATTCAAATATTAATTTTAGTATTCAAATTTTAAGTTTAATATTCAAATTTTAATTTTAATATTCAAAGTTTAATTTTAATATTTAAAATTTAAGTTTAATATTAAAATTTTAATTTAAGTATTCAAATTTAAAGTTTAATATTCAAATTTTAATTTTAATTTTAATGTTCTATTTAATAATCAAATTTTAATTTTAGTATTCAAATTTTATGTCTAATATTAATGTTCAAATTTTACTTCAAATTCAAATTTTAATTTTAGTATTTAAATTTTAAGTTTGATATTCAAATTTTAAGTTTAATATTCAAATTTTAATTTTAGTATTCTAATTTTAATTTTGGTAATCAAATTTTTAGTTTAATTTTAATGTTCAAATTTTAAGTTTAATATTCGAATTTTAGTTTAAATATTCAAATTTTAATTTTAGTTTTCAAATTTTATGTTTAATATTCAAATTTTAATTTTAGTATTCAAATTTTAAGTTTAAGTTTAATTTTCAAATTTTATTTAATATGCAAAGTTTAATTTTGGTATTCCAATTTTAATTTTAATGTCCAAATTTTAAGTTTAATTTTTATGTTCAAATTTTATTTAATATTCAAATATTAATTTTAGTATTCAAATTTTAAGTTTAATATTCAAATTTTAATTTTAATATTCAAAGTTTAATTTTAATATTCAAATTTTAAGTTTAATATTAAAATTTTAATTTAAGTATTCAAATTTAAATTTTAATATTTAAATTTGAATTTGAATTTTAATGTTGTATTTAATAATCTAATTTTAATTTTAGTATTCAAATTTTATGTCTAATATTAATGTTCAAATTTTACTTAAAATTTTAATTTTAATTTTAATATTCAAATTTTAATTTTAGTATTTAAATTTTATGTTTAATGTTCAAATTTTAAGTTTAATATTCAAATTTTAATTTAGTATTCTAATTTTAATTTTGGTAATTAAATTTTAAGTTTAATTTTAATATTCAAATTTTAAGTTTAATATTCAAATTTTAAGTTTAATATTCAAATTTTAATTTTAATATTCAAATTTTAAGTTTAATATTCAAATTTTAATTTTGGTAATCAAATTTTAAGTTTAATATTCAAATTTTAAGTTTAAGTTTAATTTTCAAATTTTATTTAATATTCAAAGAATAATTTTGGTATTCAAATTTTAAGATTAATTTTAATGTTCAAATTTTAAGTTTAATTTTAATGTTTAAATTTTATTTAATATTCAAATATTAATTTAAGTTTTCAAATTTAAAGTTTAATATTCAAATTTTAATTTTAATTTGAATGTTCTATTTAATAATCAAATTTTAATTTTAGTATTCAAATTTTATGTCTAATATTAATGTTCAAATTTTACTTAAAATTTAAATTTTAATTTTAATATTCAAATTTTAATTTTAGTATTTAAATTTTAAGTTTAATATTCAAATTTTAAGTTTAATTTTTAAATTTGAGGTTTAATATTCAAAATTTTATTTTAGTATTCTAATTTTAATTTGGCACTCAAATTTTAAGTTTAATTTTAATGTTCAAATTTTATTTAATATTCAAATATTAATTTTAGTATTAAAATTTTAAATTTAATATTCAAATTTTAATTTTAATATTCAAAGTTTAATTTTAATATTGAAATTTTAATTTAAGTATTCAAATTTAAAGTTTAATATTCAAATTTTCAGTTTAATTTTAATGTTCAAATTTAAAGTTTAATATTCAAATTTTCTGTTTAATTTTAATGTTCAAATTTTATTTAATATTCGAATTTTGATTTTAATATTCAAATTTTAATTTTAGTGTTCAAATTTTTAGTTTAATATTCAAATTTTAAGTTTAATATCTGAATCTTAATTTTAGTATTCAAATTTTAATTTTAATATTCAAATTATAATTTATATATTGAAGTTTTAGTTTTAATATTCAAATTTAATTCAAATTTGTAAATTATATGTTTAGAATGACTAAATTAATGTTTACAATGAGCAAATCCGTAAAATGGTTTTGTTTAGAGAATTTGGTTTTTAGTATCTGATATTCATGGAAAAGCTGCGAGATTAAAAAGATTAGATGTTTAAATCTCCTGAAATCGGATAAAGAAAAAAAAAATTGCTGATGAGTGTCGAGACGGTGATAATTATAATCGCGATTCTCGGGGTAAAACTTTACCTCGATGACAGGTGTCTCTAACCACAGTAACTCTCTACCACTGTACAGCTCCAGGCCTGGAAGACCACCAAAGAGAGCCTCTGTTGGTCTCAGTTTGACGGCAAATCATCTCGCAGCGGCCGGTCATCATCAGATGAAGAAGCATCGTCTGGACAACGGCGAGTACTACGAAAACGGACATTTGGGTGAGTTTTTCCTTTTCATTTATCAATTTCTAGTCTCTCTTTAATTAAAATCTATAATTTTTCTTCTCTTCAAAGAGCAAAACGGATAAAAATAATTAAATACAATAGTTCAGAAGTTGATAGTTTGGAAAAATTTAAGCACGGTAAATCGTTAGGTATTAAAATAACACCAAAAAGGATTTAATCCATTTTGGTGTTATTTTAATACCTAACGATTTACCGTGAGTGCTCAAAAAAACTGCAACCTTCTGATGACTTCTGCTATTCTAAACTTGGAGTAAAAAAATTGATTAGTTATTACAATAGCAACAGTAATAAAAAAAAAAAAATAGAAGATAGGAATTACTATATCCTGTTCGGCTCATTTTCGTGAAATCCATAAAGCAATTCATAGCTCGCATGTTAAAGGGAGTGAAAACGGTTTGTGATCGTTGACAAAACGGACTATTCTCACGTAAAAGCCGACAAACGACATCGAGGCGACGTTCGAGGTACTATTAGTTCATGGTTTTATTAGTCCATGGTCTGGCTGACCTACGACCACCAACAGTTAATCAATGCTTTTATGAGCATTCGCGCTTGGCCAGGACCTAGTCACTACCGACCAACCCACACCGCCCACGTGCGCGCTCAAACGTACATAACTGACAAACACGTATTCGTAGAGTGTGAATTTGTGTTTATAAATGTGCGTTACTCGCGCACACACACACACACTCACTCACAAAGAGGATGATACAACACACATTGAAATTTAACCAAAAGTCGACTAAAGCCCTGTGTGTTTCGGATTTATGTTCGCGGAACCCATTCGTTAAACGGCTGATTATGTCGCGAACAACGTCTATTACCCAACGGTAATGTCATCAATATACGTGAACGAATTGACGAGCCAATGTTTGGTAATTAAATCCCAAAGGCGATATATACTTTTTTTTCATCCCAGATTCATTGCAATCTTCTTTCGTATTCATGGAAATTACTCTGCTCTTTTTTTTTTTAATATTTGAAAATAATGACGTTTTTTCGTTTTTAATCAATATACAGGCGGAATTTTTTTATTAAAGGCATATTTTTGTATGCCTTGAATCCTATTTTTCTTGTATAATTTAATTAATTGTCCAGAGGGCATGTAGATATGTTATTTACCGATTTTAAATAACCTACTGAGTTAATTATTGTTTTTTTCCTTATTTATTTATACTTTTTAATCCACCCCCCACAGCAACGAAACATTTCTAAAAATTTATTAAATATTTACTTGCAATATTCGGCATATTTAACTGAAAACTGAGTAAAAACCAAGAAAACTAAGTGAAAACCAAGAAAACTAAGTAAAAACTGTGTAAAGATTTAAAATGTTCCGATTAAATAAATGTTTATTAACGCGAAACATTTCTTTCTTCAAGTGAAATACGAAAAAAAAATTTAATTGATTTAACCGAATATTTGACTATTATCAAATAAATATTTACTTGCGTCAAATTTCAGTTAAATTAAATAATATTTCTTTTAAATACTGAAATATTTTATTCAAATACAGTTTATTTCGTTAGAATAAAAATTATTTTATTCAACTGAATATTTATTTGATAATAGTCGATTGGTTATTTGAATCAAATAAATTTTCTATTCGGATATCTTGATCAAAGGAAAAAATTATGACGATGAAAATTCTGAAAATCAACTTGATTTGAATCATGCTTTTGATCTTGATTTAAATTTTGCTATTTAAATCCTGATTTAAACACTTTAAATATTTTTTTAAAAACAATTTTTAACTATCTTATGTTTTTCTTTATGAATACATTTATTTTTCTAAAAAGCATTATTAAATTTTTAATTATCAATGAAGAATATTGAAAAACAGCAAATTTTGCGCGCGGAACGTGATGTTCAGTTTATAATAAATGCAAATTACAAAATTTTTTATATTCAAATGTCAATTTTTGAATAATTCCATAATGAAAATTTAAAAAAGTCACTTATTAAGTAAATATTTCATTGTTCTTGTTTATATTTTCCAAAAAATTAAAAAATAACTCTTCGTAGAAATTAAATTATTTTCAATACAATTTATATAAAATTTCACTAAAGAATTCAATTATTCTCTGAAATTTGCATAAATCCGTTGAAATAATTTCATTATTTAGTAAATTCTTTGTAAACATTCAATTTTATTGAAAATAATTTTAAAAGTGATTTAATCTTGAAAATTTAATTACTTCTAAGATTGGCTGTAAGTTTTTTTTCTTGAAAATTCAATTATTTTCCAAATTTAAACATAAATTCTCGTAAAATATTAAATTATTTTTTTCAAAAAGTAATTAATGACAATTTGTTTATAAAAATTTTATTATGTCAATTTTTTTAGAAAAATTTCATTGAAGGATTTAGTAATTTTTTAAAAAATGTTATATGATTGCCTCTCTTTATTTATCGGTAAATTTTATCCTTATTATTTCTAAGATTGTCTGTAAATTTTTTTTTTGAAAATTCAATTATTTTCCAAATTTTTAAGAAAATTCTTGTAAAATATTAAATTATTTTCTTTAAAAAGTAATTAATGACAATTTGTTTATAAAAATTTTATTTTGTCAATTTTTTAATAAAATTTCATTCAAGGATTCAGTAAAATTTTTACCAATTTTTATAAAATTAAAAAAAAAATTCATTTATTTTTCAAATTTGTAATAAATTTTCAAAAACAATGCAATTATTTTTAAAAACAATACAATTTTTTTTGAAAATAGTAAAATTCTTCGCAATAATTAAATTATTTCTATAAATAATCAAAATTTTTCACAAGAATTCAATTATATTGAAAACAATTTTAATAAACTTCAACAATAAAGTATTTAATTATAATTTTTAACATAAGCGATTATTTTAAAAACTTGAAAGAAATTCATCATAAAATTCAATTACATTTAAAATTTTCAATCACAATTATTAAAAAAATAGATTATTTAAAACAAAATTTAAGGAAATTCTTCAAAAAAAATTTAATCATGATTTTGAAAATTTTTAATAAAAATCTTCGCAAGAATTCAATTATTTACAATTATAATACAATTCTTCAAAGGAATACAATTATTTTTAATTTAATTGTAGTAAAATTTCTCTAAAGAATACAATTATTTTTAAAAAATGTCAATTAAATTCAATTATTTTCAACAATTCTGATAAAATTCTTCAGAGAAATTGAATTATTTTTATAAATAGTAAAATTCATCGCAGAAATTCAATTATTTTTAATGGTATGTTAATAAAATTTCTTAACAGAACACATCATTTAATTTTAAAAATATTTAATAAATGTTTTCAATTGAATACGATTATTTTGAGAGTTTTTAAAAAATTCTTAAATTTAAAATAGTTTTATTATTTTGATAAATATTGTAAGATTCTTCTTAAGAACTTTAAATAATTTTTATGACATTTTATAAAAAAAGCAATTATTAAAAAAGTTGGGAAACAAAAAAGCAAACAACAACTAACTTCATAATGCGAACAGATTAACGGAACATGTACTTTATTGTTTATTAAGTAATTAATTATTTTTATTAATTTAAAATTTGTTATTTAGTGAAAATAAAAAATTAGTCAAGAAAAGTCAGGAAAGTGGAAAAATAAAATTTGGCAGCCCTACTATTATTATTTTTACACTGAAGAAAAATGTATATTAAATTTTGCAAACGTATTTTGCAATTTGAGAAAAAAGTGCAATAAACCGAAGATTTGATATTAAAAAAAACTAAAATTTTAAAAAATTTGTGTGAAATTTAGTAAAGTTATATTAAAATCCAATAAAAATTTTTGATATTTGATATAATTATACTAAATTCCCCAAAACTTTTTTACAGTTTAGTATTTTTATAAAAAAATTTCGGTTTATTGCACTTTTTCCCTAAATTGCAAAATACTTGTACAAAATTTAATATACATTTTTTTTCATTGTATTATTAAATTTAATATTAGAAAAACTACTTAAAAATAAATAGGTATTTAGAAATAAGTTTAAAAATTGATTCAAATGATATAAATTGGATTTTTTTCAATCATTATTTTTATCAGCCATGATGACAAAAATCTATTTCGATTCGAAAAATATTTCTCACCGGCAAGAAAGTGATGAACGAAGAAAAACTTATATAGCACTCGAATTACGCGTTAGTTAAAAAAACAAACCGCACCATAAACGGATATATAATAACCGTAAACGATAATTTTCGAAAAGCATTGTGAACGATGTCATACACGCGCCGATAACTAAACAATCCACCCTCAATCTTCTTACCCCCGACTCACGATGGATATTTATTTTTCTCATCACTTTTAATTTCGTAAAGAGTGAGAGAGAGAGAAGGAGAGAGACAGAGAGAGAGAAAGAGAAAGAGGACAACATAGATACGTATCATCGACAACCTATGGTCTATTGTGTAGTCCATTGTACACCCGAGTACCGAATGGATGTACGCGCTGATATCGAGATCGGATCTCGCTTATTGAGTTTATTAATTGCGTTATGGGAAATAGCGTTCACGCTGACGGACAAAATTGAAAAAAACGAAATTCCCTCCCCTTTTTTTTTCATTGTGCCACGCGCCTCAAGAGCTAATAAATAATTTCCCTTTTCAAAAACGAAAAAATGAAAAATGCTAAAGTAAAAAATACTACGAAAACAAAAAACTGTTAATAAAGTAAAAAATTTAATGAGGTGATAGTTGTAAAAATCAAAATGTCCGACCGAAGATGGCGGACAGTTTGGAAAAAGTCGATTTCTTAGGGATTCATAATTTCTTCGGCTCTATTCGAAGCGCGCGGGACAAAAGATAAATTTTAGTCACAACTTATTTGTCAGGAAAATTGTTTTTTTTTTGAGAAAAATTTATTAATAACGACTCTGATTAATAATGTGGTTAGCGAGATGAATAAGCTTGTTCACGATAGCACATAGTGTATGCCAAACGTTAAAACAATTATACAATTACCGCCTGGTCGTAATTAACTGCCTACACAGTTTCAACATTTACCCCGCCAATGGTATTAAATTCGTGAGCACACACCAGGCGAATGTATATTTGTTCGCGTAAAATTAACAACAGTTGAAGATCTTCTTTTTCATTTTTCACTACAAAGTAATAATCTAATAATCAACTAACTGTTTATATCTTAATCACTTATTTAATTTTCATCAACTAATTTACTCATTTAGATAAATTTAAATATTACTATTACCATTTGTTATTATTAAATAATAAAATTACTATTATTATTTTTTATTATTAAATAATTAAATTACCATTATATTTTTTTTATTATCAAATAATAAAATTACAATTACTATTTTTTTATTATATAATAATAAAATTACTGTTACTATTTGTTTATTGTAAAATAATAAAATTACAATTACTATTTTTTATTATAAAATAATAAAATTACAATTACTATTTTTTTTATTATTAAATAATAAAATTACTGTTACTATTTGTTTATTGTAAAATAATAAAATTACAATTACTATTTGTTTATTATAAAATAATAAAATTACAATTACTATTTTTTTATTATTAAATAATAAAATTACTTTTACAATTTGTTTATTATAAAATAATAAAATTACAATTACTATTTTTTTATTACTATTAAATAATAAAAAAATAGTAATAAATTATAGTAATAAATAGTACTAAAATAGTATTACTAAAATATTACTAAAGTAGTAATAATTTTTTTGTTATTATTAAATACTAAAAAAATAGTAACAGTATAAAGATAGAAATAATAATGGATTTTTGAGTCAAGATGATTTCAAGATCTAAGACAAACAATCTATAATTTATTCACTGAGAAAAAAATTGAATCAAACATTATTCAACGAATAAATTTTTTATTTAAATAAAATAAAAATCTGTTATAAACATTATCTCTGTTTTACAGTCAACCAAAAATTATTTTTTAGGTAAACAATAATTTTGATTCAATACATAATAAATTTGACTCATTAAAAATTATGTTTAATTCAAACATATTTTTTTGCTTGCCTACTTATTTTTGTAATAGTATTTTTTAAAGAAAAAATTTTTTTCAGTGTTTGCTTCTTAGCATACGTCACATATATAGAAATACAAAAATCATCTAAAAATTAAAAAATGAAAAACCCTTCAAAAAAATAAAATAAAAAATATCCGTGTGCAATGAGCAAACAGTGGAAAATTTACATCGCTGCATATGAAAATTGGAGTAAACAAATTTTGAGTGATTTAGCTGCATTTGATGGTGCGCGCGTGCGGCGATTTTCAAAGCGAAACAAGCGGATAAAATTTTGAAGTCTATTTATACTGTTTGATTAAATAACTCATTAATGGCAAAAGCGCAATGTTGTGGTTTGGCAACAAACTGGTAGTGTGTCATCTATGAATGAGAATTCCATGCTGGATGCTCGATCGCATATATCGAGTACCAAGTAACGCACACCGCAGGCCGCAACAGCGGAGAGTGCAATTGCAGTTAATTTGCTCACTCCAAGTGTGTTTGATTCCTCTAATTAATTGATTGCCGGGGTCACGTTGTGTCGGTGTGCCAATGTATATATACGGATGGTAGTAATCAAGAGGGTTTGCCATATCGCGTTACATTTACGTATATAGGCATAAACATACGTTTGCGGAAATTTGCGCCCCCACGAAATCACGATTCCAACGCATGACAGTATTAAAAAAAAAAAAATTCCAACTATTTTGGCATAAAAGCGAAAAATTATAATACTTTTGGCATAAAACCGAAAAATTATAATTTTCGGTTTTATGCCAAAATAGTTGGAAATTTGATATTGTTAGAGTAGAATATATTCTACTTTGACAATATCAAACATCTTGCAGAATTTCACCAATTAAATTATTTATTATTAAATTAAATTAAATTATTTCTTAAAAATTAATTATTAAATTTTTAATCAAATTCCTTAAAAAATTGAAATTTTACAAAATTTCTATATCTTTACCACCGTCAATAATAATTGACGGTCAATTATTATTGACGGTGGTAAAGATATAGAAATTTTGTAAAATTTCAATTTTTTAAGGAATTTGAATAAAAATTTAAAAAACCTAAATTTTTAACCTAAATTTTTTAACATTAGTCTCAAGAATTCAATTATTATTATTCAATTATCTTTATAAGTAATTCAATTTTCCTCCGAAATGCAATTATTTAGAAAAATTTTAATAAACGTCCAGGCAGAATTTCAATTAATTTTAATATATTTTGTAAAATTCGATTAATTAAATTTCTCGAAAACTAAAATTATTCTTAAAAATTTTATTAAAATTTATGAGGAGAATTCGAATTTCATTGAAATTTATAGAAATAATTAAATTTTCAAAAGGTTTTAAATTAAAATCTTTGAAAATTTAAATTTTTTATACTCTTAACGAACAATTCTGTAATTTGAAAAATTTACTTACTAAGTAAATATTTCATTGTTATTGTTTATATTTTTCAAAAATTCAAAAATAACTCTTTGCAGAAATTAAATTATTTTCTAAACAATTTTAATAAACTTTCACAAAAGAAAAAATTATTTTCTGAAATTTGCATAAATCCATTGAAACAATTTCATTATTTAGTAAAGTCTTTGCAATAATTCAATTTTATTAAAACTAATTTTAAAAGTTATTTAATCTTAAATATTTGATTATTTTTTAGATTGTCTGTTAAATTTTTTTATGAAAATTCAATTATTTTCCAAATTTTTAAGAAAATTCGCTTAAAACATTAAACTATTTTCTTTAAAAAATAAATAAATTACAATTTCTTTATAAAAATATTATTTCAATGTTTTGTTTAATTTACTGAAGGATTCAGTAAAATTTTTCCAATGTTTTAAAAAATTTAATTATTTTCCAAACGCAAGCTTGTAAATTATTTTATTTCAAAAAATTTTAATAAACGTCTTGGCTTGGCAGAATTTCAATTATTTTTAATATATTTTGTGAAAATTCATTTAATCAAATTTCTCGAAAACTAAAATTATTCTTAAAAATTTGATTAAAATTTATAAGGAGAATTCGACTTTCATTTAAATTTATAGAAATAATTAAATTTTCAAAAGGTTTTAAGTTAAAATCGTTGAAAATTTGAATTTTTTATACTTTTAACGAATAATTCTGTAGAATTAATTTTTTAAAAATAGTTTACTTGCTACTTTTTTACTGTTACTTATCTTCAAAAAACTTTTTTATCATTACGACTATTATTTTTAATTTTTTACTAAAATTCTGCTTTAAATCAATTAATTATAATAATTTTCGAATAAGTTCTGCGAAAATTTTCAAATTCATTTGTTTACAATATTCAATTCTAAGAAATTTCAATTATTCGTAAATTCTTCAATTAAACATATGTAAGGAAATAAAAACATCAAATTTTATCTAAAATTTTAACTGAAATTCATTTTCAAAATCAATAAATATCGGAAAATTCTATGAGAATTCAATTATTTCCTTACAAACAAAGATAATTTATTGAATAATTCAATTTTTCTTAAAATTCAATTCTGGTAATTAATTTGAGCAATAAATTTTTTAAATAATAGAATTCTCTAGAATTTTATTAAAATTATGAGGAATAATTACAATTTTTGAGAAATTCGATTAAAATTGTATTAATAATAATTGAAATTTTGCAATGAGTTCTTGAAATTTTTATTTGGAAAAATAATTATTTTTCCCAATAAAAATAGTTATATATGTTATTATGTTCGTGTAAAATATTATAAAAATATTTGCTTAATAATTGAATTTTTTGACTGTAAAAATAAATATTTTATTTAATAATTGAATTTTTCTTAAAATTGAATTTTCATGAAGAACTTTATTAACAAATTTTTAAATAATTGAATTCTCTTGACAAATTTTAATAAAATTTTTAGGAATGTTCGTTCATAATATTATAAAAATTATTATTTAATAATTGAATTTTTCTGAAAATTGAATTTCCATGAAGAATTTTATTAACAAATTTATGAATTATTTAATTCTCTTGACAAGTTTTAATAGAATTTTTAGAAATAATTGCATTTTTCGAGAATTTGACGAGTTTTTGTATTTTTTTTATTATAATTGGATTTTTGCCAATAATTATATTACTTTTGAAAATAATTAAATTCTTGAGACGAGTATTATTTAAATTTCTTTTAGTAATTTTAAAATTTTAATGATTTAAATAATTGAATTTTTTCTTAAAATTTTTTGAAATATTGAAAATGGAAAATATAATTATTAATCATATTGAAAATAATTTGATTTTAAAAAAATATTTTAAAAAAAATTAACAATTTTTTTTGAAAATTCTTTAATTCTTTGAAGAATAAATAAAAAAAATTGAATTTTTTTCTTATCATTTTTTGAAATATTGAAAATTGAAAATACAATTATTAATATTGAATTATAAATAAAAAGCTTCTTTGTTTCAAAGAATGTTTCTTCAAATCAAAGAAATTTGTGGATTGTTACACTGAAAAAAAAATGTATTTGATTCAAATAACCGATTATTTGTCTATTGTCTTCAAATACTGAAATATTTTATTCAAATACAATTTATTTGATTCAAATAAAAATTATTTGATTCAAGTAAATATTTATTTGATTATAGACAAATAATCGGTTATTTGAATCAAATAAATTTTTTTTCAGTGTATAGTGTGAAAAAAAGTTTCTTTGATTTAAATAAATCTTTTTTTAAGTCAAATAAATAGTTCAAAGATATAATTTCATTGATTGTCCCCAGCTTTTTATTTGTCTTAAAGAAATTTTTCTTTGGATCAAAAATATTCAAAGAAGAAATTGCTTTGTGTCAAAAACTTTAAAAACTGTTTTTCGTGAAAGTAAAATTTTTTTTAACTCGAACAAATTTTATCTTTGATTCAAAGAGAGAGTTTGATAAAACGATTGCTTTGTTTCAAAGAAATCCTTTTTTTGGGTGATGAAAAGTGGAACTGAAGTGGAAGTGAAGTGACAACTCTGAAAACGGACATAAGAAATGGTGTTTTAGTTGTTGGACTTAGTTGTTGGTGTTTCAAAGTAGGACTCAGAGCTTGTCTAGTGTGGCTGATGTCTTCGGCTAGAATATGAAACTGAATCCGTTTTTTTAAATACTGCAAATGTAAATGTAAAGTAAATCTCAACGTGCATATCTCTTATAATCTCCCCTTTGGAAAGAAAATGAAATGCGCATTTGTACTAATTTTGTCCGCAACATGGCGCGGCGTCGCTCTGAGAATTACTTTTTTTTTTATATACGACACACGTAAAGAATGAATGTGGTTAAAAGTTGCCGCCCACCGGGAAAGCAAACCTCCAATGATTAACTGACAAAATAATGTTTGGCCCCTTTATTGAAAACAGAGTCCAACAAAAACATGCGCTTATAATTTCATGCTGTCTGACGAGCGATGACGCGCGTGTGCTATTGCCGCGCACATCGGGAAGCCGTGTTTACATAGTACACGGATCCCTCACTATTCTCTATATCCCATATATACCCATCCTACTCACTCTCCTTTTCAATCCTTTTTTTTACCCGCCAATCGCTCTTTTCTTTTTTTCCAAACAGCTTCGTCACGCCGGTTTATATATATATATATATATATATACACTTCTCATCGTTGATTAGTTGATTTTCACGTCAGCGATTCTCATCCGGTTAACGAGAAAATATTTTTATTCTTTTTTTTCCAAAAGACAAGATCTCAAAGAAACACACTTGGAGGAGTATGTATAAAATAAGTATATAGGACTCTCTCGAGGACGTTTACTATCTGTCTGTGCGCCATTTAACGAGACCGCGAAGACTCAACGCCAATGAGAAGATCGTTATTAACGAATCATCATTTTCAGGGCCTCTCTCTCTCTCTCTTTCTTTCTGTTTTCGTTTTAAAAAAGAGAAGAGCACAAATGACCGCAAGTTGTGTGGATTGATGACGACGCCAGTGAAATGCAACAGAAATTAACTCGCTCAGCTATATTTCAAAGCGCATGAAATATGTTCATTACCTGGCTGCTGCTAGTAATAAGTAGACTTTCTGCAAAAGCAGTAATCACAATTAATTTTAACATCCTCTTTAATTTTATACCTCCAACAACAAGTTAAGACTTAAATCGTTGATTATATTCAATTTTAAGGACATAAATGACTATTTCGCTTGGTCGGATCTCTTGATTCCTTGCGGTGAAATTCCATTAAAACTTCAGGGACTTGTCAATTGGTATGACACTTAATTTTTTTTTTTTTTTTTTTTTAATCAAGAATGCCGATGAACATCGTTACTATTCCGTAGATATAATCTATATACTTGAATTTTGTAGACTTCACTTCACTGTCTTTAAAATGTAAACGGCTGGACGAAATTCTGCTGACAATTTAAATCACAATTCTTAATGTTTTTTTCTAAATTTTTTATTAGAATTGTTTTAAAAAATAAGTTTTAAAAATTAAAAAATAAGTTTTAAAAATTAAAAAAAAAGTTTTAAAAATTAAAAAAAAGTTTTTAAATTTTTAAAAACTTGTTTTAATTAGTTTTAAAAAAATAGTTTTTAAAAAGTGACACATTAAGGCCGTGGACAAAATATGGAAAATCATGAGAAATGACAAGAATATTTTTAAACACAACTAGCAATTTTAAAACTGATAGAACATTAATTAATTTTTGTGTCGTTTCTATGGAACAACAATTATAAAATTACCAAACAGTTCTAATAAAAAATCCCTTCAGTTTTTTTCACATTCTGACAAATATTTCTTTTTCAATAAACTTTAATCTTGAAGAACTACATTATAACGTACATTATTATTTAATGAATAATATTATTTATCTATTTCAAAATTAATTCAATTTTCAAGAGTTGTGTTAAGAATTTTCATAAATAAAGGAACTTTAAAAAATTTTATTTCAAAATTAAATAAAATTGCAATTTTTAATGAATTTTGTTAGAAATTTTAAAGAACTGTGATTTTTTATCAAATTTTAATAATTCAAATTCTTCGAATGAAATATTTTATATTCAAAATTTAATAAAATTTTAATTTTCAATGAATTTCGTTAGAAATTTTAGAAAAAACTGTGATTTTTGGTCAAATTTTAATAATTTAAATTCTCCGTAACTTATAGTTAAATTTTCCAATATACGTTTAATTAGTTATTAAAAATAATGGAAGAATTTTAGTTTAAAACCCTAAAAAAATTGAAATTTAAAAAAAAATTGCAATTTAAAAAAAACTTTGATTTTTGGTCAAATCTTAAGAATTCAAATTCTCCTCAACTTATAGTTTAATTTTCCAATATTCGTTTAAGTAATTATTAAAAATAATGGAAAAATTTTAGTTAAAAACCCTAAAGAAAATTGATTTTTAAAGAATAGTTGCAAACGATTGCAAAATAATTAAATTACTTTTAAAAGTAATAAAATTATTATTAAAAAATTCAATAATGTTGATAAAATAAATATAATAATGTTCAATAAAATTTATAAAACAAATCTTGACAAAATTCCAGTTACTATCTTTATAAATAAAAAAATTTCTTCTTCAAAATTCAACTATTTTCAGAAATAATAAAACTCTTTCCAGAATTTAAATTATTTTTAATACAATTTTAATCAAACTTCTTAAAAAGTGTAACTAATATTCTAAAAAATTGTATTAAAATTAGAATTTGTCAAAAGAATTCAATTATTTAAAAATTTGTTCGTAAAATTCTTTTCAAAAATTAAATTTAAAGAAAAATTCATTTAATCACTAAATAATTTACTTTTTTTGTATATAAATAATTGAATTCTCGTTAAATTTTTTTAAAGAAATTAATTTTAAAGATTCGGGTGCAGTTTTCTAAAACGTTTTTTGATTTTTCATTTCATAAAAATTTTTTTCTAATAAAAATGAAATTCTAAAAAACTTTTTTCTAATGAAAGTAATTTTCCAATTTTTTTCTTCTTATAAAGGTCATTTCCTAAAAAAATTTTTTCTAATAAAGGTAATTTACCATATTTTTTTTTTTAATTATATTAAAATTTTGCAACTGCGATCAAAAAGATAAAATTTACGAATTTTTTTAATTCGTTTAAAATGATACATGAAATTTCGTCGAAAAATCATGATAAAAAATAGAAATTATTCAAATTTTTAAACAAAATCTTAAAACAATTTTATTTAAAAATAAAAATCCTCAAATAGGAATTATAGGAATTTTTTTTCTAAAGATATTTATAATTTTGTTAAAAAATGTTTTAATAAATTAATTTTGGAAATTTTTGTATAAAAATGATGCAAATTTTTCTTTTTTTCAAAGAAGAACAGAATTTTTAACAAATTGTGATGAGAAATAGTACTTTTTTGAAATTCTTTCTTTTTCGAAGATAAATTTATAATTTTGTATAACAAAATTGAGATTGAGAAACCGAAAATGTGCAAAATAGTTTCTATTTTTTAATTGTAGTTTTTAAACAATTTTCTAACATTTATTTTATTTTTCTAGTTATAATTTTTAAACCGTTTTCTGACTGATATTCAAAAATGGAATTTTACAAGTGTTAGGAAAATAAATATTTAAAATCATGACTTTTTGAATGAATACATTTTTTAGAAATTGAAACTTGTTAGAAAAATTGTTTTTAGAAAACAGATTTTATTAGAAATCGCTTTTTTTAAGATAAAAAAGATTACAATGAATAAAAAAAATTATTTGATTCAAATAACTGATTATTTCACTATTATCAAATAAATATTTACTTGAATCAAATAATTTTTATTTAAATCAAGTAAATTGTATTTGAATTAAATATTTCAGTATTTTAATCAAATATTTTAGTATTTGAAGCAAATATTTCAGTATTTGAATCAAATATTTCAATATTTGAAGCAAATATTTCAGTATTTAAAGCAAATTATATTTAATTCATTCAAATAAAAATTATTTGACTCAAGTAAATATTTATTTGATTTAAGTAAATAGTTAATAAACCAACTAGACTTTATATTTGTTTTAAATAAAATTTTTATTTGACATAAATAAGACATATATTTGAGTCAAATAAGATTTTATTTAAACCAAATAAAATTTATTAATACTAGTTATACTACTAGTTAGTTGATAATAGTCAAATAATCGGTTATTTGAATCAAATACATTTTTTTAAGTGTAGAAAGTATTTTGTAGTTAAAGCGATGGATAAATTTTCTACTTACACCCAGAAAAATGGTATATTTGTCTCAGAACCAACTAGACTTAAATAAGTCTAGTTTATTTGTTTCAAATAAATTTTATTTGTTTCAAATAAATTTTATTTGGTTTAAATAAAATTTTATTTGACTCAAATATATGTTTTATTTATGTCAAATAAAAATTTTATTTAAAACAAATAAAAAGTCTAGTTGGTTCTGAGACAAATATACGTTTATTTATGTCAAATAAAATAAATTTGGTTTAAATAATATTTTTCTCCAGGTGTACTAATAAAAAAAGCAGAGAAAACGATTTGATTTGTAACAAACAAAAAACCGTCTTTAGAATAATAGAATTACAAGAGGCATTTTCGTACATAACGAAACCTTTTTTTTTTAATCCGGGACGATTTTAATTATGTGCATATCGCGGCCTTGCGGATGGCACGAGATCGTGTGGTTACGAGAGAGCCTACTGTTTTCTAAATCAAGTTCATAATTGACGCGCGCGCGCGCGCGCGGTGAAAATAATTAATGAATTCACCGCGAAAGTCGAGATTGAAAAAATTCTTTGGATATTCCTCACGATTTCATGGTGTATATAACATTGTGTATATAAATACAAAATAGAGAGAAAGAGAGAGAGAGAGAGAGATTGGGAAGGTCACGACGACTACTTTACTGTATATATACGATTAAAGGTAACTTTGCGGCTAAAGATTAATGCAATATTAATGTTCTAAATGTCCAGCGTGACCGCCGGATTTCGAGATTAACCGCGCGGACAAAATCGTGTCTCGTATTCTCGTTTACACGGGCGAGAACTTTCAACCCTCATGGAATTTTCACCCTGTGGTCGTGCGGATTACGCGTTTTCGCGATTCATCCCCTTAACACCGAAAATTTGCCCCACACGCTTTTGAAAACAATACCTATACGGAATTTCTAGATGTAATCATTCTTTCATCATTCCTTCATCGTTCTTTCATTTTATAGGGACAGAATTCGTCAAATTTTCACAGAAAACAAAAAGTCTTTTTTTAAAAATCAAAATTATGAAAAAACATTTCTATTTGGTCTTAGTTCACCAAAGAACAGAAAAAAATATTAATTGGTAGAATTTATCACTCGGTAAAGGATAATATTAAATGTCAAAAAATTTATCAATTCTCCAAGTCAAATATTAAAAACCATAAAAACTCAATTTTACGTTCCGACAGAATAAAATAAATAATAATAAAAAAATTAGAAATAGAATTAGAAATTTTTTTTAAAGTTTATATGTTAATAATTATTTAATCAATTTCTTATAAACAATTAATTTTTTTTAATGTTCTGCACCTTTTAAAAATCTATAAAAAAATTGCTGTCCTCATCAGAAAACTGAAAATGTTTATTAAAATTAAATATCATTACACAAATTAGAATATAATGCTGTAAAACATCAATAATTAAAAGAAAAAATTTTACCGCAAATTGATAAATTTTTTGACATTTAAGAAAAAAATATTATTTTTTATAAAAGTTATTGCAAAATTAATTTTTTTGCAACTTTTAAAAGAAAATGTTATTTCTCCTAAATGAATGAACCGATTTAAGTGAGCCAAGCGGAAATATCAAGGGGATGAAAAATACTTTCGTTCAGAATTAGAAATTAGAATTAGAAATAAAAAATAAAAAAATTAAATTAAAGAAATAAAAAAATTAGAAATGGAATTAGAAATTTTTCTTAAAATTTATATGTTAATAATTATTTAATCAATTTTTTATAAACAATTAATTTTTTTTAATGTTCTTCACCTTTTAAAAATCTAAAAAAAATATCTACATACACTTAAAACTATAAGAAATCAAAATCCGTTGAGAAAATTTATGAGCGACCATTATTTTAAAAGTTATACTGGAAATTATATCAAACGAAGATGCGATTTTGATGATTTTCGGAATTAAAACATTATTTTTTACTACGAAATGAACAAAAACTGTCGAATTAACATTTTTAATCAGTTTTTTAACCATAAAAATTATCGAAAACTAAATTCAGCGTTGATGCACTACATCGTGTCAATGTAATTTCCATTATAACTTTTAAAATAATTGTCGCTCATAAATTTTCCCAACGGATTTTGATTTCTTAGTTTTAAGTGTATGTCGATATTTTAAAAAAATTTTTAAAAGTTGCAGAATATTAAAAAAAATTAATTGTTTATAAAATATTTATTAAATGTGACGCGATCAGAAGAAACGGACCTTAGAAGCAAATCACTTTAAGGTTATGTTAGTGTTACTTTTTTATTGATTAAAGGTTTCTTTTTACCTACTGCACATTAAAATCAGTATTTATTAAATATTTTAGTTGTAATGAATACCTAAACATTTATAATTTTTATTGTCAGTTGATTCTCTTTTAGTGTTTTCATTTCAAAAATTGCAAACATAACCTATAATTTTTTGCTTCTAAGGTCCCTTTCTTCAGATCGTGTCACAAATAATTATTAAAATATAAACTTTTTAAAAATTTTGTAATTCTGAACGAAAGTATTTTTCATTCCCTATTTATATACCCGCTTGGTTCATTCATTTCTTAAGGCGATGTCAAAGTCGATGCGATTTTCCCATTGAAGCTCAATGCAAAAATCCAATCGACTTTGACACCGCCTTAAATCGGTTCATACATTTAGGAGAAATATGGTTTTGTTTAAAAAGTTGCAAAAAAATTAATTTTGCAATAACTTTTATAAAAAATAATATTTTTTTCTGTTCTTTGGTGGACACATTCCTAAGACCAAATAGAAATGTTTTTTTCTCATTTTGATTTTAAAAAATTTGTTTTCTGTGAAAATTTCACGAATTCTGACCCTATGCTTTTTTTTATTTTTTTTTTACTCGAGTTTATGTTCCTTTTTTCTTAATCAGCAATCAGGCAAACAATAATTCGACCAAAATGAGTAAAAAATGGAGGAATTCTCGAAATTTCAGTTTCATTTATTGCACACAAGAGTTTTACGGAATTTTTTTTTGTTTGAAGATCTCGTATTTTTTTTCCTCTTCTCTCATCAGTTATAATCAAGGTTTTAGTGTGTTGGTTGATTGTTTTTACGAGTGAGTCGAAGCCGCTGGTTCTGCGCGTGCATTAAACCTCTTCATTTTGGTAACACTGTTATATGGACTTTAATGCTTTAGGCCCCGTAAATCAGGCCCGCGGGGAATTTTCGCATTTCACGCTTTTTATACCATTTCTCTTTTTTTTTTTTGTTTTTTTTCTCTCTCTCTTACGGAAAGTAAAATGAAGATATCAAAAGATCTGCCTTGAGCATGAGAGACATCACAGTTTTCTGCGATTCTGGGAAAAATATTATCCCTGAAACGATTCGTTACAGTTTTGAAAGCAAAATATAGATTCGAGGAATTTTTTTTCAGATTTAAATTGTGACATTAACCAGAAGGAGACTTTTTTTATTGTCAAAACGTGAGATTTTTTTTCCTGTAGCAATAAGATTATCGATTGTTTCCGTTTAATTAATTTCCTTCACTTATTTTTCTCTGTAAACTCTAATTCATGGTTGCCGCAAAAATTTGTTTGTTTTTTTCTAATTTGCAGAGGGAACTTCGACTTTTTATCAGAACTTTGAGGAATTTTTTAACAAATAATTTTTTTTTTTTTGGTGAAAATAAATGAATAGTGAATTTTTAAGAGGGGTTAACAACGGTCACTTTCACTGCCTTTTGTTATAGAAAAATGACACATACGGTTTTTACAGTTGAGCCCTTTTCGAAATTCACGATTCTATAATTTTTAAATACAAAAAAATACAAAAAAGTTAATTAAAATGCGTGCATTGTTATAGGGTCAAAAAAATTTCTTTGATTTAAAGAAAATATTTCTTTAACTATTTTTTGTTGGCTCAAAGAAATGTTTCTTTGGCTTTAATTCTTTTTTTTAAGGCAAAGAAAGAAATGATTCTAAGAAATAATTTCGTTGAATGCTCTCAGCTTTTTATTTGTCTTAAAGAAAATTTTTGAGCCTTTGAAAAATAATTTACAAACACCCAGAAAAAGGATTTCTTTGAAACAAAAAAATCGTTTCTTTCAAATTCACTCTTTGAATTATAAAGATAAAATTTGTTTGAGTTAAAAAAAAGTTTTCTTTACGTTTAAGAAAAACAATTTTCAAGGTTTTTTGAATGGAAGAAATTATTTCTTTGAATGATACTTTTGATCTAAAGAAAAATTTCTTTATGCCAAATAAAAAGCTGAGAACATTCAAAGAAATTATTTCTTTTAATCATTTATTTCTTTGGCTTAAAGAAAGATTTATTAAAGCCAAAGAAACATTTTTTGGAGCCAACAAAAAACAGTTGAAGAAATATTTTCTTTAAGCCAAAGAAACATTTCTTTGAGCCAATGAAAAATAGTTGAAGAAATATTTTCTTTAAGTCAAAGAAACATTTCTTTGAGCCAATGAAAAATAGTTAAAGAAATATTTTCTTTAAATCAAAGAAACATTTCTTTGAGCCAATAAAAAATAGGTAAAGAAATATTTTCTTCAAATCAAAAAAACTTTTTTTTACCCTATGCACTCATTTTTTATTTGAAAAAATATTCTTTGAAACAAAGAAGCTTTTTTCTGGGAGCAGAAATATTTTCTTCGTACCATCGTTTTTGTGCCTTACGGACTTTGAAGTCAGTTTTTAAAAATTCAAAATGGCGGATCCAAGATGGAGGTTATGTTTCGGTTTTATTGCAAATAGAAGAACATGTCGACATCTAATATTTCGATTTTCTGCTAGGGTAGTAATACTATTATTAATATCGACTATAAATGAATTTTTTCCAATTAAGTAAGAAAAAAAGAAACGAGGACAGAATTTTTACGAAACGGCCTACGAAGTATGAGTTTATTTCGTGGTGATAACCAACGCAACGGTACAATTGATTGGACAAGTAATATAACCTCTTTACTGAATGGCTGTCTTAAAATGAACGGATTGCGACCCGCGAGGAAAGTAACAAGGATGAAAATAAAATGAAGAAACGTTTGCGTTATATAGATGTATATATGAATGTATGTAGGAGAATTGCTTGTATACGTATAGACGCAGTAAAAAGCTTTTGCGCAAACGTTTATGAAGTTTTTATGACGGACACTTTTTATGTCCTTTGATGCGCCATGAGTCCAACTGTTGGACGATTTTAGAGCAACGATAGAGCACACGTACGTGCTCTACTAACATTTTGTAAACCGAGCATCTGCGGGCATTGTTTATCGTTTTATGCGGTAATTAAAATAAAGAGAATGTATCTACATAAAAGTGCAATGAAGAGAGAGAGAGAGAGAGAGCCTCTCGTTTTCTCCGCCCATTTGTATATTCACAACTTCCGGACAAAAAAGATTCGAATTGATTACGAATCTTTCTTCTACTGACCCAATGACCCTTTTTTTGATCAAGAAAAAAGGCTTTCACTTTTTGAAAAAATAATTTTGTTCTAGTTAGTGAAAAGTAAATGAGGACATAAAACTTTTTACAAACGAGCTTCTATATAACTGAATGGGAAAAAAAGTGTGAATTACAAAAAAATAAAGCAACTCGAAGGGGTGGTTAATTCACTAGTTAATTGAGTGGTGGCTCGCGGCCTAACGGCTAATGAGTAAATTGTCGACTCTCTACTACGCCACCGCACAATTGCTGAGAGAGAGAGAGAGAGAAATTCGTTCCCCTGAAGGGGATGAAAATTGTACAGATTTTTTGGCCAATTAGTCGAGAGCTTTAATCACAGGAAATTGCCAACACTTGCCCATGGAGTTTTCACTTTCCACCACTGCCCATCAACCTTTCCAAAAAGGTAGAAAGGGGTTTTTTTTCATAAAAGGATAAAAGGATCCCTCTTCATCTTTCGAATTATTTTTCTTTACCCCTTTACAAGTATTGTACATTTCTTTTTTTAAATATAATTACACGATTGACCACAGGGCTGCAATGATTTAAAATAACTTTATTTAAATCATGATTTAAAATAACTTTATTTAAATCATGATTTAAAATAACTTTATTATTTAAATCATGATTTAAATTTTGATTTAAATCATGATTTAAATTTTGATTTAAATTTTGATTTAAATTTTGATTTAAATTTTGCCATTTGAATCATGATTTTAGTTTCGATTTAAATCTTGCCATTTGAATCATGATTTAAACACTTTAAATATTTCCTTAATAAACAATTTTTAATTATCTTACGTTTTTCTTTATAAATAACATTTTTACCTAAAAGGCATTATTAAATTTTTAATTATCAATGCAGAATATTGAAAAACAGCAAATTTTACGCGCGAAAGGAACGTGATGTTCAGTTTATTATATTTGCAAATTACAAAATTTTTTATTTGCAAATTTCAATTTTTAATAAATTCATAATCACAATTTTGAAAAATTCATAATCAAAATTTGAAAAATTCACTTATTAAGTGAATATTTAATTATTATTGTTTATGTTTTCCAAAAATTCAAAAATAACTCTTCGCAGAAATTAAATTATTTTCGAAACAATTTTAATAAACTTTCACCAAAGAATTCAATTATTTTCTGAAATTTGCATAAATCCATTGAAACAATTTCATTATTTAGTAAAGTCTTTGCAAAACATACAATTTTTTAAAAAATAATCCTAAAAGTGATTTAATCTCAAAAATTTAATTATTTCTAAGATTGTCTGTAAAATTTATTTAAAAAAATCAATTATTTTCCAAATTTTTGAGAAACTTTTTGTAAAATATTGAATTATTTTCTTTAAAAATTAATTAATGACAATTTGTTTATAAAAATTTTATTATGTCAGTTATTTTTTATAAATTTTCTTATTTTTTATTTATTTTTTAAGGTTATAGTAAATTTTTTTCCAATTTTTATAAGGTTGTCTGACTCTGAGTAATCGATAAATTTTGTTCTTACACCCAGAGAAAATTATAATTTAAACCAAATATATTTTATTTGACTTAAATAAACGTATATATTTGTCTCAGAACCAACTAGACTTTTTATTTGTTTTAAATAAAATTTATATTTGACATAAATAAAATATATATTTGAGTTGAATAGAATTTTATTTAAAATAAATAAAATTTATTTGAAACAAACAAAAAGTCTAGTTGGTTCTGAGACAAATATACCATTTCTCTGGGTGTATTATTTCTAAGATTTTTTATAAAGTTTATTATAAAAATTCAATTATATTCCAAATTTTTTAGAAAATTCCCGTAGAATAATAAATTATTTTCTATAAAAATTAATTATTGACAATTTCTTTATTAAAAATTATATTCTATAAATTTTTTTATTAAATTTCCTTCAAGGATGCAATAAAATTTTTTCCAATTTTTATAAAATTTTTCAAAAAAATTCATTTATTTTCCAAACTTGTAATAAATTCTTGGAAATAATTCAATTATTCTTAAAAATAGTAAAATTCTTCCTAAGAATTAAATTGTTGCTATCAATAATTAAATTTTTCACAGAAATTCAATTATGTTAAAAACAATTTTAGTAAGCTTCAAAAATTAAGTGTTTAATTATAATTTTTAACATAAGCGATTATTTTTAAAACATGAAAGAAATTAATCATAAAATTCAATTAGTTTCAAAACTTTTAATCAAAATTATTAAAGATTATGATTATTTAAAAAAAAATTCAAAGAAATTCTTCAAAAAGAATTTAATCAGGATTTTGAAATTTTTTAATAACATTCTTCGCAAGAATTCAATTATTTTCAATTAAAATACAATTCTTTAAAGGAATGCAATTATTTTTTATTTAATTGTAGTAAAATTTCTCGAAAGGATTCAGTTATTTAAATAACTGTTAATTACACTGAAAAAAAGATTTATTTGATTCAAATAACCGATTATTTGTCTATAATCAAATAAATATTTACTTGAATCAAATAATTTTTATTTGAATCAATTAATTAGTATTTGCTTCAAATACTGAAATATTTGATTCAAATACAATTTATTTGATTCAAATAAAAATGATTTGATTCAAGTAAATATTTATTTGATTATAGACAAATAATCGGTTATTTGAATCAAATAAATTTTTTTTATGTGTATAAATTCAATTATTTTAAAAAATTCTGATAAAATTCTTTGGAAAAAGTTGTGTTATTTTTTTAAATAGTAAATATATCGCAGGAATTCAATTATTTTTGATAATTTGTTAATAAAATTACTTAACAGGATACATTTACTTTTAAAAATATTTAATAAAAGTTTTCGATTCTGTTTTCGATAAAAAAATAAGTTTTCGATCTTGCAACTTTTGAAAAAATTAAAACAATTTAATTATTTTTCTAAATTTTAAGATTCTTCCTAAGAATTTGAATGATTTTTATGACATATTATTTAAAAAAAACAATTATTGAAAAAGTTGGGAATCAAAAAAGCAAACAACAACTAACTTCATACTGCAAACATATTACCGGAACATGCACTTTATTATTATTAAGTAATTAATTATTATTATTAATTTTAAAATTTGTTAATCAGTGAAAATAAAAAGTTAGTCATGAAAAGTCTGGAAATTCTGAAAATGAAATTTTGCTGCCCTACTATTATTTTTTTATTATTAAATTTAATATTAAAAAAAAGATCTACTTAAAAATTGATAGATGTTTAAAAAATAGTTTAAAAACTAATCTAAATTTGAAAAATGAAATTTAAATCAAATAAATGGGATTATTTTGTTTAAAATCATGATTTTTATAAGCCCTGATTGCCCATCATCTTAACTATTTAAAAATAAATAGGTATTTAAAAAATAGTTTTAAAATTGATTTAAATTTAAAAAATGGGATTTAAATCAAATAAATCGGATTGTTTTGATTTTTATTTCAAAATCATTATTTTCATCAGCTCTCATTGTCCATCATTTTAAATACTTTTATATTAGCCTTATGTTTTAAGGGCGTTAAAATTTAAAATTTCACAGTCATATTTCTTCCGTTTTGTAGCATATTCCACTATTAAAAATCAAACATTATTTGTATCAGTGAGTTCTCCTTACAACAATTTGTGGTTCAACTATATGTATACCCTCCTTTTTCGCGTCCCAAACCAGAAATAGAGAAAGACATTTTAGACAATTATTCCCAAAAGAGAAAATTTCTTTTTTTCAAAAATACAGATTTTTGCGGTCGTCAGTTCTGAGTCGAATACAACAATATATCGGATGAAATATATCTTTTTATGAGAGAAAGAGATCAATCGAACCGAAGAAACAAAATCAGGCGCCGTCTGCCCCTCGTCCCGAAGAGATAATAAAAAATCCGTGGGCATTGTACGATAAAGAAACCGGTATATAACCGAAGCCATCTTTGTCAGTCCGTTTCGTTCGTTCGCCTCTGCTGATATACAAAAGTGCCCCCATACCTGCTTCACCAGGCCAAGCCAGTCGGAAGATATTAATAACAAAATATGATATAATGGGAGCATCCCCTGTGAAATACAATACAATGTTTATGCACCGGATTAACCAATGGTCGATCAAGAGGAGAAGAAGAAGAAGAAGATGAAGAAAAATTGGCCAACAATTTCGTGTTTCAAACGCGTATTGCAGGCAAAAACACAACTTCTTGATCCAATTTCTATTTCTATTATCATTAAAAATTTAAAACTTTTTCCAATATTCAAATTTCTTTTCGTATATATACCTTCAGGGCAAAATCATCGCGAGTATAAAAAAATTCACCTTGTTATTATAGTTCTTTTTCTCATCCGACGAAATTGCAGGTGGACAGTATCGCACCGACCATAAATCGCCATCAAGGATATTCTTTATCTTTTCTGTATTCTCGGTATTCGGAACCAAATATCTTGTTGCCCCGGGGTGATGATCGAATATGGATCATGAAAAATACAGATTAGAAGCTACAGATTTTGTTTTTTATACAAAACTCCATTTTTTTGCAGATTAGCTTCTTTTTATTTTAATTTCTTGTATATAATTATCCCGTAGATGATAATCTAAAAGAAAGGGTGTTTAATAAGAAATATATGCGGAATAGGGAAAAAAATTTCTCGGCGTTTTATTTCTTCGCTATATATGCACTACGGAAAGCGAAACATCCTTTTAATAACTTGATTAAGCTGTATTATTCATTGAGATTTATCGCGAATGCCCGCACTTAACTTCAACTTTGGGTTATCTATTAAATTATGATATCACATATTAATCGAAGCACTTACATTGGATTACTCTATTTATGGTTGATTATCTGAATTAGTGAGCACGAATGCTTTCATAACTGAAAGGGGATTATTTCACATACCTGATTCTGATATACAAACTAAATGAATTCTCTTTAACATAATCTAAAGATCGTTTTTGATATTATGTTCTAGTCACAGTAGCGTTTTTTTTTGGAGAAAGATGTCTGAAAGTTATCAATGACGCATCTTTGCTTTTTGATAATTATTTCAAGAAATTTTTGTGGTTTAACACACAACGTAAATGATTTGAGATAGAAGCTGACAACTTGATCTAAAATTTCACTTCTGCACGAAAAAAATCTTCACCTGGAACAACTACAAATTTTACTATATTAGCGAAATTTTTACTTATTTTTTTACTTAATGCAACTTTACTAATTTCGTTATTTCAACGAATACTTTCGTTATTTTAGCGAATACTTTCGTTATTTCAACGAATACTTTCGTTATTTCAACGAATACTTTCGTTATTTCAACGAATACTTTCGTTATTTCAACGAATACTTTCGTTATTTTAGCGAATACTTTCGTTATTTTAGCGAAAGTTATCATTGTTCCTCTTAAAGGTTTTTTTCGTGTAGGAAATTTCGGTAGAAAATTTCGAGACACAAAAAAATATAAAGTATATAACTTTCACTAGTTTTTTTGGTAAAATATTTCTGGTAACTATTACTACACTTTCGGAGCACATTTTGCTACGTTCGAAGTAAATTTTACTAATTTTTACAAATATTTTCTTTCTATAGTAAAATGTACTTGGATCGTAGCAAAATTTACTCTGGAAGTATATAGTAAAAATTACCCAAAAAGGCTTAGCCACACTGAAAGAAAACGTATATTAATTTTTGTCTCTGAGCAGAAGATTTTTTTCACATTTAATCACAAGAAAGACTTTTTTTTTATTTTGCAATAATTTTCTGAAAAGTGCTCACGGAGGGCAAAAATAATTTTTACTGTCTTTATGGTCTTTTTTAGTCCGATATGGAGAAAAATTTTGAACTCATTTTAGAAACCAAAGTATTTTACAATTTGTGGAAAAAGTGCAACAAACCGAAATTTTGATACAAAAAATATTGAACTTTAAAAAAATTTTTGTGGAATTTACCATAACTATATCAAATCTCAAGAATTTAAATTCAACTTGAAATATTTTAATGTAACTTTACTAAATTTTACATAAATTTTTTTACTAAATTGTAAAATACTTTTACAAAATTTAATATATATTTTCTTTCAGTACAAAATTGTTTTACATTAAAAATGGTAAAAGTTAATTTATACTTTTCTTCGTGTAGAAAATCTCTCTTTTACTTTTTCAACAAAATTTTGATTAATGATTTTGCAACTTGACGGACAAAAACTGTTTCTAAAATGAGTTCAAATCTTTTCGCCGTATTGGACTAAAAGGACCATGAAGACAGTGAAAATTATTTTTGCCCTCAATAAGCACTTTTCGGAAAATTATTGCAAAATAAAAATATTGAATGTGAAAAAAATCTTCTGCTCGGTGACACTTTGGAAATAAATAAAATTGAAGATATTTTTCCAAATCAATTTTTAGAAATATTTCTATAAATCTAAAAGTCTAAGACACTATTTGATTATTAGATAAAATTTAATACATTTTTATGAACTCATATGTAAAAAATCTGAATTTTACAATAAATTCAAAGCTAATTCAAAAATTTGACGGGAATTTCTACTTGGAATGTCCCAGAAGAATTTTTGGTTTTAATTTCCTTTTTACTGTCAGGATTTTTTCACCTCTGCGGTTAACACGAGGAGAAAATTTTTTTCTACAAATTCATATAATTATCGAAATCTATTTTTTTCATCAAAAAGCTCTTGAAAAATTGAAAAAATTTTTTTTGTCTCTATTGAATTTTTTAAAACTTAACAATGATTAATATTCGTAAATTTTTAAAAATCTCAACGAATTCGATCGAAACTTGCCACTCGGGTTGTTTTAGTGTCGTTGAATATGATTTTAATATTAAATACTCAAAATTCAAAATGGCGGGTCCAATATGGCGGTGAATTTTTTTTTTTTTGAAAACTCAACGAATTTCCTTTTAATCTTGTCACTCGGGAGTTTTCGGGATCGCTGATTATGAATTTGGTGTCGGAATTTCAAAATTCAAAATGGCGGATCCAACATGTCGACTGAATTTTTAAGAAAGTTAATGACATCGCTCAAAAATCGTTATACTCGGAGTGTTTTAAGGGTCGCTGAAAACGAATTTGATGTGAGTTGTCAAAAAATTCAAAATGTCTGATCCAATATGGATACTAACTTTTTGAAAATTCGTCGAATTCGCTTAAAATTCGTTAATCAGGGGTTTTTGGAGTCGCTGAATACGAATTTAATGTTAGTATCAAAAATTCAAAATGTTCTATATCCAATGAGGCGAATGCTTGAAAGTTGTTCGCTTGCAAATTGCCACTCGGCGTTTTCGGAGTCGCTGATTACGAATTTGGTATTGGAAATTCAAAATCCAAAATGGCGGATCCAACATGGCGGGCAAATTTTTAAATACTTAACAGATTCGTACCAAACTTGCTACTTGGGGGTTTCTGGGGTCGCTGATTATAAATTTGATGTCGGATTTTCAAAATTCAAAATGGCGGATCCAATATGGCGAACGTATTTTTGAAAACTCAACGATTTCGTTCAAAATTTGTCACTAAGGGGTTTTTTGGGTTGCTGATTACGAATTTGTTATCGGAATTCCAGAATTCAAAATGTCGGATTCAATATGGCGACTGATTTTTTGAAAACTCAACGATTTCGTTTGAAATGTGTCACTTGGGAGTTTTCGGGACCGCTGATTGCGATTTTCATATCGGAATTTCAAAATTCAAAATGGTGGATCCAATATGGCGATCGTGTTTTCGAAAAGTCGAGTGTTTCACTTAAAATTTGTCACTCACGGGTTTTTTGGGTCGCTGATTACGAATTTGCTATCGGAATTTCAAAATTCAAAATGGCGGATCCAATATGGTGGATGGAAATGAATGATATTCTTCGAAAATCAAAATGCTGGCTCTAATATGTCGAAGAAAAATTTATTTACAAAATTTGACAAGACTCGCTCTTTTTGAAAGTACACTTGAAGAGTATATATGAATAAAAATGACTGTAAGTACAAAACGAAATGGAAGGGAGGAGGAGGAGGTGGGTTTGGGAAAGCAACGAGATGGCTGAGTACAAACTACGAAGAGTGTAAATAATACTAAGGCCGATTGTAGGCGTGGCTGACAGAACTCTAAAAACCTTCGACTATATATCAAAAGGTTTACTGCCCTTGGATGATGCTCGTGCATGAGGAGACTGTCTCGAAACGGCGGCGCTCGAGAAGAACAAATACTGTATGCGAAAGAATACATAAAAAGGGGGGGGTGGGAGGAGGAGGAGGAGGTAGTTACACAGATCATGTCGACTGTTGTGTAGTGCGAAACACAACTTCTCGTACATTATTGTCGTTATAAGGTATTCAAGAAGAAGATTGGTTACTTCTTTTGGGGTGAGTCTTCGGTCAGTTGAGCTTCTATTTATCGGCCGTAAGGAAACCTATGTCTCAATATTACGTTCGCCAATGAGGAAGGAGAGAAAGAGAGTTCTCTCTGTTACGCTTTTTTTTCTCTTTCTCTCTTCTTTTCTCCCTCTATTTTTTTCTCTCTCTCTCTCTCTCTCTTTTCTCGTTTTTACTCTTTTTCACTCTCTCTCACTACCAAAATATATTTTAAAAAAAAATAAAAGAGAGAGAGAGAGAGAGAAGAAAAAAGGGAGGGAAAGAAGAAAGAAAGGGAGAGAGAAAGAGAGAGAGAGAGAGAGAAAGAAAGAGAGGAAAAGAGAGAGAAAAAGAGAGAGAGAGAGAGAGAAAGAAAGAGATAAGGAGAGAAAAAGAGATGGATAGATAACGGTGAGAACGGATGAAGTAAAGGATCCTTGCACATGCCCAAGGCATCGGACTTGACTCTCCACTTTCACAAGACTTGAAGAAGTTGGAGACTGTTTGTATCTCTCTCTTTCTCTCTCTTTATTTTTCTCTTCCTCACTCATTTACTCTCTTTCGATGGCTGGCGTTGCTTGCTGCGGGGTTGTTGGCTGGCCTGCTGGCTGACTGGCCGCTCGGGGTCCCGATTACTTGAAAAACCGGATTCCTCGTGCGCGAAACTGTGTTTCCCGTGTTTATGTAGCAATACAAGACCGCCCCGACACAAAAGCAGCGACTCCTATTGCACGTGCATCCGCGATTTCTGTCTCGCGATATACCAATCGCCCTCCCACTCCCTCTTTCACCATTTCTCTTTTCTCTCTCTCTCTCTCTCTCTCTCTCTCTCTCTCTCTCTCTCTCTCTCTCTCTCTTCCTCTCTAAATCATTCGAAAATCGAAACATTTTTTTTTAATAAACTAAAATATTGTATAATCAATATTTACTTGAATCAACAAATTTTTAATTATATCAATTAAATTGGATTTTGCTTCAAATACGGAATTTATATTCGATCGGAGAAAAAATTTTTTTTAATCCCAAATTATCTAGTCAACCGGAAGAATATGTTTGAATGAAACTTACTTTTGAATTTTTATTAAATTATTGTGTATTAAAGAAAAATTATTTTATATTAAATGAAAATTATTTTGTATTAAATCAACATTATGTGTATTAAAGCAAAATTAAGTGTATTAAATCAAAATGATTGTGTATTAAATCAAAATTATTATGTGAAATGGAAAAATAATTTTTCCTTGACCATGTATTTTAATTATTATTTTTAATACAATTTTTAATGAATTTCTCAAAAAATGCAATTTAATTATTCCTGAAAATTTTATTAAAACTTCCCAAAAGAATTCAAATGTTTGAAAAAAAGTTTATGAATTTTTTGACAAAAATTTAAAAGTATCTATTTGAAATATATTTGGTTAAACTTCTTTAAAAGAATTTAATTATTTTTATATTTTATACAAATTTAATTACTAAATATTTTTACAAATAAAATTCTTTACGGGAATTGAATACTGTTTTAAAATAAATTATAAAAACATTCGTTACAAATAATTATTTTCATAACAAGTAAAACTGATTGCTGGATTTTGATTATTTTTAATATAATTTCAAATTAATTCCTCCAAAACTTCAATTATTCTTGAAAATTGTATTAAACTTTCTCAAAAAGAATTCAAATGCTTGAAAAAATTTTTATGAATTTTTCGGCAAAAATTTAAAAGTATCTATTTGAAATATATTTTGTTAACCTTCTTTAAAAGAATTTAATTATTTTTATATTTTATACAAATTTAATTACTAAATATTTTTACAAACAAAATTCTTCACGGGAATTGAATACTGTTTTAAAATAAATTATAATAACATTAGTTACAAATAATTATTTTCATAACAAGTAAAACTGATTGCTGGATTTTGATTATTTTTAATATAATTTCAAATTAATTCCTCCAAAACTTCAATTATTCTTGAAAATTGTATTAAAATTTCTCAAAAAGAATTCAAATGCTTGAAAAAATGTTCATGAATTTTTCGGCAAAAATTTAAATGTAACTATTTGAAAAAAATGTTAAGCTTCTTTGAAGTAATTTAATTATTTTTATATTGTATAAAAATTTAAATATTGAATGTTTTTACAAATAAAATTCGTCTCGGGAATACAATACTATTTAAAAAAAATTGTAATAAAATTCATTGCAAAAAATTATTTATTTTCCTAACAAGTAAAACTGATCGATGGATTTAAATGATTTTTAATCTAATTTCAAATGAATTCCTTAAAAAAATGCAATTATTCTTAAAAATGTTTTTAAATTTCCCAAGAAGAATTTAATGCTTGAAAAAGTATATGAAGTTCTTGAAAAAAAATTTTTTTAATTTTAATTAAAAAATGTTAAATATTTAAAAAAATTTCTAATCTTCTTCAGACAAATTCAATTATGTTGATAAATTATAAAAAATCAAATATTTTTATAAATGTAACAAAATTCTTCTCGGGAATTTAATTAATTTAAAAATTTTTTAAATAGAATTCGTTGTAAATATTCTATTTTTTTATTAGTAGCAAAACTCATCGCAGAGTTACAATTATTTTTAATAGAATAAGTTTTAATTTATTAATTATTATATTTATTAATTAATTAATAAATATTAATTTTTTCGAGAAATGTAATTATTCTTAAAAATTTAACTAAAATACCTCAAAAGAATTCAATTATTTAAAAAAAGTTCGTTATAATTTGTTTATTAGAATTAAAACTTTGTATTCAAAACATTGTAAATAAAATTTGGTAAATGACTTTTATTTTCAACAATATTCGTAAAATTCTTTGTAACAATTCAATTATTTAAAGAAAAATGTTATTAGAATTTTTCGTAGAAATTGATTTAATTTCAAAAATTTTTCGAAATTCATTTATTTTCAATATTTATTCAATTCTTCGTGGAAATTTATTTTATTTTAAAAATTGTTCGAAATTTAATTATTTTTAATATCTACTATTTACAAAAAAAACCAACCAAAAGAATTCAATTTATTTATGTAAAAAAAGAATTTAGCAAAATTTGCCACAATCATTATTATTTTCGTAAATCATAAAATTCTTCAAAAAATTTAATTATTTTTGAAAATTTGATAAAAATTGTTATAATTGTTATATAATTATATAATTATATGTAAAAATATAAAAATAATTAGCTCTTATCTACAAATAATTATCTTTATTTTTTAATAATATCTAAAGCAAATATCCTCGATTTTACTCATAATTTGTTAATTTAAACTAGTTCAAATTTAGACAGTCAATTATTTAATTAATTTAATTTTAGGCAATTGATAATAATGAACAAGTTATCATTTATTTAAATAATTTTTTATTCAAATAAACGATTTGTTTGAATGAAATAAATTTTTTGCATCTTAGAATACTAATGTTGTTATTTTGAAAATAATAATGTTGCTAATTTGTGACTAAAAATATGAAGAAAAAAAATTTGACATAATTATTATCGATAAACCATAATTAAGCATCATAATTGATAAAATTGAACTTAAAATTTCTTTACCTTGGAGAGCAAATAAAGTTGTAAATATCAAAATGTATATACAATGAGATGAAAAATTTTCTACAAGGTTGATCGCAGTAACTCATGTTAATGATCCTTATAAAATATTTAATGATGATTAGGATAATATTAATATTAATATCTATATTTTGTATGAAAAAAAAAAAAATTTTAATAAGACAAAAAAATGGTCATAATTCCCCCGCTGAAAGATAACACATGAAATTTTAATTAATTTCCAATTTTTTTTCTTCGTTTATTTTTTTGGCCAAGAAGAAGATTTTAAATTTACAACTTCCTTAAGTAAATTCAATCATGTATTTTGTTTCTTATGAAGGAAAAAGAAATCATTTTTATGGAAGTAAAAAGAAATCACTTTTATGGAAGAAAAAATATTAACCGCCTTTAACTGATATATTAATTTATTAATATGTATATATATACGTTACGACTTAATCAACTATGAAATACTAATTTCGCCCTCTTGGTACAGAGTATAAAACGATCTTTATACTGCAATTTTATATCTTCCATGAAGCATAACGAAATCGTCTTTTAAACAGATATTAATTATCCACTTCAAGCTTCTGCTAATTATAATTTGATTGAGTAATTCTATTTTTTGAAAATAGTTCCTAATTCTTTTTTTTTGGAGTTATTTATATTAAGAATTAATTTCCGTCGGTGTCTTGTTGTTTCATTGTTGTAAAAAGTGAACAATATTCCCTTTGAAATTAATAATTTTATTCGTAATTTTGTAATTTGTATTTTGTAATTTTATTGAAAGGGTTGGGGAGAAAAAAATTTCCGAGTAATTTCTTCTTTATTATATAGAAATTGATTTGTTGTATATATATATATATATATATATATATATATATATATATATATATATATATATACGATTAAGAGGCATTGGTGCAGGAAAAAAAGTAGAGATTTTTTTTTCTCCTTCGGATTCTTACTTCATCGCATCCGAGAAAAAGGGAATGTAAGTTGAGTAAAGTGGCTAGCAGACGATGAATTTTAGGCAAAGGCTTACTCTTCATCCGTTCATCTCTCGACTCTTTCCTCTCTTTTCTCGGTTCGATGAGCCAGACTTAATCCCTTTAGGCTGTCCGAGCACCTACTTCTGTACGCTCCTATACGTAAGCTTTGTCGCTTTTAAAAAAACTTACGTAAAATATAAACATTCTTTTTTTCAAATTCAAAATAAAAAAAGAGATTTCAAGTACAACCAATTTTGACCCATCGAAAAGTTATATTCTAAATTTTGTCTTTTGAAACTTATTTAGGTGTTTAAATATGAAGTCCTTCCTAGTTGGAAATTAATTTCATTAATTTCATTAATTTCATTAATTTAATTAGTTTAATAAATTTTTACGTGTGACACGATTTAAAGAAAGAGATCTTAGAAGCAAATCACTTTTAGGTTATGTTTGCCTTACTTTTTTCGTTGTATAAAAGTTTCTTTTTACTTATGCAAATTAAAATCAGTGTTTATTGAATATTTTAATTGTAACGAAGAATTGAACATTAATAGTTCATATCGACTGTTGATTCTTTTCTTTTATTTTCATTTTGAAAATTGTAAACATAACCTACAATTTTTTGCTTCGAAGGTTCTTTTCTTCTGATCACATTTATTTTTGAAAAATTAATATTTTATTCCTTGATAAAACAGAATGAAACTGAACTCAAAATGAGTTAGAAAAGTGACTCATTTTTGCTGCAACAAAAATAAACCTCGCAGATGGCGCCACATTCTATGTCATTTAACATACTCATTTTGCGTTGCAACAGAAATGAGTTCAATTTTTTTCTGTGAATAGAGGAACCTAGTCAAGGTTGAACCACCTTACAATTTTTTTCTCACTTTAATACACTTTAATAATAATACATTTTTAAAATTTATTATTTTAAATACACGTAGGTAATTGAGTTATATTGTCCCAAAGAAGAAAACAGTATCTCGAAAAAAATTTTGCCATAAAATAGAATATATGGGGAAAAATAGCGGAAATGTAGAAACGTTTTCCTTTCTTTTCTTTTTTTTCTCGAAAATCTGCATACGAATTTACGTCTCACTGGCACTCTAAGGGTGAAGGGACAAATTGCCGGTTTCGCTTTTAATAACGAACCTTTTGCGAAGAGCCACACGTAAGTTGAGTTCGGTTTAGAACCAATATATATAGTATGCACGTATATATTTCTCTTTGGAAAGAGAAAAAGGCGGGTGTGTTCACGCGATATGCCGCCGCATTTTGCGTTCACGACGCAGTTTTGCAATTTTTAACGGGGGGGTTATAAACGCACAGAACTCGAAATGAGCAGTATTACTAAATCTACAATCATCGCGGTATAAGGAACAGCAACAACAACAACAATAACCGGTAATAATTTTCCAAACAACCACATTCTTTAAATACGTTACATTTTTGTTGAAGAGAACATTTATTTTTGCAGATATTAAGAAACGACCTTTTTATTTCATTTTTTTATCATTTGCATTGGAAAGCTGAGATTTTTTCCAATAAATTATGTATTATTAATATTGTTAAATATGATAATTAATAGATAATATAATGTATTAAGAAAGTGGGACAGTAAGTTGTCCCACTTTTAAAATTCAAGTTTTCCGAGAAAATAAACGCGACTTTTTAAACATTATTTATTTTAATGAAAACTGATTATTATTCCACTGTATAAGTTTGGAAAATTTACTAGAAAAAATCTTAGTTTTTCGAATAAAAATGATGAAAAAAAGTTGTCCCACTTTTAAAATTCAAGTTTTTCGAGAAAATAAAAGCGATTTTTTTAATAATATTTATTTATTTTACTGAAAACCGATAATTATTCAATTTTTTTAATTTGCAAAATTTACTGGAGAAAAATCTTAGCTTTTCGAATAAAAATTATGAAAAAAAGAGGTAATTACTATCCAAATGGAAAAATAGTGTTTATTTGCGAAAAAAGAGGGGAAATAAGTTTGTTTTAAAAAAGCGTTTTTGAATTGAAAAGTAAATGAAAAATGCTTTAAACTTCACTATAAAAAATTAAAATCGATTAATCTTTCTAGAACTTATGTCAGTTTGAATAAAATAATGTCCCTTAAAATGGAATTTTTTTTATTAGATCGCTTCACGTGGATTGGTCATAATTAGTTATTTTTCAATTAATTCAGGAGTGCGTTCATGTAACTTTAACATTTACTTTTATGTTTCTACAAATTTATCAAATAAACATTTTCACTTTTACTTCAAAATTAAAATTTTTTGAAAATGAAAGTCAAAGTAAACATTTTTCGAGTGGTAATAAGTATTCCTTGAATAGAAATAAAAAATATTTGAGTCAAAGCAAAAGTTGAAACTTTATCAGTAAATATGACGAATTTTTAATGGACGAAGAGAATTTTCTATGGAAGTAAAATTTTCTGAGTGAATGTGAATTTTTTTATTAGCGAAGTCTAATTTCTGAAGATTTTAGAGAAAATCTGAATTTTTTTTAAAGAACGTGAACTTTTTTGAAGTGAATGTGAAAGTGACAATTTTTTAAACAAAACTAACTTACAATTTTTATTTAAAAAATTTGTCACTTTCACATTCAAACAAAAAAGTTCACGTTCTTAAAAAAATGATTATTTTCACTAAAAACATCACAATTTTAACTCCTAAAATTAATAACTAAAAATTGTCTGGAGAAAGTGTAATTTTTTTTTAATAAATCTGAACTTTTTTGAGTGAAGTCCAAATTTATTGTAGTAACAGTAAAAATATTTTAATGAATGTGAAAATAATTTTTTGAGTGAAAATATAACTAAAAATTGTCTAGAGAAAGTGACATTTTTTTTAGTGTAACAAAATTTTTTTCAGTGATGTCAAAATTTATTTTATTAATAATAAAAATTTTTAAATGAATGTGAAAATCCTTTGAGTGAAAGTCGAAGTAAGAATTTTTTTAAGAAATGTAAAAATATTTTTAGTGATAAAAATTTTTTTTTAGTGAAAGTGAGAACTTTTTTGAATAAAATTGAAAATTTTTCGACTAAAAGGGCAAATTACGTGAGCGCGCCCCAGATTTCGAAAGTTGATAATTTGAAAAATTTATTACAATAAAAATGTAGTTTCTTGAAAAAAATCCTTTGAGTGAAAGTTGAAGTAAAAATTTTTTGAATTTGTTTACATCCCAATCAAAAAAATTTTTAAAATTCGATAACATTTGAAATTCTAATTTTTAAACTGTTCCTAAAATGGTCCTATAAAATTGTTCTACTTAAAATCTATTGATTATCTGTAATAAAAATATCTGAAAGTTTCAAGATAAATTTTTAGGAAAATTCGACGATAATATTTAAGTAGGACATTTAAATCTTTGCACAATTTTCACTAAACTTTGCAAGTAAATTTTTCGATGTTTGCAGTAAATCTTTAATCAATTTTTAGAAAAGTTTCGTTCCTGTCTCGATCGATATGAATTAAATATTATTGATATAAATATAATTTACAATCAAAGTTTTTAAAATTCCATTTTTCTTTATTTGAATTTCGCGCCAATGTAGTTTATCAAATTTCCGCCTAGAGAGCATGAAAGTTCTCTCACAAGTGGTAGAAAAACGAAGAGGGAACATAAATAATTAAATATAAATAGTAAATAAACTGTTTTAAATAAATAAATAATTGTTTTAAATAAATAAATAATTGTTTTATAAATAATTTGTTTTGATAAATAATTGTTTTGTTTCAGTTTTAAAATTCATTTTAAGAAAAAATTGTAAGTTATAATTAAAAAATTTTAAATTCCTTTTAAATCTGAATTTGTTGAAAGTTTCTAATGAAATGACGAAAAGTCTTCTAGCAAATAATTTAGTAATTATTTTACTAACAAATTGTGAAATTTTACTGCCAAATAGTGAAATTTTATTAACAAATCGTGATGTTTTACTAATTGTTATTTAATTTTACTGACAAATAGTGAAATTTTACTAACAAATTGTGAAGTTTTACTAATTGTTATTAAATTTTACTGACAAATAGTGAAATTCTACTAACAAATGTGACGCGATCTGAAGAAAGGGACCTTAGAAGCAAATCACTTTAAGGTTATGTTTGTGTTACTTTTTTGCTGATTAAAAGTTTCTTTTTACTTTTTTCAAATTAAAAACAGTGTTTATTAAATATTTTATTCGTAATCAAAACTTAAACATTAATGATTTTCATTGACAGTTGATCATTTTTTTGTAATTTCATTTAAAAAATTGCAAACATAACCTACAATTTTTTTTGCTTCTAAGGTCCCTTTCTTCAGATCGCGTCACAAATTGTGAAGTTTTAGTAATTGTTATTAATTTTTACTATCTCCTAGTAGAATTCTACTAATTCGGATTATAGACAGTTTATAAAAATTGAACATCAAAATTAAAAAGATAGTTTAAGAAAATAAAGATGAAGATGCAAATAGACAAAAAGTATAGGTATAGAAGAAAGGATAAATATAGGATCGAAATTTAAAGATTCGTAAGTAGTTTATTCAACTGGAATGTTAATATTCTTTTAATTATAAAGTTCGAGCGAACCTTCCAAGAAAGGTGCTCGAAGCCATTTCGTGTAATATATTATGTGTGTATGACAGTTGAAACTATTGTCATTTGAAGCGAATGTGCCCCCCGGCAATTGTCCAGGTTGTCGTTTCTTTTTTTTTTTTTTTTAATACACATATATACCTAAGCGAGAAATAGGTATATATATGAAACTCGGGATAGAGAAGGCGAGTGTGCCTATTCATTATAAATTATCTAAATAGCAGTGATTTCGGCGGACCGGCTGTGGCCGTTTGACGAATAAGTGGCGGGTTCGAGAAGTTGCGGTCGTTGCCAGTGGCTTTCAAAGTCGCAACGTCCTCATGAAATCATTCATTTGAAAAAGTATCGAGAGTTTTCTCTTGTGAACCACTGACATAGACGGCCCATGACCGACCCTAAAATTGGACTTATTACAACTTATAGAGCGCGATTTGAACGCTCCACTCAATAACATACATTATCCCCAATCCATATGATTTAATGAAATCCCTCTAAACTCTCCACTTAGCTCGAGTTCTTTTCGCGTATATTGTATCTATATATGAGATGTTTGGTAGGTGCCTCTGTAGGTACGTGCCAAACGTTTACGTTTATGGCCCTTTGCCAGCGAAACACCCACATATTATATAAAAAAGAGCTGACCGCCAAAAATTGCATTTGATGGATCTTCTTTTTTTCTTTTCTATAGAAGAATATGATTAGAAATTCTGATTGCATCCTTTTGTTTTCTTTTGCCTTCTTGACTATATATATATATATATATGTATACTCCATTTTTGGACTTGATTTCTTGGGGCGTGTATCGTTTTGCGTTAAGATATCTCATCTCTGACTGGTTGGAATAAATCGCGGATGGGAATGAATTCCTTTCGGAGAAAAAAGAAATGCGTTTATATATAAACACACTTGTTGAAATAAAAAGAAGAAGTTTTTGGGACTCTCTCTCTCTCTCTCTCTTTCTCGCCAATCACTCTTCGAAAGTCCAAAAGCCGAAAGCCAAATGCGAGCGATAAAATACAATTAAAGCTAAAGACTGACCCCCACCATTCTTTTCTTTTTCCACTGGCTGATCCCCTCACGCCTTGTAAAAATCCCCCTACCCTACACTAGCTGATGAGGTGACAACCCATAATTATACAAACCGCTTTCTGTCTGGCTTGACTGCAGTGGCATGCAGAGTTCTTCAAGATGGGGCTTCCATCATCCTACGCGAAACCTCCACCGCATTATCTTCTCCTGTTTTTTCGTCCTTTCTTCCTTTCCCCATATAGTAGTCCCGCGCTTGTATCTACCTTCACGGTCTCTGCCCTTAACCAATATCCTGAAGATGGAGATTTTTGCCATCACCACTCAATAGAGTTGCGCGTACGTGTCAAGAGTTCAAAATTCAACACTCATTCGGAATAAAATTATTTGATAAAATTTTAACACTTCATTTTTAATATTACATTGATAAATTATTTTAATGCAGATGAGAGATGCTACTTGTATTTTTATTCAATCGTTTTGAATCGTTTAAATTTATTATTATTTTTCTATTCAGGGATCCTAAGAAACACCGAGTAGCGAATTTTAAACGAATGCGATGAACTTTCGAAAAAGTCGACTACTAGTTAGAATTTTCGAAAACTGTCATCAGATTTGTATTTAGCGACTCAAAAAACCCCCGAGTAACGAATTTTAAGCAAATACAGTGAATTTTGTAAAAAATTGTCCGCCATATTGGATCTGCCATTTTTAATTTTCGAAAACTGTCATCAGATTCGAATTCAACGACTTGAAAAACTCGCGAGTAACAAATTTTAATAAAATCCAGTGAATTTTCAATAAAAATGTCCGCCATATGGAATCCGCCATTTTTAATTTTCGAAAACTGTCATCAGATTCGAATTTAACGACTTGAAAAACTCGCGAGTAACAAATTTTAATAAAATCCAGTGAATTTTCAATAAAAATGTCCGCCATATGGAATCCGCCATTTTTAATTTTCGAAAACTGTCATTAGATTCGAATTTAACGACTTGAAAAATCTCAAAGTAAGGAATTTTAATTGTATCTAGTGAATTTTTAATCAAAATGTCCACCATATTGGACCCGCCATTTTTAATTTTCAAAATCTGTCATCAGATTTGTATTTAGCGACTCAAAAAAAAACCCGAGTAACGAATTTTAATCAAATACAGTGAATTTTGTAAAATATTGTCCGCCATATTGGATCCGCCATTTTATTTTTTCGTAAACTGTCATCGAATCGTATTTAACGACCCAAAAAACACCCGAATAACGAATTTTAAGCAAATACAGTGAATTTTGTAAAAAAATTGTCCGCCATATTGGATCTGCCATTTTTAATTTTCGAAAACTGTCATCAGATTCGAATTTAATGACTTGAAAAACTCGCGAGTAACAAATTTTAATAAAATCCAGTGAATTTTTAATAAAAATGTCCGCCATATGGAATCCGACATTTTTAATTTTCGAAAACTGTCATCAGATTTGTATTTAGCGACTTAAAAAATCCCAAAATAAGAAATTTTTCGTGAATATAGTGAAGTTAAAAAATAAATGTCCTCCATATTGGATCCGCCATTTTCAATTTTCGAAAACTGTCATCAGATTTGTATTTAACGACCCAAAAAACCTCTAAATAACGAATTTTAAGCAAATACAGTGAATTTTTAATCAAAATGTCCATCATATTGGATCCGCCATTTTTAATTTTTTTAAACTGTCATCAGATTTGTATTTAGCGACTCAAAAAACTCCAGAGTAACAAATATTAAGCAAATACAGTGAATTTTTAAAAAATCGTCCGCTATATTGGATCCTCCATTTTCTATTTTCGAAAACTGTTATCAGATTTGTATTTAACGACCCAAAAAACCCTCGAATAACGAATTTTAAGCAAACACAGTGAATTTTTAATCAAAATGTCCACCATATTGGATCCGCCATTTTAAATTTTTAGAAAACTGTCAACTTTTAGTGGAAAACGATCCAATCCAAAGCTGAAAAAATTAAAATTGTACCAAAATTAACCAAAGAAAACAATTTCAATAATTAAAAGAAGAAAAGTAGAGAATTTAATCTTATAACCTAATAACCTCTGTCATCAGCTTTAAATGTTTAAAATTAAAAAAAAATCATCGACTTAACAAAAATTGACAATATTACAAGCTCTTAAATCGAATAGTTTCATTAATACTCCATGGAACTCGAAATTTTGTTTTGTAAACTATTTCCCATTTGGAAAAAATTTTTATCTTTAAAAAGACGCTGGTCTTTACAATTTTTGCAGGTTATTATCAAATTTGATGATTTTTTTTATCAAATTAGAGCTTTTTTAAATTAAAGAACAGCTTTTTTTTGAAAATGTGATGCACTCAGAACTTTTATTTAGAATTTCATGCCGATTTAGAAAAAATTTTTTATCTAGAAAAACATTGCAGGCCTTGACAATTTTTTTTAAAATAATTTTTGGCATCAAATATTAAATTTGGGTTTTTTTCATTAAGTTAGATTTTTTTTATTAAAGAAGAGCTTTTTTCGAAACACACGAAGTTAGTCCGAACTTTGTAGAATCTATTTCCCATTTCAGAAAAAAATTTGTTTGTTGAAAAACGATTTTGGTCTTGTAAATTTATTTTTACAATTTTTTGCGTCGAATATCAAATTGAAGAAATTTTTTTTATTAATGAAGAGCTTTTTCGAAAACGATGGTACTCTAAACTTTCTTTTATTTAAAAAAAATTTCTAACTTGAAGAATGACTCTCTTCTTGTAAATTTATTAATACTATTTTTATTGAATCGACTATCAAATTTAGCGTTTTATTTATCAAATTAAAACATTGTTTCATTAAAAAAGAGCATTTTCTTAAAAATAGACGTTTTTAAAATTTTTTTAAAAATTTATTTCCGATTTAGAAAAAAAATACTTTGATTCAAAAGTATTATTTGTTTGAATAATTATATTTAATTCAAACATATTTTCTATTTTGATTGAAACAAAAATAATGTTTAAAAATTTTATGTTTGATTCAAACTTAGAAGTTGGTTATGAACAATTTAAAATCAATCATATTTTATGTTCGGATAAAATATATTATTTCTTTAAATAAACCAAAAAATATGTTTCAATGAAACCTAAATATGTTTTAATTAAACCTAAATATGTTTGACTGTATAGCAAAAATATTTTAAGTTTGATTTAAACAAAATATGTTTGAATCAAATTATATATCGTTTTCTCAGTCTAGAAAAAACTGTGATAGTACAGAACGATTTGAAATTAAGATTAGGATTAAGAAATTAAGAAAATTTGTTCTCTGAATTAGTAAAAATTGATTTGAATTTATTTTTATTGAATTTTTTTAATGGAAGGAAGAATTGAACTTGGATATAATTTGCAACATGGTATAATTGATTCTCTTTCCTTGCTACTCGAAAATTTTTCAGTTGCCTAAAATTATTTACTTCTTAGGTCCCTTCCCTTAGGATCGCGTCGAATAACAAATGCTATCATCCTCTTAATCTCAATTCCAAATTTTCTCTCTATTCAAACACCGAAAAAAAAGTGATTCAAAACAAATTTTAAAAAATGGTTTCTATAAATCGAGATATAGAATTGAAAAATGACAAAGGCGTGATATCGTGTCTGTTTACAGGAGGGAATGTCATACCACCAAGTTCGTTCATCGATCAGAAAACGTGTCTTCGCATACATTATCACCGCGAATCTTCTCCTGTTATATACTTTAAGAGACGATGACAACTCTCGTCATATAAGAATGAAAAACAAATTCGAATTCGAATTTTAAACTTTGCTAATAATATTCCTAGCACGTGGCGCAAAGACTTTTTGATTCCCCCCTTCCCCCAATTTTTTTTTTATAAAACGTTTATTAGATATAGTTTCTCTCTCGCTCCCTCGACTTTATGCGGATCCATCAACGAAAGCGAAGCTTGCACACGGCTAAGTCGACTGGCAAACACGCGGGTTTTCGAAATCAGCGTGCAGATTATATGCAGAGACTGCGCGCTTTGTGATTGATATTTGGTTAAGCGGCTGGCGATCCATCAAGTCCACAAAAGCGCTCTTTATCCCCGACTCACCGCCCGATTTCACTGAAATCCGGAAACACTACCTCCCGGTCCGCCTATCGACCTTATACTTGTTTTCTGTCTGAAGAAAGGAAACGTGAGGGGCGTCGAAAATTCAATTCCTCCTGGCGTTATCTCAACTTTTTCAATCTTATCGCTAAATAATTCTTCTTTTTTTTTTATTTAATCTCTCTTTCTCTGATGAACCTCAGCAGGCTTCTGCATGCATTTCCCGTTTTGCAAACTGAATTGGATTCGTTGTACTTCAAAAAGACAAATTAGAATTAGTTTGGAAATGAATTCTGTCGTTTACAATCTGCTATCTAAATCTAAATTAGTAGCATTTTTACTGACTGAATGATACAAAATAGTTGATTTAAATTTTTTTCATCAAATTACACACAAATTTTTTCACTCCACTTTCACTTATAGTCAAAAAATTTTTTACTCTGTTTTCACTTCACTTTTACTCACAATTTTTTTCACTTTCACTTTCCATTCACTCCACATTCAGTTTCACTTAATATCTTTTTCATAACATTTTCACTCTGTTTTCAATTTTACTCAAAATTTAATTTCATTACACTTTTACTTCAGTTTCACTTAAAATTTAACACTCGATTTGCACTTCACTTTCACTTTGACTCACAACTAATTTTCACTTCAATTTAATTTCACTTCACTTTCAATCAAAAATTTATTTTCACTCTACTTTCACTTAGAATTTAATTTCACTCCATTTTCACTTCACATTCAGTTTTTTTGAAATTATTTTTTCATTACACTTTCACTTCACTTTCGCTTGGAATTTTTCACTCCATTTGCACTTCTCTTTCACTTTACTTTTACATTGACTCACAATTTTTTTTCACTTCAATTTAATTTCACTTCACTTTTAATGAAAAATTTATTTTCACTCTATTTTCACTTATAATTTAATTTTACTCCATTTTCACTTCACATTCAGTTTTTCTCAAATTATTTTTTCATCACATTTTAACTCTACTTTCAATTTTGCTCAAAATTTAATTTCATTACACTGTTACTTCAGTTTCACTTAAAATTTAACACTCGATTTGCACTTCACTTTCACTTTGACTCACAACTTATTTTCACTTCAATTTATTTCACTGCCCTTTCTCTCAAAAATTTATTTTCAATCCACATTCCCTTAAAATTTAATTTCACTTCAGTTTCACTTCCCTTTCCGCTTTTCTCTGTTCTTTTCATCCCATTTTCACTCTACTTCCAATTACCCTCAAAATATCTTACACTTTTACTTCACTTTCACTAAAAATATAATACTCCATTTCCACTTAACTTTCACTTTACTTTTACTTTGACTCACAATTTATTTTCAGTTCAAATTAATTTCACTTCACCTTCACTCAAAAATTTACTTTCAGCCTACATTCACTTAAACTTTAATTTCACACCAATTTCACTTCACATTCAGTTTTTCTCAAATTGTTTTATAACATTTTAACTCTACTTTCAATTTTACTCAAAATTTAAATTCATTGCACTTTTACTTCAGTTTCACTTAAAATTTAACACTCGATTTGCACTTCACTTTCACTTTAACTCACAATTTATTTACACTTCAATTTGATTTTATTTCACTTTCACTTAAAATTAATTTTAAGTTCACTTTCACTTCAGTTTCACTTTAAATGGTGTGAAAATAAATTTTGAGTGAAAGTGAAGTGAAAGTGGACTTAATTTATAAATTTTTAGTAAAAATGAAGTGAAAATGAAGTGAAATTAAATTTTAAATGAAAGAGAAGTAAAAATGGAGTGAAATTAAATTTCAAGAGAAATTGTAAAAATAAATTTTGAGTGGAAGTCAAGTGAAAGTGTAGTGAATATAAATTTTAAGTGAAAGTGAAGTGAAAGTGGAGTTAATGTATAAATTTTTAGTGAAAATGGAGTGAAATAAAATTTAAAATGAAAGGGAAGTGAAAATGGAGTGAAATTAAATTTTAAATGAAAGGGAAGTAAAAATGGAGTGAAATTAAATTTCAAGAGAAATTGTGAAAATAAATTTTGAGTGAAAGTGTAGTGAATATAAATTTTGAGTGAAAGTGAAGTTAAAGTGGAGTTAATGTATAAATTTTCAGTGAAAATGGAGTTAAATAAAATTTAAAATGAAAGGGAAGTGAAAATGGACTGAAAATTAAATTTTAAACGAAAGGGAAGTGAAAATGGAGTGAAATTAAATTTCAAGTGAAAGTGAAGTGGAAGTAAAGTGAAAATAAATTTTGATTAATGACTGACTTTTTGCTCTTAAATCACTTACGTTTAGATGATTCAAATTTAGAGAGTTGTAAGAATCAAAAACCCCCAAAAATTTTATTTTTGTGCTAAAAAATGCTTTTTTATTTTAATTTTTATCATTGCCAAAGTTGAGAAATTCCATGAAAGTATTTTTAATTTACTTCTTTTATCTAGTTTAGTAGCAGTTTATGAGAAAAATTTTAACGGAGAAACAATTGAATAACAATAGAGTATTTAAGACAAAAGACGACTCTATAAAAAAAATACAATTGAGTCACGATTATTGCCTTTTTCGAATAAAAGAACAAAATTATCCATTTTCGTTGAATAATAAACGAGCATCAAAGCTAAAAAAGTAGATAGGTGCAAGAAAGTATAAGTAAAATTCGCTGATTATATAGTGATTAGGAAAAATGTGATGATGTCCAATTAGTGTAAAAGGGTACATCATGATAAATTACCTCAAGTAGTCAATTATTAATTTTATTATTAAATCTATTGTTAATTTTGTTACTAAATTTATTATTAATTTTGTTACTAAATTTATTATTTCTTTTTTTATTTTATTATTTTGTTTTTATTTTATTATTTCGTTTTTAATTTTATTATATCGTTTTTAATTTTAATATTTCGTTTTTAGTTTTATTATTCAATTTTAAATTTTATTATTTCGTTTTTAATTTTAATATTTTGTTTTTAGTTGTATTATTTCATTTTAAATTCTATTTTTTCGTTTTTAATTAAATTATTTCGTCATTAATTTCCTTTTTCACCTTACTAGTAATATTGTTATTAATTTTATCATTAATTTCGTTTTCAAATTTTCTTATTAATTTCATTATTAATTTTATTATTATAACTAATTACTCGAAGTAACTTCTGATTTATCGGGTATTTGCTGTATTTTCAATCCTAATTTGGAATTTTAAGACAATAGTTTAGTGATGATAGGCTGGATAAACTGTTTTTAATTGAATTCCTGAATTTTTCTCATTACAGACATGCCCCGAATGGAGAAATCACCATTATTGGCGAACGGTTACAATCATCCACCAACGCACCTGACCCAAATGCAGTTCATGCAACTTGGCCATCCAATTGCCGGTCATGCAATTCTGTCATCGGCCAGCCTATCTCAGCAACTTCACTCGCGCGCTGAACAGGGCCTCAAGGTCAATCCGAACATACCCATGGAAGTATTCGCAAGGTACGTCCAACCTTCATTTTTCACTAATTTTAATACAGACTTCGCTCTTAATGATTAATTTTTTTTAAAAAAGTGGCAAAAAGTAAAAGATAAACTTTAACATTACTTTTTAGCTTTAAAAGTGAAAAAAGTAGGAAAAAACGTAGCTGTGGGGAAATTAAATTTGATGACTGAAGAACTTATTTTAATAGATTCGAAAAAATTTTAAAATAACAAAAAAATTAATTAAAAAAATTAATTCTGCACTTCTCTGTCATTTTCCTGATTTCCAGAAAAAAATCCCTTTTTTTCTTATTCTGATAATGACTTCAAGTTTAAATTATCAAAATTCAAATATTTTCCAAACTTTTTTAGTTAAAATTATTCAAAAAGTTTGCTTATTATTTAAATATAATTTTTAAAAGTGAAACAATAGTTTTTTTAATTTTAATTTATTTCAATTCAATTATTGGGAATTTAAGTAAATATTCTTAATTTTTACGAGATTTTAACAATTCAACAAATTTTAATTAAAAAAAATTAAAAGACTATTTTTTCATACTTTTTTAATTTAATTTATACATTATTCGTTTTGAATTATTTTAATGCAATAGCGTTTTGAAATTTGACTATTTCATAAAATTCACATTTCAAGGCATTTTATATTTATAAATTTATAATATTATAATCTAAAATTTTAACTGACATTTATTTTTAAATTAATTTTTATATTAGAAAGTTCTGCAAACATCCAATTAGTTAAATACGAAAATAAATAATTAATGGAATAATGGAATACATTACATAAAATTAAATAATTTAAAAAAATTCCATGAAAATTTTTGAATGTATTTGATTTTTTTTAAAAATATTTTAATCAAATTTTTGAAAATAATTACATTTTTGAGAAACTTATTTTAAATTGTAATAAAAATAATTAAAATATTGTAAGGAGTTATATTATTTTTGAAAATAATCGAAATATTGCAACGGATTTTTAACAATTTTTTAAAATAATTGAATTTCTGTGAGAAATTTTTTTATTTGTAAAAATAATAGAAATCTGGTGACGATTTTTATTATTTATGAAAATAATTTAATTCTTATAAGCAAATGTTATTAGCATTTTTGAAAATAATTAATTTTTTTAAACAGTTTTATTATTGATGACTACGTCGATGGAATTTTTTTAAAATGTTTTAAATAATTGATTTCTTTTGATAAAAGATTGTTGAAAATTACATTTTAAATAGTTGAATTTCTCTAAAAAATTTTATTATTTTTGATATTAATTCAATTTTATTAATTTTTGTTGAAATAATTGAATTCTTTGAAGAAATTTCAATAAAGTAGTAGTATATTAATAATAATTGAATTCTTGCTACGAATTTTATTAAATTTTCCTAAAGAATTGATTTTCTGTGAAAAAATTTTTTATTTGCAAAAAGTAATTTGATTTTTGGGAAGGAATTTTAAGACAATTTTTGGAATTATTGGAAATTATTTAAAAGATTTTTTCGGATGGAATGTAAGGACAATTTTTGAATTTATTTCAAATTTTTGAAATCATTTTTTGAAAATTTAATAGAATATTACAGTTATTTAGAATAATTTCATTAAAATTGTATTAAAAATAATTGCATTGTAGAGAATTAATTTTTATTATTTATGAAAAAAATTTAATTTTTTTTAAACAAATGATATCAATATTTTGGAAAATAATTAATTTCTTTAAAACAATTTTATTAAAATACTTTAAATAACAGAATTGTTGTAAACATTTTTATTATTCTTGATATTGATTGGATTTTATTAATTTTTGTTGAAAGAATTGAATTCTATTGAGAAATTTGTATTAAAATAATAGATATTGAAAATAATTGAATTGTTGCGAAAAATTTTCAAGAATTTTGAAAAAAGAATTATTTAAAATAATTAGGTAAAAAACATATTCAATTTTCTAAAAGTATTTTACAATTTGGTGAAAAAGTGTACAAACTAAAATTTCCATATAAAAAATACTAAATTTGAAAAAAAACTTCTGTGGAATTTAGTAAAGTTATATTAAAATTGAATTAAAATTTTTTATATTTGATATTATTATTATACTAAATTCTACATAATTTTTTTGAAGTTTAGTATTTTTTATATAAAATTTTCGGTTCGTTGCACTTTTTTCCTAAATTATAAAATACTTTTACAAAATTTAATATACAGTTACTTTCAGTTTAGGATACTTTCGGGGGACGTTAGATTACGGTGGAGAAAAAAATTGTTGACTGGGGAAAAATTGGAACCTTTTCCAACTTTTACTGAATATACTTTTATTAAATACAAATGTATTATTAAATTCACTTTTCAAAATATATTTTATTTTTTGCCATTTTTAATTTTTAAATTAAGGATTCAATGTTAAATTATCAATGAAAGTTTAGAAAAAAAATCCTTTTTTTAGTAATTTTTATATTAATTGTAAAAATTACTAAAAAAATTATTAAAAAAAAATTATTCTATAAAAAAACCATCGTCCATCTTCCCTCGGACTTCCCCTAAATTTTATTAGTTACAATTTTTTTTCCCTTATCAAAAAACGATGATGGATTTATCATCTGGAGAAATGTGTGTATAGAGACAAAATGCTGGATCATTTCAATGGAATGATCGAGGCGATAAATGTTGGGGCTTGGCTTAAAGTTTTTAACGACGAAGAGAGAATCGTAAACGTCACATAGATTTTATGGTTATTGTAGTGTGTATACATATATATGTATTTGAGAAATTGGATTTATTTGTTTTAACTTCTTTGTTCAGTCGACGTTAAGGCCTAACAAACTGGGCAAAGAAGGGTCGTGTCTAAGTTCAGGGGGCGCTGTTAGGCGAGGCCAAAAGAATACAACTTTAAGAGGATTTCAAGAGACTGCGAAGCCGTGGAAATCCAAGGGGTCTTGGTAGCGCTTGATCTATCTTTCTCTTTTTGCTTCTAAGACTGTTTTCTTTACATGTTCCTTGCTCTTGGCTCGTTTACGCGGGTTAGGTTACCTCACTCATGAACAGACACCTCTCTTCGTTTATATTCTTTCAAAAAGGGGGAGGAGAAAAAAACATCAGGACATGACATGTATATAGTAGCAGGACAACTGACTTGAGGAGCTTCAATCTTTGCGACTAAATCTTTCAACAAGTTTGTTGTAGAATTTGGTTATTTTTTGATGGTAATTTTGTAGGTTTCGTTTTTACCGACTGTAGATATTTAGTCATGTGGCCTTGGGATTGTAATAGTTTTTAATTTTTGAAAATCGTATGTGGCAATTTGTTCTTTCTTCATTCATCCCGAGGGAAAGATTCGATTGTTTGAAATCGTATTTTTAGTGTCACGCGTGTCTCTATTTGTGTGAAAGTACGTGATACGCGCTTACGTATATAATAATACGAAGAAGGCGGCACCGCACGTTCCGCATTATGATTTCAGCGCTTTGCTTTTAATTAAAATGCAAATCTATCGCTCCAGAGAAGCGAGAGATCGGGAGGTAAGACGGATTACGTCTGGGGGCGCCACGACAAACACCGGAATATGATTAATTCAACGCAACCCCATCCTGCCTCACTAACACACAAATGATGTTGCTATCGTCAAACCCGATTCCGCTTCGCCTTTCCTTTTTGCCGTATAGCGATATGTGTGTCCACTTGCTTCTCCTCGTCATCCCTTTCTCGACGCCTCTTACTTACACGGTAAACAACCGAAGGCTCTCTTTCTCTCTCTCTCGCTCTCTCACCGTCGACATTAATTTTCAAGATTTCAAATCCTTTGAAATTCATCGCACCCTTTTTTTTTGAAAAATTCGCCCCGAACAAAAAAAACTTTTAGAAAAATGTTTCTTAATGAATTTTTAGTTTCGGGTAATCAAGCTTTTCGAGATGAAAAAGTCGAGTTCTTTAGCGTTTTACATGTTGTGTAAACGGTCTTAATGATCGTCCTCGAGTTCTTATTACAGATCAATGACACTCATACCCAGCCTCTTGACGTTTTTTTTAATCAAAGGACTTCAAAGCCTCTCCTCCAGTTGACAGTCTAGTCGAGACGATCGAATCAAAGGATACATCCGAAAGATGAGACTAAATGCCGAAGAGATTCTTAATCAACTCTCGTTTCCTCTGCATTACTTCGCGTCGTGTAAAGGACCTTAATTACTCATCTACCATATAATCAATGTATTCCCCTCTGTTTATCTAATTCTTATCGTCTCAATCTTTCGAAAAAAATGCCTCTCTACTCTGATTACGTGAGGAAGGATCTTCTTTTTCAGTAATACTCAATTTGTCTTTACCGGATTCCTTGTTTGTCGTGAAAAACCCAATGGTCCAAGGGTAACCTGAGATTCTTTACCCAGGTACCTGAATTTGGATTTTTCACTTCCGACTACAAACCGAAAATAATTAAACAAGTTAATAAAGCTAGTAAAAAAATTACTGACGAAATTTCTTTTTCCCTTTCAGGTCCGTTGGTGGTCTAACGTTGGACAACTGCAGGGGACTCTACGAGGACTTCGCTAAACATTACGAAAGGTAAGAAAAAAGAACACGATTACTATCAATTTTTCCATTCACCAGTAAACAAACTTGATCGAGTAAATCTTCCACGTCGCATTCTATCCTTCGAATTCAAAAACCATGGTTGAATCAAACTTTGTTGAATTGACGATGAGCAGAATTTTCGGGAGGAGAAAAAAATCGGTGCGATTAGTTTAAAAATGCAAAATGGGCGACATACGCAACTGCAGGGAATGACAACGATAGACTTCCGATAAATCAGCATTACCGTCAACATCGAGTTTCCGGTTGCATCGGCCGAGTTGAGTCCCGCGTCCTGACGCACTAATTCCAACATGATTTGTATTGTGCGGGGAAACTAACGCTATATAGAGTCAGGCAACATCCACAATCATCCCCGTCGCATTCTATCCTTCGTGTGCGTCGCGAGTCCCGGGGTTTCCCTCTGATCCTGACCACTTGTCACTTTACGGAACGCAGATCATTGTCGCGACGGGCTCGTCCATCATTCTGGGATTAAATCATTTGAAACACTCTGACACCGGGCTTTACTGCTCTTTTTTTTCGAAAACAATTTTTGTTAAATACCCTTCTATAGGTTCTTTTTCTTTCTCAAACTCTTGATGTTTGAGAGAAATTTATTTTACAAACAGTATGTAAAAAGTTGTTTATTTTTTAATCCAGTTTGTTATATATCTGTAATTAGAAATTTATAGGGGGCCCCAACTGATATTTTTAGTCTAGATTCAAAAGGGGGCCAGTTTTATTCCGGATAAAACTTTTCCGATAGTTTATACCTTGCCAACCATCTTAAGGTTCGAGTCTGTGCTAAAAAATGTCGGTAAATATTGGTGCAGGAATCTGTAGATGAAACTTTCCCTAGAATCAATTCTTTCAATTGATATTTTCATGAGCAGTTCTAGAAATTTAATTATTTTCTACTGTTTTGACGATGATAACATAGATAGTCAAAAATTCTGAGATATCTTTGCAGTTTTCAACTTTAGGGAACGATTTCTACTTGATACTTCACGTTAAATTTTCTTTAAACTATTTATGCTTTCAAATTTTTTTTTGGATGAAACTTGACCCCCACAGTAAGGTTTAAGGGGGTCCCATAGTCGATTAGATTTTTGCATTGAGCTTCAATGGGAAATTCGCATCGACTTTGACACCGCCTTAAGTCTGGGCTAAAAAGTGTCGGTAAATGTCGGTGCAGAAATCTGTATATCAAACTCTGAATGTGTCCTGAATATGAAAGTAGATCTTTAAGTTTAAAAATTATTATACGATATTATTATTATTTCTCGGTTGTTATTCTATTAAAACTGGGTTGTTTTAAATATTTACTAAACACTGAATTAAATGATGATTCCGAGTCAGGTGTTCAAAATAAAACAAAAAATGTTGTTTAACGTTTCGAAAGGCGCGGATTCCCTTTCCGGAAAGTATAATTTATTTAACAAAAAGCGCGGGGTCTTTAAGTTTAGTTCAATTTGTAATAATTGAATAGTTTACAAATTTTCGAATTTTATATTTTTAAAATTAAATTCGAAGTAATAATTTTTAAGAATTAACAATAAATTAGTATTAAACTAATTTTTTTTATAAATTCAAGTATGTGTAAAATATTATAAATGTAAATAATCGTGGCTATTTTTAATTTTTATTTGAGTAATTTATTCTTTAAATAATATTAAATTAAATAAATAAAAGAAGTTTTGATTTTTCTGTTTATTAAATATCATAGTAATGATTCACTTCAAAGGAATTTTTATAAATAAGGGACATTTATTTAAGATCGTTAATCTTCTTAAAAAACTACCCGAATGTGTCACTTTACCAATTTAACAATAAGTATCTTTTATATTTCAATTAATTTTGCTTTTGCTAATTATATAATGTGCACAGTGTGATTGCTTTGAGAATTTTAATCAATACAAGGAAAATCTTTTTTCAAGACCCTCTTTCGAAATTCTTTTTTTCCACTTATGCTAATTTAATCGACAAACGTCGTTTTTTCGACAATAACCGATCGCTCATAATCGCAGAAACTTACTATCTATTAACATGCTTTCAAACCACTACAAATTGCAATTGTAATTTCAAAATTTAGTTAATTGCAATTGTAACGTCAAAATCTATTTAATCGTTATCGTATGTAGGAAAAAAATAACTATTATAAGTAGAAAATTGAAATTTGAGTGATGAATAAGTCGACCCTTAATGAAACCGACGTCTGTCACTGACGAAGTAAAACTCAAACTGTAAAAACATAGTTATCGTTGTTTTTCCATTGAAACGCTACATTTACCAAAGCAAACACATCATTTAACTGAAAAATAACTGAGGGTTAAGATCGTCAAGCACAATAAAGGAACATTAATGTTGTATAAAAGTCGAGGCAGAGAATGAGTTGGCAAATTCAAAAGTCGAAAGAGCGAAGGGGGGGGGGGTGAAAGTTGACACTTGGGTCAAAATGTAATTTCCAATTCAAAGGCAATGACCACTGGCAAACGTTCTCCTCTCGAGCCACCTCGCCCTGCTTGTGCTTTCTCTATTTGCTTTAATACCCCCGCGCTTCTGGCTTCGTCAACCGGACAAACGCGTATTGTGATTTCAGCCTTTGACTGGTCGCCGTTCGATGGATCGGCTGAGGGTTGGGCGCTACGATATGAGCAAAAGGGGTGCGAAGGGATGGACGAGTGAACATGGTGAATATTCATGCGAAGAGCCCTAGACGAAATCGGACTTGTTGCGACTGACACTGATGTAAACTTTTGTTTATCCGCTCTCCCTCTAACACCACCCACTCTGAATCAATCCCCACTCTCTCTCTCTCATTCCGATAGCTGTGTGTATATATATATCTAAAATCCCATAGTCGAAGGGGGTATAACCCACTATTTAACTGTGAGTTAAATTCTGATTAATTGTCGGTCCTGGGGGTTATTAATTGTTTGTCCTTTTGATTTTACAAGCAACCGGAAACCCGTGTCAGTTTGAAACGATCCTTTTCCCTTGGTTTTGGGATTCGCTCGGGTTTCTTCACTACTCTAATCCCGATGATTTGTTCTTGTTAATCCAGTCGGAACCCCTTTTCCTGTGCCTTGCCTTCCATGTCGTATATACGAAACAGAATCGCGAGCCGGTTATTTATGACGTTTGCCTTTCGCGAGAAGTTCATTTAATTAAAGCTCACGGACAACAACAGCGGCTTCATTAAATTCGAATTCACGACACCGTGATATCTAAACAAATCGCTGGATAATCGAGGATAATTATTCTTCTCCTGCTTTATACGCAAACTGTAGTTGAGATTGTTTGGGTACTTTTGCATTTGGAGTTCTTGAAATTGAAAATTAAGTTTTATCATGTAATGTACTTTTATCATGTAACGTACCTGAGATGTGAGGACTATAATCCCGATGGTAGAAAGCAAATATCTACCCAAGGAAAAACGATTCAGTGGGTATTGAATAATTTCCTACCATCCTCAACGGATGGTACTACAAGATGCAAGAAGACTGATGCCCAATGAAATGGAGAAGCAATTAGTTGCATTATCGTTATTGTCCTCATAACACTCTATACCAAGTTTATAATAATTTATAAATTCGTCAAAAATTAGATATTCCCTCCTCGCCGATGAAATTTGTAAATAATTTCAGAACCCGTCATCCGGGGAGAGATTTTCTGGGTAACTAATATTAATGGCACGTCTCCTTTGGCAGAATGGTCGGCATCAATGTACAACTTGGCTTCTAGGCTTTAAAATTACCTAGTCATTCTGGCATAATTCCCGCGCATTGTCGTTTTATTCCCCCACCTCTGCTATCATCAGCAAACCTTCCATTTTCTCTTATCTATATCACCCTTCGAATCCCGTGGTCTCCCCCCCGTTCGCTTTTACTTGACAGTTTCTTTGCTTATTCGCTCATCGTGTCCATATTCTCTCTTTTCAAGAATATCATTAATTACCCTCCCAGCGTCAACGTCGTCTTATCGCAAAAGACATCTGCCTTCCTCGCTGGAAAATAATATTCATAAAAGTTGATCATTATTTTTAATCGACGCTTAATGTTCCTAATGTTTAGTATACTGAAGCATTGGGATCAACAACCTTTACAACTTTAATTATTAGACTAATTAACGCATTAATCTTATTAAGACATCTATTAAATTATATCTAATGATTATCGGAAGTCGTAGAATATTAATCTTTAACGATTACTAAAAGATGTAATCATGATTTTAATGTAAAGATTGTTGAACCTAATGTCTTGTTATGGAACATATTTTTCCAAAAAAATGGTATGCAAAAGAAAATACTTCGAATGGGTGAAAAAGGGAGATATGTGGGTACGAAAAATTTATTCGGCATGGTGGCTTATAGTATACAGTAACACGGGAAATGCAGTTAATTTCATTCGGCGATCGCCCGTTTGATAACGCGGCAAAGCGGAGTCTACTATCAGCCGCGACGCTAATTGCGTTCAAACGAACTGTCGGCACTGACACGCACACCTTAGCATAACACGCTACATTTAAAACCTACGTGGACTCATGTTTATACGCTTGAGCTCAAGCCGTGAAGCAAATTCTCAACCTCGCGTACCTTCATTTGCTTTATGATTAATATACAACAAGTATTCGACTTCAACTTGTCAGCATTCAAAATGTGATTTAGTCTTCACCATAATTTCTTATCGCTCGCTCACTAAATTTCAAGTGGAATAAAATTTGAATCCGTAAATAATTTCTCTCTATTCCTCTACATGCTGATCATTGGGATTGAATTTGAATTTATTTTTTTGATGATTCGGGTTCAGAAGTTGTTCAAAATCGTAACAATAATGTGGGTACAGATTTCTGCACCGGCATTTACCGACATTTTGCAGTCTAGACTTAAGGTTATTCAGTGGTCACGTACCATGGGAACTTAACAATGGAAAAACGTCACACTTAACAACATGACCTTAAGATGGGGGACAGGTTTTTAATGAAAGGACTTCCAATAAAATTTGAAAGCCTTAATAAATTGTTTAAGGGGGATTGGATTTTTATTTTGAGCTTCAATGGGAAAATCGCCTCGACTTCGACACCGCCTTAAAGAAATTTACTGTAAAGTACATTACAGATTTCTGCACCGGCATTTACCGACATTTTGTAGCCTAGACTTAAACCTTAAGGCGGTGTCAAAGTCGATGCGAATTTCCCATTGAAGCTCAATGCAAAAATCCAATCGTCTATGGGACCCCCTTAAGATGGGGGGGCTGGTTTTCAATAAAAAGGCTTCTGGTAAAATTTGGAAGCCTTAATAAATTTTTTAGGCAAATTTGATGGAAAGTAATAATCAAAAGATTAGGTATCGAAAGAGTTCAGTAAGAAAATGTAAGAATATAATATAAATAATAGTAATATTAAGAATGGTAGCTACAAGTTGATATACAGGCAGAGTGTTATTACAGATTTCTGCCCCGACATTTACCGACACTTTGTAGTTCAGACTCGAACCCTAAACTAGGACAAGTTTTATTCAAGAAAAAGTATACAAAGACTTAAATTATTTTCAAAAATTTGCAAGGGGAACTTATGAAGCAATAAAGCAGAAAATATGAGTAAAAAAGGAGAGAAGATTGTTAGAATTTAAAAGATAAATTATGAAAAATATTTACCTATTGTCAATCAGTCGATAGAGGAATAAAATCATAGTTATTAGGCCTGCACTATTTTCCTTCTCAACTCGGTTAATTATAATATTTGCTATGCACCAAAAAATCTGCTTACTCTCAATTTTTGCCCTTCAAAAAAAAAAAAGAAAATTATTCAGACAGGAATAATATTAGCCCCCGAAAGTTTTTGTTTAGCCTACAATGTAGTCAGGTTTGTTAGAATTTTCACAATCCATATAATTATCGTACACTTTGTATAGAACCATATTCAAGACAACAAAGTAGTGTTCTTATTAAAAAAAAACAAATCGATTCAATATTTAATGAATCTCTTCACGCAATTCGCAAATTAACTCTCTAGGATTTTATTTTTTGAATGTAAATTTTGTGTTAAAATTTATCCCTGATCGATTATGCAAAATATGTCGTGACCAGTGGACATCACATGCAACAGGCCTTAAAAAAAAAAATGTTTTCTTTTTTTTTCGAAAAAGAAGATTGAAAGGAATTTTCCAACTTTCTTATATATACCCTTAATTAGTGAGATCGTTTTTTGCGTATTGCAAAATGCTTTGTCTGGTGCTGTGCCCTGTCAAAAGAGGACGATTCGCGTGCTCGACGATCGTTTTATGATTTATCGCGCGACAAGGGTGCCAAACGGTCCAATGAGGCCTAGAAACCTTCCTCGAAACGATTATTATCATCATCATCATTACCATCATCATCATCATAATTTTTTTCCAAAACATTTAGTCTATCCTTTTGTGATTATCTTTTCGAGGAAGTAGAGGTATTCTGTCTACGATTCTCTTACGTCATAATTGATCATTGATTGGTGCAGATAAATTAAGGATGATTTTGTGTGCACGGAAATTGTCATCGGGATTTTTTGGGGATTTAGAGTGAAAATAAATTTGTTTTAGTAGAATTTAATTTAAGCTTGAAAAGAATAATTTTTTGGAAGAGAAAAAATAGTTTGGAAAAGGAAAAAGAGTTTTGGAAGAGTAAAAAATAGTTTGGAAGACAAAAAAATTATTTTGGAAGAGGAAAAATAGTTTGAAAGAGAAAAAATAGTTTTGGAAGAGTAAAAAATAGTTTGGAAGACAAAAAAATTATTTTGGAAGAGGAAAAATAGTTGGAAAGAGAAAAAATAGTTTGGAAGACACAAAAATAGTTTGGAAGACAAAAAAATAGTTTGGAAGACAAAAAAAATAGTTTGGAAGAAAAAAAAATTGTTTGGAAGATAATAATCAAAACAAGACAAATTTTGGATTGGTTTTTTTTTCACCGGAGATTTTGGGTGATTGGATTTTAGATGCGAGAGCTAGTCTCTTCTTTTTGTGTATAGTGCCTCGCGTTAAATCAGAGCGATTGAAAGAAAGTCTGCGGGGCAATGGCGCGGGACAGATTAATGTTCGTGGCTAATGAAAAGTGATATAAAACCAGGACCAGTAGCCCGGGCGGCTTCGTGAGGTGAGCGTTAACGCACTTGTTACATCAACGGTAAATCTTTCAACTCGTAAACTTCTCTCAGGGTGCAAGCCCAACGACTTGCCTCCCAGCATCACGACAGGGCGTCCTAGTTCATCTTTGCAACACTGTTTATTTTCTTCCTTTTAGCGCCAACAATAGACGAAAGCCTTGTGTATTACCTTGCAGCACACAACATATTCTCTAAGCGCCACGTGAAAATCTCATCTCCTTTTCTCATTTCGCACATTATTTTTCTATATTCCGAGACTTTTTTCCTTTTTGTTGTTGTTGTTGTTGCCATTTTTAGGTATAGACTGAAAATATTTTTCACATAATGTTTCTTATCGTAGAATTTATTTTTATTTGAATATATTTCCATTTTACTTGACTTAATTTGATTTAAATTTGATTTATGTAGAATATTACTAAAACTAATTTTAAATTGAAAATTGATAGCTTCTTTCGCATTTAATTACTAAAACTCATTTTTTTATTATAAAAGAAACTAAAATGTGTGGGGAAAAAATCTTCAACTGGAACAGCGATAACTTTCGATAAAATAACAAAAGTACTCGTTGAAATGGCGAAAGTATTCGTCGCAACAATTAAAAATTTCGCTGATGTAGTGAAATTTGAAGTTGTTACAGGTAAAGATTTTTTTCAAGTGGTATTTAGCCTTTTTTATTGTAAAAAAATTAATAATTAATCGTGAAATGGTACTTCTAGTCAGGGTTGGACCCTTTATAAAGACAAGGTTGGTCCTTCTTTAAATATGAATTTGACTAAATTTCTAAAAAAATTTACCACTTTCTTAACTTTAGACAAGTAATTTTACGATGTTGTTAAAAAAATAAATAATAATATTAAATACAATAAATAATAATAATAATAATAATAAATAAAATAAATAATATTAAATAAATAATAATAATAATAAATAAAATAAATAATAATAATAAATAAAATACATAATAATAATAATAATAATAATAAATAAAATGCATAATATTAATAACTAAGATACATAATAATATTAAATAAAATAATAAAAACAAATATTAGGTAATACAAATAAAATTCAAAAAATGGTCCAAGTCTCACTGTTCTTCTTACGATTCGACGATAAATATCCTTCTCATCAGAAACTAAAGTTTATTTACAAAATTTTTTTCTCACCTATATAATTTTTGACAGAGTGATAAATTCTACTTTACATGTAATAATAATAATAAATTTATTTCTCTTCAAAAAATCAGATTTTTCTTAAAAATTGTGATCAAAAATCAAGAAATTATACACATTTTTTAAAAGTATTCTAAAATTTAATCTAAAATTAAAAATTTTTTTTTTATTCTTGAAATTTTGTTAAATAATTTTCGATTTTTCTAAAAATTAAATAGCAAAAAATTTTGCATAATTTCCGTTTGTGAAATAAAATTTTTTGTTATTCATATAATAAAAAAATTAAATTGTCATAATTTTGATTTGTCAATTACAATTATTATGATATTAAAAAAATTATTCCTTTTTTCTGAAAGAAGAAAAAAATTTCTAGAATTTCTCTTTCGCAATTCGAAACTTAGCGGGACAAAATAAAAAAAAAATTAATTAAATTTTATAAAATAAAAAACAAAATAAAACCGGTTTACAATGAATTTAGCGAGTTTAGAGAAACTTTTACAATTGAGTTTTATTAAATTTCTTTTCATTTTTTATTAAAATTCAATAAAATCAATTACTTTTTTAAAATAAACATTCCTTAAAAATTAAAATAAAAATAATTAGCGAATTAAATATATATATGAATTATATGAATTTATATGAATTAATAATTCATATAAAACTAATATTCAAATTTTGATAAAAAAGTAAAAATTGAACAAGATTGTACTATCAATGGAATTAAAAAAAATATAATTGAAAAATCAGAATTATAAAAAAATTTCAATTATTTCATTAAACTCTTTTACAATTTTTAGTTTTTTTTATCAATTTAAAATTGTAATTGACAAACCGGATTTAAATGAAAATTTTTCCTTTATTTCTAAAAATACTTGAGATTACGTTAAAAATTTGTATTTAATAATATAAATGGTCCAAATTTTAATTTCTTTTTCCTAAAAAAAGATGAAAAACAAGATTTCGAGTAAAACTCGAGATCTTAAAATGGAAATTATTTAATTTGTTTTCATTAATTTTTAAGAAAAAGTGCCAAATTCTTTAAAAATTGTGATTAAAATAGAAAATTATATTTATATTTCAAAAATCATAATAAATAATTATAAAAATTTTTTTCCAGCTCTCTCAAAATTCTCAGTTTCATTCTCAATTAAAAATTGTGATAACAAATCGAATGTTTGTAAAAAATTTCCTTTATTTCTAAAAATACTTTAGATTTTGCTAAACAAATTTTATTTTAGAATATAAATTATTCAAATTTAATACTTTTATGAAAAAAGAGGAAGAAAATTTGATTTTTGTTCAAAACTTGTATTTATGAAATCGAATTTATTAAACTTCCCTTAATTTCTAAAAGAAAGTTATACTTTCTTTAAAAATTGCGATTATGAAAATAGAATTTCTACAAATATTTTCCCATAAAAAAGTAAATATTTCGCAAAAATTTTTTTACAAAAAAATATGATTGACAGAACAAAAGTATAACAATCTGTTTTCTTTATATTATAAAAATCTTTTCGAATTCTTAATTTTATTGGAAATTACAAACTTTTATTATTGATAAATTAAATTTTGTTTTAACAATTTCATTTTTATCTAAAAGAAAACTAGCTTGTAATTTTGAAAAAAAAATTGTCAATAGAAACATAATTGTTTGAACAAAAATTGTTATTGAGAATTAAAAAATATAAAAAATGGGTACATGGAATAAAATTTAACTTCTTAGGTTAACAAATAGATTATTAAATTTTGACTATTTGGTTTTTACTCCAATAGTCTTAACTGCAAAAACGTTTTTCGAATCATATTTTTTTTTTGCTGCAAACTTCTTAGTTTTTTAAGGAAAAATATTTCTGATATATCTTAGGAATTATATAATTATATAATATGTAATATATATTATATAATTAATTAAGGAATTTATAAAATTATTTTCCTATATAATTTTTATTATTATTATTATTTACCCCAAATTTTCCAAGTAACAGTCTTCAAAAAAATTTAATTTCATTTGAATTCCACTGTCCGCCATATTGGACCCGCCATTTTGCATTTTTCAAGAAACAACATCAAGATTGGTGTAATCACCGACTCGAAACACGCGTATTTTCGGTCGATTACTTCCTTTTCACTGGCAACTTAATTGAAACCATATTGTTTGTAGAAGTAATGCGATATTAACGAGGTAAACTTGTCTAAGAGAGTGACAGTTGAGAATTAAAAGATAACAAGGTGAGATTTTTATTTTTACCGAATGAGAATCGGAAATAGAAAAAAGAAGGGGGTGTGGATAAGACGAAAAAAAGAGTGTCGACATTAAAAAAAAAAAAAAAAAAAAAAAAAAAACTGCGGGTAAAAATTTGACATTTCCGGATGATTTGCGGTGTGACGACTCTAACGAGAATGGGAAGGAAGAGTCTCGACAAGCAAATTATGCGAGAGAGCTATATATACGAAGGAAAGTCTTGTTGTGCCAGTGTGCATTATTAGAGCACGTCACTTTAGTAACAAGGCGTCGAGTAAACTTGGGCACGCGACGTGGCAGCAAATGTCTTACAGCTTTTACGCCTCTTTATAAATATGTGAGCCAAAAAAAAAAAAAAAAAAAAATCCTCCTCTTACGCGAAGTGACAAAAACGATAATTAATTAAAAAAATCCTTACTATGTGAGATAATTTTCAAAAAAAAAATTCCAAAGTCCCACCCACAAGGCACAATTAATGTAGCATAAAATTTGTCTCAAAAACTTTCAACGCACATCTCGTTAGGTACCTCATCTCATTATATTTTCGCAGTTTTACTGACTGACACTATTTGAATTTTTCCAACTTATTTTCCAGTTCCGTGCCTTAATGAGCTTTAAGAAATGAATAGATGTAAATTTTCAACTAAAATTACACGATACACTTGTTTTTATCATGTTTATCTCGTGATTATTATTACTCCTAAAGTCTTATCAAGATGGCTTCCTTATTTCCATTAATGCAAATTATCATTCTTGAAGGAATAATCACCTTGAGATTGTATCAAAGTTGGATAGGAGGAGAAGCGGACCATATATACACGCGGTAAATCGTTAGGTATTAAAATAACACCACAATGGATTAAAATAACACTAAATTGGATTATTTTAATCCTTTTTGGTGTTATTTTTGGTTTTTGGTTTGGTTTTTGGTTATTTTAATACCTAACGATTTACCGTGTAGAGAAAGAGAGACAGAACGAGAGAGAGAGAACGAGAGAGAGAAAGAGAGAGAGAGAGATGGGTACGAAATAGATGTCTCGGTAGAATTTAATTACGGCAGGTCGGGTGTCTAGCTCTAAATCAAAGAAGAAGCTTTTCTTAGACGTGAATGAGCGAGAGAGAAAGAGAGTGAGAGGGAATTTTCTCTCGTTCACATACGTCTTCTGTTCGCTTGGTTTTTGGTCTGAATCTTTCGCGATGAGCTTGGGTGTATCCTGACTCGTAGTATTGTGGTGGCTAAGATATATTGTTATTAAATGGTCCCCCTTCGACGCAACGCACACGCCAGTATATTACTTGGGGGTCTTCTCGCCTGTCGCTGTATACATGGGGCCAACTCTCTTATTTATACCTGTGCGACACGCGATTCTTCGCGAACCTCTCTCTCTCTCTTTCTCCTGGCGTCTACTTTCCTTTTGCGAATATGGTACTTAAGACTCGTCGGGAGGTCCTCTCGCGTTCTGAGGACCATCGATCCTTCAAGATTAATCACTGCCAATTATCCGTTTATATTCCTTCATTCAGGAACTAATCATCATTCCCTATAGGCAATCGATTGAAATTTCTTTTGTTTTTTAATATTCCGATGAAATTTTGGCTATTATTAGTGTATTGGAAGATGGGAACTCTGCTGAATTGAGGTTGGAAATTAGGGGCTCAGATGTGGGGTTCAAATTAGGTCAGGATGTCCTTTTACTTGGAAGCAAAACTTGCAGGATAACTGGCAGCAATATTTATTTAAACACTGTGACAATGTAGCAGGGATGCAATGATTTAAACTGATTTGTTTTAAATCATTATTTTAGTCTTGATTTAAATCTTGCCATTTAAATCCTGATTTTAGTCTTGATTTAAATCTTGCCATTTAAATCCTGATTTTAGTCTTGATTTTAGTCTTGCCATTTAAATCCTGATTTTAGTCTTGATTTAAATCTTGCCATTTAAATCCTGATTTTAGTCTTGATTTAAATCCTGATTTTAGTCTTGATTTAAATCTTGCCATTTAAATCATGTTTTAAACACTTTAAAAGTTTCTTCAACCAACAATTTTTCATAATCTTACGTTTTTCTTTATAAATAAAATTTTTACCACGGTAAATCGTTAGGTATTAAAATAACACCAAAATGGATTAAAATAGCACTAAATTGGATTATTTTAATCCTTTTTGGTGTTATTTTAATACCTAACGATTTACCGTGACCTAAATAGCATTATTAAATTTTTAATTATTAATGAAGAATATTGAATAACTTTAGCAAATTTTACATACGCTAGCGCGCGGAACGGTGATATTCAATTCATTATATATAACGCAAATTACAAATTTTTTTATTTTCAAATTTCAATTTTTGGTTAAATGTGTCACGCTCCGAAGAAAGGTACCTAAGAAACAAAAAATTGAGGTTATGTGTTTAATTTTTTACGTAAAAATACAAACAGAGAAGAAATTATTAATTACAAATTATTGATCTTCAAGTCTTCATTAAATACAAAATATTCAATGAAAATTTGTTTCAAATTCAAATAATTAAAAATAAACATTTAATTAAGATAAATCTAATACGAACATAACCTATAATTCATTTGCTTCTTAGGTACCTTTCTTGGGTGCGCGTCACAAATTCATAATGAAAATATGAAAAATTTAACTATTAAGTAAATATTTAATTATTACTGTTTATAGTTTCCAAAAATTCTGAAATGACTCTTCGAAGAAATAAAATTGTTTTCATTACAATTTTAATAAAATTTCACAAAAGAATTCAATTATTTTCTGAAATTTCCATAAAATCATTGAAACAATTTCATTATTTAGTAATGTATTTGCAAACATTCAATTCTCTTGAAAGTAATATTAAAAATGTATCAATCTCAAAAATTCAATAATTTCCAAGATTGTCTGTAAAATTTATTTTAAAAATTCAATTTTTTTCCAAATTTTTAAGAAACTTCTGGTAAAATATTCAATTATTCTTTTTTTAAATTAATTAATGACAATTTGTTTATAAAAGTTTTATTATATAAACTTTTTAATAAAATTTTATTAAAGGATTCAGTAAAATTTTTTCCAATTTTTATAAAATTTTTCAAAAAAAATCATTTACTTTTCAAACTTGTAATTAATTCTTAGAAAACATTATTTAAAAAAAATTCAAAGAAATTCTTCTACAAAATTTAATCAGGATTTTGAAAATTTTTAATAACATTCTTCGCAAGAATTAAATTATTTTTAATTATAATACAATTCTTCAGAGGAATGCAATTATTTTTAATTTAACAGTAGTAAAATTTCTCGAAAGAATACAATTTTTTTAAAAACTATTCATTAAATTAAATTATTTTATTTTATTTTCAAAAATTCTGATAAAATTCTGTGGGGAAAATTAAATTATTTTATTTAGTAGTAAAATTTGTCGTAGGATTTCAATTATTTCTATAAATAATCAAATTTTTTACAAGGAGTGAATTATATTGAAAACAATTTTAACAAACTTCAACAATAATGTATTTAATTATAATTTTTCACATAAGCGATTATTTTAAAAACTTGAAAGATAAATTCATCATAAAATTCAATTACTTTCAAAATTTTCAATAAAAATTATTAAAGAAAATAGATTATTTAAAACATAAAAATTCAAAGAAATTCTTCAAAAGAATTTCATCAGGATTTTACAAATTTTTAATAAAATATTCTTTGCAAGAATTCAATTATTTTCAATTATAATACAATTCTTCAGAGGAATGCAATTATTTTTTATTTAATTGTAGTAAAATTTCTCTAAAGAATATAATTATTTTAAAAACTTAATTAAATGCAATTATTTTCAAAAATTCTGATATAAAATTCATTGGGAAAAATTGAATTATTTTATTAAATAGTATAATTTATCGCTGGATTTTAATTATTTTTAATAGTATTTTAATAAAATTTCTCAACATTTATTAATAATTACAACATTTATTAATACATTTATTTTTAAAAATATTTAATAAAAGTTTTCGATTGAATAGAATTATTTTGAAAATTTTTAAAAAATTCTTTAAAACAATTTAACTATTTTTTTAAATGGTAAGATCCTTCTTAAGAATTTGCATTATTTTTAAGACGTTTTGTTAAAGAAATTAGGAAACAAAAAGCAAACAACTAACTTTCATACTGCAAATAGATTACCGAAACATGTATTTTATTATTATTAATTAAAAAATTTGTTAATCAGTGAAAATAAAGAATCTTATACTTTTCTTGGCTAATTAAGAAAAGTTAGTAAATTCTGAAAATAAAATTTTGCAGCCCTACTATTATTTTTATTATTATCATTATTATTATTAAATTTAATATTAATAAGACGAAGTACTTAAAAAAAGTTTGTATTTAGAAAATAGTTTTAAAATTGATTTAAATAAAAAAAGTCCGATTCAAAGTAAATAAATCGGATTGTTTTTATTTTTTTTTTTAATCATAATTTTTATCAATCCTGCGAACTAGTTTCGTAATGATATATGTTTATTTTTGATTTTCTTTTATTATTATGTAGCTTTGGTTTTACAGCGCTACTTTTTTTTACTTTAGGGCGTAGGGAGAACTGTAAATTCCCTTTTATGACAAGTTTTCGTTCATAAAAATTAGAAAATGTTGCTGGAAGATTCCTGTAATTTGTTTTAATAATCTTTTTCGAATTAGGGAAGAGATTTATGATTGATTTTCGAATTCGGTAATAGCGGTGTATTGGAAACATTTTTGTATACGTGCAAACGACATCGGAATTATTAATGTAGTTTTCACAATTGTGATCTGTATGATAGTCCCAAAACACTTAAGGCTAATATAAAAGCAAAGAAGTAAATTTATTTCTCCCTCTCTCACATTTATTCTCCATGCGATTGAAAATCATGTTATGACACAAGAGAAGAGGGCGAGGTTCGCGTACAAGCGGGGGCAAAATTCATGTTAGTGATGACAAATGGTTTTTAGCTTTCCGTCTGTCTTGGGAAGAAAGAAAAACTTGGGTGTGTGGGTGGATGTGTGGAAACTTGTACGCGCCTAAAGAGGAAAGTCGAAAAAAAAGAGTGACAGAGAAAAAGAGAGAAAGAGAGAGCTTTGCAGATGCGGCGTGACTGATGGTCCCCACTTCCAGATGTACTATCCCGATACTTTTATCGCTGCTTGTTTGTTCAGCGTTGCTACGAAATAACCAGTAGTTTGTCGTTTGTAAATCGTGTTGAAAGGGCTACGAAAGGAAAATAAAAAACATTAACTCTGTTTCAGCAAATTTGAATCCACTTTTTTTTCCCCGCTTTCATGCATAAAAACATTTAGAGAACATATTGTTGAAAGGGTAGGAAAAAAAAATTTATTAGAAATTGAATTAAAATGTTTCAATGAAACTAGAAAAAAAAAATTTAATTACTAAAGATGACTTTTTTGTAGTATAGGTTCCGGAAATGGGCTCATGGCCGGAAGCGCAAACCTTGTTAAGAAAAACAACCGTTAATTGAATGGCAGTCGAAACACAGTGGTGCCATTAAATAAACGTACTGACGAACCTATATGGGGAGGGTTTCACTAGCACTTTTGGTAATGAACTAATATTTGCAGTGTCCATACACGGCGCCTCCCTTTTTTGGAATAGGGGGAGTGATGCGTTTGCGTGTGCTGGCCTCTTCGATTCAGGTGGATAGCTAGGTGCGTACACAATCGGCAGCGTGTTATCAGCGACCCTTTAGCAAATACGCGTTTACCCTCAAGGGTCAAACTTTCAACACACACACACACACAAATATAGAATCAAAATAATTCATTTCATTTGCAAGAAAAAAGAATCCAAATAAACGCTTTTGGAGCCGAAAAGATCCAAAATATTGCAAGTTTGTAAAGAATAGCGGATGTTTAGACTTTTCCTCTGTTGATGACAGGTCGAGGTTCCTACCTCGAGAGGAGAAGAACTTTTTTTTGCCACTCTGTGACAAACGATCTCTAAATCTGAAACAGAGGGGGATTGGTCACTTGAAAAGAATAATCGTTTTCCAATTGAAATCCAATAGCAACTCTCAAGCGCGAATTTATCTCGTTCTCCCCCCCAGAAACGTTCTCTATCCATCACAATTCTAAAATGTTTTTGACATCGACAACACCTAGGAAGGTTATATTATATTCTTTCAAGAGAAGACGCCCTCTCTTCTATTTTTTTTTTTTTTTGTTATCTGCCAGTGAATTTGAAAACTAAGGGTAAAGTTACATTGTGGAAAGATTTCGCGAGAAGAAATTTAAAAGAATTTAAATAATATCCCTGGTTTTTTTGTTTGTGAAAAGAGAGAGAGAGAGAGGCGCAAATGTCCGTGGCGCAAACACATACACACGCGCATTACGCACCAACGGTTATCATAAATTGCGGTCGCTAGAAGGGAATCTACAATTCTAAAACTTTCCATAAAGCACTCCATGGCAAAACGCAAGGACTGCACTTTTCAAGTGCTGTGCCACCAAACCCTCCATCCGTTCTCACCCAACGGCATTCTACTTCTCATTCTCCTGTTGAAATATGTAAAATCGTGTAACCTCTTCAATTTACATAGTCCGTGTATTCCATAAATCCCCCCCCCCACCCCTGAACTATTATGAAACTCCGCGGCTAATGAAAAGTGGACGTTAAAATTGTTACCAGTCAACAATTCAAATGTTGCAGAAAAAAATTTTTCTTTTTCCTTTATTAATATTATATTAATATTATAATTAAAAATAAATGAATTCTTGCAAAGAATATTTTATTAAAAATTTGTAAAATCCTGATAAAATTCTTTTGAAGAATTTCTTTGAATTTTTATGTTTTAAATAATCTATTTTCATTAATAATTTTTATTGAATATTTTGAAAGTATTTGAATTTTATCATGAATTTCTTTCAAGTTTTTAAAATAATCGCTTATGTGAAAAATTATAATTAAATGCTTTATTATTGTTGTTGTAATTGAAACCGTCATAATTTAATTGTTCAAAAACTTAAGAGGCCTTGTACGATTAAAGTTGTTTATTCGTCATAAGTAATTGTTTCGTTGCTACATGTTTCGACTTAAAAAGTCCTCATCAGGCAAAAATTGAGAAAATTATTTACAAAAAAAAGAGGCCACCTTTTGACAAAATAAACGAACACATGTCTGAAATGAAAAGGTTTCGAATATGCTATTAAGAAACACCAAAAATAAAAAATTAACAGACTCACTGTTCACAAAAATTGTAAAAAATTAAATAAATTAAATAAATAAAAACAATCTGATTTATTTACTTTGAATCGGACTTTTTTTTATTTAAATCAATTTTAAAACTATTTTTTAAATATCTACTTTTTTTAAGTACTTCGTTTTATTAATATTAAATTTAATAATAATAATAATGATAATAATAAAAATAACAGTAGGGCTGCAAAATTTTATTTTCAGAATTTACTAACTTTTCCTAATTAGTCAAGAAAAGTATAAGATTCTTTATTTTCACTGATTAACAAATTTTTAAATTAATAATAATAAAATACAAGTTTCGGTAATCTACTCGGAGTATAAAAGTTAGTTGTTTGCTTTTTGTTTCCTAACTTTTTTAATAAAACGTCTTAAAAATAATGCAAATTCTTAAGAAGAATCTTACGATTTAAAAAAATAGTTAAATTGTTTTAAAGAATTTTTCAAAAATTTCCAAAATAATTCTATTCAAAGGAAAACTGTTATTAAATATTTTTAAAAATAAATGTATTGTGTTAAGAAATTTTATTAAAATACTATCAAAAATAATTAAGATCCAGCGATAAATTTTACTATTTAATAAAATAATTCAATTTTTCCCAATGAATTTTATATCAGAATTTTTGAAAATAATTGCATTTAATTAATAGTTTTTAAAATATTTGTATTCTTTAGAGAAATTTTACTACATTTAAATTAAAAATAATTACATTCCTCTGAAGAATTGTATTATAATTGAAAATAATTGAATTCTTGCAAAGAATATTTTATTAAAAATTTGTAAAATCCTGATAAAATTCTTTTGAAGAATTTCTTTGAATTTTTATGTTTTAAATAATCTATTTTCTTTAATAATTTTTATTGAAAATTTTGAAAGTAATCGAATTTTATGATGAATTTATCTTTCAAGTTTTTAAAATAATCGCTTATGTAAAAAATTGTAATTAAATACATTATTGTTGAAGTTTATTAAAATTGTTTTAAATATAATTCACTCCTTGTAAAAAATTTGATTATTTATAGAAATAATTGAAATCCTACGACAAATTTTACTACTAAATAAAATAATTTAATTTTCCCCACAGAATTTTATCAGAATTTTTGAAAATAAAATAAAATAATTGAATTTAATGAATAGTTTTTAAGAAATTGTATTTTTTCGATAAATTTTACTATACAGTTAAATTAAAAATAATTGCATTCTTTTGAAGAATTGTATTATAATTAAAAATAATTTAATTCTTGCGAATAATGTTATTAAAAATTTTCAAAATCTTGATTAAATTCTGTAGAAGAATTTCTTTGAATTTTTTTTAAATAATGTTTTCTAAGAATTTATTACGAGTTTGGAAAATAAATGAATTTTTTTGAAAAATTTTGTAAAAATTAGAACGAATTTTACTGAATTCATCAGTGAAATTTTATTAAAAACTTGACATAATGGAATTTTTGTAAACAAAATGACTTTATTTAATTTTTCAAGAATATATTTCAATATTTCAGGACAATTTTCTTAAAAATATGGGAAATAATTGATTTTTTAAAATAAATTTTACAGAAAATCTTCGAAATAATTAAATTTGTGAGATTAAAACAGTTTTTGAATTATTTAAGAGAATGAAATGTTTGCAAAAAATTTACTTAATAATGAAATTGTTTCAATGAATTTATGGTATTTTCGGAAAACAATTGAATTTTTCTATAAAATTTTATTTTATTTAATACAATTTTATTGAAAATAATTTAATTTCTGTGAAGAGTTATTTTAAACTTTTTTGAAAGTATAAACAATAGTAATTAAATATTTACCTAATAGGTGATTTTTTCGAATTTTAATTATGAATTTCTCTGAAAATGGAAATTTGCAAATAAAAAATTTTTCAATTTGCATTATAATAAATTGAATATCACGTGTTCCGCGCGCGTAAAATTTAATAGTTACTCAATATTCTGCATTGATAATTTTAAATTTGATAATTCTTTTGAGGTAAAAATTTTATTTATAAAGAAAAACGTAAGATAATTAAAAATTGTTTGTTAATGAAATTTTTAAAGTGTAAACACTTTAAATCAGGATATCAATGGCAAGATTTAAATCAAGACTAAAATCATGATTTAAATCAAGTCTTTTTAAATCATTGCAGCCCTGATTTGATTTGTGGATCCTGTTTGCTTAATAAAGAATTCCACCTTGTACTTTATTGGTAATTTAAGTCTCAAGACTATGGAGCACCAAAATCTATGTTTTGAACTTTTGATTGTAAATGATTCCAGTGGTAATTGCATCATCTTCAAATGCATGTCCTGATTTTAATTGTTCCACAATTAGAATTGTGGATAAATTACATTTTTTCTTTTTCATGCCCATTTAATCTTCTTTTTATGAAGAGTAATTCATTAATTGCGACATCGAATTTTTATAGTTGCGAATTGACTTAGCAGAACCTAAAATCGGATCTATGGCGAAACGGTGGAAAACTTGAGGATCATTTCCGAAGAGTATTAAGAAGCATTTAGAAATGATTTTCAATTGATTGTACATAGAAACCGATGGAATATAAAGAATTTATAGAAACGAAAAAAATAGTACACAGCATCCCAAGCAGGTGCGTTATTCGAGAGAATAGTTTACGACAATTTTATTGGCGGCCCCCGGTGTTCAGCGGTCGTATTTAACGTTTTATCCCACCGCTGGACGCGCCACTTCCATCTCGCCCTTGCCAAAGGGTTAGGATTTTATTTTAACTACACCAAAAAAGGGTTATACCGGGCGCCTCGATCGTTTCATAAAAGTCGTCTGGCACATTTGTTTTACTATATTATGACCACTCACCGTAGTCCGTGTCCCGGATGGCTCTGGATATATTATTTTATTAACGTCTGACGCGCTGTTCCGACTCGGGATTACACTTCGTTTTAGGCCGCTCGCATAAATACTCTTCTTTCCTTATTTCACCACCTTTTGGGCTTCTCGCAAAAAAAGAAGAAGAAAATATGTATCTCTCCCTGGCACCGCTCTTAAATTCAAATAACTGGAAATACTGCTCAAACAACTCGTAAATGAGCTATATTTCATATTCTTTTTTTTTACGTTCCTCTGACCCTCCTCTCTTTCGACGAAAGAGGAATATTATACATTTTAATGTTTTTTTGTTTTGGTAAACTTATCGAAAACGAGTAAAAGCAATAAAAGGAGTTCTAATTATTTTACATTCAGGAGAAGAGTAGCAGGTGCTTTGGATATTGCGCTTTTTCTTTCTTTTACGACACATTGTGAGAAAATATTATTACTCTCATCTTGTGTTTGGAAAAAGAAATAATATATAAGATATGAATTCTGGTAGGGGATCTGTTAAAATTAAAGTACAAATAGATTCGAGGGAGTCGGTTACAATTCGAAATCCGTAGGAGTCACAGCTGCCACATTGCGAAATTACGAGGTGCCGGCAAAGAGAGAGAGAGAGAGAGTCCTTGTATCTTGAGGAGGAGGCGTTGACAAATGACAGAAGGAGCTTTTATTATTTTAGATGTCTCCCATCATCCGCGGTTGTTTTGATCCTGATGCTTACATAAGAAGAGTGAGGCGCGTGATGTCTGATACGCTCCCTGACAAATGGCCCCCGTTTTATTAGACAAAGTTTTTAAGGTACTTCCCAAAGCGCGAGAACGTGTGGTTACACTAAATAAAGATAAGCCGCGCTCTGCATTTTTCCTCTCTCCAGGGACATTTTTCTCTTTCGCGAATTAAAAATGAATGCTGGAAAATAAAACTAAACGAAACGGTTCTTAAACGAAGACAAAAACTTTAGTGAAACCGTTTTTCTTTGGTTAATGATATTAACACTGAAAAACTCTAAATAAAAGATTTTTTATTTAGAAGTTTATTTTTTAAAATAAAATCGCAGTTGTTTGGTTACGATCATTAAATAAAAATTACAGGGATCTTCTACCAACAATATACCGACAAAAGAGACCGCAAGAGACAGTACAAGTGCTCCAATAAGAGAATATGGAACACGCGTTTTGAAAAAAAATTACAGAAATCTTCTACCCAGGGCTCGGATCGTCTTTAAGACTCAAAAAAGTCGCTTTAGTCGCACATATTCACAACAAAAGTCACGAAAAGTCGCAAAAAAATTGCCAAAAAGTCGGAAAAAAGTCGAATGAAATTTTAGGGAAAAAACGCCGAAAAGGAAACACGAAATTGTCAAAATTTAAAAAAATCACATTTCACGCCAACACATACTTTAACATCAAACAATTTTTAATAATATTTAATAAAATTTAATAAAATGCGTGGCAAAATTTTAATTAGGTATTTTTAACATTTTTTTAAAAAATCCGTTCAAAATTTTCAATTATTTTTATAAATAATAAAATTCTTTTCTAAAATTCAATTATTTAAAAAAAATTTACTAAAATGCCTGTCATAATTTCAATTATCTCTATAAATAATAAAATTTTTCTCTAAAATTAATTTATTTTTAACAATAATAACATTCTTCGCAAAAATCGAATTGCATTCAAAAATTTTTTTAAATTTCTCGTCAAAATTTTATAAATAATAAAATTCATTATGAAAATTCTATTATTTACGAAAGTAATAAAATTCTCTGCAGAATTTCAATTATTTTCAAATTTTTTTAAATTTCTCGTTAAATTATCATTATCTTCATAAATAAAAAAATTCACCTTGGAAATTTAATTATTTTCAAAAGTTCTGATAAAATTCTTTGCAAAATTCAATTATCTTCAAAAGTAAGAAAATTCTTTTCAGAAATTCGATTATTTAAAAAAATTTTTTTTTAAATTCTCAAAATTTCAATTATTTTTATAAATATCAAAATTAAATTACTTTTAAACATTTTTTTAAAAAATCTGATCAATAATTCAATTTTCTTAATAAATAATAAAATTCTTCTCTGTAATTAAATTCTTTTCAAAGAATTTTAATTATTTATTTATTTCTGTAAATTTTTAATTATCTTTATAAATAATAAAATTCATCCTAGAAATTCTTTTATTTTCGAAGTAATAAAATTCTTCACAGAAATTCAATGATTTTCAAAATTTTTTTAATTTTCTTGTCAAAATTATCATTATCTTTATAAATAATAAAATTCATCATAAAAATTTAATTATTTTCAAAAACTCTGATGAATTCTTTGCAAAATTCAATTATCTTTATAATTAAAAAATTCTTTTCTCTAATTTAATTTTTTTCAAAGAATTTTAATAAAATTCTTGTCAGAATTTCAATTATTTATTTATTTCTGTACATTTGCAATTATCTTTATAAATATTAAAATTTATCCTAGGAATTCTTTTATTTTCAAAGTAATAAAATTTTTCACAGAAATTCAATTATTTTCAAAATTTTTAAAATTTTTTTGTCAAAATTATCATTATCTTTATGAATAATAAAATTCATCATCGAAACTTAATTATTTTCAAAAGTTCTGATAAATTCTTTGCAAAATTCAATTATCTTAAAAAAATAGGAAAATTCATCGCAGAAATTCAATTATTTTCAAATTTTTTTAAATTCTCCCCACAATTTAAACTATTTTTAAAAATATCAAAATTATTCTTCAAATTTCAGTTAGGTTTAAACATTTTCAAAAAGCATCTGTTCAAACTTTTAATTATCCTTATAAATAATAAAATTCTTCTCTGAAATTCAATTATTTGCCATGAATTTTAATAAAATTATTGTCAAAATTTTAATTATCTTTATAAATAAAAAAAATCATCCTAGAAATTTAATTATTTTCAAATTCTTTTTTTTTACAAAATCTTATAATATAAAATAATGATTTTATCACTCGGTCATCTTTAATTATTATAAAACATGAAGACATCGATTGCTCCGAGTCGAAGCCTCGGAGTGATCGATTTCTTCTTGTTTTATAACAATTTTTTATAAGTAATTGAATTTCAAAAAGGTTTGAATTTGAATCTTTTAAAGAATTTTAATTCTTATGGAAAAATAATAATTAAATAATTATTTAAAAAAGAAGTTATTGATGTGTTTTCGAATAATTTGAAAGAAATCTGTAAATAAACTTAACAGAACATTTTTGCGTCTAAAACTTTTTCCTTTAACTTTAATTTTCTGAAAATTTTAAAAATTTCAGTCGCATTTTACTAAACAAAATTTATTTAAATGCCTTTAAAGGGTCGAATCTTGACTTTGTTCCCCAACTTTATTAATATCATTAACCAAAGAAAAACGGTTTTACTAACGTTTTTGTTTTTGCTAATTATATTAATAAAGTTGGGAAACAAAGTCAAGAAAACGACCTTTTAAAAGATTTTGAATAAATGTCGGTAAAATGTCGGTAGAAGATTTCTGTAATTTTTTTTCAAAGCGCGTGTTTGAAATTCTCTCATTGGAGCACTTGTACTGCCTCTTGTGGTCTCTTTTGTCGGTATATTGTTGGTAGAAGATCCCTGTAATTTTTATTCAATCATCGTAACTAAACTACAACGATTTTATTTTGAAAATAAATTTACTTATTTCTATTTAGAGATTTTTAATTGCACTTTTTTCCAAGCAATTAATTTCAATAATCATACTTTTTCCGAATGTCAATCAAAATTGACTATTGGAATTTGTGTAGACGTCACTGTAGCAGGAGTAACACTTTAAAGCGTTGATTGAACGCGTACGCGCGCTTACCATACAGGCATCGTGATTTTCTCTCGCATTGAGATTATTTTTTAAGTAACCCTTCACATTGCGCTAATGTATTTCTTTCAAGCCAACATTCATAAAAGGGTCGACGTTTTACTTTGACCTATTCAGCGACCTTCTGCGCGCCCCTTTATTTTTCTGCAAAAAAAAGAAACACTTGGCCGATCCATCTAATCTCGCGGGGAAAAAGAAATATTCACCCGCGAACCTTTGCGATCTCAATCGCAATATGAAATGACTTGGCAGATTTTCGAAATGCTCTCGAACAAACGATTGATCGCTCATCCGTGAACCAAAAACTTCTCATTTATTTTGTACCGTATATATCTAAATCGCATGTTTTTCCAAACAGGAATTTACTACAAATTGATGTTGTATTATAACTTATCATTCATTTCTGTCCGTTAATATTTTAATGTGGGGAATTTTTTTTTCGCTAGTCATTGATGCATTATTCTAAAACGTGTGAATTTACTATTGAATATTTATGAAAGTAAATTTTTCTAAATATTTTCAAAGATTTTTGCTCGAAAATAAATACACAGAAGGTACATTTGTAAACACTTAGAAGAATTAATTTAAATATTTACAACTTAGAATATTATCAGGGCCTTAATTTTTGTCAAATAAAATTATTTTTGGACCCAAGGAACAATTTTGGACAATATGAACAATTTTATTTTAAATATTTATAGAAAATAATTTGTAAGCATTTATAAAAAAAAAATTTCTAAACATTTGTGACGCGATCTGAAGAAAGGGACCTTAGAAGCAAAAAATTATAGGTTATGTTTGCTATTCTTAAAATGAAAATACAAAACTAAGGATAAACTGTAAATTCGATTCGTTAATGTTTAAGTCTTTACTAAAACTAAAGTATTCAGTGACAATTGATTTTAATTTGCATTAAGTAAAAAGAAACTGTCAAACAAGAAAAAAGTAAAGCTAACATAACCTTAATGTGATTTGCTTCTTAGGTGGCTTTCTTCGCATAGCGTCACATTTATAAAAAAAGTTTCTAAACTTTCCTAAAAATAACAAGTTTGTAAACATTTATAATAACAAATTTGTAAACATTTATAAAAAAATAAGTTTCTAACATTTATAAAAGAAAAAAAAATTTCTAAACATTTATAACATAAATAAATTTGTAAACAATTAATGAAAATTAATAAATTTGTAAACAATTAATGAAAATAATAAATTTGTAAACAATTAATGAAAATTAATAAATTTGTAAACAATTAATGAAAACAATAAATTTGTAAACAAAAAATGAAAATAATAAATTTGTAAACAATTAATGAAAATAATGAATTTGAAAATAATTTTGCATATTTGAAATTGTTTTTCGCTAGATTGAAAAATCTAATTAAAAGCATTGTCGAGTGTTTCACCTTCTAAAATCTATAAATGGCGAGGGGTTTAGAGTGGAATGCAAAAAGGGCTGAAACGAAACAAAATAAAAGCCACTCTGCATTCGACATCATAATGCAACGTGTATTGGGGACACGTGGTGGTGACTCTCCCTCCCCCCTCTGTTTTCTCTCTCAGCCCCTCCTACCCCAACCTTCTCACTCTCTCACTCTCTTCGACTTCGGACTTTCGCCGACAAAGCACCATCACGTGGGAGTGTGGATGGTTTTCGACCCTCGGGACGCATTCAACCCCCCAGGATCACTAAATATTTCATTTCGTATCCCTCTAAACGTTTAATTTTGGTTCAGGTGTGTCACACATTTCTCTCTCTCTCGTTTTCTCTATATAGGTAAAGTAAAAGAGAATACATTGAAAAAGGGTATTAATCGTTAAGCGCGAAAGGAGAGAAATTTTTTGTGAAATTGAAAAGTTGTTAGAAAATAATTTTAGATTCAATATTTGTGTTGATATTCATTTTATTTATTTTTACTTTTACTGTCAATTCAGATTTTGACTTTCATTTTCACATTTTACTGTCAATTCAGACTTTCACTTTCATTTTCACTTTGACTTTCGAATTTCAATTCGATTTTTACTTGAGGTTGGACTTTTATTTTCACTCTAATTTTGATTCTAATTTTCAATTTGACTTTTACTTTGCAAATCAAATTAAAAGTAAACGTTATAGTCAATGTCGTAATCAAGGTGAAAGTGAAAATGAAAGTCCAATTTTTTTGAGTTTGACTTTCTTTTTTATTTTAACATTGACTTTCAATTTGATTTTGACTTTCATTTTTACTCTCATTTTGGCTGTAATTTTGATTTTGACTTTCTTAAAAATCAACGTGAAAGTGAACGTGAGAGTCAAAATAAATTTCATAGTTAACGCCACAGAGAAAATGAAAATCAAAGTCTTTTGAGTTTGACTTTTATTTTGACTATGAGTTTGACTACATTTTCACATAGGTTTTGATTCTAATTTTGAATATGACTTTCACTTTGAAAATTAACGTGAAAGTGGACGTGATAGTGAAAGTCAATATCCATGTCAAGGTCAAAGTGAAAATAATAGTCAAAAACTTTTGAGTTTGACTTTCATTTTCATTTTGACATTGACTTTTAGTTCAATTTTTTTAGTTTGACTTTCATTTTCACTGTGAATTTGACCCTAATTTTGAATTTGACTTTCACTTTGAAAATTTACGTGAAAGAGGATGTGATAGTCAAAGTCAATTTCATAGTCAAGGTCACACTGAAAATAAAAATCAGACTTTTGAGTTTGACTTTCATTTTCATTTTGCCATTGACTTTGAATTCAATTTTTTTTAGTTTAACTTTCACTTTAACTCTCATTTTGACTGTAATTTTGAATTTGACTTTTACTTTGAAAATCAACGTGAAAGTTGTCGTGATAGTCAAAGTCAATTTCATAGTCAAGGTCAAAGTGAAAATAATAGTCAAAAACTTTTGAGTTTGACTTTCATTTTCATTTTGACATTGACTTTTAGTACAATTTTTTTAGTTTGACTTTCATTTTCACTGTGATTTTGACACTAATTTTGAATTTGACTTTTACTTTGAAAATTTACGTGAAAGAGGATGTGATAGTCAAAGTCAATTTCATAGTCAAGGTCACACTGAAAATAAAAATCAGACTTTTGAGTTTGACTTTCATTTTCATTTTGCCATTGACTTTTAATTCAATTTTTTTTAGTTTAACTTTCACTTTAACTCTCATTTTGACTGTAATTTTGAATTTGACTTTCACTTTGAAAATCAACATGAAACTGAATGTGATAGTCAAAGTCATTGTAAGAAAAAAATTAATAAAAATCAGTCAACTTTTGAGTTTGACTTTAATTTACACTCTGACTTTGATTCTAATTTTGAATTTGACTTTGAAAATCAACGTGAATGTGAAAATGACAGTCAAATTCGTTGTCAAAGTGAAAGTGAAAGTAAAAGTTAAAGTCCAAGTCTAAGTCAAAGTTAACTTAAAAGTGAAAATGAATATCAAAGTCAGAGTGAATCTCTAGATTTTTACTTCGCAATTCAACATAAAAGTAAAAATGAAAGTCAAAGTTGTACTTCAAAGTCAAAATCAAAGTCAGAGTGAATTTGAAAGTAAAAATCGAAGCAAAAGTCGAAGTTAAATTCCAAAATCCAACCCCCGAGTCAAATTTATATAAATATATATATATATATATATATATATATATATATATATATATATGTATATATATATATTTTAAAACATAAAAATATCAACAAAAAACATTTTCAAATTACTAAAAGACGTAAAACATAAATTTACATAATTTGCAAATTCTTTCCGTTTTATACCTCTTTAAATATAAATTCACATACAACGCTCCTTGTCTCTGAAATAATCTCAACGACAAATGTTAAATATAATGTTTTCGTAAATTTTTGTATTTACTCTTCTTTTGATGGGAAAAAAATTTCTTCTAAATGGAAGTCAAATCAGATTTGAATTTAAAGATTTAAGGATCCTGAATCAGAATAGGCTTTTCCTTTTGAATTTGTTCTTGGCCCGCTTATCTCGCTACTTATGCGCTTATTTCGACCTCCCCTTTTGTCAAACTTGATTAGGTCGAAGTAGTCCCTTGAAATATGTACGACGCAAGTAGCATCGAAAGAGTCAATAGAAGAAGAAGAAGAAGCCCCCAGGTAATTTCTTCTGATACTTTGGCAATGAAATTTTCAACATTGGGGGATGATTCACATACATATTATATATTCGCAAATATATATCAAGATCGTAAAGTGTAATTTTATTTTTTTATCCCTTTTCTTCTGCTTTTTATCGTAAATTGCTGATTTAATTATAATAATTCGACAGTAAACGAAGAAGAATTTTTCGGACTTTTTAAATTTTGTTTTCTTGGCTCAATTTTGTGGAAATATCAAATCATTAGTAGAAGGTTAGTAATTCGTAGGAAAATTTAATTGATACTTAATATTAATAATTGTTTATTTATTAATGATTAACAAATAATAATTGTTGACACTTTTCTGACTCATATTAGTAGAAATGTCGAATATTTAGTGGAAAGTTACTAATTAGTAGAAAATTTTACAAAACAGTTAGTGATCAACTTGTTGCTATAATTCAGATTTAGGAACGAAATTATTTTTTAATTATAAGGAATTATTTTTGATTTCTGAAAAGATTTTTAAATGTTTCATTTCAGGAGTGAAGAATAAACCTATAGTTGATATTAGGAGAGATTGAAACAATTTTTTATCCCTCTACTCTAATAAGACGAAAAAGTAGGGAGGGAGGGAGAAAACTCAATTTTCTCCGAATTGACGTGCTAGAAAGGAGAAAAAATGGATTTGAAAGAAAATGTATTCTTTATATTCGATTTAGATTAAGACATAACGGAGTACATAATATTTCTGTTTGGCGAAAGAAGAGGGAAAATTATTTCGTCATAAAAATTTTCATTCCAATATTCTCAACATCTTTCTTTCTTTCTTTCTTTCTATTTTTTTTTTTGTATTTTTTCTCTTGGCTTTCAATAAATCATGTTTAGCATTGAGGAAAAATTTTACCGACAACATTCGGGAATTATAAAGTCCCATTTTGATTCAAGTTTCTTGTTTTTACCAGCGGGAGTAATCGAAATTAATAGTTGTAAGGAGTCAATGAGAGTTGAAATAGCAGGAAGGAGATCGTGTCTGAAATATTAAATTCAGACAGAATCCGTAACTTTTCAGCGGAGTATTATGAAACGCTATCGGGATGATGTAGTACCGAAGTTGGAAAGGCTGCTACCAAGCATCCACCACTACCAGCACCATCACCACCCCCCTCCACCTTTTCGTCTCATCCTTAACTTGATTCTTCCACCTTTCTCCCTTTCGCTCACAGCGTTCACTATCATTCTCTATCTCTCTTTTGACATTGCTTCCAGGGTAGCAATCTTTTATTATTAGCGCAGGCTTTAGCAGACAATGAAACGAAAGGAACGGAATATGATATTGTAGTATATAACGGTTGGGCGGAAAGGGAAGCTATTGTCGGTCTCTTTGAATTTTAAAGTCAACGATCGATACGGCTCAGGGGATGCGCCTTTAGCCATACGTCCCTGATGTTGGTCCTCACCCTCTTAATACGCATTTATATATATATACATATGCAGTGTTTATTTGGGACAAGGAATACGTGATCTGACGCTAACCCGATCCAAGGACCAGGAGACACGTTTAATTTCTTTAAGGGTATAATTGCGGTACGAATAATGTGACACATTTTATGATTCTAGTAGAGGTGAATTTCTTGATAGTTATTGCTGAGTGCTTTACACAAATTTGAATTTTGAAACCCTCCACTTGTCTCTTTGTGGGATTCACTTTCTACTTGTTTGTAGTTGAGAGCCTATAATTTGAACCAGTTTGAACAATTCGGTTACTTTTTAGTTTTCACTTCTTGATACTTGAATCTACTTGAACCAACAAGTTAAATAATATTGCCGAGTATATTAACTAAATATTGCTGAGTAAATTAACTAAATTTTGTCAGGTATATTGTCAATTATATTAACTTATTTTTGTCACATATATTGCCGAGTATATTAATTAAATATTGCCAATTACATTAACTAATTATTGTCAGTTATATTGCCGAGTATTTTAACTAAACATTGTCAGGTACATTTCCGAGTATAGTAAATTAATATTGCCAAGTATATTAACTAATTATTATCAGTAACATTGCCGAGTATATTAATTAAATATTACGGACTACATTGTCCAGTATATTATCTACATATTGCCAAGTATATTAGTTAAATATTATATCCAGTAGATTAACAAGTATATTAATTATTATTGTCAGGTATATTGCCATGTATATTAACTAAATAATGCCAGATATATTAATTAATATTGACAAGTATATTGTCGAGTATATTAACTAAATCTTTCAAAGAATATTAACTAAATATTGGCAGATATATTGTTGAGTATATTAAATAAATATTGTTATGTATATTGCCGAGAATATTAACTAAATATTGTCAGGTATATTGCCGAGTATTTTAACTAAACATTGTTAGGTATATTGCCGAGTATATTAAATTAATTTTGCCAATTATATTAATTAATTTTGCCAAGTATATTAATTAATTATTTTCAGTTATATTATCGAATATATTAAATATATATATATTGTCAGGTATATTGCCGAGTATATTAAATTAATATTGCCAAGTACATTAACAAATTTTTGTCAGGTATATTGTCGAGTATATTAAATTAATATTGCCAAGTACATTAACTAATTATTGTCAGGTATATTGTCGAGTATATTAATTAAATATTACGGACTACATTGTCGAGTAAATTAACTAAATATTACGGACTACATTGTCCAGTATATTATCTACATATTGCCAAGTATATTAGTTAAATATTGTAGCAAGTAGATTGACAAGTATATTAATTAATATTGTCAGGTATAATGCCAGATATATTAATAAATATTGCCAAGTATATTGCCGAGTACATTGATTAATTATTGTCAGGTATATTGCCCAGTATATTTACTAAATATTGTTAGGTATAGTTTTTAAGTATATTAACTAATATTGCCAGTTGTGTTACCGAGTGTATTAGTTTAATATTGCAGAGTATATTATCCAAATTTATCAGGAATATTGCCGAGTATATTAGTTAAATATTACCTAGAATATTAAAAAATATTGTCAGGCATATTACGTAGAATATTAACAAATATTGTCAGGTATATTGCCGAGTATATTAAATTAATATTGTCAAGTACATTAACTAATTTTTGTCAGGTATATTGTCGAGTATTTTAACTAAACATTGTCAGGTATATTGCCGAGTATATTAAATTAATTTTGCCAATTATATTAACTAATTATTGTCAGTTATATTGCCGAGTATTTTAACTAAACATTGTCAGGTATATTGCCGAGTATATTAAATTAATTTTGCCAATTATATTAACTAATTATTGTCAGTTATATTGCCGAGTATTTTAACTAAACATTGTCAGGTATATTGCCGAGTATATTAAATTAATTTTGCCAATTATATTAATTAATTATTGTCAGTTATATTGTCGAATATATTAGATATATATTGTCAGGTATATTGCCGAGTATATTAAATTAATATTGTCAAGTACATTAACTAATTTTTGTCAGGTATATTGTCGAGTATATTAAATTAATATTGCCAAGTATATAAACTAATAATTGTCAGGTATATTGTCGAATATATTAAATAAATACTGCCGAGCATATTAACAAAATAATGCCATATATATTAACCTATATTGCCAGGTATATTAACCTAATAATGCCAGATATATTAATTAATATTGTCAAGTATATTGTCGAATATAAACTAAATATTTCAAAGTATATTAACTAAGTATTGCCGAGTATATTTACTAAATATTGGCAGCTATATTGTCGAGTATGTTAAATAAATATTGTTATGTATATTGCCGAGAATATTAACTAAATATTGTCAGGTATATTGCCGAGTATATTAAACTAATATTGCCCTTTATATTAATTCAATATTGCCGAGTATGTATATTAATTAAATATTGCCAAGTATATTAACTAAAAGTACATTTTTCTGCATACATGCCAGAAAGTATAATAAAAGTGCAAAAAAGTTCCCCTTTTTGCACAGTATGTAGAAAAATATTGAAGTTGTGCAGAAAAGTACAATTTTTTATCTATAAAGTATTCAAAAAAATTAAATTATGCCAAGAAGTAAAAAATTTGTTATTTGGAGAATATAAGGAAATGGGTTACGAAGTATAATAACAAAAGAGAAAAAAAAATAGAATTCATAAGAAGTTACACAATCAATCCCGTCAATATCCAACTTTGGAATTCACTAGAAACTTGAAATCCATCGAGCCAGAATAATTTCGGAAGGGTAAATTATCGATTCGAAAACTTGGACCATGGACGCGTATAAATAATTCCATTTCGATTTTACCCTTTTTCGTTTCTTAGCCTGCGGTGGTGTATTCGCGAACCATATTCCAATTGGGAAGTGTTATATTCAGAGTTGAACGATAAGTCTCTCGGACGATTCAATCCCCCTCCCCCTCTCCCCCGTCTCCTCTCCTCTTCCATCCAAGTTTGCCTTTTTGAACGCCTCGATGCACAGCTGCCAGGCAAAACGCAAATAAACTCTCCGCAAAACCTCTTTCTCTCTCTATCTCTCTTTTTCTCTGTCTCTCTTCCTCTCTCTCTTTTTCCCATCTCACCTCATCTCAATTCTTCCATTTCTCTCAACAATCTTGAATTGTAGATCAAAGAAAATATTCACGTTGTGTCCCTGGAAAAAAAAAATTCAAAACTCCATTTCCCACTTGTCAAAGGTTTCGAATATTATTCTTTGGTATGGAAATATTTTTTCTATTCAAAAAATTTTATTATTTTGCGTTTCTGCAAATTTTATTTGCGATAAGAAGAAGGAGACGAAAAAAAAGAAGAGGGTTATGCGTGCATGCGTGGAAAAATAACACGCGTAAAAAGCCTCTTATCGGGTTTGCGCAAGAATAGGATTCGACGAAGCTTCCGAAAGCCATAACCGAAACGGTAACTGCCACCCCTCTGACTGATCGAACTTATTCTTTTCCTTCGGTTTTTTTTTTTTTTTTTGGTGCATCAAACCATTGCCTCCCATCATACTCTTCTATTCCTTTTCGATTCCATAGATCGTCAACTTCTTCGATTATATTCGACGAAGTGAAAGATAAATTTTATTTTTCTACTATAGAAAAAGGAGAAATCTAATCATTACTTTTGTCTACTGAAAAATGTGAAACTTTATTTTTAGTTAAAATTTATTTTCACCCAATTTTCCCTCAACTTTCAATCAAAATTTATTTTCACTTCACTTTCAGTTTACTTTAACTTTCACTCAAAATTTATTTTTTTTCCATTTTCACTTCACTTTCACTGGAAAAATTTTTTGTCCATTTTCACTTCACTTTCATTTAAAATTTAATTTCTATCCATTTTCACTTCACTTTTACTCGAAATTTATTTTCACTCCATTTTCACTTCACTTTCATTCAAAAATGATTTTCACTTCACTTTCATTTAAAATTTATTTTCTCTCCATTTTCACTTCACTTTCACTCAAAATTTATTTTCACTCTATTTTCACTTCACTTTCATTTAAAATTTATTTTCTCTCCATTTTCACTTCACTTTCACTCAAAATTTATTTTCACTCTATTTTCACTTCACTTTCATTCAAAATTTATTTTCACTCCGTTTTCACTTCACTTTTACTCCACTTTCTTTCCAAAGAATTGATTTTTACTCAATTTTCACTTCACTTTTTTCGTTGGTCAAGTTGTGGACTTTTATTTTATATTGAAAAAAAATAATAATGAAGTGAAATTTGTGTGGCGATGAAATTGAGTAAAAATAAATTTTGAATGAATGTGAAGTGAAAGTGAAGTGAAAGAAAAGTGAAAATAAATTTTCAGTGAAAGTGGATTGAAAGTGAAGTGAGAATGAAGTGGAAATAAATTTTAAGTGAATGTGATGTGAAAGTGGAGTGAAAGTAAAGTGAAAATTGAATGAAAATAAATGTTGAGTGAAAGTGGAGTGAATGTGAAATGAAAATGAAGTGGAAATAAATTTTGAGTGAATTTGAAGTGAAAGTGAAGTGAAAATAAAATGAATTTTAAGTGAAAATAAATTTTGACTTAAAGTGAAGTAAAAATGGAGTGAAAATAAATTTTTAGTGAATGTAAAGTGTAAGTAAAGTGAAAATAAAGTGGAAGTTAAGTGAAAATAAATTTTAAGTAAAAGTGAAGTGAAAATAGAGTGAAAATAGTGTGAACATAAATTTTTAGTGAATGTAAAGTGAAAGTGAAGTGAAAGTAAAGTGAAAATTAAGAGAAAAAAAATTTTGAGTGAAAGTAAAGTGAAAATTGAGTGAAAATAAATGTTGAGTGAAAGTGGAGTGAATGTGAAATGAAAATGAAGTGGAAATAAATTTTGAGTTAATTTGAAGTGAAAGTGAAGTGAAAGTGAAGTGAAAGTGAAGTGGAAATAAATTTTGAGTTAATTTGAAGTGAAAGTGAAGTGAAAGTGAAGTGAAAGTGAAGTGAAAGTAATATGGAAATTAAGTGAAAATAAATTTTGAGTGAAAGTGAAGTGAAAATAGAGTGAAAATATAGTGAAAATAAATTTTGAGTGATACTGAAAGTGAAGTGCAAGTGAAGTGAAATTGTCTTATCGACCTCTTGAAAATTATATTTTTGATTCAAGCTGATTGACAACATTTTACCTAATTATAATTACAATTAAACTAATTCCAATAAGAAACATTTATAAGAAAATGTTCCGTTTAATACAAAGAGGAAATTTAGGACAATACCTAACGAGAAATCAGTTTGAATAATTTCTGTTTAATGAATTTTGCTCTTTATTTCGATACGCAACATTCAACCCCTTTTGCTCATCACACCTTCTGCGTATTCTCATCAAGTTTCAGTTATAAGCATTTCTAACCCTTCTCTTCGCTTTTTCGTGTGGGCGACGAGGTGGTGGTGATGTTGAAGAGCGAGCTTTGGAGAATCGACGGGGGAGAGGGAGGAAAGGGAGTGACTAGGAGATCGCGAGAGTATATTAAACGACACTCGGAATTACAAATAACAAATTGCAATTTGATTCTCCCGCCGGGTTTCACACGAGGCGTCCCGAGTCAAGGGCCGTAATTTATCATTAGAGTCGACAATTTGGTGACAAGCTCTATTCCGTTTTGAAGCGGAATGGAAGGGAAATGCCAAGTAGAAATACCACCCTCAGGCACTTGTGTTTATGCGGAAAACGATTACTGTGGGGTGCTTGTCCACTCTCTCAATTCAAAATCCACTTCTATATATATATTTACTGCAGCAAAATGGACAGATGGAGAGAGAGAGAGAGAGAGAGAGAGAGAGAAGTTTTGACCCGATTACATCCATGTTGGCTCTTGACGAAAATTGACAAAGTAAACAGGAAAAAATCTTTTTTATTTTCGACATTTTGTTGGAAAACTGAAGAGAAAGGGGGATTTTTATTGTTAGTTGAAGTAGAATTTTTGGCGAATTTTGTTTAGTTTATTGCAGATTGGAAAATATTAAATTTTTTGTATTTGAGGTACTAGTCGGGTGGGTATAACTGCGGAAATTCCAATTATTGCGGTTATTTTCTATCCCAGTTTCCCTCGCCGCAGTAATTGATGCGCAATGATTCACTTATAGCATGTGATAATGGAGTAAATTTTGTTCTTTCTTGAATATACTCAAATCGGAAAAGGTCAAAATTGACTAAAAATACAATAAAGTTCTTTCCTTTACAAAAGGAAAGAAACTTTTCAAAATCCAATTGTAATCAATTTTAAGTTTCAGTGAAGGGCGAGTTATCAGTTGTCTTCTAAGAGAGTTGTCAGTTGTCCTTTTGAACAAAGTTATCAGTGGCCTCTATTGTTTCTTCAAACAAGTCGTTCGTTATATTTTTAAAAAATTTCAGTAGTTTTTCTCCTTTTTTTGCAAAAGAAATTAGATGTCTTTTCAAAGTTACCACTTGTAATTTTAACACATTCAATCAAATTTCTTTCACTAGAGTTCGTTTTCCAATGAATCGTCATCAGTTGTCTTTGTAATCAAAGTAACCAATTGTCAATTAAATAAAAGTTGCCAGCTGTCTTTTAAATCAAAGTCAACAACATAAACAAAGTTACCAGTTGTCTTTTGAAACAAACTTATCAGTTGTCTTTTTAAACAAAGTTATCAGTTGTCTTTTCAATCAAAGTAACCAATTATCATTTAAAACAAAGTTGTCAGTTGTCTTTTTAAACAAAGTCATCAGTTATCCTTTTAAAAAAAGTTGCCAGTTGTCTTTTTCAACAAAATCATCATCATAAACAAAGTTACCAGTTGTCTTTTGAAAAAAACTTATAAGTTGCCTTTTTAAACAAAGTTATCAGTTGTTTTTTCAATCAAAGTAACCAATTATCTTTTAAAACAAAGTTGCCAGTTATCTTTTTAAACAAAATCATCAGTTATCCTTTTAAACAAAGTTTCCAGTTGTCCTTTTAAACAAACTTATCATTTGTCTTTTTTAACAAAGTTGGCAGTTATCTTTTAAACAAAGTTATCAGTTACATTTATTGTTTCTTTTAGCAAAGTTGACAGTTGTAGTTTAAGCAATTATTAGTTGTTTTTAAATAAGGTTAGAAGTTTTTTCAAACAAAAAAACACTTGTTTACTCAAATAATATAAACATATGTCTTTCACTAGTGTCAGCTGTCCGATAGATAGTTATCAGTTGTTTTTCCAAACCAAGTAACAAGTTATCATTTGAAACAAAATTAACACTTGCATTTTAAGGGAAAATTTTTTTAATCAAATGATCAGCTGTCTTTTATTGGAGTCAACGGTTCCAATAAATAATTCTCACTTGTATTTTTAAATAATCATCTCTTAGAATTTAAGAACAACATTTTCAGATGTATTTTAAGCCATTTTGGTTATCAGTTGTCTTTTGGAGCAAAGTTATCAAAAGGCTTTACACGGAATATTTGTTATCAGCCGCTTTTGGTTATTAGTTGACTTTTGAAGCAAAGTTATCTGTTGTCTTTTCAAGCACTGTCCCTTATCAGATGTTTTTCGTTTTTTGTTATCAGTTGTCTATTTAGGTAAAATTATCAGCTGTTGTTTCAAATATTGTTGGTTATCAGTTGTTTTTCATTATTTGTATTTTGAAGCAAAGTTATTACTTGTCTTTTCACACAGTGTTTGATGTCAGTTGCCTCGGAGCAAAGTTGTCAGTTGTCTTAACAAGTAATGTTGTTACTTATCAGTTGCCTTTTGAAGTAAAGTCATCAGTTGTAGATATTTTTAAGTTAATATTCACTTAACAAGTTATTCAGATTTAGCGAGCATTTGTCTTCAAAATCAATTTTAGACTTGAATTAATTACACCAACTAGGGGTAAATGTGCCATGGGATAAATAGGGAGAAACGTAGCCCTGTTTGAATTGTAACACAGAATTTGATTTGAAAACTTATATTTAAACTCTTCTACCTCTTTCTCTCTTTCTCTGTCTCTCTCTCTCTCTCTGTCTTTCTCATTCTCTCTAATTCTCTCTCTCTCTCTCTCTTGCTTCATGATTCTTTTCTTTTTCCTCCACATAAAGAAATTCATTCTTTCTTTTTGACTCCATAAAAAAAGTAGTGGGAAAAATTTTTTATTATTATCTAAAATGGAATTCTTCTTCTATTTGATAAGCAATTCTTGCTTTGGAAAGTGGAACGAGTATATAGAAATCTGAAAATCGCATCAAAAGGCTGACATAAAACGCATAAAAATCCATGGGGGAATAAGGGAGTTGAACTCGAGAGGGTTTAAAAAAAAAAAAAAAAGAAAAAACCCCACGATCCTGTGAAAGTGACTCCATTCGAGACCGCGATAAGCCGGTCCCCCCACTTTCGCGAGCCAGAGCGTCCCGTAACGACCATCGATAGCCCTTAATCGAATCATTCAACGGACCCGCCACAATGCTGGAAAGTGATTTTTATTTTCGCCTGATTCTGATTTATTCCCACAGTAGTGTTGCGATGTTTAGTTTTCAACACAAGTCTCGAATTTTTATTTCCTATCGTATACAAAAGAAAAAAGATACACACAGAGAGAGGGAGAGAGAGGGAGAGAGTGATAGAGAGGGAGAGAGAGAGAGAGAGAGAGAGAGAGAGAGAGAGAGAGAGAAAGACAGAGCGAGAATCATAAAAAGTAGAAAAGAATTTTTGTTGAATTGAAAATACATTTTCTTTTGTTTTATTAATTTTTTTTTTTTGGGGGGGGTATTAGTGACATAACTTCCGCATGGGTGTGCTGAATGTCCCCCACTTTATGTGGGTGCGAGAAGGAGAGCCCTTTTCTCTCTCTCTCTCTTGGGTTATCTTTCCGTTACGCGTTGGCAGGCATATGCCGTGCCTGTGCCGGATTGGAAGGGAGATTTGAGGACGAGGGCGAGGTCAGGAGGGGGAGGAGGTCATAATTTTCAGATTTATGTACAAATGTTTCTTCGGCCGCATTGCGCTTAGGGAAGATTCCTATCGTAAAGTTTCGCTGAATTGAAAAATGCTTTTTCTACTCCTCGAGTATTATTATATGGGTAAAGGGAAGAAGAGAGCCTACGGTGTCACTTTTTTCGTTATATTTGGATATAGGGATAAGTTGTGCTATATAAGGGGGAAAAAGACGACCATTACTATTCCACTTGCCCCCCCCCCTCCTCTCCTCCTCCTCCTACTCATTCTCAATCCCTACTTTCTTTTTTCTCTATATACTCCTTCATGATCTATTATTATCTGGTACGATATCACCGACCTTATGTCTGCACTCGGAAAACGACTCTGCATCAACGCCATTTCGTACGTGTTTCATAATTCAAACCCTTTCTACTATAGGCGACCCTGCTGCGCGTATCTCCCTTTACCGTCAACTGGCATGTATACAGATATATATCTACGAAAGCGTTAACTTTAACGTTAGTATATAGTTTACAACCATGCTGAGCGCCACACGACTGACGCTCTTGAAAAAATTTTCTTCCTTTTTTGTAATTTTTGTTTTTGTTTTTTTCCTTCATTTTTCAAGAGATTGAGAGTGCTGTGGCAAAAATTGAGAACTTCAATTCTGGTTTAAATATCTTTTTTTTTAGGCATTTGGGTTCTTAAACTTAAAACCTATTTCACGAGAAGTTATCACTTGTCTTCTTAAGCACGGTTATCACGTTATGAGTTATAATTACTTCAAACAAAGTTGTACGTTGTGTTTTTTAAGAATATTGTCTGTTGACTTTTTACGAGAGTATATTAGCTAAATATTTTAAGGTATATTGTTAGGTATTTTGCCGAGAATATTAACAAAATATTGGCTGGAATATTGCGGAAAGTATATTAACTAAATATTGGCAGGTATACTGTCGAGCATATTAAATAAATATTGTTATGTATATTGCCGAGTATATTAATGAAATATTGTCAGGTATAATGTCGAGTATATTAATTAAATATTGTCATGTATATTGCCGAGTATATTAACTAAATATTGCCAAGTATATTAATTAAATATTGTCATTTATATTAAAGAGTATATTAACTTAATTTTGTCAGGTATATTGCCGAGTATATTAAACTAATATCGACTATTATATTATCTAAATAATGCCAGGTATTTTGCCGAGTATATTACCTAAATATTGTCAGGTATATTGCCGAGTATATTAAACTAATATTGACTATTATATTATCTAAATAATGCCAGGTATTTTGCCGAGTATATTCACTAAATATTGCCGAGTATATTACCTAAATATTGTCAGGTATATTGCCGAGTATATTAAATTAATATTGACAATTATATTACCTAAATATTGTCAGGATTTTGTCGAGTATATCAACTAAATATTGCCGAGTATATTAAATTAATATTGACAATTATATTATTTAAATATTGTCAGGTATTTTGTCGAGTACATTAACAAAATATTGCCGAGTACATTAAATAAATATTGTCAAGTATATTGTCGAGATATTAACTAAATATTGCAGAGTATATTTACTAAATTTTGTCAAATATTTTGCCAAGTATATTTGTTCAATATTGTCATGTATATTGCCGAGTACTTTGACTAAATTTTAACACGTATACTACCGAGTATATTAACTAAATATTACCGAGTATTACCGAGTATATTAATTAAATACTGTCGTGTATATTGCCGAGTATATTAATTCAATATTGTCATAGATATTGCCGAGTATATTAACAGAATTTTAAACGGTTATTGCCAAGTATATTAACTATATATTGCCAAGTATATTAACTATATATTGCCAAGTATATTTTCTAAATATTGGCAAATATATTGTCGTGATATCAAGTAAATGTTACAAAGTATATTTACTAAATTTTGTCTATTATATTTTCGAGTATCTTAACTATATTTTTTTTTGAGTATATTAACTAAACATAGTCTAGAATATTGTCGAGTAATTGAACAAATATTGTCGTGTATATTGCCGAGTATAATAACTAATTATTGTCAGATTTATTGCTGAGTATATTAACTGAATATTGTCAGGAATAATGTCCAGTATCTTAAATAAATAATGTTATGTATATTGCCAAGTATATTGATTAATTATTGTCAGGTATATTGCCGAGTATATTTATTAAATATTGTCAGGTATAATTGTCAAGTATATTAACCAGTATTGCCAGTTGTATTACCGAGTGTATTAGTTTAATATTGCGGAGTATATTATCCAATTTTACCAGGAATATTGCCGAGTATATTAGTTAAATATTACCTAGAATATTAAAAAAATATTGTCAGGTATATTACGTAGAATGTTAACAAATAGTGTCAGGTATATTGCCGAGTATATTAACTAATATTGTCAGGTATAATGTCGAGTATATTAATTAACTATTGTCATGTATATTGCCGAGTATATTAACTAAATATTGCCAAGTATATTAATTAAATATTGTCATTTATATTAAAGAGTATATTTAATTAAAATATTGCCTGTAGTATATTAGCTAAATTTTGACAAGTATATTATGTAATGTTTTGCCAGGTGTATTGTCGAGTATATATTTTTATTATTTTGGTGTATATTAAGATTAACTAATATTGCCTGGTTTATAGCCAAGTATATTAACTAATATTGCCTGGTTTTTAGCCAAGTATATTAACTAATATTGCCCGGTTTGTAGCCAAGTATTTTAATTCATATGTCAATGTTTATTGCCAAGTATTTTAACTAATATTAATAGGTATTTTGGCGAGTGTATTAACTAATATTAATAGGTATTTTGGCGAGTGTATTAACTAATATTAATAGGTAGTTTGGCGAGTGTATTAACTAATATTAATAGGTATTTTGGCGATTGTATTAACTAATATCAATAGGAATTTTGGCGATTGTATTAACTAATGTCAATAGGTATTTTGGCTATTGTATTAGTTAATATTGATCAGTATATTAGTTAAATACTTCCAAGTATATTAATTGATATTTACATTTACATCGTTGCCTTTTTGTTACTAATTCAAATTTAGAGAGTAGTAGCCACGCCACAGTATAAATATCAAAACGATACGATCAATTGTTTTTCACTACAAATTCAGTGGTCAGACACTTGCCTACCAGTCGTCTTATCCAACAAAACTATCAGTGATTCCCTCTTTTTTTTCTTTTTACAGAGAATTACAAAAAAGAATCCCTAATAAGACACACCGTGGGGGATTATATACGTGAATAAACGCAGTATTAATAAAACGAGAAGGAAGATGTTACAGCGTAGGTAGAGAATTAAAACAATGGCATTTGAATCGTTCGCTTAAACGGACCGTGTTATCTTTCTGCCTAATCAGCATTGTCTTTCTCGGCGCATACATCCAAAGGCGTCTTCATTTCTCTAATCCAGTCGTCCCAATGGAGGACAATTTAGTTCAATCAACATTTCTAGGCGAATCTTCGTCACCTAATTAAACCTCTGTCCTTACTTGGACATAAACTCGGGTTATCTCGGCCCTCGTATCTTCACTGACTTAATCCAACTGTTTCCTAAAGTATTTTCAACATTGTTCATACATATATATATATATATATATATATATGAAACAGCTAGAACTCTCAGGGAGTCTCATTTCCTGTCTGCGGGGGTCCCGCAGGGGATACATAATTAGCTGGTTCGCTTGTTCTAACGGGTCGAGAGAGGGGGGAGGGAGGCACAAGAAATCAGGGTGGAGTTTTGCTCGCAGTTTGCTCCTGGGTAACTTGGATGTTTATTGATTCGTTGGAATTATCGCAAGGAGAGAAAGTATATATCACACAAGGTGTAGGGGGATTTGTCCCTTTTATATCCGTAATTTAATTCTTCATTTTCAAACTTATTGAAACAGTGAATTATGGTTTTTGGGTTGACAATCTATTTTTTCTAAAACAAGAAAAAAAAATAGTTTGTTGAAAGAATAATTGTTTGTCAACAAGGAGTGTGATTTTCTTTGACATTTCGCCCCTTTTTGAGAGGAGGTGGAGAAGAAGAAGATGATGGGGGATTTGAGATATGGATGGAGTGATTCAAAATAACAGTGGCGAAATTAATCTCAATCGTCGTCGTTCATCTTGGGATCATTTATCATGGACTCGTTATGGAAGAAACCGACGACGAGAGACTCTTGTTGATTTGATATAAAGTTTTAGTAACGGTAGTCTGTTGTGACTGCCCTGCCGGTAGTGTATTATAGTCAATAAAGTACATAAAGGAGAGGTGGAAAGGAGAGAAACAGGCCGAGACATCTCGAGGGAAGTCGACACAATTTCAAGACACACAAGTAATACCACACCGGTGCGCGGTGCGGTTTACCATCTTTGCCAGCAGGTGGGCTTCCTTACATTCTACAATTACCAGTTTATAACTACCTGGTATGAGCTAATCTCCTTTAAACTTGCCGATTGTCCTGTCACCACTAATGTCAACCGCCTTTCGTCGAGTCTTATCCCTGGCAACATGGGACTACTGAGGATATTTCTCGGCTGTCTTGAGATGTCCATTCGCTTTCGGCGATTAGAATATCTTTAGGCTGTCCTGCACTGTTCGTTTGCTTTTTGTGGTTAGGATATTTCTGGGGACCATTCATTACCATCTCAAGAATAGCTTTTTACCTGTAAATTAGTTATTTTTAACTGATACAAATTTAGAAAACAGGGATAACCAAGGACAGCCCAAGGGAATAATGAATTTTAATTAAACGTACAAAAAAATTTAATTTCTACAATTTTTAATTTTTCTCAAAAAAATTTTTTTCTAAATAACTCAATTTTTGAAGAACCATCAGAAAATGTTTAATTAGAAATTATTTAATGAATAATTATTTATCACGGTAAATCGTTAGGTATTAAAATAACACCAAAAAGGATTAAAATAATCCAATTTAATGTTATTTTAATCCTTTTTGGTGTTATTTTAATACCTAACGATTTACCGTGATTAAATAATTTATTAAATAATATTTAAGAACAACTGTTCTTAAATATTTCGAATTTAATTAAATTTTAAAAGAGTTTCGTTTACAACTTTCATGAACAGATGAACTTGAAAAAGGTTCTAATTAGAAATTTTATAAAATTTCAATTTTGAATGAATTTGATTTGAAATTTTAAAGAACCGAGAAAAAAATATTGAAAAAAAGAAAAAATATTGTTTTTTGAAAAAAATGTAATAATTTAAATTCTTCTGAAATTAGTTAATTTTTTTTAATACATATTTAATAAATTATTAAAAATAATGAATTCATAGATGAATAATATAGTTAAAATCACTTAAAAATTGAATTTTTGATAATTTACACAAATAATTGGAGAATTATAATTATTTTTTAAAATATTAAAATTCTTTAGAAAAAATTCAATTATGTTAAAAAAATTTTTAAAGTTATCATTTAAATTTTAATTATCTTTATAAATAATAAAACCAATATCCAATATTCAATTTTTTCAAAAGATTCAATAAAATTTTTAGAAAAAATTTAAACTATATGTAAAAATTTTTCTCAATTTAATAATTTTCAATATTTACTATTTGAATAAATTTTTCCAAAAGAATTTAATTGTTTAAAGAGAAAATTGATGAAAATCTACGCAAACATTTAATTATATTTATAAATAATAATAATAATATTAATAATACTAATTATTATTATTAATTAATATTAATAATACTAATTATTATTATTAATTAATATTAATAATTAGTCACGAAACTTTTTTATAAATTTCTTCGCAAATAATTTAATTATTTTCATAAATAATAAAATTCTTTTTAAGAATTTAATTATTTTTGAAAATTGCGATAAATTTTGTTCCAAAAATTTAATTATTCTTTTAACAAAATTTGTTTAAGACTTCAATTATTTAAAAAAATTTAAATAAAATTCGTTCAAAAAATACAATTACTCTCATAAATAATAATATTATTTTTAGAAATTTAATTATTTTAACAAAATGAATTCTTGTTAAAAATTTAAATAAAATTCCTTCTCAAAATTCAATTATTTTCATAAATTACAAAATCCTTTTTTTTAGGAATTCAATTATTTTTAATAAAATTTGAATAAAATTTGTCCAAAAATTTAATTATTTTCATAAATTTACATATAAATAAATAATAAAATTCTTTTGTGGAATTTAATTATTTTAAATACGATTTTTAATAAACTCCTCGAAAAATGCAAGTATTCTTAAAAATTTCATTAAAATTCTTTTGAAAAATTCAATTATTTTCTTTTTATTGTTTTAGACGTACTTTTCTATTAAATTTTTACCGTTACTTTTAATTAATTTTTAATTAAATTTCTTGAAAGAATTAAATTATTTTCAATTATTTTAATGAAATTCTTCCAAACAATTCAATTATTTTCGAAAAATTTTTATGAAATTTGTTGAAAAAAATTTATTTATTTTGGGAAATTTTTCAAAATTCAACTATTTTTAACATCTACTATTTTAATAGTTTATCAATTTTGAATTCCTTGAAAAATATCGCTATTCTTGAAAATTTAATTAATATTTATCAGAGCAATTCAATTATTTAAAAATTTATTAATAAAATCCTTTATGTGAATTTAAAGTAAAGAAATATTCAATTATTATTCAATGAATTATTTATTTTCCAATTCAAATAATTGAATTCTTGTAAATTTTACTAATAAAAATTGATTTAAAAATGAATTTTAGTTAAAAATTTTGATTAAAATTGAACATTAAAAGCAATTAGATTGTGAATTTTTAGAAATAATTGAATTTTAAAAAGGTTTGAAATTAAAAATTTTAAATATTGGAATTTTTCATATTTTTAAGTTTTAACTAATAATTCTGTAGAATAAATGTTTTTAAAAAAGTTTGATTGAAGTTTTTTTTAATTATTTCAAGTTTTTATTTTCAAATATTATATTTAATTGAAGAACTTTTGATTAATTGAAATTTCGTAAAAGTGAATTGTAAACAAATTGATGGAATAAATATATCTTAAAAATAAGTTAATAAAAAAATAAAATAAAAGTTTATTAAAATAATTTCTTTAAATATTTATTAAAAATAATTGATGTGAAGAAGAATTCTACTTAAAAATTCTATTAAGTAAGAATCGAATTGAAATGATCAAAAAATAATTTTCAATTTGATCTGAAACATATACAAATTTCTCCATATTAGCAAAACATTTACTTGCTTCAGTTAAACTTTCCCTATTCCAGAGAAACTTTTTGCTATTTGGAATAAAAAATTTTTTCCCTATGTCCCTTGCGAAATTTCCCTTTCTCTTATGTTCTTTTTTTTAATTTCTCCCGAGCAATTAATCAAAATGATGTTTTGCAGTATATTGACAATGATGAAGGGTGATATCAATATGTGTGTGTCTATAAAAGAAAAAGGAGATTGGAATGAGAAATTGGAAATTAATTCCCTAAGTCGAAACGTCTTATTCGATTCGCCTTAGAGATGTCCGAGGAATGCCGGGCATTCGCTGATTGAATCCTCACTGCCCTTCGATACGCCGCACGCGTCTGTTTGATAAATGTGTCGGACTCGCGATATGTCCGATGATATTTTGTGTGAGAATCTCGCGGGAATCGCTTGCAATCTCGCCTGTAATTCAATTTCTTCGATCATCATTCAAAAGAAATTTTTTCTTCAATACTATTGCAATTCACAAATTTGTTTCTTTAAAAAATTTTCCTTCTTCTTTAATTTCGGCGTCTTGTTCTTTAGAAACAAATTGTTCTATTAAAATTAATTTTTATTCTTTATGCAAAAAGATTAATTGCTTTATTTATTATTAAAATTGTTCTATTAAAATTAATTTTTATTCTTCTTTATGCAAAAAGATTAATTAATCGTTTTGCGTAAAGAAGAATAAAAATTAATTTTAATAGAACAATTTTAATAATAAATAAAGTAATTTTAAAAATTCTAGTTCGATTGTGTAAAAAAAATTGATTTTGATAAAATTATGGTAAATTTTGGACTTTTTGGTACACTACACTCTAATGCCGATTTAGTGGACTTTTCTTCGATCTAGTAGGGAGGACGTTCGTTAAAGGGAACCAATACCTTGAGAATACTTTCAGTCTGGCACAAAGAAAATCTGAAATCACAACCCAAAAATTCCGCGAAACAGGTTTTCGTTAAACCGACGTTCGAGTGTATTGGTAAATTTATCAGCTTTCGATTCGAGTTTTTTTTTCTCCTTCAGCTTTTTTTACGAACATTAATACATTGTGTTTCAATGTATATATATTAAATTTTTTTTATATTAAATTTTCCCTGTAAATAATTATTTAGAATATAAAAAAAAAATTCTTTAAATTGTTGTTCTCAAATGTCGGAGATTGAATTCAAAAGGAAAAAAAAAGTAAAAAGTCTGAAGATTTCAAACAGCGTCGTGTCTCTTCTCATCTTTTGGCTCTTCACTTCTCTCTCGACAATGAACTCATCTGGATTAAAAGATCCGTGCGGTTCTCTTCTTTCCGTGGTAACCGGATAGTCGACTGCTCGTCCCCGAACGCCTCCTAATTATTCGCATAACGCCGACTAGCACTTGGCAAACGGGCGCGCGGAACTCTTGTTCATCGGGCAAAGGAAGAGAAGTGAGAGAGAGAGAGAGAGAGGAGAGAGATCCTAAAGGATCGAGTCCTCTCGGCAACTCGTTATACGCGAGAAGCAACCCCTTTTGCCTCGAATGTCAGCAACTAGAAGGAACCGTAGAGTACTGAGAAGAAGGAGGACAAAAGGGGTGGGGGTGGCAGAATTTTCAGTCAAAGTGCTGCTTCAAGTAGTCGTCGTTCTTCATATCACATTACAGAAACCCCTTGTCCTTATGGACGTTCGTTATTACGAATTTATATGTTCACGTTTTCAGATAATAACTGCAGGAACGAAAACAGTATTATAACTCGCTATATTCTTCAAAGTCGGCGCATCAAACTCTCTCTATAGTGGAACGATGTATTTTTGTCCCAATTATTCCGTTTGTCAAAGAAGAAAGGGAAAAAAATTTAGTTTCGAAAACTAGAAACAGAAGAAAAGCTATAGAACAATTTTTCCACTGGCAAAAAATTCCCGAAAGTAGAATAGTTTTCCCATCGGGAAAATTTACAATTTTCAGTACTCATCAATACACTCCAACCCCGGTTTAGCGGACTTTTTGGCTTGTGATTTACGATTTTCTTTCGCCTGCCTCGTTAAATGTATTTTTAAGGTATTTTTCGCTTTAACAGGCGACGTTTCCAGACGTTTCCACTAAATCGACGTTGGAGTGCAGTATAGCAAAATTTAGCAAAATTGTCAAAAAATTTTTTACAAAATAGAACTAGAATTTTTAAAACTGTTTCTTTACGCCAAAAGATGAATTAGAATAAAAATTAAAGAACAAAAAGAAGCAATTGAAGAAGATGAAAAAATTAACATTTTCAAAATTTACAATTGTCAACAACTTTTTTTTAAAGAATGGAACTAGAATTTTTAAAATTGCTTCTTTACGCGAAAAGATAAATTAGTATAAAAATTAAACAAAATTAGTATAAAAATTAAACAACAAGAAGATGAAAAAATTATTATTATCAAAATTTACCACAATTGTCAACAACTTTTTTTTAAAGAATTGAACTAGAATTTTTAAAATTGCTTCTTTACGCCAAAAGATAAATTAGTGTAAAAATTAAAGAACAAGAAGATGAAAAAATTATTATTATCAAAATTTACCACAATTGTCAACAACTATTTTTTACAGAATCGAACTAGAATTTTCAAAACTGTTTCTTTACGCCAAAAAAAAATTAAAATAAAAATTAAAGCACAAGAAGACGCAATTGAAGAAGATGTAAAAATTATCATTATCAAAATTTACCACAATTGTTAACAATTTTTTTTTTTTAAAAATCGAACTATAATTTTTAAAATTGTCTCTTTACGCCAAAAGACAAAATTAGTGTAGAAATTAAAGAACAAGAAGAAGCAACAGAAGAAGATGAAAAAATTTTTTAAGAAACAAAGACGAATTTGCAAATTGCAATTGCAAAATAAATAAAAAAGTAGATAAAATTAAAAATAGAAAAGAAAAAGTGAAAATGGTTAAAAAAAAAGGATAGAAAAAAATAGAACTGAAAAAGTAAAAACGTAAAAAATAAAACATAGATAAAAAATAGAACTGAAAAAGTAAAAACGTACAAAATGAAACATAGATAAAAAATAGAACTAAAAAAGTAAAAACGTACAAAATTAAACATAGATAAAAAATAGAACTGAAAAAGTAGAAACGTATAAAATAAAATATACATAAAAAACAGAACTGAAATAGCAAAAACGTAAAAAATAAAACATAGATAAAAAATAGAACTAAAAAAGTAAAAACGTACAAAATGAAACATAGACAAAAAATATAACTCAAAAAGTAAAACCGCCAGAAAATAAAATACAAATAAATAAAAATAGAACAGAAATAAAAATAATGTACAAAATAAACATTCGAATAGAAAAAAAGATGTTTAAACGTTTTATAATTATCAAACAATGAAAGTAGAATTCTTTTATAATGGAAAATTAAGTTTTATGTGGTTGACGATATTTACCAAAAAGTTACAATGTATGCATAACACTCGTCAGTGGTAGGGAAAGGATTTTTTTTTTCAATGTCCGATATGTGCTTGCGCATACTTTATAGACATGAATGTATATAGACATGTATATATATATATATATATATATATCTCACATGTGTATATACGTGTATCAGCGCACGTGTTTCAAGGTACACATCGTTTATTGGAAAAGCTGCTGGTGTGGTCGACAATCGGTGGCATACCTTTACTGTACGAAAAGCCTTTGTTCCAAGCAAAATTACAATTGTTGTCGTCATTATCAATATTCGCTATGCGGACGATGCTTTTGATTTTCGTCAGATTTCATCCATTGCATATACGCGATCGTTGCGGGGACCGTAAAAGTTTCGAGAATTATAATATTATATATCATTTCAATTTCAAAGAGGAAATTTTTCACATTCTTCAGAGTAGTGAAATATTGTATTCCATATATGTATATTGGGATATTATTTTTAAATACAATTCAGAAAGAAAACAATGTTTAAATATTTGGAACATTTATTAGGTGAAATAGAATAAATTTTATTTCATATTGTTAGGTATGTTACATCAATTTTTTTGCCGAGTATAGTAACTTAAATATTGTCAGGTATAATGTCGAGTATATTAATTAAATATTTTCATGTATATTGCCGAGTATATTAACTAAATATTGCCAAGTATATTAATTAAATATTGTCGTCTATATTGCCGAGTATATTAACTAAAGATTGCCGAGTATATTAACTAAAGATTGCCGAGTACATTAACTAAAGGTTGACAAGTATATTAATTAAAGATTGAAGAATATATTAACTGAATATTGCCGAGTATATTAATTAAATATTATCACCTATATTGCCAGTTATATTAACTAAATATTTTCATTTATATTAAAGAGTATATTAACTTAATTTTGTCAGGAATATTGCCGAGTATATTAACTAAATATTGCCGAGTATATTTACTAAATATTGTCAGGTATATTGTGAAATATATGAAATAAATATTGTCATTTATATTGCCGAGTATATTAATTAAATATTGTCATTTATATTGCCGAGTATATTAACTTAATTTTGTCAGGTATATTGCCGAGTATATTAATTTAATTTTGTCACGTATATTGCCGAGTATATTAATTTAATTTTGTCACGTATATTGCCGAGTATATTAATTAAATATTGTTGTATATTTTGCCGAGTATATTAACTTAACTTTGTCAGATATATTGCTGAGTTTATTAACTAAATATTGCAGAGTATATTCACTAAATATTATCAAATTTTTTGCTGAGTGTATTAACTAAACATTTCGATGTATTTTATCGAGAATATTAATTAAATATTGTCGTGTATATTGTCGAGTATATTAACTTAAAATTTTCGGATATATTGCCGAATATATTATCTTCATACTATTAAATATATAGCCAGAAATATTATTTAAATATTATCAGATATATGGCTGATAAAGTTAGAAAATTACGAATTGAGAGTAGTTAAATTTAATTTTAAGATTCAAAAAAGGGAAAATTTCAAAGAATTTTGATTGAATAAAAATTATTTAATAATTGCATATTAGAATGAGTCAGAATGGAATATATTCTTAATTATTAATATTAGAGGCATCTTTAAATTTTTCAAAATGCATCGAAAATAACTTTATTTTAAAATGCATTAAAATAACAATTTTTCTTAATTTTTTACTTTTAATAATTTAATTGTAAAATTCATTTTAAAAATTAATATTTCGAAAACATTTATTTAAAATTTTGAAGAATTAACTATTCTGAATGAATCTAGTTTTATTTTTTTGAACATTATTCAATGTTTATAAAGACAAGCAAATAAAAATTTTTTTAGCAACCCCTTTTTCTTCATTTTTCCAAAGCGATACCTTTAAAAAAAAAAAAGAAAACCAAAGAGAATTTGTTTTGATACGCAATGAGATAATACTCCAAAACTAATGTCACCCCAGACGAAAGGAACATTTCCTAAGATGCGAAAAACGTGACGGTATTCTTTTTTAAAGATTAAATAAAAAAGAGCAAGAACATAACGAGTTAGAAGAAACTTTTAATCCCATATCTGAGTCTCTATTTCATAAAAGAAGGGAAGTTTTTCAACATCGACAAACTTTTAAGCCAGAATCGTTAAGATTTTTGTCTCGCAAATGTTGTGGTTGTACGCAAACTCGTGGGAGAAGGTGAATTCTGTGAGGAGAGAGAGAGAGAGTGAAAGAGAGGCCCCCTTTAAAAGCGCCCCAAGGCAAAATCTGAAGAAATGATTTTACCCCCCTCCACTGTTCTTGGTTTTCGAGGTCATCGCTCTTGGCAACGAGAATTATCCTAAAAATGAATAAATTAAAAACAGAATGGCAAAAGATGGCGATGATTAGATTTTCATTCCTCCTCATATACAGATCTCTGGCTTGCCATTTTTTTCTTCACAGATTATTCTCAAGGGTATACTTTTCTTTTTTTTTTATGGTGGTGGTTTTTTTCCTGTAGCCTTCGCACCTCGAATCGAACCGCGGACCATTAAGTAAGAAGTTAATATCATTAAACATAATATTGAGCGCATCTGGGAGCCGCAGAGCACTTACCATGGTCTCTCTCTCTCTCTCTCTCACTTCTCGTAACCATTCTGCGTCGCACCGTGTTCCCCTACTTATCCCTGGGCCACCCACCCCCGCCTCCCGCTCTCTTTCTCTTTTTCCCTCTTTCCCTTTTGGCGCTTTAATTTTTTAATGAGAGAATGCTTTCAAAGAGCCAGAGAGAAATACAGTGTCTACGAGCGATAAGTTACGGTCGCGTTAAAGAGAATGGAAGCTTCCACTTCTTCTACACTTCCCTCATTTCCTCATTCAACCTCCGGGAAAATGGGCACCGCAAGTGTCACGGACCATTATCCCAAAACATATCGCTGTTTCGAATTATTTTATTTCTTTTTCCCTGAGACTTTTTGTTGTTGTTGTAAAAAACATTACATTGAAAGCATCTCTAAAAGTAGCGCACGTGAAATATAATTTTTAGATTACGCATGAAATTATTTTACTTTTACAGTAATTCATTCAGTATGTACATATATATATTTTATGAAAGAGAATAATTTATGAAAAAATATTTTTTTTTTTTCACCTTCTTTAAATTTTGATTCTCGCGCGCTAATAGCGAGCCCTGCAGGGTGCACCCACTCACTAAAAGAAATAAGCATTCGAACCATGCGGGAGTTCATTAAAAGGCGGAGTTACTTCGAAAAAGGGTTTCGATTGTCCAAGATTTTCGCCTTCGTTTTCTCTTCCTTCTACATGGTGACCTTCTGCCAAAGATCAGACTCCTCTATACATGCAACGCATTTAAGGAAAATAACACTTTATTCTCTCCTCGCAATTACGTTTATTTTGCCTCGTTCTTTTATATACACAATTCGGAACATTCGCCACGTTCTTTTATTCGAACAATGTTCTTTAATTCGCAACGCTGCAAATGAAAAGAGGATTTATAATTATTTTCCAATAACATTCTTCGATAAACGATTTTTTTTTGTTTCCTTTTTCTTAATTATTGAAGAAGAAAAATAATTTTTTACTTGTTGTTATATTAATATACTCGGCAATATACGTGACAAAATTAAGTTAATATACTCGGCAATATACGTGACAAAATTTAATTAATATACTCGGCAATATACACGACAATCTTTAATTAACATACTCGTCAATCATTAATTAATATACTCTTCAATATTTAGTTAATATACTTGGCAATATACGTGACAATATTTAATTAATAGACTTGGCGATATACCTACAAAAATTAAGTTAATATACTCGGCAGTACACACGTCAATATTTAATTAATATAGTTATCAATCTTTAGTTAATATACTCGGCAATATACGTGACAAAATTAAGTTAATATACTTGACAATATACATGACAAAATTTAAATAATATACTCGGCAATATACACGACAATCTTTAATAAACATACTCGTCAATCTTTAATTAATATACTGTTCAATCTTTAGTTAATATACTGTTCAATCTTTAGTTAATATACTCGGCAATTTTAAGTTAATATACTCGGCAATATACGTGTAAAAATAAAGTTAATATATTCGGCAATATTTAGTTAATTTAACTGGCAATATAGATGACAATATTTAATTAATATACTCGGCAATATACACGACAATATTTAATTAATATACTAGACAATCATTAATTAATATACTCGCCAATTTTTAGTTAATATACTCGGCAATATAAATGGTCAAAATTAATTTTATATACTTGGCAATTTTTAGTTAATATACTCGGCAATATAGACGACAATATTTAATTAATATACTCGGCAATACACGTGTCAAAATTAAATTAATATACTCGTCAATCTTTAGTTAATATACTCGGCAGTACACACGTCAATATTTAATTAATATAGTTATCAATCTTTAGTTAATATACTCGGCAATATACGTGACAAAATTAAGTTTATATACTCGACAATATATATATATATAACAAAATTTAAATAATATACTCGGCAATATATACGACAATCTTTAATTAACATACTCTTCAATCTTTAATTAATATACTCTTCAATCTTTAGTTAATATACTCGGCAATATTAAGTTAATATACTTGGCAATATACGTGACAATATTTAATTAATAGACTATACAATATACCCAAAAAAATTAAGTTAATATACTCGAGAATATACACGTCCATATTTTATTAATATACTCGTCAATCTTTAGTTAATATACTCGTCAATATACGTGTCAAAATTAAGTTAATATACTCGGCAATATACGTGTAAAAATTAAGTTAATATATTCGGCAATATTTAGTTAATTTAACTGGCAATATAGATGACAATATTTAATTAATATACTCGGCAATATACACGACAATATTTAATCATTATACTTGGCAATATTTAATTAATATACTAGTCAATCTTTAATTAATATACTCGCCAATTTTTAGTTAATATACTCGGCAATATACGTGTCAAAATTAATTTAATATACTTGGCAATCTTTAGTTAATATACTCGGCAATATAGACGACAATATTTAATTAATATACTCGGCAATACACGTGTCAAAATTAAATTAATATACTCGTCAATCTTTAGTTAATTTAACTGGCAATATAGATGACAATATTTAATTAATATACTCGGCAATATACACGACAATAGTTAATCCTTATACTCGGCAATATTTAATTAATATACTAGTCAATCTTTAATTAATATACTCGCCAATTTTTAGTTAATATACTCGGCAATATACGTGTCAAAATTAATTTAATATACTTGGCAATCTTCAGTTAATATACTCGGCAATATACGTGTCAAAATTAATTTAATATACTTGGTAATCTTCAGTTAATATACTCGGCAATATAGACGACAATATTTAATTAATATACTCATCAATATACGTGTCAAAATTAAATTAATATACTCGTCAATCTTTAGTTAATATACTCGGCAATATACACGACAATATTTAATTAATATACTCGGCAATATACACGACAATATTTAATCATTATACTCGGCAATATTTAATTAATATACTCGTCAATCTTTAATTAATATACTCGGCAATATACACGACAATATTTAATAATTATACTCGGCAATATTTAATTAATATACTCGTCAATCTTTAATTAATATACTCGCCAATTTTTAGTTAATATACTCGGCAATATACGTGTCCTGCATCAGAATGATCCGTTAAAAATCCTTAATTAATTTCACCATTAGCTATTTAATGTATAAATCTAATAATAAAATAATTAATAAAAATGTTTAAATGCTAAAATGAAAAAAAAAACTGGTGGATACTGTGTATAGTACATAAATAGTTATTTGATAAATTAAAAAAGTTGCCGTAAGTTTATCCCATCAGGCTGGGATCTCATTAGTTCCTTGACTTCGATACAGACTCTTAAAGCAATTGCCATATGTGTAAATGAGTAAATGTATTAAATGTACGTATGCGTTACTATCGAGACTTTGAGAGTACGTATCTTGAGTCTCTAATTATTCGCCTGTAGAAACAAGACTGAAGCGTAGTAGAAAGGGCGTAGAACGTAATGAAAACCCGTAACGTATTAACACCATGTAGTCTTGGCTCTCTTATCTTTACATGATACTGACTCTCGGTGGGGTTCATGGGTACATAAATGGATACGCATGTTCACATTGGAGAAACGTGGTTAGCGCGAGCGCCGCGACGCTCGGCGTAATATTCAACTAATTACAAATTTAATAACCTCCGGTTCGTTGCCGGTTATTGCAGCGCCGCGACGTCTACGCGTTCCGATTCGAGAAGACGACGGACCTGAAGAGTAAAATTTCCTTCTTAGTGTATGTGTTGGAGAATGTATGCGAGAGAGAGAGAGAGCGAGAGAGAGAATTGAGGGTTGCAGAGAGCAGAAACGTTGGCAAAGAGAAACGTTATAGGGACGAACCAAGATATTCATCGGTGACCTTAATCGACTCGTATTACCAATTAAAATTTAATTATCGCTTGAAAATTAAGTTGTCGCGACAATCTGACGCACGATACTGTCTCGATTGGAACCAAACTTCAAGGAACTTAGCTAGACTCGCCCTCTGATATTCTAATCATTTTCATTTACTCTCCAGGCTTTATAAGTATACGTCAAAACCTTTAATGTACAAGACTCGGAAATTTTAATTTCTAATCATTCCACTTCTCGCACGTCTGTGACTATAATTTCCAACTAAAAGAATTCTCCATTTTTAGGCAGAAAGAAAGTCCTTAAATTTTTTACTTCTAAAGAGAATTTAATTTATTCTAAATAAAAAATTTCCAGAACAAGAACATAATTTTTTGAATTCACGGCAAATCGTTAGGTATTAAAATAACACCAAAATGGATTAAAATAACACTAAATTGGATTATTTTAATCCTTTTTGGTGTTATTTTAATACCTAACGATTTACTGTGTTATAATCCACTTGGAAAAGAATTTTGATTTACAAAAACAGTTGGAATTTTCAGAAATAATTCAATTTTTAATTAATGTTAATTGCACATTTAATGTAATGCATATTTTTTTGAAAGTCTCTATTCTTTTGAAAAAGTAAACGAAAAGTAAATTATTCGTTCAAAAAATTATGTATTTTTAAATTCTTTTGTTCATAATTCTGAAAAGGGGTGAATTTTTGAAAAATTTTTATTCAATTTTTGAAGGACGTTTTAATTATAAAAAAGAAAATTAATACATTTTCAAATTAATTAAAATTTTGTGAAGTTAAATTTATGACAGAATTTTATTACGAGTTTTAAGAAAAAATGCAACACTCAAAGGGAAATTTTACTTTGACCAAGTATAAAAAAAATTATGTAAACCAAATAAAGAAAATTATAATGTTCTGGAATTTTCTGATTTAAAAACTAAATTTAATCCCCTTCAGAAGTAAAAAATTTGGTGAAACAATATTTTAGGAGAATTAAAAATGTTTTAAACTGTCTTTTGACACTAAAATGCAACATTCAGAGGGAAATTTTATTTGAACCGAATAAAATTTGTTTGTAGTTGATTTAAATTTTATTTGGTTTGCCTCTGAAACTAAAATTACTTACAAATATACGAGTAAAATAAAAAGTAATATTTGTCACAGAGACAAGCGAATAAAATTTTTATTAACTACAAATAAATTACATTCGGTTCAAATAAAACTACCCTCAGAATTTTGGTGTCGAAAAACGGTTTACAAAATTTTTAATTCTCCAAGAATATTTTTTTACCAAATTTTAAACTTCTGAAAACAATTAAATTCATTTTAAATAAGAAAACTCTAGAATAAAAATACAATTTTTGAATTATTATCCACTTGGTAAAGAATTTTGATTTTAAGACAGTTCGAATTTTCAGAAATAATTAAATTTTTAATTACGGTTTTATAGCATATTTTTTGAAAATTTCAATTCTTCTGAAAAAGTAAATAAAAATTGAATTATTTATTCAGAAAATTATTTAATTTTTTAATTCTTTTGTTAATAATTCTAAAAAGGGGACTTGATATTTTTGAAAAAAATTAACTTCAATTTTTAAAGAATATTTTAATTATAAAAAACAAAATTAATGCATTTTCAAATTAAAATTTTAAGAAAGTTAAATTTATTTTAAATAAGAAAATTCCAGAACAACAATATAATTTTTTTAACAATAATCCACTTAGTAAAACATTTTGATTTAAAAACAGTTGGAATTTTCAGAAATAATTAAATTTTTAATTAAGGTTTTAAGCATATTTTTGGAAAATTTAAATTCTTCTGATAAAGTGAATGAAAAGTAAATTATCTATTCAAAGAATTATTAAATTTTCTAATTCTTTTGTTCATAATTCTGAAAAGGGGTGAATTTTTAAAAAAAATTTACTTCAATTATAAAAAAGAAAATTTTTTCAAATTAAAATTTTGTTAAAATTTTGTCAAATTGAATTTATCACAGAATTTTATTAGAGTTTTAGGAAAAAATCGAATTTTCGGAGAAAATAGTTGATAATTATTAATTAATTATTTAAAAAATAGATTAATATCAAAATTGAAATTTTTGTTTAAAAATTAAAATTAAAAAACAATTTCTTTAAAAATCTGAAGAATTTTGCTTTTTAAAATATTTCGCTTCTATTTTTCCAAAGTTAATTGAATTTTTAAATAATTTAATTGTTTTTGAAATAAATTAAATACTTCAAAATTTCATTAAAAATTATTTGAAAAAATAATAAATTTGTGATATTACTACTGAAATTATGGTTTTTTGTGTTGTAAAATATTTTCGTAAAGCTTGAAAATCTAAATTTTGTTTGAATTTTTTTTACTTTATTCTCGCTTTATGTGAATAATTAGAATTTACTTGAAATAGATTTTAAAAACATTTATTTATACTTTTCAGAAACAGTTGAATTTCAGAATGTTTTGTTCAAAAATGTTAATTAAAAACTGTGAAAAAATTTCTTATATTATTAAATAATTAAATCTTTAAATAATTTTTAAAAAAATTTTGATTTAATTCATTTTCTGAATTGTGTTTCTAACTTTGAATTTTTTGAAAAATTATTCAACTTTTCAATCATTTTATACAAAATTAGGAAAAAATTTATTTCTTGGTAATTGAAAGTTAATTTTTGATTTTTAATTACTTTTTTATTTTTTAATTTGTTTTAATTTGTTTTAATTTGTATTTTTAAGAACCTTTTTTTGATAAATTATTAAATTAATTAGAGTATTATGAATATGTTGCATATTCTCCTAGAATATTTCGAGTGAATAAAAATTACACTTTTCAAAAATGGTAAAAATTGCACAGTTATGTAAAAAATTAATTTTTTCATTTATTTTTTCATTTTTTTCATTTATTTTTTCATTTATTTTTTCATTTTTTCATTTATTTTTTCATTTATTATTCAATAAAGTTTCGTAATTATGATTTATAAAAGAGTAGTTATTTATTTCCAAGTAATTATTAATTAATACTCCCATTTCAATAATTTTTCTCCTCGCGTGTAATTTCAAATTCAAAAGCAATTTCAATTTTTTTTCTCTGCTTCCATATCATTTTATATTCCTCCTTTCGTTATTTGTTCGAATAGAAAAAAGGAAAAAATAACAATGTTTATCGAAAATGTTTTCGTATGCAAATGCCGTGTCATAAACTACCTTCCTGTATGATTAAGACTTTAAAGCAATTAATTCTTTGACAATTAACATTTGCTATATCAATGAGACATAAAGTGTCATGCTTGGAAATTGTACATCTGATTTACACACGACTTTCACGGTGGAATTTTTTTTTCTCTTTTTCCGGGTTTTTTGTTTTTTCTTTTTTTTCATTATTTTTCCTTACTATTATTATTATTATTATTATCATCATCATCGAGCCTACAATGAAGTATTTTTTTCGTTGAATACGATTCTCATGATATTTCAATCAACGCCTCTAAAAGAAGGGACAAAGAGACAATTGAGAAAGGCTGCACATATAATATAGCATGAGAGGAACGAATTCATCGTCGCTGGAGACCGTTACTTATCGTCCCACACACATTTTTCACGAATCTCAATTGATAGAATAATTATTTAATTAATAATTTTCGTTGTTTATATGACGTTTCTTTATTTATCCTGGTTTTTCTGTTAATTTTGTTGCAGGCTGAAGGACGATCGAAGCGAAGGAGAAAGAGTATTAGCGTTAGATTGTAAACCACGAAATCCCAGTTCGCACAATGGTGAGTTTACTTTTCTCGCATTAGTATTTAATTGTAATAATAAAAAATAATTTTTTTGATATTTAATAATTTAATTTTATTAATTAATTATAATTGAATTATTAATTACTAAAAAACTTGATCGCGTAAATATTATTCCTGAATATTTTTATCGAAAGGGGAAAAAGTAGGATAAAATAATTTTAAGGTTATGTTTGTGTTAATTTTCCCTCAATTAAAAGTTCCCATTAATTAAAAGTCCGGTTTTTTGTAACTAAAATCAGTTTTTATTAATTCTTGTCAATGTACCAAAGACTTGGAACTAAATCCCTTACATTGAGACTTGATAACCTTTACGTATTTTCATTTCAAAAATTACCACCATAACCTAAAAATTTTCACTCCTTCTTAGAATCTCGTCACAAATGTAAGAATTTATTTTTATAAATCAATATAATTTTATATTTTTTCTACACTTAAACAAATTTTGTTTTTTTCTCTTTTTATCATCGCATTGATTTATAAATATCAAGGGGAAAAAATATATTTTTGACAATGGAAATAATTGTAATTCGGTAACTGAAACTATACATGTTGAGCTCCCCCTTTTTGTTGGAATGAGGCAAACATTCGGTTTAGTTTGAATGCCATATACCACTGGTCAAACAAAATCCATCCATGTCAGGATTAAAATGCTAGGACATTAAATTCGCGAGGGAAAAGTGACGGTGAATTGGAAATAAGAGAGATCTGGAAAGTGGATGTATAGTGAGTGTGTTCATTGTCTAAATAAGGGATACTTTGAGGGGGTATAAATAAGATCCATCAACTTGTCAGCAGAAAACTCGTCTGCTTGTTGTGTTTCTAGATGGAATTCGAGATTTAGTTCATTTTCCAAAGAGAAACGGGAAAGTAGGGGCGAGGATTGGCCACTAAAAAATCTTTTCTTATCCATCTTGGTGTCATAAAGAAAATTAAAGTCGAATATGCAAATTTCATTTACATAAAATTCAGGCTTTTTAATTATATTGTGAAAAAAGTTTACTCTCCCTTGAATTTTTTCTAAGGTAATTGTTTTTTTAATTTACTGATAATAATTTTTCTTTTCGATAGTTTCGAATTTTTTAATTTAATGAAGATTCTGTCGTTTGAAAACCAAATTATAAAAATTATGTTTTGAATATCAAGAAATAAAAATTATGTTTTGAATATCAAAAAATAAAAATTATGTTTTGAATATCAAAAAATAAAAATTATGTTTTGAATACCAAATAATAAAAATTATGTTTTGAATACCAAATAATAAAAATTATGTTTTGTATATCAAAAAATAAAAATTATGTTTTGAATACCAAATAATAAAAATTATGTTTTAAATACCAAATAATAAAAATTATGTTTTGAATATCAAAAAATAAAAATTATGTTTTGAATACCAAATAATAAAAATTGTGTTTTGAATAAAAAATGGTAAATTAATTTTGCTGGTTTAATTTAACATATTCTATAAAATGACAATTATAAATTATTGTAAAAAAAATAATTTTCACTTATTCAAAATACGATATCTGTTATTTATTTAAAAACAGAATTTTATTTATTTTAATTTCCTGTTCTAGACAGAATTAAAAAATTCATATTTAGCAATTCCATGATACATTTGTTCTAATTAGTTCAAATTCTTACTGATTCAGATTTGAAGAATGTTTTGGTAGTATTTTTGCCAAAAAAATTTAGAAATTATTTTATTTGTCATAATTATGCGTTCATAAGTAATTTTTTTTTTTTGATTTTCTGAGTTTTCTGTTGTAATTTTAAAAGACAACATTTTATACACTTTAAAATTTTTATTAGTTTTATCATTTTGATTTTGAAATAATGAACTTCTTTCATAGAATTTTATTAAATTTAATTGAATTCTCACAAAAAAAATATTTCAACACTTTTGCAAATTATTTGTTTCTGAAAATTTTGTCGAAAGTTTTGAATAAAATAAAATTCATTCGACAAATTAGATAAAAATGTTATTTAAAATAATGTTGAATTCCTGTGAAGAACTTCATTGTTTACAAAAATGATAATTCAATTATCGAGAAACAATTTATTAATATTTTTTTAAGTAATTGACGTCTTGAAAGAATTTTTTTATAATTTTTTTTAAACAATCGGATTATTTTGATGGATTTTTATTAAAATCGGAATTAAAAATAATTGAATTGTTTTAAAAGACTTCAGTAAAATTTTTTTTTAAATATATTCTTTTGGGAAATTAAAAATTCGTTATTCAATTCAATTTTAAATTTCAATTCTTATAAAGAATTACATCAATATCATTGGAAATAATTTAAATGTTTTGAGGAATTGAAATAAAATTAAATTCCGATTTTATTAAAATAGAAAATAATTGAATTGTTTTTCAAGATTTCAATATAAAATTTTTTTACAAATTTAATTCTTTTGAGAAATTTGAAATTTTACATTCAATTCAATTTTCAATTTCAATTCTTAATATTCTTATAAAGAATTACATCAAAATCATTGGAAATAATTTAAATGTTTTGAAGAATTGAATTAAAATTCTATTCAAAATAATTTACTCGATTCAAAAAAATTTTCTAACAATGTAATTCTTTTTATGAATTTAATAAAATTGTTTGGAAAATAATTGAATTCTTCTAAAGAATTGAAAAACTCTTTTAGAAGTAATTGAATTCTTGCGAAGAATTTTATTAAAATTTTTAAAAGTAATTGAATTGTTTTGAAGATTTTTATTGAAATTCCAGAAATATTTTAAACTATTAGAATTTGAAGTAATAAAATTGTTTCAAAACTTTATTAAACAATTACAATTTTTTGAGGAATTTTATTAGATTTGTATTCAAAATAATTAAATGCTTTTAAAGAATTTTGCAAAGTTTGTTTAAAATAATTAAAATTCTGTTGAAAATTTTATATAAGGTTTTCAAAATAATGGAATTTATTTGAAAAAATTTAATCATATTTTTTTTAAATTATGAATAATAATAAAAAAAAATAATGGAATTTCTGCGAAAGAATTGAATTTATAAAAAGAATTTTATTAATTACAAAAATAATTGAATTCTCACTTAAAATTTTGAAAATAATGGAATTCGTTAGAAAAAAATTTTATCATATATTTTTTGAATGTTATGAACAATAATAAAAATTAATGAAATTTCTGCGAAAGAATTCAATTATTTAGGAATATAATTGTAATATTGCAAAGAATTGAATTTTATTCAAATTTTAAAAAATAATTGAAATTTCACGAAGAATTTTATTTAAGATTTTGAAAATAATGTAATTCATTCGAGAAAATTTTATCATATATTTTTTTTAAATTTGAAGAATAATAAAAAAAAATTATGTAATTTCTCCGAAAGAATTCAATTATTTACGAATATAATTTGAATTATTGCGAAGAATTGAATCTTATTCAGATTTTAAAGAATAATTTAATTCTAACGAAGAATTTTATTTAAGATTTTGAAAATAATGTAATTCATTCGAGAAAATTTTATCATATATTTTTTTTAAATTTGAAGAATAATAAAAAAAGTTATGTAATTTCTGCGAAAGAATTCAATTATTAACGAATATAATTTGAATTCTTGCCTTGTTGAAAAGTTTATTTTAATTTTTAAAAATACTTGAATCGCTGCTAAGAATTTGCTTACTTATTTAATATATAATTGAATTATTGCCGAGAATTTTATGTAAATAATTGCAAATATTTGAACACCTTCGTTAAATTTAATCAAAATTTCGCCAAAAAATTATAAATGCTAATTAATTGTAAACAATTCGTTGATTTTTACAAAAAAAAAAATTTTCTTTTGTTTTAGGTTCTTCGGTAGGTCACAGTCCAGTTTTGAACCTTTCGAAAACCGCATTAAGTGGTAGTGTGGGTGAGCACTCCGGAAGTGAAGCAGGAGCGTCACATCGGTCCCAAGATGACGAAGAGGAAGATGATAATTTGTCAGAGGACCTCGAGGAGGATAATCTCAAGGATGAAGGTGAGTTTTTCTTTCAATAATTTCACATCTCAGGCAGTTAACTTTTTTTAAAATTTATTTCAATATAAAAATTACGTCGGCGCAAATATTTATTTTTTAGGATTGAATATTTATTTGTTATTACTTATTTATTTTATGTTTATTTATTTTTACTTATTCGTTTACTATTTCTTGCTTTTTTTAGGGTTTCTTGACCAAAGGCCGAAACCCTTAAGCGAGACTTTTGTGTAACGGCCCCTTTTGGGGGCCGTTAGAAACTGCTTCTCTATATTATTTTTATTATTTGTATTATTTTTATTATTTTTACTATTTTTATTTTCTTTTTTTTTGCTATTTCTACTAATTTTTATTATTTTTATCATGTAACCGTGTAGAATTACACTTTGGTGTAACACTCCCCCTAGGGGCCGTTAGGAACTGTTTTTCTTTCTTATTTTTATTATTTTTGCTATTTTTACTATTTTTACAATTTTTATTTTCATTATTTTTGCTATTTCTACTAATTTTTATTATTTTTTTCATGTAACCGTATAGAATTACACTTTGGTGTAACACTCCCCCTAGGGGCCGTTAGGAACTGTTTTTCTTTCTTATTTTTATTATTTTTGCTATTTTTACTATTTTTACAATTTTTATTTTCATTATTTTTGCTATTTCTACTAATTTTTATTATTTTTATCCTGTAACCGTATAGAATTACACTTTGGTGTAACGGTCCCCCCAGGGGCCGTTAGAAACTGTTTCTCTTTGTTATTTTTATTATTTTTATTATTTTTGCTATTTTTACTATTTTTACTAATTTTTACTAATTTTTATTATGTAACCGTATAGAATCGAATAGAAAGAGAAGAAAAAAAATTTGTTTCCAGAGTTTATTTAATTCGCGCACACAAGAAACAAACAGATCTGATGATTTACACGCTTGGCAGAATACATGCAGATGGAAAATAATTATATCGGTTTGACTGGACACGCCATATCTCTAAAGATGAGTTTCTTTGAGACGACTGGTTGGTGGTTCTGACCCTCTCATCGATCATCTCCACATCCAGAGCGAAAACGAAGTTCTCGGATTCGTTTTTTTCTTCTCCCTCCTTATAGTGAAATCGTTCTTATGTTGTAGTAGAGGTTGTCACCTCCTGTGGCAAAAAATTAACAATTTAAAAAAGAATATATTACACAAGTAATTTATATTCAGGATAATTGAAAACAAATTCAAACCTTAATTGAAGCTTGTCAATTTAGAATTTCGTACAAGGAATTCTTTCAACTATTTTAATTTTTATTCATTCAACCGAACCCAAGGGATAATAATTTATAATTTTAACGCAGTTGATAATGAGTTAATACATAATCAGTTAATACACTATCAGTTAATTGATATTAGTACTGATTCTTGATATAGTATCAAATACGAAAGGGGATCAATTTGATACAGTGGGGAATATTTATTTGATCCTGGGTTTTGGCAATTAAGTTTTGTTACGATTTGATGGTATACTAATTTGATGACTATTAAGTTAGCGGGGCAAAAATATGTTTTTTAATCGAAGGCAATAAAAAGTGGTAATGATTCACGTGTTGACAAGTTCGATTAAAATATATTTGTGTATTTCTCGGGTATTGTTAATAAATTATGATTTAATTAGAAAAAGATTGAAATGAAGCACCACTGAGAATGCGCGTAGAGACCATTAGACTCGCATCTTCGGTATTTAGTTTCGTTTTAATAATGAAAGATGGTTTTGAGATACGATCTCTGCTTCTCTCTTTCTCTCGGGACTTAGCAGTGCTATCTTCGAGCCTCACACTTGAATTCATCGAGGCAGAATAATCGCATTGATTTTTAATCGATTCTTCCATTGTAGGTTTTTGATACGTTAATTGGGTTGACTGGCTAAAGATATAGAGGATGAAAAAAATCCCTGTTTATCGAAGAAGTCTTTTTTTTCCATATTGGAAAAAAATTGTAATTTTTTTTTTGGTTGATAAATAGAAAAATGGTCTTAAAGTTTAATGTTGGAAAAAGTTAATTTTGTGAGCGAGACTACTTTTCTGTTTTATATTCTCTCTGTTATAGTCTCTCTCTCTATATATATATATGAAAGTTGTGAGTAAATGCTCTCATCTTTGTTGTATCGGAGAACAACGTACCAGGTCAAGGGTTGATAGGAAAGTCGTTTGCCGCAAGTGCGGCTGCCATTATGGGGTACCACTAGACATTTATTGGATCGCAAGGAATATTGTCCAAAGTGCTTTACCAAGAATCTTCCTCAAAGATTGGTGAGATCAACGAATTAGTGCCAAAGATTACATTCAACAAAGAGGTATTTTGATAGAAAAAAAGCAGGATTGTAGATAGTATGTATAGTAAAAAGTGAAAAAGCAGATTCTTCTTGAAGAGTAATTTTTTTATTTTAGAAGAGTAATTGTTGTATTGATAGCAGGAATTCATCATCATTTGTTTTTAACCCTTAATGTCAACATTAAATTTCGTTAGGAAACACGAATTAATGGATATAAATCTGAAATTTCATCTGAAGCACCTTGTCTCTCAGCGTGTTGTATGCATTTCGTACAACTACCTATGGTGATCGAAGTAGAACCCCATCGAATGCCCGTGGGAGTATACACGTTCGTGGAATGCCGTTCTGATTTAATGAGACACACTCGTACCCTTTCTCGCAGCTTCTTGGAATTGTCTTACTATATATTTTCTTTCTTTCTTTCATGTGTGCTACTTTTTGCGAAATTCGCTCAAAATTTTCATCATTTCGTTGATTTTCAGGAAATTCTTCTTTTTCGATATTTCCTATTAGGGGAACTAAGAGTTAGGCCACTTTTTCAAAAACTCCTTCCATTCTTTCACGGTAAATCGTTAGGTATTAAAATAACACCAAAATGGATTAAAATAACACTAAATTGGATTATTTTAATCCTATTTGGTGTTATTTTAATACCTAACGATTTACCTTGTTCTCATTTCGCTAACTTTCAGAAATTCTTCTTGTTTTGATATTAATAAATTCATTATTATAATAATTTGATAATTCTGTCTTTCATTCCTTCTGTCCGCAGTTTGACGCTTTTTTTCCTTAAAAAATATTGTTTAATAAACCTAAAATATGCAGATATTTTTTCATGATTTATAATAAAATAATATTAGAAATTAACAAAATTATGAATAATAAATAAAAAATACACCCATTTTGTTTATTATTAATTATTATTATTTTATTAGTTGATATACAGATATGAAAATGATATTATATTATTTTTTTCTCCAAAAAAATTTCATTCGACTAATTAAATTGTACAAGTTTTTTTCTTTTTTTGTAAGTTTTTTAATAAAATTGGTTGGGGTACAGTTTTTCTAAAAAATAATTTCTAATTTTTTTATTTCTAAACATTTTTTTCTAATAAAGTTTGATTTCTAAAAATTTTTTTTCTATTAGAGGTAGATTTCTGAAAATTTTCTTTTTAATGAAGATCGATTTCTAAAATTATTTTTTCTAATAAAGTTCGATTTTTAACTTTTTTTTCTAACAAATCTAAAATTATTGAATTTATTGAAATCATTGAATTTCATTTTTTTTTGTTAGCAACTTCGCAGAAGTCGTGTCAGTTGTTTTTAATATTTTTAAATTCTGTTGTCAAATTAGTCAGTCTTGTCAAATTCTTTGTTGTTATACTATTTTTATATTTGTAATAATTATTTACTTATTTGTTTTATTTACATATTTTTGTGATATTTATATGGTTTTAATAAATTTATTTTTACAAGAATGTACTTTAGAAAATATTACATTTTTAGAAATATTTTTAGAAAATTTTATTTTAGAACTCACGTGTTATTAGAAAATTTTATTTTAGAAATCACATATGTTATTAGAAAATTTTATTTTAGAAATACAACTTTATTAGAAAACGATTTTTTTAGAAAATATGGATTAGAAATAATTTTTTAGAAAAAGTGACCCCCTACCAATAAAATTCAAAGTTTTTTCAAAATAGAGAAAAGAAAGTTGTATAAGATCCTATTTGTTAATAACAATTTTTGTGGATTTTGTACAATTAAACCAGGATTTTTGAATTTTCAGAAAATAAAGAAAAAAATTTTACTCAAGAAAATATTCAATTACATTTATTAATGAATTTTTCGAAATGTTCAATTATTCGAAAACATCAATAACTTCTGTTTTAACTAAATATTTATTTATTACTATTTTTTCATAGGAATTGAAACTTTCAAACACTCTAAATTCAAACCTTTCTGAAATTAAACAACTTATAATAAATTCAAGATGACCGAGCGAGAAAATCATTATTTTATATAAGAATATTTTTTCTGTAACTTCTTCACAATTATTTTCATCATTTAAATTCAATTTTCTAATTAAAATTCAACTTTCTAGAATTTTTTTACTTTAAACTATTCTTTAAATTACTTATTTTTAATGACTTTTGAAAAAAGTTCTTTGACAAATTTACAAAACAAAAAAAAAATGTTTATTCTGAAATTTAATCGTAGACAAATGTTTACAATTTAATTTAAGCAAATTTCGATTATTCGTAAATAATTCAATTAAATATAGAGTGGAAAATAAAAACTTCAAAAAATTTCAATCAGACTTTAAAAAAAAAATTAATTGTTAGTAAAAAGCATGAAAAATCCTAATTTTCGAAGATTTTAATTTGAAATCTTTTCGAGAGTCAATTATTTCTGAACATTCACGCTATAATGCTTTTAAAATTCAATTATTAATTGAAATTCATTTTTAAATAAATTTTTATTGCACAATTCTACTAGCATTCAATTATTTTAATACGAAAATAAATAATTTCTTAAGTAATTAAATGTTTCTTGAAATTGAATTCTCATAACGAATTTTATCAACAAATTTTTAAATATTTAAATTCTTTCGCGACGAATTTTAATAAAATTATTTAGGATGATTACATTTTTCTAGAAATTCGATAAAAATTGTATTTAAAATAATTGAAAATCAATTATTGAATTTATAAAATGAATTCATAACTATTTATTAAAATAAATAATATTTGCGTACAATTTTGTTAAAATTCTTTTTAAGTAATTGATTTCTTTTGAAAAATTTTATTAAAGTGATAGATATTACAAATCATTGAAGTGAGGAAATTTTTAAAAAAATAATTGAAATTTTGCTGGGAGTTTTATTATTTATGAAACTAATAGAGTCCCTTTAAAAAAATTCTATTATTTATGAAAATAATTGAATCCCTTTAAAAAAAATTTTATTATTTATGAAAACAATTGAATTATTGCGAAGAAATATATAATAAAATGTATAAATATAGTTGACTTTCTGTTAAAGCTTTATTATCTTTGATAATAGTTAAATTTTTACTTAGAATTCGCTTAAATTTTCTTTTAAATATTTGAATTCTTTTAAAAAATTTACTAGATTTCGAAAATCATTCAATTGATGAAAATTTTTGAAAGTATTTGAAATTTTTCCAAGAGTTTTATTCAAGTTTTTCAAAGAAATTAAATATTAGAGCTAAATTTTATTATTTATTTAAATATTTATTATTTATTTAAAACTAATTGAAATTTTTATGAGAATTTAAAAAAAATTTTGTAAATAACTAATTTTTGTGAACGAACTTAATTACTTTTGAGAATAATTTACTTTCTTCTATCATTTGTAACTTCTCTAAAAGTTAATTTAATTTTAGTCTTTTTTTCTTCTATAAAAAATAAAAGTACATTATTTTTAGAAATTAATCAGTAACTATTAAAAAAATGTAACTAATTTCAGAAGAATTTAAATAATTAAAATTTGTCGCCTTTCTTTCTTCTTTAAAATTTCTAATTAAATTAATTTAAAATTGTAATTTTATAAAATTTGAAAATAAAAAATTTTGAAAAAATTGGAAAAAAGCTATTATTATTCAACTATTTATGAATGTTGTGATCTCAACTGTTTTAAAATTTGAATTTATTTTGGAATATTTGAGTAAAATTATTCATTAAATAATTTATGAGTAATAATTTTATTATAGTTGTTTAAGAATTAAGTATTTATTTCAAACGAAATTATTGTTGGAAATGGAAAAAAATTCAAGTCTTTGTATTCGAATTCGTGGTGATTTTATAGTTTATGAGGCAAACAGAAAAGGTTTGTTCCTTTTCTGTTGTTTTCTTTTCTTCTGTTTTCTTTTTTCATTCTGAATTTTCTTATGAATTCCATAAATTTAATTTTCCGGTTCTTTGATTAAAACTCCGTTTTTTCGGTATTTTATTTTTATTATTACGAAAAAACTCTGAATCAAAAGGTTTTAAATTCTCTTATATTTAAAATTACTAATTTTATTTAAAAAAAGTGAGAACTTAGCCGCGCGAATTGTTGTTAGTTTCAAATTAGGGGATTATGGTCATGATTGGAGCACCTTTTGAACACTTTTGCTGAACATCGTAAATTTCACTGGTGTTTTCAATGAAATATGACTTAATTTTTTAATTTAATTTAATTTTAAATCTTTACACAATTTTCACTAAACTTTTCAGTTAAATATGCCAAATATTGCAAGTAAATATTTAATAAGTTTTTAGGAATGTTTCGGTGCTTTGGGGGCAGATAATTAGATGAATAAATAATTAGAGAAATAAATAGATAAATAGATAATCAGAGAAATAAATAATTAGAGAAATAAATAGTTAGATAAATAGATAATCAGAGAAAAAAATAATTAGTTAAGTAAATAATTATAGAGAAATAAATAATTAGATAAATTAATACACTTTTAGAAAATAGAATAAGGCAAAGGAAGGAGCAATGAAAGTAAAGGAACGAAGAAGTAGAAAAAGAGAAGTAGAATAGGACGCATATAAAGGATAATGGTTGGAGAGTTAGAAGAAGGGACGTTATCAAAAGGTGCCGGCGAATCGGTGTCGAAGGCGCGAGCATTAAATCGACGAATACCGCAATAAGTAACCGAATGCTGTTCCGCTGTAGTTGTGCAACGCTGATAATTAAAAGGCGATACAATAAACCACATATCATTGGCCATAAAGCAAGTGGCAATGCCTTTGGTTCGCGATGTGGGCCAGCCAAGTGCAGTCACTTAAGGACTAACCCACGCGAGACATCTCGTCGTCGCTATGGATAGTCTCTATTTCTCTCTCTCTCTTTCTCTCATGGAAATGCAATAACCATAAGACATCCCTTTTATTTTTCAAACGGGAATCTCGTCGATTCTTCCGATGGGGAATATCTCTCCTTGAGACCTCCATGCCAGTACAAAAGAACGTTTGTAAACATGCTAAGATTATTCCCACTTACAAAAGAGAATCTGCTCAGAGACATTAGTGGAATGTACTCATTATTCTTGGAAATGGCCTCAAGTTATTGCTCCTTTTCCTACATTGTTCGAGTCTCTACTATCATTACAAATGCCTTTTTTTACTATTTCCGAAAAATATTTTTTTTCCCTTTTTCTACTTATTTTAATCATCAGATTTTTTTAAATGTATCAATCTTTTAATCTTTTTTTGTATTAATCTTTTTTTGTATGTATTAATCTTTTTTTTACCCTTTAATCTTAACTCTTTATCTCTTTAATCTTAACTCTTTATCTCTTTAATTTTTACTCTTCAGTAAATATTAAGCGGTAGCGTCGGTGAACTAAAAATATTAAAGTAGAAAAAAGTTTGCTGTAAATTGTTTCAGATCCAAATGCAAAATCCACTCACGTTTTCTCGTGGAAGAAGAAAAAAAAGGGGGAATGCTTTAAACAAAGTATAAAATGACTACTAATGTTTGAAAGATGAAACGTTTAATTTAGGCGTTTAATTTGATTGTGTTTAAAGTTAAATCAAAGACTGCGATGGGCAACAAGTAGTCGTTCACGAGGTTACGACTGCGATACACGCACGCGATATAAGTTCTCCCAACCGTTGGCGATGTTAGTCCAACATTTGCTTAATTTATTATTACGATTTTGCTCTTTTTCCAGCGCGAACCTTCCGGGTAAACGTACATCAGCGAAAGAGAGGCGAAAAAAATGGTTTTATAAAAAAAAAAGTCCCAATTTATCGCTTTTGACAATTCATTTTTCATTGTAAATAAGGAAAGAATTTTTTTGAAACGTGGTATTAGTTTGTATTTTTTTATCAATTTGTTTTTCGTGGATTATGATATTTCATTAATCGAAGAAGGCAGGTGTGACACTAGCGCCGAGCGGTAGCGTCGGTGAACTAAAAATCCGAACATTTTACTGTTTGATAAACATATTTTTAGGGGGAGATGCGACACTAGCGCCAAAACGGTAGCGTCGGTGAATTAAAAAACAAAATTTTACTACTGTTATATATTTAGAGGCAGGTGCGACACTAGCGCCGAACGGTAGCGTCAGTGAACTAAAAATTCAAACATTTTACAACTGTTATATGTTTAAAGGCAGATGCGACACTAGCGCCGAACGGTAGCGTCAGTGAACTAAAAATTCAAACATTTTACTACCGTTTGGTAAATATATTTAAAATTTATTATTAAATAGTAATTAGTCATAAATTTAAAGTCAGTTTCGATTTATAATTAAGAAAGTGCTTAAAGAATATTTTTTTCTTTTATTGATTATTATTAAAAGATTATTAAAAGAATTGTGGGATTATTTTGAATGTTGCAGATCTTTCTGACGTTCCTGAGAATGTACCACTTCGGGCGCGAGGTTCAGAGAGTCCCCAAGCGTTGAACTATTCGCAGATTGCCTCGGCAGTATCGCAGAGCACGCAGGATCCCTCAGTTTCGTGCACTGAAACCATGCTCAGGAATATCCAGGGTCTACTAAAGATCGCGGCGGACAACGCACGGCAGCAGGAGAAGCAAATCAACTACGAGAAAGGTCAGTGGCAGGGCTTTCTTAAGACACTTGAGGGCGCTCTCCACAATTTCATTATCTTCCAACTCTCCCAGAATTACATTAAGAGGCATTAGTCCCCTTCGCTGGGCGCGCCTCTGTCTCATCGAAGTCCTCCTTGACCTCTTCTCTCCTTTTTCTCCTCTATACACTATTATACTCGAGCACCTTTTCTGCTTTTTTATTTCTCCTGCTGTCGTTTTCTATTATATAGCCCCTCTCCAACGCAACAGAAATAAAAAGAAAAACAAAAAAAAAATAATAGAAACATACATTTTCGTCGCATTATCCTTTTAAGGTACCTGTCGTCAATATTCTTTAATTATTGAAATTTTATTTTCAATTCCGTTTTTAAAACAATTTCATTTTCTTTATCTTCATTAAGGAATACTGCAAACAAAAACAATTTTCGCTTTGATAAAAAAAATCTACAAGAAACAAAGTTTACGCAGTGAAGAAACAGTGGGAAAAATTTTAGGTTATGTTTGCAATTTTAGAAATAAAAATTAGCATTAGAAAAAATCTTCTTTTCAATCGAAAATAGTCGATAAACAGACGTTAGTTATAAATCAAATGTAAAATTAAAATCAAATTTATTAAAACAAAATTAAATTTAGTTTCAATTAACGTAACATAACGTAAACATAACATGAACATAACCTGAAAATTATTTTCTCAGGTATCTTTCTTCACTGTCCGGAACAATCTAATTCGAATTAATTGCAACTCATATAAATAAATAAATCATTTATCTGAATAAATTTTGTAAAGATAAATTGAATTTTATCTTTATAAATAAATAAAAATAAATGTTGCAGCAGGTGCCTTATATTCAAAAGAATTTTTTTTAATTCTCTCAAGCAGAAGCGTTCGATAGACTGTACTTGTATTATTCTATATAGTCATAAATGAAAAAAAGAAACGAGGTGACTCAAATTCATCTCAACCGCATTTTGTAATATAAATTATATAGTTATTAAATATATTTTAGAAGACACGTTTTTTGCACAGCAAATTTTTATCCCAATTAACCAAAAATAGGAGAAAATTGTTTGGAAATGAATGCAAATTAAAATTTGTCTTCTTATTTTCCATTTCGTAACGCATTGGAATAAATGAATTCAAATTAAAATTTGTCTTCACATATTTTCCATTCGTAACGCGTTGAGTGTTCAAAAAAAAAAATCTGAAACAACGTTAAACCGGAATTTTCACACAAATATATGTAAATTTTTCATAATTATGGTTGTCAAAAAATTGAGTGGAAAAGAAAATCTCCGAGAAAAAATTATATTTTATCAAATATGCAAAAAAAAAATGGTATGAATAAAGCTTTACAGTGACCAGTCAAAAAAATCCCGTAGAATTTTTCTGAAATTTTTCTCTATAAACTGTAGTGAATATATTCTGTAGAATTTCAATAAAAAAAATAATAAATATTTTTACTCGAATTCTAGTAAATATTAGGTAGAAATTTACAAATTTATTTTGATATTAATTGTGTATTAATATTAATTTATGAATTATTAATATTAATGTGATATTAGTGAAATATTTTTTTGAATTTCGCGCCAATTCTTTAAACTGCCGTCTAGATGGCGGTAGTTTCGCAAAACTCGTTCACAAACGAAGTGAAGCGAATGGAGTACAAAAAAATACGATAAATGTTACAATAATTGAATTCTGATCAATAATTAAATATTAACTTTTTCTGAAAAAAATATTAACTTTTCTGAAAAAATTATTAACTTTTCTGAAAAAAATATTTACTAGAATTCTTCTAGAAATTCTATAGAATTTTTTTAGTGAAATTCTACAGAAAGGTCACTTGAATTTTCATAGAATTATTTTCGAACTAGAATTTTTTCGACTGGTTATAGAGTGAAAAAAATCGACAAAAAAGCGTTTCGAAAAATATAAAAAGGATATAATTTTTATGTACACTAATTATTATATCTGACTAATGAATATAATGTTTTGACTCTAGAATACACTGTGTGATATAATATAGTAGTTTTAATACTAATTTCTTAGTGAATGTTAACAAAAAAATGGTATTATAAGAAAAAAAAGGTATTTAAAGTAACAAAATAAAATTCGTCAGTCATTAGTTTTTCCAAAAACTGTAATTTACACGATTTTTCAGTGACTTGACAATTAGAATAACAAAAGAAGAAATTGTATTAAAAAAAAAACAATTTTAAAAAAACAATTTTAAAAAAACAATTTTTTGTTTAAAAATCTCGATTCAAAAATAGCAAATGAATATATCAAATATATTTATCTACTCCGAATGTATTCATTTGCAAAAAAATAAACTGAAGAAGAAGAAAAAATTCACAATTTCTTTTTCTTTCATTATCGTATTTAATAATTGGACACGACTCGAGTTCATGTCGCACAAATATTAGTTCAACGTAGCTTTTCAAGTTGTAAATCTACGACGCATAAAAAAATTTTTTATGTAAATAAACGAGTCATTTTCTAGACATCGCTTTAAAGTTAAAAAAAGAAAAGAAGAGAAAAAACTTTTCATGTCGAAATCGTTTGATATTAAATTATAAACTTGGAAAACTTTTTCCTGACATCAGGAAAATGAGGGAAAAAAAAGTTTCCCACCAGGTGAATTTAATATAAGAAAAATGTGAGGAACGAAGTAAAAAGCAAAATAGATGAGAAAAAAAATAGTAAATGTGAATAATAATTATCTCTAAATGTAACTATTAAGTGCTAAGAAGTTATATAAGTGAATAACGAAAAAAAAGTGTGAATACTATAATAGAATATGTAGAAAACTTTTTTGTTTAACAAAATTTTTTCTTTTTCAAAACGATACCAAAATTAATTATAATAAATAACTAAATGGGAATAATTCGAAATATTTATAAAACTTTATAAAATTTTATGGTTTTATAAATTAAAAATTCAAAATAAAAATCGAATATTTATGAATATTAATAAATAAAAATTAATAAAAATTAATAAAAATTAATAAAAATTAATAATTAATTTTTGAATGAAAGTATTTTTTATCTTTTTAATAAATTTTCGCTTCGAATCAATTGTTTTTATTATTATGAACAAAATTGGTGAAAAACCATTTTTACAAAGTCAAAAAAGGAAATTTGACTAAAATACAATTTTTTAAAAACTTTTCGCAAAGTTTTTATTTACTTTTTTTGTCTGTAAATAGAAAAAAAGGGTTTTTTAAATTATTAGAGCGATATTGAGGAAATGGCACGCTTCGTCTATATACATTATTTATAAAAATAAACATCGTTTTTTCATAGTCAATATATAAAAAAATATATATATATATACTATAATAAATAATTATCATCGAGAATTCAATTTTTAGTTTGTGCAAGATTTTAGCTAAAAGTTAAAAAAAAAACAAAAAAAAGTGTAACTGACTGTGTATATGTACGTTTGTTTACTGTTTAACCCACTTCTCGACGATCCTATACACAATTTTCACGTAAAACGATCAAAGTCGAAAAAGTGAAAAAAAAATGCTTTTCTCAATAAAAGTAAATTGTAAACAACACGCTATATTGAACTGATTTCATACTCGAGCAACAGCAGTTTATCGAAAAATAAAAAAAAAAAAAATAGAACAAACAATAAAAAGAATAAACTTTTATTAGAAATATGAAAAAAAATTAGTTTAATTTTTGGTGGAAAATAATTGTAACGAAGTTGCCGTTGCTCGACTATAACAGCTTTTAATTCAACGAAAATTAAGTATATCACTTTCTTTTATTATACTAATTTACCTAATAGTTTATTTTTCGAATTATAGTTAAAGATATTTTTCTATTTTTTAATTTATTTTTTATTTACATTAGTATTTTATTTTTACTCCTTTCGTTAACGATTAAAAATATTTTATCTGGCGAAATTTATAGTCAAAGATTGTCAAATAATATTTTAATATTTATTAGACTATTTTAATATTTATTAGTTTTTTATTATTTATTATCTTTATTTTATTTTGCTTCTTTTATTTAACAGTTAAAAATATATCTGATGAAAATGAACAATTTTGGAAATTAATTAACATTTCGAAAAAGTGGAGAAAAGAGAAATAAATGGAGTAAATAAATAATAAGTAAATAAATGGAGTAAATAAATAATAAGTAAATAAATGTGATAAATAATTAAATCAAGTAAATTAATAATAATTTAAATGGAAAATTTTCGAAAGAAGAGTGTTTAGGGCGTTTTTCTTTTTTAACACTCTCAATTGTGTGGCGCACTTATTCTTCGCAATCTTAAAAAAGTGTCGCTTCATAAAATACATTTCGCGCTTTCGGCAAAGTCCTGTTGGTTATATGTATACACTTATCCGAGATTTTGTACTTTTTAAGTGAATGGACCGACCCCTCAATAAAACTTTGGAACTGATAGTGAGCGCAGCGCATTGAGTAAGTTTCATAAATTCAGTCGAAACGTAAACGCTGAGACTTTAATTATCCATTAGCCGATATAGAGTGTGTCATTTTGGTGGAGCGTTAACTAATGCGTTTGCCGGTTCTCAACAATTTTTTTCTTTTTTTTTGGTATGCGCGCCCGCTTGGAAGAGGATCGTCAATCTGTTTCTGATTTCGGAATTAACCAATGGAGCTCATTATATCTCGCACCTTTATAAGAGGGAAAATAAAAGCAAAATTTCTTTTTTCTCTCGCTGAATTTTAGGAATTTATTTCCTGAGTATGTGATAGTAATTTGACGTTTTGGACAAATTTCGCTTCGTTGTATCAACAAAGAATTCATTATAATAAGCAAATCAAAAATTTATTTATTTATTTAGGAAATTTTATCAGGTGAAATATTTTGAAAATTATTTTTTGGTAGGGAAATTTTTCGTTTTGAAGTTTCTTTTTTTTGTGGTAAGGCAATATTGATTTGTTATTTTTCATTTGGTTTATGAGTTGTAATTTTATTTTCAATTCCGAATTTAGCTTCCTCTGGAAATTATTTATATTTTATTATTTATTATTATTATTATTATTATTATTATTACTAATAATATTATTATTACTAATAATATTATTATTAACAATAATATAATTATTAATAATAATATTATTATTAGTATTATTGTTATTATTATTTATTATTTTTATTATACTCCTTTTTCATTTTTTCACTTTAATATTTTTTTTTGTTTTTTCATAGTTAATTGTTTGACATTAAAATTTCTTTTTTTTCATTACTTAAACTTAATAACATTTTAATTAATAAGAGCAATATTGTTTTTATTGGTTAAATTCCGTTTTCTAATTTTCACAGGTAAGGTAATTTTTATTAATTTTTGCAAAAAGCGCTTTGGAAGTCAAATTGCAAACTTTTTCCTTCATATTTATTTAAAATATTATAAAATTGTTAATTTGTTTGAAAATTGTTAATTATTTGCTTATCGAATTTATAACTACAATATTCTTCTCGAAATCAACTATTTTTTAATAATTTTTGAAAAAGTTCTTTGAGAATTTGCAAATACATTTATTTTTGAGATTCGATTTTTCGAAACTTCGATTATTTCAAAATTCTTTAATTAAATACAGTGTAAAAATAATTTTAGAAATTTTCCCATAAACTTTAGAAAGATAATTCCCATAATTTTTTAGAAAAATTCCTTAACAATGTTAATAACTTTTTTCCGAATAATTAGTAGAAAACTTCCTATGAATTTAGAAACATTTCCATGAAATAGTGTAGAAAAAATTCGAAAAGTTTGGAAAAATCCTCTTAAAAGTTTAGAAAAATTTCATTATGAAACTTATAATTCTAAATAATTTCTAAATTATAAGTCCGAAAATTTGGAAAATATGTCATAGTTGAAAAAATTTATCTGTAACTTTAAGTTATATTTAAATAAAAAATAAATTAAACTTTTCAAAAAAAAAAAAAATTAATTCTTCAAAATTGACAGTTAAATGTAATAGAAATTAGAAAATTTAAATTTTCAAATACTTTAATTGAAAAAAAAAAATTTTTTTGAAAAAAAGTCAATAAGACATTCAAAAATTGAATTTTTTTCAAAATTTAATTCTTACAAATAATTTTATCAACAAATTTTTTAATAATTGAAGTCTTTAGGCGAATTTCAATCAAATTTTCAAGAATAATTTCCTTTTTCGAGGAATCCGATTAATTGAATTTCGAAAACAGCTTTATTATTTTGATAAAAATAATTGATTTTGTTAAAAAAAGCATGTAAGAAATTAGCCTCGCACTTTATCGAGCAAATTGTTGGTAGTTTTTTATTATTTACCTTAATTTTCTATTATTTACTGCGTAATTTTATTAATATTTACAATAATTTTCTATTGTTTACAATAATTTTTATTATTTACTCAAATTTTTTATTGTTTGCGATAATTTTATATTATTTACTTTAATTTTCTGTTGGTTGCAATAATTTTTTATTATTTACTATTATTTTCTACTTTTTTATTTTAATTTTCTTTTTTTTACTATAATTTTCTTTTTCTAGTATAATTTTTCATTATTTACTGTAATTTTCTCTCAAAAATTATTTTATATTTTAGCACAATAATTTTCTATTGTTTACTATAATTTTCTACTTTTTACTACAATTCTCTACGATTTACAGTAATTTTTGTACTATTTACAAGAATTTTCTAGTTTTTACTAAAATTTTCCACTATTTACACTAATTTTCTGTTATTTACAATAATTTTCTACTTTTTTACTATAATTTCCATTTATTTACTATAATTTTCCCATAAAAAACTTGGCACAAAAGTTTTTGAATTTTCCCCCCTCCGAGCACTTCAATTTAGCATTTTTTTGACACAATAATTTTCTATTATTTCCAAAAATTGTCAATTGTTTGTAATATTTTTCTATTATATACTATCATTTTCGCTGAAAAACTTAGCACAAAAGTTTCGAATATTTTCCGCCTGTTGATCTCTCTAATTTCATATTTTGGGACAGAAATTTTCTATTATTTTCTTTAAATTTCTACTTTTTACTAAAATTTGCTACTATTTACAACAATTTTCTATTTGTTACAATAACTTTCTATTGTTTGCAATAATTTTCTGTTATTTACTTTAATTTTTTGCTCTTTTACTAAAGTTTTCTACGATTTACAATAGTTTTCTATCATTTACTATAATTTTCTACTATTTACAATAATTTTCTATTATTTTCTATAATTTTCTATTTTTTACTCAAATTTTTTATTGTTTACAATAATTTCCTATTATTTACTATAATTTTCTACTATTTACAATAATTTTCTACTATTTATTATAATTTTCTACTATTTACTATAATTTTCAACTATTTACAATAATTTTCTACGATTTACTATAATTTTATATTTTTTACTAAAAATTTTTATTGTTTACAATAATTTCCTATTATTTACTATAATTTTCAACTATTTACAATAATTTTCTACTATTTATTACAATTTTCTACTATTTACTATAATTTTCAACTATTTACAATAATTTTCTTCTATTTCTTATTATTTTCTACTATTTACTATAATTTTCTACTGTGTTACTATCATTTTCTTTTATTTAATATAATTTTCTCTCAAAAATTTAGCACAAAAGTTTCGAATATTTTCCTCCTCGCAACACTTTAATTTCATATTTTGGCTAAACAATTTTTTACTATTTACTATAATTTTCTACTATATTTGACCAGAATTTGCACTTTAATTACTATAATTTTCAACGCAATTATTTTCTCTCAAAAACTTGGCACAAAAGTTTCGTAATATTTTCCCCCTTTTTCGAATACACACTCTAATTTCATATACATTTATTTTGTAATTTAAACGACAAAAGGAAGCAAAACTAAATCACTTTCCAGTCAATACTTCTTGAAACAACAAAATCTCTTTTGTCTTTTACATTAAATGAGGTGAAAATAATCTAAAGGGACAGTTGGGTTGGGTGGCGAGTACGAAGCCGTGGTGAATAAGTACCAACTCGGTGTTCTGGATGCGTAAACGTTAACGAGTTCATCGCAAGTTCGTTGCGACGTTAAGTTTTAAAGTAGGCCGCGATTCGTGCGGTTGGCAAACACTACTTTAGCAAAATAAAAAAAAACAAACAAAAAAAAATCAAGGAGGGGGAAAAAATAAAATCCAATCAACAGCGAAATAAATCAGAAAATATATGACTAAGAGAGGAAAATCGGAAAAGACATAATGTAAAAGCAAGAGATCGGCGAGGAGGGGAGGGGGGAGAGTTAAATTGTGCACTGAGAGAATAAGATAGGAAAAGGAGTTAAAAGGAAATGGGGAGGGACGAAGGAGGAGGAGGAGGAGGTGTACGATTTAATACTCGAACGAGCCAGCAGCTCGTTTTACACCAGATGGTTTTACATACGGACACTATCGTGTTTCCTCTATATACAGCCTCTCATCTCTATGTATATTTAATATATGCGTTGCAGCATTAAGCCAATCCACGTGAGTTGCCTTCAATATGGAATATTATCGATATTCGTCCCAAACATATATGTATATGTATATATATACATTTTTGGTTCACTCTTTTCTTCTTTTATAGAAAGAAAAGACGTTATTAAGATGATATTAAGCACTGCAAGTTTATACTTTATTTATTTTCGTATATAACAGATTGAGTTTCATAAATACGTTATATTTTTTTAAGATGACTGAGAGAAGTCGGATTATTATCCGGTAAGACTGTCTATATGTGAGCGACAAACAGGTATTATGGGGAAAAAAAAATCCCGTGCCACCATGGCGCGTGGGCACTTGTATATTTTTTTTTTTGTCTTCTTTTTCTTTGATATTCCTTATTGCACACGTTTGGTATCGAGTAGATTTAGTTTTTTTCAAAAAAAAAAAAAAAATGTGAATAAAATCGATTTTGTGCGGCATTTCTTATATTCGTCGATATTTAAAAGTTCATTGAAAGTAAAGATCAAAATGGTAGTTTTGACGTTTTTCTAAACATATTGTTAATTTTCTTTTATTTTAAGGTAATTTTTCGAATAGAATGCAGGCTTTTAAAAAAATAATCAAATTACATTTAAATAATCAAAACATTGTTATTTCATCATTCGTAGTCTTATTTTTTTTCTAAATTATAATATTCTTGTCAGGAAATGAATTATTTTCATATAACTAAATTCCTTCTGAAATTCAATTGTTTTTAAAACATTAAGTAAAATTAGTTGGAAAAATTCACCAAGGAAGAGTCTTATTTGTTTAAAACCCTTTAACGCCCAACTTTTTTATAAAAATGCAATTTTTGTAATCATTTAAGAGTCCGGGATTTTGAATTTTGAAAAACTAACAACGGATTTGTAATATAGGACCTTAAAAACCCCCAAAAAGTCATTTTCATTAGTTAAGCTTTATTTAATTTTCGATTTTCTAGTTTTTTTGTAGATCGTGAAATAAACATTATTTTTTATTATTGTTGTATTTAAAAAATTGTTAATTCTTTATTGCAATTTAAATTTTTTTCGCAAAGTAAAATAAATTTTGTGGGTGTTGGTTGTTTAGAAATTAGAAATATATTTATTTTTGTTGAAGTTATGATGATTAAAAGTCAAAAGTGGTTTCGATTGAAACCGCTGGGCCTTAAAGGGTTAAACAATTTACATAATACGGGCCGAATTATTTTGTCGAAACGTTTTTTAAACATTTTTAAATGAAAAATTCTTCAATTTTAATGTAATGTAACAAATAATTCTCTACAACGTCACCGTCAAGATTGAAAACTATATTTTATTAAAATCGAGTCATTTTAAAAAATTTCCAAGAAGCGATATAACGAAAAATTTTTGATTCCAGTGGAACCCTAATTATTCGAAAGCTACTATCCAGGATTTAAATTCACCTACTAAAATCTACTATTTACTATTTTTTTACGATTTACTACTATTCGGATAATTTTTTTTTATTTGTAACACTAAGAACCACTTTTTTCTATTTTCGAAAATTTGCACTACTTTAAATTCCCAAATAGTTGGAATGAAAAAACTATTCTACGAACTCTAAATAAAATTCTTAGGAACAATTCAAAAAATTTCAAAATAAAGTTCCTCTCAAACAATTTGATTTAATTTTAAACAAATTTTTCGAAAATTAATTCATTTCAATATTCAAAATAGTATTTATTTTAATAAAAAAAAATTTCCACAAGAATTCAATTTTTTAAGAGAAAATTTCTTTTTTCTAAAATTCAAAATCAATTATTTAAGAAGATTTCTCTCAAATACTTGGCAAGAAATCAATTATTTTTATAAATTACAATATTCTTCTCGAGAAATGAATTATTTCTATATAAATAAAATCATTCCTTTTAAAATTCAATTATTTTTAATAATTTTCATAACATTTATTAGAAAAATTAAATTAATTTTACAAAAAAAGCTCGCCAAAGAATTTAAATTATTTTTGGTTCAATTTTAGATGAATCTTAAAAAAATGCAGTTATTCATTGAAAGATTGAAAAAAATTCTTCATAACGTACATTTTAATTTTAATTTAACAAAATTAGTCATAACAATTTATTCTTATAAGTAAAAACTTCTTAAAAAAAATTTAATTCTTAAAAAAATTTTTAATAAAGTTCTTTATAAGAATTACTTTTTAAGAAATATACAAATATTTAATTAACTATTTATTCTTCTAGTTAAATAATTGAATTCTCATAGAACTTTGTAGTAAAAATTGATTTAAAAGTGATTTTTTAATTTAAAATCTCTGAAAATTTAAATTTTTGTTTATTTTTAAATAAAATGATATGACAAAAACAATTAAAAATCTGTGATGAGATTTTTTATTCTTAAAAACGATTGAATTTCCCAAATAAATTTATTATTTCATAAAAATAATTAAATTCATAAAAAATTTATTATTTATGAAAATAATTCAAAAGACCCCCTCCAACAGCCTGGAAAATATCTTCAGAATCATGCGCGAAAAATAATTATTTAATAAAAGAATTTATTAAAAATAGTAGAGATTGCAATAGTCATTGAAATGAGGAAAATTTACAAAAATTTAATTTCTGCAATTATTCGTAATTTATTCAAAATTAAACTTTTTAAAAATATTTTTCAATAAAATTTTCTGTACTTCTATTATTTTTAATAAAATTAATCAAATATATATTATTTACTATAATTTTTTAATATTTACATTATTTTTCTATTGTTTGCAAAAAAAATTTCAATTATTTACTATAATTTTCTATTTTTTTACTAAAATTTTCTACGATTTACAATAATTTTTTATTATTTACTATAATTTTCGAATTTTTTTACTAAAATTTTCAACTATTTACAATAATTTTCTGTTATTTTTTATTATTCACTATAATTTTCCATTATTTACTATAATTTTCGACTTTTTTACTAAAATTTTCAACTATTTACAATAATTTTTTATTATTTACTATAATTTTCGAATTTTTTACTAAAATTTTCAACTATTTACAATAATTTTCTGTTATTTTTTATTATTCACTATAATTTTCCATTATTTACTATAATTTTCGACTTTTTTACTAAAATTTTCAACTATTTACAATAATTTTCCATTATTTACTATAATTTTTGACTTTTTTACTAAAATTTTCAACTATTTACAATAATTTTCTGTTATTTTTTATTATTCACTATAATTTTCCATTATTTACTATAATTTTCGACTTTTTTACTAAAATGTTCAACTATTTACAATAATTTTCCATTATTTACTATAATTTTTGACTTTTTTACTAAAATTTTCAACTATTTACAATAATTTTCTATTATTTTTTATTATTCACTATAATTTTCCATTATTTACTATAATTTTCGACTTTTTTACTAAAATTTTCTACTATTTACAATGATTTTCTATTATTTATTATTATTTACCATAATTTTCTATTGTTTGTAATAATTTTCTATTATTTACTATAATTTTCTACATTTGTACTAAAATTTTTTACTATTTACAATAATTTTCTACTATTTACTTTAATTTTCTCTTAAAAACTCTAAAAAGTTTCGAATATTTTCCGCCTCGGAACACTTTGATTTAATATTTTGGCACAGAAATTTTCTATTATTTAATATAATTTTCTATTATTTAGTAAAATTTTCTACTTTATTACAAAAATGTTCTATTGTTTGTAATAATTTTCTGCTATTTACCATAATTTTCTCTCAAAAATTTGGCACAAAAGTTTCTAATACTTTCCCTCTTTGGAACACTTTAATTTTATATTTTGGCAAAATTTTCACTTTATTTAGTATACAATTTTCAACAATTATTTTTTGACTGATTGAATTAGCTAATTTTTCAGTTATTTTATTTTTTGCTGAATACTAGTATTTTTTTTTTTTTACTGAAAACAGTTATTTATAACTGATTCAGAAGCAAAAAGTCAGTCACTGATTTTCGATTGAAACCATGATTTTTATCTGCGATTCAAATTGAGAGAGTGAATATAAATTTCTGTAAAACTTGAGACCAAAACCGGATAAAAAATAAGATAAAAAAAAATTCATAAACCTAAAATAAAAGTTGATGTCATCTCTCTAAAAAAAACGAGAGGGGGGTATTTTTTTTCCTTACATTTAACTATTTAGTATTGTAGATAATTCATTGGCGTATAGAATACGGAAGCAGAAGATGAGAATACAAGCAATTTTCATTGTTGCATGTCAGGAGTTTAAGTATTAACGGGCCGTCAGGAAGAAAGGTACATGATCATACAGAATCTCGAAGAGTTCGACACCTCGTGGTTCGGGGTCGACACGCTCAATAAGAGAGAAAAAGAGCGAAAGAATAAAGAAGAGAGAAGGAATAGGAAAAAAAGGTGAGGGAGGCAAAGGGAGGGTTGTGGTAAGTTACTTAGCGTAGAAGGGACAATATGAGCTCGCACAGCATCCTGCCGTGGAGCCACTGAGAGGACGCTATCTTCGATCATTCGAGAGATAAGGCCACCGCGCGCTGTGCAAAGTATTATTGTGCATCGCTAAGGCCCCGGAGGAAATATAAAGAGGGGATTGAGTTGTAGCCGCGAGTGGAGGATCTTATGTAGATTCCTTGTAGATCGTGCACCCGATTCGATCGCGATCGGCTACCCGGTACCGGGTTAATTAAAATTGTAGGCAGTTCTCTCTCTCTCTCTCTCACTTTTTCTTTCCTTCTCTCTCTCTCTCACTCTTTCTTTTCTTCTCTCTCTTTTTATATATAAACATCGTGCTGCTGTTTCTGCTACCGCTAAACCAATGCCTCCCTCGCCATAAACTCCTCCGATTTTTGGTCACTGCTTGGGAGGCTGCTTACGTTAAAAGTCCTATTACCACAATGCAAAAGAACGCTTCGAAAAGACTCCAAATACCGATACGAGACCAGGATGCTGAAAGAAAGAAAGAGAGAGAGATCCCTGTGTGTATATACACAAAACTCTTATGCAAGGTCCGAAGCAAATTTCAATTTCCAAGCAAACGCTAATGATCGCTAAATTACTACCTCACTGTTCGCTAATAAACATTCGGTCTTGTATTTTTAAAAATCTATCTTTACCCCCCTCCTTCTTTTCTTAACTAACCGGGGGATTATTCTCTTATATAGTTAAGCCGCGATAAATCTTTCTTGCTCCTTTAGCGTTAGGCTTAAGTTTTTTCCCTTGTTACGGGATTCACGACTCTTATATGTGAATTGAAAATGAAATTCAAATATTTTTTTGGATATAACAAAGGAATGCTTATCTATGAACTAATCTCTTATTTCGAAAGTAATTTGCGAATAGCGACAATTTCAACTCTGCGATAAGAAAGTCGTCATCTATTTTGCAAACCTAGAAAATACGTTTTTCCTACAAAAGATGTTGTGAGACAAAAAAAAATTAATTCTAAAGCGTAGCTAATTTTTAAAATTTATTTTCGTTGGCAGGGTTGTAACAATAATTTAGTTTTTCTCTCCTTTCTTCCTAACTTCCAGACAAAATTTTTATTTTTACCAGATCTTAAAAATTATTGTTTTTGTTTTGTTTTTTCTCCTTCCGATAATACGTACACTGTAAAAAATTTTTTAGGGAAAATTCCCAAAAATTTGGTGACGCAAAAGACACCAAAATGTTTGTGATTATTCACCAGAAATTTTGTGGGGAAAAATTTTTCCCTAAAATTGTTGAATATTCCCTAATATCTTTCAGGAAAAATTTTTCCCAAAAATTTTGGTGAAACTTTCTTTTTCCCAAAATGTTTTTAAATATTCCCCAAACTTTTACAGAAAATTTTTTTCCATACCTTTCTTAAATATTCCCCAAACGCTTGGGGAAAATCTTTTTTTCAATAAGTTGTTGGATTTTCCTCGAAATTTTTGAGAATGCATTTCCCAATAAAAATTTTCGAAATAATTTAAGAATTTCTCTTTTTTTTGTGAATTTTTCAATAATTGATAAATTTTCCCAAGATTTAAAAAAAAATAATTGTACTGTATAGAAGTTCTTTATATTCCCAAAAATAATTTTTATTACAAAACTGTTTTACAAAATATTTTTTCACAACCATAATAAACAATTGTGAAGAACAAAATTATATAAAATAGTCTACATATTATATTAAATTCATTATAACTCACACTTATAATCAAATGCAATTCCGAGTCAAAATAACTATATATAGTAAAAATAACTAATAATGGACAAAATTAAATTAACTAATTAAAAACATAACTATTTTTGTTCACTATATATTTACACAATATAACATTTTATACATATTTATTTTGAATTAAATTTGAAACTCTTATTTTTTATTCAAAACACTTTAAAAACAAGAAGACTTTCACGCGCGGATCTAGTTCCTCTGGCAAATGCTGTACAGCAACTGACGCTAAAAGGACCTTTTGTCGAAAATTTCTAAGATATTATGGAAAATTTCGAAATACTTCTTTATTCGAAAAATTTTACAAACTTTCAGTCTGAAGAAGCCTATGATAAAAAAATCGGTATTTTCAGTTGAAAATGAAAATATTTTAAAGTACATGCGTACAAAATTCAGCATTCGTTTCACAAATTTTCTTTAAAATATTTTTAATTTATTATTTATTAAGAAATTATTATTATAGTTAACTTTAAAACAATGCTTCTAAAATAACAAAACAGTTTTGTTCCAATAGCGCAATAATATATTTTAATTAAATATCACATCAAGTGAATTTAATGTATTCATTTTAATTTAATGGAAATTTTGTTGATTTTTGAGTGATATTCACCTATTTTGTGAAAAAAATTTAGGTCATTATAATTTTTTGAAATTTTTCATAACTTTAGAAATAATATTCACTAATTTTTTTGGGAAAATGTATTCATTAGAATTTTCGTAAATTTTCACTAACTTTTTAAATGATATTCAATAATTTTTTGGGGAAAACATATTCACCAGAATTTTAGGAAAATTTCATTAAATTTTTTAGTAATTTTCACTATCTTTTTAAGAAAAAGCATTTTCCCCAGAAAATGTGGAAAATTCACCATAAATAATTGGTGAAAATTCCCAAAATTTTTTACAGTGTAATTTTTAAAATTTATTTTCGTTGGCAGGGTTGTAACAATAATTCAGTTTTTCTCTCCTTCCTTCCTAACTTCCAGACAAAATTTTTATTTTTACCAGATCTTAAAAAATATTGTTTTTCTTTTTTCTCCTTTTCCTTCCGATAATACGGAAATTCTTCAATCAAATTAGGAAACTAAATATTTAGAAACTAAAAAGTTCAAGTAATTTCAACAAAAATTCGAAATCAACTTTTTGAAAGAAATTAAATTAAAATTAATTAAAAGTATGACAAAAATATAATTTTTCAAAGATTTTATTTTGAAATCTTTTCTGAGCTTCAATTTAAAATCAAAAGTAGAAGATTTATAAAAATTCATTCTATAAGGCTTTCAATATTCAATTATTATGTAAAATTTGAAATAAAATTTAATTTTAAATTAATTTTAGTTAGAAAAATCTACTAGAATTCAATTATGGAAATAATAAAATAAATTATTTATTGAATAATTAAATGTTTCTTGAAATTGAATTCGCATGACAAATTTTATCCACAAATTCTTAACTAATTGAATACTATAGACGAATTTTAATAAAATTTCAAAGAATTACATTTTTTGAAAAATTTGATTAAATGTGAATTGAAAATAGTTTAATTACTGAAATTAGTTTTATTATTTAGAAAAATAAATAAAATCTTAGAAAGAATTATATTAAAATTTTAAGAAATTATTTGAATCCCTGTAGAAAATTGTATTATTTTTGAAAATAATTGACTTATTGCAAAAAAATTTACAAATAATTTGTTAATTGAATTCCAGTAAAATTTTTTTCTTTAAAATTAATTAAACTTTTTAAAAAAATTAATTCAACAGAATTGTACTTTAAGGGCATTTGAAACATTATGACGTCTCAGTATAACCAAAGCATGTCTTCTAAATTCGTGACTTCATAGTGGTTTAAATTCCCTTAAAAGTATAAAAATTCAAATTTTTAAAGCTTCTAATTTGAAATCTTTTCAAAATTCATTCTATAATAGTTTTGAAATCCAATTATTATCTAAAATTTGGACTTAAAAATTATTTTAAAATTATTTTTTATTAGAAAATTTTACGAGAATTCAATTATTTAAATATTATTATTATTAAATATTATTATTATTATTATTGAAAAATTGAATATTTTTTTGTGATTGAATTCTCATAAAAAATTTTATCAACAAATTGTTAACGAATTGAATACTATAGACGAATTTTAATAAAATTGTATTAAAAACTATTGAAATTCTGTGATGAAATTTTTTAGTTTTAAAAGTAATTAAATTCTTGTTAAATTTTTATTATTTGTGACAATAATTAAATCTTTGAGTAGAATTTTATCAAAAACCAATTTGTCCTTTTGAACAATTAATTCTTTTTTGAAAATTTTATGAAAATATGTAGTAGATATTTAAAATCATTAAATTGAGGAAAATGTTTGAAAATAATTGAAATTTTGCCAAGAATTTTATTAAAATTTGTGAAAATAATGGAATTTCAAAGAAGAGTTTTATTATTTATAAAGATAATTGATATTTTGACGAGAATTGAAAGAAAATTTTTTTTGAACACAAATTACTGCAAAGGATATTTATTACTTTTGAAAGTAATTGAATTATACACCAATTATCATTTGAAACTTTTTCAAAATCCAATTTTTTTGAGTGTTTTTGAAACTAAAATTCTTCTACAAATACATTTTCTTTAATATAATAAAAAAATATTAACATTACCTAATTTCAGAAGAATTTGAATTATTAAAACTATTTAAAAATCTAAGTTATTTCAAATTTTTAATTTAAATTGATTTTAAAATTAAAATTTTATACATCTTTCAAATTAAAGCATTTTGAAAGTTTATCTATTAATGAAAATGGTAAACACAACGTTTTTTAAAAAGCAATTAATTTTGAAATATTTCAGTATAATTATTAATTAAAAAAAAAAATAATAATAATAATTGTAGAACTTTAATGATAATAATAATAATAATAATAATAATAATAATAAAAATTATAATTAATTGTAATAATTTAATAAAAATAACTTTATTAACTGTAGGACAGTAATTCCTAAAAAAATTAAGTTATTCAGAAAGCATTTTTTTGGCAGAAGTAGGAACAATTGAATATTTTGTATTAGAATTCGTGGTAGTTTCATAGTTTAATGAGGCAAACAAAAAAGACACAAAATTTCAGAATTTCTTTTTGTGAATTCTAAGAATATAATTTTTTCCAGTACTTTTAATAATAAAAATCACGGATTTTTCCCTGACCAATTCGACTTTCTTTATTTTTTTCTCTGACTTCCCAAACTTTGTGTTTCTGCAAAAGATATATTTTTTGAATAAAAAAAAATCCACGATTATTTCTAAATTATTCTAAAATCTTCTCCTTGCAATTTCCCGTGAAGAGAAAAGAAAAATCGAGTTTGTAAATTGAATTAACGGCTACAGTGTATAACTATATCGATTGGAGTTAATCCTATGCCTACGCTTAGAGCAAGTCGTCAGTATCGGACTGATACTAACAATCAATGTTGGTTGTACAGTGATGGACCAACGGTGATCGTAAATTTCCACACGAGGCATTCAGAGAGACAGTAAGAGAGAGAGAGAGAGTGAGAGAGAGGGGAGAATATATTGGTGCAAGTGAACTAGTCGACTCGAAGGCATAAACGTTGCAGCAAACAAACAGAAACGTCGATATAAACATCCAAACGTCCACCTACCGTATGTCGGACACTGTAGGTTGCCTTCTTCGAGTCTGCTCGAATGGGGTCTGATTGATTTATGGTTAACCCTGTCTCACTACGTCATACAAAACCCCCTCCAGCATACTATCACAAACGAAAATCAGTTTGGCTTATCTACATAACATTCAACATTCTACCTTGTTGTGTCAAATCACTATTTTTTTATTTTTTCACTACATCTATTTTTACTTTGCTTTTACTTTTATTTGCATTGCACTTTTACTTTTATTTTACTTTTATTTTACTTTTGTTTTATTTTACTTTTATTTTACTTTTATTTTACTTCTGTTTTATTTTACTTTTATTTTACTTTTATTTTACTTCTGTTTTACTTCTGTTTTACTTCAATTTAATTCTACTTTACTTCTATTTTACATAAATTTAATTCTAATTTAATTTCTAATTAAATTTCTAATTTAATTTCTAATTTAAAATTTACATTTTGTTATTAATAATATTGGCAAATTTTGTCTCGAAAAAATTAATTGTAGTTAATTAATTAGTCCATAGAGCAGAGATTGTTAGAGTTTCCGAAAATGGTGGCGCTGGCAACTCCAGTGCTAAATATCCAGCGCCATTTCATGGCGCGCTTTTTGAATCGACTTTTTTATTTTCTTGGTATTTTCTTATTTATTATTTTCTACTTCTATGAATTTATCTCTCCATACTCTTCTTTGGAATAGGAAGCAACGAAAATAAATTTTGCTAAAAAAACAAACATAGAAAAAAAATAGAAATTTAAAAATAAGTATTTTAAAATAAATACGTGAAAATAGAGATTTGAAAATAAATATATTAAAATAAAGACGTAAAAGTAGAGATTTAAGAATAAATATATTAAAATATATATGTAAAAATAAAGATTTAAAAATAATAATAATAATAATAATAATAATTATAATAATAATAAGAAAATACCATAAATAAACATGAAAAATACTCTCATTGCATGTGAAGAATTTTATAAAATAAAAATAATCTGCAGAGAGAAGAAGATGTATGCATAAACATATATGCAGCTTTGTATAAGTTTTTATCTAAAACCAAGTTATGTAAACATAATCTGATGAAAAAAATATACAATTTAATAAACGACCAGAAAGAAAAAGAGCAGAAGAATTAAGGGCAAAGTGGGAAAAAAATGTCTACAAGGAAAAAAAGAAGGAGAAGAAAAAGAAAAAAAAACGAATGCAGCTTTTTGAAAAAAAGAAAAATTTATAACAAAAGTTTATAAGAGATGGGAAAAATGATAAATATAACTTCGAGAATAATGAAGAGATGAAAAGAGACAAAAAAGTAAAATACTCGTCTTTGTTATAAGGAGGAAAAAAATACATGGAATTAAACAAAACGAAATATTGTTTATTAAACATTTTCATAAATCGTACAAAGAGAGAAAAAAAAAATTATTTCGACTTTTTTCCTTCAATATCGACTCTAAAGTCGGAGGAAGAAAAAAAATTTATTTTTCTTTTTTGGTTTTAATATGGATTTTGTAAGGTCGGAAGTAGAAGGAGAATATGAAATGAAAATATGTAAAAAAAGTGGAAGAAATACAAATAAAAAGTTAAAACAATTAAAAAAAAGAAATATATGGAAGAAATACAAAAGTGAAACATAGAAACAAAGAAATGTAGAAGAAATTGACGAAATAGGAAAAATGAAAAAAAAGAAAAAGTAGAAGAAAAATGAAAAAAAATAAAAGCAAAAGTGAAGGAAAAATAAAAAATTAAAAAAAAGAAATAGAAAATAAATACAAAAAATAAAAAATACAAAAAATGTAGAAGAAATAGAAAAAACAGAAGAAATACAAAAAACTAAAAAAGGAAAAATACAAAAAATACAAAAAAGGAAAAATAAGAAAAATATAGAAAAAATGGAAGAAATAAAAAAAATTGAAAAAAAATATTGAAGAAGTAAAAGAAATTAAAAATAAAAAAAATTTAGAAGCAGAATAAATACCAAAAAGGAAGAATAATAAAAATATAAAAGGAACAGAAGAAATTGCAAAAAATTAAATTTAATAAAAAAATAGAAGAAATACAAAAAGTTAAAAAAAGAAATATACAAAAAATTAAAAAAAAAGAAATATACAAAAAATAAAAAAAAGGAAAAATACGAAAAATGTAGAAAAAATACAAAAAATTGAAGAAAATAAATATTGATAAAATGAAAAATATTAAAAATAATAAAAATATAGACGAAGCAGAAGAAACACAAAAAGGAACAATAATAAAAATATAGAAGGAACAGAAGAAATGCAAAAAAAAATTGAAAAATAATAAAAATGTAGAAGAAATACAATAAAAGAAAAATAGAAATATAGATAAAATACAAAAAGGAAATATACAAAAAAAGAAAGAAAAATAATAAAAATATAGAAAAAATAGAAGAAATACAAAAAATGAATGATAATAAAAATGTAGAAAGAACGGAAGAAATACAAAATAATTAAAATAAGAAAAATAGATGAAGGACAAAAATGGAATATAATAAGAATGTGGAAGAAACAGAAGAAATACAAAAAATTTAATTTAATAAAAAAAATAGAAGAAATACACAAAATTAAAAAATTAAAATAGAAGAAACATAAAAATGAAAAATAAAAAAAATTTAGAAGAAACAGAAGAAATACAAAAAATGAAAAAGAAGAAAAATATCGAAGAGACAAAAAATATGAAAAAATATAAATAAAAATATAAAAGAAACAGAAGAAATATAAAAAAATTAAAAGTAATAAAAATATATAGGAAAATTTACAAAAATGTAGAAGAAATAGGAGAAATACAAAATATGAAAAATTAAAATATTGAAAGGGAAGAAGAAGAAGAAATAAATTTAAATAAATGAATACGGAAGAAATACAAGAATTGAAAATTAGTAAAAATATTTTAAAAAATGAAAAATAATAAAAAAAATAAAAGAAATTTAAAAAATTAAAAAAAAAATAAATATGCAAGAAATACAAAAATGAAAAATAATAAAAATGTAGAGAAAATGGAAAAATTGCAAAATATTAAAAATAGAAATATGGAAGAAATTGAAGAAATAGAAAAAAATACAAAAAATGAAAAAACAATAGAAATGGAAGAGAGGTAGAGTAAAAAAAATTCTGCTATCTCCAGATTGATGTCCAATATAAAAGGAGACATTGAGTTAAACTCGTTTTTCTGATGATCGTATAGAGCGTCTATTATCAACTATCCCCGGAACGAATCTAAGAGATGAACCTCGAAACTGCCGTTTTTTATAACCCATGGCATTGACTTTTACTCTTTTCTTCTTTTATTCCCTCTTTTCTTCTTTCTCTTCTTCCCTTTTTCTTCTCTCATTCTTCTTTCTTCTTCTTCTTCTTTCTTCATCCTTCTTACTCTTTTTTAATTCTTAGGTCCAATTCTCGTTCGTCCAGGCAAGTTTTATTGTATAGGATGTTTACTTTAATTAGTGTCAAGATTGTCTTAGATTTAATTAAGACCAGAATTGCTTTATTAGCCTCGCGTAAAGGACAGACTTATATGTAGAAAACAAGAGCCATTTATATATTAACGCACATATAGTGCGATGCCTCGCAATAAATACTTCTCACTTTTATTATTTTTCACCTCTCAATTTTTTTTTCACCCCAAAACATTTCGTTTTATGAATTTTCAATATTTTCAGTTCCTACAAAGTCGAACATTTAGAATTTAATTTATCATTTCTTTATTTCAAATATTAAAAAAGTTTATGAAATAGAATTTATATTATAAAGTATGGGAAAATTTTATTTTCCCTTTGCATTTTGACTTTCTCTTTCACTTTGACTTTCTTTTTCACTCTCATTTTTTTAATTTACAATTTTTGTTTTTCACTTTTAGAAATTTTTTTCTCACTCACTTTTATGCATGCAAATACAAAAATAGATTGAGTAGAAATACTAAAATAGAAAATAAAAAAATTCCATCCAATGAAACATGAATGGGGAGAGAGAAAATGAAAAAAAAATAAAATTCAATCATATGTGAAAGTGAAAATGAAAATGAGGGACAAAGCAAAAATGAAATTATAATTAATACTGTAACTGTTACTATGGATTGTAATTATTATTGTAACACTAAAATAATAAAAATAGTAATTATTAAAGTCGGAGTTTCAAATGTAATATAAAATGGAAAAATAGAAGAAATACAGAAAAGGAAAATTTTATTTAAACCAAATATAATTTTTCTGAAATAAATAAAATTATATCTTCTCAGAGCCAAGTAGATAATTTATTTGTTTTAAATAAAAATTTTCTTTTCGAAATCAATAAAACTGTTTATTTGAAATAGAAAGAAATTTTTTTCAAAATAAATAAAACTTTTATTTAAAATAGAAAGAAATTTTTTTTCGAAATAAATAAAACTTTTATTTGAAATAGAAAGAAATTTTTTTTCGAAATAAATAAGACTTTTATTTGAAATAGAAAGAAATTTTTTTGGAAATAAATAAAACTTTTATTTGAAATAAAAATAAATTTTTTACGAAATAAATAAAACTTTTATTTGAAATAGAAAGAAATTTTTTTTCGAAATAAATAAAACTTTTATTTGAAATAGAAAGAAATTTTTTTTTATGAAATAAATAAATGTTTGGTTCAAATAAAAAAAAAAAACTTCATTCAATGTAAATAAAATTTTGAAGCAAAGGAAAAAGAAAACACAGGGGAAAAAAATGTACAGAAGATATTGAATTCAAAATTTGTAAGCTGAATATGACTGAATTATTATAGAGCGTAGAAATATTGTCTGCAAAGAAAAAAAAGAATTAAAAGCAGTTTAATGGCGCACGAACACGCCAGTCGGCCATATTTCTGTCGTTTTAAAAATATATGAGGATGTAAGGCTGATAATCAGTAAAAACAAACTATATAATCATAGGTATTTATACCAACATCTGCAGATACACCGCAGTAGAAAATGTATTTTCAAGTCAGACATTGTAAGTGATCTAGTGGTATGATTTCGTTTCTAGGGCGTTGGCATCAATTTTCGCCCTTTCAAATATTTATAATTGCGCAACTTTTTTTCACACATACACACACAAACACACTGCTTTTATTTTTATTTATTATTCTTTTTCTCAATTTTACGTTCAATTGTTTTGGTCGCATTTTGTTAATATTTTTATTACACTTTAAGAGTTATTGTTTTATTAATATTTGTTTGCATAATGAGAATTTTATTTTATTACAGTTATTTTCAACTAATAAAAATTTACAGAGCGAGAATTTTAATTATACATTTAGTCCTTTTTGGAAAGTGAGAAAATTACTTGATTCTGGGAGAAAAATTAGAAAAGTTTCCTTTTCTCAGATACGTATTTTGTTTATAAAATTGTTATAAACAAATTATGCTGGATAAAGCGTTTCTCATCCCGAGCATAAACAAATTCCATAAACAATTCCATTTATAAGCAAATTAAAAAAAATCTCTGTATTTTTGTTTTAACTTTCACTTGTTTCATACTAATTGTTTAAACAAATTAATTAAAATTTATCATTTATCATAATTAAAATTTTTTTTTTTTTAAATTAAAAGGTAAAAAAAAATTCCTGTATTTTTCTTTTAACTGTCACTTGTTTGACACTAATTGTTTAAACAAATTAATGAAAAATTATCATTTTTCATAATTAATTATAGGATTTGTTTAAAACAATGTTATAAATAAAATACGACTTGAAGAAAAAAGGACTGTTATAAAAAAATGCTAAATTGTTAACAATTTGTTTAAACAATTGCTGAACAATTGAAAATTAAAAAAATTGTTTTTAATTTCAACTTGATGATAAATGCAATTGTTAATGTCACTTAAAATTTGTTTTGTTTATAAAACACCGTGTATTCAGTATAATTTGTTTATAAAAATTTTATAAAAAATTAGAAAAGTTTCGTTTTCTCAAATTAGTGTTTTGTTTATAAAATTGTTATAAACAAATGATGCTGGATATGGCATTTTTCATGCCAAACATAAACAAATAGATTTTAAGAAAAATTAACAATTCGATTTATAAGTAAATTGAAAAATAAGATATTCCTGAATTTTTGTTTTAATTTTTTACTTATTTAACATTAATTGTTTAAACAAATTAATTAAAATTTATCATTTTACATAATTTATTATATAATTTATGTATAACAATATTGTAAATAAAATACGACTTCGAGAAAAAGGATAGTTTTAAAAAATGCTAGATTGTTATTAATTTGTTTAAACAATTGCCGAGCAATTGAAAATTAAAAAAATTGTTCTTATTTCAATTTGAAGAAGAATACAATTGTTGATTTCACTTAAAATTTAATTTATTCATGAAACACCGTTTATCTAGTATAATTTGTTTATAATAATTTTATAAAAATTTAGAAAAGTTCCACTTTCTCAAATTCGTACTTTCTTTATAAAATTATTATAACTAATTATTATAATTTTATAAAATTATTATAACTAATTATTATAATTGTATAAAATTATTATAATTTTATAAAATTATTATAACTAATTATTATAATTTTATAAAATTATTATAATTTTATAAAATTATTATAATTTTATAAAATTATTATAATTTTATAAAATTATTATAACTAGTTATTATAATTTGTTTATAACAATTTAAAGAAAAATTAGAAAAGTTTCGTTTTCTCATATTCGTATTTTGTTTGTAAAATTGTTATAAACAAATTATGCTGGATAAGGCGTTTTTTTTCCCAAGTATAAATAAATGGATTTTAAGTAAAATTAACAATTCCATTTGTAAGTAAATTGGAAAAACGACATTTCTGTAATTTTGTTTTAATTTTCACTTGTTTGACACTAATTGTTTAAACAAATTAATAAAAATTTATCATTTTTAATAACTTATTATATTATTCGTTTTAAACAATGTTAGAAATAAAATACGACTTGAAGAAAAAAGGAAAGTTTTTAAAAAAAATGCTGAATTTTTATTAATTTGTTTAAACAATTGCTAAACAATTGAAAATCAAAACCAAAAAATCATTTTTTTTCTATTTGACGATGAATGCAATTGTTGATTTCACTTAAAATTTGATTTTTTTATGAAACACCGTTTATCCTGTATAATTTGTTAATAACAATTTTATAAACAAAATAAGACTTCAGGAAAAGTATGACTTTTCTATTTTTTTCTAATTTCCTAATTTTTTTTCGTAATTTCCAAAATTTCCCAACTTTCTTAATTGTTCACATAAAATCGATTAGCCTTAACAGTCAAAATTTAGGTCATTTTTGACATAGTTTTTATCTTAAGAAAAAAAAGTCAAATATTTTGACAAATAGTTCAAAATGTAGGTACATTTTGACCTACATTTTATGCTAAAGGACAAAAGGTGGTCATGTGTGAATGTAAGTCAAATTTTAGGTCAAGTTTGAGCTATATTTCAATTTAAGAGACTAAAAGTGGCCTCAGGGGGGCCGTTAGATTACGCCTCCTAAAAGGACAACAATTTTAAGTTAAATTTTTTTTTGACGTAAGGATTTCTTTTTCTACACAGAAAATCGTTGAAATCCCACAGTAATTGATACACTCACCCAAATAGAGAAGAGGCGATGAAAAAAATTTTTTTCAAGGAAAAAAAATCGGTTTTAAATGTACATTTTCGAAAGTGAGAAAATTACATGAAAAGTATACTCTCTTTGTGAAAATAATTCCTCCTTTGTGTTTGGTTCATTTTTGCGATTGTATTTTTTTTCCTTTGTTTTTTTTTTTTTACTGAACTCGCGTAGCATTATTTCCCCACTGGAGCTACGAACGTTTTGGAGGCAATTAAATACCCGTGACCATGCTCAAGCCTCTCGTACACCGCCCAATGCGCTACCTTAACGATTGTCTCTAGGTCAAGGGTCGCACACGCACACCGCGAGGAATATAATATCGCTACCACGACTTGTATATTTTTACTTTTATACTTTATTTTCTCTCTCTCTCTCTCTCTCTTTCATTCTCTCTTTTAAAAGAATATGATGGGAACTATTATGCTTATTAGAGTAAAATATAATAAATTATAGGAGGCTAATAATGGGAACCGCGCAGCGTAATTGATGTATGCAAAGGAAGTCGTTCGTCTACTTCGTTCGCGAAACTTGGTGAAAATAAAAAAAAAGTGTACATATCTCGCGTCGAGGGTGTAATAACAATTAATTCTTGAAAAAGACCGCGTTAATTGTCTTAATTTGCTGCGTGCATGTGCACCAGCACTCTCATTTTATTTTCATTATTTTCTCCTAATATCAAATCTATTTTTAAATTAGAAGAAGAATTTCATGTTTCTTTCTCTTTTAATTAAAAATAAAAAATTTTTTCTTGTTCCTTTTTTTCAACTTACACATTAAAGGGGAAGTAATTGCGCGAGCAATGAGCTTTTGCGTCTTGTATAAATTTGACCTTGATTCAACGAGAGAACTGTGGTGGTCGCGGATTTCCACCTGTATATATAGAAATAAAGGAGGAAGAGTGAAAAAAAAGAAAATAAATGAAGAAAAAAGTCTTCGGCCACGAACTTAAAAGTAGAAGGTATCCTTTAATGGGACTCGTTGGCGCCCTGTCGAAAGGAGCCCTCGTCGTTACTTGTTAATTCTTGCATCGCGCAAAGGGCAATATGGACGTGCCTTATTTCTTTCCCACTCGTGGTGTTTTATCTCTCCCACTCGCACTTGTATCTCGATAATCACACGCACATGTGAAAAAAATCGTGCACATGTGAATATATATGTGCATATGTGCATATATATGTGCATATGTGCATACATATGGACATGTGCATATATATGTGAATAAATATGTTTATATGTGAATATATATGTGTACATGTGTGTTTATATTTGTATTTGTGAATATATACGAGTATATGTGAAAATATATATGCGTTTATGAGAATATGTATGTGCACATGTGAATATATACGTGCTCATGTGAATATATATGTGCTCATGTGAATATATACGTGCACATGTGAATATATATGTGCTCATGTGAATATACATGTGCTTATGTGAATATATATGCACATGCGAATATATATGTGCACATGTGAGTAAATACGTGCACATGTGAATAAGTATGTGTATATGTGAATACAAAAAGTGTATATGTGTATTTATAGGCAAGTGTGTATGGATATAAAACTATATATTTTTGCGAAAGCACGTTTGGTATGCCTAGTTCCTAAGGAAAGTTGTGCATAAAAATTCCGAAACAATACAATGTTGGTGCGCCATGGTCGATGTTGGTTCCCACCTCGTATCCCAAGGGATTGTCAATTAAAGAAACAACGGGGCCCTTTTAGCATAAGGCACCACTCGTAAACGAAAGTCGAATGGATAAAAAGAAGCAGACAACGAGGAAGGATAAATAAGCGGCAAGGGCGTGCGCCACTGCTTGCGAAACGACGCGAGTTTCAGAGGAGAAGCGAAAAAGAAAAATCAGGGAGACACAACGAAGCAGACAAACAAAGAGGGAGAGAGATACCAAAGAAGGAAAAGAGGGAAATAAAATGGAAAAAAAAAATTTCCTACTGTAATTACTTTTTTTATTTCTCTCTTCTGATTCTTATCCCCATAAGAAGAGCAAAATAGATAAAAAGAGAAATTAGAAGAAAAACATAAAAGAGAGAAATAAGAAAAGAAAGAGAAATAAAAAATGGAGAAAAGAGAAAAAAAGGGAGAAAAAGAGTCAGAAATAGGAAAAGAAAGAGAAATAAAAATGGACATTAAAAAAGAAAAATAAGAATAGAAAGAGAGTTGAAAGAAAGGAGTGATAAGGACAGAAAGAAAATTAAGAAGAAGAAGAAAAAAATTAAAAAGGAAATAAATAATAAAGAGATAAAAATTACAAATAAAAAAATTAAGAGAAGGAAAAAAAAGGGAGAAAAAGAGTCAGAAATAGGAAAAGAAAGAGAAATAAAAATGGACATTAAAAAAGAAAAATAAGAATAGAAAGAGAGTTAAAAGAAAGGAGTGATAAGGACGGAAAGAAAATTAAGAAGAGGAAGAAAAAAATTAAGAAGGAAATAAATAATAAAGAGATAAAAATTACAAATAAAAAAATTAAGAGAAGGAAAAAGAATGGTGAAAAAAGAGAAGAAAAAAAGGAAAAAGAGAGAAATAGTAAAGAAGGGAAAAATAAGAATAGAAAGAGAGTTAAAAGAAAGGAGTGATAAGGACAGAAAGAAAATTATGAAGAGGAAGAAAAAAATTAAGAAGGAAATAAACAATAAAGAGATAAAAATTACAAAGAAAAAAATTAAGAGAAGGGAAAAAAATGGTGAAAAAAGAGAAGAAAAAAAAGGAAAAAGAGAGAAATAGTAAAGAAGGGAAACAAAGAAATAAAGAAGGAAAAACAGAAAGAGAAAAAGAGAAAGAAAGAGAGAAAAAAGAGAGAAGCAAATAGAGAGAAAAAGAGAGAAGCAAATAGAGAGAAAAAGAGAGAAGAAAAGAGAGAAAAAAGACAGAAGGAATGAAAGAGAGAAAAAAGACAGAAGGAATGAAAGAGAGAAAAAAGAGAGAAGCAACGAGAGAGAAAAAGAGAGAGAAAGAAACAGAGAGAAAAAAGAGAGAAGGAGAAAAAGAGAGAGAGAGAGAGAAAGTGTGTGGATATGCAAGAGAGAATGGTTTCAGTGAGGGAGGATAATAAATTATCCCCAACATGGAAACAACCGGTTGATTATTTATTTAACAATAAAAGAAGACCCCGCGCCACGCAAAAGCACAGTCGATAAATTGTTCACGCTGCGTCGAATGAAGGGATACCATAGCTAAACGGTTTGCAATGCGAGAGAGTGGTTCCAAGCATTTTGTTTCATTTTAACGACTGATATCAGCTGGAATTGTATTTATATCCTTTAACGACTCACCTGAACAAAGATTCTTGATTTATTTTATCCATAATTTCACTCGAAACAATTGTTCTTATCTAGATGCACAAATTTTCTTTCAATTACAGACATCAACTGGTAGAATAAATTTGTACCTTAGATTTTTGGATGAAATCTTCGAAAGTTCATTTTTGTAATTACATTTTCACATTCTCTTTCATTTTTAATTTCGTTTCATTTTCACTGATCAATTTCACATTAGTTTTCATTTTCACTGTCATTTTTACTTTGACTTTTAAAGATTTTCTTTTTCACTACCATTTTCACATTCATTTTCACATTCCTTTTCACATTCATTTTCACATTCATTTTCACATTCATTTTCACATTCATTTTCACATTCATTTTCATTTTTTCTGTCATTTTCGCTATCATTCTCACTTTCATTTCCAATTTCATTTTCATTTTTGCTTTCATTTTCACTGTCATTCTCACTTTAATTTCCAATTTCATTTTCGTATTTGCTTTCATTTTCACTTTAGCTTTTATTTTCATTCTCATTTTGTACTTTCAGTCTTACTGAATTTCGTTATTATTTTTATTTTCACTTTGGAGGTAAAAATAAAAATTATAATTAAAAGCAAAAATGAAAATTTCTTTATTTTCAGTTTGGAAGTAAAAATATGAGGTGAAAACATGGAAATTGGTTTGAAAATGAAAACAAAAATATCTTTCTTCTTGCTAATAATTTTACAGATTTTCATTGTTACCTTAATTTTCACATTAGCTTTTACTTTCGTTCTCATTTTCACTTTTACTTTTACAGATTTTCATTTTCACTTTTAAAGTGCAGAAAAAAATTATAATTAAAAGCAAAAAATTAAAATCTCTCTATTTTTACATTTAAATTTTTATTTTCATTTTCAAAAAGAAAATATGACAGCTAGTTGATGGAGAAAGTGAAAATGTCTATTTTTACTTTGACTTTTACAGATATTCATTTTTACTATAATTTTCACTTTAATTTATACTTCGACTTTCATTTTTACTTTCATTTTCCCTTTGAAAGTGACAAATAAAAAATATAATTTATTACTTACACTTTGGCTTACGTTCTTACTTAAAAATGTAAATTTAACAATACTTATTGGAACTAAAGATGGAAAATTGGCTTAATTTTTATCTAATAAATATTTACTAACTTTTTTTTAATTTTATGTTTACTTTGGAAGTGAAAATAAATGACAATCTCAGGATAAAAGTAAAAAGTGAAAATAAATATCCATCAAGGGGAAAATAAAATTAATATTGAAATTTTGCCATTTTCACTTTCATTTCCACTTTGCAAGTAAAAATAAAAATTATAATTGAAAGTGAAAATAAAAATCTCTTTATGTTCTCCTCGACTTTCATTTTTTACTTTGAAAGTAAAAATATAGAAGTTAATAGAAACTAAAAATGAAAGTCTCCACTTTTTATTTCATAAATTTTCACTTTGATTTTTTGAATTATATTTTTATTTCTGGAAGTGAAAATAAACTAATTAATAGTAGAACTTGTTACTTAGTGTGAATTAGTAACTAATTTAGAATAATTTAGATTTCGACGAAGAGGTAAATTTAGAAAAATTCTTTGTCCCGTCTCTAAAGAAAAATAAATAAGAAAAAAATAAAAAAATAAATAAAAAAAATTACAGTAGAAAAAAAGAAGAAATGAAGTTATTACGAAAGTCATAAATTCAATACCAGAAGCACATTTGATATTGATCATTTTAACATCTCCATATAATCAAATCAAAAAGAAAAATGTACAAATATCTTGGAATTATTCATAACATTTTTAATTTATTTATTTTTCATAATAAAAATTTTAAATACCATCAATTTTCCCATTTTTTTTGACAAAATAATAATATTAATATGTAATTTTGCAACAACAAAAAACAGTAGACAAGAACATTTTGAAAATTTCGATGAAAGATAAATGAAAATCGAATAAATCATAGTAATTAGAAATAATCATTGACATCCGGTATATTAAATTTTTATTTTTACACACACATACACGTTCATCGACATCCGACTAATTTACTTCTATATATATATTCGATAATGAAATTCACTCATGATAAAACTTACATTACATCTAGATTGTAAGGCGGAATTTCTTTCGAATCCAAAGGGACGAATGGTGGATGTATATTTTCCTTAAGAAAAAAAAGGAAAGAAAAAAAATTCTAATCGAAACTAGAAAGCGTTCCGCGTAGCCAATCTTGAAGTGTGCAGGTGAGTAAATCGACACGATAACTGGTACTTTTAATGTCGTCTTTCAACTTCATTTCTTCTCTTCGTTTCAGTACTCGTAGTCAATTTTAATTCAGCTATTAATTTTTCAATTAAATTTTCCCTAGCTTTGGATATTTTTATTATTTTTAAAGAATTTAAATATTTTTTTTTAAATACGTAGGGCAAAAGGATTTAATCGAAAAACTTATATATGAGGTCAAAATTGACAAAAGTTTAAAAAAAAAATAATATTTACATCTAAGGAAGTGAATTAAAATTTTTGTTCTCATAAAGGACGTAATCTACCGGCCCCCATTGGGACCCTTTTGTCCTTAAACCATTAAGTCCCATGAAGAAGCCAACCGTTTTATTAAAAATATAACAATTGTATTCATAGGCAAATTAAAAAAAACACGTTTTCTCGATTTTAATTTACAATTATTTAACTGTAATTGTTTAAACAAATTAATAAAAATTTGTCATTTTTCATAATTTATTGTACAATTTGTTTATGACAATATTATAAATAAAATACGACTTGGAGAAAAAAGGAAAGTTCAAAAAACGTTTTCTCGATTTTAATTTGCAATTATTTAACTACAATTGTTTAAACAAATTAATAAAAATTTATCATTTTTCATAATTTATTGTACAATTTGTTTATGGCAATATTATAAATAAAATACGACTTGGAGAAAAAAGGAAAGTTCTAAAAACGTTTTCTCGATTTTAATTTGCAATTATTTAACTATAATTGTTTAAACAAATTAATTAAAAATTATCATTTTTCCTAATTTATTGTACAATTTGTTTATGACAATATTATAAATAAAATACGACTTGGAGAAAAAAGGAAAGTTCTAAAAAAATGCTAAATTGTTATTAATTTATTTAAACAATTAAAAATTATAAAAAATAGTTTTTATTTCAATTTGACGATGAATGCAATTGTTGATTTTAGTTAAAATTTGTTCGATTCTGCGGGGGAAAATAAAAAAGTTTTGTATTACATTTTTCTTAAAATAGTATTTTGTTTATAAAATTGTTATAAACAAATTATGCAATTATAAACACTCTTTGGTGTTTCATCTTAAGAATAAATAAATGTATTTTAAATAAAATTGAGAATTGACAATTAAAGCAAATTGAAAAATAAAATATTCCTGTTTTTTCGTTTTAATTTGCACTAGTTTAACAACAATTGTTTAAACAAATTAATAAAGCTGTATCACTTTTAATAATTTTATATATTTTTACTACATTTTATTTATTTTTAACAATTTTATAAGTAAACACGACTTGGAGAAAAAGTGACAACTTTTGAAAAGTTATAAATTTTTATTCATTTGTTTAAACAATTGTTAAACAATCGAAAACTAAAAAACAGGTTCTTTTCAAAGTGATTATGAATCTAGTTGTTAATTTTGCTTTAAATCTATTTGTTTATGCTTGAAATGAAACGACAGGATAATTTGTTTATAACAATTTTATAAACAATATCGATTAACGTTAAAATTTAAAATTTAGGTCAATTTTGACATATTTTTTAATCTGAAATACAAAAAGAGGTAAAATATTGTGACAAATAGGTCAAAATTTAATAAATTTAAATAGGTAAATTTTTACCTAGACTTTAATCTAAAGGACTAAAAGAGGCTCCATGGGGGCCGTTAGATTACGCTCCCCTAAGAGGCCAAAAATTTGCAGTTCAATGCCTTCGAGGTAAATATCAATTTTTCTAGTCAGAAAATTGTTGAAATGCCACAGTAATTGATACACTCACCCAAAAAGAGCAAAAGTTGTAAAAAAATCTTCTCAAAGGAAACAAAAATCGGGTTTAAAATGTTTCGAAAAAATTCAGATTATTTTGTTTTTCTTCTACTTTTCACAGTAGGTACAGATGAGAGGATAATTTTTCGGATTAGCGGAAAGCTAATCTCGCAAAGGGAAACATTTTTTTTTTTTTTGAGTCGCGATTAGACAAGTGCAAAGTTGGCCGCATTGAATGCGCCGCCTTATAGGAAAATTGTTTGGATATCTCATCGGGGGGGTCATGAGGCCTCGTGCGTTGTGTTCGTGGTGCATGACGGTGATTGGACTTATAGGAAGATACGGCGGAGAGCATTTTCGCGTTTTGCGATAACTTTGCACCGGGAAGAAATCCTCCATCCGGGTATCTACGGGAGTTTATTACCCTTTACAAATTTACAATTTACCATTCGAGAGCAATGCGTTGGATAAACTCGAACCGATTAAGAATTTTTATGTGTTTCAGCACTTAATTTATATTCTCCATTCACCAAAAATAAAAAAAATAAAAAAAAGGATTATAAGTACAAAATTTGATTTTTTCTTTTTGAATTAATAACCTATTCGTCTATCAGAAAACTAAAAAATATTCAAAAATTACTGAAACGCCCCAAAAAATTTAATTTTGAGTTCAAAATCGTTTTTTGAAGTTTATGTATAAAATGGTTTCGAAGTTTGTTATTTCTGATCCGAACTCAATGTTTTTACATTTTACGATTTAAAAAATGTATTTAAACCCTAACGCGTGCTTTTTGTTATAAATAATTAAAAATTCAAGACAGAAAAATGAAAAAAAAATTGTAAATTTCAATAATATTCCAAATTTTTTTTCAATTCAACGATTTTTAACATTTTGAAATTAATTTATAAAATAATATTCCAATTTTTTTTTCAATTCAACGATTTTGAACATTTTGAACATTTTGAAATTAATTTATAAAATTTGTAATATTTTAATAAAAATTTCGAATAGAATTCAATTATTTAAATCAAATTCACTAAAATTCTTTGCAAACCTTTAATTTTTTTCATAAAATAAAATATTCACAGGGATTCAATTATTTTTGTAAGTAACGACATTTTTTTAGGAGTTCAATTATTTTAATAAATAATAAAAGTCATTGCAAAATTTTAATAACTTGTTTCAATAAAATTTTAATCAAATTCATCGAAAAATGGAATTAATCTTAAAAATATTATTAATATTCGTCAAAAGAATTTAAATATTTAAAAATTTATTGATTAAATTCTTTATGAGAATTGAATTTTAAGAGATATGCAATTCTTTAATTAATTTTTTTATTTAAGTAAATGAATTCTAGTAGTATTTTGTAATGAAAATTGATTTAAAACAGAATTTCACTTAAAAGGTTAAATAATAGTTATAAAATAATGAAAAAAGTATTATTTCGTAAATTTTTAGAAATAGAAAAATTTTCAAATTAAAATATTTAAAAAAATTATATTTTCAAACTTTTAATACTAATAATTCTGTAAAAGAATTATTTTTTAAAATTTATTTCAATTTTAAATAAAATAAATTTTTTGAAGTTTTTATCTACAAAAATATATATTTAATTAAAGAATTTTCGAATAATTCAAATTTTTCAAAATTTAATTGTTAACAAATGAATTTAAAAATTCTCAAAAAAACTTTTCAAAAATTAATTTTAATAATAATGCATTTATAGAAGAAGTTTAGTTAAAGAAAATTAATTTTAGAAACGTTACAAATTATTGTAGAAATTTAATTATTTTCAAGAGTAAGAATATTCTTCCTCAATAAGAATGTTGTTCAAAAATAACAAAATTTTTCTCAGGGATTCAATTGTTCTTAAATATTTAAATAAAATTTTCCAAAAAAAATTAATTATTAAAAAAAATTGACTAGAATTTTTCGCAAACCTTTCATTCATTTTATTAAATAAAAAAAACACAGAATTATATTATAGTAATTATTTTTTGAAAAATTGTGCTTAAATATTTCACCATTGATTAAATTTTAAAAGAATTTTGGTTGCAATTTGCATACATAGATAAAATATAAATATATATTTAATAAATTTACAAAAAAACTGTATTTACAGAACAATTCTAGTTAAAAAATTTTAAGAAAATTGAATTTTTGAGAATGCTTTTTTTTTAAATTCGCAATAATTCTACTTTTTTATAAATATTAAAATTCTTCTTGAAAATTAAATTCTTTTGAAAAATAATCAAATTGATCGTAGAATTTTTTTTTTTTAATTTTATTCGAATTCTTCAAAAATATAATTATTCTTTAACATTATAATAACATTCGTCAAAAGAATTCGATTATTAAAAAATTTGTCGATAAAATTCTTTATGAGAATTTAATTTTGAGAAACATTCAATTATTCAAAAAATAATTTACTTTTATATGTAAATAATTGAATTTTCGTAGAATTGTCTCATAAAAATTCATTTGAAAATGAATGTTAGTTTAAATTTTAAAAAATGTGTAAATATTGAAAACCATTATTGCATAAATTGTTGGAATTATTATTTGAATTTTGAAATTAATTTTTTTTATAACTGTGTGAACTTTGAAGTTTATTTTTTTTTTAAAAAAGTTCAATTGCATTTTTTTACATTATTTTAAGCTTTTATTTTCTAATATTTATTTAATTGAGAAATTTACGAATAATTAAAGTTTCCTAAAATTTGATTATTGTAAATAGATGGATTTCAAAAATTGCCAAAAACATTTTCGAAAATTATTAAAAATTAATATAAATCACAATTGATTTAAAGAAGGATGTTTTATGTTTTATAGTTATGAAAAATTTAATTTATAGTTTCAAGTAAAATTTTTTCCTATTTGATTCGAACAGGGTAAATTTTTGACTGTAATTGGTCCACAATTTTTCATTTTTGGTCCGTAAAGTCCGTATTTTTAAATACATTCACTTTTTCGATCCTATTATAAATTTTTTTTTCGATACTCCATAACTGTATCGTATATCATTGTTTTTATTAATTGGGAGCGAAAAAAATTTTTCGAAAAAGCTGTTTTACAATGTAAAAAATAAATGAACTTAAATTTACAATAAAAAAGGACAGGATTAAAGAGTAAAGAAAAAGACTTAATAATTTTTTATGTCATGGAAAAAATTTTTTATTACGTATATTATTGTTTTTATTAATTGGGAGCGAAAAAAATTTTTGAAAAAGCTGTTTTACATTGTAAAAAATAAATAAACTTAAATTTACAATAAAAAAGGAAGAGATTAAAGAGTAGAGAAAAAGATTTAATAATTTTTTACGACATGGAAAATGATTTTTATTACGAATAGAGAAATAGATTCTTTTGCAGTTATAATCTTCGAAACGAAATGAAAGGAACTTAGGATACTTGAGAAACTTGAGGAACTTGAGGCACTCGAGGAACTTGAGAACCCAAGGAAAGCAAATGAAAATGAATCGTGTGTATAAAATCCACTGATGCATCGAGATGAAATTGTTTTTGCTGTAAAGTTCACAAAGAACGATTTGAAAGAGTCACGTCAGTGATCCGAGTATATGGTTGGCTAGCTGGCAGGGCGAAGCGAAAAAATATACAACTTCCGACTGTCGTGTCCATAAAGATTGTATCGGCGCGTAGGTGCAAAGCCATTCGTTGATGTCTTATTATACTGGGTGGTTATTTACGATCTTGAAGCCTCGAGGAACGAGGAATGAACATTCAAAGAGGGGGTGGAAGTGGAGGAATATACTCTTCAATCGCCACGAGTCCAAAAAATACCCTTTGTTAACTACAACAAATGCATATATATGGATATATATTCCATGTCAATAAAAATATAAATATATAGTACATTTTTCAAAAAAAAAAAAAAAACGAAAAAAACGAAATCTCAGTGAGAAAACAATGTTGCAAGACAAGGCACAATTGCACATGAAAAGCAAAAGGTTGCTTTTATATAATTAAATGCCGCAAAGCCGTTACCACCAAGTGTAAAGATTGAGATAAACACGACGAATTCATTAAAACGATTGTTAATTACTGCCTCGAGTGACACGAGGGAAGCGAAAAACACTGTAGAAAAAGGGGAGACAGCTGCTAACGCGAGAGAAAGAAGAGTTTTTTGAGAGAAAAAAAAAAGAATACCTGATTTCTCAAACTCATTGCTATTTCCTCTGCACGCAATTCTTTAGTTAATGCGATTAAATTATGCCCTAATGCATTCAATGTATTCAACATTTTCTACGTATAATTTGTCCCTTTAAAGTAGTTTTTTAAAAAAAAATTCTATATTCTCCAAATCTTCCTTTTCTATTAATTAAAGAGTGAGTTTTCCCATTAAATATTAGCTTTTACTGATTTTTGGCTGAAAATTACTAATTTATTGTATAATGATAGTGAAAACGAAAGTAAAAGTAAAAATCTGTGACAGTGAAAGCGAAAATGAATGTAAAAGTGAAAATCTGTGAGAGTGAAAGCGAAAATTAATTTCAAAGGTAAAAAGGCTTATTTATTTAAACCCGTTTATGATTAAATAAAAAATATGTGAGAGTGAAAGCGAAAATGAATGTAAAAGTGAAAATCTGTGAGAGTGAAAGCGAAAATTAATTTTAAAGGTAAAAAGGCTTATTTGTTTAAACCCGTTTATGATTAAATAAAAAAATCTGTGAGAGTGAAAGCGAAAATGAATGTAAAAGTGAAAATCTGTGAGAGTGAAAGCGAAAATTAATTTCAAAGGTAAAAAGGCTTATTTATTTAAACCCGTTTATGATTAAATAAAAAATCTGTGAGAGTGAAAGCGAAAATTAATGTAAAAGTGAAAATCTATGAGAGTGAAAGCGAAAATGGAAGTCAAAGTAAAATAAATATTCAACAGTCTACCCCAAAGCAATATTTTTCCTTTCAATTTCTCCCAAAAAAAATTCTTAGTAACTTAAAGAGTTTTCACTTCAAATTTCAAAATTTTTTAAGTAAAAGTGAAAATAATTTCAGTCAAAACAATAGACATTCTCTGAATGATAGTGAGAATTTTTTGTGATCGAAAACAAATATTTATGTAAGTTGAAGTGAAATTGGTAATTTTTTAGGAAAAAAGAAACCTTTTGAGTGAAGACCAAATTTTTTTAGTGAAAATAAAAATTTCGGTTCTTAATGAATGTGAAAATTTTTTGAGTGAAAGAGAAAATATTTTGTGTTAAAATCAACATTTTTTTTTAGTAAAAGAGATAAATTTATGAGCAGCAGTGAGAATTTTGTTAAAGAATGTGAAATTTTTATGAGCGAATGTGAGGATTTTTTTTTGTAAAAATTCTTTGAGCGAATGTGAATATTTTTGGAGTGAAGTGAAGTCAACACTTTTTTTAAGCGAAAGTAAGAATTTTTTTAGTGACAATAAGATTTTTTTTAGTGACAATAAGATTTTTTTTTGTAAAAATTATTTGAGCGAATGTGAACATTTTTCGAGTGAAGTGAATTCAACATTTTTTTAAGTGAAAGAGAGAATTTTTTTTTAGTAAAAATGAGAATTTGTTTAGTAAATATGAAATTTTTTTTTATTGAAAGTGGTAATTTAAAAAAAAATCGAAACTCTTTTATCGATATTAGGAATTTTTTAAAGGAAAGTAAAATTTCTTCAGTGCATGTAAACACTGATATTTTGAGCGAAACTGAGAATTTTTCGAAGAAATGTGAAAATTTTTTGAGTCTAAGTGAAAGTGACAATTTTTAGAGTGACAGTAAGCATAGTTTAATGAAAATAAATTTTTTTAAATGAAAAATCTGTTTTGACTGAAAACGAATTTCTTTTAATAAAAAAGTTGATTTAATTACATTTTCACATTCATTTTTAATTACTTTTTCACTTTTATTTTAGTTTTTACTGTCGATTATCACTTTAGTATTCACTTTCATTCTCATTTTTTCTTTGACTTCACAGATTTTTATTTTTACTTCAATTTTTATTTTTTGGTGAAAGACAAAACTTTTCTAGTGAAGGTAAACATTTTTACAGTTCAAATAAAAGTTACGTGCGAACGCTGAATTAAAAAATGGTATTTTAGTAAATTTTTATTTTCACTTTGAAAAATTTTTGCTTTTCCTTTTCAGTTTCTCAGATTTTTTCCCCTTTCACTTTGATAGGGTTTTATTTACACTTTCCATCAAAGTGAAAGTGAAAATAAGAATTTATTGAGCGAATGTATTAGTAAAAGTTTTTCCTTTTTTTTATTTTAATTTTCACTTTGTTAGTATTTTATTATTACTTTTATTTTCTCATTTCTCTTTCATTTTTACTTTGACAGAATTTTCATTAAATTTCACTATCACTTCTAATGAAAAATTTAGTTTTACACTTTCACTTAAAAAAAATTTTTATTTTCTTATATATTTATTTTTTAATTTTTATTTTCCCTAAATTCAAAGAAGTGATTAAAATTAATTAAATAAATAAAATGAAAATCCAGCATCAAACTGAAAGTTTAAATAAAGGTGAAAAAAATCCATCAGAGTGAAAGTGGAAATATAATTCTGCTTAAGAGGAAATCAAAGTGAAAGTGTAAAACTGTCGAAGGAAAGAATGAACGTAAAAAAATGTTCTCAAAGTGAAAGTGAAAGTAATATATACAAATCTGTCAAGGTGAAAATGCAAATAAATTTTTCAAAGTGTAAGTGAAAGTGAAAAATGCAAATAAAATTTGCTAAGCTTTCGCAAAAAAAATTTTCTGGTCAATAAAATAAAGGTGGAAACTTAAAAAAACGTATTTAGTATAAGTAGAAAAATTTTTTTTATTTTCTGTCATAATTTTTCATAACTTGGATTTTTTCCGAAGAATTTTTCGGAAAAGTGAGAATTTTCTTATGGAATCTAAATTTTTTTGAGTGAATGCGAAAGAGACAATTTTTTTTTTTTAGTGAGAGTAAGAATTTTGTTAATGAAAAAAATGTTATATAATTCAAGTTTATTTTTTTGAAGAAGCAGAAAAAGAAGTAGAAGAAGAAAATCAAAGAATTGAGCCTTTCGTTTCAATCCCAGAGAAACAGGAACTCTAATTAAAAATTTAGACAAAATCCTCCCAAAAATAAATATTCATAATAATAATTTTTCTACACCACATATATTAGTGTCAAAAAAACTGTTTTTTTTCGTCGAAAGTATTTTCAGTAAGACACATTTATAAGTGGTACTTTGTGAAACGATGGAAAAGTTACAAATGTACTCACATTGGTATTTACAAGATGAACCCTGAGATATGCTTTGAAGGAGGACGATTGTAAACTGTTAATTTACGATCGTTGAGTTTTTGTTCACGACAAAATAAATACCTTTCCAAGAGAAGGCGACTCAACGATTATATGTGGCCTTTGCCAAAAAAAGTAAATGCAGTTGCGGCATAGATCGCACAAATTTTATCGCGCGCTGGATTTTTAAGTATCATTTTGCCAACAGTTCGAATGTCCTTTACCAGAGAGAGAAAGAGAGAGAGAGAAAGAGAGTAATATATATCCTCGCCAATTGAGTTTCTTGGAATTGAAAATGTAGAGATAATTCAATAATACTTGGCAAATAGACTGCGTGTGAAGTGTAATTAACGAAGGGGATGAACCTACCGCAGAATTTTTTTTAACTACCGTTCAATTATACACACATATTTTGCCTTTTGGCTCGTCGTGTGATTCGAATAAAACTCGTTATTTACCGGCAATAAAAGACTTTTAAAAGCACGAGAAGAGACCATTGGCGAGGGCAATGTTGACTTTGTGTCGTTAACGACGTCGTTTATTGCCGCGAGGAGGAAATATTTTGTTACATTCACTCAGACGCTACATAGTTTTCAGTTATTTTTTATTCTTCTCTTCTTGTTCTTCTTTTTTTCTTTTTGCCGAAGAAAGAAAAAAACATTCAACACTTATACAGAACGTTACTTTTTCACAATAGAAAAACTTGCAGATTCTGTTCTTATTTTACTTTTTAATTTCATTTCGATGATTATCTTTCTTTTTTACGATTTTCAATTTTCATTTTTTCGATTCTAATCCCCAATGTTCTGAATTCTTTAACAAATCTCGTGTTTCAATCTGAAAATTCCCACGTTGCATATCAGTAATTTTTTTTTTGGACTCTACAACTGAATAAAACATTTGGATTTTATTTTCTTTCAGTAGCATTTTCGCTAAGAACAGAAAAAAATTCTTCCGTATAACACGGATTTGTAGAAAAAAAAACTTTAACACTAAATATCGGCCACAATTTTGCCACTAACGCAAAATGCAATTTTACATTAAAAAAAAAAATAAGTAAAACCGAAAAAAATTGTAATATTGATTTAATAATGAAAACTGAATAAGAAACCTGACGCAGTAGAGCCATTGGATTGAGAACAGCATCAAAGTTTAGAACCAGAATCTCTTCAGGCAGCAACAAATTTAATCCTATTTTCGGCAGATCCGTTAATGGTTAATGGGAGGCAAAGTGGTCAGCGACCGGAACAAGGGCTAAGTCCGTCTTAAATCCCGACGGAGTGAACCCTTGTACAGCTCTTAGTCCTTAAGGTCTGTAATCCAAGTGGAATAACTATTGGCTTCGTATATATGTCTATAAGTATACACACGAACTGGAGGAAGTGAGATATTATATATATATATATATATATATATATAGTAGGAGTAAAGACTGATTCGCGAACAACTCGAGCAAAGTGAAAGGCGAACAGTGGTCTAAGACGAAGTCACGCTATTAGTCACAAATGACAAAATTCACTAGCAAATTTATTGTCACATATACTGCTCGTTAATTATCGATCAATGTTAATCAATGTCATTGTCAATTAGTTGCTAAAGGAATTAAATTCAATCTGCTTATGAGAGTATAAAAAATATTTTCAATACCCTTATTCAATTTTTTTTCCATTCCCTCTATTTCGATTTCATTTTATTCATACCGTTCGATAAAAATCTAAACCTTTCGATTCCGAAATGTTTTGAGTTCTAAATATTTTAGTCAAAATATTCCAACTGCTATTTTAAATAATGAAAATCGGATGTTAAATTCGTAATCAGCGATATCAAAAACCCCCGAGTGACAAGTTTAGCTCGAATAGGTCAATTTTTTAGAAATTCGTCCGCCATTTTGGATCCTCCATTTTGAATTTTTAAGATCTGATGCTAGATTCTTAATCAGTGACCCCGAAAACCCCCGAGTGACAAGTTTCGGTCGAATTTGTTAAGTTTTTAAACATTCGTCCGCCATATTGGATCCACCATTTTGAATTTTGAAGATCCGATGTCAGAATCGCAGTTAGTGACCCAAAAAACCCCCGAGTGACAAATTTCGAACGAATACAACGAATTTTTAGAAATTCGTTCGCCATATTGGATCTGCCATTTTGAATTTTAAAGATCCGATGTCAGAATCGTAATCAGCGACCCCGAAAACCCCCGAGTGACAAGTTTGGGTCGAATCTGTTGAGTTTTTAAAAAATTGTCCGCCATTTTAGATCCGCCATTTTGAATTTTTAAAATCTGATAATGGATTCTAAATCAGCGACCCCTAAAACCCCCGAGTGACAAATTTAGAGCGAATACAACGAGTTTTTAGCAATCCGTCCGCCATATTGGAATCGCCATTTTGAATTTTAAAAATCTATTATTAGATTCATTATCAGCGACCCTGGAAAATCTTACCTGCTATATTGAATCCGCCATTTTGTTTTTTGAAAATCTGATATCGAGTTCTTCGAATAATAATACTCAAGCGAATTCACGGAGTTGTTAAATTTTTTTTCCCGACATATTTAATCCGACATTTTGAATTTTGCAATTCTGAAATCAATAATATTATAGTCGACAAGGAATATTTGAAATATCACTCAAACATCGGCTTCGTACTCGATAATTAATTTTAAAAAAGTAGCTTGAAGATAGAAAAAATGTACATAAAAAAGTAGCTATCGAAAAATTAAATTTGATTACTGATTTTTTTTTTTTGAATGTCTTAATTACATTTAAAAGTAGAATAGATTTTTAAAAATAAATATTTAAATACCTAGTTATTTTGTCTTGAAGAATTATAAATTTTCAAATGAATTTAATTTTATTTATTTATTTATGTAACGCATTTTTAAAATGTAACTATTTGTAAAAATTAGGAAAAGAATTCTTTTAAAATTTAATAATTTTTTCTTTTTGGGAAATTTCAAAATAAAATTATTCAAAACATTAATAATTTTTTTACACCTAATGATTAATTTCTATTCTATAATTTGATCATTTTGTTTTATTCAATTCTTAATGACTTCTTATTAGAAAGATCTACGAGAATAATAATAATTTATTAAATAATAATTGTATATTTGTTAAATTTAAATTCTTATAAAGAACTTTATCAACATTTTATGAAATAATTGAATTTTTAACGAAGAATTGCATTTAAACTGGCAGGGAGTCAATTCAACCATTTCCAATCCTACAAATACTCGATTCTGCAAGGCCAACTGTACAAAATAATATTCTACATGCTGATTAATTCTTCATTGACCGACTCTATAGAACCCAACTGTACAAGGCATAAAAAATATCAAACAGTAAAATCAATGTCCGACTGTTCAATGACCGACTCTACAAATTCCGATATCCATTATTATTATAATTAAAAATCCTGACTCTTCAATGACCGACTCTACAAATTATAATTTTAATTAATAAGACAGTTAGGAAACCCGACTCTTCAATGACCGACTCTACAAATTATAATTTTAATTAATAAAACAAATAAAAATCCCGACTCTTCAATGACCGACTCTACATATTATAATCTTAATTAATAAGACAGTTAGGAACCCCGACTCTCCAATGACCGAATCTACAAATTATAATTTTAATTAATAAAAAAAATAAAAATCCCGACTCTTCAATGACCGACTCTACAAATTATAATCTTAATTAATAAGACAGTTAGGAAACCCGACTCTTCAATGACCGACTCTACAAATTATATATATTACAATCTTAATTAATAAGACAGTTAGAATACCCGACTCTTCAATGACCGACTCTACAAATTATAATTTTAATTAATAAGACAGTTAGAAAACCCGACTCTTCAATGACCGACTCTACAAATTATAGTTTAAATTAGTAAAACAATTTAAAATCCCGACTCTTCAATGACCGACTCTACATATTATAATCTTAATTAATAAGACAGTTAGGAAACCCGACTCTTCAATGACCGACTCTACATATTATAATTTAAATTAAAAAAATAGTTAGAAAACCCGACTCTTCAATGACCGACTCTAGAAATTATAATTTGGATTGATATGGTAATTAAAAATACCGACTCTTCAAATTGCAATTTGGATTGATAGACAATTAAAAAAGCCGACTCTTCAATGAAGGACTCTACAAATTATAATTATAATTTTAATTAATAAAACAATTAAAAATCCCGACTCTTCAATGACCGACTCTACAAATTATAATTTTAATTAATAAGACAGTTAGGAAACCCGACTCTACAATGACCGACTCTACAAATTATAATTTTAATTAATAAGACAGTTAGGAAACCCGACTCTTCATGGACCGACTCTACAAATTATAATTTTAATTAATAACAGAGTTAGAAAATCCGACTCTTCAATGACCGACTCTACAAATTATAATTTTAATTAATAAGAGAGTTAGGAAACCCGACTCTTCAATGACCGACTCTACAAATTATAATTTTAATTAATAAGACAGTTAGAAAACCCGACTCTTCAATAACCGACTCTACAAATTATAATTTTAATTAATATGACAATTAGAAATTCTGACTCTTCAATGACCGACTCTACAAATTATAATTTTAATTAATAAGACAATTAGAAATTCTGACTCTTCAATGACCGACTCTACAAATTATAATTTTTAATTTATAAGACAGTTAGAAAACCCGAATCTTAAATAACCGACTCTACAAATTATAATTTTAATTAATATGACAATTAGAAATTCTGACTCTTCAATGACCGACTCTACAAATTATAATTTTAATTAATAAGACAATTAGAAATTTCTGACTCTTCAATGACCGACTCTACAAATTATTAAATTTTAATTAATAAGAGAGTTAGGAAACCCGACTCTTCAATGACCGACTCTACAAATTATAATTTGGATTGATATGGTAATTAAAAATCCCGACTCTTCAATGACCGACTCTTCAAATTGCAATTTGGATTGATAGACAATTAGAAAAACCCGACTCTTCAATGACCGACTCTACAAATTATAATTTTAATTAATAAGACAATTAGAAATTCTGACTCTTCAATGACCGACTCTACAAATTATAATTTTAATTAATAAGACAGTTAGTAAACCCGACTCTTCAATGACCGACTCTACAAGTTATAATTTTAATTAATAAGACAATTAAAATCCCGACTCTTCAATGACCGACTCTACAAATGTAATTTTTATAATGATATATAAATAAAATCAAAACTCTTACTATTTTTTTAAAATGGATTTTCTATTTATTTAATAAATTAAATAAATAATAAATTAATAATAATAAATAATAATAATAAATAATAAATAATAATAATAATTAATAAATAATAATAATAATGATAATAATAATAATAAATTTAATAATAAATTAATTTATTTATTTATTAAATAAATAGAAATGCCATTTTATAGAAATAGTTAAGAGTTTTGATTTTATTTATATATCATTATAAAAATTACATTTTGTAGAGTCGGTCATTGAAGAGTCGGGATTTCTAATTGTCTTATTAATTAAAATTATAATTTGTAGAGTCGGTCATTAAAGAGTCGGGTTTCTAACTGTCTTATTAATTAAAATAAATTATAATTTGTAGAGTCGGTCATTGAAGAGTCGGTTTCCAAACTGTCTTATTAATTAAGATTATAATTTGTAGAGTCGGTCATTGAAGAGTCGGGATTTTTAATTACCATATCAACCCAAATTAAAATTTGTAGAGTCGGTCATTGAAGAGTCGGGATTTTTAATTGTTTTATTAATTAAAATTATAATTTGTAGAGTCGGTCATTAAAGAGTCGGTTTTTATAATTTTATATAAATTCAAAATTCAATTTTTATAGTAGGTATTTTTAATTACCATATAAATCCAAATTATAATTTCTAGAGTCGGTCATTGAAGAGTCGGGTTTCCTAACTCTCTTATTAATTAAAATTATAATTTGTAGAGTCGGTCATTGAAGAGTCGGATTTTCTAACTCTCTTATTAATTAAAATTATAATTTGTAGAGTCGGTCATTGAAGAGTCGGGATTTTTAATTGTTTTATTAATTTAAACTATAATTTGTAGAGTCGGTCATTGAAGAGTCGGGTTTTCTAATTGTCTATCAATCCAAATTGCAATTTGAAGAGTCGGTCATTGAAGAGTCGGGATTTTTAATTACCATATCAATCCAAATTATAATTTGTAGAGTCGGTCATTGAAGAGTCGGGTTTCCTAACTCTCTTATTAATTAAAATTATAATTTGTAGAGTCGGTCATTGAAGAGTCAGGATTTTTAATTATAATAATAATGGATATCGGAATTTGTAGAGTCGGTCATTGAACAGTCGGACATTGATTTTACTGTTTGATATTTCTTATGCCTTGTACAGTTGGGTTCTATAGAGTTGGTCAATGAAGAATTAATCAGCATGTAGAATATTATTTTGTACAGTTGGCCTTGCAGAATCGAGTATTTGTAGGATTGGAAAAGGTTGAATTGACTCCCTGCCTTTAAACTTTTTAACAATTATTAAATTCATTGAAGAAATGTAATTAAAATTTAATTGAGATTTTATTTTTTTGATATAATTGAATTTTTTTAAAAAGAATTTTATTCAAATTTTAAAGAATAATTGCGTTTTTAGCCGAATTGATTAAAACATATATTATAAATAACTCAAATCCAGCGATTATTATTTATGAAAGTAATTGAATTTTTGTCACCAAATTTTAAAAAAACTGTTTAAAATAGTTGCATTTTTGAGAAGAAATTAAAAACAATTTTTTTAAAGAAATTATTTTTTCAGCAGATTGCATGAAAATTATGTTTTAAGTCATAGAATTTTTTTGAAAATTAAGTTAAAGTTGTTTATGAAAGTAATTGAATTATTTAAAAAAATTGCATTAAAATTAAATACGAAGCAATTCAATTATTACAAAAAATTTAATTAAAATTTTCTAAAATAATTGAATTTTTATTTAAAGAATTTAATTAATATTTAAAAAAAAATGTTGCTTTTTATGAAGAATTCAATTAAAATTATATTAAAAATAATTGAAATCCTGCGATGAATTTTATTTATAAAAATAATTGAATATTTGTCCTCTAACTTTAGTAAAGTTTCTAAAATAATTGAATTTCTCCTAAGATTTTTATTATATTAAAAAAATAATTGAATTTCTCAGAAGAATTTTATTATTTTAAAAATAATTGAATTCTAGCGAAGAATTTTATGAAAATCTATTTAAATACTTGATTTTTAAAATAAAATTAGGAAAATTCTGTTTTAAATAATTAAATCCAAGTGAAAATGTGTTTATTTATGAAAATAAATTGAATGTTTGCGAATAATTTTATAAACCCTTTTTTCAAATTATTCAATTCTTTTGGGAAATTTTTTTATTTAAGTAGTAGACATTGAAAATCATTGAATTACGAATAATTTCTAAAAATAATTGAATCTTTTTAAAGAATTTTATAGAACAGATGAGCGCGAATTTCATGTCAAATTTTCAAAATTCAAAATGGCGGATCCAATATGGCAGCTCAATTTTTAACAATCGAGGGGATTTTGTTGAAAATCTCTACTTGAGATTTCTCAGTTTTCTGAGCTATTGTCATTTTTAGTTTCCAAAACTGTCGAATTTATTACTAATTGCAAACTCCCCAGAATTATAAAATTCAAAATGGTGGATACAATATTACTGAAAAATTTTAAAAACATAATTAAAAAAAACACTATAGCTTGAAACTTCTTGTAGCAAGTTTCAAAAATCCCCGAGTGGTCGCTGTTACGATTCTGTCATCGGATGTTCAAAATTCAAAATGGCGGATCCAATATGTCGGGAGAATTTTTATAAACGTATCAGATTTTGCATAAAAATTCCCACTTTTGGTCTTAGAAATGGCTTTACACTAAAAACAGAGGTGAAATTCGTCAAACATTGACCTTTGCTCTTCGCATTTACATTTCAATTATCTGGAAAGTTAAAAAATGTTTCATAATTAAAATTTTATTTTGAAATACATGTAGCAATCATAACTAAAAAAATATTTTTTTATTTCAAATAAATTCTCCCGTAAGACGAATTTTTTTTTTTTTTTTTTGATAAAGAATGTAGAATAAAATCGGAGATGACGCGAGGCGAACCACAGTAGACGATTCAATGCCCAGCCAAGGACGATGCCTCGAGGGTAGGATACAAACTTCCCGGTACACTTAATCGTTATTCAACTATAATATGCAAGGGTAGAAACAATAATATTCCCGAAAGCGGTAGTCTCGCCTAGGCAAATAGTACAACATTAGGATTAGTTGGGATTAAGATTTTGTGATTGATGTTCCCCACGTTATAGAGGGGAATGAAGTTGTGTGATTTATATATTGTTTTCAATGATTTTTGTATTTAAATTTCCATCTTTTTTTTTTTGTTTCTTTCGCGCAAAATTTGTTTTTTATCCCCGCAGTGAAGAAAATATGAACGTCAGGTGCTAGGCTCAACATTGTTGAGAACACCTCTCTCGCTCTCTCTCTCACGGCTCCCTAGGTCCATGCCCGTAAAATCTCCAAGGAGGATTCATACCGTACGAAATAATTACTATAGGGATCCGGGTCGTCAGGGATGCCACGATGCAAATAAGAGAAGTAGGTGCTGCGCGAAGCAATCCCTACGGCTGTAAATTATAAAATAATCCCTCGGTTAATTCCTATCCGCGGTTTATTACCGCGCTTGATCCATCCGTTAAATTGAATTCATAAATACTAGTCAATTTTCCTACATCTTTCAAAAATATATTTTCTCTTTTCAGTTACAAGCATTTTTCACATTGTAAATAGTTTTTGAATATTCTCTTTCAGTTTTCATTTCGATTTCATTTCGATTTCATTTCGATTTCATTTCGATTTTATTTTGTTTTCATTTTGTTTTCATTTTGTTTGCATTTTGTTTTCATTTTGTTTACATTTTTGTTTCAAGTTTGTTTTCATTTTGTTCTCATTAAGTATTAATTTCGTTTTCCTTTCTTTTTTAATTTTTGTCTCAACTTTCTTTGCATTTCTTTTTTCATTTCACATTGGAAAAAAATGAATCTGGAAAGATTATGTAACGATGGAAGGGAGATTTATATCACATCGTCGGAGGTCTTACAACAGTCGATCGCAAGGACCGATAAGATAATTAAATGTGGCTACTAGTTAAGTTTCATCGTTAAATGACGCTAGTAAGCAAAGTTATTAGCTATCTTGATCACTAAATCTCCGCAGTTCAATTGAGCATTCAATTTTCAGATTAAAATTAATCTTATATACGTTTATTTTCCGTTTGACGAAATATTCCCAGACATTTTATTGGCGAAACTAATGGATCTGACGATATATGTAGTCAAATATTATCAATCATTCATTTTTTTTTTTTTTTGACAGGAATATACGACTTTCTTTACTGTATTGGATAAAAGATGAAATCGTGGAATAAAGAAAATACCGAGGTGCTCCTATTACTTGGAACACGAAAACTACATTATACTATTCAAATGATCGCAGGGAGTCGGGGGAGTAAGTTGACATTGTTGTTTCTGAGGGTGGCCTCAGGCCATGCGAATATCTTAGCCAATATGTATGTACCGCTCTGAGACTGTTGTATGTATACGAAGAACACGCCCGCTGGGGCCATGAACGCTATATAATAACCGAGACCTCGGCTTCCGTCACCATACACTAATCAATAACCATGAATCGCTTCAGTAGCACTGCCACGCGTTTCATTGCATCATTATTATTGAAATTCTGCATTAAAATTTAGAGAATGGGCAAATTTTTTTTGAAGGACTATTCGAAAATTAGCATTTGTAGAAAAATCCCAAAGGCAAATATAGAAAAAAATAGTATAGCACAATAAAAAATGTATAAATAGACGGCAACTTGAAAAAAAATGTCGATGCGTCAAGTGTTTACCCGCAATTTTGGATCCGTCATTTTTTATTTTGAAAATCTGACCTCGGAATCGTGATTAGCGACCCCAAAAACCCCCGAGTGACAAGATTAGCTCGAATACGTCAAGTTTTTAGAAATACGTCCGCCATTTTAGATCTGCCATTTTGAATTTTGAAAATCTGATATCAGATTCGTAATCAGCGACCCCGAAAACGCCCAAGTGACAAGTTTGGGTCGAATCGGTTGGGTTTTTAAAAAATTGTCCGCCATTTTGGAACCGCCATTTTGAATTTTAAAAATCTGAAGATGGATTCTTAATCAGCGACCCCAAAAACCCCCGAGTGACAAGTTTCGGTCGAATTTAGTAAGTTTTTAAAAATTCGTCCGCCATATTGGATCCGCCATTTTGAATTTTAAAAATCCGATGACAGATTCTTAATCAGCGACCCCAAAAACCCCCGAGTGACAAAATTTCGAGCGAATACAACGAGTTTTTAGAAATTCGTCCGCCATATTGGAATCGCCATTTTGAATTTTGAAAATATATTATTAGATTCGTAATCAGCGACACCAAAAACCCCCGAGTGACAAGTTGAGCTCGAATAGGTCAAGTTTTTAGAGATCCGTCCGCCATTTTGGATCTTCCATTTTGAATTTCGAAGATCTGATGTCAGATTCGTAATCAGCGACCCCGAAAACTCTCAAGTGACAAGTTTGGGTCGAATCTGTTGGGTTTTCAAAAAATTCGTCTGTCATTTTGGATCCGCCATTTTGAATTTTGAAGATCTGATGACAGATTCTTAATCAGCAACCCCGAAAACCTCCGAGTGACAAGATTAGCTCGAATACGTCAAGTTTTTAGAAATTCGTCGGCCATATTGAATCCGCCATTTTGAATTTTGAAGATCCGATGTCAAAATCGTAATCAGCGACCCAAAAAACCCCAAATGACAAATTTCGAGCGAATACGACGAATTTTTATTAATTCGTCCACCAATTTCGATTTTAAAAATCTGCTACCAACTTCGTAATCAAGAAATACAGAAAAAAAATATTAAAAACAAATAAAAAAGCACATAGACAGAAGTTAATTTTGCGAAAAAAAGAAAAAAAAAAAGAATAATGTCGAAGCGGTAAAGGATGAATTTAAATTCACTCGATAGGCCATATGAAATTACCATGTAAATTTTCAATCGTCTCTAATGTTGTCTTAACGACTAATAAATTCAAACAGGATTCCTAAAGAGGATTGAAACGATTCGATAATCGATTTTGAAGATGGCACCTTTAAAGCAATAAACGAGCGAGAGTCACAATATTACACGCGCGCTTTATGGTGCGAGACACGATTAGGGTTCATCTAATTGAAATAAGAAAGACATGGCATCGTTTCGAGAAAATGAACCCCATTGGGTGCCATAACGGTGCATCGTTTAAGAATTAAGAATTATTTTCAACAGCTTTTTCAAGGTAATATTAAACATATAACGCTGTCTGATATTAATTCCTGCAATTTTAATCCTAACGATGCCGCACTCTAATTTCAATGTGCACATTTTCACTTCTTCTTCTTCTTTTTTTGTTTTATTTTTTTCTGCCCCTTCTTTTTTTTATATCCGTCCACCATTGCATAATTGATTTCATTTTCTTTCTCTGGCGACAAAATTCCCATTTTCATGCCAATGGGGTAATTACTGTCTTTAATATTCCTCCGGTTGCAAATTAAAGTTGATTAATCTGTAAACAAAATACATTACACTTCAATTGGATAGGTGTGAAAATTTTCTTCCTCTCAGGGATGGGAGAATAAATTTTTTTCTCAAGTAAACGAACCAGTTTTGTGCGCTAAACCGCGCCTAAATTTTCTATTTTTTTTTGTAGTGCATAGTAATGTAATATAATATTTAATATGTATAATAAAACTTTTAAATTTAATGTCATATAGTAAATTTTTTGCTTTACCCAATTTGCGTATCTACTGATTTTATAGTAATGTTATGGCATAAACATATTATCGAAGTAGTTCATGAAAAAAATATTTTTAATGTATAATTTTTGCCGATATTTTAAGTTCTTGAATACAGCATTATGTAGGACATGGATTTATAAATTTTATTTAGATTTAACTCTTAAATAACCAATATATTTATTACACTAGCAATTTTGATTGAAAATTATCTTAACATGTTTTAGAAATTTAAAAGAAAATGTATCTTATGAAGGAGATGAATCAATACGAGGAATAAAAACTATTTCACCTTTAGATTTTCCAGTAATTATTTCTACAGCAAGTATGAAATATGTCTTTAAACGTTTTGTACAAATTTTCTACCTGAATGAAACCTTAATGGGTTAAAAAGTTAATAAAAAATTAGTACGTCTTACTTATTGGATTCGAAACGAAAATTTATGGAAATAGATTACAAATCTAACACCTAATCGACAAATATGTGGATAATAATAAAAAGACACAATATTCAGTTGCTAAAAAAATTGTTATGCCTTATTCGAAAAAAATTTATCATAAAGTATCAAATTTATTACACGAATTTAACACCGTAGTGATACCAAAAATAAATAACAATAATACCATCGTACGAAAAGGCAAGAATGAAACTAAAAAAATTGAAAAAACAAACTGCATTTATAAAATTAATTGTAAAGATTGTTCTGCTAGTTATGTGGGTGAGACAAAAAGAATGCTTGGTGTGAGAATTGATAAACACAAAAAATCAAAAACTAATGTTATAGCAATTCATAAACGTGAATTTAATCACAATTTCGAATGGAATGATTTTTTAATTCTTGACAATGAACCTGTGTGGCGGAAAAGACTGATCTCTGTGAGATGATTCATATTGTACTACAGAAAAAACCTCTTAACAAGAAAGATGATATAAAAAGTTTAAATAAACAATATTTGAATTTCTTTTCTCATCAATTTTGAATTATTTTCTTAAATTAATTTTTAAAACAAATATTTCTGATATCGGTCTTTACCATTTATTTATGTATCTGTTTATATTTTAATTGTAAATATTTATATACATCTGCAAATGAGTTAATTGACTTCAAATCTACAAACACTATAATTTGTTTAATTTCTAATTAAATTTTAGTTTGTCAGTTGAGTTTGATGAATGAAAACGTTCGTACCATGTCTTTGTAGATAATTTTAATAATCTTTTTACGGTAAATTAAAAAATTTTTTATGTACTTATTTTTTAATTCTGTTAATGTGGTTAATATTTTTGTGACTGTTTTATTTTTGTATTGCTTCCCCATAAAGGAAGCTTTGTATTAGCAAAATTTTGGATTGTCATTTTTCGACATATTTATACATTTTTTTTATTATGCCTAATACTTTAGTACTTTATATATGCACAGGAACTCCTCCTATAAATCATCTAAATAAATAAAAAAAAAATTCGACGTATTTTGACTTCCGAAGTCCAAAAAACGGATTTTAAAAATTTGTCCCGATGTGTGTGTGTGCACGGAGAAAAATAGTTAGCTATTTCAGATAATTTTTAGCTACCTTAGCTAACCTTAATTGCTATTATATGGATAGCAATTATTGTTAGCTAATGCAGTTAATAATTAGCTAAAATAGCTAATTTGTTTTGCTAAAACAGCTAATTATTAGCTGTAATAACTAAAAATTCGCTATCCATATAACAGCAAACTCATTTTTCTCCGTGTGTGTACTAACATTACATTTGCCTCAATATCTCAGAACGAGAAAGAGCTAAAGGCCTCAATTTTTTTTTAAATTGTAGGTCTCCCCGGGGGACATAAAATGAGATAATTTTCAGCCCGATTCATGAAGTTTAACTATTTTTTTTTTGCATTTTTCATTTTTTAAAAAAACGTTTTTTTGGACATAACTTAAAAAAATGTTAGGACACTTATAAATCTTTTTCTTTAGTTTTGTAGAGTTTTTTCACACGCATCTTTTGAGCCCTAATTGAACATTTTTCGTTCATATTAACAGGAGATATTAAACTTTTAAAAATCAAAAATTTTGGAAAATAAGACTTTTTTAAAAATTTTGTTAAAAAATGTAGAAGTTTAGTTTAGATTTGTATTTAGTTTTGTAGAGTTTTTTCAGGCGCATCTTTTGAGCCCTAATTGAAAAAAAGAAAATCAAAATATAAAAAGTGTTATAAAAATTAAAATTTTATAGATATTTTATTTGTTACATATTTACTTTGTAAGAATTTAAATTAATTTTTTTGGAATATTTTATCTAAATTTTGTTACAGTTTTGAGATGTACGATTGGTTACCTCCACGTGGCACGTCTTGGAAACAATGTCATTGAAAAATTATTTGTTTTCAATTAATATTACTTGAAAAAAAATATATTCAATTAAAAAAAAATTTTTTAAATAATAATCAACTTTCAATGAAATTGGCTTCATACTAAGCAACTGTTTAAAAAATTTAATTAATTAATTAATTTTATATTAATATTTAATTAAGTAATATATATATATATATATATATATATATATATATATATAGATTTATATATTTCTATTATTATTATCTTTATGAGGAAGCACAGTGCTCATGAAATGAACACAAACAGATTTACAAGAAGATATAACTTGGCAGCGGTTTTTTGTTTATAATATATAATAAACTTTGCAGTTTCTGAAGAGGATAGCTGTGCTGTCGAAACGTTAAAAAAGTGAAATTTTTCTTTCCCCTTTTTTATTGATTGACTTGGAGGATTGATAACTTCCTATTTATACGAATATAATTTCACCAAGTGATAAATTCAACAATACTAAATCTTTCACTAATTGTTCAAAGATGGCTAAATTATGTACAAAAGTAGCATAAACTCTGTTATAATCACAGATTCATATCATTGGTGTACTTGAAATGAAAACTATTTTGTAAATATGAAATTTGGCTTTTGGAGAAGAGTCATAATTTTTGTTTGTTAAATATTTGTTAAATATTTGTTAAATATTTGTTAAATATTTGTTAAATCAATGCCGGGAAAAGAAAAACGTCGGTGAACCAATGTCGAAGATTTTGTTCTATGAGTAATGGGGAAATTTTTTTCGGCTTGGAAAGAAAATACGTCGGCTATTAAATTTGATGTTCCTCCTCTATTTTCCCGCCTGCTTTCTCAGGGAGGATATAAGATATTGTAATTTTCACTTGTCTCTAGCGTACCATATACTTGCTCTCATCAAATGGCAATCATACATGCATGTTCTACGAAACTGCACTTATAATAAATGAAGGCGTATCATGTTCGTGGAATCAGGTAGCTGAGGTCAGGTTAATTTGGCAATAAGAGTGGGAGAGAGAGAGAGACAGTGGAATATCGTACGCCTCACTGGTTCCGTGATTAAATTCAACAGCGATGGGCAGACCAGAGCGTGCATAGTTACCTCTAATAGAATTATATTAAGACATGAAGATCCCTTACGCGCGTAAATCGTCCCTTTCGTTCTCCTCCTTCGCCCTTTCTCCTCGTTTCTTAGCTTTTCATTTCTCCTTTTCTTACTCGCGTTCTCGGTTATCCTCCACTACCCTTCTTGTTACATCTCCAGGGAGCCACCACGCTAAATTAGCCATTTCGAATCTCGTCAAGAGGGTCGTTAGTCCAGCATTGAATAGAAGACAAGACGTTCTCTCTATATATACGCCGTCGACCTTCGCCTTCAATATTGGCCTTTTGTTCAAGGACGTGTATATTGCACCCATCTTCGATCTGCATTCCATCTCATTTCGCATTTTCTGCGAAAATCATTTCTCGTAGGCAGTTGTGCCGGATAACGTCGTTTCAATCCTGTTTTTAAATCAGGCGGACTAATTCTGTTGTTTTTTTCTCTCTCTCTCTCTCTCTCTCTCAGTCGGTTTTATATGGAATGGGGTAATCGAAAGGGAGAACAAATTAGGCCCTATATAGAAGAGACAGCATCTACCAATTCTGTCCCGTCATGCTACGCTTGAAATTTTTAATAGTCAATTATAAACTCGAACCTTCGATGTTGGCTTTATTTTTTATTACTGGCCACAAAAGCGCACAGTATTCAGTATTTATTCAACGCTTAATATCCCTTTGATGTTTACAGAGGGAAAAGAAAAAATTATTTAGAATTAGTTTCATTGATAAGGGGATTATTATATTCATTGATAAGATAATTTTTTTTTTGAAGAGTAGCAGGCTTCGCACTCTTCTACTAAAAGCTACTATTTGCTACTTTTTTACACGAGGCTACTTTTTGGCTACTTTTTTATTTTATTTTTTTATTTTGTTTATTGAAATAAATCCAACAGTCAGAAGACCAATTACAGGATTAAATGTAACAAAATAACCTTAATTCATATACATAATCAATATCTATAATTAAGTGTTCGTGATGACACGAGAATGATGCATAAAGTCACAAAGTGATTTGGAGAATTCTTTTAAAGACATACAAAATAAATCAATTTCATTGTCGTTGCACATAGTATTTAGAGCCTCACACATATCACCAATTATAGTACCCTTCAGGGATCGACGCCCGATAGTGTAGAATGTATTACTAGACCTAAGACAACGTTGAGGAACAAGGATTGGTATAAGAGATAATAAATATGGACAATCAAAAATTGTCCTGAAAATCTTGAAAAAAAATGTGGAGAATGCAACCAATCTTCGTTCCTCAAGTGTTTGTACATTAAATAAGGTACACAGTTCATTGTAATCAGAACCAGGCAAAAGGAATTGGCGATGTTTTTTATAATAAATAAATTTTAAGAAACGTTTTTGACATTTGTCGATTAAGTCAACTAAAAATTGCGCTATTTTGTGCCAAATAACCGAACCATATTCTAATTTTGATCTGACCATTGCATAAAACAAAGATTCAATCGCAGATATAACATTGAACTTTCGACAAGCGCGGATAATAAAACCCATACAACGATTCGATTCTCTTACAATTGTGTCAATGTGTGTATTAAATTTTAAAGAACTATGCAAATGAATACCCAGATCCTTTATAGTGTTAACTCTATCAAGAGGATAATTATCAACAGAATAATTAAAGAGATCAATATTTTTCTTTCTCGAAAAGGTCATGACATAACACTTAGATGGATTTACCTCTAACATATTATTCTTACACCAGTCAAAGAAAGAATTTATGTCGGTTTGTAAATTCAAACAATCGTTAACATCATTAGTTGGTTTAAAAATTTTAGCATCATCAGCATATAGAAGTATATTATTTTGAATGTGTGAAGCGACATCATTCATATAAAGAACAAAAAGTAATGGACCCAAATTTGACCCTTTGGGTACTCCAGATGAAGGTGAAAATTGAAATGAAGAAAATCCAGCATATTGTACTGTCATTTTTCTGTTCAACAAAAATGATTGGAGTAAATTTAAAAGTTTATCTGGTAAACCAAGACTCTTCAATTTCGAAATAGTTTTTGCATGATCAATGCAATCAAAGGCTTTAGAAATATCTGTAAAGATTATACATCCACCTGATTATGAGTTAAAAGTGATGTCTCAATAAATTGAACAAATGATACCAGATTTGTAATTGTAGATCTTCGTGGTACAAAGCCGTGTTGCGAGGAAGACAAAACTGGTTGTAAATAAGGCCAGATAAATTCACAAATAATTTTTTCAAAAACTTTAGAAAAATTACATAGTATAGAAATAGGTCTATAATTAATAATAAATGATTTGTCACCTTTTTTAAAGACTGGACATATTTTAGATTGTTTCCATAAATCTGGAAATGTTCCAGAAAGTAAAGCGACATTCAATATAATGCTTAGCGGTTCACTAAGTTCATTGTAACAATTTTTAACAAAAGCACTAGGAATCTTGTCATAACCTGCAGTGAATTTACTTTTTAAATTACGCATTTTAGCGGAAACATTAGAACGATCAACTGACAAACCATCTCCAAGTAGCGCGTGAAATTTAGAATAAGAAATTCTCAAATTCTCATTTTTTGAGTCTAATGCTACTAAAAACTACTTTTCTCAACAAATAGTCAAATTTTGATTTTTAGTTTTCACATTTCCATTTAAAAACAGTGTTAAAAAACTAAAATCGTTAATCAAAAACGACCGTCAATAAAATAATAGGAAATAATTTTACCTACATTTTCTCTATCAATAGTGACTGATTATAAATTTTTCAAAAAAAAATCTTATCTGTTCATAATTATAATTGAAAATTTGATTAATTCATTTTCGTTTAAAATTTTATTGATACTCATTGAATTTCTGCAAAGAATTTTACTATTTATAAAAGTAATTGAATCCTTCCAATGAATGTTATTACATATTTATGAAAATAATTAAATTTTTATGTAGAATTTTATTAAAAATATTTGAAAAAAATTGAACTGTAGAGAACAATTTAATTATTTATAAAGATAATTGAAATTTCGGGGAATTTCAAAAAAATTTTAAACGGAGAATTTTATTAATTTTGAAAATAATTGAATTGTTTTTTTGTTAATTTTATGCAAATTTATGAAAATAATCACATTCGTGTGAAGAATATTTTTCAGAAAATAATATTCCAAAGAATTTAGTAAATCGGAAAAATTTTGCTATTTATGAAAATAATCGGAATAATTGAATTCTTTAGACAAAATTTAACTAAATTTTTAAACCTACTTACATTTTTCGACGAATTTGATTAAAATTGTATTAAACATAATTACATTTCTGCAATTAGTTTAATTATTTATGAACGTAATTGAATTATTGCGAGGATTTTGTAAATAAAAGTTCCAAATAATTGATTTAAAAAAAAATTTTTAGATAAACTCTATTTTTAATCATTCAATTCCTACGAAATTTTCATTCTTTTAGAAAATAATTGAATATTCGTGTAGAATTTTGTCAAAATTGTTTTTAAATAATTGGATATTTTTTGGAAATTTTATTAAAATAGTAGACACATACATATTATATTGAATTAAGAAAATTTTTTGAAAATAATTGAATTCTTGTGGTGAATATAAATGAATTTTTGTTATTAATAAAAATAATTGAACTTTTGCAATGAATTTTAAAAATTTTCCTAAAAGTAATTTAATTTTGTCGAACTTTTACTATTTACAAAAAATATTTGAATGTATTGCGAATAAATTTTTAAAAATAAAGTTATAATTATACGGTGACTATAACTTCCCTCGATTATTTAGAAAATTTAAAATGACATTCTTGAAAAGAAGTAAATTATTTTTGATAGAATGTAAAGAAATTTCAATTACATAAAAAATTTTCAATTATTTGTTTATGAAAATTCAATGATCTTGGAATGACAGAATTAAAAAATCTTATTTTTCAAAATTTTCAAAAAAACTGCGAAAATTCAATTTTATTAAAAAATTTTAATTGTTTTTTTTTAAATTAACTAATAAAAAATTTAATTGCTAATCTTCGCACTGAGAAACGTGAGTACATTAGAATGTGACTCCTTATAAAATTTAATTATTTATCAATTATTAAATTAAAATACTTGGAAAATTTGATTTTTTAAAAAGTTTGAATAAAATTCGTTAATTCTTTTTTTTTTTTTTTGTTACCGAGGCTACTATTTCCTACTTTTTTTTGTCATCGAGGCTACTTTTTCCTACTTTTTCTAAACTCATAATGGAGTGCGAAGCCTGGAGTAGTTAAAGATTATAATATAGTATGGAGGAAATATTTAGAAATTTGGGTATCAGTTGGTTTTCGAGGGAGATTAGAGTTCGGGGCGTCTGCTAGCAATTTCAGAGCGTTTGCGAGGTCCATTAACGACGGTAACTCTTCACGACTGCCCGCCACGAAGATTCAATTTGAATGCTAACCAGAATAGGAAGTTCGCGCTGGGCCCTGGCGAATATCCTGTTATTGCCAATTTTGTGCGCGTTTCTGCAGCCCACTTTGCGATCGTTTAGATTATCATCTCTCTTTCGATGTTGTACCTCTTTCTATATATATATGCACACCTCGTTTCCGGGGATAATTGAACTTTATTGACGATCGTCATCTAGAGAACGCCAGTTCCAACAAACACGCCCCAAGGCTATTCATTCAATTTGAATCACGTTCTCTTTATTTCACTCAACAAGAAAAAATATTATTTGAATTTTTTCCTACTTTTGTACTCTTCTTTCTATAGATTCAATTTTTCTTATCAGATAAAACAAGTGGAAGTAAAATTTCTTATCAGCTAAAACAAACGCGAGTAAAATTTACATTTTTTTACTATTTTACCACTTAAACAGTTTTTTAATCACTAAAACAATTTTTTAGTCACTAAAACAGTTTTTTAGTCACTAAAACCAGTATAATTGGTATTCTTAATAATTATTAACTTCTAAGTAATTAAATTAACTAAATCTTTGACAATTCTCGAAAAGTATAACTCTTTTATTTCTATTCTCAATTTTCACTCGATTTCTAAATTGAAACTGTCTTCAAATATTTTGGATGGTCTTCAACCACTTCACTAGTAGTTTTTAGTAGTCTTTGAAACTGTCTGAAAATTTTTTTGACGCTCTTCAACCAGTTTGTAGTCATTTTTAGCAGTCTTTAAAAAATACATTGAAAAATTAATAATTTTTTTCCAAAATCCGCATATTTTTCTCTGACCCTAAAAAAAAATTCTAAATATTCTAATAATTTTTAATAATTTTTGAAAAACTTCTTTGCGAATTGTCAAATTCATTTATTAAAATTCACGTTCACGGATTGTTCAGAAATTCTTAAATTAAATATGTATTAAAAATTAATATCTTCTAATAAGTTTATAAAAATGTTGAAATAAAACTTTTTGGAAAAATTTGTTTTGCGGAAAAAAGTACGAAAAGTAAAAGTACGAAAAATTCCAATTTTCAATTATTATCTAAAATAGTAAGAGAAATTGTTTTTAAAATAAATTTTTATAAGAAAATTCTAAGAGAATTCAATTAATAAAATACATGAAATAATCATTTATTTGAATAATTGAATGTTTCTTAAAATTGGATTTTTATAATGAATTTTATTAACAATTTTTGAAAATAATAAATTTCTTTTAAAGAATGCAGTTAAAATTCTACAAAAATTGATTTAATTACGAATTTTATCACAATTTTTGAAAATAATTGAAAACTTTTGAAGAATTTTATTAAAATTTTTTAAAATAATTGAATTTATGAGAGGAATTTAAATAATAATTATTGAAAATACTTGCATTCATGCAAAGAATTTTATTAAATTTTTTTTAAATAATTGAAATTTTATAAAATTTTTTGAAACTAATTGACTTTTTGTGAAGAATTTCTCTATCGGTTTATAAAAATAACTGAATAATTCTGAACGAGAGCTTTTCAAAAGATTTAAAAATTTTTTAATTTCTGCTAAGTATTTTATTAATTTTCAAAAAAATTGAATTCTTGTGATAAATTTTGATATTTTGTAAAATAATTGAATTTTGGAGAAGGATTTCATTTAAATTCTAAAAAAAAATAATTGATTTTATGAAAAAAATTTCGTTTGTCTACAATGTTAATTAAAACCTTTTGCAGCATTGCAAAATTATTCTAACGAATTTTATTATTTTATTGAATAATTAAATGTTTCTAAAAATTAATTTTTTTAAAGAATTTTACTAACAACTTTTAAAAATAATTTTTTTTTAATTTAGATAAAATTACACAGAAATTAATTAAATTCTAAAACTTAACCACAAGTTTTAAAAAATAATTGAAAATTTTTAAAAACTTTTATTAAAACGTTTAAAAAATAATTGAATTCATGAGAAAAATTTAACTAATAATTTATGAAAATAATTGCATTTATAAAAATAACTCAATTCTTGACTAGAATTTTTCGAAAATTTTGAAAATAATTTAATTTCTGCAAAGTACTTTAATCATTTTCAAAAGAAAAGATTTCTTATGATAAATTTTGATATTTATAAAAAATAATTGAATTATTACAACGAATTTTATTATATTTTATCGAGAATTTTATTGTAAATTTGAATTTCTTTCTTGTAATACTTCTTTCTTGTAATCTTTTGTCAAGTTATAATAAAAATTTGACGAATAATTGTATTTTTTCGAGAAATTTATTTAAAATTATATTAAAAATATTTGAAATTCTACAAATGAAAACAATTTAAACACTGTAAAGAAATTTTAATTCTTTAGGAAAACAAAATTTAAATTCTCGTAGAATTGTATGAAAAAAATGTTTTACAGTAATTAAATTTTTTGATAAAGTTTGTGAAAATAGTAAATATATGGGAAATCACTAAATTGCCAGAAACATTTGAAAATAATTAAAATTTTTGCAAAGAATTTATTTGAAACTTAAAAAAATAATTGAATTCTTATTTCTTGACGAGATGTTTGTTAAAATTTTTTAACATAATTGAATGTTATATTAGTTTTGAAAATAATTGAATATTGCAATGAATTTTTATTAATGTTTCTAAAAATAATTAAATTTTGTTGAAGAATTTTGCTATTCAATTATAAAGATAATTGAATAGTTAACAATCTTTTTTTTTAATTTTTAAAAAATAATTTAATTTACACAAAGAGTTTTAAATCTTTATAAATTAATTGACACCTTGTGATGGATATTGTAATGTATGAAAATAATTGAATTTTGTTGAAGAACTTTTATTAAAATTCATGAAAATAAGTGAATTTTGTTTTAAGAATTTAGCTACACAATTATAAAGATAATTGAAATGTTGACAATTTTTTTACATCTTGTGATGAATATTGTTATTTATAAAAATAATTGAATTTTGTTGAAGAATTATGCTATTCAATTATAAAGGCAATTGAAACGTTGACAATTTTTTTTTCATTTTCTTTAAAAGTAATTGAATTTCTACGAAGAATTTTATTATTTTTGAAAATATTTGACACCTTGCGATGAATATTGTAATGTATGAAAATAATTGAATTTTGTTTTAAGAATTTTGCAATTCAATTATGAAGATAATTGAAATTGTTTTGCATTTTTTTTATTTTTTTGAAAATAATTGAATTTCTACAAAGAATTTTATTACTTCATTTGAAAATAATTGACATCTTGCGATGAATATTTTTATTTATGAAAATAATTAAATTTTGTTAAAGAATTTTGCTATTCAATTATAAAGGCAATTAAAACGTTGACAATTTTTTTCATTTTTTTAAAGTAATTAAATTTCTACAAAGAACTTTATTGCTTTTAAAAATATTTGACACCTTCCGATGAATATTGTAATGTATAAAAATAATTGAATTTTGTTGAAGAACTTTTATTAAAATTCATGAAAGTAATTGAATTTTGTTTTAAGAATTTTGCTATTCAATTATAAAGATAATTGAAATTGTTGTGCTTTTTTTTCATTTCTTTTGAAAGTAATTGAATTTCTACGAAGAATTTTATTACTTCATTTGAAAATAATTAACATCTTGCGATGAATATTGTTATTTATGAAAATAATTGAATTTTGTTGAAAAATTTTGCCATTCAATTATAAAGGCAATTGAAACGTTGTCAATTTTTTTTGTATTTTTTTAAAGTAATTGAATTTCTTCAATGAATTAAATTACTTTTAAAAATATTTGACATCTTGCGATGAATATTGTTATGTATGGAAATAATTGAATTTTGCTACAAAATTTTATTAAAATTCCTAGAAATAATTGAAATGACTTTCATGCGACACAGAATTAGTGAATTAGAATTTTAATAAATTTTAATTTTTTTAACCTTATACAAAAAATCAAACAATTCCCAATGTTATCCAATTTGATCTATAAAATTCAATTCTTTTTTTTCAGCTGAATTGCAAATGGACGTGTTACGAGAGAGACAAGTCAAGGACAGTCTAGAGCGACAACTCCAAGACGAGCAGAAAGTTCGAGGTGAGTGATACTTGTAGTAAATATTTTTTTTTTATTCTAGCGTAAATCAAAAACGATTTTACAAAAAAAAAAAAAAAGAAAGAAAAAATCTTGGGGGTACATTGCGTGACGATATGCGTAGGCATAGAAGGTCGATTCGCGATATAATAATAGGTGGACGTGTATCGAATGTCTCGGGGAAGTTTCGAACCAAAGGGTTAACTTGATAATAAATCAAGAAGCCGTAGAGACACACTACGCTATAAAGTCTGTGTGCTCATCCTCTCCTATCCTGCGTATCCTATTATTCTATGTTGGGGGTCCTATATTTCCCACCCCCTGCCCCCCTCTCAATACTAATACCTGCTTCTTGTTCTTCAACCTTATATACGTTCCTTCGCGTAATGGCAGGAAGACGCAGACCAAGCCAAAGGTTGTGATCGCTCAACCAAGTTTGGATCGGATGTCAGTTCGTAATAGAATAGTCCTCTCACGTTTATAGCTCGGTTCCTTTGACCACGACCTCTCTATCTTCTTACGTCACGTGGTTATTCCCTTACTTTCTTGCATCAGCCATCGAACATGTCTTTAAATTCGAAAAGTTTTAATTGGATTTCTATTCTTTTTTTTTCTTTTTCTTTTTTTTTGTTCTTGTTGGTAAAGAGAATATTACAGGAACAATAGAACGATAGTTGATGACTTTGCTGTCTACTGCAGATAGCCTCGCGAAAACTATCGATAGTTTCACCCCCCCCTCCCCCTCTCCCATTCCTCGCCCTTCGACAATATTATATTATAGTATAAGCTTAAATTTACGATTAGTGCTGTTTCGAAATTCTTCAATAGACACATATTTCTGTCTTTAATTTATACTTTTTAATTTATAATTAATAATAATACTCTAATTTATAATTTATAATTATACTTTTTTAATTTATAATTAATAATTATACACTGAAAAAAAAAATTATTTTATTCAAATAACCGATTATTTGTCTATAATCAAATAAATATTTACTTGAATCAAATAATTTTTATTTGAATCAAATAAATTGTATTTAAAAAATTATTTTATTCAAATAACCGATTATTTGTCTATAATCAAATAAATATTTACTTGAATCAAATAATTTTTATTTGAATCAAATAAATTGTATTTAAAAAATTATTTTATTCAAATAACCGATTATTTGTCTATAATCAAATAAATATTTACTTGAATCAAATAATTTTTATTTGAATCAAATAAATTGTATTTGAATCAAATATTTCAGTATTTGAAGCAAATACTAATTAATTGATTCAAATAAAAATTATTTGATTCAAGTAAATATTTATTTGATTATAGACAAATAATCGGTTATTTGAATCAAATAATTTTTTTTTCAGTATACTTTTTAATTTATAATTAATAATTATACTTTTTAATTTACACTTATACTCTTTAATTTATACTCTTTAATTATACTCTTTAATTTATAATTAATAATTATACTTTTTATTTTATAATTAATAATTATACTCTTTAATTTATAATTAATAATTATAACTTTTTAATTTATAATTGTCAATTCCAAGAAATTCCAAGTTGGAATTTCAAGACCAATTGTTTTATTCATTAAATGTCAATCTTGGGAGAAAATTTTTAATTTTTAATATTTATAAAATAAAATAAAATACTGGGAAAAATATAACATAAAATTACTGGGAAACGAGCATTAGTTCTGAATGTAAATGCGATTTTTTAAATTCACTTTGATCTTGACTTTGATTTTGTCTTTCATTTTCGCTATGACTTTGGCTTTGACGTTGAATTTCATTTTTACTTGGAGTTTTAGTTTCGTTTTACAAAATGAAAGTGAAAATCAAAATAAAAATTTTGCTTCAAGCATTAATTGAAAATGAAAGAATTTGACTCAATCTGAAATTTTCTTAACGATAAATATCGTTTTCAAAATGAAAATGAAAATAAAAATTTTGCTTCAATCATTAATTAAAAATAAAAGAATTTGACTCAATCTGAAATTTTATTTTTACTTTGAAAATCACGTTGAGTTTCAAAAGTCATAATGACAGTAAACGTAAAAGTGAAAATCGAAGTGAAAGTCGCAAATTTAAAGGAAATGTCGAAGTGAAAATCAAAGCGAGAATCAAAGTGATCGAACCAGTAAAAGTTTAAAAAATAAACTAGCCTCATGGCCTGGGCCAAAAATGATTTGAATTATCTATTGAATTTTATTTATTTTCATGAATTTCTAACTGAAATTCTTCTTTAACTATAAAACTTTATAGTTCTCGAAAAAGTTCTTTGTCAATTTTTCAAAATCAATTCGACGAAATTTTTTAAAAATTGTAATTTTTCAATTTTTCAATTTTACAAAATTTCAATTATTCGTAAATTCTTTAATTAATTAAATATTAAAAAGTAAAAACTTAAAATAATATAATTAATTTCTTTCTACGAATTTAAATGAATTTTTTAAGAATAATTATATTTTTCGAGAAATATGATGAAAATTTTATTAAAATTTAAAAATAATTGAAATTTGGCAATGGATTTTAATTGTTCATGATAATAATTGAATTTCAGCTGGAAGTTTTTTAATTTATGAAAATAATTGAATTATTACGAAGATACTTATGAAAATTTTCCTAAATAATTGAATTCTTGTTAAATTTTATTATTGATAAAAATAGTTACATATTCGGATAGAATTTTATTAAAATTATTCATTAGATTCTATATTATTGCCTTGAAAAGTAAAAAGTACGAAAAATAAATTCAACCAAATTTTTTCAATTCAAAGTATTTCTTCTATAATTTTGAATCTGAAATAATTGCAGAAAATAAATTACTTTAATAAATTTAAAGAAGTTTATTCAAATTTTTCCAAATAATTCAATTTTTTGCGTAAAATTAAATTTTTAATCGAGTTTCTGAGATGAATTTTATTAAAATTCATGAAATAATTAAATAATTTAAATTTATGCTAAAATTTATCAATGAATGATTTTATTTGTGACAATAATTTAAATTAAATTTTCGACCATTTTAGAATTTTTTCTTGGAATTTAATTAAAATTGTATTGAAAATACTTAAATTCTCATAAAGAATTTAAATAAAATTTATTTTAAAAAAAATTGAATTATTGAAAAGAAATTCATAAAAAAAACTTGGAAATAATTTAATAATTCCTGTGAAATTCTTATTATTTTTGCAAATGATTGAATGATTGTCAACTATTTTACTAAAAATTTTAAAAATAAGAATTTTATCAATAAATTTGTAAATTATCAAATTGTTTTGACCGATTTTGATAAAATTTTTAAAAATAATGACATTTTTAGAGGAATTTGATTAAAATTTTATTAAAAATAATTAAAATTTTCTAATGAGTTTTGTTATTTACAAAAATAATTGAATTTCTAAAAAGAATTTTCTTATTTCCGAAAAAAATTGAATCTCCGCAAAAATGTTACTATTTTTTTTCAATAATTGAGTGATTGCGAAGAAATTTATAAAGAAAATTTTTATATTATGGAATTCCTGTGAAATTTTTATTGTTTTGTGAAAATAATTAAAGGTTTGTGTAGAATTTTATTTTTGAAACAAATAAATTTTTTTGTAAAATTTTATCAAAATAGTGGATTCATTTTTTAAAAAAACTCATTGAATTGGGGTAAGTTTTTGAAAAAGAATTTACATTTTTCTCGAATTTTGCCAATAATTTGTTAAAATTTTTTTTGAAATAATTGAATTTTTGGAGAAGAATTTAATTATTTCTAAAAATAATTGAAATTTGGACGAAAATTTTGTAAAATTTTCGAACATAATTGAATTTCTCCGAAAAATTTTATTACTTATGAAAACAAATTAAATTTCTGCAATCATTTGTAATTTCTCTAAACTTATGCAAATTAAATCGTACAATTTTGTGAATTTTCAACTTTTTTCAATCAAATTGCAGAGTGAATGTGAATAAATGAAAGTCGAAATCAGAATTGAAGCAAAAATCGAAGAGTGAAAATGAAAGTCGAAGTTAATAACGAAGCGAAAGTCAAAGTGAAAGTAAATGTTAAAGTAAAAATAAAAGTCAAAATCGAAGCTTAAGTCAAAGTGAAAGTAAATGTTAAAGTGAAAATAAATGTCAAAATCGAAGTTTAAGTCAAAAAGAAAGTAAATGTCAAAGTGAAAATGAAAGTAAAATTCGAAGCGAAAGTCAAAGAGAAAGTAAATGTCAAAGTGAAAATGAAAGTAAAATTCGAAGCGAAAGTCAAAGAGAAAGTAAATGTCAAAGTGAAAAGGAGAGTCAAATTCGAAGCGAAAGTCAAAGAGAAAGTAAATGTCAAAGTGGAAATGAAAGTCAAATTCGAAGCGAAAGTCAAAGAGAAAGTAAATGTCAAAGTGAAAATGAAAGTAAAATTCGAAGCGAAAGTCAAAGAGAAAGTAAATGTCAAAGTGAAAATGAAAGTCAAATTCGAAGCGAAAGTCAAAGAGAAAGTAAATGTCAAAGTGAAAATGAAACTCAAAGTTAAATTACAAAATCAGATTCCTAGAATGTCTCATTGCACTCGGCAACAATTTTCAGACAGTCGAGACAATCTTTTCCGAAATTATCAATTCAGCTCGAAATTTGTAAACCCAAAAACTATTTTCCACGTTGGATATTTTGATATTTACTTTCTAAGGATTCATATTTCTCTCGGGGGTTTACATTCTTATTATCTCCTCTTTTTGTCGTGTAACCGAAGAAGAGAAATGGTTCGCCAACATTCATCGGGAACGCGTTTTCCATTCATCTCATTGTCAGTGATAACTGTCGAGAGATGGATTTATGTATAGAGAACACGAACTGCTTTAAGATAAAGTCCCAGATAGATGACAATACGAGAGGATTTTTTCTCTCCAAATTCGTATGTACGTGATGGCGATGTGTGTAACAGTTGACATGGATGAGTGAAGTTGTAGCAAGCAGGGTGAGTGTCGCGTTCAGTAGCTAGCCGTCATATTTATGTATTGACACAGAGCTGGTTGACTAATGGACCGCTGTTGTCCCAGTCTCGTGTTACCACAAGGGCCTGGGAGTCGTTTTTTCCACTCAGTTCACTAAAACCTTTTGTCTATAACCAATCGTTGACAATTCACTGAATTCTCAGAATAAAAAAAAAAAGAGATAGATATTGATTGTAACTATCACTCTGTCTGTATTATTTAAATTTAAATTTTAATTTTAATTTATTGTAATTTTAATTACAATTTTTGGTATTTTGATTTACAATCTATTATAATTTTAATTTCAATTTTTGGTATTTTGATTTACAATCTATTGTAATTTTAATTACAATTTATTGTTATTTTGTCGAATTTTTCTCCAAGCTTAAAGGTGACAATGAAAAAATATTTTTTTAATTCAAAAATAATTAGTCAACAAAAAAAAATATGTTTGAAAAAAACATTTTTTATAATTGAATTAAGAATAATTTTTAATGAATCAAATTTATTATGAAATGGGTCGATTATGTAATTTCACTTCACTTTCACTCAACTTTCACTCGCATTTTATTAAATTTTTTACTTTAATTCTCGTAAGAATTTAAATCTTTTCATGAATAATATTTCACCCCAATTTCACTTCACTTTCGTTCCACTTTCATTTTCACTCAATTTTCACTTCACTTTCACTCACAATTTTTTTTCACTATATTTTCACTTTATTTTCACTTCATTTTCACTTCATTTTCACTTCACTTTTCACTTCACTTTTCACTTCACTTTTATTCCGCTTTCAGTTTCAGTCAAAAATTTTTTCACTCCACTTTCACTGCATTTTTACTTTCACTTTCACTTAAATTTTTTTTCATCCCATTTTCACTCCACTTTCACATTCATTAAAAATTTATCTTCATACCATTTTTACTTCACTTTCACACAAATTTTTTTTTACACTTAACTTTCACTATGACTCAAAATTTATTTCCTCTTGAATTTTATTTAAACTTCATGTAAACTTTGACTCAAAATTTACTCTCTCTTCAATTGAATTTCATTTTCACTGAAAATTTAATTTAACTTTACTTTCACTCAAAAATTTATTTTTACTACACTTTTGCTTAACTTTCAGACTATTTTCACCTTTACAGAAATTTTATTTATTTTTTTTTATTTTAGAAATTTTATTTTATTTTATTTTTTTATTTTATTTTTTGTATTTTTTTTTTATTTTTTTTTTTTAATTATCCTTATTCTCCAATATGAAGTTAAAGTTCGCAACGTTTAACCAACGAAAAAGTGGAGTGAAAATAAAATTCGAGTGAAAGTGAAATTGGAGTAAAAGTAGATAAGTAAAAATGGAGAGAAAATAAATTTTGAGTGAAAGTGAATAAGGCGAAAATAAATTTTGAAAGAAAGTGAAAGTGAAAATTAAATCCAAATGGATTGGAAAAAAGTTTGAATAGAAGTGATAGGAAAATGAATTTTGAGTGAAAGTTTAATTTAAAAATAATTTTTGATTAACTGTATAAAAAAGAATAAACTCGAATATATTGTTTTCTCAGTGTAATTAAAAAAATTCTTTACTCGATGAATAAAAGTTAGGAAATTTCTGTCTATTCGTTTTTTCTTTTTTGAAAAACAAAAAATTGAGGGTTGAAAAGTATTTGAAAGTCATGATCGCTTTTTTTTTAATAAGCTAACTCACAGCTCCCTGTGGTTCCATTCGGTTGTCGGACTTAACATATTTATCGAATCTGCATTGTTCGCTTGTCAAGTAACGTCGTCTTTTAGGGCTGGAACCGCGTTTATTGAATCGCTTGCGGATTTTCCGCATAAAAATGAAATCCAATTTTTCGTCACTTAAAAAAAATGATACGTTAATAGTTTCGATTTTAAAAAGTGGGGGTTTTTTTAAAATTAAATTTCTTATGCAAAAGACTTTTTCCTAGCGATTTCAAAAAATTCTCCTTTAGCAAAATTATTTTTTTTTATTATTCGTGTAAGAATTTAAATATTAAAAAAAAATTTAATTCAAGCGAAGAATTTTTTTTTAGTTTTCGAATACTTGATTTCTTTCTACTAATTATGTGCAAATTTTAATTTAAATAATTAAATTCTTGAAGAATTTTTATTATTCATAAAACAAATTAAATTCTTTTGAGAATTTTAAAAATAATTTTAAACAAAAATTAAATCGAATTTGTTTGGAAATTTTGTGAAAATAATAAATAGATAATAATAATCATTGAATTGCGAAAAGTTTTTAAAAAATAAGTGAATTTTACAAAAAATTCTATTCAAATTTTTGAGAATAATTGTCTCTGTGGTGTTTTATTAAATTTTTTTGCAAACAATTGAATTTTTACGAACGATTTTCTTAGAATTTTTCAAAACAATTGAATTTCCAATAATAAATTTATTACTTTTAAAAATAATTGATTTTCTTGCGATGAATATTGTTATTTATGAAAATATTTAAATTTTGCAAAGAATTTTTTTTAATGATTCCTGAAAGTAATTGAATTTTGTCGAAGAATTTTATAATTTATTTAGAAAGATAATAATTGTCATGTTATTTATGTTATTTAGGAAAATGATTGAATTTTGCAAAGAATTTTATTAAAATGGCTCAAAATAATTGAATTTTCGGGAATAATTTTGCAAATAATTGAATTCTTGGAAAGAAGTTTTAAAAAATATTTCTTTAAATGATTAATTAAAAAATGAATTTTAAAAATTACTGTGAATTTTTTGTTTATTTATTATCTTGAAAATAATTGAATGTTCTTGCAGAATATTGACAACAATTTTCTTTAAGAATTAAATTCTTTTATAAAATGTTATTAAATTAGTAAAATATCGAAAATTATTGAATTAAGAAAAATTTTTGAAAATAATTGAAAGTAATGCCATTTAGTTTATTAAAATTTTGGAAAATAATTGAATTTCATTAGATTTGAAAGCAATTAATTCTTGTAGTGAATACTGTTATTTATGAAAATAATTGAATTTTGCAATGAATTTTTTGAATGATTCCTGAAAATAATTGAATTTTGTCGAAGAATTTCGCTATTTATTTTTAAAGATAATAATTGTCATGTTATTTATGTTATTTAGGAAAATAATTGAATTTTACAAAAAATTTTATTTAATTCCTAGAATTAAAATTATTTTTAATTGAAAATTTATTATATATCTATATAAGTGAATTCTTTTAAAGACTTATTTATCTATAAATAATTGAATTCATGGGAAGAATTTTATTAAAATCTTTAAAAACAATTAATTTTTTCGAGGAATTGAAATAAATTTTAAACTAGAATAATTACATTCTTTTAGCAAATCCTGTAAAATTTTATTAAAAATAATTGAAATTCTACCATGAATTTTATTATTTATGTAAATAATTGAATTTTATTAAAATCCTTAAAAGTAATTGTTTTTTTCGAGGAATTGAAATTAAATTTTTAAGAATAATTACTTTTTTTAGCAATTCCTGTAAAATTGTATTAAAATATAAATAAAATTCTGCGATTAATTTTATTATTTTTATAAATTTATTGAATCATTGCGAAAAATTTTATTAAAATATTTAAATTGAAATGAAATTAATTTTTTTTTAAATAAATTTTAATAAAAAAATTGTTATTTTCAAAAATAATTGCATGGTCCATTTCAATTGTTCTATCTTTTTATGCTATCTCTCAATCTAGAAGTTAATCTTTAGAATCAGTGCGTCTCACCATGAAAAGCATCGGAAAGGAAAGAAAAAAATCAATGAAAAAAATTGATTGGAAAAGAATTATTATTTATCCTTCCATACCGAGGCATTGAATCGAAAAAGGGTTGAAATTTGTGCGTGTCATTTCGTATGAATCGCTCAACGAAAACAGTCCTTTTGCCTCTCTGACCCTCGTATGCGCTTAATAAACGAGTAGGAATTTTCACACTCGGTTCAAAGTGACCCAAGTGCTTTCGCGCGCGAGGGCCACTCATGCCAATGTGTGTGTACTCTTTCGAAAATTGGTTTTCCACCTCTGAAGATTTCTCGACAGTTGCCAGGTCGAACGTGGCTAAATACCTTCAAGTATCCTTTTTTTTCTATTTTTAAAGTGGCACCCAGAGCTTTTTTTGAATTATGTCAAAAAAAAAAAAACAAAATTCAAAACAATATGTTTCAAAACAATATTTTTGCCTTTGTTAATGTTAATTTTTCCCCGACACCCAGGGGTGAATTTTGGTTATAACTTCTGGGTTCTTACTTTAAAGGAGTTAAAATCTTTGATAGGAAGACTCTGGTTTGGAAAAACGCCTGAGTTCCTAGTTTGAATGACTTAAAATCTTTGGTAGACGAAACTGTGGAGCTTGGTTGGTCTGAGGGTTGTTAAAACTCCTGGGTTCCTAGCTTAAAAGGTGTAAAATCCTCGACAAAAATAGTTCTGTGTCGTGGTTCGGCCTAAGGGTTGTTAGAACTCCTGGGTTCCTAGCTTAAAAGGTGTAAAATCCTCGACAGAAATAATCCTGAGTCGTGGTTCGGCCTAAGGGTTGTTAGAACTCCTGGGTTCCTAGCTTAAAAGGTGTAAAATCCTTGACAGAAATAGCTCTAAGTCGTGGTTCAGCCAAAGGTTTGTTAAAACTCCTGGGTTCCTACTTTGAGTCTTAAAACGTTTGGTCCTTCAAATTCTAGACCGTGGTTGACTGAAAAGTTGTCAAAACTCTTTGGTTCTTGGTTTAAATAAGAATTAAAATCTTTGGTGGACTAAATTAGGTTATGGTTGTCCTAAGAGTTTTTAAAACGCCTGGGTTCGCAATTTGAATAGTTTTGAAATCTTTGTCTAGCAAAATTCTTTACCTGGCAGTTGAGAAAATTCCTAGAAACATCTTTTACATGTTATAAAATTTTTGATTGGGTTTAACGTTGAATCACAGATCCTAGGAGTGTCTATGGGTGTCCATTGGTACCCATAGCTAACACTCACGGTGGTAAAAATGAATTCATAAAATTTTTCGTTGGTTTAACTCTGGACCAGAGATCTTAGGAATTTTCGTTGGTACCCATAGGTGCCCACAGGTACCCATAGGTACCCATAAGCACCCATAGCTGTCCGCATTAGCCAAAATTCACTCCAATACAAATTTCAAGATGTAAAATAATCAATTTGTAATAAAACTAAAAATAGAGAATTCTAGTCATAAATCTTAAAACGATCTTTATTAATAAATCAGAAAATCAAACAAATATAATGTTAAGAAGACGTGGATTTTTTTTTTTAGTAAAATTTACGTCGCGCGCAGCTTTAAACGAAAGGAGCAATTATAAATTGCAAGTGTGTTGGATAATTTGTAGTAAAGGGTCGCTGTCAGTGTCTTTGTAAGACTATCAGACAGGTGCCACGTGTGAAAAGGAGGTTGGGTCGCCGAGTGTGTGAAGGTTTCTTGTATCGAGTTTTGCAGCAAACGGTTTTACTAATTACAAGGAAGCCGCAGCTTCATGTAAACCGTCAGTAAAGGCAGCTGTCAGTTCCCATACTTCCGTGGTTAATGTTTACGGATTGAAAATTTTTCTTTGATATACCATTTAGAAAAAAACAAAAAAAAGCAAAAATACTCTTAACATTTAAAACAATAGCAGAGAAAACAAATTTACTTTCTGTTATTTCTATCATTTTTCTATCATCTTCCTAACGAAGATGTCTATTATAATTTTTGAACATAAGTTTGGATAAGAATCATTTTTCTATCGTCTTTATAAAAATCTTTGTAGAAAAATAATTCTGAAAAATTCTTGTAGACGAAAAGAATCTTCATCTGGAAGAAATACGAATTTCGTTATATTAGCGAAATTTTTAGTTATTGCAGCGAATACTTTCGCTATTTCAACGAATAATTTCGCTGTTTTAACGAACACTTTCGCTATTTCAAAGAATACTTTCGCTGTTTTAACGAATACTTTCGCTATTTCAAAGAATACTTTAGCTGTTTTAACGAATACTTTCGCTATTTCAAAGAATACTTTAGCTGTTTTAACGAATACTTTCGCTATTTCAACGAATACTTTCGCTATTTTAGCCAAAATTAGCACTGTTCCAGTTAAAGATTTTTTTTCGTGTATAAAAAAATTATGATACAAATTTTCGTTGTGAAGATGATCCCAAATTTTTTTCTTAAGCATTTTTATTAAAAAACTTTTTGTACCATCTTTGGGACTTTGGAAAAAGATGGAATTTACTTTAAAAAAAATAAACCCAGTAAAATTAAAGAATTCAGGAAGAAAAAATGAAAAAAAAACTTTTTCGAAACTCTGAAAACTTTTCCAGAAGGAAAAAATTGAAACAATTGTTTGTAAATATAATTTATTAATTTTCAAAATGAATTTATTCCCAGGAAGGAAAATTCTGAATCTCATATTGCAATAAAGGTCATCTTATTGTTCCAAAGACGTCAAAGCCTAACCCTCCTTCCTCCATGACTGTGAGGGAGGTTATTCTCCCTCGACCCTTGTGCAACATAATACAAACCCGTTACAACGCAGGAATGGGGATTTCGACCTTTAACGAAATGCCAAACAGTCTTCTAAATAGGCTAATATCCTGTCTATGCGTCTGTTTAAAATTCACCAAAAATCTTTTCGTTTTTTTTTTGCCAAAAATTTTCTTTTTTTCTTTAAAATTAAACGAATCAAAAAATCAAATCGAAGATTCGAATGAAAGAATCGAATCAGAGAATTGAATCAGAAAATCGAATCCATAAAAATCGAATCAAAGAATTGAATCAAAGTATCGAATCCATAAAAATCGAATCAAAGAATCGACTCCAAAAATTGAATCAAAAATCAAAATGAATCGAAAAAATATATCAAAGAATCGAATTGAATCGAAAAGACGACTCAAAGAATTGAATTAAATCGAAAAATCGAATCAAAGAATTGAATTGAATCGAAAAATCGAATCAAAGAATTGAATTGAATAGAAAAATCGAATCAAAGAATCGAAATCATTGACTTGCCTTCAAGTAAACTTCTTTAGAAGAATTCAATTACTTACAAAATTATTAGAATTTTTTACAAGAATTTTATTAAAAAGACTCAAAAATAATTGAATTTTCGGCAATAATTTTGTTACTTACGAACATAATTGAATTTTTGGCAATAATTTTGTTACTTACGGGCATAATTGAATTCTTCAAAAAATTATTTAAAATTGTATGTAAAGTAATTGACTTCTTTCAAGTAATTTTTTTAAAAAATTTCAACAAAATTGAATTTTTCACAAGAATTTTATTAAAAAGACTCAAAAATAATTGAATTTTCGGCAATAATTTTGTTACTTACGAACATAATTGAATTTTTGGCAATAATTTTGTTACTTACGGACATAATTGAATTCTTCAAAAAATTATTTAAAATTGCCTGTAAAGTAAGATTTCTTTCAAGTATTTTTTTCAAAAAAAATTCAACATAATTGAATTTCCTGTGAAAAATTCTAATAATTTTCTAAGTTCAAATTGAATTTAATTCAATTACTTACAAAATTATTATTAATTTACTTTATTATATTACAATTAAAATTACTAGAATTTTTCAAAACAAATTCAATTATGTAGAAATTTTTTTAAAAAATTACTTGAAAGTAAACAATTACTTTACATACAATTTTAATTAATTTTTTGTAGAATTCAATTATGTCCTTATGTAACAAAATTATTGCTGAAAATTTAATTATTTTGTAAAGTTTTAATAAAATTCTTTGTAACATTTCATTATTTTCATGAATATCAAATATTCATTACAAGAAAACAACTATTTTCGAAAATAATAAAACTTTTCGCCGGAATTTAATTATTGTAATATATAATTTTTAGAAAAATTGTCAACATTTTAATTATCATTATAAATGAATATTAAAATTTTTCGACAAAATTATTTTCAAAATATTTTTAATTCTTAATTCTTAATTCTTAATTCAATGATTTTCAATAATCTACTATTTTAATAAAATTCCTCTTAAGAATTCAATTATTAAACAAAATTGTTGACAATATTCTACAAAAACATTCAATTACTTTAAAAGAAAAATATAATTTGCATATATTTTTTCAAAAAAATCAATTTTTTTAAATTAAGCATTAAACTTTTCGCAGTAATTCAATTATTTTCCAATTTTAATCAAATTGGCCGAAATGTGTCAATGATTTTAAATACAATTTTAATTAAAATTCTTCAAAATAATTCAATATTATTCTTTAAGATTTTAATATAATTCTTCCCAGAAATACAATTATATCGATAAAAAGCAAAATTATTCCCGGAAATTCAATTATTTCGAGCTATTTTATAATAAAATTCGTCGCAAAATTCCATTATTTTCATCACAAGAAATCAATTATTTTTAAAAGTTATAAATTTTTTTCTTCGACATTCAACCTATTTAAAAAAAATTCTAATAAAACTAATCCTAAGAATTTCATTATTTTCATAAATAATAAAATGCTTTCTGTGAATTAAATTATTTAAATAGAAAAGAAAAATTTCTCAGAAATTCATCTAATTATAATTAGATTTTGATTGTAATTAGTCAAAAGAAATTAATTATATAAAATGTTTTATGAAAATTCTTCATAAGAATTAAATTTTTTTTCCTACAAATAGTAAAATTCCTTGACGAATAATAAAATTCGTAATACGAATTCAATTTATTAGCAGAATAAGAAAAGATGAAAATATTAATTATTTTTAATGAAAAGTGGGAAAAATTCAGGAAAATAAAATTTTGAGTGGATTTTTTGTCAGTTTTTGTAAAATGTCTAAAACGAGTTTTTTTTCGTCAAAGTTTAAGAAGGAATCTGACGTACAGTCAAATAAAAAGTTAGTCCAATGTCATAATTTTGTAATTTAAATGAAAAAAAATTGAATCACAAAATTCATCTTGGTGGATAGGCGAAAAATTTAAATTTGATCATTTAAAAAAATTTAAATTTGCATTTTAGTGAAAATTACAATTTTGTTAATAAGAAACATTTGCTAAATTCTAGGTTATGTTACCTATAAAATTTACAATTTTCTCTTAATAATAAATATTTTATTGATAGAAAATTGTGAGTTTTATTCAAATGTAACATTAAAATGTTTAAAATGTAGAAATATAAATTTCTTACGCTTCTACCGAAAGGGATTTAAAAATTTATTTGACTTTCAAAAAAAGAAACGAACTTACAGACTAATTTTTTTTTTGACTAATTTTTTTTTTTTGACTAATTTTTTTTTTGACTAATTTTTGCTCCGATTGTTTTTCGGATTCTTCCTTAATTGAATCGAAAAATCGAATCAAAGAATCAAAATAATTGACTAGCCTTTAAGTAAACACTCCAATTTCGGTTAATCACCGGAAATGTTCATCATTCAAAAGAAACATGAAATATTAATTTTAACATGATGGAAATTTTCGAAGGAACACTTCGTGAGGAGAAAGAAAGAAAGAATTTTTGATTTTAAAGTAACCGCCCTTGTTAGTGAACTGTCAATTGGCGATTGTGGGGCGGTTATTTGTTGACGCGATATCTCTTACGAGAGACAGTCATTAGTCGAATGAGGAGAGTTATTCCGATGAGCGTGCGTAAATAGCTTTAGGTCCCATGGTCATCAATCATAGTCACATATGATCCCAGAGATCGACGATGCGCACAAATTACATATCGGCTTACAATATTCACCCTCAACTACCACCACCACCCCCCTCCTACCTCTCTTTCTCTCTCTTATTCTCTTTCTTATTTTTTTCCCTCTGATGCGGTGACTCTTGAGTCGTTAAAAGAAAAGAAGAAATTCTCTGCGACGACGCCTACAAGGAAATTAACTCGCTCTAAAATCCACGCCTCACACTTGCGCTTCAAGCCACTTTACGGCACGCTCGTTCATGACACGATCTTCATTAGGCCAACGATGCTTCACACATAGGAAAAATAATAAAAAAAGAAAAAAAAAGAATAATTTTCAGACAGATTTCTGTCGCACACTTTTAATCATAGTTATTAGTCTATGAAAGACATAAAAAGGGGGATTTAAATTAATACACATTGTCTTCTTTTTCTTTTTTTAGTTTCCTATAAAAAGTGTTTTTTTTTGTTTTTTCCTAGGAAGTGTTTTTTCTTTTTTTATATAAATAGAGCAATTATTATTATCCAGTGAATAAAAAATTGTCATCAGGCTACGCATTCATCTACTGCACAGAAAAAAAATTATTTCATTCAAATAACCGATTATTTGGCTATTATCAAATAAATATTTACTTGAAACAAATAATTTTTATTTGAATCAATTAAATACTATTTGCTTCAAGTACTACTTGATTGAAATAAAATTTATTTGATTTAAATAAAAATTATTTGATTCAAGTAAATATTTATTTCATAATAGTCAAATAATCAGTTATTTGAGTCAAATATATTTTTTTTTCAGTGTGAAACCTACTATTTACTATTTTTTTAGCGTTATTTATTTGGGTCCTTTTTTAGATTCCAACCACTAATAATTCTAGTAGCCAATAATTCTGTTACTTTTGAGAATTTCCACTACTTAAAATTCGCTAATTTTATTTTTTTCCTTTTTTTCATTTAATTTATTAACTTAATTTCTATTTTTATTTAAATTCGCTACTCTCAAAAATTAGAATTAAATTCTTTAACACAATTAAATTATTTTCAACAAAATACTAAAAAATCAATTGTTTTTAACAGATAGTACTTTCATAAAATTTCGCAAAAGAATTCAATTTGGAAAAAATTGATTAAAAGTCATCCAAAATTAAAAATAAAAATTGATTAACAGAAATCCAAAATTCAATTATCTTTATAAATAACAAAATTTCCATGTGAATTCAACTAATTTAGAATTGCATTTTCAAAAAAATTTCAAACAAATTAATTATTTGAAGCAATTGTTATGGAATATAATAATTCAATTACTTCACTAAAAATAACCTGATTTTATAAAAATTCAATGTTATAAAAAAGTTTTCTTCAAATTCTAAGCAAGAATTCAATGATTTTCATAAATAACAAAACTCATGACCGAATTTTAATTATTCTTAATAGTAATTTAATCCAATTCATCGAAAAATTCCTATATAGTTTTACAATTATGTTTGGAAATTTTAATAAAATTCTTCCTAACTATTAAATTAAACTATTAAATTATTTTGAGGCATTTTAATAAAATTCCTTTGTAAAATTCAATTATTTATTAGAAATATAACAATACTCATGACAATGATTCAATTATTTTCAAAAATAATAAAATTCTTCGCAGGAATTTAAATATTTTAATAAAATTTTTTTAAAACTTCTCAACATTTCAATTAGCACACTGAAAAAAAAATTTATTTGATTCAAATAACCGATTATTTGTCTATAATCAAATAAATATTTACTTGAATCAAATAATTTTTATTTGAATCAAATAATTTTTATTTGAATTAAATAATTTTTATTTGAATCAAATAAATTGTATTTGAATCAAATATTTCAGTATTTGAAGCAAATACTAATTAATTGATTTAAATAAAAATTATTTGATTCAAGTAAATATTTATTTGATTATAGACAAATAATCGGTTATCTGAATCAAATAAATTTTTTTTCTGTGCAGTATTTTAAAAAAACTTCTCTAAATAATTCAATTATTAAACAAAATTTTTTACGATTTATTAGCAGAATAAGAAAAGATGAAAATATTTATTATTTTTAATGAAAATTGGAAAAAATTCAGGGAAATAAAATTTAGAATGGATTTTTTGTAAGTTTTGGTAAAGTATTTAAAACGAGTTTTTCTTGTCGTCAAAGTTTAAGGAGGAATCTGACGTACACTCGAATAAAAAGTTAGTCCATTGTCATAATTTCGTAATTTAAAGAAAAAACACAAATTGAATTTTCAATTCGTCTTAGTGGAAGGGCGAAGAATTTAAATTTAAACATTTAAAAAAATTCAAAGTTGCATTTCAGTGAAAATTACAATTTTGTCAATAAGAAACATTTGTTAAATTTGAGGTTATGTTACCTACATTATTTATTATTGACAGAAAATTGTAAATTTTATTCAAATATAACTTTAAAATGTTCCAACTGTGGGAAAATAAAATTCTTACGCTTTTACTAAAAGGGATTTAAAGATTAATTTGAGTTTTTCAAAAAAAAAAGAAATTCTAACATTGGACTAATTTTTGCTCCGATAGTTTGTCGGATTCTTCCTTAATTTTTCGTTAGCTATTTTTTACAATTTTTTTAGTTCGAAAGCTACATTTCTAAAATTAATTATCGAGCTCGAAGTCTGAAAATTAGCAAAACTTTTCTCTAAAAAAAAAAGTAAGTAAAAAAAAAGTAAATGTAAGTTCTGGGTGTAAGTTTAACAACTTACACCCAAAAAAAGGATTTCTTTGAAACAAAAAAAACGTTTTTTCAAAAACAAAAACTCTTTGAATTAAAGATAAAATTTGATGGAGTTAAAAAAAGTATTCTTTACGTTTAAGGAAAAAAAAAATTTTCAAGATGTTTTGAATCAAAGAAAATATTTTATTAAATGATATTTTTGATCCAAAGAAAAATTTCTTCAAGACAAATACAAAGCTGAGAACAAAAAAAGAAACATTTCTTTGAGACAACAAAAAACAGTTAAAGAAATATTTTTGCTTTAAATCAAAGAAACTTTTTTTACCCCATAATAATGGGCAAATTTCTTTGATTTGAAAAAATATTCTTTGAAACGAAGAAGCTTTTTTCTGGATGTAGTGTCATATTTACGATGTTTTTCATAGTTTTCCATCCAGCTTGATGAAGAAGAATTACACAGAAAAAAATAAGTGTTATTTTAACACTGAAAGTAGTGTTAAAACTGCACAGAACATTTTTGACCGACATTGTGTGATTTTAACAATATATTGGTGCTAAAGTAACACTAGATTTGTTAAATTAACACTAGAGGGTGTTAAATTAACACTAGAGGGTGTTAAATTGTTATAGATTTTTAATGGGGTTAAAATAACACCAAAATTGTGTTAAAACAACACCAGCTGAAAACTACACGCAACAAATTTTTAACACATATTTTTTTCTGTGTTTCTATTTGAAAAAAGGTGATTATGGTTAAGAATTCAGAGTCAACTGATTGGGAGGTATGAAATCGAAAATGAAAGGGTTCAGAAACGAAGGAAAGGAAGAGAGTTGGGGATCGGACCCGTATACAAATCCCAACTTGGATGAGGAATGGATCGACAAACGCGATGTAATGGCAAGGGGTCGAAAGAGAGAGGACACACGCTTACGGGCTTCACCCCCTTTGTGGCAGTTTAGCGTTTCATGTCGTATTCCAACTCATTGGAAATTGAGGAAAACAGACGAGGCGCAAAGGGAAACGGCTTTGAGATAAAAAGAACGAGAGACCGTCGCGACGCGCAAAATAAACCCTCGACAAGAGCTGGCCAACTATGTCAAAGGTGTCGCGCGTCTGTAAACCACCAACTCTCGCGTCAAGGGTAGTGAAGGAGACAAAGGGCGGCAGTTTGTCGTCCACGGTCCAATGACAGCACCTGTACACTTTTCTTTGACGAATTCCCTTTTTGCTTCGACATCTTCTCATTTTTCCCACCACCACCACCCCCACCCCACTCCCATCCTTGTTCCAAGAATCATTCTTTTTCGAACACACCTGATGATAAATACTTTTACATCTTTGGGCAGAAGGAGAATTTTTATCTACTGGAAATTATCTTTGTTCGAAAAAGAATTTTGAGTTGCAAACAATTAACTTTGTTCGAAAAAGAATTTTTTGTTGCAAACAATTATCTTTGTTTTAAAAAGGATTTTTTTTAGCAAACAATTATCTTTGTTCGAAAAAGAATTTCTAGTTGTAAACAATTATCTTTGTTTTAAAAAGAATTTTTTTTAGAAACAATTATCTTTGTTCGAAAAAGAAGTTTTTGTTGCAAACAAGTATCTTTGTTCCAAAAAGAATTTCTAGTTGTAAACAATTATCTTTGTTCGAAAAACAATTTATAAGTGTAAACAATTTATTATCTTTGTTAACAAAAGAATTTCTAGTTGCAAACAATTATTTGCTATAAACAATTATCATTCTTTAAAAAAAATCTTGCTTGCAAACAATTTTATTTGTTTAAAAAAAATTTTTTTGTTGCAAACAATTATCTTTGTTCAAAAAAGAATTTTTTTAGCAAACAATTATCTTTGTTCGAAAAACAATTTCTAGTTGTAAACAATTATGTTTGTTATAAACAATTATCATTGTTCAAAAAAAAAAAATTCTTGGTTGCAAACAATTTTATTTGTTTGAAAAAAAATTTTTTGTTGCAAACAATTATCTTTGTTTTAAAAAAGATTTTTTTTAGCAAACAATTATCTTTGTTCGAAAAACAATTTCTAGTTGTAAACAATTATGTTTGTTATAAATAATTATCATTGTTCAAAAAAAAATTCTTGGTTGCAAACAATTTTATTTGTTTGAAAAAAAATTTTTTGTTGCAAACAATTATCTTTGTTTTAAAAAGGATTTTTTAGCAAACAATTATCTTTGTTCGAAAAACAATTTCTAGTTGTAAACAATTATGTTTGTTGACAAAAGAATTTCTAGGTGTAAACAATTATCTTTGTTGGAAAAAAAATTTTTTGTTGCAAACAATTATCTTTGTTCGAAAAAGAATTTCTAGTTGTAAACAATTATTTTTGTTCGAAAAACAATTTCTAGGTGTAAACAATTATCTTTGTTTTAAAAAGAATTTTTTTTAGAAACAATTAACTTTGTTCGACGAAGAATTTCTAGTTGTAAACAATTATCTTTGTTCACAAAAGAAATTCTATTTGCAAACAATTATTTTTATTCGAAAGAGAATTTTTTGCTACAAACAATTATCTTTGCCCCAAAAACAATTTCTAGGTGTAAACAATTTATTATCTTTGTTGACAATGTTGACAAAAAAATTTCTAGTTGCAAACAATTATCTTTGTTCGAAAAACAATTTCTAGTTGTAAACAACTATCTTTGTTTTAAAAAGAATTTTTTTTAGAAACAATTGTCTTCGTTCGACGAAGAATTTTTAGTTGTAAACAATTATCTTTGTTCACAAAAGAAATTCTAGTTGCAAACAATTATTTTTGTTCGAAAGAGAATTTTTTGCTACAAACAATTATCTTTGCTCAAAAAACAATTTCTAGGTGTAAACAATTTATTATCTTTGTTGACAAAAGAATTTCTAGTTGCAAACAATTATCTTTGTTAGAAAAAGAATTTCTTGTCGGAAACAATTATTATCTTTGTTCAAAAAAGAATTTTCGATTGCAAACAATTTTATTCGAGTGGAAAAATTTTTTGTTGCAAACAATTTTCTTTGTTCGAAAAAGAATTTCTATTTGCAAGCAATTATCTTTGTTTGAAAAAGAATTTCTATTTGCAAACAATTATCTTTGTTCAAAAATAATTTCTATTTGCAAACAATTATCTTTGTTGAAAAAAACAATTTTCAGTCACAAACAATTATCTTTGTTTAACAAAGTATTTTCATCAGCAAACAATTGTTCGTAACAAAAAATCCTTTGTTCGAGAAAGAATTTTTATTAGCAAACAAAAATTTAGATATCTTTATTCAAAAAATGAATTTTTTTCTACAAAAAATTATCTTCCTTTAAAAAAAATTATTTGTTTGCCCATAAACAAACATGTGTTTGTATTTACCAAAAAAAAAAAAAAAATACAGAAGTATTTTCATTTTCACTCGACTTATTTTGCAGTAATAAATTACTTTTCGAGTCCCGAAGCAATGATTCAAATCCCTCGGGACCCAATTACACCGACACTCGATCCTAGAATTACCACCCAGTTAATTCAGGGGAAAATCGTGTATAAATCTCGGCCGCTTGATCGTACGCTTTCAATTCCGTTTGTCAGTGAGAGAGGAATACGGAAAAATTTGTAAAGGGGAAGAGAGAGAAATGATAAGCTGGATTACTCATCAGAGATTGTCACTTTAAAATTTAAAAACGTAGGAAAAAAAATAAAGCAAATTTTTGCTTACTGTCATTTTTTTTCCTTTTTTATACGTATTATGAATTGAAAATATGGTCGTTTTGAAAATCTGATATCAAATTCGTAATCAACGATCAAAAAAAAAAAAAAAAACGTGAGACAATTTTTCGGCGAAATTGAGAAGTTTGGAAAAAAAATTGTCCTCCGTATTATATCCGCCATTTTTATTTTTCAATTCTGACATCAAATCTGTAATTATTGTCAAACAAATATCCACTTTTTAATATATATACTTATTTTTTATTGTATACTCAATTATAAAACGCATGAATGATTCTGAAATCTTATTTACATAATACGCATTTGACATGAAACAATTTAACATAAATATAATTTGACCTAAAATTAATTTAATTTGAAATTTATTTTCATTAAATATACTTGTCAACATTTCAATAATCTTTATAAATGAATAGCAAAACTTAAGTACAAAATTCAACTATTTTTTAAGGAATTGTATTAAAATTCATTACAAACTTTAATCATTTTTGAATAGATTTTTGCATAAATTTAAATTATTAATTATTTTAAAGAATTTTAAAGAATTTTAATAAAATTTTTCTAAAAAATGTGATTAGTTTGAAAAATTTTGGCAAAATTGTTTATGATAATTGATCTATTTTCATAATTAATAAAATTCTTTGCAGTTTTTTAGTTATTTTTAAGAATTTTAATAAAATTCTGTATAAAAAAATTTAAATAAATATTTTAAAAGAAATTTAATTTTTCGCAAGAAATTGAATTATTTTGAAAGTTTGAGATTAATTTGTCTTTAATAAAATTCTTATCGAAAATAAAATTATTTTTAAAACATCTGAAAAAAATTGTTAATATTTCAATTCTCTTTATAAGCGAATAGCAAAATTCTTGGACAAAATTTAATTATTCTTAAGGAATTGTATTAAAATTCATTGAAAAATTCAATTATTTCCTAAAATTTTAATAAAATTCATGGTATAATTTCAAATACTTAAAAAAAATTTCTTAATTCAATGATTTTCAATACTCTATTATTTTCATAAAATTTCTCTAAAAAATCCAATTATTACAGAAACAATTTTGTCATCATTGTTCAAGAGCATTAATTTATTTTTCGAAAAATAAAAATTTCACCGTAATTAATTTAATTAAAATAGAATTTGCATATAATTTTTTGAAGAAAAAAATTGTTTTATACTTTTTTATATTATTTTTTGCAAGAATTGAATTATTTTGACCAATTATAAAACTTACTGCAGAATTTTAATTATTTTTAATACAATTTCAATCGAATTCCTCGAAAAATGCAATTACATTTAAAAACTTGATTAAAATTCGTTAAATGAATTCAATTATTTAGAAATTTGTTGATAAAATTATGCATAAGAATTAAAATTTATGAAACATTCAATTCTTGAATAAATTCTTTATCTATTTGTATTTAAATAATTGAATTTCAGTAAAGTTTTCCAATAATAATAAATTATAAAATAAATTTCAGTTAAATTTTTTTATAATCATTGAATTATAACTTAAAATTTTTGAAACAATTGAATTTTGAAAATTTAATTATTTTCGAAAGTAATAAAATTTTTTCAGAACTATAAATATATTCAAATAATTTTTTAAATTATTGTAAAAAGTTCAAGTGTTTTTATAGAAATAACAAAATTCTTGTTTCAATCAATCATTAATAAATCTCTATGCAATAGTTCAATTATTTTGAATAAATATTGATTTAATTCTTTATGAGAATTTAAATATTTTTAATACAATATGAATTAAATTCATAGAAAAAATTAATTTTATTCTTATTATTATAAATAAAATCGTATATTTATAATCATAAATTAAATCGTTTTTCAATAAATTTAAATTATTAAATTATTTTAAAGAACTTTAATAAAACTCTTTGCTGGAATTTAGTTACTTTGATGAATTTCAATAAATTTTCTGTATAAAAATATTTAAATAAATATTTTCAAAAAAATTTAATTTTTCTCAAGAAATTAAATTATTTTGAAAGTGAAGATAAATTTCTTTATGAGAATTCAATTATTTTCTAATTCAATTTTAATGGAATTTCTAGAAAAATGTAAAAAATTATTTTTTTTGCGTTGGCATCTATACATTCAACAATTTCAAGAAAATCTTCTTTGAATGACACCAACGTAAAGTGGAAAATTAAAAAAGAAAAAAAAATCGGTAAAGAAATTAAGAGAGAGAGAAGGGAAATTTTCTAAAGTCTTGATCCCCTTTTAGTCTTTAGTGTAATTAATAGACGTGGCACAAGGCACAAGAGGAAAAAGTGAATTTTTTTTTTTTACTGAAAGGTAGAAGAAGAAAAAAAATGTTTGTGTTTTAAGCAAAGGATCTGACTCGCTAGCTTAGGTTGAAACAAGGAAGGAGTAATATAACAACGGGTGGATGGTGAATTTACGAAGGCCAGTGTGGTGGTTGTATGGCTAAAGAGTGAAGGGATAAGGGGAGGGGTGGAGGTGAATCAAGTGAGTAGTCTAGGCAGGACTTAATTAAACAGTGAGCAAAGCCAGCTTAGTTCACAAAGTGACCACGGCAACTACCTCTACCCCTCGCGAACGTGTATAGTTCTCCCACATAGGTGTGAACATAGTCTTGTTATTGGGAACTCTGGTCACGATTTACAAGTCCTATCTCCGATAGCCAAATTATCTCTTGCTTTATCTACACTTCTGCGCAAATTCCATCATCGCAAAATTTATAAATTCTAAACTGCAAAATTCATTTTTTACATTTATTTTTCAATTCTTTTCGGTTGCAAAAAAACTATTCTTACTTTCAACAGATTCATACTGAAAATCACTGAGGAAAGATTGTAAAAACAAAATCATCATTATTCAAACAATATCAAAAGAAATTATCAAGAAAAAAAGTCTTCACTTTCAAAATAATTCAATTTCTGGCGAAAAATTAAATTTCTTACAAAATATTTATTTGAACTTCTGTATACACAATTTTATTTAAATTCTTCAAAATAACTAAAAAACTGCAAGGAATTTTATTAATTATGAAAATAGATGAATTTTCATAAACAATTTTGGAAAACTCTACTGAAATTCAATTATTTAAATACAAATAGATAAAGAATTTATTCAAGAATTGAATGTTTCATAAATTTCAATTCTTGAAATTGTTGAATGTATAGTTGCCAACGCAAAAAATTAATTTTTTACATTTTTCTAGAAATTCCATTAAAATTGAATAAGAAAATAATTGAATTTTTATCAAGAAATTTATCTGAAACTTTCAAAATAATTTAATTTCTTGAGAAAAATTAAATTTTTTTGAAAATATTTATTCAAATATTTTTATACAGAAAATTTATTGAAATTCATCAAAGTAACTAAATTCCAGCAAAAAGTTTTATTAAAGTTCTTTAAAATAATTTAATAATTTAAATTTATTGAAAAACGATTTAATTTATGATTATAAATATACGATTTTATTTATAATAATAAGAATAAAATTAATTTTTTCTATGAATTTAATTAATATTGTATTAAAAATATTTAAATTCTCATAAAGAATTAAATCAATATTTATTCAAAATAATTGAACTATTGCATAAAGATTTATTAATGATTGATTGAAACAAGAATTTTGTTATTTCTATAAAAACACTTGAACTTTTTACAATAATTTTAAAAATTTTTTAAATATATTTATAGTTCTGAAAAAATTTTTTTACTTTCGAAAATAATTAAATTTTCAAAATTCAATTGTTTCAAAAATTTTAAGTTATAATTCAATGATTATAAAAAATTTTAACTGAAATTTATTTTATAATTTATTATTATTGGAAAACTCTACTGAAATTCAATTATTTAAATACAAATTGTTAAAGAATTTATTCAATAATTGAATGTTTCATGAATTTTTAATTTAATTTAATTTTTTACTTTTTAATTCTTATACATAATTTTATCAACAAATTTCTAAATAATTGAATTCATTTAACGAATTTTAATCAAGTTTTTAAAAGTAATTGCATTTTTCGAGGAATTCGATTGAAATTGTATTAAAAATAATTAAAATTCTGCAGTAAGTTTTATAATTGGTCAAAATAATTCAATTCTTGCAAAAAATATTATAAAAAAGTATAAAACAATTTTTTTCTTCAAAAAATTATATGCAAATTCTATTTTAAATAAATTAATTTCTGTGAAATTTTTATTTTTCGGAAAATAAATTAATGCTC